>CM037076.1:36192240-37538740 GCA_020882685.1 Aphelinus atriplicis | reverse complement strand
GTTTACGAAAAGCCAGCCAGCAAGTAATTCACTGCCGATACATCGAACGTTTCTTTGGAGCTTCGAAAGCGCCGAACCGTTGGTGAACTGCGACCTGTCGAGACAGGAACGCCCGGCATGAATCCTCCGACTTGGCCGCAGCTGCTGCGCCGCATCTCCTCGGCTGTATACATGTCGATCGGCATTTAACTTTTGACTAAATGCGCGCGGACGCGAGCAAACAAACACAGACCAGCCCGCGCGGCTATAGCTATTCAACAATCCCAGTCATACTGAAATTGGTTCCATTCCAAATCAAATACGATTTCTCACCTGAATCAAAGAATCGTTTTTGCCGTGTACTCTCAAGTCAAATAAAGATATTTTGTATTTTATAGTTAACGCGAGACAAAAACACCTCTATATGCAGCTCGCAAACAGCTGCTCTGTTATACATGCAGTCTCGGGAAACTGCACCGCGGACAAGTTGGCTGTTGCGCCGTTTAGTCTTGCTGTGCAAGCGCAGCACCACCGCCGCCCATTATGGGCGGAGTACACTAGCCCCGATTCGTTTCCGTGTGTGCCGCTCTCTCGATACATCGCTAATACGCCTCGAGCTCTCCGATACGTATATACTCACACACACATCCGTCATATACATTAGCTGGCCCGGAGCGCGCGCGCAAATCTCCATCGGGCTGCCATCAGTTTCAATTGCGGCCACTCTCGGCTCGCGCGTTCTAGCCCCATTATATACCCACGCTCCACTTTTCCAATGCCACGCGCGCCAGCCGTGCATATATATACAAACGTGATCAATGTCAATCGCTGTACGACGAGTCGACGGAGAGGGAACAACCCAAATTATGCGTACACCAGTTAGATTGAGCGATCGTTGAAAGTCATATCTCGTTCGAGTTGAGCAATTTCTTTTCACTTTCAATTGTAAGGAGAAAAGGCGCGCGAAATAACGAAGCACCACAGGTGAAATTTTGAGGTTTTAGAAGGAAAAAAAAACCGATTTGTGGGATATCCAGTCCGAGATGTAACAAACAAAACTACAAAACTAGTCGATTACTCGTACGGCGTGTGCGAGACCGCGACTGCAGACCGCGCGCGAGTGCTAAATGTGGTTATGCATCGGTCCAGTGTATACACAAGCCTCTGCAGTCGAGAGAGTATACGCGCCGCGCGACGGAGAAGAGGAAGAGAAAAAAAAAGGCGCGAGTGAAAGTGAATACGGATGAGTTTGTTGGCGATAATCACGCCCCGAAAAAGCCGCGATTTACTTTCGTTAACGGCGTAACACAACGTCGAGCCCGCCGACTTCCGTTTCCGCGTGCCGACGCACGGAACACGCGTGTACCTATACATGCAGCACACGAGCATGACTCTAGTCTTCCCGCGTAGTCGTTTCTTTCTTCTTTTCTTCTTTGCCCCCCTCACACACCTCTCCCCGCGCGCCACACACACACATTACTTCCTCCTGGGTTAAAAGCCCTTTTTGGCTGTGGCTTCAAACGCATTTACGCTGATCCGATTTGAATAGTCCCTATCGCGCGGCTTATCTCGTTCGAGGGGCGAAATAAATTATACGCCTTGTACGTTTTGTGTGTACATTACATCGTGTATTATCTTGAATCTCAAAAATCGGACTTTGGCTCAAGGAGAAAATTTAGTTTAACTAATTCTATCAGCAATTCAATTCTGGCATCAAAAAATAATGCCTTGATCCTGGAGGAAATTCATTTGATTTTTTAAATGCAATTCATGAATCTTAACCGAATATGTTGAGCCGGTACGTGTAGTGAATTATTCCGGAATGATTAATCGCGTGTTGAGACGAAGCAATTGAAAGAGACGTTTGTCACATGGTTACAAGCACAGTCAATCCTAATGATGATGGTATGTTTCAAACGAGAAAATCGTTGCGCAGTAAATCCTGATGATAAATAATAACGATACTGACAATCACATATGGGATATCATTCCCATTTGTAATTTGATGCTTTTCAATAATTTTACATCGCGAATCTTTTGCTTTCGAACGGCCGATGCGCGCGGACTGACTGTGG
Organism: Aphelinus atriplicis; assembly: GCA_020882685.1. NCBI lineage: Eukaryota > Metazoa > Arthropoda > Insecta > Hymenoptera > Aphelinidae > Aphelinus > Aphelinus atriplicis. The sequence continues at coordinate 37,536,686 of CM037076.1, read as the reverse complement.
GCTCTGAAGTCGAGGGGTCCGGCTGGCAAAAAACATCGGCACGCACATGTTTTAAATGTAGGCACATCTTGGGCCCTCGCTTTAACGAATTCTTTCGACTGACTGATGCTCTCGCGCACGCGTAGCATCACTGCGAAAACGATTCTTTAAATCAAGTACTCGTAAAATAAGGATTCACAAAATCGTTTTTGCAGAGTATGCGCGAACAGCTTACCCGTATACAATTGGTACTCTGGCGATTGAGACGCCAAGCCAGTCGTTTCAAGCCTTTACGATCGCCTACTTGCTGTATTCGAACTTGAACGTGTGCAAATGAGAAAAATGAGTATACAGGAAAGTGGCGAATTGGAGAGTGAGTTTATCGCGCGCACTGCTCAAGTAATATGAGGTATTATACAAATTGTTTTTGAAATACCTGAGTTAGAAATTTGAAAAAAAAAGTGGATAAGTCGCGATAGCGAATGTGAAAGCTATATACGCGAGCGACGCGAACAAATATATATATATATATGCAGGCTGAACGGGGCAGCGACTAACGTTTCTTTTTCAAGAGATGCCATTAGCGCGCGGCCCGGACGATTAGCGGCCGCTCCAGCTCGTCGGTCTAACGACCCTCGCCCTGGCTTTTTCTCGCTATCGCGCGCATGTTCTCTCGACGCATATTATATCCTTATATAATATTTCATCGGTTGCAATGGTCTGATGCAGCTCAACCGGCGAATATACGCCGGTGACAAATCGTATCGCGTGAGAATTAGTATATTGTTGTAGCGACGCAGTGTCGGAGGGCCATTATGACGATGTTGACAGGTACGTTTGGCAAGAGTTACGAAAAAGTAGTAAAAATGACAAAAACAGAAGTGTGAACATTTTGTAATACTCTCCGAGCGCTATTGTCGCAATCGCCTCACAATGGCCCTCTATTATATACATGCGCGGCCAGATATCCAAATTAATATTCTGTCAAAACGATTTTGTCGATGGGTTGTCCAGACGAAAGGGGGGAGGGGAGCAAATTTATTCGGAAAAAATGAAAGAAATCCGAATTGAAACGGTAATAATAAAAAAAACACCTACGTGCAATTTCACGAGGAGGATGGAACTGGCGAAAATTTTCTCCTCCTTGAGTGTATCGAGCGGGTTCGAGGGATAAGCTACAGGCGAGAGGTGTCGCAAAGAAAGACGGTTTCCTCTACACTCGCGCGTCCGGCCGTCGACAGACAGGACACGTAACTACTCGGTGTCGCAGCGCTAATGGCCGGCGCCGCCGCGATCGGCAACAGCTGCTTTGAAGGAAAAAAAAGCGCCGTTCGTTGATTGTAATCTCCCGGATCTGATCTGCGCGCGGCAGCTCCCCTACCCGCATCACAACACACACTCGCCCAGTGTGAATCCGTTTGGATAAGTGTTTCGAGCGACAGGTATATAAAAGGACGACGACAACGATTCGGGATTCTTTTATACCCGCAAGTGAAAGAGTATGTTAGTGGGATATTTCGCGGGCAACCGAGTGGTTGAAGCGATTCGCGATATACGTCGTGGAGACCCGGACTGATTTTCACGGTGAATCTCGTGCGCGCGATTGATCAGGGCGAGCAAAGAACGACTCTCGCGCGCGCTTGCACTTGATCACGTTGGCGTAGGGCGCGACAATGGCGCGACTCTTGACGATCACGTTTCCCCGGGCCAGCAGCGACAAAGCGCCGATGCAGTTGATCCTCAGCCGTACTTCCACCCTCATCAGCACAATTCACTATTCACCCAACGACCTCCCCCCGTCCACGTGATGCGCCTTCGATTTTCCAATATCCGCCGCTACTTTTTTCTGTCGAGTTGTACGTGAGACTCGAGTTGTTGGCAAAATCCAGAGATACGACAAGTCAGTTCAATTTATTGAATACGAGGATGAAAAATATTTGAATTGGATCGAAGCACTCGCGGATAAATCCGATTAATTACATTAATCGAGAATCAAGTTTCCAGCATACCTATACAATGAAACGGAGCTATTTGAAAAATGTGTGTCTACTAAATACTTGTATTTAATTACTGCCCATCAACTGATTGCGGGTGTATCGCACGCGCGCATCATGTTCCATCCCGACGGAGCGAGCATATGTGTTCAGCTGCAGCAGCGCGTCCGCCGCGACAAAGACTGATGTGTATATGCTGATGCGCGGAGCATCCGCATGACTAATTGGCTTTTTTGCTGTTGTCGTTGGGTGTCGCGCGCGCGCGAGTCACTGTAAAACACGGGGCCGCATTGGATCCTCGATCCGGATACGCTCGTGTGATTTTTCACCGGTATATAGCTGTCTCGGTGGCAACTGCGCCTGCGACGCTCAATCTCTACGGCCCTACGCGCCCGTGGCTCTATGAATTATTCATCGTGTGGCTCGATTTCACGATATCATGACTCTACGCTCCCCCCCTCCTCTTTCTCTTTCTCTCTCTCCTTTCATCCATCTTCCGCAGCCCGGGTCGCTCGAGTCATGTAGGTACACGAAGGAAAACAATTATTGCATGATCCAACAGTTTTTCCGCTGCTCCTTCGAGCATATCCCTCGCTCGTCTCGAGACGTACGAATGACAAATCGTCGCTATGCAGTACGTGTGAATCGTTCGAATGGCTATTACAAGGTCCTATTTCGAGAAAAAAAATCATAGAAGAATCTACAATCTTCCGTGCTCCACTGCAATTTGTGTGTCTGACCAACGGAAGCCGTACATCGCATGCGCGACCCACAAGGGAGAGGAAGGATAAAAAGTGCGCGCCACTGCGCGTGATTACATGCCGAGTTGAATTACTCGCGCGCGCGGGCACACTTCAAGTCACCGCGCGCGGCCTAAACATTTCAATAACGGTCCTATAGGCGGAAGGGGACACACGAGGTAAAGGAAAAAAGCATCTCAATGCAAATGGTGAGGTTCGCGGCGGCCAACTGTATACGGCAAAGTTAATTTGCCCGCGGCGGCCGATTATCATAAGCAAATCGCTCCTGTCGCGACATCCCACTGATTAATCGCCCTCCCCGGCGGGAAACCCCCGAGACGTCTCGACAGCAACGATGACGAGCGTGTTTTTTTTTCTCTACTCCTTCCACCGGCCGAGGGACAAAAGGGTGCCAAAGCTCGTTTATATGTATACATGTATATTCAGCCGTTTGGCCGAACGGTACGTCGCAGCTTCCTTTCTTCGTTAATTCATCCTAGCTCGAGGAAGATTCGCCGAAAGATACGACTTCTAAAGGCTTGGGACGAATGAAAAAACAACACGCGTGGTTATGAGCTGACGGGGAGTGAGAGAGAGGACGAAAAACGCGCGCCCGCACACCCGGATGCAGATTTACGGATTGTCTATATCAATGTGATACCGCTGTGTGGATTTGAATTGGAAATCGCACGAATCCGCGGATTTTCGTTGGCCGGGCTGTCGCCCGCACGTTACGCCACACGGAGAAAGCGAATCCGCGCGCGACATTATTGCCGCGCGCGCACTCGCCGCTATAATAGCGTGTTCTATTTGGTCGTGGCAGAGCTGAGCTGAGCGAGTAAAAGTTGGCGATATGAAAACGCTCGGGATTTTATTTGAGAAATTGGATTGGCTGTTGGTCGGGGCATTGGGGAAGAAAGTTGCAGTCAATTATGTCGATGAAAGGACAGAGAGCTGCCACTATAAGCTGGGAGAAATGTATTATTCTCAATCCCGCGCTATAAATCAGCTAGGAATTTTGTGTCTGGCTTCGTTATATCGATATTCATTATAACCGATTTCAACAGCAACGCGTCGCAAAGCTTTTAATATTGACTGTTTTGAAAAGGAACGACAAGGGCTACTGTAATGAATCAATTGTCGAGAGACCAAGATGAAGCATAGACTTTTTTTCATGTTGGAATAATCGATATTTATTTTGAGTAAAATGTTGTAAGCATAGTCTATAGGTAAGTGAAATAAGATTTTTTCGGTGCCATACTTCGTGTCGTGTCGTACGTCGTGTATTTCGTTTTTGATTATACAAAAATAAAGATATATCATCGTGACAATTACTCAGGCTTTTTCAGTTTTCTTTTCCTGTCACCTTTTATCACTTCAAATAATAATAATAAATAATAAGTGTAATAATAATATCTCGTATTTCAGCTGGTTGCAAATAACTTCATAACGGTACGAATGAGTGACGTCATTTAAAATTGGCTGAATTTTTGAAATTTCTTTTGATGCGATCCGCAGCAGTAGCCCTGACGCAAACAATTGTCTCCTTCAAACCGATCGATAATATAGATGTTAACATTTTGATGCATTGGCGGGAATGTGAGGAGTATACTGTGGTATACTTTTTTGAACGAAACAAAAAAAAACTACCATTTTTCACCATATCTCGCGCGGTACAGTACTTGGATTCAACTCGGGCAATTTTTGCCGAGTGCGGTGCGCACAGTGAATTACTCGCAAGTGCAGAGAGGCAGTCGCTCGCGCGCGGCTGGCAGCTGCGGTACTCACTCGGCGCGATGCAAAGATGAGCAAGACGTAATTGGGCCTAACGGAAGGAGCGGCGGCGTCGGCGGCGATTACTTTTTGCCGGGAAAAAGCTGCGCCCATCACAGGCGCGCGCGCGTTCGTGTAATTATTAGCGCGACGTTATGTAGGCTAGCCGTTGGATACGTACGTACACACTCGACGCTAGTAGCCCGCTATTTTTTGCTCTCTCTCTCTCTCTCGCTCTCTGGCAGATTATGCGCGCGCGTACTCTTATGCGCTACTCATATTCTTCGCTCCCATTAATTCTCCGAGTCATTTTCTTCTCCAACTGCGCAATTGTCCAACTGCTCTACATCGCTCTCTCATTCGCGCGATGCCTCGATCTTTACCAGATACAGCCAATTTGCCCCTCAATTCGTTTGGCATAAATTCAAAGCTACACGTACGCGTCGCGGTGACAGAACCGCGGACCGATACACAATCAAGTCAGCCGACTTGGACGACGCGGTTTGTGATTTCGCGCTACCACTGGGCCGCGTCACTACATATTAGTGTACAAAAAGTAAAAAGATACGTCGCATCAAGGATACATCGCGCGAGCGAACCGTTACCGCGGCTCCTCGATGCCTCGTCGTCGTCGTCGTCGTCGTCGTCGTCGTCGATCGATTAGTTTAATACGTAGGCTCGTGCGCGCGGCTCGAGCATTTCATTTCACCCGATATACCCGCCCGTCTGTGGATTCATATCGCTCCGGGGCACACACACACGCGGATTGACCCACATACCCAGCTCATGTATCCCAGTTTGGAGAAGAACACCACGAGCGGCTAGCCAAGATCGCGAGTACACGGACGTGTTATTTGCGCGCGCGGCTCGTCGAATACCATGTAATCATCGCGCACCTACTGCGTCGTCGTCGCTGTATCCTTGGATATATCGTACAAAGTGTGCGCCACCATTATATATATATCCGCTGATCCACAATATCGCAAACGAGCCTTTGGGAAAATTAAAAACCAATCGTTTCCGGACGTGGGAACAGAGGTTTTTCCATCCGCGGCGTTTTACGCGCGTACACACACACACACACACGCGGGGAGAAAAACTATGGTGAAAATTACTGTAGTAACGATGCGGCAACGCAATCGCTGAGACTGGCGGAACAAAAAATTTCACTGTAACTTATAGGGGAAAAACGCTTCGAGTTCTATGGGAATTCGCCGCGTACCTTTGGAAGTTCACTGTGGAAAGGTAGGACCAATTGACAGGTGGTCCGAAAGTTCGGTTAGTGTCTGATGAACGAAAAATAAAAGTTAAAAGAAACTTTAGTAGAAATAACGGGAGAGCATAATCTGTGACCAAAACTGCAGATATTTTACTCGTCTTCTCCTGTAAATTTTACTAAATTACTTTCCTGATAGTATATTGAATAAAGTTAGTAACGGTCGTCTATTCCTGGTTTCATCATCGATCATTTCCCCAAATCTCACAATTGGGAGCTCACCCGGGATATTGGTATTTTTTCACATCCAACACACTATGAATCTTTTTTTTTTTTTTTAGTGAAATTGAATCAACGTACGTAAGTAAAGAACCGTCCACATCAGCTTGTAGTATGTACGATGAATTTAGCATCATTGATATATTACACGCATCCGACAACAATAGAGCAACAGTGGCGCTGGCCAACTAATACTATTGACCAGGTGTGTGTAGCAGAGTTATGAAATATTATTCAAGATCAAACGCAGGCCAGCTGAGAGTATTTGCGGGCCGGGCGTAGACGCGCGGCCATATTTCACCCTACAGCCAAACCATATGCACACACACACCACAATTGTCGAGACCGAATGATACTTTCCCAATTGTGTACATATATGTTGGAGCAGAGGCTGGACGACGATTGGGGCGCGAGCCGGGAGTGCAGGTAATTTTTTGTGCGTTTGGTGCGCGCCCAAGTGAATCGGCCGGAATAAAGTGTGCGTGTCTGGATCGAGTCCGAGTAGGGGACGAGGTCGACTCGAGTGAACGCGAAGGTGAACGAACGCGAAGCGTTAAAATGTCACTTTGGCTCTCGATAATCGGCTCGCTGAATATATATGAGCTTTGGGCGCCAAGCTCTTGTCCCCCACCTCTCTTTCGCGCCCCATTTCCACCGACGCTCCCCTATATCAGCATGCGCGAGAGAGATTTGATGTAAACAAACTTTACCCATCGCGACGAAGACGCGGCGGCTGTCGTTCTGATATGAACGCAATTAAGTCAAGCACGATTTACTGGCACGTGCACTTTGTGAAAGAAATCGTAGCGCGCAGACCCATGGCAGTTGCGAGAGGGAGTTTTTTTCGAATGATAAAAACTGCCGATATGCGTATAAATGAGATACAAACCGGGTGCCGCGCGTACTAGGTACACCTGGTACATGTTTGTATTTGAATATCGTTTACAACAAATTTCAGTCGACGAATGAAAAAAAATTCATTGTTGATTCACACTTGTCTTCAGAGGCACATGCGCGAAATGATGTTGTTTCGGGTGGGGAAGGCTTTGAAAAAAACCGAGACTTTGCCCCGCAACAAATTGCACTCGCAGCTGCTGGAACGGGACAAAATATAATAGATTGGCCGCTGTCACTCACCATAACTATATACATAACGCAAAAACAGTCTCGTCTCCTTTGGCGTGAAAACTCCGCGACGCGTCGCTTTCATATACTGCAGCCCCCCGCGACTGCATTCAACCGAGCTTTTCGTCTCACGCGCGCGTACAACTTGATACGCCCACGCGACCTGCGTTATTAAGGAGGAAGCGAGAGTTTCTTTGCCGGGCGACGCGAGCCGAGTCGTACTTGGGCGGATTAAAAGACTCGCGGGGGAAACGCGATGTACGAGCAAGTGTATAAACCTCGGCGCTGGAAAAATTTCAACGAGAGCATTTAGTTGATTATGAATTCTCAACAAAGCGAGGATAATCGAAAGGTGATCTTTCTTGTTTTTTCCGTCATAACCAGTTTAATAAGCTGTCTAGGCTGAGTTGCGCGCAGGTAATATATAAGTATGTACATATCAGAAGAAGAGAGAGGTGGATGAAGCTGATACGAGTATGCGGCGAGAAACGCGTGCATATATATTCAAATGTGATTTGTACGGAGGCTAGAGCAGACTTGGCGATCCACACGAATCCCATCACGTGCGGGACGCTGGCGCGCGCGCGTGGCATACGAGCGAGGCGCCGCGCCGTGGGAAAAGAGCCGCAGCTGAGAGAGCCGTCGTCGCCGATACGTCAACAATCCGCGCGACGATAATCCAATAGCAGTGTCTCTGTGCCCGGTAGTCGCGGCGCGGCTCGGAGAGCGAGAGAATATAAATGCGCGAGGCGAATCAATCCGGGGGGCAGGTGGGCCGAGATACACGAAGGAATCCGAGTGTATTTAGGACGAGTGTATCCGACAAATGTCGACAAACAGTGCGGACACGTATCCGCTCGCGAGTCGTCACGCCTCAGATGAGTTGTATTGGGCATGGACGAAATTGAGCGACGTAGGTTCGAGTCGTGTGTGTTTCACCTGGAGCTCCCGTACGTCGACTCCGATGGAGAACGAACTGATACAACAAAGATTTGTACAATTAGTACTAGTGACGCTAGTCTGCAGTTGGAAACAGCTAATGTCCGTGTATAATTGCGAAATATGTCGCGAGAACCATCCCTGATTATCGTTTCAAATGTACCAAGTGTATTAAATTGTAAAACAAAGCGGCTCCAAGTGGAGCTTGGCAGCTTTGCCAAATCGAGGCTTCATGAATTGAAAATTCGTGGAATGATAGTTCTCACATTGAATCGGTGTTGAAAGATATTAATGTGACGAGTGGATGTACATACGAAGCAGCCAAGTTTGTGGCAAGATGATATAGACGGGACGAATTGGCGATATATGCACGTTTGTTAACTCGGCCCTTTCGACGTACAACGGCAAAGAAGATTAGAGCCGAGATAGATCGAGGGAGGGAGAGAGCCGCGAGACTGATCGCTCGCTATAGACTAATTGAGCTGTCGACCAGGCCACATTAGCGCCAGCTGCACGTCGCAAGTCATTTGTCGCGCGCGCGCGAGAGTTTTATACCTGCGCGGCTAATCTCGGCCCGTATCAATCGGGCTCTCTCCCTTTGTGTGCGTGTGTGTGCGAGCCACCCGGATCACGCCCCAAATTCATTCCACGTAAGTCGGATGACGGATAGCTCGAGTGGAGCGCGTAACGTTTGCCTAGTTGCGCGCCGCCCATACGCGATGCGCCTAACGGACAACCAGTGTTCTTCCTCCTCTCTCGCTCGCTGCCTCTCTCGAGCGACGCCAAAGTGGAGCGAAAATCGTAAAATTACCGTACGTTCGCGGCGGCCACGTTTTCCGTGGCTCTCAGGCTCGCGTGTTTCAGCCGCGAGATTCGGAGATACCGCGCGAGTTTTTCAAAATCCCCTCTGCACTCGAGCGGCAGGATCGGCCGTCCTTGTGTCATTGGCGGTTTTTACCAATCCGAATATGGGGCACGTGGACTGACATTAGCCAGATGATGTTTAGATTTCCTCATTCGTGAATTGTTACATCAACTTTATGCTCATTATATTAAGTATATCTGGGCATGCGAAATTAAGCGCCCGTAGGTATAGGTTGTACATACTGTGCATGCCTAGAAATCAATGATTCGTGATGTACTTCACAACAGGAAAACGAAACGCTATAACTGCCATGTACTCTACTATGTAGTCGCGAGCTGAATTTTTCAGTAGCCACAACCCTTTTAAAGGTCACGTTTTTTTTCTGACGGTTTGACGAAGTTGGTCGTATCGACATTGCCGTAGGAGTGGCTTTTGATGTTTGATTAATATCAGGGATAGTTTTCGATGCCAAATTTTTTGCTATAAATTTTAAAGCATAGGAGTTAAAAGCCAACTTTAGAGAAACTTTCGCCTCGAAGAAGATGTATCCTTCATTTTAAAACTTACAGATGTCAACTCGTATACAAGTTCTCACCTTTTATAGCGCAAAGCCGAGTTATTACTTTCTTGCTCCCACATCCGATGAATATATTTATTTTCATGGGAGTTGTGATTTCCCAAAGTAGCCAGTACGTATGTGGTGCAACACCGGCTAAAAAGGGTTGAATAATTCGAATATTGAGAATTTTTATCGTATTGAGTATATTCATCATCAAAAATTCCGAAAACGAAGTGCCAAGTTTTGTGATAGCTCGGCTGCAGAAAAAAAACTCACTTCGGCAATTGTCCGTATGGGGAATTCGAACGATCAATCCCGTCGGCTCGTACGACACAATGCTCGATAACAAAAAGGAACGTATATATATGTATACGTTAGAAGAAAAACGAGGCTGTGCCCGGTCGTCGGTCGTCGCGCGGGGGCACAATTTCGTTTGATAAAATCCTGCTAAATTTCAATCAAGCCCACGTCCAGAGTCTAGACTCGACTCGTTCTCTCTCTCTCTCTCTCTCTCTCTCTCTCTCTCTCGCACTCTCGCGTATAGCGTAGGCCGGGTCCGCGCGTGCGTTTCTGCAGCCGCGTACTGTTCATTGCGGCCGCGGCCTTTGAATTAATGCTCCAATTCGTCTCTCTCGCGTCGGCTCTCGAGATTGCCGCCGATTGATTCCCACACACAGGCTCGAGCGCGATTATTGCCGCTTATTATTCCGCGTTTCCACAGCCACACATCGTCACTCGAGTGCAGAGCGACTTTTTTTTCTTCCTTTCTTCTCCCCTCTCCCGGAGACTTGACTCTGTCGCGCGCGTCTGTTGCGCGCACGCGGAATCGCCACTCGACGACTGCAGCCTCTGCAGTACTCGAAGCGTCGAATCGCGACGGTTGCAGTTGGAGCACGAGAGGAAAAAAAAGGTGGAAAAAAAATTCAAGGGCCAACGGTCGCTAGCGAGTGCTCGTGCGACCGATTGTTCTCACTGTAACGACGCGGGGCAATTGTTTTTTTTCTTTTTTTATGCGAATCAATCCTGCGATTTCGCGGGATAGTAACATACCGATTGCAATGAAGCCGAGGACGCAGCGTTTTTTTTTCGTTATTTGGTCTTGGATTAGACGCGTCCGTTTGTTGATCGGAATCGATCGGGACAGGAGTTGTTTTTCTACTTAGCGAAGATTGATCGAGTATTGGCCGTAGAGCGCGCGCGCAAACAAACAGATAATCGGCGCAGATTTAGATTAGCACGAGATATCGTGACGGCGCGCGCGGCCGCGACTATTTGGGCCATTGGGCTGCGAGAGCGGCAAAACAAATACTCGAGATCGGATTTTCCCGCGTTCCCATTCCACTGTCCGTTCGGTCGCGCGACAAATGAATAAAGGATCGCGCGCGCGAGCGAGCCTCGTATACATAGTGTGTTTCGTTAACCTGAGACCCGTACGAAACTGGAGGGGCCCGACACGTTAATTATTGCATTTACGAGCAGGATACTTGTGGCGTAATTTTGGACACTATATTTGGCCAGCTGCCGCTGCGGGGCTGCAGAACAGCACGTATTTGCCGTGTGGCTCGGGCCGTTTTGCCCGGGCATGAGAAATTGAGTGGGCCCAGCACGAAGTACATTCGGTCAGAGGTATGTATACGCGACGCGGCCCGTTCGGGCCCCTTGATCGATCGTTCGAACAAAGTATTCGCCAACTATATCAGTCGAGCTGTTTTTCGTTTCTGCCCCGAGCAACAAGCTGCAATATGTTCATTCGTTCTCCCGCGCACTAATCAAAATTCATTTACAATTCATAAACTGATATTGTATCGGCTGCACCAATCCGCGCAGTGTTACATTTTTAGTTGGTTCTGAATAATCAGTGTAACTCGATCAAGTGTCTCGCCACATTTCGAATCAAGACAAAGTCAAGATTTTCGACTACTATTTCCTCCACGGTGCAATATCATGGTCAATTTGTAATTGTTTATGAATTGTGTGTAGCATGTTTGTAATATAGCGTACAATAATCCATATTCAGTAATATTGTAGAAAAATATCAGTAGATAGGAAGTACTCTGCACGTATCCTCCTGGAGATCTATCTGCCTGATAGTAAATCCATTCTTCGTAACAAATTCCGAAAAAACCTGAAATTTTTGAGTTATAGAGAATTTAGCTTTGGCGCGCGCACACGCACATACAGAGCCAAGATTGATTGTAATTCATCAATCTCGCTTATCGCGTGTCGAAAACGGACGCTTGAGCGGTGAATCGTAATAGACTGTCTGTAATATTCGAAATGAAAATAGGCTGCACTATAAATATACATATTGAATATTCAAACAGTTCCTGATCAGATTTTAATATTTACCGATAGCGACGTTTATCCCTCTCGCGCGCACTCCATCGTCCTCTGTCTTATCTTTACTGCAAATTTCAACGCCTACACAAAGATTCGATGTGTTTGTCGAAGGACAAGGTCGGACATACATCGAGTGTCTTTGTTGGGGGGAAAAAAACTGTAATGCTATTGTTGTTCTACTCGCAACGCGCAAGAAAAGAAAATCTAAACTCGAGCGGAATTGAAAAGCCAAAGATTTTTTTTCGAGGACAAGGCGGTTGGGATATGCGAGTAGCGGGGGCGAAAGGCTTATCTAGAGCGACAGATACCGGTGGTCGCGCTGACGAAGCGGGAAAAAATCAAGGTCTGCGGAGCTCGCAACAGCTCGCCGCGACGAGATGCAGCTCGTGAGCGCGCATGTGCCACCGTTGCAGTGATTTTTGCTTTTGATATGTATTATCGCGAAACTACTCGCAAGTAATGTACCAGCTCGGCATAAAATGAATGCGAAAAACGTGGCTGCGTTTTCAGTCGGTTATTTAATATAAATTTCCGAATATTTGTATTTGAAACATACGTCCTAATATTTGTTTGTATTTTGTATATTTTAATAAATAGAATAATGAACATGCCCTTCTCCGTTTCCGACAAACAATCATTAAATAGCGATTACTTTTAGCCTGCGACGATCCAATTGCTAACGAGATGGTAGGTATCATCGCGCGAGAATTTTTCTCTGTTGAGCGATTGAGGAGAAAAACTCAACTATTGATAATAGTTCAAAATTATACTATTCAATCGAGTGAATCTTCACTATTAAATAGTAATTTTGAACTATTTACAATTTTCAATATTTATCATAAGGTAACTGTACCCAATGTGCCCCCCCCCCCTAAGGGTTTTTCGCGAATTTGACTATGATAGACTTCGAATTTCTTCTGTGAACGGCATCTCAAAGCTTAGCTCAATACCTATTAGAAACCATCTTCATAATCATCATTCGACTACTTTAACCTATCGAAAATCACAATTTAAAAACGCAAAAAGGCTAAATGTACAAAACGTGTACTCAATTTGGCACAATTTTTTAATCATTAGCTACAGCCTATATAGGCCTACAGGGACGATCCAATTGGCATTGAAATAAACTCTCAATTATGTTCCCAGTGATATTTATACAAAATTTTCAACATACAACTCAAAAATACGCGTCTAAATCATCGTATTATGTCTATACAAATATTCAATGATTTCACTCAGTCTTCCCATTTAAAAACGCGTAGAGGGTCACATTGGGTTCACTTTTTTTTGATGCGAAAAACAGCAATTTGAGTAGGATAAAAAATAATTTTAGGAAAACTGATGAGACCAATCGAAAGCTGAGATGTTTTTACACAAAAAAGAGTAATGACACTTTGAGAGATAAAAATTATTGACACCTGATTTTTGAGGTTGAGTGTGAAAAGTGAAATAAGAAAATGGTGAAAAAATCAGTAAGTGAAACTTCAAAGTGTTGTAGGAGAGTAGTTTTAAGGGCTAAATGGGTGGGGAAGATACCGAAAATTTTCTTTTTATTCCCCCAACATAACCCAAGAGCGACTGATGCTCAGAGAGCACCGGAAATACGAAATCTGACGATTGTGCCAAATTGGGTACAGTGCCAAATTGGGTACAGTTACCTTACATTCTGTTTACATCAATTACTTCAGATTTCATGTATACGCACATATCCATACATAAACATAAGTGTTCGCGGTTTTCTCTTTCTCTCGTCAGCGGTTCATATACAATAAATACTCGCGCGGGGTCGGGTTGATAAAACGGGTGAAAATTCAAACGGTCGGGACAAAAAATGAAACTCGAGAGCGCGAGTACACGGGAGCGTAAGTCTGTGTGCGCAGACCCGCGGCCCAAATCGAACGGTAGGAATTGAGCGTCGCGGTGTGGTCGAACGAGGTCCAAGGGGAGGGCGGAAGAAAGAAGGGAAGAAGAATATCGCGCGTGTGTATACGCGCAGTTAAATGGTGCGCGCGAGAGTACGTGCGCGCATGTGTGCCCCCCGCCGCACACGAGCGACGACGCGAGGGGGTTGCAAAAGCAACCGGATACTCGCGCGCGCGGCCAAGTGGGGCCCCCTCCCCCCGCCGAGCTATATACCGAGAGCTGCGGGCTATCGGCGCGTCTGCTGATAATATACAGCCAGTCGCGACAATATTCCACGTGTCGTTCAGTTTGCAATTGCCTTTGAACTCGGAGCATCCGAAAATAACGTGAAACATTACGTCGATTGGTACGCGCGCGCGCGTTGAAATTCGACAGCTCGAGCGCGAGACATGGCCGCGTTTCCACGCGAGTCTTTGAATTTTCACGCACCAGTTGCGTAATATACGAATCGCGTTACGTGTGCTCGGGTTTAAAGGCAATTTACGAAAACGCACTCGGCGTGAAACCCGGAATTTCACGCACCGAATGACACAATAGTTATTTCGTACCAAGGTCGTAAAGTGCAACTTTTGGCCCGCGGTTGATCGGCGCTGCGAGGGTCACACGATCACACGTCCCCATGGTACCAAGTTGCCTACCCTATACGCCAGCTCAGTGCGAACATCATTTTTTGTCACACGCGTGCGTAGGTTATATGCTTCTGCCGCGGCTTATTTTTGGGTGTAAAAAATTTTACGCACTTAGGGTTACAACAATATACAACAAGCTGCCAACAATGATAAAAAGCTAGATTGAGTCGCACGTACTGCTGCATGGTTACCATAGTAGTATCGTTTAGAGTGTAAGATTAAACTTTACGCCCTCGGAACGTGAGCAAAAACGTGTGCTTTACGCTATCTGCGAAAAAAAAAAGTAAATGTCCTCGGTTTTTTCGATGAAGCGAAAGAGAGAGTGAAAGACACAGGTAAACACGTCGTTTTGTCCGGGCAGCGCGGAAAAAAAGCAACCACAGCTGAGAGAAAGAGTGTGAGCTGGCCATGCGAAGAGGAGAAGATGTGCACGACCCCCCCGAGAGAGCGGCGGCGACTCGCGAGCCGAGGTGTCGCGTGAGAAAGACCTTCTGTTATCCCTTCAGCTGCCGCTGCTGCTGCAGTTCGAGCCACTCTCTCCCTCTCTGTGTTTGTCTGCGGAGCTGGGGCACACGTATACACCGGGAGAGAGACAGCTGATTACGGGCCGGGCAGCCCTTTAAACCGCTCGCTCCGTCTCGCTCTCGAGCTGTGTTTATTCCTCAAACACGTACCTGCAGCTACTAATAACCGCGTGCGCGCGCGCGCCAATCCACGATTCATTCCAGTATTAAAAACCGCCGGCTTTTGGCACATTTGCGCCCATTCATGCCATTCATCTCATTCATCCCATTCACCCCATTCATCCCGTGTAATTGGAGCGAGCCACAGATAAATGTACCTGATACATATATGTGTCTGTCTGTGTACGTATATATCGATCGTAAAAACACTCACTTGCTCGATATCCCCGGGCTCGAATCACGAGTTGCTCAAAGCTCTAATATAAAAATGATTAAAATAAAATGGACAGATATATAGCCGATGGCAATCGTCGAGCGCGCAGTTATACACCGCACCGGTACGTTCACGCGCCCGTTCAACAAGGCCAGTGCTCGTGCTCGCGAAATTTAGAATAGTTGAAAATTGATATACAGTAGCGAGTATTTACTATTCGTTGTGGAAATAGCCATTTTTTTCAACTATTTCTATTTTTACAGGTTTTGTTCTTAATCCCAACGGTGAAAAAATTCGATACACAAATAAGTGCAGTTCTGGTCAAGTTTTCAGTGAGTACTCAATATCAGCTGTGCAAATTCCTTACAGTGAAAATGTAGGCTCTTTAGGCTTCAGTGAAATATTTTTCATTGATGTATTAACAATAGACTATAGTACGTAGTGATCGATCTCACCGTAAGGAATTTACACAGCTGAATTGAGAGAATGTACATTGGTACGCCTCTTTGGAGTGGTACGCTCGCGAGGCTAAACGCCGCGCAAAAGTGTCCAACTTGTCAGCTGGACAATTTAATCCGGCGGAAAGTCGAGTGTCGCGCGCGACGGGCCATGTTTTTTGAAGCAATCTCAACGCATCTATTCGCTGCGCGATTCACAGTATACAATTGCCCCGACGCGTAAACTCTCCGTACATACATATACACACACACACGGATGCGCGCGCGAGGTGTATTCTCCCTTTGAGCCGGTGGCGCGAGGCTTGTCCGCAACCGCCGATCTGCGGCGAACTGCTCAACGCGAATCTCGCAAGTGCTCGCGTGCGCTATTAGATGCCAGATACGTATATCGAGATAACATTCGGGCCGATGCTCGACAGCTGCGGGCCTCTTCCTATACATACGTGCTCTCGAGTGTGAGAAAGAGAGAGAGAGAGAGAAAGGTAATCCGCTTCATTACCACTGGGCAACGCGCGCGCGCGCGATCACGCCCCATACTAGCTGGCTCGAGCTCGCGAGGGGAGCAGCTGTCATATAATTCAACAAGTTGCTGTACGAGCATTCGTCTGTCTGTGCGTTTGCGTGTAGGAGAAAGAGAGAAAGCGCGAGAAGACGCCTCGAGCTATTTTTTTCTTTTTTGCTTCGAGCCAAGTCGCGGAACTGAGCTCTCGACACTTTTATTCCTACCTCCTACTCGCGCCTCGCGTTCTATTACACAACCAATCGATCTCCCGAATTTCGTATAAGAATACCCTGCACATGTCTCGGAGACGTATGAAATACAAATAGAATATTGTCGCGTGTGTCCATGTCGGTTCAGATCGACAGCTGCTGAGATACATTGTGGAAACTCGTACCCGAATACATAACGGTAGCGATCGGACATAAAATGTTTGTAACTACAGTGGCCGGTCGGGTTGGGAGACACACTACGCAGGTATACATGCGCGGCTGATCAAATCCTCAAAAAAACCTTTTTTAGAAAAAGTAAAAATGTTGCGTCAAGCATGTGGCAGAACTAGTTTATCTCTTATATTGCTTAAAAAAAAAAATGAAATCCATAATAGACACATGAGTCAATCTATTATTTCATCAGTATTCATTCAGATTAATTCTCATATAGTTGGAGTATTACGTATTCTTATTACAGTTTACATACTATAGAAGACGTTGTCAACTTTAACTAACCAATTACGAAAAAACTTACCAGAATGCTCTTAGGTACCTCAGCAATTATTTGAAGAACTAATGACGAACCAAATTGACGCCACTTGGTAGGATCGAATATCTTTGAATGCCTTATTAAACTGACATATAATATTCTTCATTACCTATTTATTTCATTACCTATTTATTTTTAGTTAAACGGTTTCACAACCTCTCCTCAATCGTTTGATTCATTTCAAATATATTTTTGTATCGTAATTGCAATGCAGTTAATCCTATAATTCAGATAGACTTTATATATTCTTCTATTATCAATACTTTCATTGTCTTTCAAAGAGACAAATATTAATAATTCAAACTATTGATCATATGTCTCAGTAAATTATAAATATTTCTATAATATTTCTATGATAATTTTTACATCCAGTGATTTAGTGAAATATTATTATTCTTAAGACGTTAAAAATGCCTACCAAGTGGCGTCAATTTGGTTCGTCATTAGTTCTTCAAATAATTGCTGAGGTACCTAAGAGCATTCTGGTAAGTTTTTTCGTAATTGGTTAGTTAAAGTTGACAACGTCTTCTATAGTATGTAAACTGTAATAAGAATACGTAATACTCCAACTATATGAGAATTAATCTGAATGAATACTGATGAAATAATAGATTGACTCATGTGTCTATTATGGATTTCATTTTTTTTTTTAAGCAATATAAGAGATAAACTAGTTCTGCCACATGCTTGACGCAACATTTTTACTTTTTCTAAAAAAGGTTTTTTTGAGGATTTCAATTCTTTTTGCGGAGTATAATATATTATAAAAATAATAATCAATAAAATGTATATGCATTAGCGTCAGTAATAAAATTAAATAGATATTTTTCCAAAATGCAAATATTTATATGGATGAGCGATACACAAAAAAAAATATATGTAATCAGTAGAAAATAATTAATCTATTATCTGAATTTAAGACGAGGCATCAAAATTTATCACATGTTTTTTTATAACTATTTTTACATAGGCAAATGGTGGTTTAGGGTTTAGGATGATGATGTCGGCATGTCGACTGAATATTTGAATAAGGATATAACCTGATACCCGATAATGTCCAGGTGGCTAGGGTCGCTGATGACAGTGTCCTGAGGGTGCGCTTCTGGTATTTTTGTTTGAGGAAGCTGACTACTTTGACTACCTGGACATCATTAAGGTCCAGAGTCAGCTACTTGGAACACTGTCATCGGGTACCCTGGCTACCTGGACATCGTTCGGGTCCAGGGTAAGCTACTTCAATCAAAAATACCAGGAGCGCACCCTTGGAACACCGTCAACGGGTACCCTGACTACCTGGACATCGTTCGGGTCCAGAGTCAGCTGCTTTAAGCGAAAATTTCAGGAGCGCACCCTTGGAACACCGTCATCGGGTACCCTGACTACCTGGAAGTCGTTCGGGTCCAGGGTCAACTGCTTCGAGCGAAAATTCCAGGAACGCATCCTTGGAACACCGTCATCGGGAACCCTGACTATCTGGACTTCGTTCGGGTCCAGGGTCAGGCACTCCAATCAAAAATACCAGGAGCGCACCCTTGGAACACCGTCATCGGGTACCCTGGCTACCTGGACATCGTTCGGGTCCAGGGTCAGACACTCCAACCAAAAATACCAGGAGCGCACCCTTGGAACACCGTCATCGGGTACCCAGACTACCTGGACCTCGTTTGAGCCCAGGGTAAGCTACTCCAACCAAAAATACCAGGAGCGCACCCTTGGAACACCGTCAACGGGTACCCTGACTACCTGGACATCGTTTGGGTCCAAGGTCAGCTGCTTTAAGCGAAAATTCCAGGAGCGCACCCTTGGAACACCGTCATCGGGTACCCTGACTACCTGGACATCGTTCGGGTCCAGGGTCAGCTGCTTCAAGCGAAAATTCCAGGAGTGCACCCTTGGAACACCGTCATCGGGTACCCTGACTACCTGGACCTCGTTTGAGCCCAGGGTAAGCTACTTCAACCAAAAATACCAGGAGTGCACCCTTGGAACACCGTCAACGGGTACCCTGACTACCTGGACATCGTTCGGGTCCAGGGTCAGCTGCTTTAAGCAAAAATTCCAGGAGCGCACCCTTGGAACACCGTCATCGGGTACCCTGACTACCTGGACATCGTTCGGGTCCAGGGTCAGCTGCTTCAAGCGAAAATTCCAGGAGCGCACCCTTGGAACACCGTCATCGGGTACCCTGACTACCTTGACATCGTTCGGGTCCAGGGTCAGCTGCTTCAAGCGAAAATTCCAGGAGCGCACCCTTGGAACACCGTCAATGGGTACCCTGGCTACCTGGACATCGTTTGGGTCCAAGGTCAGCTGCTTTAAGCGAAAATTCCAGGAGCGCACCCTTGGAACACCGTCATCGGGTACCCTGACTACCTGGACATCGTTCGGGTCCAGGGTCAGCTGCTTCAAGCGAAAATTCCAGGAGTGCACCCTTGGAACACCGTCATCGGGTACCCTGACTACCTGGACCTCGTTTGAGCCCAGGGTAAGCTACTTCAACCAAAAATACCAGGAGCGCACCCTTGGAACACCGTCAACGGGTACCCTGACTACCTGGACATCGTTCGGGTCCAGGGTCAGCTGCTTTAAGCAAAAATTCCAGGAGCGCACCCTTGGAACACCGTCATCGGGTACCCTGACTACCTGGACATCGTTCGGGTCCAGGGTCAGCTGCTTCAAGCGAAAAATTCCAGGAGCGCACCCTTGGAACACCGTCATCGGGTACCCTGACTACCTTGACATCGTTCGGGTCCAGGGTCAGCTGCTTCAAGCGAAAATTCCAGGAGCGCACCCTTGGAACACCGTCAATGGGTACCCTGGCTACCTGGACATCGTTCGGGTCCAGGGTCAGCTGCTTCAAGCGAAAAATTCCAGGAGCGCACCCTTGGAACACCGTCAACGGGTACCCTGACTACCTTGACATCGTTCGGGTCCAGGGTCAGCTGCTTCAAGCGAAAATTCCAGGAGCGCACCCTTGGAACACCGTCAATGGGTACCCTGACTACCTGGACATCGTTCGGGTCCAGGGTCAGCTGCTTTAAGCGAAAATTCCAGGAGCGCACCCTTGGAACAGCGTCATCGGGTACCCTGACTACCTGCACATCGTTCGGGTCCAGGGTCAGCTTTTCCAAGTCAGAATACGAGGAGCTCACCCTCGGGACGCTGCCATCGGCGACACTAGCTACCTGGGCATTATCGGGTATTAGGGTATATGCTTATTCAAATAAAACTCAAGTCGACACGCTGACATCGGCATCCTAAACTACCATTTGCCCGTGTAAAATCAATTATAAAAAAAAACATGGAATGAATTTTGATATGTCTTGTCTTATCTTCTGTAAGTTTGAAAAAATCTGCAGTACTTTTCGTTGAATCTATGGGACACGGCCAATAGTTTTGCCATATTCTTTCTAACTATATAATACATTAATAATTTACTTTCAATCCCATGGTTTCAAATCTACGCGGGAAGCAAGAGCATGTAAACGTGTTATGTACTATGCGTGAACATAGCTGCTTTATCAGGCTACCGCGGCTAACTTCATGGTAATAAGAAAAAATGATCTGAACAAAAATCTGGTCGGGAGAAAAAAGTAGTGGATCGCTTGACACGGTACTCCAAACTCATTATTGCGAACGAGTTTTTGAGTATTTCTTTTTGTCAATTGCTAAATTGGAATGCTAGATGATCATGAAATCCTGTTTCGCATCCAAAAAAAGTCGTTTTGGCCAAATTAAAGCCAATGTAAAAGTCGAGCGTGCAATCTCAAACATTATATAGTTGCGGTGTCTTCTGCTTGACGCATGGAACACTACCGCGTTCCGTGATTATTTCGATCGCAATGTATATACCTAAGTTTGCCCAGCTGACCACGGGAGCCATGCCATCCTACCGTCGAGGGAGAGGAAAGAGAGCCGGCGTCAAATGCTTGTATGGAAGTAGTGTGATATGCCATGGCAGATGTGGACGCCGAGCACGTTAACTCGTTTTTCGATTGGTTTAGACTGCTAATTAAGCGGCGAGTCGAGTGAAATATTGAAAGGGCAAATGCGAGGAGGGTATAGTTGTGGAATGAAGTGGTGACGGTGAAGATCTTTTTCGATCGTACAGGGTAGTCGATTACCGGGGAAGATATAGGAATATATCGACTTTTCACTGTTCTTAAATGACCGAGTTTCTTTTATTGCAGAAGCCGAATAGAATATGGATTGAGGTGCAATTGAAAATCGAATGCGCATGGTACAGAGTAAAATTCAAAAGACATAATTTGAAAATGTGTATACGAATGTAGATCGCGAGCGAGTAAAAAGTACGCGCGCCTAAATGTACAAATATGATATTGCGGGGGTAGAGTTGTCCTGCTGTGTGGACTGCAATGCGAGGCAGGCGCACGCTGCATTCTATGCGAGAAAGTTCACTGATCGCTCTCGACTCGCTTAAATTCGCGCCTCGTTTTTGCCCGCAGCTGCGATAACCCAAAGATAGCCCAGCTCTGTCGCGCGCGCGACCGATTATTAGCTGCACGCGGGCAGCGTCATATACCACTTTGCGCGTCCAGTGTGTGCAGCCCGTCGTCCCGAGCGTTATTTATTTGCTCGGCTGTTGTTGTTATATATTGTGTGGACACGTCGTCACAAGGGCGAGACGAAGGGGGGCCGTACACACCAGCAACGAGGGGATACATTCGCACAAAAATGCACATCTCTCGTCTCTCGTTACCCCAATGCAGTTCCAGAATAAGCTCGACGCGTCGCCGCCGTGCAGTGTAAAAACGATGACACGATTCTTTTGTACAACCAGATATATATATATATATATATATATATGCGTGGGGCAAAAGTGCATCTCACGCACGGAGAGGACGTTATACTACACGAGGTGCATATCCGGCTGCTGCTGCTGCAACGGTGAAGAGAGAGAGAAAAAAGTGCAAGGGGGGAAGCGCACTGCGGTGCATCGTCCAACCGCCCCGAGGACGACTGTGCGCGATATACATACGTGTTTTGGGCTCGGCTCGTTAAGTGGCCGAGTATTTTTGCACCGCTCGAACCCTCCGACAACGGTCGAATCGCACAGCTATATAACCAGCTGAGACGGAGAGCAAGAGGGAAAACACAGAGTTTTGGCTCGAGTCCGCGCGCGCGATCCGATATCGGACTGGAAATTAATTTTTACGCTGTTTCTTGGTATCCCGCGGCAAACAGCTGACTCGACATCTATTTCCGGCAAATGGCACGCGTATACATGTATTTTTCGCGTGTGCTTTTATAGTCGGCAGCTGGTAAAGCCCGAGCGACATGAGCCGCTGTATACCCAAGTGGGTTCTGTGTATTCTCTCAAAAGCTTAAAATGAAGAACCACTTTATTTACTACAATTTAGTCAATATTTCATCCACCTTCAGTAATACAACGGTTTTCAAGTGTAAATTTTCAAGAGAGTATAATAACGACAGAATCGGCGGCTGTGTATGTAATGGAGCAAAGAAAATTGGTGCGCCGGGCAGGATCAGGCAGTAGGCCAGTGGAGGCGCGAGTCGGACGTTAACCGCCAGACGGCGTAGCTGCAGCATTGATCAACCCGTATTGTGCGCGCATGCCAAGCCAGAGAGAGAGAGAGACTCGCGTGCGCGCGTGCAGCCACTGATAAGCCGCGCGCGCGTATATCGCCCGCAACGGCTACACAACACTCGAGTTTGCAGCCGCGCGAGCACACGCCCCCCGGACTTTCCGCCACCGGCCCACTGTACCTTGGCACGTCTCTCTCGAAAAATCCGCGCGCGGCTCGAATGTTTCCCCCTCCTTCGTATACAGCTTTTATCTATTAATTTTCATGCGCGCTGCGCGCATTTTCACACGCACGTGTATTTCTCGTTTGCCCCTTTCTCGAGCGCGCGCGCGCCTTCCACATTCAATATTTACACATGGGAAAAGCGATTCGTCAAACGCTAAGATACACTTTCCAAATCTAAAATCACTATTTACGGTTGCGACTGGTAAAAGTTCAGCGCGGCTGATTTGCAAGCAGTGCATACTCGCTCGATTGAATAGTACGAACTGAATATACCAATAGCGTGAGATGCATCATCGAATAGTGGATTCTGCTGTCTACCAGTGACAGGAAAAAGTTTTGAAAATTAAGCGTGTACACGCGGAGAGCCGCCGCCGGGTCATCGGCGCGCGCGAATCGTCATGCACGAATACGTATCCACGCGCGCTAGGAAAAGCAATGTGCGAAACGACGAACGGAATTACTTTTGCCGTCGAATGCCTCGGTTAGCCACGAGCTACACCCTGTTATATAGCAATGCTGCACCGTCGTTGCCCATGGCTGCACAAAAGATCGCGCAACAATTATTGCTATGGCATTGTCGTGAGAGAGCCAGAGTCGATCCAAGCGCATAAGGACGCGCGACCGCACACACGCACGCATATACGATCGTCTCTGAAAAACGACTGTACATAAGGTATGCACGCGAAGGGCAGGTAGCGCGCGCGGGGGAAACCGCTGCTCAGCGGGGAGCAATTATTGTTGGCCCGGGTGTATGTATATATACGCGCACGGAGTAGATTGACTGACTGATTTTTCGTATAGGTGACTGTTATTGAGATTCGGATGGAAAAAAGGCGCTTAGCATATATCTACCTGCGCGCGGCTACCTCATTTTGAACCCCTATTATTTTTTTCATTCGCCACGCCGTGCGCGTATATTATGATACGTGTCGGGCTTGCGCTCACATGGTCGCTCACATTTATTCATCTCTGTGTATACACATTCATCAAAATTCGCACACCCGATTCGATCGATTCCCTCGAAATATTAACATCCATCATGAAGTCCCAGTGATCCAACGTGCATTATTAACTCTCAACAGATTTGTTCCACTGCGTATACTCTTTTCTATGAATAAAACTGTGAGTCTTGAGAGACATCACATTAATAATAGCTGTAGTGTCTCGCGAAGTAAATGTCGAATCCGTGATGAATATGTGCCGCCGGTGTTTATTATTACGGATGGATCACTGGTATAGCAGCTCGCAAAATCGGGAGAGCGTTGGCATTGGGTAGTTTTCGAAAGAGTTGCCGTCCCGTAGCGAAATCGGATACAGTGCAATAGAGAGAGCAATTGGCATATGGCATACATTGCCCCGTCCGCGACTGACCTCAAACTGCATGGCTAATTGAGAAGAATCCCGATGACAAATCGCGACCTTCTGCGTCGTCGTCGTCCGCGTCACGATTTTTGCGTTCGGCAGAGCCAACTGACGCGCTGCTGCTGATCCCTTGTCGGAGGCTGACGAGCGAGAGGAAGGGGGTTCCGGTTGTCTCTCGCTCCGTCACGAACTTGTCGCACCTCGCCCATTCAACCAGACGCGTCGAATTGTCATTGGCTGGGGTAAAAAGTCGCCGCCGCAACTGGCCGCGCACGTATTTTAGATCCGAGACGCGCAAAACAACTCGCTTTAGCTACGGGCTGCTGCTGCTGCTACTGCTCTTCATTGTAATGGAGTATTTTTCACTAATATCGTTCGCTCAACTTGGTCTTGCTTTTGTCGGTCTGTTCGGAAGAGCATCGAAAAATTCAATACGACCATATGTTGCAGGTTGCAGGGGAAAAATTTATTCATGACGTGAAAGACATAAATCGAAAACTTTATTATTACCGAATTAGTATAGTTCAGTAAGTGTGGATTTTTTTACTGAATGCCATGAAAATTAGATGAATTGATGACTTGCGTAGGAAACGTAGTTTTTTTTGTACCTCATTTATGAGTAGAACAGATTTCAAGTACCGCAACATTTTTAAGAAATTGCTTTTACAATATAGACGCGTCACACGGTAGTCCTATGGGCTCTGCTCAATCAAGTGTATTACAATATTGCGCGACATAATTAATCCTCACGCGCCAACATAATATCACAGTTCCGTTTGTTCTCATCACTACGTAGCACAATTATCTCTCTATCATGAGAATGGCTCGCTTTTTCCCTGGAGACTTAACTGCTCCATTTGTTCACGAGGCTATAAGCATGAAATTTTCCACCATCGACTCGGAGTAGTGCGAGGGAAAAATGGGGGAAAAACGAACGAGGGGTTGAAAGGATAGGCGCGGCTTTAAGAGTTTACCACGACATTACAAAGTGAGTGTTTTACTTTGCAAAAATATGCAGTGTGAACACGACTCGCGCATATATACAGGATACGATGGAGGAAATCTTTGCGATTGTTTCCAAAAGTAGAGGAACAATTGTCGGCGAGGATGAAGCGTGGTCAGATGGTCAAGGGAGAGTGTGAGCGAGCGAGAGCCCGAGCTGTGTGGTGTACAGGCAAAGTAAGAGAAACCGCGCGCGCGCGCGAGAGAGAGAAACGCGCAGCGAGCGCGAGCGATTTTGTCCAATTAGCCGGCGAGTCGAGGCACGACAATAGATACCGATCGGTCGACGGGATAATTGCCCCGAGGGCAGCCACCAGAGAGAGAGAGAGAGAGAGAGAAGCCAAATAAAGAAACGCGCGCGAGGTGCAGCTCGAGCGAGTATCGATCAAACTCGCGAATTACTCGCTCTCTACGGCTCTCTCAGCCTTCGCCCGCGGAATAATGTAGCGCTCGCGCCTTGCCATTTTCTCTCCATTTTACCCTCCACCGCCGCCACCAACTTGCGCTAATTCCATATCGCGTGGCAATTTGTTGCAAATGTCATTCGCACTTTTTTCTCGCCCGACTTTCGCGTTTGTCCCTCTGTTGTTGTGCCGCGCGCGCCGCCGCGGCTGTGTTACGGAACCTGCTCGGTTCGAATTGACCAGCCAATCACTGCAAGATAATTATCAAAAGCATTCGCGCACACACACGGTAGTTTATTTTTCTCAACGGATGCGAGTGTACTTTCTAAATTTAAAATAGGTCATAGTAGAGAAAGAAATCTATACCGTCAAAAAAAGAATAGCGAATAGTCCATTAATTTTTTTGTCAATTTTCAAAATATTTTTCATCGGTCGAGCAATTTTCAATGATGAATTGTAGATTTTGATCATATGGAATTTAGAGGATATAAGATACTCCGACTTTGACCCGGCATAATCTCGCTGTCGATTCTCTTTTGTTCGATCGTTTAAATTTCAATTCGATTTCCACATCGTTGAGAATAATTTATTATATATAATATATAATAATATGCAATTGAATTTCGTCATTTTCCCCGTTCGGCTGACAAATAATCAAATTGAATGCAGAAAATGTTGAAATTCCCCGACGTCCGTACATTTCGTAAGTATTAAACTAAATTCGCCAAGCTCACCAATTTTATCATTGGATTAATCATCCCTAGATTACTCACTCATCAACAGTCCTTATCGCTTCTTGTTAAACTCATTCGAAGTTTCAATTGACATACACACACACGACATATCACATAATATCCGTCTCCTGCGAAACTGTCTCTTACTCACACACACGGCCGTGCAGACTTATACAGGAATCATGACAATCTTGTACATCAATAGCCCGAGTAATGACAACACGTCCCGTATGTCGATTGCGTATATCCGCGAACGCATATCTAACGCTGTGTGTTGTCTCAACCGAATGTATCAAAGCGCTTATACTATTATCATTGTCGCGCGCCCGCGCGATAATTCCCTGGCAAGCGTGCGTGTGCCATTATCAATTGGGTCTTGGCAAATAATTCACAAGTCTCAAGTAAACGTGTGTGTGTGTATATATCCGTTTCGATTTCAAACTGATAATAACAGGCGAGATTTGCGTTGGAAATTCGCAGCCGCAATGGTAATCGGTCGAGACGCGCACACATCCGTCATTCGTGTTGTGTTTCGCATTAGTATTCATGCATTATTATATTGTTGCTGCTCGTGGGGATTGCCGAATGTTTCGACAAGTCGTGAACAAGAAGGACCGGACGAAAACACAATCCAAGATGTTATTTAGTCGAAGATATCATAGTAAACGGGGATGTGTTCCAGGCTGAGTCGGGTGACATTGCGCATTTATACGAATATACTGTTGGCACGTGCGTCAATTTTTGCTGCTCAATCTCACAAATTCTATTACCGACTCGAAGTAGATGAATTTTATATC
This sequence comes from Aphelinus atriplicis, assembly GCA_020882685.1. Classification (NCBI taxonomy): domain Eukaryota; kingdom Metazoa; phylum Arthropoda; class Insecta; order Hymenoptera; family Aphelinidae; genus Aphelinus; species Aphelinus atriplicis. Next base: position 37,509,618 of record CM037076.1, on the reverse strand, counting down.
TCGACCATACAGTACAGCTATTAATTGTAAATGCTCGATGAAGTTTATCAATCTAGAATCGAGACTGACGAAATTTGGCGAGCTATTATTAGGGAGATCCGGTAGGTTTCCGTTCCAACTCGCGCGGGCAGATTGTGACAGAGCCTATGGCAATTATATCAATCATACCGCATTCCCATTCCTTTGTCAATACCAGCCGGAGCTTATTATATGTATATTGAATCGTCGCTCGGTCGCTCTCGACTGCATCGCGCGCACTGCTACCAGCCAACCTTATTTACTTGTGTTCGTCGTTTCGGTGCGCGCGCGTCTCGCTATAAATATGTATACGTGTTGTCCTGACCTGCTCGGCCCGGCCCCATCGCCTCTTTCTCTCTCTGACAGCACAATTATATACTTCGCATCGATGCCTTTTGCCAAACAGCTCACGGGAAAATGCTCGGTAGAGAATTGACTATTTTGAAGCATCAACACTTCTTTTCTTAAAAATTGACCAAAACTACTTGTTTGTCGAATTTTTCACTATTGGTATTTGAAAGAATGAGCTATTTGAAATGATTAAAAATTACTATTGAATCAAGAGCTCAGGCTCCCCTCCCCCTAGCCAGGACACGATGTTTATGGACTCTCACTTGTAGGAAGTTCATGGGGGACTTGAAAAGTGAAACTCAGTAATCTAAGGTTTTTGGGGTAACCGGAAAAGAGTCAGGTGGCGGAATCCCATAATTCAAGATGACGAATTAAAAATAGGAAAATCGATCACTTTCACATTTTCAGTCTGCCTTACTAAATCGGTCTTTTTGAATTTCGACAATTCCTCAAATCGGACTTCATTTTTCCCAGTTTTAAGTTTCAAGAAATTTGACTGCTTCAAATGGTTAAAGAAAAAAATAACACTTGGACGCACTCGAAATTTCATCGGTTTTGTCCGCGTTGAAAGAGACAGTTGATTACAGGTTGATAAGCCGGATAGAACTCGATGAATAATATGGTTTTTCTCTGCAACCAATAAACTTTTCCTGAATGCCCGTATAGTCAATATATCTGTGGACAAAAAACGTCTTTCATTTTCAACGCCACGCAGTTCCGGAAGTGTGATTATCTTTAAAAAAAAGTCGCAACTTTCGAATTTATAATAACGGGGAAAGTGTACAGAAATGTGACGGGACAAAGGGTAAAAATTTTGCGGGGAGAGGACAAAGATAGCATTTCAAATCCGACGTGGGACGGTTTGTGCAGCTGCAGCAGCTGCGCGCATCAACAAACGCATCAAAACTCTCTCGTCTGAGCGCGTCGACATATATTAATAGAGCGGATAAAAATAGCCGGCGCGAGCGCGCCAATATAAGGGACGATACGCACGCGCGTGTGTACTATCGTTCGCGCTGGAGCCCCTCGGCGAATTGACAAATTTCGACCCCTCGAGAGTCGATATATGTCGATCGAATTGCTGTGAATTCATATAGGAAAATATAATGTGGCTGTCCTGTCTTGGGGAAAATCTCGCTCATTTTGTTAATTCCGTTCACCCACGAAATTCATGGTCATCCGGTCAAAATACTTGGAAGAAACTTTGATGGACAAGGGGATGGTTTCAGGCTAGAAAAACCTTCCCTTTTTTCCTTGAATCGTCAAGATTGAAAATAAGTATCATCAAACGTGTCATCCAAGAGCTATTTGGAAAAAGCTATCGATTCAGGTGGCGCCTCGTAAATAGGAAAAAAAGATATCCGTTACTCCTCGGTGTCTCTTGTCCATGGTTTACTCAGAATGTATCGTTTTGCAAAAATCGCGACACAATACGCTAAACGCGGGTGACTTCTTCCATGACTCGCATATCAATTTTTCATAATCATTTCAATTATCCAATCGAACTTTTTCCGATAGTTTATGCATGGCTTACTAATTACTTTTGAAAAAAACTATACTAACACAACTATCAATGGCAGGCGGATATCCTAAAAAGCCAACTTATTTTATTTCGACAACTTATTGCATATCGAGTACACAATTTGGGTAAATAAATTATGATGGGAAGCGTAACATCCGTTCAGCCATACAATCGTCCCACGAGCATTTCCTACTTGGCCTTTTCGCTCTTTCAATTGATCCGCGCGAGCGTGGAAAATTCTCTCTCTCTCTCTCCGGCTGACGATTTCACGACGGCTTTCCCCAAACGAGACTCTCGGCTCGCTATATATATATCCGGCTGGCATAATTATCGGCTACGAAGGTCCGAATCGCGTTTAGCCGGTGCGACTTTTTTCTCCCCACATCGGCGAAACTGGAATGGACAGAGTTGTCACGGAGCTTTCACCGGCCGGTTTTCACCGATAAACAGCCGCCGCCGTCGCGGCTAATCGTTCCGCGCAAGTACGTCTCCCCCTCTCTCTCCCCAGTGTCTATATATAATCCTTGTGAATTTATTGCGCACAATAATTCAAAAGGAAGCTGCGCGCGAGATATGGATGTATCGATTTTTGTAATTCACACGCCACGTCCTCTATTTTTACCATCCTCACGTCGTTGTAACGTCCATTTGGTAGTCTCGTCGTTCGTCCGCCAAACGGGATATATTCTAACCTGCGCGACTTTCCAAGAGGACAAAAAAAAACAACGAAACGACGCCTCATACTCGAAACATTATTCAAAATTGATTTGCGACGCGCGTCCGGCCGAGGTTGTATCCATTATACCGTCCCATTTTTCTCCCGCTCTAATCAACGGATATATAATAATCACCTCGCGCTACACACACACACACACACACACACACACACACACACGAGATGTGCCACTACGAAGATACGTATGAAATTTTCTGCTCTGAATAACTTTTGTATATTGGCTCGAGGAAAAAGAAATATATATATATTGAATATCATAATGCAAAACGTGAGTCATGGTAAAGGTGCGCAGAGTTTGATTGGGCGCGAAAGCCAACACTTGGAGTGGCGACGACGATCCACATGCAAATCGTACGATGCATAATAACGTTTTCCTTCACACCTGCGAGCCGGCTCGCCTTCTATAATCTTGGATTTTCTATGCGACTATTCATGTTTTCTGTGTGCGAATGATATATACGAGCATATTTACGCCAGGTTGAATATCGGGAGGAAAAAAGCCCAGCAAAGGAATTCGCTATGCGAGGAATAATTCTCAGTTTCAATCATAGTCTAATTCACTCCTATCGTCTAATATTGGTTTGGTCACACCATTGCTAATTCGTTCAATGAACAAAATATTGAAAAACACATCAATTCGACCGTCTAACTGGCGCCCAATAATGTATTGGATACGCAGTACACAACTTAATCGAAATTTATTTGATGGAAGTTTTTCATGATATCCCGTGTATGCCATAACAAAAGTATCACACCAACACACATCTTCCCGCAGATGTGAAAGTTTGAAATTATTAAAAACAAATCGGGTGCGTCAGCCATCAAGTTTATACGTGTATATATATTGAAGAATATATACTGTATGACTGCACAGGTGATTGGCAAATCCAATGTAGACGTATGAAGTGATAACAATTGTGTATAATTCAAGAGTGGCTGAGCGCATAGTCAGGTGGCCTGAAATAATGTGAATTTGCCGCTTATATATATATATTGTCTAGACGCTGTGAATTGTTGACGCGACAATCTCGAGACTCGCCGCGCGGTTATTGCGCAGAACAGAGCGGCTTGCGGGTATACATATCGAGTCTTGCGAGTGTCCCCGCAGAGTCAGAGGATCACGGCTTGCATTTTCGATGTTTTCCAGCTAGCCATCAATCAATTCATCTCGGTAGGTCGATAACAAGATCAGACAAAATGTTGTCTGTTGAAAGATGAAAAAGTTGACGAGCTCCAGTATCTGATGGGTCATGGAATACAAACGCAATTACTTTTATGTCTGGCGGTGCAGTGCACGTCAGTTGGGATGATTGAGCGTGGGAGTATGGGGCGATATGCAGACGACGGGGTGGTTTATCAGGCGCGCGAAAGAGGAGGAGCCGATAAGCGAGCCTCTCAATGCGAGCGATAGCCTGGCGAACACGTGTGAGTGCGCGTGTGTCTATATAGCAGTTGGAGCTGGTGTCGGTCGGTCGGTCATAACAATATAATTTCTACTCGGCCGCTCGTTATATTACATATATATAACGAAAAGTATTGCGAGTGATGGGCAAAAAAACACACGTACGTATATATATAGGTGACTCAATTGCCTCGCGCGCGCCACGATATTTGATCGAGCAGCTCGTGCGCGCGCATTTAATGATTATAACGTTGGCGCATTTGCGCGTGTGTGCCGGCAATTAAAATAAAGCTCGCTCGGGCGGTCTATTGAATCTATACGCCATTGTATAAAGAAACTGCGATCGTTAACTTATTTGCTCGCGAAAATCCACCGAAACGATCCACTTGAATCCACACACAGACTCGCGCACGAGCACAATAAAATCACTGAAACGCGCAATTCGCGCTCGATAAAACCTGTGTACACTACTGCGTGTTGTGCGTGCGCATATATATCTGTTCGCGCGACGAAGATCGAGTGTTACGATCGACTGCGCCGAAGAGATATACGCGAAGAATCGCCATATAGCTATTGGGTTTGTCGCCGGGCGGAATTTCGATTGTGGGACGTACACGTGGAAGGGAGAGAGAGAGAGAGAGGAACCGAGTCGACGCGCGACTGATTAATACACTTGAGCTGGATCGAATGGGCGTTGGTGTCGCGGTGGCTCTCTCGAATTGACATTGGTATACATGAATGAGTTCTCTGTCTCTCTAATTCTTGCACACTCGGGCACACAGGTGCAGCTTTGCGCGCAGTAGCTAATCATACCACGCGCACACACTACACGCTTGGCCGAGAGAGGAGATTATTCGTGCGGCCGCGTTTCGCACATCGTGGCGAAGAATCCCCGGGATGTACGGACTCACCTTGGCCGGTTGAACGGGGGCCGCAGTGGAAGAGAGGGGCACAAGAATAGTCGCTTGCTGCGCAATGTATACCTATTGGCACAATGACGCTTTTCCACAAACACACACACTCAGACAGACACGCGCGAAGCCGAGCTATTGATACACGTTGAAATTTCAACACGTATGTATAGGCTCGGGGACAATTATAGCGATATTAATACATGTATATCTGCCCCCAACACACCTGCTATATCACACATCTTTCCAATCACGCCGAGCGCGTATCATCGGCAATGATGAAATTCATCATAGGATAGATATATAAATGCCTCCAAGCGCCACTCGCACACACACTCGCACATATCGATGCAAGTGATTCATTTGCATAACGCATAGCAGGTATAGCGGGAGATGAAGTTGAGAGTTGGAAATGAAAATGAATTACAGCTAACTCGAGCTCGCGTATATTTATGGATAATATATATATTCACACTGCGCGAGCGAGACTTTTGTTTTTTTCAACTGACTCTCAAGAAACGGCTTGCATCGACGCGCGGACATGTTTTTTTTTCTCACTCGAGTGATTTATCGATTGGCCGCGAGAGGCGCACCGAGTTGGGCACAAAATACATATATATACATGTATATAATCAACGACGCGTATAATGACGCGGAGCACGGGGGGAGGGAAGGAAAAGTGAAAGGCGCTGGAGCGAGCGCGAGCGAGAGGAATTAAGGAGCAAATAACGGAATGAGAGCCGGGCTGATTAGAATAGTTCTTTTCTCGTGTCGCCTCTTTGGGAAAAGTGTATAATGAAATATTGGATGAGGTTGATCGCAGCTTGCGGCTGCAGTGAATTAACGTTTGGAGGCACCGGCATATCAACAGGTATACACACAGGTACATCAGGGTGTGTGCACGCGAGGATCGTGCGGTTGACTATAATATCGATATTACCACGACAACTACTCGCTGTAGACGAGCACTGCATCAATCGGGCTCATTGGTATTTGAGAACGTGGGTGGATAATGTGGGTAGGGTGCGAAATCAAATGCGCGCGGAAAAACAGCTCGCTCGAAAATAGGTGTATATGAGTGTGAGCCGCGCGCATCAGGATGGACTATCCCTCTTTCTCTCTCTCTCTCTCTCTCTCTCTCTCTCTCTCTCTTTCTCCCTCGATAGAAGGAGAGAATAGGAGACTCAAGAGAGACGTGTTTAGAAAGAGGCTCTCTGAAAGTTGTCGTTCGATATCGGCGCGTTCGTATAGCGGCGTTGCCTCAGCCGCGCGTGATATATCCACCGGGCGAAACTGTTTGCGTCGCGGGGGGTCACTTGCCACCGTTCCGAGCAGTCGTCCGTCTACTGTGCGCAAGTGCCGCAAACAACAAACGCCACTCGAATGTTCTGCAGCTATGTGCTCGGCACGATAGGCGAGCCAGATATATATTGGGGGGAAAATTTGGAGAAAAGTATGTGGAGGGCGGCCGGCCAAGAAGTGACACGTCGACCCGCCCCCGTGCCACCCACACGCACACACAAGCATCGAGTATATGCGAGCGCGCGAATCTCGGTCAGAAAGCTCAGAGTGGCTCGCGCACCTCGGCTCTGCAGCGCCTTTCACTGCGCGCACCGCACATACAAGCGAGCGCACCGACTCGTTATTCCGCTGTTTGTTTTGACACGTGCGCGCGCGCGCATCTGAATGTGTGCCGCAGCCGCGCGCGACTCAAGTGCAAGTGTGCGGCACTACTCGCGAATCCTCTTCTCCTCCGCGGCGGCCTCCTTCTCTCTTTCTCTCGTCCTGCTGCTGCCGCAGCGATCGTCAACAAATTTTACTCGACCCATCTCTCGGGTCGCATCTCGCATATATATACGTAGACAGAAAACAAAATGTGCAGAGGAGAGAGGGGATTGTTCGGGTACGATAAATTGGCAAATGAAAATACTACTGCCAATACTTGGAGGGTATTTCTCGGGGGCGCGAGGTGCAAGCTTATATTGTACATGTTGTAAAATATACAAGCTTACGAATCGGCTTCAGCCGACCTTATACATTATATCTCTCGCGGGAGAGAGACGCGCGCGCGATCCGCCGCAACAATGTTGTCTTATCGATCGAGTATATATATATGGTCTCTCTGCCTTTCGTTTTTTTCCCATACAGGCGCTACTTGTATACAAACTCACACATACTTTCGTATCTCGCCGCGTTAAATATACAACAATTTTTCAATGCGCGTCCACTCGATATAACTATATACTCGCGCACTCGAGCGTATTTATTATTACTATCGCGCTTTATTAACCAAACGTTTTCTCACTCGTGTCCGCACGGTAGTATATATATGCTTTCGAGATATTGCTCAATCTTATCTCATCCGATTTTCCCCCCTGTGTTTTGTTCATCTGGATTACCTCAAACACATGCTCGTTGTTCGTAAGAAACTCGATGCGTCCAATCCCAATATCATAACCAATCCTGATTGACAAATACGTTCATGCAAAAATGTAATCGGTTCGGTGAATAAATAAATACATGTGTGTATATGCTCCGGGTTGAATCTGCCGCAGAAAAAACAATTTGAATTTCATACGCAGAAACTTACGCAAGTGTATGTAGAGGATTAAACGCGCAATATAACGTGTAAAAAGCTGTCGTTCGAGTTTGAGTTGCAGTTCGAAGCAGGATATGCGGCTTATATATATTCGGGTTATTCATAATCGACATATAACATCGCGCGCCGCAGACATACGCAACAATTAATTTCCGTACACAATTAATCCTCCGGTTGAAAGGCAACTCGATCGCGCCGATGTACGTCGATATATTCAATCGCCAATGTATATAATCAGCTGCGCTGAAGTATCGGTGCGTCAGGAGGGGGATTCCTCGGCATTATTGTGCTGCCTTGTCTTGACCACACCCAGAGTCAATCTAGTACGTTTAATTCATTGAATACACACAAAATACAAAATATCTGTATTTGATCGCAGTGTAATAACACTTGTGTGTGTGTGCTCAATTACCGCCCACCACTGACCTAAAACCATGAAACGAACAGCTATAGTAATCGCCGCCGACGCCGCACTCGTTTGTCATTTCGCCCATCACAACACAGAGAGAGAGAGAGCGCGGTATCATTAGTGAGAGCTAGAACATGCAAACGCAGCCCGGCGGGGCGAATAACGGCTATATACGGTACGCGATGGATAAAAGGTAGAAGGAAGAAAAAGTATAAATAGTGGATGCTGGTCCGAGATGTATATCGCGCGCACTAGTATTAGGGCTTATAAAGTCGCGCGCGCGCGGCGGGGCTGCTGCAGCCATTCATCGTCTATCCATCCGTGCCGGCTGACTCTCGCGTTCTTTTTTGCTTTTTTTCTTCCTGTGCCGCGCTGCAATTTCCCAAGCCTGTCTCGCGCACAACTGTACGCTCGCGTTTCTTTTTTTGCCTTCCGCTCGTCATTGTTCGCCGCGGCTTTTCCGCTGCTGCTACCGGCTTTCCATGCGCGTATTAAAAGCTGCGGCGAATCGTACTACAACCACACACACACTGTAATATTTTAGAGTAGGAACGAAGCCAGAGCTAATGCGTCGAAAGAGCCGAATGTGTGAGAATATAAATGAGGGGGGCCCCGTATATGAAAATCCGTTTGTTTCGAGCAGGCGTTGCCGAATGGGGGGCCACCCGGGGCCACTCGCCTATTCTTTTGATTTGCCCCCAATAGGCCAATTTGCCACTCTGATTTCGGCCGATCGCGCGGCCTTGGCGACGCGATATCCCGGCGCGCGACACTCCAGTGAGCCACTTCCACATGCGCTCACCTGCGCGAACGTATGGGGCGTGTTGTATGTGCGTAGTCTCGGTCGCGTCGCGCAGCCGGAGCCCTTTGCCGGTTTGTTTTCTAGATTCTCTCAGCCTTCTTTTCGAGCTTGAACAACTTTTTTTTTTAGCTCCGCTATCTTGGATGAACGAATAAAACGTCGCTGGGGTAGGATCGTGTATTCCAAGCGTGGAACGTGAAGAATGTCTATTTTGAACTGAATATCATAGAGATTTTTCCAGGGAGCAGGGCCGAAGCTTTCTATAAAAAGATTGGGAAAAAGCTCGGTTGAAAAATTTAAAAAAAATCCTTTGGACGAGAAGAGACCAAGTGTAGAAAAAATTGTACATCAAGCGCATTCGAAGCGGTCGAGCAGATCGCCGCGTGATGTTACTCACAACTGCCCTCGTTATTAACGGGCCCCACCACTGCACTACACTCATCAGCATCATCAGCAGTCATCGATTCATTTATGCTCGAGCGGGTAGTTTGAGAAAAACGTTAGGCCGCGGCTAATGTCTGTATACTGCAGCTGAGTCACTTGTTCCGAGCAGCGGCGTCGCCTCGAGACACATACTAATGTCCCCCGGCAGCTGGATAATTGCTTTGTAACTGCTCTCTGCGCTGGCTCGCCCCGTTATATTTATACACTCATTCTTTCCCCATGATTCAACTATTCTATATTCCATAATTTGTGCATAATTTCACCTTCTCGCGCCACCGCACGTGTAATTGCACTCAATTATTGCTTCGCCGTGTGGCATATATATGCATAAACGAGCGCTGACTTACTAGGAGAGTCGGGACACAAGCTTTGTGTCGCGCGCGCACCAATAGTTTCAAATTATACTCATTGATTGTGGATATTTACTATTATTCATTTGAAAATTTACATCACTGATTAGCATTGAATATTCACTCGATTAAATAGTAATTTTCATCTATTTCAAATGATTAATTGTTTTTCTCGATACCAATCGTTGATTCCCAAAGGCTGTGCAACGACTCTCGTGAGTGATCACACGAATAATCATCACGCGATTCGCGCACACCTCGACAGCTCCATACATTCGAAATTCGAATGAGCAAACGGCGATCGAAACGGGACTGCAATTGATTAGTCAGCTGGCGGGCTTACTATCGCACGCGCATACGTATATCAAAATAATACGGCGTATCAGCTGCGGGGGCCCGGACGAGCGGAAGGAAAAACGCGCGCTCGATAATTCATTCAGAGCTTCTACACTTCCGATTCCGCAAAAAATATTCCCCTGCAGTAGTATATCGTCCCGGCGAGATTTTGATAATCCAATGCACAAGTTGAACGTGCAATTATTTCGAGGCTTGCTTGCACAGCTTCGCTTGTGTGTATCCAGTAACGGCTGCAGTTGCGAGCTTAATCCTGCACCCGGTGACGGGGTACTTCCGCTCTTTATACCTTATGCTCTGTTTGTACGTCTCGAGTTTGGGATTATTATTAATACCGCGGGATACGTCGGGCGAGAGAAGACTGACGGAGCCACGCGATAATTTTGTCCAAGTTAAACCAAGGCTTTTACGAGCCGAGACCACTTGGGATTCGGGCAGCTTCAATTCCACTGTATAACTGTCGGAGATTGTTCTGTTTGATTCAACCAAACAGCTGTGGTATTTGAGTCCGTTCGTCAGTTATCGTTTTGGTTTTCCGAGAAGATATCAACCCATCGTTGCCGATCACATGTGAAAATCAGTCACACCTATTTTTCACATTATTTTCGCACAAAATCATCTCAGCGGGAGAAATCGATGATTACGTTAGCTGACGAATTGCAGCAGAAAAAGTTTTAGCGAGATCCGAGCAACCCAAGCGCCAAGTGACAGAATTCCCGGTTGCTGGCGCGCAGCAGCTGTATTTAAATTTACCAATGAGTTATTATGAATGGCGCATACACGGCGAGGACGACTACGAGCAACGGAAGCAGTGACATACATGCGAGTGATATACAACAAGCTGGCCGATACCGCGAGTACTCTCGTACGTGGCTGGACGCAGTCGCGGGGGCGAGTGCATCGAGTTTAGTCAGGTGGGTCGAATCATCGGGTAAACACACGACAAGTGTGTATGCGTACACACAAAACAATCAAGATTGGCCGAGAGTCGGTATATAGACATACATTAGCCGTATAGCTCGTTTTGAACTTTATCGGCCTCATAGTAGAGTACGCGAGCCGGAGGGCCAAGAGATGCATGCTTATTCATACGCATAAGTATTTACATAGCTATGGCCATGGGAAGTTGAGAGTTAGTCGCGGGCGCGATACTGAAGATCAGAGCCCATCAGAGCCCAACACTTAATTTGAGTTCATTCGCAGCGTGAAAGGTGCTAGTACCGGAGCGCGCAATTGTGCTGGCTGGACGGACGGCAGCATAGCTGTAAATCTAAGTACGCATTGGCTATATGTATGTATAATATATTCGGGGGGCGGAAGTCATATGCCGTCGCAGCCACAGCTCGATCCTGGGCGCCTATTATTATTCGCCGCTCGCGTGTGAGCACAGTATACATCCGCGCAGCGGTGAATCGTAGATTAATATAATCGGCCGAAAGTACTCTCGCAAACGTCTCTCTCACGCGCGCTCATACATATAACCCCGTGGGCAGCCATCTCCGGAGAGCCGATATTTCGTTAGCCTCGACTAATTCAACTGTAAGTGACGTTCGCGGGCTGAACTGACCACACCGAGTCCCGAGCTTGTCTTTTTATCACTCGACTTCAAGCCGTACTGGTCACAGGCTGCAGTGCGTGCCACGGAAAAAACTGATCGATTGATTTTCAAGGTGCTAGTGGGTATCGGGTGTACGTGTCGATCTGTTTGGCCATTTGACCAGACGTATGGGTGTGTGCGCGTGGCAGGTGGATATGCGAGGGAGGAACAGGAAGCGATGAGAGTCACTGCGTTTGCCGTTAGCCCGGCAAGCACGAGCACATCAGCACGCGATACTCCCACGCCACGCCACACACACACACACACACACACTGCCGACGGTCGAGCTTTCCTCGAGTCGCGAATACACGCTCAACTGGCGACCCCGTGCACAAGAAAAAGTCTGGCAAAAGTTTGTACAGCGAGTCCAAAAAGGCGCGAAAATACTAGCCCGACGATCATTGACCAGACAGAGAAAATTGATGTATGCAAAGTTCGCATCGTCGGCGACGACCAACGAATATTGAACCGTGTGATTTGCCACACGCAGCCCAGGCACACGACGCGGAGGGTTGGAACAACCTAGCAAACGGCCAATTTTTTCACGACTCACTTTATTCTGGATATTCCTTCACGGTTATACATACACGAACGATGCGCGAACTTTGAATATCGCTGGTGGTGGCGAGTTGAACGTGAGGTGCAGTTATCAACTGGGCGCGTGAGATCCACACACATACATGCAGGATCGAGCGGGGTTGCGCGCGGATATGGGATGTGAAAAACACGATTGCAACGGATCGTACCGGCCAATTTACAGCGCTACTTGCTCGATTGATATGCGATTCAATCCCGTTCAATTTCAACCGCGACTGCACTGCACTGATTCGATCCGCATCATCCGCGCGCAGCAGCAGTTCTTTGCGTGCGCGGTTCGATCGTAAGTATGAACGGGTGACAGTCTTCAGACGCAACACACCACCCCTTCACACCCTCCACTGCAATTCTCCTCGCACTAATCGGACCATACAGCCGGAATAGACATCCACCTTCTCTTTCCCGCACTCATTTATCTCTGCAACTCACATTCATATACGATCAATTCATTTTCTTTAGAGCGACGCACACGCGCACTAACTATACGTTTACGCGAATTTCCGCTCGCTCAGGCCTCAACAGAAAGACGGGTAGATCCGCTCTCCAACCCGAAAATACCACCCAGGGGGCCACGCGGGGATATAAATTCGTAAACGATAGACCGTTATGGTTACATTAATATGCCGCGTTGCGCCACGACTGACCAATTACGTTGCGAATAATTGTGTGCGTGTGTGCGCGTGTACAAAGTGTAACCCGCGTACCCGTACGTTACGTAAAAATCCACCATCAAATTACGTATATATGTGAATTCAACACGGACAAATTCGTTCGGTTCCTTGACGCGCTTTCCAAATTGCGCAAGCGCTTCATTAATTTTTTTCCATCCGTCCGCGCGAGCACCATCGGGAGTTGGGCGAAAAGAAAAAAAAGAAGGAAACTACAAAGGATGGCAGCGAGGGGGGAGGCCGATTTCGACAGGTACATACGCTTTCGACTCGCGCGTGTATTACATATGGTTGCAACGAGTTAATCGACCGCGGCCCGAGTGCATCGTCCTCTCTTCAGACGCCGTACGCTGCTTTTCGAGCCAACGGATTATTTTGACCAACGCCCAAATCCAAAGTACTTCGGGTTGATCAATCGATCTTGTGTCATTTTTCCAAAGTCTGTCGATCCACGCGCGAGCGTTTCACTTATGTGTTGTTTCTCCAAAAACGCGCTCGACACCTGCGAGCACGCCTCTGTTGACGAAATCTCGAGGCTTTGTGTCTCGACGAGCCAACACTCAATCGTACACTTTAGCGCTCGCTCGTTTTTATTTAACCGCGAGAGAAGAAACAAGCGCTCAATCAACTGTGGCAGCTCATATTATATTTAACATCCCTATCGAAATTCAACCGAGTACACTTGGCTCGATTGGCTTTTTGAACGACGAAATAATTTTTCCACCATACTCTTCGTTTAATAATTCGAATTATCTAATTGCCTCCATTCGGCTCGCAACATCTGACTTGTATTCCTTCGATACATTGATTATACACATTGATTTTTTGTATATTCGTGAAAATCGAGACTAGAGTGTACACACATAACATTATGAAATTCATGCTGGCAGTGTGTCACTCAAGTGGCAAGTGTCGAAATATAAATCAGTGCGATTGACTTTGTGAAATAATTCTATGCTACTTGAGAGGCTGGTATTAAGGAAATTATTGGAGATCAATTTCGGTAGTAGTTTCTTTCTCTTTCTCCATGCGAATTGCACAATTCGACGGCCTGAAAGTATTCAGTGCTTGTAGCTAACCGACAACGCAAATCTGTGTCCAAAACAGAGAAGCAACAGCCAGAAACGCGCGTCAGAAATACTTCAATCACAGTAGTAATTATTCGCGCCACTAAAAACACAATCTCATCTATAATACACGAAACGCAATCCTCAATAATGCAACTGAAAATTGTCGTGCATTTCTTATTGACACCGTCGAGTTGGTATTGGCTCGCACAGGCAGAGTATCCGAAATCGGTTTGGCCTCGCCGTTTCGTTTTCTTCCAGATATTCCTGATTTTCATCGATTTCATGCACACACAAACACACACGATCAACGTAGTGTAAATATACGCGCGTATCGAATGAATAATCGTTGGGGTCGCGAGAACGCGTGTCGGGGGACAGGAAACGTTAGTTGGCCCAGGGGGGGGGGGTCGAGAGAGACAGTTATTTCAGGGTATGTTTACACAGGCAAATCAACGCGAGTGGAGAGATTTCGAGCAAGACGTATCCGTGCCGAGACGGCGGAAATGCGGCTAATCAGCTTCTAGAGGTAGATATAATGCATATATATACACACACGTATTTAAATGGCACCGCAGCTGTTGTACAGAGGAGGAGGAGGAGGAGGAGGAGGACGTTCGCACGACTCGAGATACGAGTATAGAGGTCTCTGTGGTGAAAAAAATTCCCACGTGCGAATTGCCTCATCGTCGCGTAGCATTGAGATTGTGGCGGCGGCGGCGGACGGCGATTAGTACCCGCGTGACCGAACAATGCACAAGCGGCGATGCGCGTCCTCGAAAAATTTATTCTCCCATTATGTGTCCTGCTATCCGCTCATTCCGAATTTGTAAGCAGGACGTCGTAGCCGCGCCGCCGAAGCTAGTCTTATTCTCTTCGCGTCACTGCTAATGAATTTATTGTCAATCGCCCCCGGGCTCAGCAACTTTCTTCCACTACTTATGTATATCCAGCCACAGTCTTGGGATTCGAGTCTCCGGTTTTGCTGAAACTCGCAGCGACAGGTGGTTTGTGCAGCTATACCCTAATGGATCATTTACGCGGTGAATCATGAGCCAACGTCATTTGATTATTCCCCGAGATATTCACAGTATTGTGTTCTTATACACCGCGAGAATGTAAATTTGTGTACGTAATGACTCTGATTCCACTTGTACATTACACGAGGGTATATGATAAATCAGCAGCGATCAGCTGGTATCTCCGGAAAATCAAAGCACGTTGGCTGACGAATCAACGCGCGATGCGAGGTGCGAGTGGTCTCTCAGCAGGTACGTATTGTATCATTATCATCCCGGACCTATATATACACACGTGCTTGGGCGCGCGCGTGTGTTATCGCGCGAATCAAGTGCGGCTGATAAGGGACTACTGACGAGCGGGCGAAGTGCACGCGAGAGAGTAATTCATTATAGGGATGGACACGAATTGAGAAGAGCAACACGACGTGTCTTACGAAGAAAGACACATAACTGAATCTGTCCGCGAATAAAGACACATATCCGAATCTGTCCGCGAAGAAAGACACAACTCGCAATCTAGCCACGAAGAAAGACACAACTCGCAATCTGTCCACGAAGAAAGACAAATGTCGGAATTATTCTCCCGCGAATATTAACGAAAAAAGAGTTTAAACTGTAGAAAAGCCTCGTTTTTTTTGTCAAGTATAACCTACTCATTCTAAGCTTAGATTCCATATATTTTTTACGTCGGAAAATTGTGGGATGTGCGCCATGTATCCTTTTTGCGGGCAGACGCGAGTTGTGTCTTTCTTCGTGGCTAGATTGCGAGTTGTGTCTTTCTTCGCGGCTGGATTGCAAGTTGTGTCTTTCTTCGCGGACAAATTGAGATGTGTCTTTCTTCGCGGACAGTTTGAGATGTGTCTTTCTTCGTAAGACACGTCGAACAAGCGCCCCACACTATTTTCAATATAGGCAAATTATCGAATTCGCGTGACCCGTAACCAACTAAAACAAATAGCCGCTCGGGAGTTAATTCATGTAGTGGACACTCGATAACCCATACGTATTAAATACATATTTACACGCACCGGAGAGCAGCACCGCGCGGCTATATGCGAGCGACGAGTGAAAGCTCTCCCCGTCCGTCCGTCCGTCCGGCAAAGTTATTCATTGCTCACAATGCGCGGCGCATTGGTCGCTGCGATTCGTGCGTGCAGACGCACTCTCTGAGCGGAGCGTTTGTTGTTGTTTCCGAGTTATTCCGAGAAGAGCCGCGCGCCATGTGCGCTTTGACTATAGATACATACAATACACTCCTCAGCCCCTCTCGAAATGAAAATATTGCTAATTGTAATTGCTGGTTATGATGATGATCCGATTGTGGGCGACTTAGATTCTTATATATAATACCAGACACTTGATCGACTATATAACTCTGCTGATTTTGTCCATGCTGCAGGCTTTTGTTGCACACATTGCATACACACACACACACACACACACACACACACACACACACACACACACACACACACACACACACATGTATCAACTATTTGTCGATTTTCAACTGGCTGGTCCTGCCGACAATGTTTACACTTTAGCTGGCGAAACAGAGGCTCGAACTCGAATCGGAAATGTGAAATGTGAAATGGCAGATTGTTATCGACAAATTTCGAGACGGAAGTACCACGGGGTCACTCGCTTGCGCATCCTTCGAGTTAGGCGTTGGGTGAATACCAAAATTATGGCAAGGCTGAGGCGGAGATGAAATAGACAGGACCGCGTAACTCGCAACTCACCTCTGATTTTGTTGTCGTGTGGATCGAGGGGCGGTATCGCGCCGCACGACACTTGCTTCTGCTGTAGCTGCTGATGCTGGTGCAGTTGGTTCTGGTGGGGCAGGTGGTGCTGGTGTGGCCGATGCTGGGGCTGCTGGTGGCCGGGCTTCTTCTTGAGAATCACCCCGACGACCTGGGGCGCCGTCATCGTGCCGCCGCCGCCGTCCCGCCTCTTCACCATGTAACGGGCCCTGCCACCCCGTTCCAAACAGGGACCGACCACAACACACTGATATCGGGGGCAGCTGCGCGCGCGCGACTTACTCATGTACTACACGACACATGCTGCTCGCACACACGCACACGCGCCGTCTTACAGCTGTGCGGCCGGCTCGACGCTCGCCCAGATACTGCCGCGCGCCGCCGGCTGCTGCTACTCCGGCCCGAGCGAGGCGCTCCCCAGTCTCCCCCCCCCCCACCACCACCACCACCTAGAGTCCTGTGTGTGCCGTGGTGTGTGCATGCCGACCGACTCCGACCGACTCCGACTGGCGCCGACAGCTGTTGCCGCAACGGCCAACGGGTTCATTGGGTCATAAGCATACTGCACGTATGGACGACCACCCGCATCAGCTGACCGCAGCTCTCCGGAATCGCACGCGCGACAGTTCGCGTTTATGTGTCCCCGCGATTCACACGAGCCGACTTGGCCGGTGACACTCGCGAATCGCAAACTCCCCCGAATCACTCAAGTAACACTGCTTCTGCGATGCCAGAATCTCGCGCGACCAACGCGTTTCGTAATCCGTCCTATTATTTTTACCTATGTGTCGTTGTTCACACAGTCGACTGACTGTCCTCTCGATGCATATCACACCCTGACCGACTGATTCGATTTTTCCATCTCGATCTCCAACTGCTTTTCAGCTTACATTCCATCAAGCTACATGTAAGTGTATAAATACAGACATGGGAAAATTCGTTGAATACCAAATATTTTTAGACCATCGATGTACTTGCGAAATTGTATTTAAATACTTACATCGAATTACATGTATTCAATTACGTGGATTCAAGCCCATATGCAGGTTCACGACCCATCGATCAATCTGTGATATATGATACTGTTCAATGCGTTTCTTCCGAAAGATCGCGAGCCTCAAATGCCCGTCCCCTGAATAAAAGCTTCAAATACATGTGTTCCGATTCCATGTATTTCAAACACGTGTAGTGTTTTCGATTTGAGTCAAGTTTTGTCAGGCACATTCTTTTTTTCCCTCCTTGTTTTCGTATTATTCTTCAAACACGTTATCGCGAAGATACATAACCCAAATATTACCCAAAACAACGCGTGTAACAAATATTTTGCATTCAAATTGCGTTTACGCGGGAAAAAAAGTTATTCCTGGATCTGTTTCATTGAGTTTGATCAGCTTGTGATGGTTTTGGGATATTCATGTGAAATGGGCGGGCAAAGCCAAGCAGCCTAATCACGGCTGAACAATAGTTGACACACCGAGAGAAATATGCAGTGATTCCTACTATAAATCAACAATAAATGTCGTTTCAGTCTGAATCATCTGTCAGTTTATACAGTGGATTTGGGTGAACAATATATTATTATTTGGGATATGAAATATGTTTTCGAACGATTACGAAGAACTTTATAATAATATAAATCAGTGATCTTATTAAAAATTGGCATATCATTGAAAGTAATGAATATTAGAACACCTTTACAAAACTTTTTATCAATGACTTGTACAATTTTGATAATTTTCTATAAATTACTCCAATATATTAAACGGAATACAAAAAATGTTGAATACATTGAAAAATTGAATGGAAGTATGGTTAAACTTACTAAAAATGTTGCCGAATATAGAAATAAATTTGTCAATTTTATTAAAAATATAACGAATATAGTTGTAACAACGAACATCCATGCATATTCGAGAATCACAGTTAAATTCACAACGACGAGATATTGATTTTCCAATGAATTCATAGTTTGTAACGAGAAAACATATTGAAACTCCTATTTGCCATCACACCATCACGTGACAGTAGATTACACTCGGGCGATTTTTCCCAGTACAGAGGGCGGAGCAGCAGACTCAGGTATACCCGCGACAGCCGAAACATCCGAGACTCTCCAACACCTCGACAATGAGTTATTCAGGCCCGGGATGGTTTATCCGATGGCTGCGGCGGCCACGAACTGGCCCGGCTAATGCCAAGTGCTTCCCCCCGCAGGTATATATATATACATACACACGCAAATATTCAAAGATTATACGGTGCGCGCGCGCGTACTCACAAATGGGCTGACGCACCGGTTGCCGCTATATATGTATATACCTGCCACGTCTGCAATCGTAAAACCCAAAATCCTCGGCCGACTGCCCCCTTATTCGCACAACTGATTCACAATCCGCATTTGAGACGCGGCCGCTGCCGCCGTGAGGAATGTAAATATACAATTCGTGTGCCCGTGCAGCGGCTGCGCGCGAGGGCGGATTCAACCAAGTTCAATTACAGAGTCGCTTTTTCGTTGTAAGCTTTCTGGTGAGAGCAGTCTACCCTTGATATTTCAATGCTCGTAAATTACATTTTCATTGCCGGGATTTATTAATTTCGCTTCAATCTAATATCCTAACCCAAAAAAAGTAAAAAAAACTATTATTTGATAGTACAAATGCACAACATTGATTACATTTTCCACTTACGATTTCAAATACTCGTTGTGTTTATTCTACAAAGATTTTCAAATAGTTTTGAAAGATTTATACAAACCACTTCTAATTCATTTTTTTGTAATGAACTGCCTCAAAGGATTACCTCACGCAACATATAATCCATCGATGCGAAACAATTATGAGAAAATCAAAACGTATTCCGCACCTGACACTGGTAACACTAAGGAGCCGCGAGAAACCTCGTGAAAGTTGTAAGAAATGACTCGAGCCTTGGAAGCTCTTTATCGTATTATACATTGTCGTAAAACTTGAGACTCTCTTCCGCCCAGCAAACATACTTCATGATTCATCTGCAAGTGCCCCCCGCCCATTAAACTCTTCATCTGCAATAAATGCTATAACCTTTTGTTGTACGCGTACGTATGGTCTCGTCGTAAAAGCCTTTGTATACCTTTAGCTTATTTCAGGAATTACTTTCTATGAATTTGAACAACCAAAGATGTTACAGCGCGAGCCGCAAATTTGAGATTCCCTCGAATGTACATATAACGCTCAAGTATTTTATCGGGGTACATGTTGTAACCCAGTATTCCGACCTCTCACGATGTATCTCCTTTCTCTTGTCTGATCAAGTTTATTTTGAGGTTTCGAGCTATATCTTTCAAAGTCGTTGTTTCGAGAAAAGAAAATCCTTTCGTGCCATTCCAATTTCGGCATAATGATTTTTTCCACGAATCCCATTGTTTTCGGGGGCAACGCCGATCGTTCGTAGAACCGCCCGCGCGCGCCCGCGTCTACCGCGAAATTCGCAGTATAAGCTTTTCCGAACGGCTTCCACAATGGCCATGGGGAAGTTGGCTGAACCTCAATCGGTCGCGTCAAAATTGCTATACGTGCGCGGATCGAGATCGTGTTTGAGAAATATTACACACGCGCGCAGGCAAGTCGTTTGAAAACCAATGCGACGATAAAGTTTGATATTTCAGCGACGGAGCTTCACTTTCGGAAAAGCAAGAATGCACGAATGTGCGGGGGAACAGTTGTGTGGTGCTTTGCGACCAATCAATGTTCCCTCAACAACTCGCGACCTGTAAATCTCGATGCGAATATGAAGACGAGATATATAACGTTTACTAGTCAAAAGACAGAATGAAATACAGAAATGTATACTGATATTATTTCACTGCCGTCACTGGGGCGAGTTGCGACTAGTCAATTCATTGAAATCGAAGGGTAGATTGACATTGCTCGACGTGGATTGACGCCCAGCACTCGCAGACCAAGCCCGAGCATGTGCTTCTGGACTGCTGTTTCAAGGAAAAATAATAATGGAGTATTCGAGTCAGAAAAGGTGGGAGAAGATTGTGGAAAGAGAGGGAAAATGAGATAAAGGATTTCGATCGAGTGGTTTTTATTTCGTAAATGCACAGGGA
Source organism: Aphelinus atriplicis (assembly GCA_020882685.1). Lineage (NCBI taxonomy): Eukaryota > Metazoa > Arthropoda > Insecta > Hymenoptera > Aphelinidae > Aphelinus > Aphelinus atriplicis. Next base: position 37,488,916 of record CM037076.1, on the reverse strand, counting down.
GGGGGAACTGGGTCCAACGATCAACGAGACAAAAAGCACAGCCGACACGGGATATCTGTTTAATTCGCAAGCTCGGCTCCGGAGCGCGAGTAAAGTATGTACGCGTGGTGTGCCGGGAATAATGGCCGAGCGGAGGTGGGGTCGCGCCGCGGAGGGAGAGAGAGAGAGAGAGAGAGAGAGAGAGAGAGAGAGAGAGAGAGATTCAGATTCAGATTCAGAATAATTTTATTGCCTGTACATTATGTTGTACAAAATACAAGATTACTAAAAAGTATAAATTATGATTTAACTTATTTAAAGTTGGCTAATTAAACAATATTCTTAAGCGATAATAAAATAGGTTGTACATAATTGGTTTATCCATGTTGGAGTAGGTAAGAGTAGAGCTGGATTTTGAATGATTGGTATGAGGGGGCGTCAGTGATGATTGAAGGGAGCGAGTTCCAGAGCTGAGCTGATGAGATATGAAATGATTTTTCGAATGACTTGGTGCGGGAAGCCGGAATGACCAGTGGCGCGCGACGACCACCCCTCACTGGACGAGTAGACGTGTTCTCATAAAATAGGTCCGCGAGGTACTCTGGTCTGCCAGATCTGAGGATCTTGCAGAGCAGAGTAGCTTTGAAATAATCACGTCTCAAGTCAGTGGTGAGCCAACCGAGTTCTCGTCTGTAAGGGGTGATGTGCTCATTCCTCCTTACACCATAGACGTATCTTATACCAGTGTTGACAAGCCGCTGTAGGATAAGATTCTGCTCATTTGAGAGATCGCAGTATACCAAGGAGCAGTAGTCAATAAGTGGAAAAAGGAGTGCTTTGATGAGGTGTTTCCTGAGGGCCAAATTCGCACAACCGCGGAACCTATGGAGCCTATACATCAGGGCGTTGGCTTTTTTGCACACCGACAACACATGCTCCTTCCAGGAGAGAATCGAGTCAAGAGTGACCCCAAGACTGACTACCGAGGATTCAAGGTGAATGGTGGAACCATCGAGGTTCAGTACCTGATCAGCCTGCTCACAGATACCACTCACGTAGTATCTACTGCCAAAGACTATCGCTTTCGTTTTGGATGCGTTTAGCTTGAGGCCATTGGCAGCAGCCCAAGCTGAGATTGCAGCAGCATTTCGGTTGAGTTTAAGTAGCGTCGGTATCAAGTCTTCAGGTGAACAGTAAATGTAAATCTGTAGATCGTCTGCGTAGAGTAAGTAGTGTACGTCAAGGTCAAGCCACCGCCCCACATCTCCAATGTACAGAGCAAAGAGCAGCGGGCCAAGGACTGATCCCTGCGGAACGCCTCTATTCAGTGGCAGAAAATTAGTGAAAGATCCATCATCTCTTTTAACACACTGCTCTCTGTCTGTCAGGTATGACGCTATCCAGCGAATAACCTGCATGGAAAGCCAAGTTTGTGAAGCTTGCGAAGTAGGGCAGAATGCGAGACAGTGTCAAAGGCCTTGCTGAAGTCAAATAGAAGTAGTGCCGTAAGTTTTTTCGCGTCTCGAGCCGTACGTATGTCTTCAGTGAGCTTCAGCAGAGCCGTTTGCGTACTATGTCCTCGTCTGAAACCTGTCTGACGCCCATCCAAGAGACCGTTAGTTTCCACATAGTTGCTGATCTGGTTAAAGACCAGTCTCTCAAGGACTTTTGAGAGAAAATTAAGTAAGGAGATTGGTCGAAAATCACCAGGGGTTAGGGGGTGCGGTGTTTTGTTAAGGGCGAGGACGGCTGCTTGTTTCCATGCAGTAGGGAAATGAGCTTGTTGCAAGGATGTGTTGAAGATTTTACATAGGATGGGAAGGAGGGAAGGGAGTGCTGATACAAAGAATCTCTGCGGGAGGCCATCAACTCCCACCGCCTGAGTACTGGATTGTTGGATGGCCACCTTGATCACTTCAGGAGTGATCTCTGAAAATTGGAAACCAGGTTCCATCGAGGTCTGCTCAAGCTCCTGAAGAATTGAGGCCAAAGGAAGGGCAGAGTGATCAGTTGCGATTTCAGTGAAGTGGGAGTTCAGTTCCTCCGCAGAGATATTTTCCATGAGTGTTAGTAGATTTCGGTACTAACCCAAGGTTTCTAAGTTCCCGCCAGATCTCCTTACTGTCAGTCAGGCCCTCAATCGACATTTATAATAGTCCAATTTAGCATTCTGTAAGTGCTCAAAAGCAAGGTCACGCGCCCTTCTATATGCCAACAGGTCGTGTTGTCGTCGAGTTCTTTGAAAGTGTCTGTAAAGCTTGTTTCTGTTTGCGATCAAATCGTCCGTATGTTGTGTATGCCAGGGGTCTCTCTTTTTACTATTTTTGAATGTTTTGAGTGGTGCGAATCGGTCTATAGCCGATTGGAGGTTAGTGTAAAGGCAGTCAATGTCATTCTCTCCACGCTACGGTCAGGGCCATCAATCACGGACCAATCGCAGCCGGCAATGTAGGCACAGAGGGCTTCTGCATCAATATTTTTAAAGTTCCTATAGCTGAACGAGCGTGCCTCAGGCCTAATCACCGCAACGTTGACCGATGCCGCGATGACATCATGACCGTCGATAAAGGGAGCCTCAGATTTCCAGTAATCAGTCACTGTGTCAAGGGCGTCTACGAGGCAGAGGTCGAGCCAAGTATCTGCATAACCTCTGTGAAACGTCGCGCCGTAGGGGATGGAATAAAGCGATAGTTGGTCAATTAGTTCACGGACAAATTTGGCATCAGCTGAGTCTGACAGCTGATTGGCATTGAAATCCCCCATTAGTATTTTTGTACTGTAGTCATTCAGAAAAGTATTGAGGTCACTCACGAAGTCGGAACCATCCACGAAAGGAGCATGCGGAGGACGATATACAACGCCAATGAAAACAGACTCACCAGGAATCCGCAGCTCGCAGAATAGGTACTCCGGAAAACCAGGCTGCCCAGTCCACGTCGTGGAAGTGGCACATAGTTTAGTAAACGTGAGTGAATTATGAATGTATAGAGCCACGCCACCACCTGAGGTGCTGCGGTCACTCCTGAGCAGAATATATCCATCAAGCGCAATCATAGGATCATTATCCTTGATATCAGAGCTCAGCTTAGTCTCAGATACGCATATTACGTGGAACAAGGGATGAGAGGCCACGAAGTGTCTGATTTCTCCAATGTGAGCCCGAATGGAGTTCGCATTGAAGTGACAGACCCTGAGATCATCCAACTTACCTAGCCGAGTCCTAGCTGAACATGATGGAGTGAATGAGTGTGAGTTAGGTGGAATGTATGAGAGTTTACGGTGGGAGAGGAAACTGGGGTTATGGGAATCTGTAGAGTCGTGTTGAATCACTGCGCCGTTAAAAAATGCTCGAGCTCTTCTTCCGATCCAATGCAGACCGCCGCTTCGCCTCTTCTTCTTACAAAGATCTGTCCACTCTGGACGTAGGTGACCGGGCGAGGATTCAGGTCCCGGGTTCTGGTACGTACCAGACGATGCAGTCTGAACGTCTCACCAGGCAGGAACTCGTTCACATTGAGGAGCGAAGCCATCAATGCTGGAGGTGACTGCAGTCCAGCCTCGATGAGTAGTTGAGGGTTGATTGAGGAAGTGTGCACCTTGCCCTTCTTTATTTTGCTCCGAATGACCATGGATACAAGGGCTGGTGAGGCAAGGGTCACAACAATCGAGATCCGAGAGGGCGTGTTCATTGTGACACGCGGAATTGCTCCATTTGATTGGTGAGATTGAGCCGTTAGTGCCGTTTGAGCAACAGCCGTTTCCACACTAGCAGGCGCGCGCGGTCTGAGAATGCGAGCCGAGATAACATCACGCAGCTCAAGTTCTCCGTAAATAGCCCTGAGGCCGGCAAATGCAAGTCTGCGAATGTCACTCACCCCCTCTGTAGTAAGGCCAGAGATGACTAGGTCAGATGACACAGCAGCAGCAGCCGCAATGGCAGACACACGTGAGGAGATAGCAGCTTGCATAGTTGCTCAGAGAGAGAGAGAGAGAGAGAGAGAGAGAGAAAGTCGGGTTTTATCATTGTGTGTTGGCTGGCATGCATAATATCGCTAATAGCCGATGCTCGCGTGCGCGCCGATTACGAGCTCGCGAGGCTGCATTATGAAGCTTTCACTGCACCGCAGCGCGGATGGGACGCTCGAGTGCTCGCCCCCCGCCACGTGCGCGCCCGCACTAGGCGCGAAAAACCCGGGCCGCGGAGGGAGGAGGGAAAAACGCGCGAGCGCGGTCGTTCAACTCCCGTCGCGGCACTGCAGCGCGGCTCGGTCCGCCGCGCCGGTAAGTCGTCGAACGTCAGCTGGTCCGAGCCGCCACCCAATCCGTCCTCGCTCGCGTGTCTCCCCACGGCACTTGTAAATTCACTTTGATCGCGGGAAAAATTCAATCTCACCACCGCACACTCGTTTTCCGATGGGTGCGACACGCGCGCACTTGGCAAACAATGCATCACTCGTTCCCCGCGTATATCGATCGTTTTCTTTCTATAGTGTGTCTGCTGCGCTTCGCATTCGACCCTTATGGAGTCTTCGAATTTGGAGGTTTGCGAATACAAAACACTCGGTATACGCTGTGCGCGCAATCGAGTAAGTATGCGTGTCCAGCGTGCCTATGATGCGCGTGCGATCGAAATCATTGCGCGTCTGTCTCCTGCGCGCTCGCCCACAACGTGTCTGTCGATTATTACTTCGACTCGACTGGCAACAAAAAACACCACAAAAAGAGTAACGCATGAAAAGTACGCGCCTGCGTTTTAATCTATTCGAAGGTAAAAACTCGCCACGCGCGCGCCAGCGCAATTGTACATTTTTCAATTATATACATAACAGCAATTACAATTTCTAACGCCAATCTTGTCTACTGCACCTATGTACAAGAGTTACCGACACTTGCAAGTTGCAGGATTATTCGAAATCCGAGCGAGCGCGGAACATATTGAGAAAGCCCCATTTGACATCCGCGCGATGGCAGCACCATACTATACGTAGCGACGTCTCTCTCGTGGGTATGGTAGATTTCGCTGTTATAGATGTATAGATTATGTTAGGACTTATTATCGAGCTTTATTAATAAGTTGACACGAATAAACATATCGTCGTTGTTATGTATGTGTGTGTGTGTGTGTGTGTGATGGACAAGGAGTGTAATACTTTATATACATATACGCCTATACGTTATATGTATAGGCGTCGCGTGATTCCAGCAGTGTTATTACCCCCAACGTTCATAAAGTACTAAATAATCATAATATCATGATTTACTTGATAAATTCATTCGCACTTAACAATGAAAAAGTGTACATACATTTTAGAGGCCAAAAGTGTCAAAAGTTATTTGATCGAGTTGAGGAATTGTTCTCATCAATTATACAGACGATCTTACGTCTGATCTCATGTGCGAACATCTCATCGCTATATTTTTGATTAGATGTGTATAATATTATCATCATAATTATAATATAATATAATATAATATATAATATATTCTAAATATTGGTATGTATATGTATACGTATGCGTATACATACTACCTCTTGATTTAATTCTAGAATGATTTTGAATAGGTCATTTATCAAGCGTATAGTTGTGAAGATCCGATGTTATGGGCACTTGGCCGACGGCTTTAGGATAGCGAGACATTGTTAAATTGAAATTGAAAAAAAAAATTGGATTACGAGGAGCTGCTGGGTGAGTGCGGGGTTCGGGTGGCCTCTTGTGCGCGCGACCCCCGCACAAGATATTATTGTACAAAGGCCAATCGGGGATATTTACATTTTGTCTGATTTAATTTATAGCGAGTGCGTTAGACAAACTGTTCGGTCATAATCGTGTGGAAACGTTACGCAGTGAAAAACTAGTTTACGAAAGTGAATTTTATCTCGTCTCGTGAGTTTTGGTACCAAAAATTTACCGCGAACTTTACATTGATAACGTGGCAAATCAATCGCGGCTCCACTCGATCATTCACATCCACCTTCGTACATTGATTTCACCCACTCTCACGCACCGTCGTGTCCCTGTAAGGCTTTAAGAGAATCTATACAATTGTCATAAACGAATGCGCCGCGATCTCTTCACATACGGTTGAGCTTTTTTTCAGTATATATATACATATGGAAAAGCACGTACGCGGGAGGTTTGCAAGGGTTAAACAGATGCGCTGGCAGGCGGTTGGTTCACGTGCGATATGTTTGTCGAGGCTCATATTACAGGGAACGAGAGGATGCGCTGGGGCGCGGGCTGCAAATGTTGTATAGAAAGATATAAGGAGGAGAGCCGAGAGAGCTTGCAAGCGTCGAGTCGCTGCAGGATCGATGCAGCCGGCCGCGCGCGTCATACAGCCAGCCGCCGCTGCAGCCAGTTTACACAGCCTGTGTGTGTGTGTGTGAGAGTCGGAGCTGGGTGACGTCATTCGCGTGACACAGTCTCTGACGGGCCTCCAGTGTGTGTATGTGTGTGTGTGTGTGTGTGTGTGACGTCACGAGCGTCGCGCTCGAGCGTCACGCATATAAACAACACTGCACGCGTGTAAGTACCTGCTGTCGGAATTTAAAATAGTTTAAACCTGTACTATGTAGTCGTGTCGGGGAAAATTGCTCGATTGATGAACGCATCGGTGAATGTACGTTATTGCGGAGCAGTACATTTGCTTAATACCGATGAATAGTGAAATTTTGTTGGAATAGTGATTATTCGCTATTTTCAATTCGTACTGAGCACTTAGTCTCTCTTGACACTGTAAAACCACTGTAATAAGGTGAAATCCCGGTGTAACTGCGAATTTAATGTGAAAATTATCGGTATCATAACACACAATCTGAAAATTCACTATTATTACATGAGAAATTAACTGCATTACCCTTCGAACATGATCATTCAGTGATTTTTCACTCTCATCCCACTGCTTATTCACCGTGAAGTTTTAACAGAGTACTCGCACGAGTTGTATACAAACAAATATACGTATGACGGCCGTGATTTTGTTTAACCATCACACACTCGGTCACCCCCTCTCTACCCTCTCGCTGTTTGTCTGTGTGTATACGAACGCACGCAATTTCGTCAAACAACTTCAACCTACTTCTCTCCATCACCTAATGATCCGACAGTTATTGTCAAAACTAGTTATATACATTTCACCCGAGCAAACCCCCGCCAAATCAACCTAATATCATTAATTCGATCCGATTCGAAGGCTGACTAATACGCACCGTTTCAAGGGTGTCTTTGGTACTATAAAGTGTCTGCACGTGTGCATTAGTATACGTGTATAATGCGCAGCGATAGTTTTTGGCACGCGACAACTTCCGAAGGGACGCTCAGCTATATTCCTGAAATTTCGCACCCAAGTCAGCGGTGGCACGATGGGCTGCTGATTAAATCAATTCAATACCGACCGTTAATCTTCATTAAAATGTGTTTGTCGCGACTCGGGTTATGACTTGCGGGGGATCAATGAGTATCAATGAGATGTATCGGCAATAGAATCTTCATAATTTTTCATATAAACGCAACCGTTCTGCACTTTTGCAGAACTTTTAACGGCGAATCGATGAGGGATTCCATGGCAACCGTTGCTAAGGGCAGCCGAAAGAATGTCACGATAAGCTCGATTTTCGATGATTCTATCGTTGAATTTTTCAAAATTTACAGAATAATAAAATTAGAATTTGAAAGCCAACGTTTCCCTGATATAGCTCAAGCTAATGTCCCTAGCGATCGTTGGGGTAAAAGTGAAAGAAACGTAAGGCCGATTACCAAGATATATTATAATTCACGAAGCATCTTTGACAAAGCTGCATAGCTGCGCTAATTCACTTGGCGCAGCGGTTTTTCAAAGACCATTGAAACGGGGGCCGATTTTCTAGGGCCAATTTCGTCGAATATACATAGGGACGAAATAAAAATGTAAATTCCACATGTTGGTTTTGTGCTTTTGTCTTGCCAGCAAGTTTTACCGGCCTCAATAGGCTGGGTTTATGACACGAAGAAAAAAAGCTGAAGCAGAACGGAAATCAAATGGAATGTAGCAAGGAACCAACGATATAAACGTCGGGGAAGAGTTATATATCTCGCCAGTCCTTCGAGGTTCGCGTTATTATATATCGGGAAGCGGGAACAAGAGTTGACTTTGCACTTGCGCGCACGGTCGAGTCTACGCATATATACCGACGCGAGTTGGCAATATTCTGGGCAGCCGCGATCGAGTAGCTGATACGCATATATAGTTACACGGCCCAAGCACAGCCGCATTTTGATTTTCGCTCCAGTGCATATATGTACGTCTGCCGAACGATTTCTGATTATGCAGGTACGCGAATAAAATCGATCGCGAATGTTCCGGGGAAATTCAAACATTATAGTAGCCGCGTGTCTATTTTTATATGTCGCAGCTATCTGGATATACGTACATGATAGTTGATCGTGCGATATTGTGACCCGTAGATACGTCAAATGGTAGCGTTGGACTCGCATCGGCTGCTTTCGCGTGTTTGTTTTGCAAAAATGTATCATTATACGTTTAACCGATCGATTGTGCAACTCGCGTGTTCGAGAATAGCTCGAGTTTCTATTTTGAGCCTCTTCAGGACCCACCGCTATAGAAGAGAGGTTTAGAATACGTTTTTACAGAAAAGCCACCCCTGCAAGTAACCCCAGTTGGATATACAATTCGGTGGGATTTATAATAGCGAACGAATGGCTGAAGGACAATTTTGCGAAATGTGCTGAATGCATTATACTCGAACAAGAGGATTCCTTCGTACATGTGCGCGTTATTTTGTTGGAAATGATGAATACAGAGTTGGGGTATTCGAATGCGATGCAATTTGATTTATTAGTTTGACTCTTCTTTCAAATGGAGCAACGCTGCGGGTATATACGAGCCATTATACTGTACATACTGTGGGGTTAATACGGGGCTCAGCGCAACAATGCGAATGTCATATCCACCCGTGACTAGTCTGCTCGAGTCGGAACAAACGTGAAATTTATCTATATGCAAGCGTATTTTCGGCATAGCCACGCGCGCGAATCGCGGCAGAGGCTCGGTCTCGGGAACTGCAACATGCAACTTTAATCCCGGCTAATTTGCGGGACACACTCGAGCGGGAGGTGAAAATAAAAGTGACGCGTGATGGTATCCGTGGTGGCGCGAGTCGACAGCAGCTAGACTAGCAATCCCCACTGAATTGGGCTGTGTCGGGTGGGCGCGAGAGCGTCGAGTGGGTGCAGCTGCCCGGGGGGTGGGTACCAGCTGATCGATTGCAATTCGCCCCGCGGAATAGTGCGCCTGCCAAGTTGCGCATATCCAGCAGGCTGCAGCGCAGGGCACATGGTGTAAGGCGCGCGCGACCCACAGGGGCCATTCAACCCCTCGGTGCAGCGGCAGGGGCGAAGGTGAGGATCGGCCACGACGGGTCCGTTGGAGTTTGGGGGCAGGCCGGGGGTGTACGTGTCCAGGACACTGGGCTGACGTCGGGTGGGGGGTGGGGGGCGCGCAGAGGAGCGTCGGGTATCGATCGGGCGACGACGGGGTGGCGGCGGCGGCGGCGGCGGTGGCCCCCTGCCTCTGGTGCCCTCTGGCCTCCTCCTCGCCGCAGCCAGTGGCTGCCCGGCCACGACGCCGGCAGGACGTGCGCGAGCGCGCTGTCGTTGCTGCGCGACTCTCTCGGTCGCCAGCACCAGCCGACCAACGACAACCCCATCGACCACGACGACCACGACGACCACGACAGCTGACCCAGCGTCGCGACAGTGACAAAAGTGAGAGAGAGACCGACACCCAATCTACTAATAGTGGCTACGTCGCTACGTCATACGCGCCGCTCGAGAGGTGTAAACTGTTCGGGGGGCAGTACCCGAGCACCGTCCCCAGGGCTTTCGTTCCGCGACTCGTCGTTCCCCAAAGGGCAGCGAGTCTTTTGCTGCGGTCTTTCGCGGGGGGAGAAGAAAGAACAAGGGTTTTCGCATTTTTCTCTTTGGAAAATCTCACGTGCGAAACAATGGGCAAATCTACGTGAGTTTTACTCGGGTCGTCTCTAAAACCTTACAAGTGTGTGTATGTGTCAACCGAGTTATGGCATAGTGCTGTTTAATCGACGGTGTGCAAAGGAAGTTTGCGCGACATGTACTCGACGGGAAAAGCTCGATTACACAAACACTCGCGAGTAATCGCGAGATTGAGACTCGCGTACAGCTCTCTCGGATGCCTATTTGTCGGATTCTCAAGGAAAGAAAAATGCGTTTCGCTTTTTCGTTCGTGTATTCTCTAAACGAGTTACGTTTTTTCCTGCAATTTTCTCGCGTGTGCTCCGTTCCAAGTCGACAAAGTGTCGCGTTTGGGGAAAATCGCTTTAACGACTCGAGGCATGAGAAATGATGGATTCGCGAGCTGCCAAGCGCAGGTCGTGACCTCCCCCTTGTGATCGCGTCGATTACCTAATTTGGCCGTTTATCCAGTGTGTGCCGCGTCGAGTCATTTGAATCGCGGCTGATGAATAGAGGACTCGTCATCGGATTTGTCGGAAAACGTAAACGATCAAAGATGTGCTCCGTCGCTGTTCTTTCTTTGTCTCTCGCCACTACGGACCAGAGTGGATTCAACGGAGAATATTGCTTTAGCCGCACGCGCCTCGTCTTGTAGTCCCACCGGGTCGAGCGCACGTATTACTCGGAATTGAATAGTCACCCCCCAGGAACAGGAACAATCTTTTCCACGTGAAAATCCACTGTGCGAAGGTGAAGTGTGTCCCATTGCAGGTGTGCGGCTGCGCGGAACAATTCTGGAGTGGCTTGCAATCAACATTTTCACACCAATGTAACAGCGAGCATTGCCACGCGCGAGTTACACGAGTCTGCTGGCTTTTAAAAGTGAATACACTTTATGTGAATTATTCACCGTCGACTTATTGTTAATTTACTGCGAGCGGTTGTGTTGTTGTCGAGTCTCGGAGTGGAATTCAAGGGGCAGCGTTCATTGGGTGCGAAATGCCACTGGAATCCACTCGGGAAAAATTCTCGTGGAATACTTCGCTTTGATATACGCTTCTGTTTCACCGTCGAACGAATAATGTAGTATTCTTTATTGCCTTTGAGGAGATTGGTGAGAATTTCGAATTTTGGATTTTTTTTTTATCAAAAATTTTGTCCGCGAATATCGTGAAGAAGAGAAATAAATCAAGTCATCAAGTCGCCAATGGCAGTAGTCGGCAAGCAAAGTTTTCCGTTCTTTCTTTTCTCCAACTAGTATTCCAATACATGTATAGTTCAATAAGTATATACAATAGGCCTGAATATCGGGGACATTTCGCATTGGGAACGATTGTTCATAGTCGCTCGAGTTTAGTTGGATTCTACAAAGTGGGAGCCGCGGCCCTGTCTGTGTATATAGATTCACGTTGCCGTCCGAGAAACCGATTGTTCATTAAAATTTGTCGTTCATTTGTCGGCGACATCCGCGACTCTTGAAACGTACATTTCACGTGGAATATGTATTTAATCACTCTCTCGTAACGAGAATTCAGTGAATACAAATTGTTGAAATATTTGTATTTCAAATACGGCACGTATTCAATTACCGCGTGTCAATTACGATTCGTCCGAATACTTTAATCAAATAAGAATATTACTTAACGAATTGAATAATGAATTCGCCCAAGTGTGCACTATTGAAAAATTAATTATCTTTCGGGATCAGTCGTGCGATCGCGGCGAGAAAAGACTCGGGAAGATTTTTAGCGCTGACCTCGTTTCGAGCTGCATCGTATCCGCCCGACTCGGGCATGCACGAATTTGTTCTGTACGTTAAACTTTGGCGTTAGTTGCTCTTTTTGCCCGCGTGCACATATATACACATAATGTGGATACTTTTGTCAAACGGCTCGCGCGCGAGGAAGCGCGCGAGAATTTCAGTCCTGCAGCGAACACAATGGCTCCTTTGTATATCTCGTCTTTATCGCGGCTGGTTCTTGGGACAAAATGCTTTCACAATCTCGACAATTCCCCAAGACGTCGATTTTTTTTTCATAAAACACCAAGGACAAAATCCGAGTTTTATTGCAGGGAAAAAATGGAAAAAACAGTCGCGAGCCAAGTGTGAAGAGGGAACGTGGCTGGTATACACTCTGTTGGAAAATTTACCAGGGAATAGAAGTAAAAATCAGTGTATGAGGGTGAATGTGTGATCAAAGTATATTTTCTCTTTACTTCCGTGAGTTTTCATTGCAACAATTTTCATATAAAATTTGAAACAAGTCCAGTGACAGATTCAGTTTACATTAGGGGAATACTATGTAAGATGCGCGAATTCAATGTAGAAATTGTTGTTATCAAAACTGATGGAAGTAAAGTAAAAGTTCTCTTTGATTACATGAAAAAATAACTGTACTAGCCCATCTTCATATCGACGTGTCTTACGAAGAAAGACACATCTCAAACTGTCCGCGAAGAAAGACACATCTCAATTTGTCCGCGAAGAAAGACACAACTCGCAATCTAGCCACGAAGAAAGACACAACTCGCGTCTGGCCGCAAAAAGGATACATGGCGCACATCCTACAATTTTCCGACGTAAAAAATATATGGAATGAAAGCTTAGAATGAGTAGGTTATCATTGACAAAAAAAACAAGCCTTTTCTACAGTTTAAACTCTTTTTTCGTTAATATTCGCGGGAGAATAATTCCGACATTTGTCTTTCTTCGCGGACAGATTGCGAGTTGTGTCTTTCTTCGTGGCTAGACTGCGAGTTGTGTCTTTCTTCGCGGACAGATTGCGAGTTGTGTCTTTCTTCGCGGCTAGATTGCGAGTTGTGTCTTTTTTCGCGGCTAGATTGCGAGTTGTGTCTTTCTTCGCGGACAAATTGAGATGTGTCTTTCTTCGCGGACAGTTTGAGATGTGTCTTTCTTCGTAAGACACGTCGATATAGTTACTTTCCACTTCCTTACACTGATTTTTCACTGAAAGATTTTCATAGAGCAAAATGCACTTTGCTCGCGACTGTAGCGATTCGGCATATAGTACTCGTTTCACCAGGATAAAAAAACATTCGTTTGAGCTTTGAAATGCATATACATGTTTAATGCTCTACTCCGAAATATCACACACATACAAACACACTGGCGAGGCTACTTGCGAAAATGTGAATTTGCATCTGATTGTCGCGTTTGATAGTGAAGTGCTCTGGGTATATGCGGGTGAAGTCGCGCGCACTCTATAACCAGCCACGACGGACGACGGGTCGTGTTATACGTGAAGTGAGTTTTTTTCGGCCAACCAACGGCCGAGCGAAACTTCCAGTTGAGTGGAAGGATTTCTCGCAACAAATATACTTTTTTTCCCCGGTAGTCACGTAGAATATAGAAAATTTACGTAGGTCACGTATTTTCGTTGTTTTGGTTCAAATTCATTTTTTTCCCAAAGATGTATAAATATTGAAGGATTCAGCGTTTTTTATATGTATACACTCACAAAAATGGAATTTTGGTTCAATCAGACAAATCAGTTTGACGCATCAGCATGGAAATTTATTTTTCTGCCAAATCAAAGAAGAACGTTTTATTCTTAGGGGAAATATTCTTTCTGTAGCGTCAAATTGATATTTCTTCACGCGAATTTCGATTAGATCGTATTTTTAAGATGGAAAAAATTACTCTTCTCGCGCTTGAGTGGTACCGCGTTGCACCAATATACTCGATACGGTGTACACTCGCGCGAACGCAATCGGAAATGTGCGGCTGTGGAGTAATAACGCGAGCTTATTATCGCGTCTCGATGCAATTTATCCCGCGCAGAGCTACTCAATTCCCTCGCCAACTGCCAAGTGCACTTCAGCTCGGCTCTCGCCACCGCACAGTCCTGTATATATAGGATTACACACCCTCCCCAACTAAAATATCCAACTGCACTTATATATACAACGCTCATTGGTTTGTTCTTTTTTCTTTGATCCCCGAAGAGCAAAGATTTTTCCCCGTCAGTCTTTAAGAGAGACAGCTTTGCTTAATGAATCGCGCGCGTTTTCAATCAGAACAACACGAATGTGCCAAGTGAATTTTCCAAGCTTGGTAAAAATCTCTCGCGCTTGTTTCCTTTTGTTGGTCGATGTATATTAGCGCTCGCCGTTCTCACTATTCTCCCGACCCAGTTTGAAAAATATCGCGACCATAGCTCGACTGGTCGACGTATCGCGAGAGCGATCTGAAACGAATCGAAATACGAATCTCTCCGTCAATGTAAACATTTTGTTTTTTGAAAAAGAAAAATGTCCAATCACGATATTTTTAAAATCAACATCGGAGCGAGTATGTTACAAAGAGGCTCGAATGTTGCACCAGCCGAGTAATGTGCAACTGGCGGCTTTAAAGTTTTGGCTTTATTCTGTACACATAAACGAGCCCGATTGCTAAGTATTCAAAGTGGAAATTTCGCTTCTTCCTTTTCCCATCCACCAAATTTGAATTGCTCATCGACGCGCGGGCGTCGCTTGGATCGCTCTCAATACATCAACCCGCCTAATTAGAATCAGCATCAGCCGTTAGGATCGCGGATCGATAAACGAGTGATTTTCGCGGTGGCGTATAGCTCGAAAATAAACTCGGCACTTACCGCTGCTCAGCTGATTCGGCGAAAGGGGAAAAAAAAATAAATCGATATACAGGGTAAAGCAGCTGCGATATGCATGTGCGCGAGGAGCGCGCGCGGAGTCATGCAATCCGGCATTTTCGCGCTGGCTTTTCCACTGTGCCGCGGCTAAATACGTGTATGTAGAGCGGGCGATTGTGCTCGTTTGGGGGGCGAGGCGAGAGCATTTGGGCGAACGTGTCAAAGCGCCTTCGCGATTCGCCTCGAGCCTTGATCAAACGCTCCTCTCTCGCTCTATGCTCTGCAATGTCAAAGCTATACACACACACACGTATGCGCTTTCTGTTTTTTCTGCCTCTTTGTGTAGCTGTATTACTCGAGATAAGCCGATCGTTCGGCGTTGGCGCTATCAAAATTGCCGAGCGAGCCTTTGACCCTTTGACCAGGTGTACGCTTAATCGACAAATATATAGATGTATAACATATTTAATATACCGCAATCGAGCGCCTGTAGGTTCACGATCGAATTCGCCCCGATCCACTGCAGCCTCGTGGATATGTTAATCCTTGGATTTAAAAGATTTCAAAAGCTCGTTAACCATGTTGAATGGTGATCCGGTGAACTTGAACGATCGAGCTTTGTGGGATGGAGCTTTCGGGTATAGCCAATACAGCTTCAGCCGCAATGTCTAGATTCCTCACTGAGATGTTCTGTACATAATTCTCCGTTTCAACCATGTACCGTTTAGCAATGTATACAAAAGCCCAGGAGTATAGTTATACTGTTCGTACATAAAATCAACACTGATTCACCCATCGAGGTACGGCTCCTCAAGTATCCATCTCACAAAGTTCCATCGTGCGCGATTCGTCTCCCATAAACTGTGCTACGCGTCCCTTTGGGTTAGTTCCATTAAAATTCAGTCAAATTTGTTCAAGTTAAGTTGCAGCATATACTCAAATCGAAAAATCAGTTTTGGTGTCTAAAGGTGTCGTGACGGGCGGGTACGGTGTGACATTTTTATATTCGGAAAAATTTGTTTCTTATGCTGTTATTATTATTGGTATTTTTCGGATTGAGAATATGAGAAATAGCAATTTTTTTATGCTGATGAGTTTCGTAGCAGTAATGCCAGGCAGTCGCATTGCATCCTTAATTTTAAATTTTACGATCCCGACAGCACAATATAGTAATCAGCGACACCGAAAACCTCGCGAACCACCTCGGTCTTCGTTATTTCCTCAGCTGCAAAAGAATAACACGTTAAAATATATAGTTCAACAAGCGTCATGTCGGTCGTCTAACGGTTAATAAATCTAATGGTTCGCGGAAACGTGGTATAAGCCGGATCATACAATAATCACGAACAAACGCGCCTCCCGATGGAACGATAATTACCCAGCGCCACAACCATCGACGCGCTGAGCGTCGCGCGCGCGCGAACAAACTTATACGCGGGCAAAAACTCGCGTGGAAACCGATGGAACGAGTGAAAATGAGAGTGAGTCGTTTTTCTTTTCCCCCTCCGCGGCTCTGCAGAAAAAGTACGTGAATAATTAACGGTCGCAGCCGCGACAGAGTATCCGTACAGCGATAGATTCGATTTTTCACTCTGTTCAAGAATATTCATCGATCTGATCTAAAATGCATGAGCCGCGGGATTGAAAGACTTTTTCCTTCTGCGTCTGTTAATCAACGAATTTTTTATGTACGTCACGTGTATGCAAATCCGCCTTCCTAACTCGCGTGGTTGATTTCCGACGGTGAAACATATACGTACATACATTTTCTTCCCAGCGGTAGAAACTTTGCGTCCTGGGGTTTGCAGAGAATGGCACTTTTCTCCCTCGGGGCACGAAAAATATTGAATAGTATACTAATTCGAGATCGAAAATCGTTCGAGACGCGAATCGCAAGTTTGTGATTTTCAAGTGTCGGTCGGTTACAGTACGTATTATTTTTCTTTGGCATATATATGCTACATGCGGCGCGTTGTACGCGATTTTATAAATAGCACAGACGGTCAGCTGTGCAGCTAATGATTTCCGCTTCGAAGCTATTAATAATGGAACGTGTGTGGGTGTGCATTATGTGGAGCATACTGGGACAAGAGTCGAGTTGTAAATGATGATTGATGCGCAAAGTGTTCTTTCCGAGAGAGAGAGAGAGAGAGAGAGAGAGAGAGAGAGAGAGAGAGAGAATATGCAAGCGATGCAGTGAGAAATACATAAATAGACAATTGTAAAGAACAAAAATGCTAGTACTACGAATTATTTATCGTGCAGGGTTAACAATATAGGAATACGAGTAAGCTTCGGTCGGATATGCGAAGCGCTTTGATCTGTCCCTTTGATTCAAGAGAGCGATGCAAAAGGAAGAGAAGAGAGAGAGGGAGATGAAAACGTATTGGCTGGGGAAGTGGTGGCGCTGCAGCGAAACGCGGCCCCGAACCTCGACCTTGTCTCGCCGCGCGAGTCTCCCCCGACTCGCGCGCGGGCTGCAGTCGCAGTTGCGCGGGGCCGCGCGGCGCACACCACACACACACACACACACACACACACACACACACACACACACACACACACACATATATATGTATGCGAGTAGGAGTACGTCACACCGCGCGAACGTGTCAAGGCAATATCAGTGCACGCGTGTCGCGCAAAACCCCTACTACCCCTCGCGAGTCAAACCTGCGGCCACCGACCGACACCGGTGCTAACCGCCCGCGCCAGCCCCACACGCATTATACATACGTACTTTGCCCTGGCTTCCCGCTTCGTTCGGAGCCACCCTGACTTTCTTCCTGTGTATATATACCCGACTCCAGGCCTGCTCGGCATGTTACTATGTGCACTTAACACCTTTGTTTTCGAGCGAATCCGTTGCTAAATAGTCCCCGTAGAATGATGAATTTTTTCAGATTTTTCAGGCCCGTATACTGCGAGAAAATGTTTATGCACTACTTGATTCGTGGGGATTTCAAGTTTGCTTCATTCGTTCCGTCAATTTTGTGGCCTGCGTTTATTCTGGAAATATAAAGACGACAATATCTAATACATATCCAAAAATTCAAATTTGTACATAAGTCATCATATTTTTGAATATTTTTGGACCGGCTCAACTTTATAACTAACTAATATACTAACTAACTACTAACTACTAAATACACTAACTACACGGCTTGTTAATGAATCTTGACTAACGGATAGTTCAAGTCATGACTCTGTGCTTTTAATAAGAGCCAGGGATTCTGAAATGGAATGAATCACGAAGAATCATTGAATAACTCATGGCTGACCATATGCGAACACCTCAAGCTAACACCAGTGCTATTTGTGCTTGTCGAGAAGGGTTTCTAACTGGATTTTGAGGTTAAAGCTAATGTTTGCAGGACTGCAATCGTGGTCTGAACACTGGGTATAGTTCGAAATGAAGCTCTTGACTTACGGAATCTAACAAAGTTTTCCCAGTCTAAAAATGTCACGGCGTCTAAGTCAGATTTAATGAATGCGTACTAACTACTGTACTGAATAGTTGAAAGGGTTTCTTTTTTAGGTTGGAAAGACATTTTTTATTAAATTTGGACCATTACAAACTACCTTAATTCTTATAAGATTTTCTCAACTTTATCACTATTCTCATGGTAAATCAGGCCTACATTCAATGGAAAAGTGAAAAAACTTTTAAGAGACGAGTGGTCATATGGGCTTGAAAAATCCGGAAAATATCAAGGGAACTACGCAAATCATTGTCAACGTATTCGCTGGAAAAAAATTTGGAAAAAATGTTGACCTTCCGAGTCGACGTGAAACGGCCTATGTATATATGTATCTCGATCGATTTTTGATGCAGCTACTTCCGTCCCACTGACTACATATATACGCACCACATGTACTCATATATCCAACCAAATTTAAGCCGGAGCTACTACAGCCTCGGGCTGTGCGACGCATTATATACCAAAACTCGAGTATGATTCAAAAATTATCCACACGTTGAACGTTGAAATACACTCGGAGTCTCGCTCGCTCGAGTCGCCGCCAATTCAAGCGTGTCTTGATAGCCGGTCGGAGTAAACTCCGCGACTATAACGGACGATTTGACAGCCGTATGTGTTTCTGCCAACTTGGTCCAAGGGGGAAGATCGTATGCGATTAGTTCGCCCCAACGAGGGTCGAGACAGCCCATACGAGATCAACCTATAGCGCTATCACCCAAGTGTCGCGCGAACAAGGTCCTTTGCACGATTATTTTGTGAGCGAGCGGGTGCATATGGGCCGCGAAAACCCCCGAGTCATGGATTTTTTTAAAATCGATACATACTTACTAAGGTAATACCAGCGGGCATATCAGATATGTGTGTGTGTGTGGGTCAGATATATATCGGATAAAACTGCGGGACGGCGGGGACGAGTTATTTGTCGCCCCGCGCGTTTGCATAGCCGCGTTAGAGGGACAAATTCATTCGATGCGCACAGCGGCTCTCTCGCTAAAAATAAACAACATCGCTGCACGGTAAGATGGAGAGACACGTCTCTTCGTCTTGGTATATGTCTTATAAGGAGGGGGGGGGAGGGTAATAAATTGAACCGTCGCTCGAGGGCTCGCGCACGCACAAACTCCAAAGTGCTCTACATTACAACGGCGAGAGCAGCAATTGTACTTTAGTTTTTGCTCCCTCGCACTTACTCTCGCTCCACTTGTGTGTGTGTATATGTGTGCTCTCTCCGAATTTGCACTACGAATTTATGCTCTCTGCCACTTGACGGCCACGCGCTCGTTCCCTTCAGAGCTTTATCCAACAGCTGTTTATCCAACCCTCCGTGCTTATCCGCAAGCGAGATTCCCCGCGGCCATTCAACTCGATTCGCAACAGGGTGTATAAACGCTTACTGCCCAGGTCTGAGAATCGCGAGTACGAAGCCCTGCACCGGTGATGCGCGAAAACCGATTAACAATTAAGTATTACTCAGTTTCGACGTACTCCAGCAGTTATTTTTTAATGTCTAGCTTGTGTGATACGATCAATGATATAGTCGGACAATGTACAAGTGCCAGTCTTTTTATAACTTCTCCGATAATAATACAGCGTTTGGTCGCGAATTAATGAATTGGATTCTAGTGATTGATTGATTGAATATAAAATACGAAATATTTGTATATTTTGATTTGAGTATACTGATAAATCGGATTTGAAAGTCAGTAATCAAATGCATGTGCTTAATTACTGGATTACATAGGTATACATATAGAATAAAATATCTGTACTTTCAACATACTTTTATTGAAATAAAAGTAAATAACGTAAAAGTTGATAGGTTGGACTGGGATGCCCAGTTGATACACAGCTCACTCTCGACAAGCACAAGTTTCACAATCTAGTCCCTGCTTCTAAAAATCACGGACTTCACAGAGAAAGTAGATTGATTAATAAATATGATAGCCTCTCGATCTTGGCTCATGAATAATCGATATTCCGCGAGCCGTACGTATGCGAATAAAAATAAACACGGATGAGAAATAATTACAGCTATCGTTAACCCAAATAATTAAGTCGGTCGTGTATTATGGGCCGGGGCTAATGGGACGCATGCCAATCCGACCACCTTTTTCAGATATATATGCCCTATATATCGGACTGTAACAGTGCAGAGTGAAATGAATGTGCGGACACATCATGCGGCATGTATATACGTAGATATATTGGGTATATACACACTTCGGCGAGTGGCTTTCGCGAAAATCAGCATTCGGGGTGGAAACATATTTTCAACGGAAGAAAGAACAAAGCGACGTGTCCGCGTGAATATTCATTTTGACGCTGATGTTGAGGTTGACATAAAAATTAATGTGGCGAAATATACGTTCGATGTTCCATCTGTCGAGGGCTTATTGAATATTTTAACGCTTCTTCCTTTTTGCGCATATATTCAGGGCTAATAAATCATGTGAAAATTACTAACGAATATAGTGAATATTAAATGATAAATAGTAATTATTAACTATTTTGCTTTCTTAAAGAGAAAGCTTTGTAATGGGGCAAAAATCGACCCACCGAATCAGACCTCGGGACCTCGATTTTCGTGATCTACGGGTCGAAAAACATGGAAATCCAAAAGTGTCTGTATGTATGTATGTGTGTGTGTGTGTGTGTGTGTGTGTGTGTGTGTGTGTGTGTGTGTGTGTGTGTGTGCGTCCCGTTTTTTTTTCGTCCACGATAACTCTCGAAGGAATGGTCCGATCGTCCTGAAATTTTGCACACAGGTTAATCGCGGCAAAATCTCGGGCGAGTTCAATTTTCAGCGAAATCCGTTGTTTATTTCCTTAGCAACCGTTGTTAAGGTGTCTATTTTTTCGTTTCTTTCGTCCACGATAACTCCCGAAGGAATGATCCGATCGTCTTGAAATTTTGCACACCGGTTAGTTGTGACAAGATCTAGTCCGAGTTAAATTTTCAGCAAAATCCGTTGGTTATTTCGCTAGCAACCGTTCCTAACGTGTTTTCTCACAAATCCTTATGAGTGCTCATTGGGACAAGCCGGAAAATCAGTTTTAAGTCACACTCGATGGCCAAGGACACTGAATTGTTGTATTTGCTCCATAGCAACGGTTGTTTACCTCCCTAGCAACAGTTACGAAGGTTGGAAATCATTAATTTATGACCCATTTCCATCATTTTCGACGGCAAAGGACACAAAATCTTCCCAATTAGCTCCTTAGCAACCGTTGTTTACCGCCCTAGCAACCGTTGCTAAGGGAACGAAAAATTCATGTAAGTTTCGTTTCCAGTATTTTCAACGTGCTATAGATAAAATTGGGAAAATTTGGTGTCTTTTGCCGTCGAAAATGATCAAAATAGATTTTGAATTGATCATTTCCAACCTCAGCCGCCGAAAATGATCAAAATGAGTCTTCAAGTTTGCTAAATACAGACTTAAGGGCAGGATGGATCGATTTTAACCACCATTAAACCGTATGACAGTCACAAGATGAATTGATCGAAAAAATTAAGCAGGTCCAAATGTCTCGCATCGTGTATAACCTAGAACCGTTTGCTTTGTTGCATTTGATCAAATAATAAGAGAGCCCGGGCAGACATCAACAGTCGCGACAAAGTTTGGTCAATTGAAAAAGAACGACACTTTACACAGTCACGAAGATACGAATTGAACTGATTAAATAATATTTTTGTAATTTTTGAAAAATAAATGATAGTATCTACGCTAGTGGAATGGTGAAAATACAGGTTTGGGATGCGTTTGTGGGTGATGTTGAAGCCTCTTTGAGAAAGCATACTGCTAAGGCACTTGGCAGCGGTTTTTAATTTAGAGAGCATAGATATCGTTCCCTCTCACGAAGAAAAGACACATCAGCGAAGAAAGCCGCACCTCCCAGAACCTGCCAATGGAGGAAAACCCATGAGACGCGGTTTATTTCGTATAGAGTATAAAATAATCATCCGATAGCCAGCAGTGTGGAAAAAATGACGTATAGATAGAGAGCGGGACTACCTTCCCGTAGGGAATCAAAACCCCCCGGACAAAACCTAGTGATTCCATAGTAGTTTTTCCTGTAGAATCCGAATATGCTAGTCCCGAATCCGTAGGAGGCGCAGAAAATACACAAATCGTTATTTTTTCACAAAAATCTCGCTTACGAATTTTCCACTGGTGAAACTAGTCGAAAGCAGTTTTGCGCGATGGGAGAGGAGGGCGATCGATACATATATTATATGTATACACTCAACCTCGAGACAAATTTGCCCAACATTAACCAGGCGCGATAACTATCAGTGTGGGGGGCACGGGCGAATTGCGATAAAGCCAATAAGATCTAATCGATGTGGCGCAGTACATAATGCGCCCCTTCCCTCGCTCACACCCTCGCTCGCGACTCCACACGAGTATTTGCTTTCGGCGCCTTCCAAGCTCCGAATCTCCGGCTCTTCATTGCTTTCGCTAATTGGATCCGCAAAACGGGTTGAGGCGTCTCGTACATATATATATATATATATATGTATAACCTTATCTCGCCTACAGCTTGAAGCAGTAATTTAATTGCCTTTGTCGGCGCAACACCATGAAATATTCTTAGATCACTAGATATTCCCAACTCTTCTTTCACGCGTATGTGCGTTCCAACACCGGAACTCTTCGTAGAGCAACTCACACACTTTGTAGAGCTTTTTGCATTGTGTACGTGCGAAACGAAATTTTATTCGGGCTTACGCTGGTAACTTCTACAAATAAATTTGAATAAGATTCCATTATGTCCCGAGACATTAGAGAACAGCAGGATATTCGTCACACATTTGACCCCAACGGAAAACACATCCACACGAGCCGAAAACAAAAAAAAAATTGGCAATAATCAGATGTTTTGACGCTGGCTCGTTTTCCATGTTGCAGGTGTGAAAAGTGTGGGAGATGCCAGCGGCGGGTGGGTCGGGCGGTTCGTCGGGCGGTGCGGCGGCGGCGGTGGCTGGTGGGCAGCAGGTGGTCGAGGAGGCGGACGAGCCTCCGGAGGAGGAGGACGGCGGCGGCGGTGCGGGCGAGGAGGCCGGGGCAGGGGCCCGAGGCGGCCGGGGCTACGGGACGAGGGGCGCCGGCCTCATGAAGCCCCTCGTCGTCCTGGCCCTGCCGGGCATGTACCTCTTCTACAAGTACAGCCAGTACAGGAGGGAGCAGCGCGAGCTCTCGAGGCGGCGCGTCACCGAGCGCGAGCTCCAGCAGCTGCACCACAAAATCGTGAGTATATATATTAAACTGCTACGTGCCCGACATCCGATACCGGCCGAGGGCCGCTTGAATCGCGCCCGCTGATAAGCCCGCTTACCTCTCGGCGTCGAAACAGCCTCCTCAAAGTCGCGGTTGGCTCTTTATCCACCTGCACCGGCGATGCACGTCCTTATATGTATTTTATAACCCCACTCCCCCCCCCCTTCTCTCAACACACCTATTATATTCTCAGGAGATGCTCAATTATATGTCGACTGTTAAACGACAATCAACAGCTGGCTCGATTGTTTCGGCTGAATATATTCGAAAGTGCATAGTTATCTCAAGTATGGAAAAACTGTAAATGTATAAAGGTATACAACCATGCGCTTGTAGTCGATAGAACAATCATTTTTGTGCGCATCGGCTGCAATATCTAGTAATCTCTTGTATATTCATTGTACGTTTCGATGGCTCAAACTCCACTTGGATAAATACTTTTCTGCACTTAAGGATCCATCTTAACCGCACGAGGACGGATCGACTGCTCAAAGTATACTACAAAATTTCGTGTCAACACGTCGGACACTTCATAGTACTCGATACCTTATTTGGAAAGACTTTCAATGTCGAAAAGTAAACAGTCGAAAAGTAAACAGTCTGAGCTTCCAACTTCAATAATCATGTTTACATCCTATAAAACAATCTTCACGATGAATTGAAAATAATGAATGTTTCCTGACAAACTTTACAAAATTTATCCGATTTTTTATTTTCAATATCAGTCGTTGGCAATTCAATTATAGATTCGAAATTGTCAAATTAACAGTGAAAATAGTTCAACAACAATAGTATAAGTGTGTCCAGCATCCATAGTTATGTGTACTATCATCTTTAGCTGCCTCAGCAATAATATTCTTGATAGTATACTGTGAGTTACAATTCACTATGTGACATACTCGAACGGCCGACAAACTCGACTTTTCTCGGTGTACTCGGGACATGTAATGTGGTATACGACGGTGGTCGTCGCTATACCGGGAGCTGCCACTTGGGAGTCGGGTAGATCCAGATCCATTGAAACTTTTCTAGGCGTGATTCTTTGAATCATCCAAGCAGCTGTGGTATTCATATACGCGCGAATATTCGTCCGTCAGCCAACTTGGTTTGATTTGCCGCTGGAATATTCTTTACTTATTGCTGATTTTATGCGCTCATGTTTATACACACTTATACATGTGAAATCATTCGTACGCACACTCTAAACCTAAAATAGTATAAAAACTCCTAATTATGGATAGAATCAATTGCATAACAGATAAAAATAGTTAATATTTACTATTATTCATCAGTGCAATTTATAACTATTTCAATCTTAAACGGCATACAAAAGCTGCCCAAATCCCCGAGTGGCATCCACGAATTGGCGGAAGAACGACCGACGGAGAGGGGGGGGGATTGAATTGACAAGGGCAAAATAAGACTGAAGCCAAGGATCGCAGCCTCGCTCGAGTCACGCGCGCGCGCGCAACAGCTGATGGGGTCGTTGGCAGGGGGATATATTTATGGTCGCGCGCGACGAGTGAGCGGCAGCGCACACACACTTGCGAGTGTGTATCGACGGAGCTCAATTAGCCGGCAATAACGCCGCATCATCCCGCTCCCCGAGTCCCGGACCGATACATTTGCCGCGCACTCGAGAGAACTCGAGCGACGCGTCTCGTTTATAGCCAGTTGGGATTGTCGCGTCGTTAGATTCGCTGCGCCCAATTGATCCCTCGAAAGTGCGCCTATACGTATATATACACGGTTGTTTCTGTGAAAAATAAAGAATTTCCATCGATTTTTCACATTATTTCGATATATTTATCTTATAGAGTCAAGAAAGTGTAATGAAAATGTTTTAGTTTCCGCGCATCGGTCGTGGAGATTTGGGCCGTATTGCGATTATGAATATCTTAAATGACACGCATGAATGTGTTCAACAGATGAAACGATCAAGTGCAAGTCGGGGTAAGAATATAGATCGGATCGGATATAGATACATCGGCTAGATATCGGAGCAAACCGTTGATAATTGAGGATAAAACAAGTTGGATAATGAACACGACGGACAGGCGATAAATTGAAACGGAGCCATCCCAGCCAACGTTTGCGTAATAACTCGAGGAAAAGCGCGCATAATTGAATCGCTGTCGGGTGAATCGACAGATACGTGCGCGCGCGTTATTAGCTCGACGAGCTGCCGGCCGGCAAGAATTGGACCGCGCGAATACCCGGAGCCATTTCCATTCCGTACCTCGACGAACATGGCAAAATATCCATCGCAAAAGCGCACTAGTCGCTTTTGCACCATTCCCCTCCCCTCTAAACCTTCATATCTGTGTATCGTACTCCCATTCAAAGATCGACGATGGACTAATTTCCCCCGTTTCCGCGTCAAAACGAGTCGTCAATATTTTAGGCAACAAATCGTTGGAGCCGCCAGCCCCGTTTCCTATTTCCCGCGCATATCCGTGTATCTTCGCACGCGTCCAACAGTGAAATTCTACTGTCCGATGAGCAAACTGGACAGTTCAAACCAACTACCGCTATTCGCTAGACGTGAAACAATCCACCTTGATAATACATCATAATTACATACGGACAGTACCTAATAGCGCACAAAGGGAAATTCATCTGCCTCCAACTATACTCGGCGATGTAGCCATTCCACCCGACGAGTAACAGTATTTTCTGCGAGATTCGCGTTTTTTACGCTCATTACACGACTTCGAGAAAAGTTGAGAGAAAGAAGAAAAGTCGATGATTCGGAGGGGTTTATTGAGTTTGCTCAACAAAAAACAAACAAAGACGTGCTATTGGAACAATCGAAAGAGAGAAATTGGATGAATTGTAGCATACAAGAGATCGAATGGTATAGATGTCGTTGGATTTTGCTGGCAGCCGGTCTAGAAGAAAATTAATAAAATGCCGAGTGGCGTCGCGCACCTGGGGGAAATTGCACCGAGTCGGCGGAATAATTGAAAAAAATGGTGATAAAGTGCGAAATGGTAAAACTCGACAGCCGGTGTAGACGTCGTACGTCGCTGTGCCACAGCTCGAGATGTTCCCTTTCCATATTACTCCGTATTGTTGTGTACTGCCGCCAGTATTAAAAAATCCACGTACGGCAGAGAACCGCTTGTTTCTCATGCACAACATATCCTTGCGATATACATGTATATAGAGCCGGCTAATCGAGTTATTGCTGGCACCTCCGTACAAATTCATCACGTCCCCTCGGTAACTTGATATACCTTTTGCCTTGCGTCTATCTTCATGCGCTCAATCGATATTATCTTCCGTCGCCCAGGCGAAATGATGCGCGAGGCTCTTCTGCTCGTTGGAACAAGTCAACATCAAATTTGTCCCCATTGTAAGAGTGAATTTCGAGTGATAATAATCACCGTTCCATTCTACGAAAATAAATACTCATAACATTCATAGTATGCTGTCCTGATAAATAATACAAGTTAATAAAATATGAGTTGATACAACAAAAATAGAAAAAAATGAAGCATAAGATTGAAGAACATCTCTAGACTGATCCCAATGATATAGATTTTACAGAAAAATCCATGGAATTTATTTTCACTCTCGGATAATTCACTTGCATCGAATACGAAAACATTTTTTCCAGAGCAAAATGCTTTCCAAATCTTGCACAGCAATGTTACCTGTTTGAATGTATTGAGCACGGGTTGATCGCAGTGTTGATTCTTCATATTGCACCCAATGGAATGGATGAACTTTGGTATAGAGTAAATTATAAACAATCAATGAAGTTTTTTATTTTTCTCGCTCGACATCTAAGCTCAGTTATACAAATACTCTCTCATTCATTTAACACAGAAGTATAGTTAAAGTTAAAGTTCTCGACGACTCAACTTGCGTATATTACGGTACTCTATATATAACATACTAATAGTCTTTATTCAACGTAATATTCTCTCTCTCCGTCATTGTGAGTTAAAAAAAGTAAGAATTTTTTTCGCCTATAAGTGTACGTATACATACTATTGAACATTGATACATAATAGCCAGCAGTGTCGAATGTAAAAGTCGTAGAATCGACTGGAGCTGGATCGGTACGTTCACACACATATATAAATGCGCTTTTTTTGAATGTGATCGGGCAGTACGCTCGGCTCGAGTATTACGAATAGTCGCGATATTCGATATGCAGGTGGATAATTTTGCGAATCGTTGGTTGGTCGTCGGGCGCGGGAGGGAAAATCTGGAGACGCGCGCGATTGTGTTGGCACGACGTCGAGTTTAACAGTTCGGGAGGACGGGAGGACGAGAGATAGTGGGGAAACCGGCGCGGCAAAAAAAGGCTTCACGCGACGTCACCCGATGGACCATCAGGCGAGAGCCACTCGAGATTTATACACCGCGAGCGCGAAATTGTCGCGGCCGAGAAAGTGCAGTGCGCGCACTGATTTCTCATTGCTTTCTCCGCCGGGCCTCTCCGCGCTACACGGCCAAAGAAAAGGACAAAAAGGAGGCAGAAAGAGAGAGAGAAAAAAAAGGAGGAATCAAGTCTCGAGTGCGGAATCTGGATCGCGCCTCTCCGTCTAGCGTATCCGTCTGCGGCGCGTCGGGTAACGGCGCGATCTCTTACCATCGCCGCGCGCTCCGTACCATTTGCCCGGGCGTTACCTGCACGTATATCTATTAAACGCGCTCGTCAGCCGTGGAATAACACACTTATTTGCCATGCGTATAGGCGAAAAGTTATGGTTATTCAGAGCAGAAACTTACGCGCTCCCGTATGTATACTTTGTTTCGCAAGAGTTTGCAGCCCGGCAGGCGTTATATATTATCCGATCGGTACAATTTGTTCCCGTGTGTACGCGCAGAGACTGAGGTATACACCACCTGCATATTATCGAGTAATACTTTTTATAATTTTTGGCTCATTGCCTACTTAAACATATTGCTCGCGATTATTGTTCGATACGTCCTCGCGCGGCTGGGAGGAAAAAGGTAACGTTTCGAAATCGAAGTATAAAAGTCCGTTTAGGAGGAAAAATTTGACTTTCTGGAGTTTTATCGATTTCGGAAGTGATAAGTGATCCTCTCCGAATGTTAATTTTCACACAGGACTAAATTTCCAGTATTTTTATATGTAACGGTATAAGTTCCAATTATGAGTATAGATGTATAGTAGCAGCGAAAAGTTGAGCATAGCGAAAACTCAAGTATCTCAACTCAAGCCAACTCATGGCAACTCCGAAATCGATAAAACTCCATGGGACAAATATTTTCGGGAAAAAATGTTCGTGGGTTGGGGTAGTGTATCGCGGGCGGTGGGACAGCTGAGGAGTCAGCAGTAGCCGGAGAGGTTGCGGGCGAAGGGGGCAACGGCGTTGGTGCGCAGGTAGAACATGCCGCGGTGGTTGCGACTCGCCGGGTAGCCCATCATCGCCTCGGCCCTCCACTGACAGTTGACGCGCATGTCGATGCGCCACCTGGGGCAGCGAGACGCGGGGAAGCCGGCCGGGTCGGTTATCGACTCGGCGTACAGCCGCCAGGCCCGGTTGTGGCTGCACGTGACTGCAACGAAAAACACCACCAATCGTACATACACACACACACACACACACACACACACAACTAGACAGAGCGACTCGTCGGTCATTAAGGTGGCTTCGGCGCTCAGTGCCGAATCATATGCTTGGTTCCGAGTGGGCCCCAGATAACACCATGGTATATTGATATATATTGAGCATGAATTTTATCTTTATTAATTTCCATCGCATTGAAGAGCAATTAAACTAAAAAACTATAGAATAATAATTATTATTCATGAATCTTGGAACTCTACCCTTGAAACTATACACATTGAGACGGCCCTGATCTGATGAAACTGACAACACTGTAAGCCATACAGTGCTCCGGTCGGTAATCGGTTTAATTCCCTTTTGAATGTTTATAGACTTATTTATAACATAAAAAAAATTTGAACAACCTAAATTGATATGAATCTTATTCAAATGATCATTCATTCCATCACTTCATTTGGTTTTGAACACTGCATTCGAAATTGCCGCCGATGCGATGTTGCCACATTTGTTCCGAGCATGCGCAGGACTCACTATTTATTATGATAAACTTCGTTTCCATTCATTCCACGTACATTTTATCTCTTATTTGGCCCGCAACCCATGTTTTTTATGATAATGACGTATACCCTGTCAAAAAAGCTATAATTTCCTATTTTTTGATAATTTTCTGTCCATTTATGTTCAAATAAGAGTCATTTCTTGGCCAAGGCCCATAAGAGCGTGTGTAATAATAACGTTTTTCTGAACGAGTTTTTCTCGTTCAAATGGTCGGCAAGCTTATTATTTTGTAGATGTTATCAAAAGTTAAGCAAACGAACTATGTTATTCTGCAGTTATTCATGATTCTGTCCATTTAGAAAAATTCGCCGAAGCCACCTTAAATACGACGCTCTCTTAAATCCTTACCACTGCATTACCGCTGCATTGCAGTGAAAAATCACTGTAAGAAGGTCAACGACAAATTCACTGGATTACAGTGAATTTCTTTTGTAACTAAAGTGAATTTTCACTCACTTCCATTAGTTTTGATGGAAAACATTTTCTACATAAAATTCACATTTTTACATCACAATTTGCAGTCAGTATGGTGTGAAGTGAATTTTTACTCTAATTTCTGTGAATCTTATGTAAAAATGTTTTTCCATAAAATCTCATGGAACTAAAGTGAAAATTCACATAAGAAATCCACTGTAATCCAGTGAATTTGTCATTCACCTAGATACTACTTTGTCAATTCAAAATAATGAAATTTTAATACGAAAAATATTAAACTTTTAATAATTCACTAAAATATTAGCCACTATAAAATCGAATATCTGT
Organism: Aphelinus atriplicis; assembly: GCA_020882685.1. Taxonomy (NCBI): domain Eukaryota; kingdom Metazoa; phylum Arthropoda; class Insecta; order Hymenoptera; family Aphelinidae; genus Aphelinus; species Aphelinus atriplicis. The sequence goes on along the minus strand of CM037076.1, from coordinate 37,458,703 downwards.
TTTTTGAAATATTTTTACTGTAGCCTTTAGAGGACTGACACTTGAGGTTCGTGATCCATCAAAGAAAATGCATGAAAAGATGTATCTTACATCACAGATTGATCATGGGTCAAGTGTCGATCATAGCTTTCCGATCCTCTTAAAGAAACACATGTAATCGAATACATGCACTTCGAGATACAAGTATTCTATTAATTAATCACTTTATCACAGATAAAATATAATATAAAATATCTGTGTTCTCAACATAAATACTTGTATTTCAAGTCCGTGTATTTAAATACGACTTAGCAAAGAATTTTGGGTCGAATTTCGTAATTAAATTCAATTGTTTCATATTCTTGAATGAATCCAAAATATTTTGTGATTGGTTTTTAATGAAGTGAATAACGAACGAGCCGACGACTCACTGTAGCGGTTGAGGAGTTTGTTGACTCCCATGGCGAAGACCGTCTCGATGTTGCAGCCCGGCTGCGGACCCCTGCCGCCGTTCGGGTAAAAGTCCGCGTGTCCGAGGGGGATGGGGAAGCCGAGCACGCCACCGTCCGTGTGGATCAGGTCGACGAACTCGGCGTCGGCCGCCGTGAGGTGGCCCTCCGCCCCCGTGTTCATGTACAGCGGGTATGCCGCGTCCAGTCCCGTGATTCTCCCCACCTGTCCACACACACTCACTGTTAAAAAAAAATGCTTCCAAGTAGCTGTGTCAAGAAGGCTTTGTGTGAGAAGAAAATGTTTTAAAACGTTCGATGTTATCAAAAGTACTGAAAAATAACGTTAACTATTGTTTCATTTTCTTATAAATAAACCACAGTTGCTAATGAACTCGATACATATATCTTGCCATGTCAATGACTCGCGAAATTTTGTAGTACATCGAAGCGAATCGCATATCGCGTGGCGATAAAAGCGGTACACCCGGGATTCTACGTTTTTCAGTCCGTAAATTATAAAGATCCACCCATTCGCAAAGCCTTCTGTTGGAGAAAGTAAAAGCTAGAGCCTGTCGATAGTAGTAGGTGGCCAGAGGCGTGCGACGTACCCTCTGGGGGAATAGGGCCTTGCCCATGAAGCCGGCGACCTCGGCGCCGAGGCTGAAGCCCACGACGTGCAGCCGCCGCAGGTTGAACGCGCCGATGGACTCGAGCCACCTGACGCTCTTCGCCACGTGCCTCCCCACTATCCTCGTGTTGCTCACCGCGCGCACGTACCACGGCATCGTCGCCAGCTTGCTCCAGTCCACCAGGATTACGTTGAAGTTGTTTCGGAACAAGTATGCTGCCACCGCCAACGACAAAAACGACAAATTGTTAATACTTTTACACATTTTCAGAGCAACAAATGATGTTTATTGGTCATTCGTAGTGTTGGTTTTAAACAGATAACGTTTCGGTGCGGCTAGACACTGTCACTCTTTTCAAGTCTGTCAATTTACTCAGGACTTTTCTCAATTCTGTTATCATACGACGAGCCTCGTTGGGCTAATTAAATTTTACAATAATCATTTATCGTCTTTTCTATGAAAAAATACAACCACAATAACAAGTGTGATGAATTGAATAGACTCAAAATGGGTGGCAGTATCTAGCTAGAATATTGTCTGTCTGAAACCAACACTTCTCATTAGAGCTAGCATTAGAGGATAATATTGAACCCACTCGATAATAGTCAGCTGCTTTTTTCACCCTCGACTAAATTAAAATGAATTTGAAAAAAAATGCACCATGCATGGATTTCCAAACTGAACGGCCATACCAGCAAGTGCGATCCGAATATTCAGCCGAGCAAATCAGTTAGTCAGGGATCTCGAGGTGTTCCGGAGGAATTTCACACATACAGGCTGCCTATTCTCCCCTCGATTCACCGTCTATTGCCCATTGAAAATTCAAACGCGGCACGGCTCCAAACTTATTGCTCCGCTCAAGCTACAAGCCTGCATGGCCGCACGGAGCGAGCAATTATTACGCGACGTACGGCTAGCCCCGATAATCCTTGCTCGCACGTCGTATTAATGATTCATTGAATTGATGGAATCGATCGCTCGCCCCTCCGTCGCTACTCGACCTCCAATCTCGTCATCAAGTTTTTAGCTCGAGACGACGAGTGTGCAGGATCCATTTTAATCAGGGTTAAGTGCAGCCTCTAAATGTGCTTAAACTCGCGAATCGCTAACTCATCGTCCAGTGTTTACCGGATAAAGCGCCGAGTGATATGCGAGCTCGTAGCTAATCCTTATATATATATATTACAATCATTCGTGCGCTCGCACTCTATACTCAAGAGAGCATTTCACCACTGATTGTGTTTTTTCAACGCGCGAATCCCGTGCGGGTTCTCGTATATCTCGGCCCATGCACATAGGACGGCCGCGTACCCATTTTTTCTCATACGCAGTAAAACGCGTTGGCCGCGATCCTCCCCTCCCCGTTCTCAGGATTAGAATTATTCGAGATATAAAAGAACATAAAAAAAAAACCGCTGCCAAGTGCCTTAGCAGTATGATTTCTCAAAGAGGCTTCAATATCACCCACAAACGCTTCCCAAACCTGTATTTTCACCTTTCCACTACCGTAGATATTATCATCTATTTTTCAAAAATATTTGAGACATGACGAAGATCAAAAGAGCAGAGATCAAAATTTATATTCAAAATGTTCATGGGCTTTATGGAAATTATTTTTCCATAAGTTCCATATCCTGTTTTTTTCATATTTATAGAATTAAGAACTTGTCTTACGTGGCCAAGTATCATTGGTGTTACATTTTTTTCAAATATTCGGTTTGAAGTGAACTATTGCCACGTTCTACACTTAGAATACGCGAAAAATGAAATTATTCAAACACCGCGTATTTTAATTTTCTCTTGTGCTTCCTACCATGGAAATATTTTTTTTCCAATTTTGCAAACGAAGAAAATTGTTAAAATAGAAAAAAGTAGAAATTTCCGGTGCATCTTGATACCCGGTTCTTAATTCTGCACAAAAAAATGTCTTGAATGTAAAAACGACGGAATCGGCCGCTTTGTTAAAAACAATTCGCAAAACCTCGATTTTGTAAGTCGAAAATCACGCGATGGCAGGAAGATGACCGCGAGGTATGTAAATTGATCACGTCGAGGTACAGTAAATGAGTTTGATTCGAACCATTTTTTATGGTAGCGCCACTCATGCCGGGCGATCTTTCGCTGTAGCCATGGATGTACAGCACGGTGGGATGACTAGCGTTGAAGTTGCTTCTGCGCAGAGTACACGGGTTGCCCAGCTGCAGCGTCTGCGGAGCCGTTGGATTTCTCCTGCGAACAAAGCACAAACCCAGCCCCAATCAGCGTATACACTTTGTCATTAGATCGCGAGTCGGTGACAAATGATCGGGGGTCGTATACGACCCTTGCGCGTACCTCGTGTACAGGTTGTACTGGATGTCGCGATCGAGATTCACCGGGCAGCAGAAGGCGCACTGTCCCGAGGGGAACAGCGAGAAGTTGACGGGGCTATCACCTGCGCGTCGTCCAGCAGAACAGCGTGAAACAAAAACAATCGGCTCGTGATTACCAATTCCATTCGTTTCGACAGCTCGAGTCACACGCACACACATCCATATACAAATGCTTCCAGTCCATACACAATTTGCCTAGTGCCCAGTGTCTTTCATCGGGATAATGATGTCGTTTAGCGAATAATAATCTTTCCCAAATCGATCCAAATTGATTTGCTGCGATAGACATGTAGTATAATATGGTGAATCGCGTGTCTCGCGCGTGTCCCCCTACGTGTACCATGTCACGTTCGCAACTTGTCATAATGCGGACAAGCTCGACAAGCGCGCCGAGCGGAAAAACGCTAGCGCAGGTTTGTGTGCACCGAGACGAACAACTCGAGTTTATAAGTGCGGGCTAGATTAGCCGTAAAAATGAAGCTTCTCCCGTGAGTGTACGCGGATTAACTATATGACAAGCAAAAACTCAACACGATTTTTATTTTACTTTCATGAGTTTTGATACCGAAAATTTCCTACGAATTTTATGTAAGAATCTTTACAATCAAAACTCTTGGGAGTAAAGTGGAAACTTCACTTTTATCACGTGAAAAATGTCACGGCATTTCCGTTCAATAATTCATCCACCTTCATACAGTGATTCTTATACAGCGGGTTAGCTCACTGTAAGCTTTCAATAGAATAAGCTATAAAAAATGACAGTGCAAAATAGCCGGCAAATAAAGTGAGTAACCGACACAATCTGCGACCACAAAGGTATTCGCGAGACAATTTCTCCATTATATAATAATTACCGATTCAATGCAATGACCAAGACAACAGGATGAATGGGAATCACTGGGGCCGATTGACAATTGCTTATGTAAATAAGCTACGAAGGAGAGTCGCTGGTATCGTGGTTATCAGTATATCGAGTCGAAAAATGATTTTGCGCCAACTCAAACGTAATTGTAATGCTCAAAGCCTCTTGGTGGCATCCAAAAGAATACGAGTCGAGATGCGGCACAGAGTTTTAGTGCTGTTGGCGAGCTTTTAATTTTATCAACTTGTGTGGCATTCGGCGTTAATGAGCCGTAAATACTTTCACTGGCCGGTCCGCGGTAATGGGCGCGAGCGCGAATCTACTCTGCGGTTTGCTCTAATTGCAAAATCAATTTTACAAGGCAACTTTATTAAACAGTTCTGCATCCACGGGCGGATTACATTCGCGGAATCCTCTCGCGCTCTCGTTACAATTGTTTCGAAGAGCCACACGAATACCAATGCAGCTGCACTCTTTCTTTTCTGTTTTTTCTTTCGTTTGAAATTCTACGCAGCCAGTAGCCGTGTCGTGCGCGAATCTCTTCGTTTTCTCTACTCGCTCGCTTATAACATTATATGTATCTAGCGAATTCGCGAGCTAATCAAGACGCGGAGTTGGCGCGACCACGACGTATGTATACCGCACACGTGTACTTTCAAGATAATTCAAATTCCTTCCCGCGGTCCAACGGCTGCGGGTAAAACAGTCGTTGGTCATAGTGCGTTGACTGCGGTCGCACACACCACTAATTAAATGCGAGCCGGCGATCTAAGCCCCAAGGATTATTCCAAATTCCCAGAGACACATTCGGCCACACTCGAGCTTTTCTCTTCTCCCGTTGTTTGCGGTATTATATTAGCAAAGAGTCGGCCGAGGCGAGCGATGACAGCTCCGCCAACTATAAAGCTAGAGTGAGTATGGTTTTCAATGAGTCGATACGAAAATGAGTTGTGGGTACGAAGGGAGTGATGACTCAACTACTGATACTAAACACAATTCGTGGTATGTTCGTGCAACTTTGGGATTCGCGCTCAATTGACTTACACGGTGTCCAACAACCGCGAGTAACCACGAGTAATCGGGATGTTTGTGAGTGCCAGGAGTAGCTGGATGGAACCTAGGAGAACCCGGGAATAACCGAAGGGAACCAGAAGGAATCGGAACGACTGGAAGTAGTCACGAGTTATCAGGAGGAACCGGAGGAACCCGGAGGAACCATAAGGAACAAAATGGAACCAAAAGGAACCAAAATAAACTATAAGGTACTAATGGAAACTAAAAGAAACCAGGAGGAGTTGGGAAGAATTGGAAAACCGCTGCCAAGTGCCTCAGCAGTATGCTTTCTCAAAGTATTGCAATTGAACCTCAATTTGCATCACCACTCTTTGAGAAAGCAAAATGAACCTCTAACTTATTTCCTCCACTCCATAGTAACGGTTGCTATGGTAAATATCCGAGCTTCGGTGTTCTTACTTCTTAGTCGTCAACAGTTCCGAAAATGGACCTCCAACAACTGACTTTTCCCACTCCATAGTAACGGTTGCTAAGGACGTAAACAATGGTTGCTATGGTAAATGTCGGAGCTTCGATGTTCTTACTTCTTAGTCATCAACAGTTCCAAAAATGAACCTCCAACTGACTTTTCCCATTCCCTAGTTACGGTTGCAAGCGATATAAACACCGGTTGCTAGAGACATCAACAATGGTTTATACGGGAAAGGTCTCTTTGATTGTTATAGAATCCCATAAATATACAAACCCAAATGATCATTTATCATGAATTATATGGGAACTTATCGAAAACACGCTAGCAACGGTTGCCATGGAATCAAACAACGGATGTTGCTGAACACCGAACTCGGTTCACATCTGCCGGAGACCGACCTGTGTGCAAAATTTCAGGACGATCGGACCATTCCTTCGAAAATTAACGTACGACAAAAAAAGTCAGTCTGAAGCTGAATTTTGTATTTCCATAGCAACGGTTGCTAGGAGAATAAACAATGGTTGTTCCAAAATGAATGTCTTATCGATTCTCATCGATCGTCGTCGAAAGAATTGGAGACCCATCGTGCATTGATGATGATTTTCGGAGCTTTTATCAAAAACACGTTAACAACGGTTGCTAGAGAAATAAACAACGGAATTGGCTGAAAATTGAACTCGACCGAGATTTTGCGGCGACTAACCTGTGTGCAAAATTTCAGGACGATCGGACAATTACTTCGAGAGTTATCGTACGACAAAAAAGTGCACGTACGTACATACATACAGACATTTTCGGATTTCCATGTTTTTCGACCGGTAGATTACGAAAATCGAGGTCCCGAAGTCCGATTCGGTGGGTCGATTTTTACCCCGTTACAAAGCTTTCTCTTTGAGAAAGCAAAAATGAGAGGAACTGAAAGTAGCCGGGAGGTACCAGGAGAAATTGGGAGGAATCGGGAGGAACCAGGTGAATCCAGAAGGAACCAGGAGCAGCTAAGTGTAATAGGGAGGATTTTGTAGGTACTAGGAAGAACCTGGAGTAACCAGGAAGTACCCGGGAAAAACCGGAAATAACTGAGTATAACTGGAAAGAACTGGCAAGATCCAGGAACGTCCGGAAGGTCGGAGTACCCATCAGGATTATCCAGGAGAAACCGGAAGTAATCAGGAGGGATTGGGAGCAGTAGCGCTCATGGAAAGCTCCAGACAACAGCTGCTTGTCGCACTATTGAGTGAGTAGTTAGGCAAGTTTTAATTGGCGTGGAATCAAACATCCCAAGCATATTCATTGCGACGTAACGGGACATTAATTAATCTGAGCATACGATCACTATGTGACACCGGGTTCGCCAACAGCTTTGCGCCAAGTCCTCGTGTTATCGTAGATTTGCGTGCGGATAACAGCTTTGTACGATTATATTTCATTCGTAGTGAACCATGGGATTCTAGTCAAATTGTCCGATCGCCACCGTTTAGTCAGCGATGCAATATACGCTCGAGTTGTTCCTGTGAAATTAAGTCGACGTACATACGTTCGGCGTGGGGAGTTTTGACGCGTGGCTCGAGCGCGAGAAAGCGTCTGTGCGATCGCCACTGCTATTTAAATCGACTCGATAAATTATAATTAAAATACTGCACTCTCAATGCGATGCACTTTCCACTCATGGCCCATATAAGTGCATTTTGATGGACGCACACATATACAATTAACCGATCGAGACGGAGAATAACAAGCGGCCGAGCGTGAACTCGAGTGAGAAAAAAAAGTTGGGTAAAAACTACGAATCATCTGTTGGTTGTGTGCTCGTCGAGTGCGACGACTACTTTCCTCGATGTTGCATATCCCGTATTGTGTATATATATATATATATCCAAGAGTAGCCGAGAGTTGCAATGAGCGCCGTATTTCACGCACCAAAAATCATTCCTCGAGATCCAGCTGCGGAGAGCATTTAATTTGGCGGTTCGGCACAACAGTATATTGCATAGATTCATCGATTGTCGTGCGGGCATGTATAAGAAGGATTTATATCGGGCGGGGAAAGTGAAATTGAAAGAAAGGCGCGTACGACGGCGTGTACAAACTTGGCCCAGATCTAGATGGTGAAAGACAGAGAGAGAAAGAGAGAAATCACGTGTTGCACGCACGATAATTATCGAGTGGGCAATTTTCAAGAGGCGAGTGTGTACCCGTTAGCCCGGATCTGATGTGATGCAGCAATTTATTAATTCTCCAGTTGATCCGCGGCAATAAAATGTATGTATATACACATCCGTATATGGGCGTTGCTCGCGGACCGGCTCTCCTGCACAGCTGATATGCTCGAGTTGCGGGGAAACGAGCGGACTAACTGCTTTGTCGAGATTAACCGTGTCAGCAGTGCGAACTGGTGAATTGTGTGTATACATATAGTTTGAGCATCAATGGGGGCCAGTGGGGAGAAAAGAGTGGGCCGAATTTTTGGGCTGTTGCTCGATCGGTGTAGGGCGGACAACTGCGCGCGACAATGAGCGACATGACATGTAACCGTTACTTGGTTATTGTTTTATCCATTGCGATGGGAAAAAACTAATTATAAGACTTCACTATTTTACCATATTAGAGAAAAACATGTATATATTTATGATAAGTACTGCAGTGTTCCCGGTAAAGCTTACAATTAGCACATGGTAAAATTTATTACTACCGTTTACTATACATAAATTATTGTGAAGTTTACCGTTTCTTCAGCTTTGTACTATATAATCCGACTTAATTGTACATTAATTGCTGATAAAAACTAAAACTCGGCTGAAAATATTATGGAATTAATATCATATGGAACTAGTATGTAGTGTCTTGAGTAGCTCTTGATTTTATAATGTCGACCCTTGTGAAATCTGAATTATTAATGATTAATAAATAAAAGAATATCTATTTGTGTATTCATAAGTTGCCCGTACCATACAATCAATTTAACTAAATTTAAACTTTAACTTATAGACCATCAATTCAATTCGTACCAACTGAATCAAAAATTTTACGAGAAACAATCGTAAATTGCCCTATAATACTTTTGACGTGTAGAACGGATCGTATGAGTATATAATCATGTATGCTATTTGTTTGCGGTAACGAGCATTACGAGCCAGCCATGCGCGCGAGCGTATCGTACTGAAGAGCCTAGTAAAAAGTATATGGCAAGCAATGCAAGATTTTTCTCCCGGCGAGGAAGCTGGGCGGCTTGTCTCAGCTGGAAGTTGGAGAAACGGAAAGCGCGTCGGCGTAAGTAGGTCGAGCCGCGAGCTCGAGCGAGCGAGCCAGTCCGAAAACGTCGGGCGGAAGCGACTCAAGGGGGGGAAGAAACCGTCCAAGTGGCTCATTTTCCAAGCGCCGCACGGAACTACTGTCGCATGCCGCACAAAATCTCCCTTTCGTTCTGACGCGACGTCTCCAGCCGCTTCGGAAACTGACCACCTGCGGCATCGAGTCGACGCTATAATTATTGGTCATGCAGTGCGCGCTTCGATCGTTCCGGCTCGCACCATCCACGATCGGCCGGATCTCGTTCGGCCGCGCGTGTTTTCTTCGTCTTGTAGACACGCACCAATGCTTATGCGCCTACAAAAATCGAATTCAGGCTCGAGAAGAAAAATCAGTTTGATGCTAAAGCGAGAAGATTGATTTTCCTGCCAAACTCACTTGTCTACGCTCTAAATTAGAAATAGTGGGAAACTTCTATTTAATAGTACAAATTGCTCAACTGATGAGAATGGTAGATATTTACTTGAAAGAATGTGAAATTTTATTAATAATTCACTAATTTAGTGAAAGTTTACTCACTTTTCATTAAAATACTGATTTTTTTTAAATTCTACCATTTTTCAGTCAATAACTACTATATTTATCAGTTGTGTAATTCATACTATCAAATAGTAGTTTTTCTACTATTGCAGATTTAGGGTATTGTATTGTATTTTATGTATTGTATTTTGCTTCGAAGCAAGAAGAGAGTTTTTGCTACTGCGTCCAACTGATTTTTCTTCTTGATTACCAAGATTCCATTTTTGTGAGTGTGCCATCCATCAACTTGAATGAATCTTGAATGAAATCACAACAGTTATTGTCTCAATGTATTCCGTATTAAATGTTCTTTACTATCTACATTAAAAATCGTAGAAATTGGATAATTGATGAAAATTTTACTAATGTTCTACAGTGATGCAATTTCTACTGATGAATAGTAGTTTTTTACTATTTTTAATTTAGAGAGTAGATTCGTGACACACATCTGGCAATATCAATATCTAGATTAACATTAACATAATTAATCCGCCCTCGACCTATCCAGAATATATTTTAAATAATTTTTCACAAATAGTACTTTCGAGTAAAAGAGTTTGGGATCAAATGATCAACCGACAAGTAATTGCCATGAAAAATCAATCATAGATGAGACGGACTCATCTGCTGATTGGATTTTGCAAAAAACCTTGAATTGGTCTGTTAAGAATGAAGGTAAGTCGTTCGAAGGCTGTTTCATCATCGTTCAATAAAGCTTTAAGCGAGAAAAATGCAAGAAGGAGTTAACCCAGTTTAATTGAGGATATTGCACTTTTGTTGCATAGAATCGGTATGCCATTAAAGGTTATGTATTCTCTTAGCCTATAGCAATGAAAAAAATATTCATTGTGAAATGCGGAAAAAAATATTTGAATTACAGAGTATATTGAAACTTTTTCTATGCAGATATATATTTAAGATGTCTCATAGGAAGAGTAAATTGGAATAGCACAAAAATTGTCGGGCACTTCTCATAATTATTTCCAAGTATAGCAGGGATTAATTGGCAAAATCTTCAAAATCCATGAATTCTTGGCATGAAATAGAAATAAAAAAATATTGGAAGATGAATTGCATTTGTGTCATGGTTATAGATAGTCGCGATTAGCGGGTGAATTTTGACGATTTTTATAGTGACCAACATAATACGCATCATTGCGGAACGTAATTTGGCTGTGTTTCCCAATAAATAATTTTCCTCTGTGAGTATAAGGTGTGCGTGTATATTCGCGAGGGTTGTCAACGGCCACTTGGTTCTTGGTTAAAAGACAGCGTCGAGAATATGATACCAGCATGCGGTTATGGTGTCGGAACGAGCCAGCACACGAGTGGGTGCGCGGGAACACGCGGCACTGGGGGTGCGGGCACTGCACAACCGCGGCACACAAACACACGAGCACGGACACACTGCTGTGGGGGGAGGGTGGAGACGATTCAGCACCTTTGTAGAAGATGAAAAGCCGACAGAGGAGCGGCGCTATGAAGCCGGGCAGCATGGCTGGCTCGGCTCGACATGCCCCGGCCGCTCTTCACAGATTTCGCGCTGCAACTGACTCCGGCTCCAGCTCGAGCTCGGCCAGCGGCGCGGCACTCTGTAATGGTAGCACCGGTCCCCGCTCGCTCGCTCGCTCGCTCGCTCCTTCGCACAGTCCAGGTAAAACACGCCTATATACTTCTGCTCCGTTTTATCCGATTTTCCGCTCGGCCACCCGGCGAATTTTTATTCCCATGTGTGGGGTCGCGTGCTTTTTCACTCATACCCAAACTGCTCGTCTCCCTCCGGGCTCTCTTACTTAACGACGACCTATGGGCAGTGATCAAAGTATCTAGCGAATACAAATATTCGCAGATTATTCCATATGAAAGGCATTACTTTTTCGAAAAATTCTATTCCTCGCCAAACCAACGAACAAATTGACAGTTTCTTGTCGAGTTATCTCGAGTATAGGCGTTAGTTTCACCACGAGCTCCATTGGAAAATTCACCTGCGAAGCCACGTATGCTTTGCCCTTATTGGACACCCGTGCCAAACGCATTTTTCCCCCTTCGAGGCAAGGGCGGAAAAACGCGAGATAAGATGCTAACACTGATGCTCGCAATCGAACCGACGAATCAGAGTTGAAAATGCGCCGCCAGCGGAATTGAGGAAAGTTGATATGTGCCCGCGAGAAAGCAAAATCATCGCGCAGTTTCACCAAACTCCCTCGTGTTTCCATTCAAGTTTCCTTTCCCGCGGTAAACTTATATATACCTCTCGAGGTGCGTTGCGCGTGTTACGCACGCTCCAGTGGGCCGGATACGCGGCCGTGAAAAATTTCAACCGGATAATTATTAGCCAGCGTAGAGGATGAATTTTCGTGGCGACGCGCGAAAAAGTGGGGCGCGCTTGAATCCAATATTTGAAGATCCAATCCAAAATTCGAAGATGCCACATATCCATAAACATGCCTGGGGTGGCCGTCAATAACCAACAAAGAATATTTCATGAAACTCGGTTGAGTAGCTAACGAGATTAGCGGCCACAAAAAAACGGCCTTCCTCTTATAAAGTAGTAAAGACAAGTGTCATCATTAATATGTATACCTCCACTTGCAAGTTCAACTTGACAGTATTTAACAAGTTTTCTGGTGAATTCTTCACCGCCTAAATGATTATCACCTATAATAGATCTTATTAGGTGATCCTTACAGTGATAAATTAAAATGGAAACATCGAAAGTGTCTCCTCCAAGATCGAAAACTAACATGTCACGATCAGTTTTATTGTTATTTTTTAAATTCAAATGCTATTGCAGCAGCAACAATATATCGCATTGATATATTTAGCAACAATACAAACATTTCAAACCCAAAACAGATGTTCGCGCGGGCGATGCCGCAACGGGTGCGCTATAGTAAATTATATATCGTCCGAAGACCAAACTGCAAAATCACACGGTTAATCAAGCTGCGTACGCAACTAAGGGCAAGGCGAATTCGAAGTTGCGAAGTAGCGCCAAAATTGCGCAGTGGGCGAACCAAACTTGAAAATTCGTCTCGCTGAACATCGGGAAAACACGCCGACAGCCAGCTCGAGAGCGAATTAGACTCCGGTACAGCGCGCTCCAGCCGAAAAATGAGGAAAAGCGTCACAAAGTGATTGAGTCAAGCGGGAGAAATTGGCGCATCGTAGGAGAAAGGATATACGACTGACCCCTTGTACATTGGCCGCTAGAGTCGGCCACTGTACCGAGAAAAATTTATGGTTATATGCCAACTGTAAAAAGAAGTATAAATCTAGTGGTATAATAGGACAACAATGCGCTTGTATAGTCAATGGAACAATCGCAACTTTTTATTCTTGTCCTCGCTCGTAATAATAGTGCAGTGGTATTACCGAATGTTCAGTATTCTCTATACTATTATTTATTATACGTTCTGATATATATTATTAAACGATTTTATTATATTTATTCGCGCGGTATTTCATTTGGGCACGGGATGAAATAGCAATTTTTTCTCATTTATTATTCATTAACTGCGCCACGTATGAGTAAAGTATGTACATGTATGAATGATGCATTACTATTGAACGACTATGCATTAAAAAATGACATAATAAACAATCCTATTCCGATGAAACAATATAATTTTTATCACTTGTATCGAAAAGTTGATCATTTTAACTTTAGTTTTCTACATTCGAGATGGAAAATACTGTTCGATACAGCTCGCTTCGCTCGGGCGGCAAACCTGACACGTGCCTAGGATTCGACTTTTGCTCTTGTGTCGAAATGTACCATTCCTTGGATTTTCGTCACTACACTTGAAACATTGACTATTTTCAATCGCACGCTGAACGTCACTTAAGACGTTCGTTCAATCCTAATCGAGCGTAATTTGAATAATTATATATTATTAACCATAATTGACCTAAATTCAACTTGTAAAACATTGTACATTAACACTGAAACTAGTTGGAATAAGTATAAAGTTGCGCCCGGCTTATGTATAGTTATGTGTATTATTATCTTTAGTTTCTTCATCAATAATTCACTTGGCACAACTATAAATATACTCGACTGTAAGTTACAATTCATACTGTGCGACATGTATAGTTCACCCGACAAAGCCGATTTTTCCCGGCGCGCCAGCTTTGGAGCTCTGCTCTGCTGCGCCCCGTAAAGCGTCAACTCAACGACAATAAGACGAATTTTATCCTGCCTCGCGCGCGCACGTGTCCCACATCTCCGCACACTCGGATTCATATAACGAAACGCGAAAGACGACACGCAACGAGTTTGCAACCTATCCTACCGCGAGCTCCGATATACGCACGACCGTATCTTAATAAAATTATACCCAACAGATAATTGAAGATGAGGTGGACAATTACCGAAAATATTATCAATGAGTATAAGTAACGAACGTACAAAAAACGAAAAGCAACGGTGTAGGAGAATCCGAGTTAAGACTGAATCAAAATGGTCAGAACCAGATTACAACTGATGAACTCGACAATTATCCGGATATATAGTTGGGTAACGAAACAATCCAAACGTGTAAAATCAACGAGACTCAGGTATGAGTCGCCAAGCGAAGCCAAGATATCGTGCCTACTCCTGACAGTCCGTACATGTGTGTATACTACTTATAATCTAACTAGACCCACCGGCAACCGCAGACTTTCGCATCCTCCCACACATCTTCTTGGCCACAATATCCAAGTGAGGATCCCCCCAAAATACCCAATTCTCCTTACCGGCTAGCTTTCAAGTACGCAACGAGGTACATTTGTAAAAACGACATTTATTATGAAAATGCGCATTTCAAATCTATGTGTATGTTATACCAATGAGCAAAAGAGATTGGGATTGAGCATCGAATGTAAAAGAAAGCAAACAAAATACTCGGCGAAAGTTTGTTAAGTAGATCAAATATATGCGTATAAGATATCCTGAGCGGCACAAATACACACACACACACATCACTCTTACGTCCGTGCGCGTACGCATATTCACGTGGACGCTCGAGCGCAAACAAACTCTACGATATTGAAAAAAATGGGCGTGTTATGAACTTTGATACTTGTAAATACTCGTGGGAACGCGTTGAAATTCGTCATTTAAAAGAGCCGCTATGTATATACCAGGACGATATTACAAAGCTCTGCTCATCATCAAGGACGAAGCAAAAGTCAATCTTTGTATTTTCTCGTTTCATTCATCAATCGTGAAATATACAGAGCATAGCAAGTCTCAGCTCAAATTTAAATGAGTGAAATTCGCGTTACGCGATTCTTCTATTAATAAACAGTAGTTTTTTTTTTCACTATTTTAGATTGAGCGAGTGCGCGCAATCACATTCCAATGAGGCATATATTTTTGGTGGCGCTTGCAATGGTCGCATAGTAGCTGTTTTCACTTGAACACATAGGAGTAAATCAAAATCGTGACGCTCAAATGACATTCATTCCTGCACATATATATGAATTGGAACAAATCGCGCGCGAGGCACTCAACCGAAGTAACGGCCCGGGGGCACTGAGAGTATATCGATCGGTCGATCATACAAAGTAGCGATTATTCGCGCATATATGTGTCGATAAAACAAAAAGGAATTGCAGAGAAGGAAGAGCCGTTTGGACGCACGGGATCAATGGCGCGCGCACTGCACCGACGGGGAAAGCCAATAATGATTATGCTTTGAAAAGAGAACACGATCTATCGAAGATCCATAGACTGTTTGGGTTTGCGCTAAAAATTCCGATAGCAGATATATTACATGCGCGCGAGAGCTCGAGCCACGAAAACAAATATGCTCTGACCCATCAATACTTTGATCTCGTATACATAGCTTTCCATCACTACCGTAAACTTTGTTGGCCAAGTTGTTTGTTAACTTTTATCATCCGTAAGCAGCGCGACGAATTGAAAAGGGGAAGTTCGAGTGGCGTTTGAGTCGTGGAAGCAGCCATTCCTCGGGGTTTACCAGCTTTGCCGCGCACATAATCGCACCCATCAAAAATCTCATTTCCTCGGAAACATACGATTTCTCGAGTATGTTGTAATTTCTTCACGGATACACTTGTTGCACCGAATTTTTTCAGACGAATCGAAATCCAGTTGGCTCGGATACACATTCTGTTCTGAGTTTCAACGATCGATCTATGATTTCACAAGAAAAATAGCGCTTAAGCCAGATTCGACGCTGCTCGTTGTTGCGTATAGTAGAAAAGCGAGTGACGTGCGCATAAAGCGACAGTGTTTGCGGCCGGATTCGCTCCGGCTGTATGTAGGAGAGTTGGAAGAAAATCCGCCGCTCCACGCTCGATTAAGCCAGCCGTTGGTGACGGACTCGAGCTTTTCCCCGGAGCCCAAGACTAATTGTCCCGTATTCGGCCAGAGAATCGCTCGAGTCATTCCAATTCGATTTTGCAAAACGTTTCACCCGACCGGAGTGATTCGTTCGCAAAACTTGCTCTGGTCGAGACGGAAAATCCGCTGTGACAGGGAGATTTGGAATCGAGACTCCTTTTCTCAAAATCTAGAGTATAGTAATTGTCTGGTAGCAGGAGACATTATTCCTGGTTATACAGCTTATCAAACTGATTTCTCATCTCCATCCGAGCAGTATTACATTTTTGTAAGTCACATGAGTACGCTACATTCCATGATGTGACATAAATAATCATCACAAGACCCCCTACTTTTATTACACCACTACTTGTTCCTCTACTTGTTCTTCTGGCCCATACACATATTTCGCGTTTGCGCAAACACCGTACAATATTTGTATCTTTCGAAGCACAGCTTCCGGTAGACGTGCGATACTGGGCAGATGATACGCTCATTCGCGCGGCTGCTCGTGCGAGCGTTCCATATATATTCACGAGGTATTAGTTTGTGTGTGTGTCAGCCCGCTCAAGAGAAAATTACAAATTGTTTGGGAGCGAGCCCAATGAATAATGCGACTCGGGATAACAGCTGGGCGCAGCGCATATATACCTATATGGCGTCTCGCTGCAGCCACACACACCTAATTACTTGTCGCGTTGCATAATATGTATATATGTATATTGACGCGAGCGGGACGCGCAAACTCGAGCGAATAATTCATTTTTCCCTCGCCCGTATTTATTAATAACTCGAGCTGTTTTGTCGAGTTGCTCGGGCCGCGCGCGGCCCATCTCTTTCTTCTCTCGGCCGCCTACGCGAGAACCTGTGCGACTTGTGAAAAAAGAAAAAAGCTGATGCACATGAATCGCCACAAAGACACTCGTACAAGTACACGTATACAGTGCTGTACGTATATTTCGTGTTATATATATCGAGTAGCGCTGATAGCTGCAAGATCGTTCATGCTTTGTATATCAGAGAAAGCGAGCCTTTTCAAATCTGTTTTTTTTATTAATTCCATCAAACTCATGCAATTCCGCTTATTACCGAGCTGTAACTCGATCTCGGCTATATCCGAGCTGTATGAGATGTTTTTTGGGTTGTATATGTATAATAGGAGGGAACGCACAGAATTGATTCTGTTCACCGCTAGCTCGATTGATATGATTTCGCCCCACGTCTTCCCCAACTATTTCAACTAAACTAACAACTTGAACTTTCGTTCAGGTGTATATTCAACATCATTCAAGTATATGTACGTATAACGAGATTACACGTACATATACTTGAATGATGTTGAATTAGTACTTTCTCCTGTACAAGTATCGCGCATGATTTGAGGAATAGAGTATATGCGGATTTTGAAAGGCTCGAAAATGAGGTATTCTTTGAATATTTTATTTCTTCACAATTGATAATAGAATTAAAATGAAATTTCTAGGGTCCATTGGACAATTTCAATGCATGAAAAACTATTCAACTGCAGTGTATCCACAACGTTGGACACAGCAAACAAAAGTATAAGGAAGATACTTTGAAGAATAAACTCTGCCGGGCGAGAAAGAGAATTTTTTTCCCCTACGCTGGTGCTCGAAAAAACCCATATTGCATGACAGTTTCGCACAAAGCACGTCCGCTTCGCCCTTTTGCTCGTATATATATCTAACCGCTCGTGTTTCTTGCAAGTCGTTGTTGGGCCGCTCCCTTTTTCCACCACCAACCATTTTTCTAATGCGCGTGCGATGAAAAGTAGTATGTGCGACTCTCGGCTGGTGCAGTTGCCAATTATGACACGAACTAATCCTAAACATCTTACAAGTAAAAACCACCGAGATACTCGAATTTAAGTCATGAATCAATACACAACTCGTGCGCTTTTGCAAACATTCTTTTTTTTTTCTTTCAAAGAGTATCCTGCAAAAAAATATTCTCGATACTGTCTTGATGGGAGGGTACAAGAGTTGGAGACTACAACTCGATGTACACAAGGAAGCGCAATTGTTATATGCCAACCAATCAACGTTTGAAATCTTGTGTTTTCCAATATGTATGTCTAACTTCTTGTTGTAGAAAAAAAAATTTTCCCGCGTGTTGGCACGTCCGATGAATTTCTATAGAAATTTGCCATCGAGCAATAGACCATGTGGGTCAGCAGCATATTCTTATATTTGCATCTTTTCGGTTGAATATGTGAGTTTGAGCTGGTGTAGCCGTGCGCGCGAAATTGCACTTGTGAGTTGCGCCGACGCGGCCGACTGCAGACGGGCACGAAGGTGCGAGGCTAAATAAAAGCGCACAGTAAAAGCGCGCAATAAAAGCGCCTTAGACAGGGATACGTGTTATACGAGCTCGAGCGAGTGATGAGCGAATATAAATTGAAGATGGCGGGCTATAGCGGCTGAGAAATCAACATATACCCAACATGGGGCAAGGCTGTAGTGGGCGGCTCGGGAGCTTTTAAATAATAATAGTTGAGCTCGAGCGGCAAGTATTTGTGTTTTATGTGCCCAGTCTCGATCTCCATTCGCAACCATCGAAGTTATTATTCGCGGAAAAAATCTGTATCAACATCCCATGAGCATAGTTGCACGTCGATAAAGTTAATCGTAGGCTTTGAAAGCGACTTGGTATAACCATGATCGTTGCAATCATTACTCGGGTAGACCGAAAAGTATCATGTGAAATAAGTAGAATCGTATTCACCTCAGATCGAGATTTTACACTATATTTACTCTTCAAATAATTTTTCAAACCTGACATATTCAATAAAGCTGGAATCAAAAATAAATGATCACAACAGCCAAAATGTATGGGTATATCAATGTATGGCTGAACAATTGAAAATACGTGACGATCGCTATGAGGTTCAAAAGTATGTATTCCGCTGTATTCCGAATGCAGATATTTCAAACAAATTTTTGCGAGGCGAGCTTGCGTCTCTGGAATTCCAAGAGCGCGGGACAGAATATTTCTTCGAGACTCGTGTTTTTCCTCCATAACGCACGTGACTATATAGCTATATGTGAATCGAGGTCTGAAATGCAAAGTCACCCGGTCGTCCTCTGGTACGAGGTGGCTAATTAACACAGGGGACGTGGCTGGGGTGTTTTGGGGCTAAATCAAATATTTCACCGGGACGTGTTTTATAGACACAATCGCGCGCCAGTTTGAAAGTGAGCCCGGGACGATAAAATCGGGCAGATTTATAAGCACGTACTGGCGCAATTCGACTTTTTCTCTTTATTTCCTTCACTCATTAGTTTTCACAGCCGCGCAAGCAGCGCAGTGGGAAATTCGCAAAAGTCCGTATTGGAGGCTATCGCTGCGGAGCGTTGGCATAAGTAATCGCGAGCCATCAATCGATCTGTTCATTGCTCGTCGTAGTAGTGTGCATGTGTACGTGCAGAGCCGCACAAAAACCTGCGGCCTACACGTCGGTGAAGATATTTTGTTTTTATTCTCCGACGTCCGTCATGCGATAATTGAGCCTTTGAGCCCCGATACTGCACGCCTCGATTATCGACAACATCGTTCGCGCAGCGCAAACAGCGCGGCTGCCGAATCAATCGCATATATATACACACAAGTTGTTGTAAATCGTCCCGTGTTAAACAGCTGTTGATATTGGTGATGATCAAAGATTGACGAGCACATATTGATGGTACATACGAGTATACGTATTCGAAGAAGAGCGAATTTCAAATCTTGAGGCGAAGAATTGCCGGGTTATGTCGGGCTCGCCACTCTGTTAAATCCTCACAGTGGGAAACTAGCGTGTGAAGGTGAAACATCACTGTACGAAGGTGGACGAGTGAATGGAACTGCAGTGAATTTCAACAATTTTCAAAGCCATCGAATCTCGTGTGGAACTCGAGTGAGCGTCCACTATTACACTTACGCAGCAAAGTGTGAAACTTTACGTCCGGGCGTTTGCGAAGAACGGCACTTTTCTCCCGCGGGTTATGAAAAATATAGTATATATATGAACTTCGCTGCATCTAGGCTATTCCGACACTTGCGCAAGCTAGCATCGTTTGTTCTACCGAAATCGACTCGGTTACGTATAATTATATGCCATATAGTATATTTAATTATACGTATTATAGTATATTTAAATATTTTATTTTGCAAAAGAACACCGAAGAGACTTACCTCTGAGTAATTTGTTTTTTTTTTTTGTAAATTTGCATAATTTCGGATAGAAAGTCTCCGATTTGATCTTCGATACGTCATGAATATTCAAACATTATACGGAGTTACTCGCGCGCACCAGCAATTAATGCGATTGCGCTTGTCAAAAGTGACATTAAACATATACATGTTTCATACGCAAACGTTCAATTTTACACTTGTCTCGTACGTCATACATCCCATACGTGCTTTTTTTTCACCCCGAAATTTCGAACGTCCTTTCTCTCGTACACCAGCTTGCCATCGACGTGCACAATATTGCGACACGTTATTGTCGTCGCGCGCCGGGGTGGGGAACGAGGAGCTTGGGGTGGGGGTGGGGGGCGCCAATTGGCAGATGCCGCGGTGGTGCGCGCAGAGAGAGGCGAGGTTGAAAGTCAAAAGCAGCAGCGCGCGCCCGTGGAAAAATTAATGCGCGCGGCGCCGGCGGCCGGGGCCGCGGCCGCAAATCAAGCGAGTTGCGGGTGCAGCGCGCGCCAAAATAGAGTAGGAAAACAAAGCTGTATATAGGTAGAGTGGATCGCGCGGCCGGCAGAGGCTGCAGCGGCGGCGGCTGAGGGGAGCTGGCCAAAATTCGAGAGGGAGCTGCCGCCGCGCCGGTGGTGGGGATATTTTGCGCATCATCCCCCTAATATGCTCTCCCGCCCGCCCGCCCGCACTACTACCCGTACACCGGCTGACCTACATGTACGCGCACCGAACGTCCAGACGACACGACCGCGACGCCCCGCGGCCCGGCCCGGTATATACTATAACATACCCCGGCCCTCCCTGCACCAACTCAATCGTTGTTTCGCTCCCGCGGAATCCACCCTCGAGCGACGATCGCCTCCCCCACCTCCCGCCAACTCGTTGTACCCTTGAGCAACGTTCGTCCATCACCACACAACACATTTTATCATTCGTCATCGTACGATAGGCAAGATCACGCTTATTTTTCTCGTACGCGAAATTAATCGAGTCGTAGTTTTTTTCTGTCCCTTTCATCTTGAAGTAGCTCGGAATTTAAAGAGATGTGTAGAGCTTGATCAAGTTCACGTCGTTGGTATGACAATGTGACTTGCCATATACAATGTAGGATATCCATATTCATCGAAACTTTCAACATTTATATACATTATTCACTGATTGTTGAGTTGGGGAGAGAATAACAAAAATACGCGACCTAATTATTTTCATATATAGTGTCGAATGAAATTCGCTCCTATTCTACCCTGGTTGATGTAGTATAGATTGCATAACTGATGGAAATATCAAATATTTTACTAAAAATTAATAAAATTTTATTAATCTTTACTTGAATATTAACTGTTGTTATCAATGACGCTTTTTCTACTGATAAATAGTAGTTTTTTACTATTATGAATTTAGAGTATATTATACATTAATCTACTATTACAATCAAACGAGAGAGTATACGCACACATTAAGGATTCAGCTCCTCAGCCGAGCGTGTATTAATTAAGCTCTCGCATAACTCATCCAAACCACGACTCAAATGCAAACTGCAACTCATCTATCACTATAATTTTACTGCTCTCCGCCCATCACTCAAATATTCGTTGAAAGCTTAATCGAGACGAGCTTGACTGTACGGCTTGAAAATTTTTGCCGAGCTTCTCCGGATCATTTTTAAAATTCAATTTTACAGACTTTGAATGAAAAGAAAAAATTTATGAAACAAATCTCGAAAAGAAACTCAGAGAAGTCGACAAAAAGTGATTCGGAGATCATGTCCTATAGACAAAGCAGCCATGTGATTAGAAGAGGGTCGAGCCGGGAATATACGAAACATCGAACGCTCCGTTCGATATTCACGTGGATATGCTGTTATGATCGAGCTATCCAAAATGTAAAGCGAAGGCTTGCAAGCTCGCGCATCGTATGTACATATCGGCTTTGAAGATACATCCTGATTTTGTATCCCGGCGAAGCGAGCGCGTGCACCGCTGCAAAATTATCGAGCTCCAAGCGAGCGCGAGTAATTCGATCGAGTGAACATCCTTTTCAATACTCTCGCTCGCGCTCCAAGTTGAAAGCTCTTAATCAAGCGCTCGGTCGCGCATTCGATCCAATATATATACAAACTGGCAGTGTTGTAAAGCATCGCGATCCAATCGTGTTTCGGTTACTGGCGCGCGCGCTTCCCCCCCGCCACTCGTTTCTCCCTGCACGTCTGACTTTATTTCATTTTAATTCCTCTCCATCACGCCATCGCCCCGTCTCTCATCGCTCGAAACCCCTCGCAATTATTATCATACACATACATACCCGTATAACCATATTTTCGACTCGACTGTATACGCGCTCGCGAATTATGACATACATTCTCAGTCTCTTGAGCTGAGCTGGATTGTACAACTTGACATCTCTGTGTCGTGCTGTCGTTTTTATCCATGTATCATTCGAGTCGTTTCACCAAATGGCCGTAGAATAGTCGGGACGGGGTAATATAAGTATAAGTTGGCAAAATGTGTATGTCCAATTTCTGATTTTAAGATCCAACATTATCAAGTTAAAGCGTACGTATTTTCCTTATTGAAAAGTTTATGGTTCCATTCCTTTCAGTACAATATGTCAGGCTCCATCAGTGCATTTATTTATTCTGACAATTGTGTCTAAGATTGGTCGCACCTTACCCATCAGAATCGTCTACCAGGTGAATCTATAGGACAAAACGTTTAGATTGTTTTTCCTCATTAGTTTGATCATCTAGAATAAACAAAAAATTCGACTGTCTCTGAATTAAATCCAACGGAGTCAGCAATGCGATATGAGTTGTATACGCATGTATATACAGCCCCAGCTGATCAAGCTGGATTGATCGCAACACGCACGATCCATAATTGCCGATGGCACTAAGCGCAGCTTCGATTTCTGTTGCAGGACAAGTTGCTGACGAAGCTCGAGGAGAACGAGCCAGAAATGGCCTCCTCCCAGGAAGACGAGGTAAGCAATATGCTCGAAAACTACGCGTAAAATTCATATCAGACTATATATATGCTATATCCGAGTATGCATGCGTATAAATTACCAATGAGAATCGCGGGACGATACATCAAAAATATTATATGAAATTTACTCATTTACTTGATAAATATATTATGTGTATGTATACACTTTCCAAATGCTATTATACTGCGCAGTTTTGTTTTTCGTTGTCCGCGACAAATGAATGAGCTCTTCGAGTGAGCTATCACAATATACGGACATATATACATAGAAATTGGATTTGCCCAATGAGATTGCGTGCTATTGGGCACTTGGCGTGGAGATGAGCAGTTTGTACACACGCAAATATCCAAAACACACTGCAATACTCGCGCGACGGTCCTTTTTTCCTTACATGATCAATCGACGAGTAGAAAGGTATCGAGAAATCGTTGAGCAGGTCGGGGTGGCCATCTTGCAATGGCTGCAGATTCGAAACGATTTGCCATTCATCATATACAACGCGACCCCCAACTGATTTATCACCCGAGTTCGCTTCCAAGTTTTCGCGAATCGTTCGCGTGGAAAAAGATTTTTCGCGCTGGGATATGGGAAGGATTTGGAACTTGGGCTCTCTCTGTCTGTATTGGGGACCGACCAACCTCCGCTGGTCACGTCACCGGGGTAAAATCAATAGTGTTCGTCGTACGACGTATCTGTACTCGCGGATGATACAAGGATATTGTTGTCCTCGCCGATGACGCACGCTTCAAATTAGGGGTCAACTATATACGTTTGCTCGTGGGGGAAACAAAGTCAGGCGATGTTCGTTAATCATCTCGTTGATTGTACAAAACACCTTGAGTAGATGACTCGACGATATATATAGGTACGCGTGTTTACGGGCAGTCCCTGTATATCGCGGCTCGATCCTCGCCGCGCGGGTGCAAAAAATACCGGATTTTGAATATTCAGTCTCAATTACGAACACGTACTCTCTAAATTTAAAAAGACCGCTATTAATCGGTAGAAATTGCACGTTTGAGAGTAGCTTTTTTAGCTCACGTTCTTTCCTTTTAAATTTACTGGATCTTTTGCGTTAGAAAAAAATATGGATAAAACGTTTAGCAAAATCCTGCCAATTGAAAGATAGTCCCGAGCTGGCGATGCGCAATAATAACCTGATTCTCACCGGCGCGCGAGATGGCTCCGTTGGACTCCGAGGCACACGTGATTACGGGGCCAGTACCTACCCAGCGGAACCAAATAAGCGGAATCATTTTCCGACGGAGATTGTCCTCAAGACCGAAAGTGTACAATTTGAAGCCGTATCAGACTCGAAGTAGGACTCGGATGGTCTGTAATAAAAGAAGAAAATTACGGAACAACTGCACAGGCATTGAATTGGCCCGAGAGCAGCATCCGCACGTGCGCTGTACAATCAACGTATTCAATTCCAAATTCTCAGCTTACCTGCAGGAACATAACGTTCGTTTTTTTCGACCTTCGTTGTAGCCCTACTATGGCTCCGCTCATATGCTTCTCTCAATTCGTTAAAGAAGTGGCGAGAATCGGAGGAAATCAAAAGCGTAAATTTCTCACCTATACAGAATCAATTGCCTTCAAAATCAGCCAAGGCTTTTTTTACCTTTCTACCCTACGAGTCATGGTTATTTCAACGAAATTCACTGGCCACAAGTTTTAGAAAAATCGAAAGAATGAGGCAAAAATCAATGATCCAGAGGGGTGGGGTGGGGGCTTATTGAGTTTACCCTCCAACAAAGAAAAACAAAGACGTGCTATTGGAACAATCGAAAGAGAGAAATTGGATGAATTGTAGCATACAAGAGATCGAATGGTATATATGCCGTTCGATTTTGCTGGCAGTCGGTCTAGAAGAAAATTAATAAAATGCCGAGTGGCGTCGCGCACCTGGGGGAAATTGCACCGAGTCGGCGGAATAATTGAAAAAAATGGTGATAAAGTGCGAAATGGTAAAACTCGACAGCCGGTGTAGACGTCGTACGTCGCTGTGCCACAGCTCGAGATGTTCCCTTTCCACATTACTCTGTATTGTTGTGTACTGCCGCCAGTATTGCCTGCACCGCGTCGCACTGCTGTAGATACGCGCCCGCGCAAATGTATATATGAATTAAAAATCATGTGAGATACGACGTTTGAGGGCTGCAATCGGATGGGACATGTATGGAGAGTAAAGATAAAAACTGCATATCTTTTAATTTTTGCGACGTTTCGCCAGCAGCACACCAAGTGCTGCATATCATTACAACGTAAAGACACGGCAAATTAAATTTTCGACGAGAAAATTTAATACGAATTACAAAGAGACGTTGGTGGAATTGCAAATTCCTTGTATCGGGATACTTTTTCCAATGAAGATGCTGGGCGGCTGAAAAAATTCAATATTCGGACAGTCCCGGTTAGTCAATCATAATCTCGCCAATATAATTAAGCTTGGCAGGGATAAAACAGGATACAAGACACCGTCGTCGATAGTCAGTATACACTGTCTGCATTATTCATTTACTGTTATTGTTTTTCTGTGATAAAAAGCAGCAGCCGACGAGAGCCGGGAGTCAACCATGCCGATGGCGAGACGTTGAAAAAATTAAAATGCAATTCCCATTTCTGTCCTCCGTGTCCCCCGAGTCTCGTGTATCTCGCATGATTTTTTAATAGTACGCCGAAGCGACACACGCTTATGGTGGTGCAGCTTATACACACCTAGTTTAGTTAGTTACACAAGTGGGGCGGAGAGCCAGCCAGAGTAGGCTGGAGTTGAGCTTACTAAATATTTATAGTGGAGGACGCGACGAGCCACTCGTTTGACGTCTGTCGCATGGGGGGCATTGTCAGCTGAAGAAGGAGCCACTGAGCTCTAGGCAGCGCGTTGGGCTCGGCTAGTCGGGGCTGATGTTGTTGCGCCCGCGCGCGCATCACGACGACTAACGAAGTTTGCTTGTCGCGCCCCTCGCTTGCAACAAGCCGTTGACATCGGCCGCCTAATTTGTCGCGAGGATCCAGCCCATTGTACACCAGCCGCTCGTCTACCTCGTGTATTATATACAAGCCGGCTCTAATCAAAATCGAGTCAGCAGAGCCGCAAACTCGACTAAGGAGACTCGCGAGACGGAAAGTGTTGTTGGCTGCTGCGCGCAAGGCTCGCTCCTTATTCCACAATGAATTATCTTGTGCACTGCCACAGTCTTCAAAATTACCCGCAAATTCAAATGATTATATTGCCCGATGATGCCGAAGCTTATTGACTGATTGGTTTTATCGAGCTAATTGACCAGATAATCAAGTACCTCGAGGTACGAGGATCTACCGGGTTCGAATTATTTACAAGGAATATTTTTTCATTCGAAACAACGTTCGGAGATAAACATATTCCAAGGATAGATCCTTGGAATTTTTTTATCTCCGGGACAAAAAAATCGTTTTTGGAAATAATTTGGAATGCGATGAAATCGTCAAGATTGTCGAGATTTCAAGCTGTCAAAGATCCTGGTAGTCGATAAAATCAATATTCATAAGCGTAATACTGCTTGTCCAAGTCTTTGGCGCGAGTCTCGCGCAAACTTCGAACGCGATGATTACCGGTCGCCATCAACGTTGGTTCACTGGAGTAAGGCAGCTGGAAACCCAAGCAAACCACGTTTCCTCACTAAATCTCACGCTTGATTCCTCCTCATTGTTGGTAACGAGCAACAGTTATTAAAGCATCGCTTAATTCATGTGCATTGTAATTGCCATCTTTACCAGGACAATATCACTGAGCGGGTAAAGCCGCTTATTCGGCTGGGCCTTAATTTGACCTCGATCATTATACAATGCAATGCCCGAGCCAAGGATAAGCGAGCCGGGCATTGTCCCGATTAAGCAGCCCTGCGCGCTGTAGATGTATATATACGCACGGCAACGGCGATATTGCGCGCGACGCCCCTCCAACATCGACTCGATAGAATTTTTAGCGATCAGTCTACCTAGATGTTTCAAAAATTAATTTTTTCAAGCACATTATGAAAAATATTGTTATGAAACTTGTTTGGTTTGATAAACAAAATCTTAAGATACATGAATACATTCTTGATTAATTTATTTCATCTATTTTTTCTTTGCGAAAATCGCAACTGAACGTAACTGCTTGAAAAGTAGACAAGTCGCCATAATAAATCTGTATCGGCTTATCTGGAACAAAAAACAGTTTCAAATTAAACTTTTGTTTTGGTATGACCTATGAATATTAACCCATATTCATCAATAAATAACAAAATGTATCACAGACGTATCTTCTATATTGTTTGATTAACTAGTTAGTCAACATATCAAGATTCAGAGGGAGAGGCTATTTGCTACAGAATAATATTGTTGATTTCTTTCCGTCTACTTTTTTGGGTAATTCTGGTGTGAGTTACCCTTCGTTGCAAATCAAGTAATTCAAGCTGGAAGTTTGCGATCAATTACACCAACAGGCTATCCAGTCCGGAACCACGCCAGAAAATCACGAGAAAATAAATAAAGAGAGATTCAGATTCAGATTCAGAAATTGTTTATTATTGTTATTGTACATTATGTTGTCCAATGATTAATATATTCATATAATACGAGTAGGAAATAAACAAAGTAAGTATACAAAAATGGTATTTTACAAAATATCAGTAATTTTTCTAAAACTACTCTAAGAGACATAGAGAAAGAGAGGTATTGTAAGACTATCTAACATTTTTACAAGAGCACGAAACGTATTGTTGCTCAAGTATACTTTGTATAGAAAATTCTGGTATCTAGTTTTGTTTTGACACTTTGTCAGCACATGAATATGCAGTTCTGTAATTTCCGGTTACTCCGCTTGAATATTATTACAAGTTCATTCGAGCATTCATTATAGATTGATGATTTATGTATAGAGTAATTTTTCAAGATAATCGCAGCGGTTTTACTATAGTTATTGCAGTGTTTTTGAAATATTCTTAGTCGATCGTTGGAGAGAAGGCAATTTTAAATGCTTCGGGCAACCTTGTGAATTCCGAGCGAGTCAGCGATCGAGATTGCAGTAGACAAAGAGATTCGCCGAGTACAGACACACGAGCTTCTTGTATTCACATGCTTCATTTATGCTGCATACATAGCATCGATCGTTGCTACATTTACGCAGCGAGTTTTTTATAATTATTTCTTGAGAACCTATCTCGAATCTATGCTCGCTCGACCCAAATCGATCTTTTTCTCGCAATAAACCTCACTTTGAATCCACTCTAATCGCGAGTCCTTTCAGCTTGTACATCTTACTGCAAGTAACAATTTTTATTTGTCAACAAATTGGATGCATTCTCACGGTAGCTGCGCATATTAATATTGTATTCTCGAAAAGTTCTGTTTACCTGGTGCGCTTGAAGATTCATCTCGTACGAGATAAATATCAGTATCAGACAGTTACTTGAAAAACAATATTTTGTTTCTTGTTATTCCATAACTTGATCAAAAAAGTTGACAGTCTAAAATAGGAAATAAATTATACGCAAAACTGGCTATCTAGTGTTTTTTTTCTATTTTATTGAGTGCACCACGTTTAATTTAAAGAGAATTCAACGGGGTTTCGAATAACCGATACAATGTAACTCGAGTCGCTCAAATTTTACCTACAATTTCTTCTGTCAAAGATATACAGGATCAAAAATTGCGATGAGATTCGTGTGATTCGAGGGTGTGAAATGAGTTAGGAGCAAATGTTTGCGCGCATATCTGGCGATAGTTGCTCGGCAAGGACACAGATGGGCAAATTCAGTATTTAATTCATTTTCAATACAGAATACTAAATATTTGTAAGTGTTTGATCAAAGTATTCGGTTAAACTGTATGTATGGATACATTAACCGAATACATTGTATTCAATTACCTGTATTCACCAACTTCATCAAAAATACATACATAACAAAACATCTGTATTTTCCGATGCGTTAATGTATTTGTTAGGCGCAAACATTGTAAAAATCACCAAACACTCGTGTAGAATCGCTGCGCACAACAATATTTGTGATGCGTGACACGTGATGAATGTTGCGGGGGTGTGCGGGAAACTAATGACGTTGCAAAACTGTAACGTCGACGGCCGATCGGCCGCGCGGATAGCGGAGTTTCAGCCAATATAGCCCGAGAGCCCACGTAAATTCAGGTCACTTGATTGACACCGGATGATTTTTACATATTTGTTAGAGTTAACATAGCTGATAAAGAAAATGACTTTCAGCCACTCCAGTAGTGGGGGGGGGGTGGGAGTAACAGAGCCTCAAAAACGTTGAAAAACATGAATAAACAAAAACAATTGACCACCATTAAAACTTTGTTTATGGTTAATTCATGATGTTAAATGATAGAAAATCACTTTCAGCTGGCCAAATTCCGGCGGAAAATGCTTCAGCTGCGCGTGTGAAATTTCGTGAAAATCGTGAAAATCAAAATTGAATGACCAAGGCTGAAATTCATTTTAATAACAGTTTATGATGTATATGTTGCAAAAACAAGCTTCAGCTGAGCATGCATTGGGGGAATAGTCTTCAGCTGAGCCGTTGATGTCTCGTAAACGCATGACTCGCTTGTATTATTATAGCAGTTAAATACCCCCGCTGGAAACTATAACTCCACCAACACACTGAGTTGGAGCTTGTTTTTGCAACATTTACTTCTTATACTATTATTTGAAGGAATTTCAGATTACATAATGTAAAAATAACCAATTAATTGCCGCAAAAATAGAATTATGAATAATATTGTTGAAAAATTGCTGTTTTATTATTGATTCAATTGAGTGGAAAAATAACCGAGTTCAATATTATACATCTGTGATGCGTTCATTTGAGAGTCTCAAGATTATCTCTGCTATTATTCGAAAATCGAAGGTACCCGAAAGCCTCCGAAACTATACGAAACTCGGCAGATGGGCCGACCTTTTCGACAGCCTCGAGAATTTATACCTGCTCCGACTCCATCTCCCCTCCCTAGAAGCATCAACAGATGTTCGTTGGCGTCGCTTCAGTTGAATCCAAACTGCTATTGACTGCTATAACGTACACACCAAATATAACGTACAAACCAAAATGAGCAACTCGAAATTTTGTGTTTTCTGTTCGAAAAAGCATCCGAAGCTGATTCTCTTTTCTCAAGATGCTTTGTTAAAGTGTCGGGAAATATTGGACATAAGGCTGAAAAATAATTTAGCATTAAGAGAGGTAATTTTGCCAGTAACAGAGAACTGTGAATGTTATTACCATTCAAAATGCTACCAAAGTTTTACTGCTTTACCAAAGAAATACCGAGTGAAAAAAGATGTGCCCGAGGAAGTGAATCAAGCAAATGCAGAGTAAGTTGACAAATTTTCTAGAAAATTATGTTATCATCGTAAAAATCATTCGTGCTATGTTAAATAAAAACCATCAATTTCGGCATCGGAAAACCATGAATTTTTCAGATTAAGAATTATTTTAAGATTCCTTTTTCACACTCACATTTATAGTAATGTATAGAATGAATGATTCAATCTAATAACTATAAATTACAGATCTAACAGATACAATCAAACAGATAAATTAATAAAGTTGAACGTCATATCAATGAATTTATTAGATAAACTGAATAATTATAACAATACCATTATGAACAGATATTTGAGCCTTGACAAATTTATAATTAGTAAATCAATTGTGAGATCTGCAATATTTATAGAAGATATTGTACAGTTAACAATAATTATTGGTCATTAAACACTAATTATCAATTGGATATTCGTAGAAGTACTATACTAAAAAGTTTTGTTTACTATATAAGATTCTGATACAGATCTTACTAGAGATCCATTCACTAATTTATATATTTTTTTCAAAATGAATATTAATAATATGTTTAAACAATTATCGTTTCAATAGATGAAAATTGTCTTTTACCAATATTTTTATACTATTTTTTATGGCAGCTTCTGCTTGGATATTAATGGACTGATGTTTACATTTTGCATTGAATATAATGATATCATTTTTCAGCGTGGAGAATCCAGATGACATTGATATTCCCGAACCTGTTGCATCAACATCAGCTGCTGAAATTGACAATATGGAAGTTGAGCCTCAAAATTTGGAGCCGGGAAGTACTGAAAGCAGCCATGACCTAGCAGCATGCATTTTTTGTTTGAAAATCAGGAAAAAAATGCAAGGACGAGAGTTAGACTTGTGCTGCATGATATCTGCGGAGACGATATCTCGTCTTGAATGCTCAGCCTTCGCAGCTGACGACGTTGATTTGTTGAAAAGAATTCAATGTGGAAAAGCTGGTAAAAGTATTCTTTATCATAAAGTTTGTAAAAAAAATTTCGAAAACAGAGCAAGACCACAGGGAAATTATGATGACCAGACGGAATATCATATTAATCGAAACATTCGTAAAGACGCTTTTGAAGAAGTATGTCGCTTTGTTGATGAAAATATCATTAAGCAACAGCAATCTTTTCTTCTGTCATTTCTTCATTCTTTGTATGTTGATCATGTTTCGCAACATCTAAATTGTGGAAACGACTACGTAAAACCGTGTCATATTCAGAGTAGATTATTGGATGCCTTCAAAGATAAAATCGATATTACAGAAATTGACGGCAATAGTTATGTTAAACCTATCAACGGAGTGATACTGCGAACTGATTGCATAAATATAACGAAAACAGCTCACTTGATGGAAGCTGCTTTAATTTTAAGAAGAGACATTTTGAATTGCGATTTTACTAAACTACCGGATAAATTGACTGTTTCTGACCTCAAAAAAGGTGAATGCACGATTCCTCCTAGCGTTTTAAATTTCTATTCAACATTATTATCTGGAACAAAAAAAGAATTGAACGAAAATTCACGAAAACGCCGACTAGTGAAATCATTTTCTGAGGATATAATGTATGGTATATCCAATGGGAGGATGAAACCATCCAAACATATAACGCTAGGAATGGCTATGAAAAGCTTGACCGGTAGTCGAAAAGTAATAGATATCCTGAATCGTTATGGCCATTGTTGCAGTTATACTGCACTAGAATCATTTGAAACGGAAGCGACAATAACGTCTTGCGAAGAAACAGAAATCTGTCCGATTGATATTGCCAAAAAAGTTGACTTATGTACGGGCGTGGCATTTAATAACTTCGATAGATTTGTCGAAACTACAACAGGCAAAGATACTCTACATGACACGCTCATATCACTATCCGATGTTCCGACACTGATATAGCTATCATCATGCTCGGTAACATGCAGCACGTACACAAAAATCTGAATATTTCGATGCATGTTGGAGTTGGAAATTCGCAGCGTTACATCAATATAACCAAACTTTATGAAAACTTGGGCGAATCTTTGAGCGCAGCGTTACCAGCGTTCCATGCTTTCACAGGTGAGATAATCGTTCGAATCACTCGATAATTATATAATACAAAAATGTATTTTTATTACTATTTAATTGCATTTTTTAGGCTGCGACTTCAACTCTGCATTTTTCCGGAAAGGGAAAGTACGTCCCTTCGGTATTTTAACAAAAAATACACAATTCATCAAAGCATTCGAAGAAATGGCTACAGTATCTGCCAGCGATTTACAGACATTATTTCCTACAGTTCAACAGTTCCTTTGCCGGTTATATGGTTTCAAAAATATTAATGACATTGATGAAGCACGTACAGCATGTTTTTTAAAAATGTATAACATTGTTGAGCGCGAAGAAGTGCTCAAAATACCAGAAAAAAATTTCGATGGTTCTGCATTGCCACCATGTAAAGCTGAATTAGAACAACATTTCCTACGAACGTATTATATTACAAATCTGTGGAGCAATGCACATAAAAAAGTACCAACGGACCTGCATCCTTTAAATTACGGCTGGGAACATGTTGATGACAAGTATTCTTTTAAATGGTTTTCTGGTGACCAATTGCCGTCAATCGATGACATAACACAACAAGAAACGTCAGATGGTATTTACCCATTTTTTCCATTTAATGAAATTTATTTCTTAAAATGTTTATTAAGATATTATTTTCCATTTTTGCAGATCGAGAAGTAGAGGAAGATGAGCATTTGGATTCAAGTGACGAGGAAACTGATATCTACGGAAGCGATAGTGATAGCGAAGATTAATAATTGAATAATAAATTAGCTTATAAATATTTTCTTTGGATAATAAAAGAAATATAATGGAATGGGTTTATTTCCTCTGTTTATGTACATTATCCTTATGATAGTTTATTTAAAGAAATCAAATGATTTTATATAAAATCGGATAATTGTTTCAACAATATTATTTATAATTCTATTTTTGCGGCAATTAATTGATTATTTTTACATTATGTAATCTGAAATTCCTTCAAATAATAGTATAAGAAGTAAATGTTGCAAAAACAAGCTCCAACTCAGTATGTTGGTGGAGTTATAGTTTCTAGCGGGGGTATTTAACTGCTATAATAATACTAGCGAGTCATGCGTTTACGAGACATCAACGGCTCAGCTGAAGGCTATTCCCCCAATGCATGCTCAGCTGAAGCTCGTTTTTGCAACATATACATCATAAACTGTTATTAAAATGAATTTCAGCTTTGGTCATTCAATTTTAATTTTCACGATTTTCACGAAATTTTACACGCGCAGCTGAAGCATTTTCCGCCGGAATTTGGCCAGCTAAAAGTGATTTTCTATCATTTAGCATCATGAATTAACCATAAACAAAGTTTTAATAGTGGTCAATTGTTTTTGTTTATTCATATTTTTGCTTTCTCAAAGAGAAAGCTTTGTAATGGGGCAAAAATCGACCCACCGAATCAGACCTCGGGACCTCGATTTTCGTGATCTACGGGTCGAAAAACATGGAAATCCAAAAGTGTCTGTATGTATGTATGTGTGTGTGTGTGTGTGTGTGTGCGTCCCGTTTTTTTTTCGTCCACGATAACTCTCGAAGGAATGGTCCGATCGTCTTGAAATTTTGCACACAGGTTAATCGCGGCAAAATCTCGGGCGAGTTCAATTTTCAGCGAAATCCGTTGTTTATTTCCTTAGCAACCGTTGTTAAGGTGTCTATTTTTTCGTTTCTTTCGTCCACGATAACTCCCGAAGGAATGATCCGATCGTCTTGAAATTTTGCACACCGGTTAGTTGTGACAAGATCTAGTCCGAGTTAAATTTTCAGCAAAATCCGTTGGTTATTTCTTTAGCAACCGTTCCTAACGTGTTTTCTCACAAATCCTTATGAGTGCTCATTGGGGCAAGCCGGAAAATCAGTTTTAAGTCACACTCGATGGCCAAGGACACTGAATTGTTGTATTTGCTCCATAGCAACGATTGTTTACCTCCCTAGCAACAGTTACGAAGGTTGGAAATCATTAATTTATGACCCATTTCCATCATTTTCGACGGCAAAGGACACAAAATCTTCCCAATTAGCTCCTTAGCAACCGTTGTTTACCGCCCTAGCAACCGTTGCTAAGGGAAAGAAAAATTCATGTAAGTTTCGTTTCCAGTATTTTCAACGTGCTATAGAGAAAATTGGGAAAATTTGGTGTCTTTTGCCGTCGAAAATGATCAAAATAGATTTTGAATTGATCATTTCCAACCTCAGCCGTCGAAAATGATCAAAATGAGTCTTCGAGTTTGCTAAATACGGACTTAAGGGCAGAACGGATCGATTTTAACCACCATTAAACCGTATGACAGTCACAAGATGAATTGATCGAAAAATTAAGCAGGTCTAAATGTCTCGCATCGTGTATAACCTAGAACCGTTTGCTTTGTTGCATTCGATCAAATAATAAGAGAGCCCGGCAGACATTAACAGTCGCGACAAAGTTTGGTCAATTGAAAAAGAACGACACTTTACACAGTCACAAAGATACGAATTGAACTGATTAAATAATATTTTTGTAATTTTTGAAAAATAAATGATAGTATCTACGCTAGTGGAATGGTGAAAATACAGGTTTGGGATGCGTTTGTGGGTGATGTTGAAGCCTCTTTGAGAAAGCATACTGCTAAGGCACTTGGCAGCGGTTTTAACGTTTTTGAGGCTCTGTTACTCCCCCCCCCCCCCACTACTGGAGTGGCTGAAAGTCATTTTCTTTATCAGCTATGTTAACTCTCACAAATATGTGAAAATCATCCGGTGTCAATCAAGTGACCCAAAATCGCTCTGGGCTCTAGGCCTAATAGCCAAGGCTGAGAGCAACGTGTTGTCTTCGTCTGCGCGTGTGATTGATTTTCGCACGGAAATTTTGCGGATCGCGAAGCGAGCCCCCTCCCACCCCGGGCGCCCGTCTCAGTCAGTCGAGGTGTGTCAACAGTTGTCGGAGCGAACAATACTCGCGAGAGGCAATAACTCAATGGATACGTCGCCCGATGCGTCTGCTAATGACGGCCGCGCGGCTCCTTAAAGCCGAGCTCGCGGCAATACACTCGCATAGTCCGACCGCGGGTCCGATGATCCTCAGCCCGCGTCAGTCCAAAATGAGCTCGTCACGTCTGTTCAACTCTCGCCTCGTCGTCCTGCTGCTGCTCGTCATCGCCGCGGCTGCAGCTGTGAGTCGCTGTTTCACTCTATGTCTATCTGAATTACGAGATCAGTTTGCTCGGGCGCGACTCTAGACGTTCGCATTCGCACATGGATACAATTGTATCGACGCGGACCTTCCGCGGTTGAATTGCGAGCAACTCCAGCCGCTTGTCCAACGTCTTCTCGTTTTGTCCAATTTCAAACGATACAAGTAAATTGGCATTGATATCTGAGCCTCGCATTGTTCGCTGTATAATTAAATCTTCGGCTGTCAGAAGAATCCAGAGTCGCGCACAGAAAGTCCATAGCTCAAAGAATTCATGCATTTCATATGTCTTTTTTTTTAATTTCTAACGATAAGAATCATATTTTAATTCAAGAATTCTTCGACTAGAACAGTAGCAGGAGTATTCGAAATTCGAGAATAATATGGGATTTCTAACATTTTTTGAGGTATAACCTGTCTGAATGCGATTCTGGTCTTAATTAGGTACCAGTCGCAAGTATGCTAACCTTACCGGTCGGGTTTCGGGTTGAAATTGTGCGAGGTATCACTTGCAATTGACCGTTGCGGTTAGACTTGAATTAGCACACGTATCAGTGGGGTGGTCAGAGTGATAGAAGCGATACGTCATACGGTTGTCTGTTATTGTGAAGGTGTCCGGACAGGAGCACAAATCAACGACGACGATGACAAATCTGTAGAGCCCCAAGTGCCTGCAGCTTCCGACGATGTGTCCCAGGACAAGCCAGACGAGTCAGACTCTGAAGACGTTGATCTGGAGCAGCAGCAGGAGGAGGAGGAGGAGGAAGAGCAGGAGGAAGAGCAGGAGGAAGACGATGTAGACGACGAAGAGGACCGTCCATCTGGTCGACCAGATGATCGTCCATCTGGTCGCCCAGGCGATCGTCCAGGTGGTCGTCCTGGTGATCGTCCAGTTGGTCGTCCTGGTGATCGTCCAGTTGGTCGTCCAGGCGCTCGTCCTGGTGGTCGTCCTGGCGGTCCTGGTGGCCACGACGGTAGTCCAGGAGGTCGTCATCCCGGTGGGCCCGGCGGACCTGGAGACCGACCTGGGCACCGACTTCGTCCCGAGCAGCCACCGACTGAAGACTCGCAAAACGACGCAGATGCCGAGCCAGCGCAGGAGACTGAAGAAGGTTAACCGGCTTCTCGTTTTATGATTTATCATTCATCATCGAGTGTGCGGAAAATTTAATGCTTTCCTCATATTCTATATTCAAAGATATAATATTGAGTATATATGACGAAAGATTCAACGAAATGCCATGTCATTATATGGAAAATTTTGGCTGATGGGAGAGCTAAAGTTCTTGATGATTTCCAGCAGACAACGTGCCGCAAGTGCAGGGCTACCAAGTTCCAGCGGGACAAGCCTAAGCATCGGCTGCACGTGTTGTTCGACAATGGCCTGAATTATTCTCTCCTCGTAGAGCGAGCGTTATCAGTATGCGCTCCTTATGCAAATATATATATAACATTATTACGTGACGAGTTTGTTATTCTTACAGTTACTCTTCGTCATTTATTATTCCCCGGTGCATATGTAACATATCTATGTCAATCAGGAAAATAAACGCATCAGTTTTCTTCCTACATTGTATGCGCAGCGTATCGTCGACAGATTAGTCACGTGTCAATGATAAATTAAGTCCCAATATAACATGTGTCGCGCGAGATCAATCTTCCCCTCCCCCCACCCCTTTCCGCCTCCTGTCGCTTGCGTTAAATTTGCACGTGTGATCGACGGGAGGGCAGCTTATATATGCATTTGTAACAGCGACAGCTGGACCGCAGGTCGACCGCGTGGCTATATGTGTATCAAACGTACAGCTGAATGATTGAATAGTTTTCACTATTGCTAACGCGTATTGCAGTATTGGACTGAAGCACTTGCGAACTGCCTTCAGTGAGTTCCTATGAGCTTATGGATTGATCGTTCATACTTTGACAGAATGTTTACCTAACACGACTAATATGAAATGCACTGAAATATTAAACAATTATTTAGGGATCCCACTAGGCCTCTCCAAAAGCCATTCTAATATAACCCAACCACCTTACTTTGAAAATTTGAAAAAATAAAAAATTCGACACTTCGCTAGGCTTAAAAATCAGAGGACGCGTCGGCACACCCTAGAATGTGTGATAAAGAAAATATTGATCCCAAAGCATGTTTCTTCTATATTCTACCCCATCTTATGGACAAGCACAAACTGTTTGTAGAAACATGATAAATTTTAGGAAAATTGTTGTTCCAAGACCGTCGGAGCGCACATTTGAGTGACGATTGTCAGGTTCGTCACCTTCGATAATCCTTCGATATACGTCTATACATGATCCTAAGACGTCGGTCGCGTTGAATTCAATTACTGGAAATAGTTTTAAAATTGTGTCGGTTTAGTTTTTCACTGAACAGGTGTAAATCCTTCTGCGCAGTATAATACGCATAATATTACCAAACTCGATATGAATTTGACGAAAAATCATTTCGTTATTGCATTTAATGCGAATCGAATATTTTGTCTGTTTCAGTGTGTAATATGCGTGAATGCACGAGCAACGATGCAAACAGCGCCTTGCGGACATCGGGTCGTTTGCAGGTGAAATTCGCACAGCTGTAGACAAATGTTGAATTGCAAAAAAAAAAGAAACTAGTATATCCATATATGCGCGTCTCTAAATGCGCAAAATCCACAACACTCATTTCGAGTCGTGGGCTATTGGTATACTTGATAATTGCTCAAATCAAAATTCGTAGTTTTGAAGGAGGACGGTTAGACGATGAGTGGGTATGATGACGGGCTGACGATGAAATTGTCTTGTGCAGGCGGTGTTTCGTTAAAACGATACAAATGGCTGTTTCGCAGAGACTACTACCCCTGAGATGCGTCATATGCAGAGCGAAAATTCTCCGATTAAAACAGACCATTCCACGAGATGGATCACATGTGAGTATACTATATATGTATCTATAACGTGTGCTCCAACTACTCGATGTGTGGAAATAACTTGAAAGAAAAACAATGAAACAAAAGTCCAGTATATAGGTATAGAAAAAAGAGATATAGCACATAATGATCAGCTCACCTGAATAAACTTTTCTCGGTTCATTACAGCTCGAATGAATTGTGCACAGTAATTCGCGAAATTTCTATTAGAATCGTCCCAAACGTTTCGATGCGCCCGAGGAATTAGCTGTCAATTTATCCCATTCCACTCTCTTATAGTTCCATGAGTTTTGATAGCAAAAACCTTTACGTCAAATTCGCAGTAAATCATACTTGTATTAAAACGGAAATGAAAGTAAAGTGACAATTCACTTTTATAACATGAAAATGTCACTGTTATTTATAAGTAATTCAGCCACTTTCGGTTTTTCACTTTAATACAACGGGTTTTGACTGTAGGTTTTCAAGAAAATATGCACTCAAAATTTAGCACGTTTGGCAACTAACATCTCAGTGGAACAACGAAACGTCGTTAGTTAGTGCACAGCTCGAGATATAAAGTATTAGCTGGTCACGCGGCCCGTCTCACGAAGTTTCATTGCGCGCAGTTGGTGATTCCCGAAGCTGATGTAGCCATTCTCCAAGTTAGATTAACAAACTTTGTTTGAATTTCTTGGATAATGAATATTTATGCTGGGAAAGATGTTTTAGTGCATGGTCGAGTCTTTTCATGTATATCATCACAATTGCAGCATGTAAATCTGGGTAAAATAAACCAAATGTGGGATGAGAAGGATGGGAACAGCCTCGGTGAAATTTGTCTCTTGCGCATGGGGGAACAAAGTATATGCCTCGATGTGTAATGGGTGTGTGTGTGTGTGTGTGTGATTTTCAGTACTCGATGTCGGGCAAGTCGTGGGTGCTGCCGCAGAGCGCGTCCGAGTACAACATGGGCGCGGCGGTGCCGATGGGGGTGTCGGGGCCCGGGGGCAGGTGGAGCTCGGCCGGCAACGTGCCCGCCTCCGCCTCCCTCTACTCCATGTCCAGCGGCTCATCCTCCATATCCGGTGAGCCACTTGACCCCTACCGCGATCTAGTCAGACACGGGCGGATTCGCTAATTCTTGGATTAAACCGCTGCCCGCACTACTGCAGAGGCAATGTAATACTCGTGCACTAATCTAACCACTCATGTGCGCAGGCGTCTCTTCCGTCTCGTCCACCTCGTCCTCGTCATCCTCGTCGGCAGGCAGCTCCAGCCTGGGCAAGCCGTCCAAGCTGCGCCAGCCCGCCAGCTCCAGCTTCAAAAAGACCCAGACGCATTCGATGAAAATGCGCATTCAGGTGAATACTTTTTTCCCGGGAATGGCCATTCAACATACCATTTGAATTCAGTAGCTCCTTTTTTTCTCATAAATTAAAACTCAACGTGTATTTTTGTGTCAGGAGTATCAAGATCCAATACAGCCAGCACCCGAGGAAGACGAAGCCTCGCGGGAAAATCGAAGGCTACCTCCAATCAAGGAATTCCAAAGAGATTACAGAGCTGGAAAGGCATCCACCAGATTACGGTAAACATCAATCGTATACTTCATCGACCAGCCCATTCATGAATTTAACACACTCCAGTAGGATATGATTCAGATTTCACTAGAATGAACAGTTACTAGCTCTGAGAATTTGACTAGATCAATACTTCGGCAACATTGTCATCTGGGTGGAAAGGGAGAAAATAGTGTTTAAAATAAATAGTGTGTAAAAAATGTGGATCGTGATCAGATTGAGATTTTTATGTCTCTGAAATGCTCGTGAATTCGTTCTAGGCCTTTTTTATCAGTTTTCTTCTCGCCAATTTTGAAAGCTCTTAGTCGCAAAATAAGAAGTGCAACTGAATCAAAAAGTATGAGAAAAAAAGTTGCTACAGATATTTGATACAATTTGTTTTATCGTATCTTATACAGCGGTTTTCGAACTGCCTCCTGCCCTTCCTGGTGCTCGAGGCGATGAGTAATTTTTTTAAAACTCCTAAAATCATTCATGAACTACTCGAGAGTTGTGCTGATGATAAGCTTTATACGTTGCGCGGTGAGATGAAAAGTGTTGAAAAATTGATGAGCATAGTGTATAGATGAATATCGGGAGTAAATTGAATATTTCTTA
This sequence comes from Aphelinus atriplicis, assembly GCA_020882685.1. Lineage (NCBI taxonomy): Eukaryota > Metazoa > Arthropoda > Insecta > Hymenoptera > Aphelinidae > Aphelinus > Aphelinus atriplicis. Next base: position 37,417,886 of record CM037076.1, on the reverse strand, counting down.
GAAGCTTGAAAACAATAGCAACCAACACCGCATGTAACGTTTTGAAAATGTTTGTTCGGAAACAGAATAACGTTTTTAAAAAGTTCATATCACGGGCGAAATGTCAGCAATAATCTGACAGAAAATTACTTGAATATGGGTAACAAAACGTATCAGAAACGTTTTCCTAGCGTTGTCCAAATGTTACAAAGATGTTTTTTCCAATCGAAAAGTTATCGTAATAGATTATTGAAACGATAACGTGAAATAAGCTTTTTTGTAACGTTTGAAGAACGTTTTTTCCATTATTTTGAAGTATGTTCCTAGAGCGTTTTTGATACGTTCAACTACCCGTGTTAATTTGGCACGTGGCCTGAAAACATTTCACACCCTCTTTTAAAAACCCTTGGCACGTTTTTTAGAAAACGTTTTCAAAGCATTACGCGTCGTCGTGGGAGCAAGGTAGATCAGAAAAAGCGGTACGGATATACTAATGCAGGGTGTGATTGTTGTTGGGAACAGGTGCGCGCAGAAGATAGTGACGCAGCTGGAGACGTCTCCGTGCGGCCGAGGCTCGAGCTCGCAGGTGTTCCCCTCGACGTCGAGCGGGAGCGGCTCGTCCGGGGCCGGAGTGGCGTCGACCTCGTCCTCGGGCAGAGGCCCCCCTGTGCCCAGGGGAGCCACCCCGAAGAAGCTGAGCGTGGCGCAGCAGGTGCAGCTGGCGAAGAAGGAGCGCGAGCGCGAGAAGGAGCTGGAGAAGGAGATGGAGAAGGCGGAGAAGGCGAGGCTGAAGGAGGAGCAGAAGGCGGAGAAGGCGAGGCAGAAGGAGGCGAAGAAGCTCGCGAAGGAGGAGGCGAAGCGCGCCAAGAAGGAGGCGAAGGCGAGGAAGAAGGAGGCCGAGCAGGCCCTCCTCTCGGCCTCCAACTGACCAGTCGCGCACACTCGCCGCCGCGGCACACCCCAGTCTGACCGGTGATGATAACAAAAAGATTGAGAAGAATGTGATAGCAAGACGAGACGTAGGAGGCGCGCGCGCCCGCGACCTCGCGCTTTTTTTTATTCACCTTATACATATATATACACGCGCATATATATATAAATAAAAAATATACATATACATATATATAAATATACATACATCTGTCGTTCTAAGCTCGGTTTTCTATAAGTAGTAACGGGCCGAGGCTCGGTTAAGGTAGACCATTTTTTTATCCTTCGTCAATTCAGCGGCATACATACGAACGGGCGCGCGCGCGCGCAAACACAAAAGAGAAATCATCCGCGTCGCCCCCGTTTTACCTTACGATTACAATTATATATATATATATATCCAACAACCCCGTAAGTCGAGCTTGATTTATTTGGACGTTGCGATTGGCGGACCCGTCGACGGGCTATTATTGTTAATCGATTCCTTTGACGGTTCATAAAGCAAACCTCGCACGGGGTTTTTCATTGGCTTTACGCGAGTTTCCCTTACGCTCCAAAGTCCTCGTCGAATCAATTGGATTTTTTAGACGGGCGTGTGTGGCGATTCGGATGAAGGACCGAGCAGCATCGCGCGGTATGCTTGAGCGCAGTCGCATATACGCCCGAGTCGTTCTCTATTCATCCGTGTAGATATATATATTGTGTAAATACACTTGGGTAGATTTAGGAATCATCGTTAGGCGGTCCAATAATTTATTATGATCTTACCGTATTCGCGCACACTCGACTTATACATCTCTCTCTATCTATCTATCTCTATCTATCTCTATCTTTCTCTCATTCTTAAGGGGCGACAACTCGCAAAGCACAGTCGCACGATATCAAAGCCGAGATATAAATATTTCGACTGTTCGATGTCGCGAAAGATGGATGTTTTCTTCATTCAAATTCACTCTCATGTTTATCGCGCTATTAGCTACACGGAGCCATGCGGGAATAATCTCTCGCGTATATTCACACATGGATAATTTTACCGAAGCGCGTTTGCGAAAATATTCATCCGCGGATTGCGAGTTGCGCATCACAACTATTGTAGCTTGAAATCTTGAGATCGTCACAAGAGCCTAATTTTTTTATTGAGTTTTACTTTACATGGCAGAGTAGAGTCGTAGGCTGAACATTAAATGTGTGCAATCGAATGGATGGATGTACGCAAATAACAAGGTTTATCGTAGAAACTTTCCGGCTCGAATATAGGTGATACTAATCGGCTGATCAGCTAGAGGAAATTTGCGTGAAACGACATATAGATTGTAAGATGTATCATTTGGAGAGGAGTTTCGGTGAGAAACTAAAGAATCGAGAGAGAAGCGTTTAATGAGCAAGAAGAAGAGAGGAGAATTGAAGTGAGGCTCGCGCGCAGCACAGCTTCAGCACAGCATTCGAGCTCTCATCTTATACATTCGTTCAGAAGCCCTCGAGGGTGTACGTCAAGCTACGAAGTATAGTATATATACATATGCAAATATTGTGCCTCAAGGCGCGGAAATTGGCCATTTGTAACCCGGATCAGATGTTTGTGCACGAGCTAGATATGGCCATCCGTCCCCTGTTGAACACCGTATTTCTTTCAACGGCCTCGCGCATGGAACGACTCGTGCTCGTATTTGTGTGCGTTAACCTACATTCGCTTGTCGATCCGACGAATTTTGAAAATTGTTGGAAGCTTGACAGGAGTTTCGAAACTCTGCTCGCGTAGGTAACTCGCGCACGGAACCAATTCTATTCGGTTGTTCTTGTCGAGCTTTCGAAAAATAACCGACACGTGTATATGTTTGTTGTTCTCCTCCATTTGACGAAAATCACAGGAGATACAGCTCGCGAGTTGGAAGTCCGCTGTTACGATGTATGAAATGCATGGGTCAATAAGTCGCGAGTTCTCGAGTTTCGACTCGACCTGTACCTTCTTTGACTTTTGTCAAATCGAGGAAAACAACAACGAAAACACGTGTCGATTATTTTTACGAGTTGTTGGTCGGGAAGGGTGAAAATGAGCGGATCCCATGCGCGGGTCGTGGAAAATACTTGTGCGCGCTGTCTGAAGCCTAAGAACCAGCGGCTATAAGCTCCTACTTTGCATTTCCCTCCAAGGCGAAAAATCAAAAGCAATTTTTACCTGCCCGTGTATTGTGCGTGTTGTGGATTATATATGTATTTTTAAAATGCGAAACTAAACGAGAAGGAAAAGCGACGCTCGATATGTCTCGCGAGTGCAAACTTCGAAACACCGACACTTGTAAAATCCCCTCCACTGTAATGGCGCACACTATAATTTTCACAGCAGCGATGCGGAGTGTGTACGCGAAGAATTTCGACGAGGTTTCAAAGCAAAACTTTTGGTGTTCGTGAATTTTCATGTATATGGATATATACATGTGCTTGAATGTGTGTATATAGCGGAGCGAATGGTAAAAGTTAAACAAGCCAAATGTACGGGAGGCTCGAAAAATTTGCGCGTTGTGGAAAACATATCATCGTATAGCGTTTGATTGGATACGAATTGATCAGGCGACTTATCGTCTTGCGCGGATCGTAAACGAATTTGAAACAGTCAATTATGTCACGGTCAGAAATTGACGAGAGTTCATGAACATCGCGGAGAAATGTTATTGGTGGAAATCATAGTGTGTCATTATATCTATCGTGGACCCGTGAGTTGTTGTGTCTTCATCGCGCGAACAGGGAGAAATTGATTTTCTCCTTTTTAAAAAATACTCCTTGATGCTTAAACAAGGTAACTACTAAAACATTGGCCCTAATCACGCGTTGCGACGTGAAACTATGTCTTGATTATAATGTTGAGGAAACACTTGACAATTCGAATGCTTTGGATATATATGTAATATATCAGTTCAACGTGATTTTCAAAATATATAAAATTCTGCTTCTCAACGATTCCCGTGAAGATTGAAAAAAATCACATCACTTGGGAGAATAATTTTTGATACTCTATGTAAAAAAATTAAATCAGCCGGAATAACATAACGCTTTGACCTATTTAAGTGTTTTAAAAGAAAAAAAAGGAACAAACGTTGCAATCCGCATATATAAAAAACACACAGTGAATCACAGATCAATGAAAAAATTGGGAAAAATTTGGCACAACGGGAGCGCAGGTAAAATCCCGCGAGAAACGAGGAAAATAATGACTAGACGCGCAATGGATGTATAGTGTTAGATTTCGATTCGGCTCATAATGACGTGTTTGTGAACAGCTCATCATCTTATAGTTTCGCGCGTGCGCACATTCATTCGAAAAAGTAAAACAACCGAGTCGTGCGGAAACGCTTCGAGCCTATATGTATATCTAAAACGAATTTTACGAGCAGCACAAAAAATCACTACACCCCATAGTTGCGCGCTGACTAATTATCGTGAACGTTTTACAGGAGCGGGTGTTTTAATCGCAGACACGATCTTGCTGGCAATAATATTCCAACTGACACAGAGAAAAAATGTAAGATTGGCCCTTCCATGATCTTGCTCAAACTATGTCGGATGGTTTTTGTGATTGTACACCCAAACAAGTTGTATGCCAATACGCTTTCAGTCTAATGTTTAATTTTCTTCGAGATACAATGGAGTCGTATGTCTGTGAATGCGCATAGGATTAACAATGGATGGCGAATGTATCAGCGGGAAAAATCAAACATTAGACTAGACCACTGGTGTTAAAGCCTATTTAACAAAATTTGAGCAAAATCACGATCACCCTGATTCTCTCTTTCTCTCTCTTTGTCAGACAATGGCAGCATCATTTATTATGGTTTCTGATCATTGCAATAATGTAGAATTAATATACAAAATACATCGTTTTTGTGAAAATTAATTTGTTCGAGTGTGATGTAGCAGATGATCCGGAAAATGATATGATTTTCAGAATTCATCATTCAAAGTATATCCTGCCTCGTTTGACAGAATTTCAAAAACATCGCAAGAAATAAATACTCGTCCGACTGAATGTATTGCAATAAATATATCTGTTTTCCGGATAGAATTTATTACAGTTAAGAATAACTTGGGTTGCGATCATCGTAAGGCTCAAGCGGGGAAAAAAGTAATGCATTTGATGGATTATGGTGAACGCGAGTAATCAACTTACGTAACTAAGCAAGTAAACAACACCGCTACTAAAATAATCACATCCGATTCATTATGAGACACCATCATGGCATTTTTCATATATTTCGTTTCTATCTTTTTTATATTTACTACAGCCCATATGCAATTACATTCATAGTTGAAATTTTCGATGCCATACGAGAAGTTATCAAAAGTTTCCGGTATTGCTAAGTTTCAAAGCTCTTTCTTTCAAGATAGAGATGACAAATCGAAATCACTGTAGAGGCAAATGTTCTTAAAAATGAATATAGATATGTGCGTTGGAGATTCTCTGAGAAATCGCCTGCAGGGAAGGAAAATAATACGGCAAATTCTTTTTGCATTACCCACGAGACATTACGAAGTTCTCTGAATTTTTTCAGATTCTTAGTAAAGGAAAAATGTTTCATTAGCAAATACATGGTTGAAGGATTCATATTCAGATTGAATATCATTGGGAGGTTCTTGATTAAGTTAATTTGAATAGCAAACAAAATATGTGTTGAATCTTCAACTCTGCTACAGTAGCTAAGGAGCAAAGACTTTGCTGCACAATCACAAATACAAAATTAGAGCCTTTTGTGATAAGAGAATTTTTTTTCCAATAACAGCAGGTTATTTCTAAATATGAATTAACAAATCCAGAGTTTGTGGATAGGCTACTAAAATGTTTGCAGTCTTTCAACTGTGTAAAAATCTATTTCGATATTTATCCCATTTCATCATCAACACACAATGTTAGAGTGTTGAACCTAACGAATATCGATTATATGAAATAATTGTTGGTGCTAAATTTTCAAGCGTATATAAAACAGATCATTGATTTGAAATTACCCAAATGGAACTTGAATTTTATACGTTTTTATTTCGAAAATTGTTACATTTTTTAGATTAAAGGAGACATGGCCTATGGATTCTACTGCTATAGAAAAAATGTACGCGAAATGGAAGTTGAAAAATTTTAATGATCATCGCAATTCTTAACTTAATCTCAGATTCCAGTCATAATTCTATCGATAAGTCATTTTCTCTCGAACCAAGTAAAGTTTTTTATTCGATTACATGATATTAGATGACGATAGAGAGATATACAAGGTTAGTGACAATTCACTGATCATCAAAAACCTAATACTGTGCCAATTAGTGAATAATTTCAAACTGAAACTTTTTTATTATCCTTGGGAATGAAATGATAATAAAATGCAACGTACGCAAAGCATCATGAGCGAATTCAAAAAATTCATAACTAATCAAGTGCTTATAATTAAATGTACATGACGTTAGAATAAATCCGCCGAAAATGTAGATATTTTTAACTGTTGTCGATGAAGGAAAAATCACGTACTCGACTACTTAAAATACCGATAATTTATATAGAATATTTTTTTTCGTTTTTTTTAACTAAAGCCGAAAAAAACATCAATTTTGATATATATAATATCTTTTGTGTTTCCTCAATATTGCGCTTATCCGTTTCGCGTATAGCTTAATCGTGAATTGGCGATGAACAGAGTGTCGATATTTATCGAGAACGATATGTATTAAACTTGGTGTATTGGAGAGAAGGGGACTACATAGGGAGTGCATTAAAAAGGCAACGGGTGAAGAAAACTATTTGAGGCGAGATGTAACAGCCGTTTAATAGTAAGGACAGTTGTAGCTTTATTTATTTTCTACGCGGTGCTTTTATAGACGTAAGAAAATTAATCAAGAAACGTAAGGATTGATGATAAAATTAAAATTATTATTACCATTGCATCGTATGGTACGCATATATCAATGATGAGAACGAGGTGAGAACTTTTTGGGTGATACATATACATATAAACCAGGCGTTTAAAATGAAAATGTAGGCTTAGGTAGAATATTATAGATGAGGATTTTAAAGTGGCTTGTAAGCGGTTGATTTTGAATAAGACTATTTTTAGTAGTTTTATTTACCGAATAAACTGAGCGAGGGACATCATACTGCAATATTATGTATGTATGCAATTACGTAGGGGAATTAAGTATGAGGGCTGTTACGGCCGATCTGTATAAAAACCGAGACTATGAAGAATCAAATAAAATGTTATGATAAATGTTAGACAATCGCGTATTCGTATTAATTGCCCTTCCCATGACACTACATACTATCATCAAGCTCTATCACCTGCACCTATAATATTCATAATCTCATTCGCACCTTACCCAAAAAACCGTATATTTCCATACGTAGGTGTATACCTATTTTCCGAGTGCAATTCACACTATTGTCCAATATGAAAAAAAAAACCACGAGACAATTGCGAGCGAGGATGTATGGACTGTTGCATGAATCGTGCAGGGCGACGAGACGCGCACGAGATGCTCGCGCCGGACCGGCCAGTCTCAATGTTAAGTAAGTATTAAGTAGATACTCACTGTGTTATGCGCTTCCGGCAAATTCAGCTTCTTCTTCTTCAGTTGGTTTATTGGCACCGAGGTGGGGATGTGAAAGGCAAATTCAGCGAGTCTCGGAATCTCAAGCTTCTTCATCTTGTGCGCACGCAAACAAAAGGGAAGTAATGATTGCAATATTTTTACCAAGGTTTTTTGTATATATACAATATAGTTTTCATCAGACCAATTGGATCCGGTGAAAACAGATATACTGTTGCAGGCACACATCTCCTATATGGAAGAAAAAAAACAGCTTGCATTTAACTCATGGAGTGCTGTTTGAGTAATTAAATTTCCTTTTTAAATATACTTTAATAGACAACAACAATATGACTTGAGATTTAAACTCAAAGAGGTATATCTATATATACAAGTTTAGTAGCGCCACCTAATAGTCAGTTACAAAAACTATAGGAGCTTTTCCGTGACATGCAGCATTTGATATTTGGCGGTTGACCTCCTCCCTTGCGACTCCTGTGCAAGTCCTGAGCTGGAATCTGAACTGTTGTCTGCTGTGCGCGAAGGTGACCAAGCCGGTGGGTGCAAGTGAATATGGGCAACAGCGCGACCAAGGTGGAGACTCCGACTGTCGAGGCGGCTGTGTCAAGCGAAAAGAAACCGCTGAAGCCGTGCTGCGCGTGCCCCGAGACGAAGAGAGTCAGGGACGAGTGGTGAGTGAGGTTACGTCAACTCTTTCATCATTCCTTCCCTCAGCCACCCCTCGCGCGCACCCCAGCCCCTATTTCTCCTTTTTAAAACTGCATTTGTTAAAGCAAAGAGACAACAACTCGCTGCTGTCACTTGGTAACAATTAAACGACTCGCAGTATTGCGCCATAATACTCAACTCTAAACTTTGTACAATGACACTTGACACGTGAAAACTCACCACTGCATTCTCGACATTGTACACACTTTAACACATCTGTTAAAATGATTTCACTCGAACGAATCGACTCACGAGTCTGTGAAAAATCGATACTCTGTTGACGCTTGCTTTTTCACTTATTTCAGCATCATCACCAAAGGTGAGGCAGAGTGTGGCCACCTGATCGAGGCTCACAAGGCCTGCATGCGCTATCTAGGATTCAACATTTAACAAGCATAGTTTGTGATGAGACAAACTCAACATGTGCGTACGCGCACTGACCACTACCAAATGACACACATTCGTACTCGCATAAGTAGTATTACCATGCAGCAAGTACAAACTGCGCGTACTTAAAGTACCATTAAGTTAACAAGTGAATCTTATAAGATAGATACTGTGTACATAGATGAGTCTCACTTATATTATAATGTTCCTCCTATCGTTCTCGCTCATGTAAATGGATATTATTAAAATCTTTAGCTGAAAATAAATTGCATTTTTTGCTGTTCTTTTGCCTTTTGATAAGTCAAATTGTAATTTCTATAAAAGGTTTGCACAAATCTTGGCAACTTGATTCATCCAAAAGTGAAATATTTAACAGATTGATCAGCATGAGCATTTCCAATCTGATACACCTCTAAATGAATATTCTTCAACAGTCAACCTTGGGCCCAAGCTCTCAAATGTAATTTCTCCTGGATTTTTTAATATTTCAGTTTTTAGGAAAAATTGAAACAACAATTAATATTCATAATGTATTTATTAACATAGTGGAAAACATTTTTGTCAAAAAAAATGTATAATACTGTCTTAGGATTCTTAATAAAGCATATTTTTTAAATCGACAGATGAGTCTGTAGCGATTATATATAACAATTTGAGTACAAGTCATGTCGACATATATATATATATAACATTTGCCTCTTATGAAACATTCAACAATATTCTTCTTACATTTCTGTGCGCAATAAATTTCCAAGCTATTAAACATAATGTAATTTCAAGTCGTTTATCCCAATGGCGTTCAAGATCCAGTTACAAGAATATTTTCACTATATTTCACGATTCATAGATAATATTATATTGAATACAAACTATTCGATGCCATTCAAGAATTGGAAAAATAAAATTTTGTTCATTTTATACCTCTAATGAAGACTAAATAAGGTAACAAGTGAATGGACCAAAGTTTTTCACAGCTTGCAGTAGACTTATGTGTTAGGGTATATTTAGCCTCAAGTTGATTCAGTAATTAAATATTTTTTTATCCTTTTAGTTAGTATGAAAGTAGTATTTCACTTGTACTTAATATATTCCCAGTGGCTTTCAAGATATACAATGAAGTGTGCAGGTTTTGTATCTTTAAGCACGAGGCATGGAAACACGAGGCACACACCACCATCAACAATCAGTAGCAATCAAATCAAGCAAAATGAAACTTGCGTCTTGGATACATTTACTCTTATTACACTAATTATATTGACTATAAATTGACTAGCCATCTAGAATCATGTAATTCTATTCTCCATTACGTTTCCTTTTATCCATTACAAAACTGATAGCATTGCCAAATAATACAGTTTGTTCACATTTCCAAGCCTGATGCATAGAGATTTGGTCAGAGAGATAGCGTAGATTGATTGATTTATTGATTCGACAATAAGTTGAGCATAATTTTGTGTGTGGGTTTAAGTGTGTGTAAATGTGTGTGTATGTGTGTGCATGTATGTATATTAATCTGGACTAAAGTGATAGTCTTGAGAGCATGGTCGCTTTAAGCGGCAAATACTCAAAAAGCCGAGGAATTTTAGTGGGACGAATAAGCATCGTGAGGAAATTATCTCCAAGCTCAATTCAATATATGTATATTTAACAATTTCCTATCCGATTCCATACTGACACATACTGTTGAGTCCCTCTAAAATTCACGAGTATCACGAATACGCTTAAGGATCAAGTTGGGTAAATTCGCGGTCTTAAAATTATGATCGTTATTATAACATTGGTGTGTCACAGAGTAACTTTCACGTTTAGTTGTCCTCTGATTACTTAATAACCTTAATAATCATCAGTTGTTCGTCTTATCAGTAAATAATAATTCGCGATGTAAGAATAATATTCGCTATTATAGCGGAAGGCTTTTGTTGTATACAACTTTGATAGAACTATAAAAGAATTAAAATATCAGAATGATAGTAAGTGTCTCTCGATGATATTTCCTCTTGCGTATAATCAAATCTCACCTATCTTGAGGGATCCTCACAGAACGCAGCACTTTACTCTGCTATAATAAGAGAAAGACTCGATTAATACTTGTCGAAAATGTTTCCTCTTGCTTGAAGAGATTGGGAGAGAAATTGCTTACTTGATATTGCAGCTCACTGTCAATGGTACCAATTACAGCTACAATTTGGTATTGGCGGGCTTTCATAGCAGCTATGGATATTCTTACCAGTCTCATTGCTGCAGATGCGCTACTTGTACTATTGAACTGGGCCATTTGAGCTGGACTGTGGCTAGGATCGAGTACAAGCATGATTGTAGAACCGTCTCTGAGCTGCTCGACTCCCATGATGGTCCGAGAGTGACCTGCGTTCAGTTGATTTTCAGTTCAGTTTGATTGATCCAAATAGCCCAACTGGTTATTCATAATGGAGTGGTGCTGATTACCTTGATGCTGGAGATATAGTGGAGGCTTAAAATCGTCATGTTGTTGGAAGTACCGCAGGACCCATGCGAACAGCTCTGGATGACCACCATCAGAGCTGGTTGGTCTGTGGAAATCGAGCAACTGGCACCTGCGCGCACAATCACGACGTTATTGTTGTTTGGTACAGTGGTAGGCAGTAATTAAATACAAATATTTAGTAATTACAAATTTTTCAAATATTTGTGTTTGAAATACATGTATTTAAACCTTTGGAGCATCTGCACTTGGGGCTTGTGATCCCACAAAGAAACCGCATTCATGGGTCCAGCCTGTATTCAAGCTTTCCAGTTCCATCAAGGTCTAATCTATGTAATTTTAAATACATGTATTCAAATACTTATAAACTTATAATATATTACAAACACGTATAAAATTAACTATCTGCATATAGAGATACGGTTTTGCAAATGCTTTATTGAAATGCATTGTGTATTTAGTATCAAATGAATTAAATTGATAATTTGCCAATCTGTGATTTGGGGCAAGTGGGTACAGAGAGATTAGTGATGTACCTGATTCTCAAGCTGGACAAGAGGGTGACAACTTCGGTGGCGCCGATCCACTTCCTGGTGTTGATGAGCTTGGCGCCGAGCTGGTCGGCGCCCTGCTCGTCGAATCCCTGCGCCCACGCGCACTCGATCATGTGCTGCAGCTTGGAGATTGACGGGACGGCGGTGCGCGGGGGCTGCTCGGCCGAGCCGGCCCACGCCCGGTACACGAGCTCGTTGTACCCGGTGTGCTGCAGCAGCGACGAGACGAGCATCTGCAGGTTCCTGTAGCCGCAGCCCCAGCCCCGGTCGCCGTACGACACAGCGTAGTGGTCGACGCTCGAGCACATACGCGTCTCGAGCACGTGGGCGGCCGCGTGGCTGACGGGCCGCACCTTGCCGACCAGGCCCCTCGTGCACGAGCTCGCGTCGTCGACGCCGCAGCTCTCCGCGGCCCGCAGCTCGATCTGCTTCTCGTAGTAGTCGGCCACGGACATCTCCCCGGCGTACACGGCCCGCTGCATGTTCGTCACGCTCTGCTCCCGGAAGTTGCCCTGGTTGTCCATGCCGTACTGGGCCTGCAGCAGCGCGAACTCCCTCTGCTCGCGAGCCCGGCGCGCCTCCCGCTCGCGCCTCTGCATGTCGCGCGCGAGCAGCCGGTCCGCGCAGCCGGGCAGCTGCTCGTCGGGAGGACTCGTGCACGCCATCCCGAAGTGGCTCTCGATGTGCGCCTGCAGCTCGGCGCTCGTCGCGAACTCGCTCGAGAGGCACACGGGGCACGAGCCGCTGCTGCTCGGCTCCTCTTCCTCCTCCTGCTCCTCCTTTTCCACGGGGGATGGCTTCGCCGGGCTGCAATGCGCACGCAAGAGCAAAAGCATTTAATCCCGTGCTGCGCTCGAGCAGCTGGACAAAGTGAAAACACACCAGCTGAAGCTACCTGAGAATGTCCTTGTGTTCAATGTTGACGTGCAGCTCCAGGTCCGAGGGATTCTGGAACGCCGTGCAGCAGAACGGGCAGTTGAAGCTTCTGTCCTGCTGAGCCGACGGCGACTGGGCCGGCAGCGAGGGGGATGTGAGGTCAAAGTGCTGCCGGTTAATGTGCTCCTCCAGCCTGCTAGGGCTGTCCGAGCTATAAGGACACATTGGACATTCTTGCACCGGGAGCTTGGCACTTGTGTGCGAGCGCAGCTGCAGATTCAAGCTGGAGCGCAGTGGAGAACCATGGCCCGCTGCTGCTGCTGCTGTGTTCTCTGCCACTGCAATGTTTTCCCATTAGTACAACTATCCAATGGCTATCCGATACAGGGTGTGCCCTGGGTGTGCAAGATACAAATGAGTATCAAAGGATGTGCCTCACCGTCGTTTGCATGAGGTGCAGGATTGTTGTTGTCGCTGAGCGAGGCCAGAGCAGTGTTGTTTGTTGGCTTGTGCTTGGCCTGCCAGCCATTGACGAGGTAGGGCGAGGGCAGCAGGCTTGAGCAGGAGGAGGAGGAGGCTGTCGGGGCTGGCCTGGAGGAGCCTGGCCTCGGCACCGTCAGCCTCTGGTGCTGTTGCTCGTCTTCCTCGTCGATGAAGGCCAGGGCGTCGCTGTCTTCCGGCGTGCTGCGGATCAAAAACAACACGCGGGAGGTGAGAGATTGTCAAGCGCGAGCGAGAGTAAGGAGAGGGTAGAATTACAAATCGAGTTTTCGCTTGCGCTTGCGGCTCAAGCGCAGCTGGTGCAGCTGGTTCAACGTGCGGTTCATCGCCCCCACAGCCGACCACAAGCCGATCAAGATCAGGCGGAGCGACAATTCGTAGAGGACGAGGGGCACCCGGTACAACAGCCGGACGAACAACGAGCGATGCATCCACGTTACTATGGCTAATCACATTTTGTCGCACAACATATCCGCTGCAGCCGCTGCAGGTGTCGATGGCTAACACCGAGAGACATATTCCTGTCTCGACAGTTTGACACTGGTCCGCTCGATCTGTGCAGTTGTATACTTTCATCCGTCAAACCGCGGCTTATGCGAAATCGTCAACACATCCGGCTTGATCAATGCGCAAAAAACCCAACAGCTGATATGTGTCGAGTCGACTGACGGCGGTGACTGTCAGTGACTGTTATTGTTGGCGCGCTTTTCGAGCGCGATGTGATCGTGATGGCCGCGATGCCGAGCTGTGCGCCCTCTCGTGGCCGCGACACGCGAGCGCGCAATCAAGCCTGAGTCATTTGAATTATTTCTACGAACTGCAGACTAGTTCAAGTATGCAGTGATTAGAATTTTCCCCGTTATCGTCATCTTTTTCAAACCTCATCTCTTGATTTCTCTTTTAATCTTCGGATAATGTATACAAGAACAAAGGCTGCGAAAAATACGTGCAATTTTTTTATCATTCTTTCATCATTCTTTACAACCAACGAGTCAATATTCTGGGGGGCTTCTTTATGGTGTACTCGCAATAAGCTTTAAATTATTTGACGAAGGTAAAATTAGTAGTTTGTTTGAGTTAGCATTCCAAATCACAATGATTCGGTGAAAATTGCTTGGCCGGTGTCCGCGTGACTCCAAAAAATTACAATACTCGCAATCGACGAAAGCTTATTTTTCAGTACCTATTGGGTTTGCTCGAGTTCGCGAGGGTGCGTATACATACCCTCGTATACGTATATGAACAATAACAAAGTCGACTTTCGAGTCATGAGTACACACACATGCGCAGCGGCCGGTAACCGGTGTCTGACAAACAGCTCATACTCATGACTCACGATTGAACATTGTATATAGATGAATATTTGCGATATGTACGCGCGCGCAACCCAGCGTTTGGAGTATTAACTTTTTAGTGACGCGTCAGGGAGTAGAGGTGAATGAAAATACGCGCAGTGTTGGTCAGGAATTTCTCATATGCGCAATATTAAACCATATTTGACTCATAGTACGATACATGTTCACATCAGCTGTAATGAACTATAGAATATAGTTCATTATAGGAATCTGCTATATTTCGGGGCTCATTTTAGAAATGGAAATATTGCGAATCCTACATGCTATATTTTATGTGCATGTTAGATTTACGACATAACTCAGGCACAGCGAAAAAATCGGGCGCAATGATCGGTTAACCGCGAATGAAATGCGTGAGCTTTTTGCGTGACTTTTTCTTCACTACAGCTCTTGTCTGTTGTATTTGGTGCCCCAAGTAAAAACCGCTGCCAAGTGCCTTAGCAGTATGCTTTCTCAAAGGGGCTTCAACATCACCCACAAACGCGTCCCAAACCTGTATTTTCACCTTTCCACTAGCGTAGATACTATCATCTATTTTTCAAAAATTACAAAAAAATTATTTAATCAGTTCAATTCGTATCTTTGTGACTGTGTAAAGTGTCGTTCTTTTTCAATTGACCAAACTGTGTCGTGAGTGTTAATGTCTGCCCGGGCTCTCTTATTATTTGATCAAATGCAACAAAGCAAACGGTTCTAGGTTCTACACGATGCGAGACATTTGGACCTGCATAATTTTTCGATCAATTCATCTTGTGACTGTCATACGGTTTAATGGCGGTCAAATTCGATTGTCCGTATTTAGCACACTTGAAGATTCATTTTGATCATTTTCGACGGCTGAGGTTGGAAATGATCAATTCAAAATCTATTTTGGTCATTTTCGACGGCAAAAGACACCAAATTTTCCCAATTTTCTCTATAGTACGTTGGAAATACTGGAAACGAAACTTACATCAATTTTTTTCCCCATTAGCAACGGTTGCTAGGGTGGTGAACAACGGTTGCTAAGGAGCTAATTGGGAAGATTTTGTTCTTTGCCTTCGAAAACGGTTGCTATAGGAAGTAAATTATTAAGTTGCTATGAAGAAAACGGTTGCTAGGGAAATAAACAACGGATTTTGCTGAAAATTGAACTCGGCCGAGATTTTGCCGCGACTAACCTGTGTGCAAAATTTCAAGAAGATCGGACCATTTCTTCGAGAGTTATCGTGGACGAAAAAAAAACGTTACACACATACACACACACACACACACACACACACACACACACACACACACACACACACACACACACACACACACACACACACACACACACACACACACACACACACACACACACACACACACACACACACACACACACACACACACACACACACACACACACACACACACACACACACACACACACACACACACACACACACACACACACACACACACAGATTACGAAAACACACGACACACCGAGGTCTGATTCGGTGGGTCGATTTTTGTCCCATTACAAAGCTTTCCTCTTTGAGAAAGCAAAAGTATGTATAAATTATACGAAAGAAATCATACTTATGAATATATGCGTATAGGTATAATTAAAAAGCATAGTCTGTATGGACATTAGTTCTTATTCATGCGTAATAAACGTTCAGGTGTCTAGACATTTATAGAAGATTGTGCATGGATTACCAGTAGATAATTTTTGTAATGGCAAATGTTCAGTAGAAATACAAAAATCATAGACACGGCTGTACGGATACTATAAATTTGAAAAATGTATTAATTGACGAGTGAATATTTTTGAGCAATTATTGAGAAATGCAAAGTTAATTTTCGATAATAAAAATGAGCAAATGAGTTGCGAAGAGTTATGCCGAGTGCAGGTCGGAATAAAATGATAGATAAGATATATACCTGGGCGTGAGGTAGTCGAGGTGGGCGGTGTTGACGTGGAGGAGCATGTTGGCGGGGGACATGTCGCCGAGGTCGCAGAACGGGCAGTTGGCGGCGCCCTTCAGGTGGTAAAGGGCCATGTGCGAGCGCATCTGCTCGTCGTTGAAGCCCTCCCTGCCGCATATCTCGCACGTGTAATTCAGCTCGGGCGTCTTGCCCCCGCCACCGCCGCCGCCTCCGCCGCCGCCCCCGCTGTTCAGCATACTCCCTGATGCTGCAACACAAAGTTCGCGCTTCGCTTGAGTCTTCCGCGCTGTTCGAAGAGTGTGTACGTTGAATTTTGTGTCGGGGCTCGGCCCGAGCGTTTCGCTTGATTATTGTTACGCTAATATCAACATTTCTCTTCGAAAACTATTCTCGCATCAGGTTGAAAATCTAATATACAAAATAAAATAAGTTATTGACTTGGAGCTGAAACAGTCGTCTCCACGCGATTGGTGGATTCGATATAAAATTTACGAATCAGGGGAAAAAATTGCACACGCACGATATCCCACGTGTATACCCGTTCTCCACGCGAGTTTCGTCACGTGCGAATTGGTTCGATAATCGAATTCGCGATCTGAGTGTTCCCTTGGCAAAAACAATATTCAAATCATTCGCGCACTTGGATATCATGAACATACAGCACGTGCCGCGCGCAGTAGCGCATATATATGCGTATACAGACATCATGCGATATCTCCGAACGCAATGCAAAACTAGTTTATTTGTTTATTCGCGATCGTACGCTGCAGCAGCGCAGCTCATACCGCGATCAATTTGTTTTGGCGTTACATGCGAATAATTCTCGCATCGCCGGTGTTTCACGCGCGAGCTATTCGATTCGTACAGGAAATTGGAGATATGCGCGCTTGTGTGTGTGTGGGTGGGTGTGTGAGGGTGGCGAATGATTGTTGTCGTGTGCTATAGGAACGAGACGTGTGAGGCGGGAGGGGGTTGACGTGGAGCATCAATCCCTCTCGAGTCTCGGCTACAGCTTAGACACACACACACACACACACACACACACACACCACACACACACACGCACACACACACATACACACACATACTTAAATCCACTGGATATAGGAGAGAACGCGGCCGATTAGCCTATCATGCAATTAGCCGCGTGCGGCGATTAGCGCTGCAGTGCGAGGACGTGCGGGTGCGCAGGGAGGGTGGCCGAGAGGATCGAGCGAATCAATCGCGGGAGGGACGCAAAACAATCGCGGCTAATTATGCAGTGCAGTGGGGTGTGTGTGTGTGTGCGGGAGGGAGACGAACAGACGAACCTTTGGGGTTTGCTCTAAGTAGGCCAGCTGGCGGCGGGCTTCGGGCGGGCTTGACCCATATCCAGCAGCTGGTGGTGAGAAAGGGTCGGCGGCGACTCGGGGCGACGACTCGGCGACTGCAGCCTCTGGCCAGCCGCGACAAGCAGCAGCAACGCGAGCCGCATGCGCGCCCCCGCGCCCCCAACAGACCCACCTTGCACTTTGCACAATCTGCAGCAGCAGCAGCGGCTCGCGAGTCTCTCAGCCCCGCGAGTCATATGTATATAGTCGTGGGTGGGTGGGCCACTGCAGCCACCGCAGCCACACTGCAGCCGCACCAGCGCATATATATACGTGCAACGCTCGCGGCTGCAACTCGACTGTGCCGACCGCCGCTCGCTCGAGCTACACCAACATCGATCCCGCGGCTCGCGCGCGCGCGACCCTCCTTACCTCGCGCGCCCAACTGCACTTTCAATTCGCGGACCGACAGTTTTCCGCACCGTTCGCGCCGCCGATCGAGCGCGTTTCCCCCGTCAATCAATCCCTCGCTCGATCGCCAGGCAATTGGCAATCTTTCCTGCATTCCTCGCGTATACTCGCGAGTTACACGAGTCGCTTGGAGCCTGGCAGCGAAGGATCACTGTACTGCAGTTGGACGAGTGATTCAGTCGAACTGTCCGTTAATGTTACATTTATGATAAAAGTGAATTTTCGTTTTCGTTATCCATGACTCTTGATACCGAAAATTTACTGCGAATTGTGATGTAAACATTTTCGCTGTCAGAATTCATGGATAACTATATATGAAGGGAAAATTCAGTCTCGTACACTGGTTTTTCCAAGGAGCTTCTCACTGCAGAACTACTCTTCCAGAGGCAGAGTAGCACGTCTTGCCAATAAAGAGCTATTCCTTAGATTAGGATAAGCTGGTTCAAAACATGATGGGTTTAAGCTAATGAGATAGAAACGTCGAATGCCGCGACAAATTTAATACGATAGAGTACTAAAAAACGCTACGGGAATACCGGCCATTGTGAGAAGCCTCGTCGGATTTTTCACTGTCACGTTTTAACGGTTTGTTCAAAATTCACCATGTGTGAAAGATTATCCGGGAATTCGCTGCAGTGACTATTCACCGCGAGCGCGCGAAGCAAAGTATATCGCAGTGCAAAACACCCGACGGCTGTGTTGTGCGCCATGAAAACCCGAGTGCAATGTGTCGCGATCTATATTAGAGAGATTTATACGATCCTCACGTGCCCGCGCAATGCAATAAGCGCGACATGTGACTCGTGCAGTGCGCGAGCTTTTACTCGAGCTGAATACCAAAGGCCCTCGTGAACAAAAGCACCTCTCACAATTTAACCATAGCACATTTCAGTCGCTCCTTCGTATGACAAACTCACGTGTGAGCTTTTCGAAAGAGTCTTACACCATGCACCCGATAATTTCAGCTCCGCAGCTTAGGATACGTATATAATTGTATATATAGGCGAAAAAACTACTATGGAGTGGAATAATCTATGAATCGGCGTCCGATGCAATCAAAACACGATCGGATTCGCGTTGGTTCACATGTCGCCAGCTAGAAGGGAAAAGTTTTCATTTCAAAACTGCGTGGAGAAGGTGCCATTTCAAAATTGCTTAGTTCAATCCACAGCAAGTCTATCCAATCAACGGTAATTTTCGATTATACTTTATATCACGGCGGAGTTTGACGGGAAACGGGTTGCAATGAAAACAATTGGTGTTCTAACCAATACGAAAATCATCGAATAATATTCGGGAGGAAGTTAGAGAAAAGGGGATGTAGTGCGGTATATGTCCATTGAGCGACTTGTCTTTAATTGACAGGCCGCGGCAGTTGGATCGTCCTCGGATGACTTCGCGCGGTCCTCCCTGCAGCTAGTACTCCCTCAACTTTATCAAAAGTTTTCATCAATTCCGGGACTCGTTTTAAATTCATAAAATTCTTCTTTGGGGAATCAAACCACGCTTATCCATCCAATAATCAGAAAGACCTTTCAAACAATTTTTGAATATATTTCCCGATTTGAAATCAAATTCCCCATTTCCCCAACGTCAACTTGTCGATAGTAATAAAAACGACAAATTTTATATGAAATTATTCTCAGCATGAAAATACACGGAAAAAAGGTGCTGAGGGGAAAAACGTCAAATAAAAATGCTCAACCGTAATTCAACTGGCGAGGAAACAAAGTGATAAAGGAATGAAGCGTTGGACGTGTACATTTATGTGGGTAAGCAAAGCCAACGATGGAAAGACAAACACGACGTCTGAGATGAGCGATTTTGCAGATTTTGCGACCAAAGCCGCGCGTACCCGATGACGAAGCTTGCATATGGGGGCAGTTGCTATCTTAGAAATAATCTTTTACCATTCAGTGGAGCGGAAATTTGAAGAAAAAGTCTTCGTGCTGTCGAGGTAACAAATAAAGAGCAGTTCGCGTTATCAGATAACTACACGCTTCGCCAAGTTATTTTACCCAACTTGCTGTAACGAGATATTTTCCATAGCAACTCTGTTGAATCTTTATTCGCAAAATCTCTTCGAGAAATCATACTTCTGATTCAGTCGGCAGCAGCTTTGATTTTTTCATTGAAAATATAATGTCCTGAAGAGTACGATCGAGTGCTTCAACGTGAGCTCGGTGAATCATAGTCACACCCTACGAAATCAATCTGAGGGGGCCATTTTTACGAATGGAACATACTGATTTTCGTCCCCACGATACATTCAACGGCTATTTAAGAGTTGAATGAGCTACGTCGAGTAATAGGTGTAGCAGCAATCGCAGATGACGCGACTCTTACAGCGATCCCACCAGTCAATCGTACTTCGCTCAGAAGTAAATTGATCAAATAGGTGTTTTCCCAGTAAGTACCTCCAGGAGCGGCTACAAAAGACTTTGCCTTTGTTGCTTACAATACTATCTTCAATTGAATTACGTGCTTGTCGTTGATCTTTCAAGAGGAATTCTGGTGGTTTTTCAAGTTCGATAAGAGAAACACTATATATATACACCTAGGGCTTCATCATGCAATCCTTATATAAAAAAGTGATGGGGGTCAAAGTGAAGCCAGTTAACTCGTAATTTGATTGGTGTAGACCTAACCACGTGACGAGTCGACTAAAATATAGATATAGATATAGGTAGTGAATGCAGGTAAGCGAAAAACAAAAGACCAAGAAATTTTGAGGTTTAGGCACGTACTGTAGTCTTAAAAAGAAAATAAAAGTTTTGAGATTGCGTACTCTGTTTTACTGCAGGTTTTAAAATTGCGTATTATGAAACAAAGCGTAAATCGCGCGCAGCGCGTCTGAATGTAGCTAGTTTTGGTAAAACAGTGGTTGCATATATACTTCATCCATTGATAACGAAAAGATAGATCGTTTGCGGTGTGAAAAACAACGTTATGTAGGATCTTGTGTTCATTCAAATCAAGGTTCATTAAACTTAGATAAAAGCATTGCAGTTCGAGTCTCTTGATCCAATCCCGATCTCGGCATATTTAATCTCAAAGTATTCCGGAATTCGTTTTCGCACTTCCCGGCTTTACATATAGATGAAGCTGCATAATTGATTCTCTCGCGAAAAGGGACACGCGCTACGCCACCTAGCGGTAAAGGCGCGTGACTCATCGTTGTAACCTGGGGGAAGGGCACTAACTTCTCTCGCCTGCCGCTAGGGTATTTTGCGGTTAATAGTTTGACTATTTATTTATTCATTCGAATATAATCGTTCTCGTTATCATTGATCCACGTGACTATGGAGCAGGTGTAAAAGTTTCAACGCGACCCGAGTGAGTCAAACGCCAAGTGGTGTTTCCTCGTGAGATAAAAGCGCGATAGCAGGATAAAATATTTTCCTAAAATATCGCAATGGTTTACGATTTGTATTGTGCTACACGTAAGTGCAGGTAAAAATAAAAGAGCGCAATAGAGATTACATTGAGCTTGAGTTGAATTTGAAGTTGATTAAGTGACCCGTTAAACGCAATTAATGTGGATACGCTAAAAATAGTTTCTGAAATATGTTGCAATACTTGATATCTATTGTACTTGAATGAAGTAAAGAAATAATTTTTTTTAGTTTCTCTTTACGTTTCCTACTCATTTTCAGCTGAGATTCAGTACAAACTCATGAGTACTGAATTTTATTGCTGTTTTTTTTTACATTTTTTATTCTATAGATGTTCAACATATCTTCTGCCCTAACTGCCAAACTGTATATTCACTTTAGTAGCTGCCATCATATTGAAGCAATAGTATCTTGAAGCTTATGAAATATAAAATGAATTGAGATGAAAAATGAAATGAATTGAGAGAAAAATAGTTGAAGTATTGGAGAAACTGGATTGATTCGCAGTGTAGAGGGGTGATCTTTCTTCCGAATATCACAGAAACATACACACATTATATTATATTCTCATATTCTTTCATCGTATTCTTACTTTATTGCAATCTTACTGCTCAAATTAAATCATGATGTATCGAGAATGATTTGTTTTCATTCATGTTTCAAGAGGTTCAAAATTATAAAACAATCCCCCAAGGAATCGGCAGTTGTTGGTGAAATACTCGAGTCGAAAATTTCGGGCTCGAAGGAAAAAATCATTTTGGCAGTGAAGTGTGCTGTGCTCGGCGGTGGCGGCGGCGATGGTACAGAGTAGCGTAGGTGGGCAATGGCGGGCGAGTGTGCGCGTTTTTTCCCACGCGTCCCCGTCAAGCCTATAAAGCCCGTGGCTCGACGCGTCCGCGGCTCAGTACACGCGTACTTACACACTCGAGCTGCTTCGCAGTCGCGCGAGAGCAGCAGCCGAGAGCAGCGGAGGCACGCGTGCGAGCGAAGATGTCGAGTGCGATGCTGTTGCTGGTGGGCGGCGCGTGTCTCGCCCTGGTCGCCGGCCAGGCCGAGCAGGGCCTCGAGGTGCAGGCGCCCCTGGGCCGGATCAAGGGCTCGAGCCTCCTGTCGCGTAAGTCAGGCCGCATCCTGGCTTTCAGGGGCGTGAGGTACGCCGAGCCCCCCACCGGACAGCAGAGGTTCCAGGTGCGCACACACACACAACTCACTTCCTCCGTCGTTCAATCTCGCCCGCGCCTCTTTAGACAATTACGCAGATAAAACAAACGTGTATGATGCGCGTCTAGCTCGTACTACTTGGGTGAATCAGCGGCAGCTTTCGATCGCACGGCATTTCGAAATCACGTACTTTTTTTTCTTCCCAAGTGTTATTCTCAGTAACAGATGCGTACTCGCAAATTACATGCGCAGACAGGAGAGTTACACACGTAGAACGGAATGGGTGTTGTATGTACGCAGAAAACACACCTATACCTATACTGGCCGCGAGTGATAATTAGAACACGTTCTCCACGAGTCGCCTCCCGCACAGCTCGTAATTTTTGTGGATTCACCATCACGACTACGAGGAGCGAAGGATAATTTTTTCTTTCTTCATTTTTCATGGGTCTCTGCACGTGTGTATGTGTGTGTGACTCGTGCTACGCGTGTTGCACATCGTCGCCGCAATAAACAACGCGTCTCACTCACGCGGCCGTGTCCGCCGGTCTTTCGTTTGCCGCGTATATCAACGGTTATTCACATCGGCAAACTTGTTTTTTTTTCTTCTTCTTTTTCCATTCTAATAATAGGTACACGTGGTGGAGAGGAAACCACCGATTTCAGTTTGTACTTGTTCCTTTCCACTCAATTAACGCACAAGGTAAATTTTAATTATAGACGCGCGCGCGCGCGCAATATTGAAATCGGCGACTTGTGTTATTACGCTCGACCTAGTGTGCTGCGCCGTGATTTGAATAAATTTTTTCACTGATCATTCGTGAAACTCGTGACTCCTCCAAGAATCGTATTATCTCACTTTCAAACGGTATATACTCCGATTAACATTCAGACGAAATCGCGCAAGCGAGTTTGTGATTATTCTCAATTTGCCGAGGTACGAGATGATGAGGTTGACGAATCTCTGGAATATCCCGTTGCCAACTGCAACTTCCAACAGAGGCCAAATCTGTTTATTCAAATGAATCCAGTCGCGCACGTACAACTGTGCAAATTTCGATTGTAATCGCACCAAGTAGTAACTTTATTTTTTTTTTCCTATCCCAAAACGCGCACCTTCGGATTAAAAAGATTCAAGTGACGACATGGCGCGCGCCGCTTGTCCGAATATCGTAAAGATAAAGGGATAAGCTCTCGGGATCCGTCGGCGCGCACGCGACAGCCAGATGATTCGAAATTAGCGCGGGCGCGTGCGGCCGTAAAGCAGGTGACGTGCTATAGCGCGCAACGTGCGTCTGGTGTGTGTGTGTGTGTGTATGTATGGCGTATAGAAAAATAAAAGAAAAAAAAATAGAAGAAGAAGAAGAAATCTGAACAGAGGTAGACAAAAGCTAAGTGAGTTACGCAGCGGCGCGTGACTTAACCAAGTTACGTCAACGTCAATTACACGCTGTTCCCCAGAACGTGTGTGTGTGTATGTGTGTGTATGTGTGTGTGTAGTCAATGGCGCGGCTGGCGGGCTACAATGTATGTATATTAAGTACGCGCGTAAGGCTGCACTAATTCGAGTGGGTAACAATTGCGCACGGGCTACATTGTTAGCTACTCTTGGGCCGCACTCGCGGCTGACGCGGCTGCTGGTCGAGCGATGCGCGCCGCGCAATATACCACCCAAACTTCTTTCCCTCCACCTGCGATGCTCGCGTACATGCGCTCTCGTCCCTTTTGCTCTGTGAATTCAAAACACTTGATATTTACTGTTTGTCCTTAAAGGCTGTATAATCGATTGACAGTGAACGAATTCACTTTCGAATGGTACACTTTTTCCCCTCAATATCGATAGAGAAAAATTCGATGTACGATTGAGTAGTTTACGTTTTATTTTCAGTATATCATTTCACTATTTATAGGTAGAAATGAAATCAAAATATTCGAAAAATAATCGAATGAATATTTACTGTTATTAGTCAGCTTTGCAATTCTCAATAATAAACAGTAGTTTTTCACTATTTCAAATTTCGAGATAGTGACTTTCCAACATTTCCTCGGTGAATCAGTCAGAACTTTTCAACTATTCTCACGAAGGAGCGCCAAAATTCAATGGTGCGCGCGAGCCGACTGCTGCATCAATGTGTCACGCGCCTTCGCGGGCCCCACTAAGCAACTTAACAAAAGCTTCATTGTCTATATATATATAACGTATTCATCATGGATATATATATATATATACATATATAAAACATTTTACCCAATACAACTCCCAAAGCCTTTGCCAACACAATTTGCACCTGATGAAGGATAAAAATGCAATTCGCGTCGCGCGTTATATACGACGCTAAACTTTTCGCACTTTGCCGGGTGTATATATACTTTTCGATTCTCCGGATACTCGATTTGTTTTTCGTCCGACAAGTTATGCAATTCGTTTTTTTTCCCTGAGAAATCGGCATGTGATTCAGATATTATTTTGCCATCTACTTCGAACTGCAAGGATCACAGTTTCTTCTTCATTGTGTTTTTTTTTCTCCACTGCACCGTTATGTAAACTCTATCGCGTACTATCATTTAACGCAAAGCCAATCCCATTTATTTATACACCCAATCATTACATTCAATTCACGTTTCGAATGTTTTCAAAACAAGCTCCGGCGGATTTTCCCACGTGCCAATAAAACGGTGCTAACTCGGTCATTATATGCGGTGCGCCTCTCCGTTTCGACGATAACTCGGCAATGCTCAGTCCAATTTTCTTCTGGATCAGAAGAGCCTTTTGCTCTCAAGTCGGCAAATAATAATGTTTTTTTGGTCAAATGGATGTGTTACATCAGAATCTCTCACGGGTTTATAGTGAAAATCTTCCTGGCCAAGTCCTCTATAGGCTAGATAAATATATGTATTATTCTTCTACGCGAATATTTGATTATAAACGATGAATGATGATTATATATACGCTCGAGTAATATAATTTATAATTCGGTTTAGAATATTTATAAAATCTTATCAGATTTGATGGTTTTATATTCGATCAAACCGAAGAAAAAGTTTTGAACTCGGAATAACATGTGCTGTAGGAAAATTTATTTTTATATTTAATGTACAACTCGAATCTATTTATATTCATTGTATCAATGATTAAATCATATGATATGATGGAATATAAATTTTTATGTAGTTATACCGATCCGAAGAAGCTCAAAGTAGTATATATTAACGCGAAAAATGAAAATGTTTGACTTGGGATTTGGAGTTATGATGCTTCAGCACTTGGGGGAAGCTTTTATAGTACAATATAGTAATTATACTTTATGCTTGCTCAGCCGCCAGTTCCAGTCAAGCCATGGGACAATGTGTTTGACGCCTCGGAAGAGGGACCCGCTTGTCCACAAGTTTTCGCTACCAACCAATCCGAAGACTGTCTACGCTTGAATATCTACACCACCAAAGTAAGTGTGAGCTCGTGAATTTTTTATGATTTCGATGATATACAGATGCAGACTGGGCTCGGCTAACATATCATGTGGTTTGCTGTGTAGTTATCGAGCGCGGACGATATAGTGAGGAGGCCGGTGATCGTCTACTTCCATCCCGGCGGATTCTACACGTCTTCGGGCCAAAGCTTGATTAACGGGCCGCAATACTTGCTCGACCATGACATCGTCTTGGTCACGGTCAACTATCGACTTTCGTTCTTGGGTATTCTATACTTGCATATGTATATACTTAATCCCCGATTGGAATTACTGCAAAACAAGTGAAATGTATACTCTCTAAATTTAAAATAGTAGAAATTGCTAAGCTGATGAAATTTAGTGAAAATCTTCTAATTTTCAAGTGATTCATCAGTTGTATTTAATTTCTACTAATGAATACTAGTTTCTTACTATTTTATATTTAACGAGTATAAATACTTGATATATAATGCTGATTAGAACGAAATGGATACTGCAGACTAGAGAATTTCAAGTGAAATATCCCTGCTGCTCTAGACTATTAGCATTGCTTAACTGTGTTGTACGGCAGCTGTTTTTTAGAAGAACATATGATTTTGCAAACAATATTCTCTGGAATAAGGCTCTTTGACGATTCGGATTAGATCCATGACATAAGTATCAAGTGATCGAGTCAAAATGAATCGAGATAACTAGAGAGATTTTCACCGCACGAAGTTATTCAAAAAGCATACTCTCGTTTTTGCCCCGAGTCTTCTAGTCTTCGCGACAGGTTGTGAAAGCTGCATTCGTCAATTTGCATTTGTGAACGAGCCTTCATTGGGTGTGGAATAGCATAGCAAATACTGGCCCCTTTTCGCACTCGGCTCGCGCGTAATCGTTTCGGCTGACATATAATCAAGATTTTAATGAACTATCCAGCTATAATTTGCGCAGTGTCTCTCGGCTAATTATTTTTGATACAAGTCGTTTCGTAAATATAATATTTACGCTGCGGAAGATAACTGATCATTAATTGGTGCGAAGATACTTCAATTCAAAACTGCGATTAAAATATGGTATTATTGAAAATTAATAATCCTATCAGTCTCTCTCTCTTTCTCTCTTTCAATCTCACACACAAATTCTTAACTTTACTGGCACGTGGTGTTATAATAATATCGGGTTAGGCAGCTGAGTGGATACAGAGATTACTCTTGAAGCAAAAGTAAACATAAAGTATAAATCAGTCGGGCTGAATTCAAGTTAATTATATAAATGTGTATTTTGTTTTGAACGCGCGTGTGTATATTTCAGGGTGGGTGTATTGTGTGTCGTAACATGTGTACTGTGCCTAATTTGCACTCGTACAAATATTTACAGGCTGAGCGAGGAAAGTCGGTTTACGTGATTCGGATACATACTTACGTTTACCTTGATAACTGCAATTTTTTAGGCCATATACGCGGGTCCTAATCATGAAATTTCTCTCGGTGCAGTGAATTATCACGCATGTAATAAGGTATCAAGTGAGATTTGCGAGTGAATTAGATGCGAGGGAGATTCGGAAATTGATGTTGAATCGGGTGATTTTTCAGGACGAACTTTCTTATCAAGGAGAGGGGGAGAAAGAGTAAATTGTAAGGGTGGTTTGTAAAGTGAGTAGAAAATGAAAAAATGAAAACTTGGTAATC
Organism: Aphelinus atriplicis; assembly: GCA_020882685.1. Taxonomy (NCBI): domain Eukaryota; kingdom Metazoa; phylum Arthropoda; class Insecta; order Hymenoptera; family Aphelinidae; genus Aphelinus; species Aphelinus atriplicis. The sequence goes on along the minus strand of CM037076.1, from coordinate 37,390,177 downwards.
GAGAATAAAAATCAGTTTGATGCCATGGCGAAAAGATTCACTCATGGATTAACCCATTAGCGCCTGAACGGACACTTTTCGATGCCAAAGTTCAGAGACTCACTGTACGATGCATTTGATCGGAGAAAAATCTGGAACCACTGTTTCCTATCAAAAGGTGCTCTTTCGAATGGCAGTGGTTAGAAAATCCAAAAATGAGTTTTTCTATAGAAAAATAGTAATTTAAAAAAAAGCCGTGATTTCGTGATAAAATTTTTTTTCTGAGGAATTTTTTTCTGCCTTTAGATTTTTTCACATACTTAAAACTAGTAAATATCGCTTCCAAGGGTCCATAACTGAAAGTTATTATCCGTACATAATCGAAAAAATTTTTTTATGAAGACAAAATGGCGACCGGCAGAAAAAATCGTAGTTTCAAACTTCAGCAATTTTTTTCTCCGATTTTCGCGAGTGTACGAATGCAAGAGCAGCCGATGTCGGCTTTCGGCTCATAGATATATACGATCGTGTACGAGGTACCGGTTGCAGGTTTCATGAGCACCGGCGACTCGCTGCTGCCGGGCAACATCGGGCTGAAGGACCAGGTGGAGGCGCTGCGCTGGGTGAAGAAGAACATCGCGGCTTTCGGTGGCGACCCCAACTGCGTCACCATAGCCGGCTACAGCGCCGGCTCCTGGAGCGTCTCGCTCCACCTCGTCTCGCCCATGTCCAAGGGCCTGTTCCACCGGGCGATAGCCTCGAGCGGCTCGGCCATCTACCAGCAGCCCCTCCCCACCAACCAGACCCACCTCGCCAAGAAACTCGCCGAGATACTCGGCTGCCCCACCGACACCGTCGGCAATATGCTCGTCTGCCTCCACACCAAGACGCCCGAAGAATTCGACGCCCACCTGCCCCAGTTCTTTGTACGTCTCCCCGATTTACTACCCTCTCTCCTATTCTCTGGATTTCAAATCGATCAAAATTACTGCTCCAAAATGATGAATGATTTACTTATTTATCAGTCAATTTTCAACGGTTATGCAATTTTTAAAAATGAATAGTATAGTTTTTTCATTAATTTTAATTTGGAGAGTACGACTATATCATGTACACAAATCCACAGTCGCGGTCATTTCGAGTTGGTTTTCCAAATCGTGGTTTAGCTAAACATTTCATTGCCACGTACAATTCATTTTCACACGAGCATTAACAAACGCACGGTTGCGTATTCCACCAATTTTCACACGAGTGTCTAACTTGATAATCCAACAACATATCGACACCACCACAAAGAGAAACACATTTCACAATCTCGGCGCGAACAAACGCTGCTGATTTTTCACGGGGATTTTCCTGAACTCTCTGTGTACAAGTAATAAACGCGTGCTCAATTTATTCTCGGCCCCAATTACATGGGGCTTTTTTCGCTACGAAATTCTGAAATATGCTCCTTTTAGCCTCGAGATTTGAATCTGCTTTCCGTCGTATACGAGGCATCGACATAACCATGTGATTTTTCTTTTCATTTTCTTCCCAATCCATTTTTGAAAAACTCATTTGAACGTCATGAAATTCTCACTCAGTACAATACTACAAAAGTAAGCGATGCCACATGTATTTTATTTCTTCTAATTTCCTTGGCCTTCTGCTAAGTCAAGATTCAATAATGAAAATAACGGTTAAATTATTATTCTATGAATTATAGGAGCACTTGCGCAATAAAAAACCGCCGTGTCATAATTTTTGTAAGCGCACTGGCACATTATTTTAAATTCAAAATCTAATCAGTGTTGACAGAACATATATTCTTCCATTATATTTCCTCTTACAACAAGCTAAAAAAGAATCGAATGAAAGAAAAAAAAATAAAATGTATGTTACAAAGGAATGGTACAACAATCCAATTTTGCAATGGCTGCCAGTAGTTGAGCCGGAAGTGAGAGGGGTGGAGCGATTCCTCCCAGCGCAACCGATTGACCTGATAAGACAAGGAAAATTCCACAAAGTTCCCATCATCACCGGAATAACCAAGGATGAATTCGGTGGACGGATCGTCCGTAAGTATATATAAGGGAAACAAACGAAATTTTTCCGTTTTGTTCCCTTCGAAATTTTTTCGTTCAAATTTGCAAATCGAGGTTTTATCGAATGATCTCGTGTATCGCAGCGATGATCGAACTAGCAAAGAATGGCAACAACTCCATGTTCGACGATTTGAATGAGGAATGGGAAAGATTGTCGCCGATCAACTTCCTATACGAGCGCGAAACCGAACGCTCCAAGGAGATCAGCCAAAAACTCAAGCAGTATTACTTGCACGACCAGCCGGCCAGCATCAACAATTCCCAAGGGCTCGCGCAAGTTCGTACATACCCATATATAAATATACTAATTCATATGTATTCACTCCTTGTCGCCTATCAACTTGTCGTAATCTTTTTGATTCAGAATTCATATTTCACTGTGTACAAAATCGTTTTCTCGCGCTTTTTTCCTTAAATTATTATTAATATCCAACGGGCATCAATTTAATCCATTCAAAATATTATTTTGGTGAACGTATTCATTGCGCAAGGGATTTTTCCCGGTACGATCCCTCCTGTCTTGGTGACTTCAACGCGTGTAAAGCGACTACTCAACCGCAAAGATATAAAAAAACGAGCATTCGAAGAAAAACGCGTGCCGGTTTGGACGATAACAATGGTGATTTTTAACGCGAGCGCGAAATTTTAATTTGCTCTAATACGTACATGGTACGTGATTACGACGATAATCCAGCAATGAATCGTGTGTTTAAAACTGAATAGCTGTTCGCCGACGGCGTAACTGGATACTCAGTGCACCGACTTGCCAACTTGCTCGCTGAAACGTCGGACCAGCCCGTGTACTACTACCACTTCACGTACCAGGGTCCCTACAGCCACGTGACTTGGAACGATACCAACAAACCCTATGGTAAGATCCAATCAACCCTCCTCCCCTCATTGCCATTGGAAATCCACAAAAAATACCAATTGAATTTCACAGGGGTGGTACACCACGACGACCTATTGTACATATTCCGCGTGAGCTTCTTCCCGGAGTTCGAGAAGGACTCGGCCGAGATGAGGACGGTGGAGCGGATGACTTCGATCTGGTCGAGCTTCGCCAAGAGCGGCCAGCCCGTCTGCCCCGGCGAGTCGAACAACGTGACGTGGCAGCCTTTCACCAAGCAGGACCAGCGATACCTCGAGATCGGCGCCGAGCTGCAGATGAAAACCAGCCTCAACGCCGAGAGGATGAGCTTCTGGGACAAGCTGTTCCCGGCTTGAGCCGCCGACGATCGATTGCCGCGCGCCAACACCTACCCCGTCGCGCCCCTCAAAGCTTCTCCTCGAATATCCAGTCAAGTTTCTGCAACTTGCTTAGGCTGTGCGCAAACCCCCCGTCTTTTTTTTAAGCATTTTATTATACATTCATCTAGGGCATAGCGAATAACGTGTGCGCAACACGAAAAATCTTTACTTTGTCGAAATTCAATTGCAACTCGCGCGAGCATAGCTGTAGTTTGGGTCGCAATTACATATACGTTAATTGTAGGTGTCGGCCGTCGAATTATCTCTTCCAATTATCCGCTATGGCGCAAATACGCTGGTATTCGTCATCGGGATACTCACTAAATTTTTCCAAATTAGTTACACGTGCCACTTGGATTTGGTGATTTTTATCATTTTCTATTTTCTTTTTCCCACCTTCGCGATTTGGTTCACTCGGGATACGATTAAATTATGGGAAAGTCTTTTACGACCAGCTACATTGTTACATACATGTATATGGGTAATTTTCGAGATATGTGTATGCATTTTTCGGTTGACAAAAAATTTTCTGAATTTTTCTATCCAAGACCTCAAAAAAGAGTTTTTTAAGACGAGCCCTAGTGAAATTAAGTTTGAAACTTCAAAGCACATATTACTCAAGGAAATGACGTTCTGTTGACTTCAAACTCAATTTCGCTGTTAAAATAGCCGTGACTCTGGTTCCCATTGAAACAAAGCCCATTGTCATGGTCCCAAACAGAGACGATTTTACGCAAGTAGGACCCGTGGCCTACATGAGTCACAAAAATGTGTAAAAAAAAAGTTTAAAGTATTCTGATGATGAGCACCAGCAAATTTGTTAGAGAACATGTAAAGCGTGTAGTAGAAAATATGTAGCGATCGTGTCGAGATTGTTACTCCGATAAGGACCAGTCGGTTTGTTTATGTAACTTGCATAGCTTAACTAGCAAGAGATTCACGTGCGATTGTTATTTTTAACTTCATCATTCATTATAATTATTCAAAAGGATCCATCTGTGCTCGCGTCTATTGTGCTTCATATGCGGTATATTGTTCAACTCGCGCAAACCAGATACTTTGTGAGAAAAAATATTATTCATTTCCGTCTGTTTTGTGTTATTGAACGCTTCGATAAGTAAAAATTTCGTATTTACTCAAAGCATGTTGTACATTAAATGAGATTGTAAGAGAATAGGTTTGATGTTGAACTTGTCTGATTCAATGTATTTCCCTGTCCTTCCTCTCATGAATAAATTTTCCCAATCAATAAATCTCATCCACCGTGTGACTATTCTTAGAATATATTAATTATGTTTGGCATGAAATGTTGGCAACTACTGGTACGGGGGTAGAGTTAGTAAAAGATAATTTTAGTTAGTAAGTAATAGTGTCACCCCCATCCCTCGTCCAGGACTAATAATCATAGGGGTTCACTCGGTGGTGCGGGTCATCGCGGGCAGTGTTGCGAATATCCCGGCGACCGCTCCAAATTCAAAGATAAGTCATTGGTTCTCATGAATGTCTTATAGTCATTGAATACCCTCCACTTTGAGTCGTTTTAGAATGTAAAATGTAAGTTTTTTATTAGAGTCGCTTCATTGGTTGGGAAGTAATTAGTGGGTTTTTTTTTCTTAGTGCCATTGCCAAACAACTATATATTCTTTCCGTAGTGTTCTTTTAATATTTTCAAATTCAATTTGTTATCTCTGAAAGAGCTCGCGTGACTCAATCGGAGTTATTTTTTTACATTGACTTGCTTTGAATGAATTATGTGAATATGAAGTTTCCAATTCGTGAGTTTTCCACCAAACCAGAGTGATTTGTTCGACTGTACGGTACCACGCGAGGCATTGATTACTCGTATATCCATTTTACTGGCTTTTGATCCTCTTATCTGATTTGAGTATCAGTTAATGGAAGTGACTACGAATCAGAGACTAAAAGAATATCTATTAGTCATTTTTTTGCAGTATGGCTATTTACGACCTCCATAGATCGTATAATAAGCATTGAATTTGAAAGCCATTAATCGCTGGTCAGCATCAGATTTTTTCACGAAATGATTTCAGGACGAGCTTTCATTATTTGTCGAAAAATGAATCAGCTGCGACTCATTCTTCTAATGGGTGAAAGGTTTTAAACTTAACACCAATGTCAAGCAAATCTTGAATTTTTTATTTCATTTCACATAAATTTTTAAATATCTATCACTGTTTTTTCATCGTAATTATACGCATTTTTCAAACAAATCATGGATAGTGGTAGTATTCCATGCTAAGCAAGCTAGGAACATACTGTCTGATATATAAATATACTGCTTGTGTTTAGTCACTTCCTTTTCATTTCATTCTCAAAACGAATCGTGTTACATTTATATGTTGTCTAACATACGTATATACACTTTATATTCACTCAAATATTACGATCGGATGATATTATTGATCATAGCTTTTTCGTAATTTGAATTCAACAAGATTACTTAAAGATATTGACAGCTGACTCGCGTATGAAAAATACAATAATAATGTACCAGCTTATTATTAATGTTAAAGTTGTTCTACGGACTAAATTCTGAAATCTGAGCATTTATAATGAATACATTTTTTGGTATTTTTAGATTGTATAAATGTATCGTATCATGTATATAAATATTTACAACTTTAATAATTTAATACGAGCGTCATCGAAGTAAAAAAGAATTGAAAAAAATCCACTGAGTATAGATTCAGCATTTCTTTCTGTTTAGGCTTGACACTCCCAACAACTTTTCTTACTTGTGTACATTCTCTTCTCTGCAAAGATTTCCTAATCGTCAAATATGTTAAACTTGAAACTGTTTTCAAGACGCGATTATTGGTAAAAAAAAAGAAAAAAAACAAATTCAGCCGCAACAGACTCATTCGTTCATCGCTGTGAATTCGCGGCGGCATTCATTAAGATATTGGGTAAGCCTCGAAGATTCGATGCACTTGATATTCTCCTTACTGATCGGGGTATTGTGGACTTGCTCGAGCATGACCAGGTGGTGTATTATAATTTTTTTCCACGATATTTCAGGTACATCGGACATAATAGATTCCTTGGATGGGTTTAATTTGTTCGCGTCGGCTTTTCCCAGCTTCAGCAGCGAGCTCAATAGCTCTTCCTCTTTCTTCTTTTCCTCCTCTTCCTCCTTCATGCTCTCCTTGAGACCGACAAAGCGCCTTTCCCGACACGAATTTATCAGTAAATACAGTGAATTCCAGCCACTACTGTTCTCGATGTTTGCATTGGCGCCTCGGGATAGAAGACACTACAAATAGAAGAGATATTGTTGATCATTATCCTCGAGTCCAGAGTTTCCGAAAAAAGTCTGTGCCGTCAAAAAACTCATTCTTTATCGTAGTTCTTGCTAGAAAAATGATTTTGGGTTAACAAATAGATCTGATCGGGTAGCGAATTTTGGTAAGTTTTATGTGTATCAACTGGGGAAATCGCGTTCTTTTATCAAGTTGATTCGTATGACTTACGGGATAATCGAAACGCAGTTCACGTTGAACATAACGAGAAAAATAATGTCCAATTAATCTTGAATGAGCTCAAAATCATTGATGAAAAGCTTGAGAAGAGTGTTCTATTCGCGTGAGCCACTTTTTTCAAATTGGCCTAATAAGATTATTTTGCAAAAACCTGAACCCGATATTTCTGAAGTATTGGTGTATCGAGTGATGACGAATCTGCACTCACCCTGACGTGCGGGAGCTTGCGTCTCTCTACCGCGATATGCAGAGGCGTGTTTCCCCTGCTGTTTTTCGCGTTCACGTCGAGCTTGCCAGTGTCGGCGAGCAGCTGCAGTATGTCGTCCTGGTCGTTTTCCGCCGCGAAGTGCAGCACGTTGTTGTTCTCGTTGTCGGGTATGGTCACGTTGGCCCCGTAATCGACGAGCATCTCGACGGCGGGTCTGTTGCCGCTGAGAACCGCCAGATGCAGGGGCGTCTCCTTGAAGCGGCTGGATATGGTGTTGACCGCGGCGCCGTTCTCCAGGAGGAACTTGAGCGTCAGCTGGTACTTGTACCGGTCCTCGTCGGTGATCATGTCGGAGCCGTGCAGCTGGGCCGCCATGTGCAGCATGCTCAGGCCGTTCGGAGCCTTCACGTTCTTCAGGTCCGAGCCGAACTCCTTGAGGATTTTGATCATCTCGATGTTGCCGTCGTTTATCGCGGCCAGCAGGGCCGTGTAGCCGAACTCGTCGGGGCAGTCGACGTTTCGCCGCACCTCGCACACCCTCTGCAGAAGCTCGGGGTTGTTGCTGAAGACGGCGCAGTACAGGGAACACTCCGAGTCGAGGAACAGCTTGGCCATCTCGTCGACGCTCACGTTCTCCGACTGCATCGCCCTCGACAGCAGCCTCACCACGTCCTTGTCGTGGAAACGCCGGCAGAACCTCAGCGCACTTTCCCCCGATTTGTTTTTCACGCTGGCCCTCGCCCCGTGTCCTATCAACATTTCAATCGTGTCGTAGTACTTTTTCTTCTTGCAAAAGTGCGGCCTGTACGGGACGCAGGGCCGGCCGCAATTCGCCTCGTGGAAGTATCGCTCCCTGAGGGTGCACAAGAGGGGCGTGTCCCCGAACTGATTCGCCTCGTTCACCGGGCACTCGTTCTCGTTTTCCATGATGCATTTGACGATGTGGGAGGCACCGTGCTTGGCGCTCAGGTGCAGCAGAGTATTGTCCTCGGTGTCTCGCGCGTCGGTTTTACCCTGTTTCAGGTACTCCGACACCGCCTCGAGCTTGTCGTTGCGAATGGGCGTGAGGGAAATGTCCAACGAGCAGCCGGGCCCAGGATCGATGCTCTGAAAAGTAACATTTTTTCTAATCAACTTCTCAACCAAGCATTAAAATTGATTTTTCAATTAAGGAGAGGTTCTCATCAAGCAATTTCAAAAATTCGATTTTTTTTGCTGATTTTGCTACCTTATGATGTGTAGAATATACCCCGAAAAGCGTGTGACCGAAATATTATTTATAAAAAAGTTATAGCATAATAATGGAACCTATAACGTTATTGTTATGGTTAACCGAATCTTTAAACGCGTTTATCTCGAAATGACTTTTTTTTAAACTGGTGCGAATCCTAATAGCTCAAAAACTAATCAAGGTATCGACTTCGGTATAATATCCCACAAATGTTATATATTTTCTGAAACTTTTTCGTTTTTTGATCTCAGATAAAAATTGGAGGCTCTAGAATTCCCACCATGCGGAAACTTTTTTTCGAGGCGTGCCCATAAACGTGTGTTTAATTCATCATATAATGATTATTTTTTGAAAAAAAAATTATTTTTGTATTCTCAAATAATATATAAATACGTGTGAAAAAGTTCAATACCATTATTCAATTCCTTCTATGAGAAAAAAAATAAAGAAAAATGGGTCATTTTTGAGGTGCTAGATGAGAACCTCCCCTTAAATTGACGATGTTTTCATTGATGGTTTCGATGATTTCATTAAATTTGACATTTATACACGTTATAATATCCCCATTCATTGTTTCTAATAAACTTTACGAGATTTCGCCTTGTCCACGTGTTTTAGCGTTATTGAAAATTCAAAGCTTTCAAAATAAATTCGGAATTTAGAGATGCGAGTGACACAATATACTATGAAATAATTTAGGAATACCTTCCAAATCAATGCGTTTGGATTCGAGGAAAATGTTAAGTTCGTAACAAAACCTGACTTACGACAAAGCCAAGCTAGTGAATAGGGTGATTAAAAAGTCGGACCACTACAAAAATGTTGTTGCATGGTTATGTTCGAGATGAGTTTTTAGATTGAAAGGAAATAAGTGACCGAGCCATTTATTAAAAATGATAATTTTGATATTTTTCATATTTTTTCCTCCCAATACTTGTTTTTCTGTTTTGCTTTATACAATTACGTGAGAAGCTGAAGCCGTGAGTTTTCGCGAATCCACTGGACAATTATTCATTTTTTTGTTTATATCAGTTGTATAATCAAATGAATATATTAATGATTGATGAAACTGAACTTTTTTCAAACATATTTTTTCACCAGTGATCAACAATTTGCCCGAGTGTTAATGGTATATAACAGTATGTTAATGGGCTTTTGTATATATTATATAGGTATACTGTAAATACACGGAGTCGAGAATAATTGACAGGATATCTCCGGTAAAGGCTTATCGAGGTACTCAAAAAGCATTTCATAATTGATCACAACGTCTCCCAGTAAGACTCTTGTAATATCATTGTTCACCAAGTATATATAGAATCCCGAGCACTTTCAAACTCGCCGTTTTACCTATATCATCATGTTTGAATTCGCGCTTGAGTTAGGTTTCACCAGATACCACGTGATCTGTCCCCCCATCACTTCGAACGCTGAGCGGCTGACGTATAGGGTAAATCGCGATAATTCGCGCGCTTCGAGATCCCGCGACGATCGTTCGCGAATCCGCTCGTCCTCACAAACACCTACGTCGCCTTCCGGTAGGAACAAACACGTAAAAAGAAGTTACCTGGATAGAGCGAGCTGTAATATGATGCGGCGTCGAATGCATCTTGGCTCGGTAACGGCTTGGATCAAAATGACCAAACGAGTTGTCTGCTCGTATGGACGCCGTCTCGCTCAGCTGATATGCAGTCCTGCGTCCCTTGCTTCTGATTGGATGCAAGTGCATTGGACGCGCGCTTGATTCAGCGCCAAATTTGAAAGGAGTTTAGTATATATTGGAAAACAAATGTTTCCCAGCAAGTCGCCTATACGCACGGTCATTTTATTAATTAGTGTATTTGAAATTGTACCTTCATTCCTGGGACACGTTTTTATTGGCAACTTCGAAGAATCTTTTATTTTTATTGAAAATAATACGGAACTGAAGTAATATTCAGTTTCAAAACCATAGTTCGTTATCTATTTCACTGAAATCATGTAGGTGGTATTTACGTGCGGGCAATTTGCTATTAGTATTATATATAAATCAGGATAAATATATATATATATATTTCCTTCAAGAGTTAGTCCGTTGGAAAGGTGAGAAGAAATTACCAGAATCTGAATTTGATGCAACGAAATACAAGTGAAAATTTTAACCTATGGTGAAGCACGCACCTTATACACTATTGATCAATTATATTTTTGGAGTTTTTGAAAAGACCAAAAACGTAAGTGACACTATCTCGGAGGAAGCAAGCAATGATAATGGCAGAAATGACTAATGATGAATTTTTATTTAAAAGCTTTGTGTTTCGGTACATAATAAATACGAAATTATGTGTTATGAAATTTAATCGTATATGAAAAATTACACGTTATCATGTGTTCACGATCGACTCGTGAACTAAATTTATTCTGTTATGAAATTAATGAAAAAATATGATATCTTGATTAATAACCATCAGCGTCAGCAGGAGAACGTATATCGTCGATTTTCAAAATCATCTTGACGAGCTGCGTCGCTAACAAAATCTGCTGAGTTTTGCTTTTCAACGATTCAATAACATTTTGCGCCCTCATGTCTGTAAGAAGCAAAACATTCAAAATTAGTCGAGTCCATAGGTTATTGAAAATGGTATTCCTAATAGCTAGTCAAATCAGCTTATTCAAGAGATAAACTACTATATTATCTTCTCTGACAAAAAAGCTATCAGTATACACAATATATGAAAGTAGAGCTTGCTTAAAAGAAAAGTAATGATGGAAAACTGACCAGAAGTGCCACGGTTCATGCAATCGATACCAAGGGCGGGATTCTTATCGGCGAGCTGCTTAGACTTGACTTCAGAGAGAGCATTGATGGGAGGAAGTCCAGAGTTCTCAGCAAGGGCGAGTGGGATGGCCTCAAGGGCGTCTGCGAACGCTCTGAAAGCGTACTGCTCTATCGAGCTGATCTTGTCAGCGTTGGCCGCGCACGCCAGCGAGCACGAGATCTCCGCTGCACCACCACCGTATACGATCTTCTCGTTTGCTACCAAATTACGCACCGTGCACAAGGCATCGTGGATCGAACGCTTTGCTTCTTCCAAGATCTGTAATGATACACAATCATTCATTATCCTATCGGATCTTGCATTGATAACGGTACACATTGGTACAGTACATTTTTGAAAATTACATTAACTATTCATAAAACTACGTTTTAATTTTTGCATTTGTCACATCCAAATTAAGTCCAATAACAATGATAGTATTATAAACTAATAAGAACTTGGATGCTTTAATTTTGCAAGGTGTCTGAACAGTAAGATACATATAAGGTACCACTGGAATTCTCCTTGCCAAGTATGATACAAGCTAAATTATTATTATTACCATTTTGTTTCCTCCTCGAATGAAGATTGTGACAGCCCGAGAATTTTTGCACTCTTCAATCACCAACATTCTGTCCTTGGTAGTACCGAAAGTCAACTCTCTCACGACACCAGCATAACCAAGTTTTTCTGGTGTCAGCTCTTCAAAACGAGGTACAATACGACCACCAGTCGCAATGGCGATGAGCTGTCATGAAGATTTCAAGTGTTAATCAAGTTTGATGAAGCTCAAAATATGACGTAAAAATTTCAAATGAAATCAAATTTTTATGAACCTTGATCACTACTAAGAGAACGCCGAGTGAAAAAAACAAGTTTTTACAATCGTGAGTTTTTTAAATGTCAATATAAATCTGATTTCAGAGAATAATGTTGGAAGAATTAAACTTACTTCGATTTCTGGACCTCCAACCCATCTGACAGCTGGCAACTCTTTCTGAAGTAGAAGATGGTTAGCTTCATCATCGAAGCCCCACTGACAAATAGCCAAAGTAGCTCCAGCATCCTTCACTTGATTGACCATATCAGAGAACTTTTCCTTCTCATAGTTTCTCAATGCTTTGTAATCTTCAACAGACGTAACATCGAGCTTATGTTTTGTTTTTGGTTTGGGTGGTTCAAATGCACAGGTGAGGATTGCTAGTTTGACTTTTTCCAAACGCTGAACACGAAGTTTTAAATGATATATATGAAATAAATATATCTCATAATTCAATTCACCAGGTACAAACAGTACTACAAATAAGATTTACCTTTGGCATCTGAGGGTGACTGAAATCTTTGTCGATAACAACACCACGAACCAGCATTGTATCCTCCAACCGACCACCAACTTTGCCGTCCACTTTAATCAACTCGAAATTCACATCCCGAGTTTTCAAGTCGGCTACTGCCATAACCGCATTAACGGCGATTTCGGCCATTTGCCTGTGACATTTGTTGACGCTAGAAAAAAAAATATAATTTTAGAAATGTTCATAAAGCCAAGTGATTGTACATAAAAATCAGATATACATAAGCCCTCAGCTCTCATAATCTTGTGATCATTGGAGCCACTGTGAAAAACCTTTTTCTCACGACGAAAACCTTTGATCATTCTTTAATCTTCACAAAAATTTGATAGAATCTAATTTACGCAAAAATAGAAGTAAAAAAAGTCTTCATCACATTACTCCAAGTCTTTCACCCTCCTCTGTATGAGTTTGTCATCATTGGGCAGTCATTAGGGTAGCATTCATGGCCTCATGTAATGTTTATTTATTACACTATTCATTCTTTGTGGAAGCAGTGAACTTACATTTTAGAGCCAAGAGTTGTCATGGCGACCTTGATAAGTGGTTCCAGGTTGTTGGGGTTCACTGGGAAAGATTCAGCAATTTTGTTGAGATGCTCGGTGGCACACTGTGCAGCCAGCTCAAAGCCATCGGCTATCCTGATGGGATGAATGCCTTTATCGAGCAGCATCTCAGCCTGCTCCAGCAGAGCACCAGCCAGTACTACGACACCGGTCGTGCCATCACCGATCTCGTCGTCCTGCGACTGCGACAGCTGAACCATGAGCTTTGCGATCTCGTGCTCTACGTCCATCTGCTTGAGTATTGTTGCCCCATCATTGGTAACCGTCACGTCACCATCACTGCTCACCATTAGTTTATCCAGACCCTTTGGGCCAAGGGATGTTCGGAGGGTGTCGGCAATGCTACGGGCAGCTGTGATGTGAGACTAACAAAAGAGAAGCAAGAGTTACAAAGATAATAGCAGGCAAATTTGAAAAATTTATAGGCAACGCGAGTACACTTGAGCCCTTAGGTCTCAGCTTTGATCATTGGGGACACAACAAAAGACTCATTTTCAATATGATCATTTTCATGATTGTTGATCATTAAGTTGTTCAAATGATATAGAAAAGTAAATAACAAATATCATATCTTGATACTGCAAGTCTCTTACAATATTTTGTGATATTCACATCATCTTTGGTTTATCGTCAGTGACAATGTTGACTATGTTTCAAACTGACAAAATTAAACTGACACAATCAGAATTAAATTTGTGACAAATTGATTCATATTAATTTTTCAATTCTTTTATGAAAATCCAACAAATCATGAGAAATAATATACATGGTGTGATCCACAAATTGTATAAAACGCCCTCAGGGTCAACCAACCAGAATCATAGATGGCTAGCCTACGGCTGCATCCTCAAATACTTCTTCAAATTGACTTTAAGCTTGTATAATAATTCACCCCAATTCAATTACCAAACAACAAAAGCCATCAGAGATGAAGCAAATGATTTTGCAGCTGACCACCTCTAGAAAGAGTTTTCATCATAGGGCAGACTATAGGACAATACCATCACTCAATGTGAAAAATTGTGAATTCATCAATGCTAATTTTAATGAAAATTTCTAGAACAAAATATTTCGAGTACAGCAAATATTTTCACTGAATTTTCATAAACATAGTTTAAATATATTTGTTCTGTTACAATTATCAAATTTCATGAATGTATTCTAATATTTCTAAGAAACATAATTTCTTCAGTAACTTTTAAGGATACTGTGAGGATACGGACAAGGTGTTTTTGATTGAGAAAAATAGTTTCTATCATGATTCGGAAAATTTCCATTATAATTATTGTTATTGTACTTATACTCTAAATTGTCATTTATTAATGCCCTCAGAACTCACTGTCTGCTTCACAGATGGCGAACGCCAAAGCTGCATCCTCAAATGCTCCTTCAAATTGACTTTAAGCTTGTATAATAATCCACTCCAGTTCATTACCAAACAACAAAAGTCATCAGAGATGAAGCAAATGATTTTGCAGCTAACCATCTCTAGGTGGGTTTTTCATCATAGGGCAGACCATAGTGAGAATACATTCATTTAAAGTGAACAATTGTGAATTCATCAATGCTCAATTAGAATTAATGTAAATAATCATAAACTCATCAATCTTAGTTCAGAATAATTTGATCCTGTTTTCCCAGTGCAATCTTTGCAATATATTTTCTAAACTGGTTTATATTTCAATCTAGCAATATGAACCTTCAGAAAAATATGAATTCACAATTTTGAGTACAGCATTTGTTGGAGCTGAATATTTGATAAATCAATTTAAATATCTTTTTGTTATAAAACATGAAATTCCATGAATGAATTCATCATTTTGGACAAAAAGTCATGATTTGTTTTTTAAACACACAAATATCATCAAAATTTGAAGTTTCAATACACAGAGTCTGATATTTCCAGACAAGAAAAATAGTTTCCATCATGATTTACCAAACTGCCATTGTTATAGTATCGATCAACTTGTTATTTACGCCCTCAGCTCTCATAATCTTTGATCATAGGAGCCACCGCAAGAGCCTTATTTCTTGTTACAAGAAACTTTTGGCTATTTTTTGTGGTTTTACAGAACTCTATAGAATAATAGTAAAACTCTAAAATGGAAAAAATTTTGTTGCAACAATACTACAAGACTCTGCCCTCCTCTGTATATTTTGTCATCATTGGGCATTGTAAATACTATTTACTCATCATCATATTGTGTATATCAATCTTCACCTTTTCTTGATTTGATTTGTTACTTAGCATAGCAATGTATAGCATGTATTTTAGTTGATTTAACAATTTCAAGTGATTTACACATTGATAAATTCAAGATTATCTATGAACAATATAGCAAAATATAAAAATTATTGAATGAACTAAATCCATTGTTGTAACATGTAAATTTGCTCGTTTACAAAAACGAAAATCGTGATGTTACATTTCCAGAGGCTGGAGTCCTCATCACATTGCCATATATGGTCATAATAGTGTGCTACGTGAGAAAACGGAGCACAACTCATTTCAGACTAGAAATGTAGATTCTTTCTCCCACAGCGACGGCAAAAATGCATAAAACGAAAAATTATCGTTAACAAAGACGATAAAAATCGATGCGATTGAAGAAAAAAACGTAGGGCGAAATAATGAAACTCAGGCGGCGGATATCTCCAGCGGCCATCTTTCCCATCATCACGTGTGGCTCGATCGCAAGGCGATAATCCCAGCCACACCCAATATTGCTCCGGCACGTTGCAATCGGGCTTCCAAATTTCGCGCATCCCTTGTATCGCGAATTAATTTGTCATAAATCGGCAAAAGCACCGAGTGAGAAGGCGCGAGACAGAGGAAGTGGGTGTCGAGAGGTTATGTACCTTGACGGCCTCATTGCCGGTGAGCCGCTTCTGCTTGTCCTGGTCCCGGAGGATTATGAACGGCCTGCCGAACTCGTCGAACGCGATGGAGCCGGGGATCGCCGCCATCGTGAGCCGGAGTCCTTCTGCGCGAGCTGATTCCGCTCAGATCAATCCTCGTTCAGTCTTCGCCTGCACTTCTGTTCGCCACGCGCTTGCCTCAAGCCGCGCGGACATGCTACAGTGTGTTGCGGGCCACGCTACAGTAAAGAGCGACTTCGCCGCAGCAACCGGCGTAGTAGCCGGCGCGGAGTCGCGGGCGAGAGAGGCCGATGCCGGAAATCGGAAGTGCCCCGGCGCGACGCTGCGCGCACGCCCGCAAAACTTTTGATTTTGATTCGCCGATCTTGAATGTGGGAGATACGAAATAATGCGTTTTGAAATTGTTGAAAACTACGGTTCATCGATGAAAATCGCCCGACTGATCAATAGTAGGGAATATTCACAATTTTCGAGAAGTAAAATTTTTTTTCTAGATACTTATAAATAGTAACATTTCACCGATAGGCTAAACAAACTACTCATACTCGTATAGATCGAGTTTTTCACGTTTGTTGGTTGTGAGAAAAAAATATAATATTTGAAATAGTTAAAAATCATTATTTGATAGTGAATATTCACTGCTAATCAGTCATGTAATCTTCACTAACGATTAGTAAATACTCACATTTAAATCGTGATTTTTAACTATTTTTAGAGAGGCAGCAATGATTGATAAGCCAATTGTATCGGTCATTTAGAGATTTTTCTTTTTAATTATTTGACAGCTTTGAAAACGGCTAAAGTCGCCACTTACACTTTATAAATTTATTAATCCTCTGGTGACGAGACTATTTCTAATCCACCAAAAGGGGACTCTACTGTGTAACATCCATCAATTTCATCATATAATTAGCGTACTATTAGGAGAAAGCAGTAGCTAATGGATTTGAAACTCGTGTGAAAAACTCTCCATTGAATCCATTTCACTTGCAATTTTTCTTCGCAATCCGTACTGTCAGATCTTTGTGGAGCTTTATTGCAAATAACAAAACCTGGTCGTATAAAAGGTGATTCAGATTAATATACTTATGATTCATCTGTTCTTGTCAATTTTCTACTCAAGCGAAATATTTTTCATTTCCAAAATCTCATTAAATTTGTCAAGGTCATGGTGATTATTCTATGTTTACCATTTTTATTTGAATATATTTATTGAATGAGATTCGTAAAATAAATGTTTTGATGGATTTTTTCTAAATTTTCGTAATATTATTTTGATATACTTGGTTCTAACAAGATAATTTAGAAGATACAAGATATAAATATAATCACTACACGAGCTAATGAGTAAACACAATTACCAAAATATAATCAGGTCAAGGCGACATCGCGATATTGTAAAGAGTCGATATGGTCCAAGAAAAAATATCAATTTCAGTATATCATCAGTAAACATGTTGAGTCAATAAGCGGTTTAGAATTTGGGAATTATTCTGATTTCTGTATTTGGGACTCTTCGACCTATTTGTTAATTGGAACTTCAAATCCTAAAACTTGATTTAGGTTTCTGATTACATCTTCGATTATCTGTGCCACTTGGTGATACTCTTCATCTTCATACTCTTATGAGATGGCTCCAAAATCAATTTTATCAGTTCTGGAAGCGATTGAATACTTCTGGTGCTCTTGATTTCTACGATGAGAAATATTTATGCGTTCCACAAGTGAGAGATACATATATACGATATAATGTTGAAAAAGTCGTTCGTCAAATTGATATTATAAATATTTCAATTGAGTTAAATCATATTTGGTCCTTTAAAAATAATCAATACCACAGGAGATCTGTGGAGTGGAACCAAAGAATTAGATTCAGTGAAACCCAAATGAAAAACCGCTGCTATACACCATCATACAATTTACTGTAAAATGGAACGATATAAAAAAAATTATATTGTTCTGAGAATATGTTTGTATGTACATGGATATATTATCATCACATTTCAAAATTTTATTTACCTATTCAGTGTCCTATCTGTATTCTTTTGGAGATCCACCAGTGTCCATATTGATTTCTACGTCAGTGTTCTATGGATTAAAAAATATGATTTATAAAAAATAGGAATCGGAGTCAATAGTTTGCAGTTATTGTATCCATCTCCATTCATTCTTTCTTAACTCAGTGAAGCTTGACCAATTATTTTGGGCAAATACAAAATAAAAATTAAACTAGAAATTTAAAACTCACCATGTTTAGTTTAACGTCTGCTCTTCCAAAACCACCCATGTTCACCTTCACTTTCGTATTTGAATCCTGTAGATTATAAATTATGAAAGTTGAGAAATAAGAACCTAAATTAATGAGATTGGAATAGATTTTTCCATTCAAATTCATTTGAATTACTTGGTATCACAATAGATTTAGCTTGTTAGATGGTTTTATAAAAAAATAAGAATTTCGTGAGACCGAAAAGGAATTATATAGTTATACGTTCGACTAATTTCAGAACTCACTTATGTCAGACTTATCAATTTTAAAGTAGTATATTGATATACATTGAATTGGAAAATCGAACGGACTGAAATCACATTTAGAAACTTAGATATTGATCATAAATGACAATAGTATAATAAAGAAACTCCAATTTTTTTACGCGAGTCGCCTTTGAATGCAGATAATCTCATTTCTATTTATAATTTGCAGTTATAATGCTCAACTTTGCACATAGATAATTATTTTGATTATATAAAACTTAAAACCTACCATTTTCACTGTTACATCCGCGCTTCCTTGTGGTTTTTCCTGAAAATATGAAATACACCTTTTTTTATATGATACTTAATGCCGAGGGAGAAAAAATATGTGTCCAATTAGAATAAAGTATTCTCCTGCTAAGTTGTATGAGCATCATATGCTTTTTGAAAAAATTATCGTTTAAGATCATGGTTTCATCAAAACTGACGATGAGAATTGCAAACGGCTTCAAGAATTTTTCTCTTTCATTAATTTAAACACAACATCCATTCATGTCTTGTTATTTGACAAAACAGTTTTGTATTTGCTTGCAAGAAGACAAAGAGAACATTCTTTAGAGAACAATTTTGAAACTTGTTTACTTTTTCAACAGCTAAACTTATTTCTAATCATAATCATTCTTCAGACGGTTCGATTGATTAATAACATTCCTCTATCACAAATCGATTTTATTCCTTCCTTAAAAACTTTTTCTTTTCCATCACCGATTCTAATTCTGTTTTGTGAATTAGAAAATATTGGTTTTATAAAAAAATAATCTTATTCAATGAGCTTCGCATCAATTTATCCACCTCAATTTTTAACGTACTCATCTCAAATTGTCTCTTACAGCAATAATAATGGAGTATGAAATTAACCTATATATTTTGATATATTCGGGTAGTCTTATGGTTATCATTTATCCATGTGCGTACTGGACCCATTCATTTCCAAATAGTATCGGGCAACATCGAATTGGGGAAGCATAAATATTGGAATCATAGTAACAAGTATTGTCTAGTCCTACTAGATTCACTTTCGAATGCGGAAAATGGATGTCCTCATTGTGAGTACAGATATAAAAATGTTCAAATTTCGCTTTAACGAGTATTTTAATCATATAAAACTTATGACTTACCATTTGAGTTTCTGGACTTGGTCCAGGCCGAGGCACAGCCTGCAAATCAAAATTACTTTCAAATTATTCCGAAATGTCAATAGTAAACCTTCTGATGAGAACTGAAAGATGTATATCAGATGCATAGAATCAGCAATGATCGGTCAATATCTCAGAAAAATCAAAACGTGAGTTGACAAACGACTGACCATTTACGTTGAAGTACCATTTATCTAGTTATCGAAAAAACTACCTCCAACAATTTCAGTAGAATTGAAGACCCAAATGTGAGGTAGTCTTTTGAATAGTTTTTGGGTATCTAAGATCTAACAGATGACTTTGAATTTTCAAAAATAGGCAACGGTATTCTGACTACCTCAATGGAGGCCACCTTTTGATTTGAATATTTTATTTTTGGAATGTAAATCATCATACACTTTAATTATTGATCTGTAATTTCTGAAAAAAATTTTAACTATATTCCGCTTATATTCTATTAACATACACAGTACATACCAATACTAGTGTCGCTCCAAAAAGTGCGAAGATCAATACCTTGGTGAACATTTTTAAAACTTATATTGATCCAAGCTGACTGACTGTGCGGAATCAATTCCTTCTCGAAAATTTATACTTTTAAAGTAATATCATTTGAACAATAAATTTTCGTATTATCTCAATCATAAACATTCTTTATTAGTTTTTTCAGGGTGTTATTATTTTTCAAACAGAAAAAATCCATAAACACTATCGTTATTATTAATTACCTCAACAGATATGTGAAATATCTGTTGACCTGATATAAATTCAGTAAATTTCTTTTGTTTCCGTTTTTTTTTTAATTAAAAAATTTGGATCGCGTAACCTTTTTACAGGAAGGTATAAACGATTACGAAATATTTATATCCGCCTCTTAGGTTTATGATTATCAAGAGATGATTTCTATTATGTTTGTAAGTCTTAGATTAATATCTAGATTCACAAATATTATTTCGATCTTTTGGCTTTTCGAAACCACCTGGAAATGGATGATTCCGGCTAAAGTGAACTCTAAAATTACCTAAACATATCAAAATATAAGCTCTTTAATCCGATTTACTTGGTTATTATTTGTCTTGAAATGATATAATATATATCCGCTAACACACCAAGGAATCTGTTTAAATTAACGTGGATTTTTCAAACTTATTGATTCAAAATTTTGTTTCCTAAAATCATTATTTTCTAATTTACAGGAAGCAGTTATGCAAACGAATGCAAAGGCCAGCCTTCCTGAAATGATGGGAATAAAGGTAATTGTAATATGGAAATATGAAGATAAATTAGGCACGAATATTATCTTCAGTATAACTATATACCCAAACTGTCTATTCGCATGTTTCACTACTTGCAACATGAAATAGATACTTACCGTTGTTCGAGGTTGAGAATTTTATAAAAATAATAAATAATATTTTGTATTTGCAGACCAAACCGGGTGACAAGAGTTCCTGCATAGCAGTGGTGAGTAACAAGTTTTACAAGATAAAGTGAAAAGTGAAATATAAAAACTGTTATCCCAATTAAGACTGAAAATGTCTGCATTCAAAGGTTTGAATGAACAACTATGAGTCTTATTACGTCACTAGACATCTTACTGACGTTCAAGTTTCTGAATGGGATCTCAATTTCTTTTTTGCTCTCTCAATTCAGGGCTTCTCGTTTTCACCTGGAAATTAATTATGCTGACATAAAGATTTTTTGAAATAGTTCAAATGTGTCAACATGTACTGAATTTTTATCATTGCATGAAATGATTTAACAAGCTTTATTGAGATGCCTGAATTTTGAAGGGTTCAGATCAACAAATCATTATCCAGCCGGTTGACTCAAATTTTCATTTTCTAAATTTTGCACTTTCTAATCTATACAGAAAACAGATCAAAAAGTTAATATCAAAGCAAAAGTGGGCGATCTACTCAAAAAACTAGATAGCGATGTGATTATGATATGGAAATATTAAGAAAAATTCAGAATCAGAACTGTTCTAAAGTAATTTCTCATTTTCTTCTTTCTTCTCAATTCACAGAATCCAAAAAAAAAGACGAAAAGAAAGCAGCTGCCGGCACATATGTCGAAAAATCAACATATTAGATATCGAGGCTACTCAAAATGGTGATTATGATTTGAAATAAAATGATATGGCATTCAAAAAGGAGATTCAAGACAGCATATATTATACAAATCGTAGTATCATATTGATTGAAAATTGAGATTCGCGTTCATGTATAACAATAAATTCGAAATGTTATGGGGACAGAATACGTGTCAATTTATATTATGAAGTAGTCACATTCATAGGTGATTCGAGACGGAAATTTTTCTCGGTTCAAATCTTTGTAGATCTAAACTTTTTGCCTTCTTAGGAGTAATTTCTGGACTTGCTTTAAGGTGTATGTGTCTCAGTTCTTCATCCAACATTAATATTTCTCAATACAGTAGAGAGTATCAGAAGTTCACATTTACGCCCTGAACGGTATACTGAATTTGAAGGAAGCTAAAGATACTGTGGGAAAGAAACCGGATGGTCTAAGGGGCCATAAAAAATTCATATTGAGCTCCAGGGATTCTAAATCCCAGTCAACGAATTTTCCGGAGAGTACCAGATAAAGAAACTGGCATAATTTACGAATTCTCAACAGATCGTTGATTGAGCATATTTGCTTATGCTTTATGAATCATTTCCATCCAATTAGCTGATATTAAAATGAATATTCTTTTCCGAACCATATCGAGTTTTCATTATTCTTCGATTTTACCTTAGCCTGATATTAAATGATATGCGAGTGAGCTCGATCGAATTACTTCGGTTCTTAAATTTCACCATGAGAGCATCAGAGCACCGATTTCAATGAAACTTTATGAGTTGTTTTTTAGGCGATAGAATGATTTACATTAACAGATTTTTAGCCAATCGTTCTGTTTGATGTTCAACTCATCAATACATATAGTATCAGTCAATATTCTAGAATAAAATTATGAAAAATTTCGGAATTGACTAGCAGCATTGTTCTCATGCGGACATTCTGACCTAAGTTGAATCGAATAGTTTTTTTTGCGTATTGAGCTTTGAGTTCTCAAGATCATGCGTATTTATGTACATTTTCAGAGCTTAATTCATAATATTGACTCACAATATTGATTTTTTCATTAAAAATACTACTGTTCAAGTGAATAAAAATAAATTACGAGAAAGTAAGTTTTTATAAATGAATGATATGAGATCATTGTTTCACACTTGAGGTGATTGTGTAAGGAGTATCTAACTGGCTAAAAAAATTTAGCAGAATCTCCATTATTCATCCATACAACAATGCAACTGTTGTCACATCACAAGCAAATGTTGCTAAGGAAAGAAGCAAGTTAACGTTAGTTCTATTTTCTGTAGTACTTTTAATGGCTTAGGATTTAAAATATTCGTGATTTCCCATTGCAGCGGTTGTTAACACCCTTAGTTAGTATTTCTAGAGGGATTATATATGCGACGAGGTTCGTTTTTAGTACTGTTTAGGACAAACGAAACAAAATTTTTGTATTTTCCATAGCAACTCACGTTGATATCCCGAGCAAGCGTTGTTTACGAGGAGCTTCTTACTTCAGTACTTCCTCCAAATTTTTACGGTACCCCCCCCCCCATTGTATTTTAGTACTCCATGGTATTAAATATGATGGTATTCAAGTTTTTACTTGGTTAGCATAAATTTATAATGCTCTAATCCAGCTTGTCCTAGTCTGAGAAATATCTCTCAGTCAATATTGAAAAGAATAATGAGTACCATTCTTCTATAAACTTGCAGTGCTCCATAATAACTGGTCGAACAGATGAGCACAGAAGTTTTAAAGACATAGGAGTGAGAGTATAGTTGGGACCAATTTTATATACTTCTCTCTTACCCTCGTGGTCTTAAACTCTTAGCTTGGCTAAGTTATGGACAGTTGAAAATTAACTAAAAATAGTGTAAACGCGGTTATGAAAATTAGCTTGTAACGTATCATTAGTCATAGTAACAAAAATGAAGTGGTTTCGAATGGTGCCTTTCGAGAATTGATATTTCTGGAAGAGAAATAAGTAAGCACATAGAATATGAATAATTTATTCTCAATATTTATTGATGACTAATATCAACGAAAAAAATTATCCTGGACGTTCGAAGGATCAGAGCGCATCCAATGGGTTAGCACACATGTTATGTTTTTGTAATTATGAAGCTAAAAGATTGTTTTCAACTGAATAGGTATAAATCATGTTTTTTATTCTGCTTACACCTCACTCTAGAAAGTTTGAATGGATTTCGATTTGAATTTACAAATTCAAAACTGAAACAAAAGAAGCCTTTTGAAATTATGGATTGTCAACAGAGTCATCACGTCTCTTCGAGACATGAATGAAAATAACGGAGTGTATATAGATGATTTCCACAAGGAAAATAATCCAACACCCTGAAAAAACAAATAGCTCTTTACTAAGTGGATGATGAATGTTTATAACCGAGATAACAACTAATTATTGTATGAATGATATTACCTTATGCGTATAAATATTCGTGGAAAAAATTGATTCCACATATTCAGTCCGTTTAGTTGAACAACAATTTCAAAAATGTTCACTAAGGCTTTCGCCTTTGTCTTTCTAGGAACAGGATTAATATTGGTATGTTTTTATATATAGGGTATTTTTACGGCTAAAACTTCGAAACTATTTGGTAATATTTTAATTGGCAGGCTATACCTCAGCCTACCTCATATGACGGGGTGAAGTTAATAAACCCTGTTCTAGAAATGGTGAGTGTTATAATTGCCATTTAATTAAAATGCTCAGATGATTCAAAATTTGAACATTATAAGTGATACTAAGCATTTAAGTCAAATTGATACCCATAAACCATATTCAAGCTTGATAATTTAGATTATTTTTTCTTGAAATATATACTTTTTATTTTTCAGAATGGGGAAACGGTAGATGGTAAAGAGCTCTTGAAAAGAAAGGTAATTATGATATTTGAGTACGAAGAAAAAATAAACACAAATGCTATTCTTAGGGGATATTTAGTAGAGATGACATTTTTTGTTATTAGTAATTCAAATAGAATATAAAATTATAGGTCTGGATTATAGTTCTGGATTGGCTCTCAAAGATCGACAATTTACACTTATTCGAATATAAAATTATTGATCGTTATTAGTGATGTTTACAAGTAACTCTACTTGTAGTGTGTGGACTTCACATTCCTGTGTTCTTCTTATAGATCCGACAAACAATTTTTAGAGGCCTTTCCCTACTACGATTATATGAAATTTTTATACAGTGAAGATTCCAGTTAATTATTGCTGTATCGAAAAAAAATATTCTCCAAAATCAATCATAAATCCTTGTTAGATTTAATTCAGCACTTTTTTTCAACTGGATGCTTGGAATATTCAATTATTTGCATCACGGAAAGAATGTTTGTTCTTATTCGTGGCTTAGGATTCTTATATCAGAGACTATTTAAAGGTGTTTGGCATTTACAGACATTTCCACCTGGAGTCAACCATGACACCATAGTAACATTGGTGAGTTCAAACGTTTTTTGAAATAAAAAATATTTATATGAATTAAAATTGTAACATCTACTACTGCACTTATACTGCATACACAAATTATGTAATATATCTCCGCTGTCGCATACCAAGAGATCTCTCCAAGTTGAAATGTACTGATTGAATCAAATTTTTGTTTCCTAAAATCCATATTTTCTAATTTACAGAAAACTGTGATGCAAACGTCTGCAAAGATTAATCTTCCTGAAATCATTGGATTGGAGGTAATTATAATATGGAATATCATTTTTAGTATAATTTTACATCCAAACCAAATAAAATTTTTGAAGATGACTAGATCGAAGCCCGATTGTTTAGAAAACAAGCAAGTTAGTTCTGCTAAACAAGTTCAATATTCTCTAATGTTTCTTTATTTTAAAATTTGGGAAGGCTTCTGTTTCCTAACTGTAGGAAAAGAATAAAAAATTGGGAAATGTTTTTTTTCACATTCTAGGTCGAAAAATGATTCTTTCAGAAATGAATCCTTTCAGTGAAGAACAACTGTATGAAATGAGTAAAAAATCACTGTCTGAAGGTGGATGAGCGATTGAATGAATTTATATGATAATACGATTGAATTCACTCGAATTCTATAAGATTTAATAGCTTCGACGATGTTGCGCTATCAAAACTCACAGCATATCAAGTGAATATTCACTTGTATGGCATGAAAAATTCACTGTAGTTTCATTCAATCGCTCACCCACCTTTATTATATACAGTGCGTAAAAAAGTACTTCACACATGCCGTGAAAAGAGTCACACATTTTACCAAATTTTCATGGATTAGTTGAAAAAAAGTCATTTTCATACTGATGATTTTAGAACGCGAGGTTTAGAATCTCATAAAAAAATATGATATTTTTTGCATTTGCAGACCGTACCGGGTCAAAAGATTCCCTACATAAAAGTGGTGAGTAACAAGTTTGACAAAATTGAGTGGAATATGAAAACTGTCATCGTAATTAGGACTTAGAATACCTACATTCAAAGGTTTGAACAAATAATTGAGAGTCTTATTATATCACCATAGACATCAGGCTGACGTTCAAGTTTCTGAATGTGATCTCAATTTCTTTTCCTTTCTCAATTCAGTGCCTCTCGTTTCCACTTGGAAATTAATTATGCTGACATAAAGATTTTTTGAAATGGTTCAAATGTGTCAACATGAATTTTTATAATTGCATGAAATGATTTAACAAGTTTCATTGAGATGTCTGAATTCTGAAGGGTTTAGATAAAAAAAATCATTTTCTAGCTGATTGATTCAAATTTTTATTTCATAAAACGTTCACTTCATAATCTACAGAAAAGGAATGAAAAAGTTGAAATCCAAGCGACAGTACGCAATATACTCAAACAAGTCGACGAAGAGGTAATTATGAAATTAAAATATTAAAAAAAATTCAGCACCAAGACTATTCTTAGTAGAATCCAAAGTGACTTGTCACTTTCAAATTCATGAGTATGATCAGAAAAAAGTTCAATTAATTAGAGAGTGAACAGAATCGTTTTGCTTTGAACAAGTTCAAAAACTTGTCAATTCATTTTTGATATTTTTGCAACCAACTTTGCT
Organism: Aphelinus atriplicis; assembly: GCA_020882685.1. Lineage (NCBI taxonomy): Eukaryota > Metazoa > Arthropoda > Insecta > Hymenoptera > Aphelinidae > Aphelinus > Aphelinus atriplicis. The sequence goes on along the minus strand of CM037076.1, from coordinate 37,363,498 downwards.
ACTAAAGTATAGATTAACAGACCATGAATATTATATTTTAATTGTTTTTCTCATGAAATGAAAGAGATTATTTCTGGAAATCTTTAGCGTACTGCCAATAATAAGCATGAATTTCAAATGTTGATGAAATTAATGTGATTTCATTCACAAATGAACCCTAAGCTCACGGATTCAAATTCTTCTTTCTTAAAATTCATTTTTTCCGATTCACAGAGAGAAAGGAGAAAGAAAGTAGCTGCTGAGGCAAAAGCCAAAAAATCATCATGTTGAAGTTTGAAGCTACTGGAAAGGGTAATTATGATTTAAAATAAATTAATACATAGAATTAACAGAGGAAATATTGAAGATGCTATTTTATTCCAACTGGGTACGAAACTCCATCAATTCATATCCTATTGATTATAAATTGAGATTGCATTTCACGTTCATGTATATATAACAGCAAATTCGAAATGCTATGAATGTGAATGTGAATGGTGAATGATGATGAATGTGAACTTGAATGTGAATGATTATCAGAGAAATGATTTTCAAGCCTATTTAAGAAGATTATCTTATACAGATTTTGGAGTGAGATGAATACTGTGGGAAAGGAGGAGTATCATCAAGACAACCAGCTAGTCTAAGGGGGCAATAAGAAATTCATATCAAGCTTCAGGAATTCAAAGTTCCGGTGTCCGGGAAGTACCAGATACAGAAGTTGGAATAATTTCCGCATTCTTGACAGATTGTTCATTAAGCTTATTTATTCAGGCTTTATGAATCATTTCTGTTCAATTAGCTGATATTAAAATGAATGTTCTTCCTCGAATCACATCGATTTTTCATCATTCCTACATTCACATTATTCATTTTCTGAAATATATAGATTTGTTCATTAGAAGCTCAAATCCCCATATCCTCAGCTTGCTGACTTAAATACCTTCTTCAATTGACAACCTTCCTCAGTGCTATTGTTAAGGATTACGATTATACTATTAAGGAATACTGCTATAATACTATTATTAAGGATTAAGGATTTCCGGAAAATCGAAACGTTTCGTGCTTGTTTTGAGCCCCACACTATCATCATTCCTAAAAACTCGAAACGATACTAGTCGGACTTGACAATGTATTTTCCCTAGTGAAATTCATCCCGAAATGTTTGTCATGCAACAACTAAACACTGGTGTTTACACTTTCTTTCCCATATATTTTGCTGGATAAATAAGACTGGGTTGCAAGCCGTGAAACTCGGGAGGTTAGAGAGGCCACACTCCCGAATGCATCGTAATCACCAAACGCGTGGGAAAAAAGGTCAGGGCAAACGTGTAGGGGCTCACAGAGCAAGATATATGGAATAGTCGTCTCAGAGACACTTTGCAATGGAAAAGTACGACCCTCGTATATTGCAATGGCCGGTCTAGGTATACAGTTGGCTCAGGCAAATATTTCGATGCAGCCTGACCCACGTCCGCAGTGGAAGGCCTCAGCAGCAGGTAGTAGCTCAGTACGATTCGACTCGACGCAAAGCGAATTCACTTTTTTCCCCCTAAAATCGTCGACTGCACAAGCACACTTGGGAAACGAGCGAAAATGTCGTCAACCGAGCTGACGATCCTCCGCGGTTCGTCGGACTGTCCCGTGGCCGATCAGGACTTGCTACGGCGAAGCGCAGCCACGGGCGAGCTGCAAACGGTGGAGCACTGCCTGCGCTCGGGATACGACGTGAACCAGCCGGACAGCCGGGGCGAGACTGCCCTGACGCTCGCGGTGAGGAGCGGATGCACGAGGACGCTGAGGACCCTGCTGAGACACGGGGCGGATCTTCTAGCGAGGAACAAGGACGGCAAAGGCGTGTTCCACAACTGCGCCTCGATCGAGCCGGAGATGCTGCGGCTGGTGGTGGAGAAGATGCGTTCCAAGGGCATAGCAGCTGGGCAGATAGCCGAGGCGCTTCTCGAGGCCGAGTCTCCGCTGCTGCTCGCCGAGTGGACCGGCGACTGGCAGATCCTCCAGCTGACCTGCGAGAAACTGGGCGACCCGAGCCGACTGAAGGACAGGGGCTCGGAGGCGCTGCGCGACGCCATCACCCGGGCCGACCTGAGCACGATCAAGTACCTGATCGGTTTCGGCGCCGACTTGGCGCCCCTGTTGTCCTGGGGCCTGCTCTGGGTGGCTCGGCAGAGCTTCGCCGACCGGTGCTGCCCGTACACCGACGTCCTGGGCACGCTGCTGTACAACGGCGCGGATGTGAACGACCCGAGCGAGAAGGACGGACTGACGGCTCGACAATGGCTCGGCCGGGGCGGCAGTAGGTCGGCGCTGGAGCTGTGCGTCAGGTACGGCGCCGATTTCACCGTCAACGACCGGCACGACAACGGGCTGCTGCATCACGCCGCGCACAACCGGGACGGGGCAGCGATGCAACTCCTGTTGCGGACCTGCCGGTTCCTCGAGGTCGACGCGAGAAATTCGCGCGGGCGCACGCCCCTGCATGTCGCCGCGGACAACGTCAATTTGCCATGCGTCAGGGTGAGCACACGGAGATATAAAGTTTTTTTGGCCGCAGCCTGCTTTTCTTTCGATGTATATTGTGCTCTTTTAAATCCTTACAGTGAAAGACCCCACTGTATTGCAAGAAAAATCACTGTAAGAAAGTGGATGAAAAATTCACTGGATTACAGTGAATTTCTTAATTACTTTAGTTCCATGAGTTTTTATAGAAAACATTTTTACATCACGATTTGCAGTAAATAGAGTAAGAATTCACTTCACACCGCATACTTACTGCAAATCGTCATGTAAAAATGTGAATTTTATGTAAAAATGTCATTCATTTTATAAAAACGCTAGGAAAATTAATTTTTTTCATTTAACTAAAACAAATTGCGATGTACAAATTGTATCGTCCTGCATCAATGATTATCAGTCAATTAAAACGGCGAATCATCATGAAATGTTCAATTCTTTCAGATGTAAATAATAGTCTGTGAAATTAATCGTTTAGATTATTTCATAGTAATGACAAAATTTATACTTTGAATTTACAGCTTCTCGTAGAAAGCGGTGCAAATGTGAACAAAGAATGCTGGGACGGTTTGACGCCCCTGTATTTCCTATTGAAAAAGCGAGAGGAAGACCTGCACCTGATTTCGGAGAAAGAAGTAGAGAAAACAAAGGATCGCGGAAAGGAAGCAATAAAGATACTACTGGAATACGGAGCCGATATAAACAGAGCCACCCCGGACGGAAGATCCATTCTATTCGATACTTGCATTGACGAATGGAGACGGATACTGGTGCATCACATAGCCAAGCTCGAGGAGCTCAAACAGCATGTGAGCAAGAAAAATTACGAGTGCATCGATGGGGACTTGAAGCTTATGATTTGTTTGCAAGAAAGCAGACTTCAACTCGCGGCTTTGCGCCCGCATAATCTGGAGGGTACACTTGCTTCTTGTTCCATTTGCTAGATTCGCAATTGTAACTATTTTCGCAGTAAAACTTCGTGTCCGAGCTCGTATACGAAAAAAGCTCAAATGAGATTTTTATTCAATCGTGAATTAATATTTATATATTATCAATAAAAAAAAGCCTGTTGTTTTTTTCTCATTTTATGTATTATACGTAATGAAAGTGATTGTGAATGGAATGAAATGTTGATTTTGCATTTATCAATATCCATTATTACTCTAGCTTTACTTTTTGTATATATGTACTTCCTCTTCTTCTTTTCATTATTGGCTTGTAGTTTACATTTAAGAAACTGGCTAGCCACAATCAGATGTAACAGTATACTTCATTAAATGGTATTCAACTGAAGATAAATTTTCAGCTATGCATAGAAACAAACATTTTTGATTTAAATATCTGAAATTACAATAACAATACGAGAAAACAATGGGATACCGCATCACGCACACGTTTCTTCATGCCAATAGATATGTGCATATTTTAACATGACTATTTATATACAGCTTATACCAAATTACCATTCAATAATGTTTTATGTGGTCTTGAGGGTTAACAAAAATGCCGAGACACTTTCGGGCGTGGGGAGAACCTGGCCGAAAGCCTCGAGTAACAGAGGCTCCTCTCGCACTGTGGCTTCGTAGTCGAGAAAAGACACTTTGCCGTCGTGATCGGCATCGAGCTTTTTCAACGTCATCTCGGACAGGTCTCTCACGCCTTCTTCGGGATCTTCTTCCCCTGGCTGCTTCATCAAACAATTTCTGCAATGCGACAAATTGAACGTTATTCACTGCGCGCCACTGCAGCAGTCAAACCATCGTATACTGGCGCAATGATTGCAACTCACTTGAAAAGCAGAAACATTTCATCCCTCGTGATGAAGCCATCGCCATTCAAATCGTAGACCCGGAAGCAGAACTCGATTTTCTCGCGCAAGCTCCCACGGAGGAAAGTATCCAGACCCATGATCCACGGCTCGAGCCGTAGAGCACCTTCGCTGTGCTTGTCCCATCAGGCGAACATCCGCTCGATAAGCGCATCCTCAGTCAGAACGTCGAAAGTATTGTGAAGTAGCTCCCGGAATATGGTCCTGTCGATGCCCTACGAAAGATTTTTAACTTCTACTGTATGTATGTATTCACACGAGGTTGGAACGATTTTTCGATCATCTGTTGATAGATGCAGGAAAATCTTCGAACGAATTGAGAAAAAATAGCGTTTCAAGTTTTCTGGGGTCGTCTCGTTTTTTCGACCGTACATCATATTTTTTTTCAAGCTTTTGGTCTACGCAGACTACTTGATAAATCACAAAGAAAAAGAAGAACTGCAGAGAAATTCATAGTTACTTCAACAATTTGAACAGGAGCTGGTGCGCCGTTACTCAATGTAGATGGAGTCGGTCGTGTTCCTGGGCTCGATGTTAATTTACTGTATATCTTACATAATGCCTCCAATTCTTGTCTGTTTATGAAGATGAAATTTCACTGGTGAATACTTATTTCAATGAGTTTTTAATCTTTTAGAATTGTTTGCGCATATTTTCTATGAATAAAAACATGATCGTTTTTATTAAAAATTCAGGATTCCAGTGTGTAAAATTTTAGATACGTATAGTTCATGAGCTCAATTTGCAATGAACACCATAATCAATATATAATTGCGTGGATTATAAACAGGAATAAAAACAATAATACTGATGAGATGAAAAATTTGAAGACGGATGATCCACAAATGTATTCGTAATTCGTGAGTTCTATAAAACAATGTCGAGGGAGATTATGCCACAGGGGTAATGTAGACAATTGTCAAGATTCCATCCGATTGTTTCGATCGTCATGTTGAATCATCAATGTCAGAAGTTGATTCGGTTGATTAATGTGAGAAGAAGTCGCGAAAACTTTCTTTTTGCAGATTCAATCGATCATTGATGTTATTTGGGCGATATTCACCGAATTTCAACTTTCATGAATTTTTGCTTTTTCTCACTTATTTCTTGAAATTTTGCCGAGACAATGGTAAGGAGCAATATAGCTCCGACATTACTTGAATATTGCACAGTAGTAGATATTGAGAAAATGTACAGAAAAGTATCAATTGCTTGCAGTTTTAGTGCCTATACTCTGTTCAGCATAACTCGTCACAATTGTCAGTATTCTTAGTCCCACCGAATACAAAAAAAAACAATGTTATTCAGTGTAAACGATGCGATTCCCAAAGATTCAGAAAAGTTTCGAATAAAAAAATACAAATACTCAGGATAGTCAATTTTGGTTTGTAAAAATTAGATGATTCGTTGGTCATAACGTGTAGATATCAACATTTCCAGACGTAACAGCGAGAGGTTTCTCACTCGACTACTCCAAGAAGGAGTATACAACGGAGTTTTTATAGAGTATTGCGGGCTTGGGAGCGAACAATACTCTTTATTCTTGCGAATAATAACCAAAATCTACTCTTTAGATTAAGATCCCTATGAAAGCATAATAAGTCTATGTTGACGAGATAAAAACGTCGAATGCCCGAAAGTTAAACAACGTGCAATATGTGCAGAATTTCAGATTTTCAGCTAATCGAGAAGTATGTTGAAATCCGATTGCAAAATTCAATCCACTCCGCTACCGACAAACAGACAGACAGACAGACATAGAGAATATTATGTTGAATAAAAGTAAGATAAAAAGAAATTTAATATAGAAATTTTTCCCATGTTACTCGATGCGTAATAGTATACTATGCAACTAGTGCGTGAAATTTCTATAAGACGCATGTGGACGCGACCACGAGTGGCCGGCGAAGCCGGTTAAAGTTTAACGCACCAGTTAGATAAAATATTTTATAAAGTTTTTCGTTTCAGGCGTCAAGTAACATGAAATATATTCAAGAACGGTTGAGTTGACAATTGCCAATTTTTCCCTTTTTCGAAACCTCCAAAATCTTCGGGATAATCGTGCGAATCGCACCAGAAACCGTAGAACTTTGATCGAAGTAAAGTTTCAAATGAAAGTAACGAAATTCAAAAATTGGAGCTCACCTGGAGAAGCTGGTCTTCTTGGCGAGTGCGGCGAGGAGGTTGGCGCGTTTGGGTTTGGGTTTGGGCTCCGGCATCTCGGAACTGGTGGACTTGGATACGGGTTTCGACGAGGTCTTGCGTCCGCTCTTCAGGAAGATCGAGACGCTCCGCATGAGCGTCGCGCCGCCCCTGACGCTGGCGAGCGCGTGCTGCTGCTCCCCGGTAGCCTCGCCACCCCCACGCCCCCGACGCTGCTCACCCATGCCTTCAAGCGACCACCACTTACTCCCCGACTGCAGCTTTCTTTTTCACTCCTCCCTGATGACTGGCGCAGTGGGTCAAAGAGCTAGATATGTCGGTGCAGTGCTCAAATTCGTTTTACCAAGGGGATACTACATATACCGGAATTGATCAAATTGAGATCTTGTTTTCATTCCACTCTAGTGGAAATTTCATGAACCCATAGTACCTGTAAAATGAGATCTTGGTGATTAATAAGGAATTGATGACAATTTATTTGAAACCCCGATGAATGTCTAGGGATCACTCTCCAAAATTTAAAAATTTTGTTCAGTGAGAAATTCGACAGAGACGTGGTATTTCCACTTAGATATTTTGGTTCGAGAGAAATGTCGGACAGTGTTGATATATACATTTTCAAGATAGTAAGACAAAAACAATTAAAAATTAATAGGAGATTTGTGAAAATCGAACGAAATCTCAGGCAAATTAATTTATCATCCTAGCGGGAGAAAAATAGTATTGGCACCTCGCTCACCTAAAGGCTATTTTCGCACGCGTAAACTAGCGACCCGAGTGCAGCGAATGAAAAAGCGTTTTACGTTTTTCGTGCCGAAATTGCCTAACCTTGCTCACGTGAATTACTTACGATTCTGGCGATCGCATGACATTTTCCTCCCGCGGCTCACGAAAAATAGTGTGTGCCCCTCGTACTCGCTTGTCTGGTTGATTCCGGCACGAACAAACTTTCAATCCTTGGATCGTGAATGATTTTCTTGACAAAAATTGCTTATCTATGCCAAGATGCATAACATACTATTAGTCTACGAGTAGTAGCTTTCGTAAGTAAATAGTGACATTTTCATTTCTAAAATTTGAACAATTTCAATGGAACGAAGGGGTTATTTCATGGGTAATTTTTTCGAGCCAATTCATCAGCGAAATGGATGGGACCAGTCATTTTATTCAGATACGGCATTGATAAGCTGCAATGAAACTCTGTCCGTGTTCCCATCGCGTCCTATAAACAAGTTCGCAGAACAGTACAAGTGCATGTCGAACTCTCATAACAGAACAGGGATGTACGGAAGTTTTCTCATCAGATAATGTTTACGTTCTCTGTACAGGAAACTTCGAATAGTATCCTGATAAAGACATCCGCGGTGAGCATCTAATTTGAAAATCCAAATATAAGCATTGGAACTCGTGATAGAGCAGACGTGCTCCCGTCGATCGTTCGAATATGGAATCGGAACACGGCTTACTATAATGATTATTTATCAATAATTCAATATTGATATTTTTGAAAACAAGTTCTTCAAATTGAAAACTCAATGAATATCGTACATCAAGATCATATATTCCATGTAATGTTACATTGTCAAAAATTCATGTTTACGAACGTTTGTAAACGTCTCTTGGTCTGCAATAGATGGATAGTGAACGCACTGATGGAGACTTTGATTGGAAAATGATTATGGACGTATGATTGATAGACACAATTAAGTTATATCGATTATAGTGAAATAGTGTCTATTATAGGCAGTCTGTACTGCATGCAAGGTTCATTTAATGTTCGAACCGAAGCCCACTAGGGTTCAATTTCCTACAATTAAGCTTAAAGATGTAGCAAATTATCTGAAATGTTTGAAATTCGAATATTTCTTGAAAGTTATAAGGGTTACATTTATTGACAAGCTGGCATTCATATGAGAATCGCTCATGAAATGATTTAATGTTAATAGCAGAAAGTTCTTCAAAGAACCTGTACAAAAACTCACAATTATTCTGAATAAAACTTATTTTTAAACTATTTTGTTAGGGCACTATGTTTCAACTGAGAATGACTAGTTGTATCAAAATATATGATAATAACAGTATCATCTTTTACTATAATTAGACAAGCGAGATACAAGTATATTAAAAGGTAATCTAGTTAACTATCTTAAAAATTTCGTTTTATAACAAGTTTCACTTAATTAAAAATTAAAACAAAAACCAATTACAGGCATTAATAAATTTAAATCTCACATATATATGTATATGAAATTCGTGTTAGATAAGAACAACTTCGTGGATGCGAGTGTAAGTCTTAATAAGCAAATTATCTTCATGTGACAAAATATCGAGTACTGTATCTTTAAAGCGTAACTAGGTGCCGAACCGCTGTACGAGCCGTTCACGCGGTTTCTTTTACGCTTGTTTACGCTCAGATTATTTTTTACACGGGCAGTTGTATGTTGGACTTCCTAAGACGGGCAAATCGGACAACCAATTCCGATTCCAATTCCAAAACCAAAAATGTTTATTCTGAAGTACTTTAGGGATTTGAAACTTTAAACACTTGAATGTTACGTTTTCATTCCTATGCACAGTGGATAATTATCATTCGAATTCTATTAAATCGGAGAGTGGGCAAAGACGCGACGGGGGATGCTAGTATAATTTATAAATATTGTGATGCATAGTTATAATTGCTGTTTGTTGTAAGTTGTGGAAAATGTAATTATGAATTACAACAGTTCGAAAAATAAGAAATCGTCGGAAGAAACTATTCTGTTAGAAAGTTCGCAATAACTCTAAGATCAAAAACGACGATTTTTCGTATAGCTTTCGAAAAAAATATCTGACCCGATAGCACAGTATCCCGATTTCCATTACGTTCCCTCAGTTCCGAAAAAGTGACCGACAAGTTTCTTTCTTTTTTACGCGCTCAAGTTGAAAACTTGAGTTTGTATTAGTTTAAGTAAAAAGTTTATTCGAGAAAGTTCCTTCTCGACGTTCATCACGTGAAAATTCACAAATGCGTATATACTGCCCCGTAATATATTCCAGTAGCATACATCGCGAAGCGTTCCGTCTACGCCACGTAAATTACCCGTTCGCCTCGACCCACACCCACCGACCATCTCCAGCCCGAGGAACCAGCCAGCCGAAAGTTTGGTGAATCCAAGAAACGCGAGTCTTACTGTGTTCGCTTGAGGCCCACTTGTCGCCCTGCACCCTCGAGCCGCCCGCGCCGCGATGTAGTACGCACGCGATACGCTAATAGCACGCGGCTGGCATCGTGTCGGGCGTTTCTCGCGAGCGCCACGAGCGTCACGAGCCCCCGATGTTATCTATATACCTATTGTGCCAAGCGAAGCACGCTTGTATATGCGCGCGAGACTCACCTCGTCTTGTTTCTCCTTGTGTTTCTGGCGGGGCTTTCCTTTTTCCCGCCTGTCTCGGGGGAAAAACGCCTGCTCGGCGGCTCGCGCGCGGCGACTTACGTGCGCCCAGCAGCAGGCCGCGCTATCGATCAAACTTGTCAAAGATGTCCCGGCGAGCATCAAGCCCCGGAAATTAGGTATCCGACCCTCCCTCCGATTAACCACCGCATCTTTCACTCGAGTGAGCTCTCCAACTTGCTCTATTCTACGATCCTCTTCGTTCCACTTTTACCAAAGACCCTCCGAATGATCAAGCCGCGCAATTTTATACTCTCCAGAGATTCTTACGCGTATGTAGTCAGTACCCGCATGGAAATATGTTTCACGGATACATCACATATTGCGAACTGTGATCTCCATCGCATATAATTAAGCTGTACTCGAGTAGTTTGATACCGACTTATCGAGGTTCGTTCCCGTTCACGTGCGTGAGACTTGATTAAGTATAACGACAGCTTGGGACCTCTCATCTCGCGTCAACTATTGAGATCAGTCATGGGAGAAGAAAGATATCATCTCACTAGAACGAAATAGAAGGTTCGATCTTGGAGGATGGAATATAAAAAAAGTTATCTCACATCGCGTAGAATAAAAAGAGTCATTTCAGGATAACTTTTTTCCCATAGATCTCCGTTTTCTGGACCTATATTGAACACTAGTGTAACGTCGTGCGTGTAAACATATATCTGTATTAAAAGCCAAACCGTCGCCGCCGCCGTAAGAAGTTTTGCCCCTTTTTTAGCCCCCCCTTTTAGCTCCTGTTTTTGACTTCCTTTTGTCGTCCCCCTTAATAGTCTCCCTTTTTGGCAGAGAATTTGAATCAAGTGACATCAAAATATGAAAAGTGCTCGGCTCCATAAGGAACGATATTTGAATCTTAAAACGAATTCGAGTCGATCAAAAAAATGTCAAATTCTTATTATGTTTCAACGAAAATTTCAATTACGTGATAATTGAAGATGTTATATTTTAAGCTTCCCGAGCATTAATCGGATCATTATTTTCGATGGTGCGTCATGGTCTTGACGCTGGGAATTCCCATGTCTTCGAGTATTCACACAATGCGTTTGCTGGCCCCACAAACGATCTAATTGAACAACATTTCATCCAGTAATTAAATTTGCTGTTTTACCATGAAATGACAATGTCAGAATATTTAAAGAGAGTTAATTTTGATGTGCTTACATATATTCTGTAGAAATCCGCTTTGAAATTCCAGCATTCTATTCTGTATCTTCATTAGGCCACGATTGATACTACAAGTATCTCATTAAGAATTATGCACATGACAAATATATAATTTACTTGTTGGGACGAACAACCCTTTGTTAGTACTTTTTAATATGATTGCGCCAAATCGCTTATTACAGCGACTTTACAATTTTTTTTAACTGTCAATAGTTCTTAGAGTGAAAACTGAGCAATTCTAAGAAAAATGGGAAAGAAGATGGATAAATAGTAGGTCGGATATAGAATAGTATTTTTCTGACACGGTAACAAAAAACTAACTCTAGGCCTGTTTGGCGTTTGCCGCCCGAACTAAGCGAGGCTGGTAAGCGCACGAGCCTACAATCCTCTTTTGCCCTAGTATCGAACAGTATTTTTTATCATGAGTGTAGAAAACTACGGCTTAATGATCAACTTTTCGATCCAAGTGATGAAAACATTATCTCGAAAGTCTACAGGTCAGCCAGGTTCCAGGTAAGAGTTAGGATTCCAGACATTTTTCGTGTTTTCTCTAGCTGCCTGGCCTGTGAGTGTCTTATTTTACTATAAAAAACTACTCAAACTTTTTTCTCGATCATACTTTAAGTCGAAATTTTAAAGTAGAGGCATTACGACAATTCTCGCCCATTCAAATTGCTGATGTGAAAAATATATGAATGCGTGTTGTAACAATGTATCCAACAAGGTTAATGAGAAAAAAAACCCGAAGACATTGTAAATATGAGAATAATGAGAACACTATAGACGTTTAATCTTTCAGTTTGAAGCAGAATCTTTCAGCTAATAAAACCTCGAAACGTTTTCACATCTCGGGTTGACGTATCATTTGTCATGTCACTTTGACCTTTTTCATATTCAAGAAAAATTTTATCGAGGAAGATCAACACAAACTTTTTGTATCCGGAAGTATTTTGAACGCTGTAAAATCTCGTACCTTGTACTCGATTATCAGTCAAATAGCCGCTGGATGGTCGATGAAATTACTTTCTCAGTAACATTTTTTTTATGGAGTTTCACTCCGTAATGGGGCATCGTCGATTCACACAAAGTGAATATTGGCAGGCTAAATGACGGTTCGTGTGGTGGTAAATACAGGGTCTAGTTCGCCGTTGTCCATGTCTGCGACACCGCGCTCGGTATACGTTAGTTCATTATTCAAACACACCCATCGCGCGCCGGCCTTTCATGTCAAGACAAAGCAGTGTATAATAGGTCCCATGCACAATGAATATTGTCCCGAGGATTCGGAAGTGTACTACGCACGAGAGCCGCGGGCAAGAAAATCCACTCGGCGCGAGACGTCGGCCGCTGACGTCACGCAGTGTTCACCTTGCGCGCGTAATTACATTTGTCCAGGAGCAAAATCGAGAGAAAAAAAAAAGTGGCCCATCGCTCGAGATCTCGTATGCGTCACTCGGCGCCCATTTAAAATTGAGCGTGCCGTGTGAAAGAGTATCAGCCGAGGGCTCGTCTCTCTCTGCGATCCGCTTAGTGGTTCGGATTCTGTAAAGACTATGTTAATAATTTCCGAAAATCTTCTCGGAGCTCGACCAAATTCGTAATCATTGTGTTTGAAGAGATTTGGGAAATATTCTCTTTCTCAATTGATCATTTTTTTCATTATGAATTTAAAACTTGAATCAAATAACGATTGAAAAATCAATGGAGTTAGTTATAAATTAATTGGGAAAGATGTTGGAAGTATTCTCTGATTCACCTCTTTTTACTTTATTTGTTTCAGTCTCAGATTGACGAAACTTCATATAGGTATATAACTGATAGAAGTACAATAATTAGTTAGATTAGTTCTTCATTATTGATGTGAATTCTTTCTTCTGCATACACTAGGGAGTTACTTCGGTGACGGTGAAGAGAAAAATATTTGCATAATGGGTGAAAAAATATTTATGTCAATTCATTTCTCAGTATCTGTTTTACAGAGCCATATTTATCAACTCATTATGAGGAACTTGAATGTTTTTCATCCCATATTTGAATAGTTATTGCAAGAATAATTAGGTCTTATTCTTTATGGGTTGATTGAATCGAAATTTGACCTTATACGAGGGAATGAAATCCATGTGACGTCATTTACATTTATATATACTCTGTGCGACCTAATTAATTTTCGAATGTCTAACAAATACACGTATAAAAAGTGGAAGTTACGAAAAATGTAAATCTCTATTCATTGCGAGACTATCCTTATTTTTCATTCATTTCGATATACGTATATTTCATGCAATTCTATGAAATTACAGTAAAAGCGTTCAATCCATGATGAGCAATGCAACTTTCCAAACTGTTTTGTTTCTCTCAAATGAAACATCAATTTTCGAATAACAGAAAATTGATGTCAACACGGTTTCGTCCGTGTGCGAGAGTAAATGATGATATTTACGCACGGGGAAAATCCAAGTGTTGCACATGTTGCCCGTAAATATCTAACGAGTTTCCCAATTCGCCATTGAACCGAATTCAGGGACGCTCGGCATTATCGCATCTGCGAGGCGCCAATCGCTGCGAGCTGGCGATAAAATGATTATCATTATACGAGTCGCCGCTACTCATCGGACTCCAGTTCTTCTCCGTCGCGCGGCAAAATCATCTTCGTGGGGATTCCCAAAGCCGTTCACTCTCGTCTTGAGCGTTTTTCTTCCTTGCTAACGCACGCGCGCGCGGTTGTGTATAATGTGTATGTGTGTGCGTGACTAGGCCTGCACACTTACGTATGTATACATGTACCGTTTCGTGTTTTTGACGTAGACGGGGCATACCTGGATATATTGGCATAGGAAATTATTCTAAGACCCAGCTGATGAATAAGTGGCGTGACCGATCGTTGAATGAAATTATTCGATGTTTGTACGTTTGTCGTAAGCGATTCGTGCGATGTTTATGGAAAATAAATTTCCATATCAGATTGTAAAGGGAGGATTCATTCATTATAGTCAAGCAAATTTGATTATTTCGTACTTTTAGGTTCCTTATTATTATTCTACTCCTCCACTCTCGAATTTTTCATAAATAAAGTGATAATTTAGACTCTCAGGAGAGACTATATCATAGACATATCATCTATACTACCTGTGTTTTTAAAGTCCGAGTGAGGATGTAAATCAAACAATTCAATCTTAAATGAGTCTGTGATCAGTTTTCGATTAGAATGGTTGGAAAACACAGTTGGGAAACTCTTTGGAATCAGCTGCATACAAGTATTTTTCTCAAAATCGAATAGTTCTTCCAAATGTCAGCCTACGACTCGATTAGTTATTCCGTTGCAAATGTACATAGTTTATAGACGTATATTGGGATATGAAATATGAGAATATCCTTGGTATTAGTTCAGAAAAAAATAGGATCCACACAAAAACTGAAATGAATAAAAGATTATAAAAGTAGTGTTGATGACCTATAGTATATATGTGTATGTGTAAATGAGTTTTTTGCTTTGTTACGCTGAAATCAGTTTGGAAAACTGAACTATTTCAGGCCTCCGCGAATAGTCGTAAACAATCATGACAATACCTTTAAAAGTCAAGTAAACGAAACGTATGATTAAATGTTCGAGGCACCAATCTGTCCTCTGCGATTAGTACGAAATCACCGAGTGATAGGTCGTTAGGTGAAGCTACAAGACAAAATGAGATCATTGTGCGCACACATTGCGGGAAATCAGCGTAGAAATATCCGAGTAGAGCGACTCGGGCGGATTCTCACTTCCTTCCTTTTTCTTGCTCATTAATTAACATAGGCGATGCGGAAAGAAGTTAACAGGGGATTCCACGGCCACAAAGCGACGAGGCAGAGCAAACAAAACGCGCCGACCAATGATCAGCCCGATGATCGTAAACGCGTCACGAGCCAAAAAGCGACTGGCCGGCCTCTTATATATACTTGCGCAAAACTCGCTCGGCCATCTGCCTATATAAACGCCGGCTCAACTTTTCGTCGGCATCAGTTCTTTGCTTTCGCAAGTGACGACGAGCTAAACAGCATCACCGGCGTCGAATTCTCATAGTATAGTGTTATACGTCCGAAAAAGATGGCCAAGCTTATGATCGCCCTTTCATTCGCGATTTTCGCGGCTTCGTCGGCTTTTCCGGCTCTCGACGATGGTGAGTCACGTTGTTTCTAATTTTCAATGACCAAAACATTTCAAATCGTATGATACGAACAATTACCCGAGGGTAACATTTCTAAGCAGTTAAGTGTTTTCATTCAGAAATCATCAATCGAATTTCTATTTGAATTGTTTACATGAATTTTAATACCCGCTTGTCTTATATGATTCGATTAATGTTTTTGGTTTCTATTTATATTCAAGTAATTGCATTACCAATCGTAATGCATTGCCTTCAAATATAATTTCAACCATACATTACAATCACTAATTTTCTTATCTTGGTCAAAACTTCCAAGTTTGACATCATCATTTCTTTTTCTCCTCAATTTACCTCGCGAAAATTTGTTTCGTTGGTGAGATTCAAACGCATTTTCTGAAACAGTATCCAAATTTCTTTCAAGACAAAAGCGGTTTTGGGTCGATAATCGTTTGACTGAAAAAAATTAACAGGGAAATTCTTTGGAGCCTCAATATTGAAAATTAACAAGCATTCTCATTGTGTTAATCACTGCAAGCTACAAACTTTTCTCCCAAGAGCTGATTAGAGTTTTTCTTTTATAAATAGAGATTTTGAAACGTATGGATTTGCTCACATTCAACTTATTTTCATAAACAATCTGAAGGGAAAAAATTTTGCCAAAATTAACTTTTGCAAGAAGTATCAATAGCTCTTTGAAATAAATAAAGTCAAATACATATGTTTGTCCCACACGAGCAATTGAATCACTCTCAATCAAATTTAAATTCAACATTTGATCGTAAATTTGCCTAATGATCAAAATGAGTTTCAATCCTACCTAAACGCGATTTTTCGTCTTCTAAATTTTTTCAAGATTGTAAGAAAATGTAGAGAAAATGTCATGCATTTGACTAGATCTTGTAAGAAGAGTGAATAATTCGTAGTGACCAAAAGAGTCGATTTTGTCTGTAAAGAGCAGTAGGAGCATTCTCAAAAGAAAATTTCAAATTTAATCGGCAAGTGGATGACTTGATTGTTTCAGACTACGTGAGGGTAGCTCGAGCAGCCGATCCACGTTACTTCCATCACCATAATCACCACGGGGGCGGCTACTACCCGGGCAACGGCGGTGGGTACTACCCGGGTAGCGGTGGCTTCGGCGGTGGACCCAGCTTCAGCAGCGCAAGCGCGCAGGCTTCGGCTGGCAGCTTGGGTGGTAGCCATGGTGGCTTCGGCGGACCCGGAGGATACGGCGGCCACGGTGGTTACGGCGGCCCTGGTGGATACGGCGGCCCTGGTGGATATGGCGGCCCTGGTGGATTCGGTGGACCCGGAGGGTACAGCGGTCCTGGTGGATTTGGCGGTCCCGGTGGCTATGGTGGACCCGGTGGATTTGGCGGTAGCGGCTCTTCCGCCCAGGCCCAGGCCAGCGCTGGGTCAGTACCATTTATATCCTAGTGATTATTTTTGTTTGTATGCTAACGTGCGCCTGACTTTCACGACTTGCCTGTTATGCTCACGCTCAAGTGATTATAATATTCGGTTCTCGTTTCTAAATTCATTTCCCTAAACTTGATTATCCTCGAAGATTACAGCTCATCCTTGTTCAAGTATGAGTTTGTCGTTCTCGACTCCATAACTCATGCACAATCATCTTACCTTCGCTAGACATAGACTACATTTGGCCCCTGCGGCCTATCGTGGGCTCGAAACGCGATCGAACACAATTTTTTCAGTGTTTACAATAATCATTTTCAAAGTCACTAAAAAGTTATTGATCATTTATACGCATACTGGGTATCACAAAAAATAACAGCCGACTGATCACGCGATCACTCCTGCGCGTTGATAAGACTCGTTCAAGGTCGTGGAATAGAATCCCCCTCGGCGTAGATTTTTCTTTCTCAAAATAAATAAATTTGCAATTCTTATTTAAATCAAATTTTAAACAGACCTTTACAATGAAATATTGCCCGTATGAGTGATGCAAAGTAGAAGTCGGAGATCGATAAAGTCTATCATTTCTCAATCATAATATATATGTGCCTAATTATGATAATATTTCAAATTGCAGATCCTTCGGCAAACGATGAAAGAGACCAATGAACTAGACTGAATGTGAAGAACTAGATATCTCAATTAACTCTATACTGTGAGTTTGTCCTGTGAAAATCTTGGACCAATTCCATTTTTGTATGATTACGCTTATGAAACGATAGCTTTTAATTAGAAATAAAATTATATCATAAGTAAGAACTCATGTGTTATGTCATTTTCCTCAAAATCATATAATATAACCATAAACTGTTGTTTTTACTCAAAAGTATTTCGATTGATAAATGCAATAACAGCTAATATTTATAGCGTAGTTGTTGTTGTTGAACACAATCTATATTCAATCATAGATAAATCTTTCATAACTTTTTAAGATTCTGAATTATTGAAAGATATTTTTAGAAAGAAATGAGCTACAAATTCAAAATTTTTTAAAAATAGCTCTGAAACTCTATTCTTAGTTGATAATCAAAAATTTGTTGAAGAAAACTCTGATAATTGCTATGTTTTGAATATTACTCCAACATAAACGTTCCGAGAAAATGATGATCCTCCTCGTTAAGCTTGAGTGAAAAGGCGATTTACTTATAGAGCGCCAGGCAGAGAATGACTCTTCGAGAGCATACCTGTCGATCATATTTTCCCAAGTATTTGTTGGGGCTGCTTTGGCTGCGGTTGATCTTTAGTACCTGTGACCTTCTGAATTTAGTAATGTAATCACTTAACCATGTAGAATTAAATGACGAGTCAATACGAGAAGAAGGATTCATATCTTGTCCACGTCACGCAGTGATAAGAACTCTAAATTTGATAAAACTATAGAAATAAATGTATGTACAAAGTTTTTACTTCGAATGGAAAGTGAAAACGGAAGATTGAAGCGATTCAGTATCAATGCTAATAAATGGATAATTCAAACGCAAAACATTTTTAGGTTGATAGAATAATATTCAGCGATTCACGCAGCTTCAAGCTTTTTACAATGCATCGAAAATGACGGTTCAATGAAACATAGCCGCAGGCTCGAATTGTTGGCTACGAAGGTAACCTTAGCTATATACGTCGACTTGGTATAAAAGTTGTTGATTCATAAGCATACAGCATCATTTCTCAGTGAAACTCGAATCAGTTTAAATATATAGTTTACTTGCTCACCAGAGAGTAAAATATATATCGTGTGAAATGGAAAAATTCATTGCTGTCATTCTCTTTGCTTCTATTGCTACATCAATGGCTCTGCCCACTTATTTGGAACAAGGTAAGTCAATAGAATGGTAACTTTGTCTCTTAATTAGTCTATTCTAAAAACAATAGTAAACTATTCGATCATGGGAGTGAACAGATTACATTGATCAAAATAACTCCTTCTGTTATGGGTATGAAATTACTGTTTTATTAATTGAGATAACATTCTATTATAATATTATATTCTATGATTGTACTCTCATTTGAAATATATTGATACGAAAATTTCTTTTATATTTGGCCACACATCAGAACTAGAATTTGGTGACTTTGAATTGCCACGCCCTTCGAGACTGCAGAAATACCGTCTGCCGATTTATCCTCAGAAGGCATTATACTCCGGATACGTACACTATGACAACAACAATAAGCCGCTCGTCCTTTCGTACAACCAGGCGTCAGCCAATGCCATGGCTCACGCCTCCTCTCACACATCCCAAATCTTCGGCGGTTCCCAAGCGGCTGCCAATGCCCAAGCGTCTGCTTATACTGGGTGAGATTTTTTCTAAATTCTCTGGGCTAAGCTATAAGACTTATAAAAATATTCAACGGGTTTTGATCATGCGAGAAGGTTGTTTATTCTCCCCCCGCCTCCTTCCTTTTTTTCGTTTGGGATAACATATTTTGAAGTAAGAATGTTTCACAATACAGTAGATAAAACGAAAATCAAAGGTGCCAGCGGGTAATCTAACGCAAAACAAAGAATACTGGAAGGATTGCGTTTCTCGTAAAAATTCAAGTTAAAGACTTAGACTTACATTATAATTAGTGCAATTGTTGTATAGGCAAAGTAATTTTCATGCTGTCGAGTAATTGGAGTAGACACGTGCGTTGAGTCGCATTTAGGGAATATTATGTGATCGCTCATTTTACGCTGTTAATATTATAAATATACTGTACAATACGTATACTATCTAGTATTCTTTAAATAAGATTGATATAGATCAATGACCGACATCGAAACGATTTTTCTCTTCTATATATGCTTCAAAATCCACTTGATATCCGTGTTTATAATTTTGTATCATTTCTGTTTTAGATTTGGAAGGTGGTAGGATACTTTACACAAATCCAATCATTAACTACATGAACAAATAAAAATGTTATCAAAATAGTTTATGTAAAATAGAAGTTACACAATAAAGTGAAAATTAAAAATGTCTATCAATATAAGAGCAGTATTCATTACCTGTACTACTCCCGTATTATATTGGTTAGTTTTTTCTCTTCCCTTCTGAAATTAATTTCAAGTACATAATTCTTTAAAAGTCACGTATGATGATAAAGTACGATTAACTGTGCAATAAAGTAATAAAGGTATGAATTGAGACATTCGCATGTTCCGTATATTTTGCATGAGCTCAACGAATTGGTGAAAATATTAAATTGAATTTATTTTGGTAATTAGAAACTAATTTCTTAAAGCAATTAAAAGTGAAATTTTGTCGAGAGGAAAAATTAGAGTTCATTTGTTAATATATAAACAGAATTAACGATGAATTGTGTGTCAATAAACTTTTTCTTTTTTTGCTGAATAGCCCAGAACGCAGAACGGTTCATTAGGTTCAAGACATCTAAGCCATCCGCGGTCTATGTTTCTAATTGAAAAAATGTCCAGTTATATGAATTTACATATGACTTATTTGTGGATACCCAAAAATCATCTCAGACAATTTCATTTTGCGCTGTGTCCGAAAGATGCGATACTTTGGAAACGATTAATTATGGAAATTTCTGCAGGTAGGTTTTCTATTCGACTAAATGCTTTTGTTCCTTCCAGAACAGTATCAGGAAATCAGTATTGAGAGCCAGAATTGTATACATATGTAGAAAATTAAGAGATACATCATCATATGCTAAGAGATTTTTAACCAGCATCGATAGCGCACCTGTATACTCACTCATAAGCGCACATAAAATGATTTTTTTCCATTCGTCATAAATTTTATTACAGAATATTTGTCTAGATCTTCTACGAAGATATTTAAATTAAAATAAAGTGTTGGCGAAGGCAGGGGTATTCGGGAAAATGCTCATGAAATCAGAATTATTCTAGTGGTTGACACGCGTAACTCTCCTACGATCCCAACGGGTTATGCAAATCACGAGCTCCAAGCATATTTTAGGTTCAGGGATTATTGGTCCTTCGAGTGAATATACATGTTACTCCCAGATAGATTAAAGGCGTACCGACTAACAAGCATTTGATTATCACAGTTATTGAACTCTCGATTCTTAATCCTCTAATCCCTACTCATACCTGCAAATGATTCATGTCTCTTCAACCTACAGGTCAGAAATTAATACCAACCTTTTGTACTATTCTCCACTTAAACCTGTGCAAAATTCGCTCGATCATCCACCTATATAACTATAAGCTCTGTAACAATGGCTCAACAATAATGTCAGGGTCAGTTACAAACTGCAGCCCTTTATTTTCGCAAATGGCGAAAAATTAAATAGCATTGCCAGCTTTGAATTTTAACAATGTGTTGAAATTCGGAGAAATTACCAAATTCACAATCGCAGTTGCACCAGCTCCAATTTCTCCGGTACTTGACGATAAGGTGAGTCTTCATCTTCTATCGATTTTTTCTCTAACACGACTTTATACAATGACTTGTTCACCTGGTATGTAGTAGAATGACATTTGAAATTGAGAACCACATTTCTAATCATATATATAACGCAGAATTTCCCGAATACTGTTTAGGGTTGTGATTACGAAATCATAACCGATTTCTTTTTTAATCATTTGGATCAATTTTAATTTCAATTTGGATTTCAATCATATTCTCTCAAAAGCTTACAGTAAAAAACCACTGTATTGAAGTGAAAAACCACTGTAAGAAGGTTGATGAATTATTGACTGAATTGCAGTGAATTCTTCGAATTGAGTGTAATTAGAGTGAAAATTCATTTTCACTCTAATTACATAAAAAAATCACTGCAATTCATCCAATATTTCATCCAAATTCTTCGTGATTTTTCACTAAGAATTTTTTATTAAGAAACTTCCAATACGGCGTTTTCACGAGTTTTTAAGAGAGTACCTATAATCGAATAGAGACTATATCGACGTGTCTTACGAAGAAAGACACATAACTGAATCTGTCCGCGAAGAAAGACACATATCCGAATCTGTCCGCGAAGAAAGACACAACTCGCAATCTAGCCACGAAGAAAGACACAACTCGCAATCTGTCCGCGAAGAAAGACAAATGTCGGAATTATTCTCCCGCGAATATTAACGAAAAAAGAGTTTAAACTGTAGAAAAGGCTTGTTTTTATGTCAATGATAACCTACTCATTCTAAGCTTTCATTCCATATATTTTTTACGTCGGAAAATTGTGGGATGTGCGCCATGTATCCTTTTTGCAGCCAGACGCGAGTTGTGTCTTTCTTCGTGGCTGGATTGCGAGTTGTGTCTTTCTTCGCGGCTAGATTGCGAGTTGTGTCTTTTTACGTGGCTAGATTGCGAGTTGTATCTTTCTTCGCGGACAAATCGAGATGTGTCTTTCTTCGCGGACAGTTTGAGATGTGTCTTTCTTCGTAAGACACGTCGATATATCGACCCTCCCTATTCATAAGGACGTATCTTGGAGAGTCCCGAAATAAGGACGTATCTCGGGCGGCAGAATAATAAAGACGTATCTCGTGCGAGCGCAAAGTAAAGACGTATCTCGGAAAAGCGCAAAGAAAGGACGTATCTCGGACGAGCGCGAAATAATGTCGCAGTTCGCGGAGAATTGCGGCTCAATATTGAATCTCTCTATTACATACAATTGTTCGATACTTATAAGTATATACAAAAAATCCATTACATCCTACATCAGCTAGAAAAATGGAAATGTCAGTTGGTTGGGATGGGATTTGTTCATTATCCAGGCTACGAGAAAATTATTTACTGAGTAAATACCCTTTGATCATTTGTTATTTGACACTGTTAATTCTCAAACCTCCCATCCTACTCCCATATACCTGCTCCCATACCTGTGTCAAGTGTGTCCCTTCTACCTGCAGGTCAAATTTCAATTTCCCCTACCTTTTACTACTTATACCTGCGGGAAACTCTCTCAACTATATAAGTGCCGACTCAATATTCGTCGGCATCAGTTTCAATATAGAGCTCTCCACTTTCACAAGTCAAACAGCAACGCGAACTTGAATGGTAGCAGTGTCCAGACGTCGGAGAAACAGCCAAGTTTACTGTCACCTTGCCAGTGTGGGGCAGTTTGTGGTAATCACCGCATGTTATTCAGGTTCCGTATATTTTTCTGTGTTGGAGGCTGAAGTGAAATACAGATGCCTCCTGCAGATGCCTCCTGTCGGATCCGACAGCCCTGTAGTCCTCCATCTCTTTTCGGGAGTAACGATCCACTATCGAACATCCGATTAATTATGCGCAAAATTACTTGACTCGTTAAATGCGCTCGCCTTGTTAATAATAAATATTCTCGATGTCTACGACATTCAAATACTGCAAATTTTCATCTAATTCTATTCCACATCTGGCTAATAATTCATCAACTTTCTTTAGCTGTTCACAGTAGTCTCTTATTTGCTGCCAGTTTTTCATGCCTAACGAACTACTTTCCCTACTCGAAGCGTCATGTCGTGTCAATTTATTAAATTTATCTTTGGCTTGCTCCATTGTCAAAACCTCTGTATTAAATATCAGAACTTAATATTAAGTTTTGAGTTTCTCACGCTTCTCGGCGATTTTATGGCGTCTTTTGCCCGTCACGTTGGCAAATTTTTACCTGGTATTCACGGCGGATTTTTCTCCCGTGGAATAGCCCTTATTGATTTTTCCCGCTAAAACAAAACAGAAAAACATAAATGAAAATCATGAGAAACACATTTTTGATGTATAATATTTATACTATACCCGACCAACAATAAGACTACCAATTTGGCAACGATCTCTGCCACACCGTGATACGAACCTAGTTGTTGAATTTTCACTAACATGGAAAAAGAAATAAATTTGAATTTGTCGCATGAGAAAATTTTCACTGAAAGAAAAAATATTAAAGATGTTTCACCGAACATCGAGAGACAACAATCGAGAGACGCTTGAAGGGATAGGAGATAATTAAAAGCCCTTCCGAGCTTAAGGTGGCCGCATTACCCGCAGGGACGTCATATGTATTCAACTTGTAGTTTATCTCCGCACTTGCAGCTGTACTACCGTGGGAATTTAAAAAAAACTATATCCATTAGAGGTAATATCTAAATTCCTGCCCGGTTCGAAAAGAAGACCCGAACTTTTTTAGTTGTTCCCGCCAATCTCCGCCGATTCTTTCGAAACGTAGAGACAACAAGGAAGAATTGAAAACAAAGGCTGTCCCACAAGTAGGCCAAAAATGTGTCAAACCGGAAAGTCGAATTGTCAAAGCCGACAATCAATTTCTTGGAATTGTCTGGAAATGACCTACGACTTACTGAGTGAGTCGCTCTTCGAATCATTTCCCCGTTAATCTCATTGAATGTAACCTAAAGTCTAGCACTCAATTCTTCTTCATTGCTGATTTCAGATGTATAAATTTGTCCTTGATGGCACCGCACAAAAAAAATCCAGGGGTGTCAAATCTGGTGATCATGCTGGCCACGCCATTGGTCCACCTCGCCCAATTCATCGATCAAAAAAAGCTTCATCCAAATAGTTTCTTACAATAAGTAGGATAAAAATTATGTCGATCTTAATTTGAAGATGAAAATCATTAGTCAATAGAGAAAATAAATATTATTCTTAAAATACCTGCATAGTGGGGTCCAGCGTCATCCTGTTGGAAAAATCATCTCTCTGCTCATCTGTGAGCATATTCTGCAAATCATCTTCGAGCATATTCAAGTGTCACGTCACGTGTGTATGAACTGGCGAAGCTCTGTACGTTTGTGCGTCTCAAATAATGAATTTTGTGCAGGTTTTAACTGCGTCGACTTCGATCGCATAATTTATTTCGTTTTGAATTTATCGCGCTGATGTACGATTATAACCGGATAAGTTTTACCAAATGATAATCCAACAGTCCAGCCCACATATGCAAGGAAAACCTATACTGATTCGCGGTTTCAATCACTTGTAGTGGATTCTCGTGTCCCTCACGTGACAATTGTGTATATTGAAGTACTGAGCATTAGTGAAGATGCACTGGTCACTGCACAATATTCTTGATAAAAAATTTTCTTCTTGGTGTGCATGTTCCAAGAGTAAATTGCAGAAATCCAAGCGCCGATCTTTATCCCCTGGATATAGTTTCTGACATTTTGTCAAGTGGAATGTCTTTTGCCCGTCTTCTTGCAAAATACGGAGCACTGTTTTATGACTGAGACCAAAATCCCGGCCAACAATTCTAGAACTAGTGCTTCGATCTCTTGCGAATGTTTCCAAAATATCCTCTTACACTTGAAGTCAGATCTGACGGCCTTGTAATCCTCCTTCTCTTTCCGGGAGTAAGGGTGAAATTATAAGGAGAGCGAAATAAATTCTTAATGTGCATGTTCTAAGAGTCATGCTAAAAATCTAGTAATTATCAGAAATGAAAGGCATGCATGATTAAATTAAATATTTGAAAGCGACTACAAGAATAATTGTACGTAAATTTAGTATTAATAACGGGAAGTGTTAAGTACGTAGTGACACGTACTTAACTTTTTATTTGAAACTTAGTATTTCAGTGAATCATGCGCCTGGACCCATACAGGTCCAGTCCCAGCAGTGAAGGAGAAGATCTCAAAGACTTTCAGATCGAATTGTAATGGATTTATTCTGTAACTGAATTACAGAAAAAGGGTCTGGGGGTCCAAATATATTGAGAATAATAAATATTTGATTAAATTAATATGTATTTTCCTGTACCTTAGTGTTGCGTGGTCTCCAACAATTGAAATGGGAGATTGATATTTTGATTGTAATTAGCTTCCAAATAATCCTCGAATAGAACTTCAAGTATAGCTTCCAATAATCCTTGATTTGAGTTTGAATATGGCTTCCAAATACTTCTCAATTTGAGTGTGACGTCGGGATTTGTACACGCGGCGCGCGTGCTTAGATCGCGAATTTCGATCCAAGACTTTCGTCTTATAGTTTGGGTTAACCAAAAAAAAACACAAAGAAACTATACTTCCGTACAGGTGACTCGTTCGCGGAATAAAATCGAATTATAAATAAAAAGCAAAAGGAAAGAAGAAATAGAATACAGAAAAGAGCTTCTATCGCGTGAATTTACAAAAGGCCTGCCTAACTACGCCTCGAAATGGATCCGTTCAACACTATTTTGAAGCACGAGAGGTGTCAAACTCATCCAAGGTTAAAGGAAATGAAAATATCTCAGGGGCAGAGAAGTCGTGGTGGTGACTTCTCCGAACCAATACCGCCAGGTGCGTACACTTGAGGGTGTGATTAAGAAAGAGAGAAAAAGATATAAATCAAGAAAAGAACTCACTTTGAACTATGTTGTTTCAATTTTTATTTCCTTTTTTCCAATACTCGTCTCTCGGTCCTCGAGGAAACTTCCAGTGAAAATATGATAATCAACCAACGGGCCAAGCCCAATGGGTACCAAGCCAAGTAGTTAGTGCACCGAGTCCGCGGGGGAGCTCGTATTTAATGGCTCGGTTCGTGTCAGGTGTAAGAGTCAGGTCGATCTGTCACCCAATCGGGGAGCGCGACGCGTCAACCTCCGTCTGCACATTTTTCCGGCCAATGCCGATGACCGCTGGCCTTCTGCGGCACGTGCATGGGACGCTACACCTCCCCGAGAATATTCTCGCCTCGAGAATTCACGTGGGTGGCGGTATAATGTGGCTGCCTCGCGGCAGAATCCGCAGATGTACTCCTCCGGCTCCGTCAGATCCGGGATGCAGGTTTCTTCACAGTGGAAGATTTCGCACTTAGTGCATCTTCAACATCCTTGGCCGTCTGTTTTCCCTGGCCTCTTGCATTCGGCGCAGAGAGTGCCTTTGGGAACTAACATTTTAAAGTTAGTTCTATTGGCCTTGGATTTCGCCTTCCATTTGGACAGCATGTCCTTCTTAGCCCGCTTGTTGCGAAGGTTCCATTTGGGCCAATGCAGCCGTTGTTCGTCTGGCGGCAGCTTTTCGATCTCCGCCTTTGTCAGTCTCATGACAGGGCACCCCTTTTTTGGTACTCTGCTACTTGCAGAGGGAGTCCAAGAGCAAGAGGTTGCGTTGCCGTGGTCTGTTGTAGTGGCGCGATATTCATCTGGTTCTTTTTCCTTTTAGTCATAGAGAGGAATATCTCATATGACAAACACGGCACAAACTCGTATATATATTTGTGTAGAATGGTAGAATATCAAAGAAAACGACGTTTGATTTTCGTTTAATACGGAAAACAGTGTAACCCTCTGTTTCCGCAAATGTATTTCAAACCGAGAATATACAACTTTTACAGAGTGAACTTCTCAGCTCGAACGCGCGTGTAAGACTGAATATTTATCTCGACGGTGACCTCCCTTCCGAGTTTGTTGTTATTTTTGATGTTGGTCAAGAGAGGGAGGAAACGCCCTTTCCCTCCTGATCGTTCTCCAATCAGGTAGTTTCGAATGTCGGCGTCGATTCAGGGTCACACCCCCGGACCTCGAGGAGTGGCTGAGGTCGAGTCGTCATTACGCCGGAAAGGGGGCGCATACCTCTCTGCTCGTTTACAATGTTTATGGCGGTTGATCGGTCGAGCGAGGGTCGAGCGCTGCAGTTACAGTTTATGAGCTTTTAAGCCATGGGTTTTTCCAAGTGTAATTAAGGCATCTCGTCTCCTCCGTCGCCGACCGATCATTAATAAAATATAGGTATAATTACGTATAGTAAATCTATGTCGGACCTTTCCAACATATTTATAGATTTGTCAAGCGACCAATTTGATTGACAGTTTGGGGAACGAATGAATATATATAGGATGCTCTTAATGACTAACAGATGTCCCTTTTTACAAATTCGTCATTTGCTCCGAGCATTTTGAATTTCCGCTGTACGTAAGTGTAAGTTTGGGTATTTTACATACTACGTATATTTTCTCCACGAACGCTACGCAGCGAGACCTCACACTGTATAAGGCGGCGTGCGTCCTGGTCTTCTGGGACTTCAGTCACGCCGATGTCGGTGATTGCTTTGGCGCCGAGAGTCGCCGGCGCACTATAGGCAGAACCGGTAAAATCGGCGACTCATGCTTATAACTTTTGAAGGAGGCCATATTTTTTGATGATTCAAAAACGAGATGAAAGCTAAACATCTATAGAATATTAAATAGTCCCGAGCTACAGAATTGATTTTTTATTCGGAATAAAGTGATTTGAAAGAGCAAAAAAATGGGTAGATTCTGGAAAATTCAAGAAATATTCGATCGATCGATGTGTACTAAAATATGAAAAACAGCATGCTATACCTTGAAAATTCACTTATAAGACCCTGAAAGAATTTTTGAAAAATGTTGATAATTACTCTTGTAAATTGCAAATGAAAAAAAAAACTAACTCTGCAACGAATAGACACATCAACTTTGAACTTGACTAAAAATTTAGATAAATATTCGGAGATTCGAAAACCAGTACTGAGTAACAAAAATATTAATTTACTTAGTAAAAAAGCAAGAAATAGTGAAAAATCTCGGATAGGGGAATCGAAGGAAGAAAAACTCTTCTATCTGTGAGCCAGGCTATAAGGGCTCTGCCAATGCACTGTTGGTGTCAAGCCTCAATCCACGATCCTACCTCTGCTTGGCTCGTTTTTCATATTTCGAGTCTGCTTCACTCGAAGTCACAGAATTGTTTGGAGTAATTATTTGTTTTTGTTTTATTATAATTTATATGAAAGTATCATGAAATCATTGTGTACGTCTTTACTATTTTTACGATATCAACGTGAGAGATGAACAAACGTGGACAATTTTATATTTGTTTAAACAATAATTGTTTAAACAATAATTTTTCAAATAAATTATTCAAGACATTTTTTTTTGTAAATCTGAGGCCGGCAATTGATCATTAAGCTTGCATAGAAAATTATAAAAGTGAAAAGGTATATTATACTTATTCAAATACATTCAATACACATTACATATTCCAGTACATACATACATATTAATGGTATTATTTTTTGCTTTTTTTGTTAGGGATACTACTGGTCTTCATTGCTCTCTTCCTCTTCATTTTCCAGATCAAAATCTCCCAAATTTTGGCTGAAATGAATAGAAATACTTTCATCCACAATTTGAAAAATCTCAACCGATCGTCAACAGAAAACAAAGAAATGTTTGGATCACTGCTGTATACAGCGCGGTTGAATACGTCGGTCAGACGTTCTTTTCTGCCACATTGCCTTGCATGTGACTTCATATTTATCCTAAAATATTTGTGTGATGACTCCAATGCATCTTCAGCAAAGTATGCAATTGGCATTGGCAAAAATCTTGCGACCTCAGTACCGTGGAGAAGAAGTTTATGCAGGGTGGGATTCATCCGCGCCCACCCATATAACTGATAATATCTTTGGTGTATTTTGTGACAGAATATTTGCAGATCATTCAATTTCAATTCTCTTTTGCATTTGAATAACCTCAATACTGTCACACTACTTGAAATCAGTTCTTCATCCAAATTCAAGCATTTAGCGAACTTTTCAGGGTCCGCCAAGCATTGTCGAGCGACGTTCCCTGTATTGGTCGTGCCATGACCTTGGAGTACAACGTCAACTTTGACTCCAAATTCTTTCAAAATTAATTTCTGAACTAAAGATTTCCGCTCGTTCATTTGATCTGTAAATTACATTTATTCATTATTCTCTCTATTATGCCTGTCATTGAATAAAATTAGTAATATATATATAATCATGATTACCTTTTAGAGAGCCTCTTACGTTCCAGACACCTATTTCGAGTCTGTAGGACAATCAGAGAAAATGTTCAAATGCTTTCATTTCGCAGTGAAGAAGACCAATCCCAAGCTGCAAATTTTCTTTTACGGGCGTGAAATCCATGCCATCTTTGCCAAAGTCTGTGGATGTGCGTAAACACATCGGACACTTAACTGTGGCAATATTATTTGTGATCATGTTGACGCACTTTCCATCAAACAAAGTTGTGAACACGTTGTATTTTACTTTGACGTTTTTACCATTTGGCAAAATGAATCTGTACCGTCTCAAAGCTTTAATTTCACGATCCAAGCGTTTGAATTCTTCTGTAATTGTTTCGTGATTTTCTTTTTCGATAGATATTCGCAATGGCCGACAAAATCTGCAACTTTATGGCGTTGGATTTATCCACGATTTTTCACCTGTGCAAGAGAAGGATAAATGTATCATTTATAGTGTTTAAGGATACGTAGATAAGCAGTACATACCTAATTCTGAGCTCAATTTACAAATAATCAGACTCGAAACGAACAATGATTGTTGAGCGTCAGCACTCTCGTTTTCTTCAATTTCACATTGCTGGTTAGGATTTGTGTGTCCAGACGAACTATCAAACCCTAATGTGACAATGAACTCTAGGGAATATAAATGTTCTTCGCTCCAATCCATAGTTACAACCCCACAAAGTCGTTCAACACTTTTATCGAGCATGCTTTGCAGTGACACTTTGACTTCCATCTCTGATATGCTCATATCACCAATTTGGCATTCCTTCATTGCCATACTGAAATGGTGAAAAATGAATTATTATTCCAAAAATGTTTTGATTTTTTGTAATATGGTAAGAACTTTGATAACTTTATTTGAGATTTATTCACTTACTAGATTATGTAGTACGACGGATAGGTTTTATTGTTTTTTGATTTCGAATCCAAGTATAAAGCAATGTACTCTTTGCTATAACCATTCTCAATATAAAATGCAAGAGCAGACTCTTTAGAATGTTTAATGTTCAATTCTAGCTGTGATTGACTGTTATTTTCCACATCCAAGCCAACTTTCGCCTTGATCGATTTTGTCGTAGATTCCAGAATTTCAACATAAGGAAGCTTGACGGACTCGCGTAATTCTTTAGCTCGTCTTTGCAACGTTCTTTTTGATGCAAATTGATTTTCGATGCGTTGAACTCCACCACCGTAATAGGGCCTAGTCTTTTTAAAGGGACGGCCACGATTATTCCCCCTAGAAACTCTCCTTTTACCATGGACGACCATACTGTTGGAAAAATGTAGGATACATTAAGTAAACATGGAAAATGTAAAAACATTAACGTTTTTATGTTATCAATGCATGAGATCGCATTTCACGCACAAATGCTCTTTCAACGAGCACGAGCAGTATTTAATCGTGAATATTAAATTATTTATCGATAAAAGATTAATCATAAATGACCGATTTTCGAATCTCAAATCGGTAGTTCAAATCGGTCAAAAAAGCAAATATCGTCGGATTTTTCAAAAATTCTTTCAGGGTCTTATAAGTGAATTTTCAAGGTATAGCATGCTGTTTTTCATATTTTAGTACACATCGATCGATAGAATATTTCTTGAATTTTCCGAAATCTACCCATTTTTTGCTCTTTCAAATCACTTTATTCCGAATAAAAAATCAATTCTGTGACTCGGGACTATTCAATATCTATTCTATAGATGTTTAGCTTTCATCTCGTTTTTGAATCATCAAAAAATATGGCCTCCTTCAAAAGTTATAAGCAAGAGCCGCGGTGGCTCAGTGGACAAGACTCTTGACTCACGCCCAGAGAGTCTGGGTTCGAATCCCGGCATGCACCTCTGATTTTTTCAAGTGCATTGAAATTCACACCGCGGCTCGGTGGTTTGGAACCCACCTAAAACTGTAGGGCCAGTTGTAATGCATATGCATTTCAACTATAGGGACAACAATAATAAAAACACGCTCCGTCGTGGGCATTACATATGATTGTGGCTAGCCAGGTTCTTAAATGTAAACTACAAGCCAATAACGAAAAGAAGAAGAAAAGTTATAAGCATGAGTCGCCGATTTTACCGGTTCTGCCCATAGTGCGGCGCCTTCCGGCTTGGAGACGATGTCGGCGTCCGATCGCCGCGCGGTGTGTTCGGCCGTGAAATCCCTGAGGAGTAAGAGGAAACCGGAGAGTATCGTGCCCGGTACCCCCGCTGTACTTGATGAGTCCATATCACATGTCTGACTATGTTTACAAACGACGCCTATGGTAACCTGCAGCGCAGTACCTGTGTTACCGACTTTGCACTGCAGGTTACCACAGGCGTCGTTTGTAAAGACTGTCAGTTAGACATGTGATGTGTACTCATCAGGTAGACATGCACTGTTGCGTACTCAATACTCACAACAGTTTGAGTAATTGTAAGAAAAGTTTATAGATCAATTTTCTTCATAGTCTTTTCCAGCAGGTTTGGAGCTTCATCGTGTGTAGCTGATGGATTTTCATTCAAGACGCAAGGAAATTCAGATAAGTCAACTCAACCTTTGCCTGTGTACATATATGTAATATGTTGTTTTGTGATAATTTTTGTGTTCCAGGTAAGCTGTACAGGGCCAGAAATAGGTCGACACATGTTCAGAATTGAAGTTTTCATAAGTGAAAATCAATTCTGATACTGAATTGTCGTCCAATGATACTACATTTGTTGTCTTTGTGCTTGAATTCATGTTATTATTGCTTCAGTATCTAAGCACAAAGTGAAAATAAGTCGATAATCGTTAATTTTTCCATATATTTCATGTTTTACTCTATGCAAGTAAGACATGGAAGTAAGATTTTTTGAGTATACGTGTAACTTACTCCTTTTGTATGTTTTTTAGGATGAAATGTGATGTGGTGTTCAAGTGAGAACAGTGAAAGTGCAATGCAGTGAGGGAAATACGTCTCAGATGACATTGTCATTTGGGACGAGAACAGCGGCTCCAGCCAAGATACATAAATTGATATCTGGGAAGTTTGGGAGCGTTGGACCCTAAAATTCTGGATTCTATTGCCACCAGGAAACAGGAAAAAAATGTTGGTCCAGATTGGTGACCCGAATCCCAAGCGGTCTCCTAGTTAGATATTCTCAAGTTCAATAAAGATATAAATTTAGTGCTATTGCGAATCGCTGGTTATTATTTACGCATCCTGCACCTAACAACGGCTAAGCGCGCCAATAACTTCTCGGCTGCCACGCTGCCAGTGTACGGACGAGGACGACCAGGCGCCGGACGGAAGGGTTATATGTAACTGGCCAAGCGGTCATTTACCAACCACCCAATCCCAAATTTCCCAATAATCGTTGCCGAACAGTACTATCCATCAAACATAGGGGTATGTCGCCCAACCGCCTCTCTAAATAACGGTCGGGCTATTACAATACATTTTGCGTGCTGAATTCGCTCTGGTGCATAATATACTACTTCATTTTTCAATTTAGTCACTGCTGATACACGTGAGCTAGTTTTGTAGAAATCTTCAAGCAACTCCGAGGTATGTTACAAGGGTGATAAAACTCAGGGGAGAGTTAATGGATCAGGGCAATTATTTGACTGAGAGATAGATTGTGATTAAGAGTATCAGATGGAAACATTTTGAAGAAACATTTAGCACCGTCCCCTTTTATTATATATTTATATTTTCATGTTTCTTTTTTCTATTAGATGGCATAGTTTCTGAGAGAGATAGTTTCTAAGATCTGTCGAATATAACGTGCTATAACTCTCGATGAACTAAGTCTATGTGCTTCAGTAAAAAAGCCAAAACTCATGATAACAGCAAAATAATAATTGTTCTTCCTTATATTTAGTTATTTTATTAATAGTGATTTACTTCATATTTTCATTTGTACAAAGTTTTAATCCGTGTTTCAATTTCAATGAACTTGAAGGCTGAAGAAAGTCACTGCAAAAAGTTGATCTGATAATTCAAATTGAATTTATCTTTAAATGAACTTTTATCTGTATCAAGATGTGATTGCATGGTTCTTATTAAAAAATAACTTTTGTTTCCTAGAAAACCGCTAATTAAATATTCAAATGATTCAATATAACCTTAATCAATGTATATAATATATGTCCATTGGACATGATGTAATACACGTATTTGAAGAGAATGATCAACTTGATCCAAAAATATCTTGTTTCTTCAGTTAATGAGATGATGAGTCGTACTTTTGTTTCTTCCTGAAAAATAGAAAATGAATTCATGTCAGAAAAAAGACTAAAACAGGCACCCAACTAAATACGTTATTACATGAGTTTGTATGCGTCAAAAACTTTGTTCTTCGTATAAAAAATAATTATTTGTACTTTTACGTATGTATATTATTATTCAAATAATACAAATTCAAGCGCGGGGATTAATATTCATTAGTGATTAAACTTCTTCACAATTTCTCATAGAATAACAGTAGTGACATTAATTCTTATCGATGAACAGGACAAAATACTTTCCAAGAACTGAATTACTAATGTCTCTTCACAAGGGGGAGATCATTTCATACTGTCTTCATGTAATAAAAAATATGGAAAGCAAGAAATTTTCCGTTGTCCAAATTTTTCTTTACTCAAAGGTTTTGACCCCACCTTGACTTCATCTACTTTCGTCTCAAGTCTTTACTTTAATTAAATGAAATCTCCCAGTTTCAAAGATCAATTATAAATTTCAATAGCAGGCATAACCGACATAAACGTTTTTTATACTATAATACATTTCAACAAAACGTACGTGGGCATGCCACCATAAGCAGTAGCAACAGAACT
This sequence comes from Aphelinus atriplicis, assembly GCA_020882685.1. Taxonomy (NCBI): domain Eukaryota; kingdom Metazoa; phylum Arthropoda; class Insecta; order Hymenoptera; family Aphelinidae; genus Aphelinus; species Aphelinus atriplicis. The sequence continues at coordinate 37,329,286 of CM037076.1, read as the reverse complement.
AGCGACGCCACCTTTCGACGTGGAGTAGCTGTTAGCGATGGCTGTGACGAGCCCAGGATGCAATCCGGCACTGCCACTGGTCGATCCTCTCCTCGCCGAGCTCCTGGGCAGGTTGATAACCACGGGGAAAAACGTATTGACTCCGGGACCGTACTTGCGTTTGTCTCCTCTGTTAGTCGGGAAGAATGAGCCAAAATCATAGTCGTCGTTGCAACCTTCCTCGCTGTTAGCCTCCTCCGCGTCAGCAGGTGCGGGAGTGTTTTTCCTCATGGGAGGTTTTTGGACTGGTCGCAGCGGCACGACTTGTCCTTCATCGGCGAGTTCGGAATCATTCTGTAACTTCGTGACGACGATGCTGAGATTGATTCCTCGCTAGTGAATTTTTCTGGTTCCACAAAATCTCGCAAAGAACATGTGTACATCAGCCGAATGGATCAACCGCAGTTACATTGTGCTTGCTCACCTCTCGAAGCACCTCTCTTCACATCGAATTCGACAGCGACTTTATCAATACTCAATCGGAAGAACTACGAAGTGATGATTGATTTTTTAAGAAAAAATTCTTTGCCATTTCACTTTACGAATGCGATTGTGATTATTTGATTTGAACTATTGAAAATCATGGCACTTGGCGAATCACGAGAAATTTAATCGCCTCACTCGATGAAGAATAAATTCGATAGAGAATATATCACGATTCCACGTGCAGTAATTAATGACGGTTCCATCATAAGCAAAAAAATTGCTCGGCGTAATAGTTTCCCAAGCATTTTTTCCTCACATGTTCCGGCTTTTGAACTGCCGGATGAGAAGGTGCGCCATACATACTCACCAGCGGACCGTCTGTTTGTGGAGGCTGGTCAGGCGCCGAAAGCTCGAGCGGTTGCTCGTCGACAGGCTCGTGCCCGGGCCGCAGGTGAAGCGGCTGGTCGAGGTAGGCGCCGCCGCCCACCGCAGCCCCCTGCGCGAACACGTCGCCCTCTGCGGCTGACCGACCACCTGCTGGCACCGTCAGACTGCCCCTTACGCTCAGCCTGCGCTGCTGCGGGTAGTACGGCATGTATGCGCTCACCTGCGGCATCAGAACTAATATATCGATTGGTACACGGTATATATGCTTACTTGTTCTTTACCCGAGATGCCTCGTTACAAGCTTACTCTTTGTCAAACTACTGGACTGGTATAGGTCACGAAGTAGGAAAATTCTTTGGCAATGTAGCAGAGAGTGATCGATGTTATTCGAACAATGGTTTTGAAATTGCGCACATGCTCGTTAATACGATATATTATACTCGCTGGGTATCATCACTCATTTTTCGTTTTTATATGGTACAATGCATTGGGCTGGATCCGCGATCTACGAGTACCTAATACAATACTTAACGTATTGAGACACGACAAAGCGCAAAAAGTCATTCCAATTGTATCTATTTGAAAGGGTAGACGGCCAACTTCTTTCAGAATGAAATTCAGTTTTTAGCAAAATTTGAAATCTTTGTCTTCTTCTATCTATTTGTAAATATTCCTCAAAAGGATCGGTTTTCTAACATAATCCAGGCAAAATTTTGACGTGGTTTAAACGTACAAAAATAATTATACGTTAAAAATTCTACCGGGATTTTTCAGAACACGTCGAATACTTTAATTTTATGCTTCAGCACATTATCAACACTTATTTTGCCCCGTGCTTACTATTTCCTGAATGGCTGTTTTACCTACACTAGCTGGGAAACGGCAATTTTTGAGGCTTTTTGAGGAATTTTCACTGACATGGAAAAAGAAGTAAAAATTTGAATTAAAAGCCCTTCCGAGCTTAAGGTGGCCGCATTACCCGCAGGGACGTTACATGTATTCAACTTGTAGTTTATCTCCGCGCTTGCAGCTGTACTGCCGTGGGAATTTAAAAAAAACTATAACCAGTAGAGGTATTATCTCAAGCCAGTTCAATAATTAATTCCTGCCCGGTTCGAAAAGAAGAGGCATATCGTCACATATTTCCCGTAACGGTTGAACTTTTTAATTCAGAATGCCCTCGTATTGTTAGTTCAGACGCGAACTGTTACCAGATAATGATCTGCATCTGACCCAGGAAGGATAAAATAATTGATAGATGAAATAATGGAAATTTCTCGTGAGAATTCCCCGATCACCGCGTCTAATGAGTTTTAGAAAACTCCAACTTCCCCAGGATAGCTCTTGCTTATGAAAGCGCATATAACTATATACGGTCGACATATAATAAATCGGTAATGAGATCCCAAGTTAGATCGCTATTTCTCGCCGCGCATACAGAGCTAAACAACAGAGTTGATTGGATGAGAAGTTCCGATATTATACTCACAAGGATTCATCAGTGGCACAGCTGCTGCCTCGGTGTACGTCACGGTAGCAACTACGGCGACGAGGACCAACGAGCCGAAAAAATACGCCATCGCTTATTTGTCTTCGCGTTGCGTATCAAAATATCCAATGGGAAAATATGCCAGTCTGGAGCGACAAGCGAACGACGAAGGCACTGGTTTGTCGCACGATGGCCAAACGCTTTTATAGAGTTGCGGGGGAGGTCGGGGAGGATATATGCTGCACAGGACGCGAGTCAGACTGCATCCCTGCTCCTCGTTTTGTCGCCGCTGAGGTGTGCGCTCGTGGACAGAATCGCCAATGGCACTTGGCAACTCAGCCCACTGATTAAACGCGCTCCGATGCGTCGCGGGGATGTTTCGCGCGGAATTTTACGAGGAAAGTTACGACCGCGGAGGCCAGAATCGCCCAGTTGGTTCACCTTGCTCCTTCTTATTGTTTCCATTGTATCCGAAGATAAAACGCATTGTTACCGCATTTTTACATCTGCGACTTTGAGCTTCCAATTCATATGGGCGCAAATGCTTCATTTTCATTTATGGTTATACTTGATTTGTTTCTACACATGTCTTCACATACTCAAGTTTTCTCCGCGATAAGAGGTGAAATATAGACTGACACATAAAATGAATTACAATTCCTTTTGTGGTTCATAATACTCAATGTTTTCAACGCTCTATACAAACATTTCATTTTTAATATTTGCAATAAGTGATTATTACGTATTAGTTTATATAAACAATTTAGCACCGGGCTAAACTAATATCACATGGTATAAATACAAAATATTGTAGCCATTATATATATACAAAGCAAAAATTGAATGTCACAAGGTCCACAATGATTGGTAACATTCAAAAGATCGTTATCCAATGTATCCTCCATAAGGGTTGTGCTTGATGAAAAGAGTATCATCTGGTGCCAATGGAATATCTTGTATTGGTTTCCTCACGATGTAATCATTCTTTTTCGTTGACGGGAAGCATTCTTCGATTTTCTGCGAGAGAAAAATGTATGTCCACACTTTATTCAAAATAAATCAAATTTAATGATAAAACAATGGTTCGCTCATTCAATCTATTTGTCCTTTATATTGAATAATAGATTATCCATAGAGCTTCACGAATTCATATAGGAAATATTTAATAGCTGCGATGAACTATTTGCCAATTAGAAAAGAAAATTTCGGGCTTTATCGAAACGAAACACGCAAAGTCGGTATTCCTCTTTCGCTTGTTTATCACTTTTGAATGTAGTAATCGAAATCAGACATTGCATCTGCTTATCAATAAACTCGTACTTGACTATCTACTTGATATCTTTCGCATATTTGCCATTCCACACTTAACATCAAGATAATGATAACAAATGACATTCTAATAGAATTAGAATTTTCTGCTCAATTGTCATACATTATTTCTTCAAATTTTTGATAAAAATGAATTGAATCTAAAATTTACTGAGAAAAATTTATTACAGCAGAAAAAATTTGGAGACAAATTTTTTCCCTTTTTTTCGCCATAATTTGGCTTCTGCTAGTCATCAGAAATATACATTTATAAGCAATTTGTGCTAAATGTCAGTATGTACGAATAATATGTAATTTTTTTATCAATACGATAATAACTCGATAATAAACACACAAATGAAAGAAGTGTAAGAGTGAATTTATAAAAAAAAGTGTAAAAGGGTATAGGTAAGTATAAAAATTCGGTAGATTTGAAAATTATCTCAACTATGAAATAGGCAGAAGAGAAATTTGCTGCGTACCTGACATTTTTTAGCATTTTTCTGGGATGAACACCAATACTTTTCACCTATCGAGCACTCATCAATCACGTGGGCCTCGTTTAACTGCAGATGCAAATATAATAGTGGAATTAAAACTTTTTCATACTTTTTTCTCGTTCTCAATTGAACACTCTTAAAATTCATTCGGATGAAATAACATTTATCACAATGTCCTTGCGTAATTGGCCCTAAGCCTCGCGAAGAGCTCACTTCTTATTGTAAATTATGAACAATTATTGTTGGTGATAATGCAATATTCGATTTAAAAAAAGAGTCCATTACCTTGAAAACTTTCAATAGAATACAAGCTACAATAGTTAGAAACAATGGAGTTCTCATGTCGGTGTTTCCGATAGACTTTCGCACATGCCGAACGTTACGGATAGAGTGCGCGAGCTGTTTCTCGTTTTAATCAATCAATAACGAACTGAAATTGCTGCACGTATCATTGATAAGTCTACCGCGTCGTGCCTGGAGCTGAATATTGCGTGACACGTGATCAACGCCACGTTTTTGGAAAATATCTATTCCTCGGCAATAAGTCGATTTCCATCCAGTCAATATTACACTTGTCACTGTTCAATGATTCGTTGAAAATTGGAGATGGAAACAGAAGGAAAGACAAGAGGAAATAGTAATTGAGTTGAAAGTCGACTATCCATGCCTGAATTATCAAGACGTCTTCATCTGTGGATCTTCGACTCGTTCTTTTCGACGGATATTTGTCTAACTCGACTAATGTTCTTCGTCTTCTCTCACTGACGGTGCGTCAATAATTGTTTTTCTGATTATTCTTTCATTTAGGTCATTATAAGCTGCATAAATTGTTTTTCTTTTGCGCAAACTTCTCCATGATGATCTTTGAAGTTCATTTGTACTTGTCGTAGTTTAAACCTTAATTAATTATTAATTAATAAATTATTCGTAACATTGTATAATACAGTAAAAATGTACGTTATACTATATTCAACCTCATTTTTTTCGAGATCAAGTCTGATGCGTCATTTTAGTGTCATTAGAGTTGATTCATATGTACGTGTGTCAATGGTTAGCAAGTATATAATATAGACTTAAGCGTTGTAAAAGATACTTATAGCTCACTGAAACTTCCCCCCCCCCAAAAAAAAACTAGTTGAAATTCCTGATTCACGCGTGCGTGGTATACGCATGCTAATGAAGCTATATATATATATATATATATTATGGTAATAAACAAAACAATTCATTGCCAAGTTTCTAAATTTATGTTGAACATTCTGAGATAAGGATGTTGGTAGAAAAATTAGGAGGAAGACTTTTACACATCCATTGTTAGCGATTTCCTTTCTTCTAGTGCGGGGAGTGTTATATCGATTGAGTGTACGTGTAAACTATTATTGTCGCTACGTAATACTTCAACCAGACTTTTTGATATTGATGAGAAATTTCAAATTTTGTCACCCACCGACACAAAAAGTTCATTGTACTTATAATAATTCCGAATAAAAATATGAAATAAATAACGCGAAAGGCGAATATGTGCACATAAATATGAGGTATCTTCATTGAATGATAATCTAAGACAGTGGAGATAAATTTTAAGTACACGAAATATCGCCTGTATTGTTTTTCAGCAAACCAGTGGCTCATGATTCATCGTCGCTCTATTTATAAACTACTCGCTATTTGGACCTATTCTTTTATGTCTGCATCATGTGTAACTATATAATATAATATAAGGTATGGAATTGTTTAGTAGTTGAGGATCAACAATTAGAAAAAAATGTTATTGTATGTGAATACGTTACCAAACCATCAAATAGAATTGAATGTATGGAATTTCTTAGTTATAAATGATGCAATTCCAACTCTGAAAGAACGATTTTATCATCTTTCTAAACTCTTAGAAACTTCGATTTGATCTAGACCTAGCAACCAATTGGAAATACTTTCTCAGATCCAAGATTACAGATAGTCGTCGAACTTATTCTGCACCGAGGTTAGAATTGCATTGTTTATTCTGTGCGATAATAAAATATGAATGCAACCACGCAAAAACTTACGATTAAAAATGTTGTGCGGCATTACTAAATATATTGGAAATTGTAAATTTTTTAAAGAATTTTTACTATTGAAGACTTGTACACCATTTACAATGACACAGTTAACAGCATTAGAAAAATTAGAAACAATTTCTATTTATTATTAAAATTGCCCTTTACTATTAAAATTTGACATATATATCTTTCAAAAAGATTCGCATGAGTCAACGTCGTTTGAAGATACCAATTTTTCCCTGCGTATAGCCGAGGACTATACGATTGCGCGAACAGCATATTATCGTCGAGTCGTTGCTCCTGTCATGCGACTGTAATGCAAGCAAAACGGATCTGGAATCGACAAAAGCGGCGACTCATTTCGATAGCCAGCTCCATACGTATATAGATACAGTATACATGCAGTTCTGACGCTTATTGACGTACAAAGAATGACGCATGTTTCATCGTGCGTACGCGATTCTCCATACATGATCTTGCGTGAGTGGTATTGTCACTCAATAATATGCGAGCAAATTTTTTATGCAGAGATAACGAATAGTTACGTTACATTGATACTGAGCTGTATTGATAATAAGTTTATTGGTATATACATACTCACATCCCTCATACCAAAATAGATAAATCCAATGATTTTATGAGCTGCATTCGGTTCTTGGGCTGATTAACTTTGCTTCCTAGGCAACTTCCAAATATGCCTAATGCGAGACCATTTTAAACTTTCTAGATTTTTAATTTTTCGGGTACGATTTTCCGAAAATATATCCTTCCAAACTCATTCTGCATCTCAGAATTATTACTCGAGATTGAATGTCTCATTCGACTCAAAATTCAATACTCGTAATAACAAATAGAATATACAAAGATATGTATTGAACCAAATAGAAAAATATTCTTACAATAACTGATTGATTAAGATAATATTGAAAACAGATAATACAGATAACACGGATATATAGGTGATTGCTATTTTGCTATTACGTAAAATAGTTCAAGAATCAAATTCGTATAAGATCGTAATCATCTCGAAACACCTGTTTTAATATTCTCATTTAACAAAAGTATTTCCGAGCATCAGTTTGGTTTATATTTTTCCAACAAACCAAAATAACCAGAAGACTTAACTTTTTTTTTAAAAGAAGCTCAAATGAAACACATTTTGGTAAAGAACTACAAATGGAAAATTGGAGTACAATTTGTTGTACTTTGTTCCACTAAAACATACTTTCAGTGCCAAAACTTTCTGCTTGAAGTTCTTTCAATACTAAAAAATGCGGTATTTTTGTGCTCCCTACAGGTTCAGTATAGTTAAGCTCGCTTATAGATATTTGAATACTCCCACGTTTCTTTTTTTCTTCTGAGCATGCGCAATGCTCGACTATCGTCATCGACGGTATCAGAAGAAAAAAATTTCATTCTGCAACCACTGATTTTACGTTAATTTCTCGTAAACTAATTGGCGGCATAACCAGGACAAAATCATTAGGTTTATCTGATTAGATTTAACTGTCAAATTGATTGGGAAGGTCAGTGGATCACACCGATACTATATGAAGTATCAATGAAATATACACTTGCTCACTAGCAGAAGCATTTTTGTGGATGTATAAAACAATATCAACAAAAATAAAAACAATCGTGAAAGTCCAAATAGAAATGGACTGGAGCACGAAGGCCACGTTAGTATGTTTATCCGTTAATCGTTATTAGTTTCGCAATGCATTACAATCTATTTAGATTTCGTAAGTATTGATAACCTCAAATTATTAAATCTGAAATTGAAGGATTTCTGCAATCATTATACTAAGAGAGTAAAATGCTTTTAGATGAAGTGACAAACAAGGGATGCTTCATAAGTCACGAGATACATAACACCCTTTCGGCGTGCGGCTTGTCGGAGAATTGCGCATGCCCAATAATTGCGCAATGATTCTTCAATCGTCGAGTCAAGCCGCAAGTGCGAGACACAAGGGAACTCGTGTCTCAAGCTCAATCATCGTTGACGCGGATATCGAAGACGTTCATGTGTTGGAAACATGATTTTGGGATTAAGCGTACAACTGTGTGTTGTAAAAACCGTGGTTCCACAAATGACAGCGTGAGAAACTTATATGTTTAGCCGAATGAGTTTTATTAGTTGATACAATAACTGATACAGCCGCAGAAGAAGATTTATCTAAATTGTACTGTAAAAAGCTTACGTGAATGATCTGCTCTTTGATGATCTATGTTTCCAAAGACATTCCACAGTATCTACCTTTGATCATAACTGAGCATTGTAGTTGACAGAAGTATCAATTAAAGGAACCATGCAGTGGTCCACTATTTCTCTCATACTCTGTATTTTTGGATTTCTCAAAGAGTTTCGACCAAACGAACCGTTTGTTACCAATTACCTCACTGGTCATTGGAAAAATTTCACAACTGTTCAAGTAAGTTGAATATTATTCTCATCATTCTAAAGTTTCATATCTCCAAATAATGTTAAAATAATTCTGACAAGTTAGTCATCTACGTTAACCAGATGACTAAGATTACTTTCAATTTATCAAGAAATGTTATTCCTTGTTAGAACATAACAAAATCAATTTGTATGAATTTTCTCCAACAATTATTTCATTTAATTAGTCTTGTTGTATATCTACTTGGAGTAAGTATGTGAGGATGTGAAAATAAATAATACCATACCTTAATGGTAAATGTTGATTTCTATACAAATTACAATTGCAACTGTGCTTGACATGTACATTGTTTCTCTTGATCTATTGCCGATATGCTTTCTTACATTCATGTTCATGCTTACTTGCCTCAATTTAATCTTTTATTTAAAAGAGAGTCGTTACAATTATACATGCATCGAGTTTCAACTTTATTAAATCAAATCATTGTGTTGAGATGAAAAAAAATTTTAATGAATATTTCATCTCATGTTAAAATTGTTTTCAGGTCAATCAAGAAATTTACCCGATTGGCACTTACTCTTATTTTGCAACTCTGATACTAGTGTTCTTATTAACAGACCTGGTGAGGTACAAACCTGTCATAGTACTATGTGGCTTGTCTGGAACAGTTACATTTTTACTAATAAGATTTGGGACAACCATACTCCACATGCAGATAGTTGAATTCCTTTATGGCTTACTGTTGTCAACTGAAGTTGCCTATTACACTTATATATATGCTAAAGTTGACAAGCAACATTACCAAATAGTTACTAGCCACACAAGAAGTGCATTCCTTCTTGGTCGTTTTAGTGCTGGCCTAGTTGCTCAATTAACAACGTCTTTCGATGTATTGGATTATGAACAGTTGAACTACTTGACTGCAGGATGTAAGATAATTTTCATCAATTTTATAACTAGCCAATAGTTTTTGCATACTGCATTTTTCATGAATATGATTGTAACATATGAAAAACATGAAATCCAAACAAACTATTTTCTTTTTTCAGCTCTTGCTATTGCAACAGTTTGGGCATTTTTCTTACCTTCAGTCAATCAATCGATTTACTTCCATCGCTTGGATCCCATTACCACTGATATATCAAATTCATTTGAGAGTCAAGGAAGCAATCAAACATTGTCTACCTCGTCGCACAAGCCTTCCAATGCAGGAGGAATATCGTTTTTTGTTAAGCTCCGGCATGCATATTATCTATTATTTCAAGATTTTGTGAAGGCATACACCAATGGTCATGTTGTTAAATGGTCTCTTTGGTGGGCAGCTGCAACCTGCGGTTATTTGCAAGTCATAAGTTATATACAATTATTGTGGGAAGATGCTATTAAATCAAATGGACAAAATAGTGATATTTACAATGGTGCTGTTGAGGCTGCATATACTATAATTAGTGAGTGAATAAGTTTTATTTTATGTTGTAAATTAATAGCCTTCAAATTTATAACAGTCTGAGTTGGTAGGACTAAGAGTAAAACGAATATGGACGTTTTCTTTTACTAGGCGCTCTGGTTGTCTTTGGAGTTGGAAATCTTCACTTTAATTGGCCTCTTGTTGGTGAAGCAGTATTGTCAATGTTTTCATTCTTAGAAGGAATACTTCTACTAATTTTGTATGTGAGCTATGATATATGGGTTTTATATATTGCCTACATCATTTTTGGAGTTATTTATCATTCAATCATCACCATTGCCAGGTATGTTATCATCAAATACACTCCTTTTTGACTCAATTTGTTGCTAGAAATTTACATCTGGTATGTTTACAGTTTTGAAGTTGCTAAGAAATTATCAGAAGATAGTTATGGCTTAATATTTGGGATCAATACATTCTTTGCATTATTGTTACAATCATTATTGACATACATTGTTGTTGACAAAAACACTTTTGCCACAGATATAAGAACTCAGGTAAAATACAATATTTGTTGGAACCATTTGAAAACATTTATTCGAAATAAAACCTTTAATATTATTATTTCAGTACCTAGTATATGGAGCATACTATATAGTATTGGGTATTATTTTTATGATAATAAGTGCTTTTACAATAACTCATTACTACAAAAGTCAAAAACCTTTGAAAATCTGGACAAAAAGTATTGATTCAGTGATGGAGCCTGAAGATAAAGAAAGTGAATCAGACTGAAATTCTCATTTGAGCTCTAGAGATGAAACTAAGAGCAGAAAATTAATTGATGTTGTTGAGAAAAATGCATGTCGTTTTATCGTATGATAATGTTACCTTAATGTGGGAGTTTTGAAAGTTTTCAATTCTCAGGGAAAGTTTTGAAACTTGACGACCTAAGTTTATAATAAGCTATTATTATTCAATGTGATATGCCATGACACAATTTGAGTGTTCCTGTGTTAAGACTGTAGAAGATAATAATAGAATATATATTTGTTACTTATTTTATAGATGTTATACATATTTAGAGTAGGAGAGCCAAGAGACCCATCGTTACTTTTGAAAAATCGTACAAATCTATTGAGAAAGATGAAAAATATTTTGTCAGATGTGTTAGTCGTTGTTTAATAAAGGTAATTCTAACTTTTATCCATATATTATTTACATTATGACCCTTCTAAGAAGAGTAAACTCTACCACCAAGTGAACCAATTTTTATGATATATTTGTAGGCGTAAGTATTGAAAAACTAAAAAATTATCCTGAGATGCAAAATTATATTATCATTTTACTAAGCAACAAATATCTGTTCTTGCATGGGACGTTCAGAAGCAATTTGATAAATCCGTTGTTTTTATCTATTTGAAACTATTGTGCAGAGAAAATTATATAGAAAAAGTGTGCAGTTTATTTTCTTGCCCACCATGAATATCACTGAACAGTTTTCTTTGTAGCAAAATCATGTGACAAATTGTAATTGATAGTATATTATTTCGCAAAAATTTTTCGTGCCGAAATCGCCTCGTGCAATAATCATTACAAATATCTATAAGATTTTTAAATCTAGTTTAATATCTAAGATTTTCTCAATTTATTGCAGGATTCGAAATTACTTGAAATGAAAAAAAAGGAATATTATCAATAAAATTAAGGTCTAAACTCGACTCGACCTTTCTATTGCACATTCAACATTGTCTTGTATCATGCGAACAGATCCGACAAAATTCGGAACAAACACGTAACTCAAGTTCTAGAAACATTTAATTTGGATGAAAGTTTCAATTATTAGGTAACATAAATTAAAAAAAAACGAATATTCTCTAAAATGGCCGAGAAAAACTACTGCAGAACTCGACCTGTCAGATCACTGCACAAATGCTTCAATATGGCTCTCGGATGCGGGGAGACCGAAGTATAAACTTGACCTTCATAGTGCGTTAGCTCGCGCGAGCGCGTAACTGCAGCTTGGGGAAATCCAGCCAGTCGATGTCGTTCCCAACAAAGAGAATCAAGAAAATGTATCGGTTAGTTTATAATAGTGCACAGCTTGGGTTTTCCTGGCTTTTTTGTTACTTATGCACTCGCAGGAGAATTTATATTGCTACAATCTCTTTTTATATAAAATGAAATATTCTTGTGGGACTGAAAAGTCCATTGTAGAATCAAGGAGTCTGACTTCTTTAAAAAATAGTTTGAGCCACAATCCATATAACACGAATTGGCATTCCAAGTGTGAATAAAAAATTAAATGATTAAGATTTTTATCTAATTTTTGTGAAAATCCCCGGTGCCGTTTTTACTTGTATTGAAGTGAAATATTTTTTATGTTATACGTGATCATAAACGCTCATTTCACACACGGAAACCGATCCGTAAAATATTTCACGCACTAGTGCGTGAAATTGCATTTCACGCACTCAAATCTCGATGAGTGAAATTCGCGTTTGGATCACTTATAACATAAAATATCGTATGCAACTCGTGAAATGCGATTCGACGCACTTGTGTGACCGCCTAACACTCGTTCGCCGGCGACTCGTGCAGGCTTGTCACACTGGTGCGTGAAATCGCATTTCACGCACTAGTTGCATAATATACTATTCTAACAAGGAGAAATGCCGAAAAAAAACATTTTGACCAGCTTGAAATATTTACAGCCATTGTGCAATCATTCTTACAAAGTAATCGAAACATTCTATCTGGTTTGCGTTCGGTAAGGAAGTCATCTTTTGGATAGACTCTATGAACTAGGTCTAAGAAATCGATTAACGTACGAACTGCATTTCACCTTGATAATGCAATATATTTTTCTTATTTCAGAGTTTCAACAAAGACATAAAGATATCCCATATTTACGAGTATTGAACATTTTTCAAGGTTTCCATAGCTTTCGGAATATTTAGTATTTCGAGGGTTCTCAAAAGCTTAATTTATTCTTCTCAAAAGCAAATTTATTCTTGACTGACTAGTTGACTCAACAAAGCAAAGACTCGAAAAGAAAAGACACACGGTCTTAACCCGTCTTAAGATCAAACCGTCGCGTCCTTTTTCGCGAGCCTCCTAAAACCGCAGATACTAACTATTTGTATCTATTTTCGTACACCCACGCATTGTCTCATACAGACCCTGGAGGAATAAAGGTACCAAACATTTTATTCGTTAAAAGAGATGTTGCCCAGAGAGAATACACCAGTTGTTGTTTGAGTTCTATTATTGTTTAATTAATTATTCTTGAATCCATTCGATTGATTTGCAGTCTTTTAATTTACACAGTGCATGCCCAACAAAATAATAGCTTCGCTGACCTGTATACATTTTTCGCGAATCAAAATCACCAATTTCCGCCTCGATAATATGTGCAATATGGTATTCCCGAGCTCGAAGACGAACTGAGTGTAGCGCGCCGCCAATACAGCCTTGATCTTATTCGAAATCGTGTACTTATTCCACACATAAAAGGAGAGAAGCCCGCACTCAGCCGATTGTAAATGGTCTCGAGTGGCCGGTCAATACACTCAAGCCGGTGTGTCTTTCCGAGAGATGTCAGAAAAGCAGCGAACCATTACATAGTTATCCGCTAAAACTATACAGCATATACTTATATACGCGCCTCGGAAGGAGCAAAAAGCCAAAGTTTAATCGCCGGGGGAAACCCGGAGGAAAATTGAAGCACGTCGGAGGTTGTTATGTCCTGCAGGTGAATTATGCGCGCAATTGGATATATCGCGCGCCTCGGATCACTTAAACAAGTTGTACCGCATATATATACGTACGCTCGATGAATGATTCAGCGGTTCGCGTCCAGAGCATTGTTCGTGTGGAATGAGTCGCATTTCATAAATGTTTATTGGCCGCACTATTGGAAGATGATATATAGTGTATAGTGAACTGATCAAAGTAAAATGCGCGAGCATTCAAAACCTCACCAGCAGAATATCCCCGTGGGTACTTCGAAAGTATTATGTGATCATTATGTAAATCTTGTATGTACATACAACGTACGATATAATACACATGAATAATTAATTCTCATGGAACCGGTATTTTCCATATGGTCTTGAAATTTGAGCATTGAGAAGAACTGTTTGCAATCCTGAACGGCTACGGGTAGTTCGAATTAGTTATATTTTTCAAGCATTTTACCAAAGTTGTTATTTGGGGTGTTAATAAGGACCAAAACAGACTAGAAGTCATTAAACCAACGCGTGCCAAATTTACGTATACATTTTCTGGTGTTTCTATTACAACGAACTTTTTTTTGCATTTTCAGTGCAAATCTGAATCATTTATACGGTTGTCCTCAAAAGGCTGACACCGCTGTTTAGATCGCTCTCGACTATATCAGTTCTCTATCCAATCATGCCAACTATCAGTACGTCCGGACCTTTGAACTTTGGAATCGAACCCATAGCTTTTACTTAAAACTGATTACAAATAGAGTAGGTGTACTCAATATGGACCAGGACCTAATATGGACCAGCCTTTGTATTTCATATAATATATATATATATATATATATATATATATATATATATATATATATATATATATATATATATATATATATATATATATATACGCACGTCTCAAGCAGCGCCGCAGCACAGAATCTTGTCGGTAATACAGAATGAATACAGAATGAACGAGGAAAGAAAACATTTTGACCGGTCGCGAATACTTACGCCGAATTGTTAGATCTCATTTTCTTTGTTTTTTTAGCAATTCGGATTCCTCATCTAATTTCACTCGAGTGAGTGCGAATTCTTTCAACGCTTTCAAGGAGCTAACACTACCCGCTAACTCAAAATATAATCGGTTCAACGAACTTCCTATTGTGATGCGATTTGTAACCACTGTATGTCAACGCTATAATCATGTTCAATTATCATTTTATGCAATAATTATAACATGTATATCGAAACAGACCAGACGGGGTTCTACCCCAAGGTTGAATAAACGAATATCTATCTATCTATCTATCTACCTCCGAGTGTTCAATCACGATGAAACTTTGGTGATGTGGTTTATGGGTAGCCTATAATAGCTTATATATGCAGCCTAGCAGTCCAACGTTTCGTTTTCCCGGAGATGTACGTAAACTATTATCGACCTCATCCATTTACAGTAAGGTACATGTACCCAATATGCGCCACCTAAACGAGAAAGTTCACTACATTGCGTCAAACTCTATTTTTTCAAAGTGGCTAGTACCAAATTGAAGGTCCACTCAATACCTTCAAAATGAATCAAGCTATATTCATTTTTGATTCTTTTTTACGCCAAGATATGATAGTTTAAAAAAAAAAAAATCGTGGAAAATATTCCGACTGTACCCAATATGAGCTACCCACAGATTACTTTTTTTCATCCGGTCTCTTTTTGTAGTTCTCTGGCAGGAATCCGAATAGATGGTATGAACTAAAAAGTTCTTCTAAATACCTTCAAAATGATCCAAGACGCATCTGGCTCCGATTTTCATACACTGAATGATAACATTTTCAAAAAGTGTTCTTTTTTGGTCATCCCTAGCAACCGTTGCTACGGAAGGGGGGACGGACCAGATATTATTTTGCACAAGTTTTTTGAATGTATATCCACTGTTCCATTGAAATATTTTGGCATGAAAAGTGAAAACAAAAAAGGGTTGAACAACTGCCCAATATTTTTGGTATATAATTAAGAATTTGTAAAATTCACAATTCTTCCTGAAATTATGCACAATTTTTTTTTTAAATGAAGCTTCTTAAAGTATACTGCTAATGTACTTAGCAGTGTCTTTTCAACGGTGTAGCCATCGTTCAAAGGTTACGTCTTTCGAATATATAAAAATACACAAAATTACGTTTTCCTCACTTTTAGATGTAAATAACTCAGTTGTAACGGCACTGACAAAAAATCCATGGAAACTAATTTGTGTAATTGTTTCCGTTCTATCTGATGTAGTTGTCAATTTAGAAGCAAATATATTCTAAACTTAATCTTATGTTACCTCGATAAAACGTGTCATTATTGTTATAGCTGAAAAATCATAACAAACAAGGTACGATTTTTCAGTCATTTTTAAATGACTAAAATACAAAATTTACTACGATTACTTAGAACCACAAGTAGTTTGAGTTTATGTTGGTACCGAGAAACATAATTAATAGAGAAAACAAAATATCAAAATGATGAATTGGATATTTTCATTTTCACCATCAAAAATATACCGTTTTCATAAGAATAGCCTTATATAGATACACAGATCAATAGAACGACGAAAAGTATTATAATATATCAAACATAAGAAGTGACGCGATGGGTTCAATCAATGATCAAGTTTGATATACGCTGAATAGTGAAGCGGTGTATGGATAAAGGAAGAAATTGCAGTATATCAGTATATTTGTCATCTAATCATAGAATATACATGAGTTGTGCGAAAACTACGGAGGTGGGCATATGAAGTATTTGAAAATAGTATCAGTCGCATACTCGGGTAGAGGATCATTTCGAATGAATCTGCAGCCCATAGTTCATCTACGTGCCATTCGAAATAGCCGGGGAAAACTGCACCGAGGGTTTGTATAAACAATAAGACAACAGTGTTACATGCGCACGTGCTGCGTCGAGCATCGTCGATCACGAGTAGCGCGCCAGAATATATATATGTATAAATATATATAGACGCGAGTGCAAGAGCCAGGAGGCCGCGGATAAAAGCAAGCGTCGGCTGCTTTCATGGCTCAGTTTTCGTCGAGGCGCGCGCCTAGTCGCCAGTGCCTTTCTCCTTTCTGCGATCAGCTCACTTTCATCAGCGACTTAACATGGCCAGTTTGGTGAGTGTGAGCTCGCTTTGCCTCTGGTGAAAGTTCATGTGCGTGTCGTCCCGTGCGCGCATGGACGAGTGGTGCATTTTGGTCATCCCCGAGGATCGTGCCCGTCGATTAGTGATCTTGTGAATTCCTGTTTACACACACACACACACACATACACATACACAAACACATGCAAGCGAGACCGCCCCACGGAATATTCGCTCGATATTGAATTCCACCGAATCCCGGCAAAATCACTCTATTTTCAAACGAGTCGCTCAACAACCCGTGTGTGATTTGTACTTATATACTTTGACCTGGCTTTGAGTATGATTTCATTAGGAGTGTGAGGAGTCAAACGGCAAATCACAATGTCGATGTAAGGAATCGCGTCCATGGCATCAAGAGAATGAGTCATCTCATTCACAGGTATAGAAACTTGCGGATCAAAGTTTTCTGTATCATACAAATATCCCCCTTGATAGCTCGAGTCTCACTATTACAGTCTTGACTCTTGAGCGATGAGCGCGTCTGTTTGCACATTGACTCAATGAGGTACAAATAATGACAGCTGCACGCTGCACATATGTCACGTTTGTTTCCACGGTGGAGACTGTGAAAAAAGCTCACTCTAGAATGTCAATCAATCCTTGTTTACATCCAACAGCTGTATAGTCAATGACGAATATTTCTCGCGATTGTCTTAGTCGCATAACATAACGATACCAAAATCACGCGACTGATTCTATCAAAGTCAATTGCACAGAGTATAGAAAATATACACTTGGACAAGTTTCCGGTGAAATTTAGAGCTCAGAACGTGGTAAAAATTTCCGACCGGACGGTGATCGCGGCAGATCCATTCCGCAGTTCGATATAGTTTTCACGAGACAGCTGACGATGCAATTGGAAGCATCTGGAGCGATTGGGTAATGGGAATAACAAAAATGTACGGAGGACGTTACAGTTTCGCAATTCCATAGTTTTCCAGGACGACACGGTAAATTGTACAGGACGTCATGGTAAAATACATCAGAAATCATGCAAAGTATTCTGTCCCTGAGCTTTAAGAGTCGCTATGGTGAAGTTCAGGTGTAGATAGTAATTTATATTGTATGTTCCTGGAAGTGTATAGATAAAAAGTTGGACGGAAGTCACTTGTTCGTGAATTACGAGGCTTTCCACTGTAATTTTCATTTGAAAATTCTTTCACTTCAATCCTTTCTCGTAGATATTTTCCCTGCCTTGAACTAGCAATTTTGTTCTCGGATCTGCGTAGTGAATAGTTTCGAGACATTAAAATCACTTGAGTGACTCATTCCTTCGAATTCATGTTGCTTGGTTGATTTATGGTCACTATTTAAATGCAAATGTAATTAAATTTCCTCGGTGGTAAAACTAAAAATAGCCAAGTTTGCATGAGCATTAAAATTTTCTCATCCAGCGTAAGCTTTTTTTTCCGCTACCGAATCGACAGCATTGAAAAATGCCGAGTCTAAATCGCGGAACAGCAACAATTGCACTAAACTAGATTAGAAATTCATCTGACGTGACCGACAGGGGAACGAATTATTAGCCGCAGAGAATATATATATTTTCCAGTCGTAAAAATGCCCCTCGCAAATGCCGTAAATCTCTATGAACTACTTTCCACAAGAATATTCGAAAAAATGACCCAGGCCGCTGGTCTCTTGTGCGTATCCGATACAAGGGGTCACACAAGCTCTTTATCTTGGGCGACAAGAAGCCAAGCTACTTTTTGTAGCCGATAAGCTATCGAAAATAGCTGCCTCAACACACGTGCTCCCTGTGTATCTGCCACCGGCTATGGTTTCACTTTCTTCGCGGGCCATCAGAAAAGAAACACCTGTTTCCGGAATCGTTACTTGCGTCATCGGCTCAAGGCTCTATACATTGGTCGGTTGGTCCCGGAGCAGCCTTGCTCGAGTAGCCGCGGCCAAGTTATGAATCCTTCATTTTTCTGGTGTGCTTAATTGTGAGAGACGATCAGCAGGCGTGACGAGGTTTGATTATACGAACACTGGTAATTTTCGCCGCGGTGACAGCGAACGCGTGAAATCATGATTATGATTTGTGTTACGGCCGAGTCTCGTATATACATGTGCTGTTTTCCTCCTCTACCTCCAACATACGCGTTATTTTCACAGCTCGAGGTGCAACCCTGTTGTTGTAGGATTTGAATGATTGCACAATAATAGACAATTAGCGCGCGCACGCGGCAGTATCGAGAGTCGCATCTTCATCAGCGCGATATATTGTTGTGAAGTGCATATTATCCGCAATAGACGTGCCACAGCATTTTCCTCATTTCGTGTGCTAACGCCGTTATATCATGTGATGCAAATAAAGAACAACATACATCAGGAAGTGGCGCGGGATAAGTAATCACTGCGCCTGGAGAATGTGTTAAAATTCACTTTTTATACGTTATTATTCGCTCCAAGATCCAGTAAACACGTTTCTGTAAACAGATTGTTCTTATAACGACTAGCGAAATCGCATTTCCGTGGCAGGAGTCATGAGAACGCGAGATAAGAACGATAATGAATTCAAACGAACAGTCCCGTATTGGCTAACGCCATGTGCGAGTCCGTCTGATGTTACTCCACCGACATCACTCGTACTGCGAAAATCGAACTGGTTCCTCCGACGCGACTGTTTTGCATTTTCCGTGTACCTATACGGACCACGTGCGTCATTATCCGACGGGTACAAGAATCCGCGCGAGTTCCGCTCTAAAAACCACGGGGAATCCCCGCGACGGGTGACGTTGGGAAAAGAAACAAAAAAAGAAAAAGAGCAGCTCGCTTGTAGATTTCAAGAGCGCATCGATTTCAGGCGCAGGAAAGCCGGTGTGCCGGTGCGTGCACGTGACGTCATCCGCGCGAGGCGCTTTCACTGTCCCGCGCAAGCAGCATTGACAAATACGGGGTATGTGCGCGCACGCGCGCTCCGGGAAACTTTGCAATTTTGGGTTTGAGGAGAAAATTGGTAAACCGTTGCGTCGGCCGCAGGTTATGAAATTCGCGTGTCGGTACACGATGAAAATTAGGGAGTAGAGGAATCCTGCGAGCCGAGGATGTCGCAAAGCTAATAGAATAAACAGCGTTTGAACATTTTTCTAATCGGTTCCTTTGCAGATTGATTCAATTATATCGACGAATGCTGAAAACTCAAAATGTATTTTTTTGCAGTATACTTGATGGTATGCAATTTAAATGTACGATTTTTTAGTTTTATAGATTGTAGATATTGTAAGAACAATGATTTGATCAAATTTCGTGATTGATTAGATATTCAAATTATACACAAACGGATTAACTAACTAGACATTTCAATTTGCAATTTATCTCGCGCTCAAACTGATCACGTATGCAACGATTTATTATTTTTTTTTTTTCGAGTACTGTCTACTTACTATGTATATATTCCTTTATAATACGAATACACCGAAAATGTATGATACGAATAAAGAATGATAAATATCTTTCAAAAAGTACAAAAGCAGCTGAAAAAGTCTGTTTGAGTGTATGAAGGCCGACATATGCTTTAAATTCTTTTTCGAGCCAACTTTTGACTTTGCCGAATATTCATGGTACTGGACAAGTACGTAAGGAAATTCTCCCTCAAATTTTGGCTCCAATAGACCAACATGCCGGTGGAAGCGTATACAAGTACACATATTTACATTTACTGTATATGTCCTCGGTATCGGCCTCAGTCAAACTATATTTCGTTACATCATCCTCGGGCTCCGCGTAGATTTGAACGACTTCTTTTCGCAGAGAATATATATACATGCTCGTGTACTTGAAACACCTGAGTGCGTGGGCGTGGTGTACATACATGTAGGATAGCGCATCGCGCGACCGGTCAGCAAAACGGGTCGCCGCTTTCTCTCCCATCAGCGAGAAAGTTTCTTTTTTCGAGCGGATAAATGTCGCAGCGAGTTCCCAACTCGTCATTTTTCTTCGATACTCGCGTGGATATACCGAGTCTTCAATTCGACGGGTGCAACCGACAAACCATTGTCTTCTCTGTTTGCGTTAAGAAAAATTTCAATAGAATAGATTCGTCTTTTTCATTATCAGATTCATTTAGATATTTTTTTACTTAAGAATCTGTTGTTAAAGTTTGTTATACTCATGATCATCACGGATATTGTTCGTGATGAATCTACTTGTTACAAGTGATATACACTTACAAGTATAGCAACTTTCGATATTGGATTCCCTAGTATTCGTTAATTTCCGTGTAACGAACATTTTTATAAAAAAAAAGAAACCGGCTAAAAACTGCTGATGAAAAGATATGCAAAAATGCCGAGAGGAAAAATGATAAACTAACGTCTCACCGGGATAAAAAGGTTAAGCAGTGACGAATCTAAATGTAGAATCTTACTCTTGCAAGAGCACTTGTAAATGTTTGACGTGGGTTGAGTGGAGAGAGAAAAAATAATATCGGCAAATTGAAATTACGAGCCAGAAGTCATAATAAAAGCTCGCGATAGTTACTATTTTTGGTTCAAAGTATCGGAAAAAAATGGGGAAAAAAGTTGCGTGATTATTCTACAGTACATTTGTCGTTCATCGTCATGATGTTATCATTATTCAAGATGATAAAAATGTGGATGTTCTTGAAATAGTCGAGGCTGTAGCGTTTAGAAATGCTCGGCGAGTCTATGCTTCGGCGAGTCTATGAGGTTTCCATGAGTATTCGCTCTTCTGAGCGTTTGGCAACGTCCGAGTTATGGTAATAAATATAATCCGGATGCCATCCACGTAAATAGCCGATTAGCGAGGGTACAAAGTGTCGCAACGTGGCGTGTATACATATACATCGGCGCACGGCGAATGTAGACGCGCGCGTAAAAAGAAAGTACGAGGATTTCTTGAAGCCAGTATTATTATATTGTTAAATTATTCGTGAATTCTCCGAGTCGCTCGCTCGTTACAGACGTTTGAAAAGAACAAAACATGCCGGTATGAAAAAAGTCCCATGCCCTCAGAGAAAATCAATGCAAACTCGGCCGCGAGTGTTTAATTCGATTTTCTCTCGCTGACTGTTAGAGTCGAAGAAAATGACTATAGACTTTACTGCAGGACCGCGAGATCTGTTGAGATTTTGTGGGCCTAGCCGGTCTCTGGGAGAATCGCATCAGACAATTTCGTAATTTTCATATAGATATAACTTTGCCCTGCCGGCGACAAAGAAGGCTATACCCGGAGCTCGGCAGTTGGTAATTGGAGTGTCCCTCTGAATTGCAGATATCGTCGCTGGTGCTGCTAGTGGCATTGGCAATTTCCAGCGATGGACAGTGCCTGGTGGGCGATGACGCGCCGGCAATGGTGAACCAGGAGTCGATCGAGCAGCTGGCCGACGCCCGCTTCGACTTCACCCTGGACGCGCTGAGGCGCATCGCCGAGATACAGCCGACGGAGAACGTGTTCTTTAGCCCGCACAGCCTCTACCAGGCCCTGGGGCTCGCGTACTTCGGGGCCCGCAACGACACCGAGCGCCAGTTGAAAAAGGCTCTACGCATCCCGGACGGCCTCTCCAAGCTCGACGTGCAGAGGTTCTATGCGCTTGAGAAGTCACTCTACGCCCAGCGCAAGGTGAGTAACGCGTCACGCGCATCTTAACGCACGCAAATAAGTTGATTTGGTGGGGATTACGGCGCCCTGTCGAATCGTACATTGATTCGAAGTCGTTCCACGCGTAGATCCTGCACGAATTTCAATAATTATACAACCCGCCGCGGCTCAACTTTTACTTGGCGAACGAGAATTCGAATTTCACAATTTAGGCAGTTTATCAAATTCTCGACTCTCGATCGATGTCTTCGTGTATTTGTGAAAATTGCTGGAAAACGCGTTGGAACAAAATACGATGAGGTAATGAACGAAGGTTATGGAAAGCAAAGCGTTTTGTAACATGCACGTTGAATCAATCCATCAAAATTGGTTGTGAGTGAGCTATAACGTGCAACTGTGCCATTGACATAGTTCCACGCGAAGGCATAAATCAGATAAATAAAGTTTTCAAAATGTTGGAAGACAGTGCCATAACTTGAATAACCTTGGGTAATTTTTTCACTCGCGTCAATGCATGAAGGTAGAACACAAACACGGAGATTCATTTTAAAAAACTCGAGTATAGATTTTTATCAGACAATTAACATTTGGTTGATCAGTTTATACATGTCGTTGGGAATCGAACTTTGGACTTTTTTCAACGTACGTACAAAAGAGTAATTTCTAGTTCGTGAAATTGGAAAATCCAATTGTCTATAACGTTTAGGTGGAGGTTGTGAAACAACAGAGCCTCGCGAGTTCGGGGTGACGAAGTTGAAATCGTTGAAACCGATCAATTTGCAGGACAACTCGAGCGCAAACTACGACTACCGGGTAGCCAACCGACTGTGGCTGAGCAAGGACTTGAAGCTGCGCGAGTGCCTGTTGGACTTCTTCGGCGAGGAGCTGCAGCCGACAGACTTCAAGAAGAACCCGAGCGAACAGTGGACGAAGATAAACGATTGGGTGAGCAACGAGACCCGCGGCAACATCAAGGACCTGTTGCCCAAGACGGCGGTCGACGAGAACACCGAAGCCGTGCTCACCAATGCCGTGTACTTCAAGGGGCTCTGGAAGAACAAGTTCAACTCGGCCAAGACCAAGGACGGCCTGTTCTATCTCGGGGCCGAGAACATGACCCTAACCAAATTCATGAACCAGAAGGGCACGTTCAACTACAGTAAGTACTTTGGCTTTTCTCATCGAGCATACTCCAGCCTGTACGTTTTTACTGTGTACTTTTCGAAGCGTCGGCGAAGCGAACGAATTTCACATCTGCAACATTCGAGCTGGTGTACCGCGCGAATGGAAAGTTACAGTTGATAATGTGTGTCGTGATATGGTCAAGGGCTGATTGCTTCGTATCTGTGTGTAATGCAACGATAATAGACTTGTATCGGCTCTTAAAATTCACACACGGACAACAAATTGTGGCGACGTTTTGTTTTGGTTCGGACTAATATATAGCGTTGAGATTAGCAAAAACTAACCAAACTCTTTTGGCTGTAAGTTTAATTTGGTGATTTCCTTGTTCAAAATACACGTTAGACTGTAGGACAGAATAATTAATAAAATCCTTCTAGTATGAGAAATAATTTACTCCAGTGCCTCGAAACGTTCCATCTTTCGACGGGGAGTAATTATTCTTGAAACTGTGAATATCTATTAACACTATAGCTATTACGGTAATAAAAGAATAACGCCACCAATTCGTGAATTCAATTTATGCCCCGTTCGATAATCTACTTCTCAATTGGATTTCTCGGAATTGATTACGAGTGTTCCGCAATGTTAGCAATAAAATTTACGATCAGAAAATTTTCCAGTAGCTCGGGGGACAATTTAATGAGGCAGCTCTCGGCTCATAGCATTGTTGATTTTTGATTACACAGAACAATGAGATTTAATAACATCATCAAGCCAAGTCAATGGATGAGCTGAGAATTCATTGAAAATCAATATCTATTGGCATATAAAGATACTCGAAGCTTGTACGCTGGTGTAACAGAAAGAACTGATTATTTAGAACTGATATATTGACCATTCAAGTTTCACTAGAGGAATATATTAATTAATTTCGGGCGAAATTCACGTACACGTATATCTGTGCAGCGAGTGTGCATGGCTGCAGTAGGAAAATCACGATAATATATATACATCCTATCTATCAAAATGTGTCGAACATTGACGCAACGGTACGCGGAAAAAGGTCGATACCTGTGAGAGGTACGACACACCGCTCCACCTCGAGATTCTTTAGCTAAGAATAAATATTCGGCGTTAAAAAAATTTTCCCCCGAAAAATAACAATGAATAAGTTTTTCCTTTAATTTTGAGCCTGTTAGAAATGAAATTTACTAATTACAGGAGACCTTGAGCTTGGCTTTAGGGTCTCAGATTCAGCTGAAATTTTTTGAGGTGGTTTATGGTTACCCAAACAGATGCATCAGCAAATGTGATTCGATTTCCCCAATATATTATATCATCTTATTATACAAAGAATGTATACCTGTACAGGTAACGTTACATGGGTCATTCTCGTGAAACCGGTTTTTTCCATGTCCTTGACATTTTGAGCATTGAAAAGAACTGTTTGCCACCCCGAATGGCTACAGATAGTTAGAATTAACTATGTTCTTGAAAGTTAAACCGAAGTTGTTATTTGGCATGATAAAAAGGAGCAAAACAGGCCAAAAAGTCATCCGTGAACGCGTCGTAAAACCAAATTCTCACCTTCCCACTAGCGTAAGTGCTATCATCTCCACTTCAAAAATGATGAAAAAATTGTTTTTCTTTAATTTAGATACATTTTCAAATTTTTCTATTTCAATTTGAATTTTTTTCATTTTTCGTGTGAATCTTTTTATGATTTTCTCAAAAGTAGTCGAAAAACATGTTTCGCGATCGATCAATGATTCCTTATCAATGATTCCAACAGTTGAATAGTAATGATAAGTTTGTCACTTTGCACCATGAAACCGAATCCACAGCTCATGAATTTTGCTCAAAACTGATTACAAACATTTGGCGTCATTGGCAAACGTTGATGCATAGAGAGTCAGATACGAAAAAAAGTTTTTGTTCCTTGGAAAAGCAAATGCGAGATGAACTCGAGTGAAAAGTAGTTGAAAGGTGGGTGCAGACAGGTCGAGAGTAGCACACATAATGGAGAAGCGTCGAAAGGGATATGCCGCGCAGGCAAATCGTCACTGGAATGTCGAAATTTTTGTTGCAGCGGTCTCGAACGAGCTGAGGGTGCACATCGTGCAGCTGCCGTACAAGGGCGACGACGTGTCGATGTTCATCCTGCTGCCGCCGTTCGTGGAGAACAGCGGCCAGGGGGCGGAGGCCGGCTCCGGGGTGAACCAGCTGCTGGCGCGGCTGACCGAGGGCGAGACGGGCGCCAAGAGGCTGCGCGAGGTGATGGAGTACGGGCTGGACCCCCGCGAGGTCATGCTCAGCATGCCCAAGTTCAGCCTCGAGCGGGACCTGCCGGTCTCCGCGCTGCTCTCCGCCCTCAACGCCAGCGCCGTCCTCGACCCGGCCGGCGACTTCTCCGGCTTCGTCGCCGACGGCGCCAAGGCCCCGAGCCTCGGCGACGCCGTCCACCGGGCCAAGATAGACGTGAGCGAGGAGGGCACCACCGCCGCCGCCGCCACGGCCATCTTCAGCTTCAGGTCGAGCCGGCCCACCGAGCCGCTCGAGTTCAACGCCAACCACCCGTTCGCCTACTTCCTATACGACGCCGTCACGCGCGCCGTCACGTTCGCCGGCATCTACCGAAAGCCCACCAAGTAGCGCGTCGCGCCCTGCACCAGCTTCTGTCTCTGGTGCGCGATGTCTCATAACGTCCAGTCGGCAGAGGCGCATTCAATTGAGAATCTCTCGGCGATCGATCTTGTGTAAATACGTTGAGTTTTCTTTTTTTTCCTTCCAATCATTATCGAACGCAAGACTTTGAAGAGGCAAATATTTCAAGGGAGATTTCTACGCGCCGTCTGTGCTGAAGACTGTGCAGATTTTGGGAAATTCAATTTGCAGTATCGAATTGTGTAAATATTTGAATGGGGAGCCAACCTCTTATTTTTCCTTTCCTATTGTAGTCAATTCAACGACCTACTATCAATGCGACATTTCTCATTTTATCCATATGATTTTGCAATCATTATTATTTATTATATATAATGTGCCTGTTATGCAGTTATAACACTTTTATCCATTTTTGTATATGCTGTGTAACGGCTATGTAAATATAAGTACGCGTCATGAGCATTATATTTTTGTTGATGTTGACGTATGTCGGAAAATAAACAATGATGATTATTCTAAAAAGTTGTAAGAAAATTGACGTTCTAGAATAAAGTACTTTAATAAATCATTATACTTTCGACTTACTCGACATGCCAAGAATAAGTTTTCTGTCGAGAGAATAACTTTCCATCCTTTATACAGACATCTTCCATGAATCTTCGTGCCACATCTATAACATCGATCGAGATCTAGTTGCCGATTTGTTATTTAAGTATAAACTTTTAAAAAAATTAATATTCTGATAAGATACTTGAAATGTATCGTTTTATATAAAATCATTCGGAGAAAACGACATTGCATCGTTACATCACAAATCGAAACCTGTTTTCCTGATTAATTTCAACAACACTATTCATGCGTTCATGTTATCGTCAGGATTTGCATATAGCTAAGTTTAACTATGCAAATCCTGACAATCATAAAAATGAAGAAGGCAATTTTTTTGTATGATTAGGAAGTTTCGGTGAAAAAAAAAAACAAGAGTCAGTCGTGTATGATATTTCAAGTTACGGGTGCAAAATTCATCCAAGAACAAACAAATCAAAGAATCAACGTTGCCGATTAAAGAGGAGCAAAATATTGCTCGTCATCTCATCAATATTGAAATGTGAAAGTGGTAAGAGGCCAAAAAACCTTTTGAGAAGTAATAGATTGTGACAGACAAAAACACTAGGGCATTATATTCCAACAATACTATATTTACTAGAAGTTTTTCAATCTTCCCATAGTAAAATGCAATTACATTGACTTTAAATCAAGATTAGATCACAATTTATATTAGATTAGGTACAAAGATTAGATCTTTCGAATATTTGAATGAACCCGCGTGTTTTTGTGCATGCGCAATGTGAATTTTGTTTCAATTGCGCCACATTATGAATACTGCAATTCTTTTGCAAAAAAAATGGGAAGGAAAAGAAACTTTATAACCATTTCCTATCGAGAATTCATGACAGATAGCAAATTTTCTATATATTCATAATCAAAACGAACATTGAAAAATCTATTTTTTTCTCTTTCTGAAGAAAACCTTCTTTTCTTTTTATTACCACTGGGGTATGTGAAAAATCTATAGATTTGTCTATAATTCAAGATTAAAATCAGCAATTGGCGTATTGCGCACTTCTGACTTCACACATGACCAATACCTATACTATAGAGTATAAGTAAAGTATATATAGATATACAGATACCACTTCAAACTTTTCCCGCGTGGTTCCGTGCTCCATATAGTTTGGACTGTTTGGGATTTGGAGTTTGGCGATTACCAAAGAAGATAGACCTTCAAAAATTTTGGAGCATGGTGAAGACATTGTTTATTGATCGTTTCGTTCATTGTTGAAATGTGAAATGCATCCGCCACTCCAGTTTTGAGTCGTAAAGTGATTTTCAGAACTTTCAAGGTAAGAACAGACGCCGGTTACGGGCGAATCGTTATATACACACGAGTCACAACACATTTACATAACTTAACCTTTGGGTTTTGAACCTTTAGGAAAAAAATGTCCCGAGACATAAGATCTTTCTTCACAAAGGCAAAGACGTCTGTCAAGAAGCCTGTCATTGAAAGCAAGGTTGATTTTGACAATGAAGAAGATGCTTTTGATGCAACATTGATTCAGTTGGATACGTCACAAGTTGAAGATGAATATCTGACTACGATCAACCAAAAAAGC
Organism: Aphelinus atriplicis; assembly: GCA_020882685.1. NCBI lineage: Eukaryota > Metazoa > Arthropoda > Insecta > Hymenoptera > Aphelinidae > Aphelinus > Aphelinus atriplicis. The sequence continues at coordinate 37,300,853 of CM037076.1, read as the reverse complement.
TCTCCATCCTCCAAAACTAAAGGGAAAAGTGATTCGAAAAAAGTAGATAAGGATGTAGCCAAGGTAGAACGTAAGAATGTGAAAGAAAAGAAGAAACATACTGAGAATGGTAAGCCTAAGACTGAAAAGAGTTTTAAAAGCCTTGAGAAGACTAAAGAAAAAAGTAGGGAAGAGCATCATGCTAAAACTGAGATAGAGCAAACGTCAAAATCACATGAGAAGACTAGAGAAAAAAGCAAGAAAGATCATCATCCAAAACTTGAGATAGAGCAAACGTCAAAATCACATGAAAAGACTAAAGAAAAAAGCAAGAAAGATTATCATGCAAAACATGAGGCAGAGCAAACCTCAAAATCACATAAGCATGATGAAGAAGTCAACTCTAATGATATTATTGAAGAGAAAATTGAGAAAAAGAAACAGCATGCTGTGATGTATCACAATTATCTCAATCGTGGGGGAGCAAGGAATCCAGGCTCGAAGGAAATTCCACAAGGTAAAGAACAGTGTCTGTTGAACTTGACTTTTCTAATAACAGGTGTCTTAGATTCCCTTGAACGGGAAGAAGCAGAAGGAATCATAAAGCAGTACGGAGGTAGGACAATTCAATCTGTATCCAAAAAAGTTGATTATATTATGGTGGGATCTGAACCTGGACCTTCAAAAATGGCTAAAGCAGAAAGTCTTGGAATAAAAAAATTGAGTGAAGATGACTTTTTAGATTTGCTGCGTACTTTGCCAGCTAAAGTGGAAAGTAAAAATCATTCTACTTCAACTGATAATAAACGCAAACGAGACAAATTTGCCGGTGATGATCTAGAGACTCCTAAAAAAATAAAAAGAATCGAAGAAAATGGAAGTATTAAAAGTCCTGACAAACCTCTAGAAAGTTCACCTCCTAAAGGTAAAGTTGAAAGTCCCATAAGGGCCAAGGAAAAAAGGAAAGTAGATTCAGAAGATAAAATCAAAAGCCCTGAAAAGAAAAAAGCAAACAAAGATTCTCCAATCGAGTCAAAAGTAAAAGTTGAACAGAGCCAAAAATACATTGAGAAAACAAATGGTTCCTTAGTGAGCAATCTTACAAACTTATCCAGCGATGGAGTCGATCATATTACAGCTCTGGTAGAGAAGTATAGACCTAAAGAAATGAAGCAAATTATTGGTCAAAATGGAGATAAAAGCAACGCTAAAAAATTACATTTTTGGCTCAGTAATTGGTACAAGAATCATGGTAAAGATTCTAAAGTTACCAAACCAAAGTTTAATGTACGAGATGATACAGGCACAATATATAAAGCTGCTTTGTTGTCAGGACCACCTGGTATTGGCAAAACAACTACGGCTTATGTTGTTTGTGCTGAATTAAATTATGAAATTTTGGAATTCAATGCTTCAGATACAAGAAGCAAAAGACTTCTGCAAGAACAAATTGCTGGAATTTTATCAAATAATACAATGAAATCATTCTTAAATAATCCATCAGATAAGAAAAAAACACATCCCAAGCATGTTTTACTCATGGATGAAGTTGATGGCATGGCAGGAAATGAAGATCGTGGTGGAATGCAAGAGCTAATAGCTTTTATTAAAGCTACTGAAGTTCCTATTATATGTATATGTAATGATAGAATGAGTCAGAAAATCAAAACTCTTGCAAACTATACTTTCGATCTACGATTTCAAAAACCTAGATTAGAACAGATCAGAGCAGCAATGATGTCTGTTTGCTTTAAAGAAGGTGTAAAAATTAACCCCAAGGAATTAGATTTGATTATTCAATCTACAAACCAAGATATTCGTCAAGTTATAAATCACATTGCAGTATTATCAGCCAAATCTCAAACTGAAATAGAGAGTACAGAAAAAAAGAAGTTCAAGAATTTAAGACTAGGACCTTGGGATGTAGTTAGAAAAGTTTTCAGTGCAGAGGAACATAAAAATATGAGTATACATGATAAAAGTGACTTATTCTTCCATGACTACAACATATCTCCACTTTTTGTTGAAGAGAATTATCTCATAGTCACACCATCTGGCCCTAGAAATGAATTTCTTAGTAAAATAGCAAATTGTAGTGAAAGCTTAGCAATTGGGGATACAATTGAAAAAACTATTAGAAGTAGTCAAGGATGGAGTTTGCTACCAGTTCAAGCTTGTTTTTCTTCTGTCATACCTGGATCTGTGATGTCAGGTTTTATAAACTCTCAAGTAAATTTCCCAAGCTGGCTTGGAAAAAATTCAAAAAGAAACAAGTGTGACAGACTCTTACAAGATATTACTGTTCATGCCCGATTAACGACTGGAGCGAGTAAGGAAGCCATAAATCTTGACTATCTCAAAATGTTGGTTGATTCTATTGTTAGACCTTTGGCTGTCGAAGGTTTAGATGGTGTTGAAAAAGCTGTAGAAGTTATGAACAAGTATCATTTATCAAGAGAAGATCTGGATTCTCTAATCGAGCTTACGAAATGGCCCCATACAAGAGACCCAATGCAGTCAGTTGAAAGTAAAGTGAAAGCAGCTTTCACAAAAGCTTACAACAAGAGTGCTTCCTTCAGTAGTGGTGGAACCATGAAGAAGAAATCTACCCGTGATACACTAGACGATAATTTTATTGGCAGCGATGAAGATAATGATAATGATAATCTCTCAGATAATGATGAAGATGATGATACTCTTGATAATGATAAGCTCATTAAGGCTAAAACATCAAAAGCAAAAAGTACACCATCTGAGAGTAAAAGCAAAGGCAAAAAAACTGTAAATCCTAAATCTAAAGCAAAGAAAAAGTGATTATTTGATTTGTAAATCATTTATTTTTATGTTATAAATCAATGTTTGTCTCAGAGATTTTTTGTCGCGAATTCATTTATCTTTTGCGCCATGTATTTTTGTACCTAGAATACTTTTGTAATTAAAATGCGCCCTGTGACTTTTTTCAATCTATGTTTATTATTGTAATCACGTCTCAGATACATATAATCCCCCGCAGTACCTACATCGTTTATCTTTATAGTTTGTAATGCATAATTCTAATATAATTCGAAAGATCATAACTGGAAAAATATCCTGTCAGCTTTCTGTATGAGAGAAGTTGAATTCGATTTTTGTGATCAAGCGTTTTTACATACCTATAGATAATGATTTGAACATCAGTCAACACGTATCAATCTTCAAAATCGTGCTTACGACTCAAGTCGAATAAGTTATGTGTTTTATGACAACGTAAATTTGTAAAAGGCTTGGAAAAGACCAGTCTCACGAGCCGTCACGAATAAATAATAATTAACCCTCGAAATAGTCCAAATGATTGCAAATCACTTGTCCAACCGGAACCCACCCTCTCATCGCGGCCCTCAAATCATCCTTATCCCATGAAAAAAGTGTCATGCACTTTTCAGAACTCACGGAACAAAAGATTATGGAGACACATGGGCAGATATATACATATACAGCTGTTCAATGACCGTCCGCGCGAGGCAACTAGGCAAGGTGCTGATGAAACTTTTTGAAATGCACTGACGTGGAGCGCACTACCGTGCTCAGTTGGTGCAGTCGGCATCCAGCACGCGTCCGGTGTAGAGGCAGTAGTCCCGTCTCCGTACTGCAGCGAAGAGTTGCTTGGGGCCGCGTAGCCGTCATCTTCGAGCATGTCGTCCTCCGGGAAGATGAGTCGCTCGTGGCCGCTGCTGCTGGTGCTGCTAGCCGTTGCCGACGCCACCGAGAGCGACATCCAGAACTATATGAAGCGCGAACACTCGCTCGTCCGTCCCTATCAAGGTATACGCGACTACTTACTAACAATCAACGCCTTCGGGGTTGAGGTACGGGGCTGACGTGGGGGCATCGGAATTTTCGCTCGTTGACCCGGAGATCTGGACTTGGGAGAGCTTTTTTGTCCAGGTGCACCCCTCGGAGGTTATGCCGTTTGTGCCGATAGATAACTGACTATTCTGACGCGTCATCATTTTTGAATAATCTTGAATTACAAATCAATCGTTTCCTAGTGAATTTATCGAGCTCTGCTGCGAGTTTCATTATTCGTGATGCAAGCTTACAGCTTTTGATCTCACTTGAGTTTCCACTGAGATACGGATATTTTTTTTTCTTATCTGAACATAAATTATTACAGGCTCCGGGATGACTATACCTTATTGGGATTTCATGGGCAGCACTTTGGTCACTAATAATTACATAAGGCTAACGCCAGATTCACAAAGTCAACAAGGTGCAATATGGAACCAAAAGGTAAGTAAATTTCTTTCTCAAAGTTCGGAGCTTGTACTAGAAGAATGCTATTTGAATTGTTGCGTCAACTGTTTGAAAGAGGATTGATAGTTGTCATTAGTAACTTAACGATTTGTCTGTCTCCAATTAAATTTTTACTTATAAATGACCTGTTGATAGATTATCCTTTTAATTGGGATCCCTTATTCGATATAGTTTTCCTCTTTTCATGACACAACTTTAAAATTCAATCAAGTTTGGAAATAATTACAAAAATCTAATTATCTCTTTCCAGCCATGTAATACAAGGAATTGGGAATTGCAAGTTCACTTCAAAGTCCATGGTAAAGGCAAAGATTTGTTTGGAGATGGTTTTGCTATTTGGTATACAAAAGACAGAATGCAGCCAGGACCAGTTTTTGGAAGCAAAGATTATTTCCATGGTTTGGCTGTAATACTTGATACTTATAGTAACCACAATGGACCTCATAATGTAAGTAAAGTAATAAATTTCAGTTTTTATAAACTAGTACTTAATGAATGCAATATGACTTTTCAATAGCATCAACATCCTTATATCTCGGGCATGGTGAACAATGGCACTGTTCACTACGATCATGATCGTGATGGTACTCACACTCAACTTGCAGGATGCATGGCCAAGTTCAGAAATTTGGAACACGATACTCATATCGCAATAAGATATGAAAAAGATACTTTATTGGGTAATTATATTCAAAGAATATTTAAAATAGTTTTTGAAAAAGTGATTAATAATGAGTTGTTTGTAATGGAAGATTGAAGTAAATGTTCGGAAGATGGAAACGATTTTATATGTTCATGAACAAAAGCCACATTATACATCTTGAAAAAAGAATTAAAAAACTTCAATCGGATGTGTTACTGATTTCAATTAATTTGTACTTCAATTTACATTTCTCTCATTTCAGTATCAACTGATATTGCAAATAATGGGGCATGGAAGGAATGTTTCTCTGTAAAAGAAATCAAGTTACCAACTGGATACTACTTCGGAATTTCTGCGACAACGGGTGATTTATCTGACAATCACGATCTCCTGTCTATTCGTTTATTTGAATTAGATTCACCAAATGACGTGAGCAAAAACTCTTAGACGAACTTTTATTCACATATGAATTTCGCAAAACTGACACTTTTGTTTGTTTCTACAGCCAGAAGATGATGAAGACAGATCAAAAATTATTCCATCTGCAGCATTCTTTGAATCTCCAAGAGGTACTGTTGGTGATGTTTCAAATCATTAAAAACTTTATTATTGTACGTTCTCTGTTAGACAAAAACTTCAAAAGCTGACGTTGGTTTTATGTATTTTATTATATACAAGAAAACTGTTTATTCATGAACAATATTTATGAATATTAAATCAATATTAAAATGAATAATTTTTCAATTTTACAGATCACATTGAAGACCCAAAGCCATCATCATTAAATGGGATTAAAATTTTCCTGTTGATGCTCATTGGAGCCATAGCACTCATTGCTTGTGTTGTGATTGGAATCATGTTCTACCAAAAACACCAGGAAAATAGCCGGAAACGATTCTATTGATTTCATGATGCCTCAGTGAAGTCGTTTATACTGAGAGACATTTCTTTGATGGCAGAATTTAAATTGTAGTACTATCATAATGGTACTAACGATGAGCGCCGAAAATTTGTGGAAAGTTTTCAAATTAATACAAGTTCAACTGTGCGCTAGTGCATGCAAGAAAAGTTATGTGGTTTTAGTGATATTTAATTTTAAACCTAAGTTAGTTTGTGCAATATTTTTCTCAGTTGTTTTTTCATCCACATGGTGAGGAGACAAACCGGTGAAAAATATTACCAACGTAATATTTACTTTCAACAATTAATTTTAGATGGAGGTATCTAACAAGAAAAATTTATTTTTAAAACATGGCATTTTTTAAAGTGGATACATGGAGGGGATGAACTTGCAATAAGCAATACTCTATTAAAAATGCTCAGCAACCGTAAATGCTCTCCGACTTCCAATTTTGCACTAGAAAGAAAAACTAAAAAAATAAAGACTAATGAAATATATATATATGTATATATATATTTGTATATAAAGAACGGTACAATATTGTCTATACTGGCTAATTTTAAGATAACTTCCTGCTGTGACATTGCTGTTTTTATATGGAATGCCTGTAATAATTATGAAAATTATCAACACAATGAAGAATAATTCTTTTGAATTAAGACTGTAAAGTAATATGTCATCTTTCCAAATTGTTGCCAAATGTGAAAACTATTTACCAATGAGTAAAAGATTTTAACAAAATTGTATGTTCACTTTTTTTGTAATCATTCTAGTAAAGCGGAAAATGAATAAAAAAGCAAGTACTATGATCGTGAAACATAATTTTATTAATTGTATCATACAACGATTCCATTATCTACAGTTATATTAACTAAATCCTTCAATGCTGCGATATATCACTCTCCAAACTGGTGTAAAGGAATAACGGGTATTATAATCACTTCTAAACTTTCAAGAAGAATTTCTCCTTATCAGTTTTACGGGATTCAAGGCACATCCAACAATCTTACAACCCACTAAATTGAATATGATCAAATTGGTCACAATTTTCAACTGATATTCTAAATTTAAACTTGCAAAGTTTATATTTCATAATTTTATATTGGAACAAACGGACAATAACGAATTATTTTATTCGAACTGATATTCACGCACAATGAGAATTCCTATTAATGAAAAATAAGATACTAAGAGAGATGATCGATTAATTTGTTATAATTATTCATAAACATTCAATAAACCTACCTAGGTGAAAATTTGACACAATGAATCACTAATGCAGCATGAACCTGTTCTACTCAACTCCGAGAAAATAGATGAAATATTTTTACAATACAGTTACAGTAAATTACGCATCTAACTTAATAAAAAAATATTCCAACTCTTTCTTTACATTCTCACGGCAGTCAGGCCATTATTTTTTTCAAAGAGTAATAACCTGGATCCTAAAAAAATACATATATAGGGCTAAAATCTAATAGTTGATCTACAATTACTTTTGAACAAAGTAAAATCTAATAGAGATGCATTTTCTTGAACACATAATTGCATCGTTTACTCATAAATACCTAAGTTGAAGGTAACATAATATAGGTAAACATTATCATAACTATTTACTTCAAGTAAAGAAGTTACACGAAACATCTTCTACCTCAATCTCTAACATTAATGCTCTAGTTAACTGGTGACACTGGTAGTTTATTATAATTATTATCAATAGAAAGTATTTTATACCTTTAACACTCTTATTACTTTTGCTAATACATTTTCATTGTCGATCTGTCAATGCTCTTTGCGTCCTAATAAGCATGATGAAAAAATCATCGAGTAAATCTCATTCATTCGGCGTAATTACAGAATTCAAAAGTATCAAGAGGAAAAAAAAAATTGAGTAAATCACGACGATGATCGGGAATAATCTTGACAGTCTTTACAGTTCGGACGTCTAGCACATTAAGGAATCAAAATAGGTCGTAAACTATTATTTAGGGTACAACGATAATCTATTTGAATATCACGACGGGGTTGAGCAAGAAATTGAGGACGGTCTTGGCACCGAGATAAACACCTCTCGCGACATCGTTCAGCCCAATTGCATGCCTGTACCTCTTGCAGGACTTGAGATCGGTGGCGTGACAAGCGTGGCAACCCACCTCATTCAGACTAATATGAGGATTCGCGCCACCGAGGAGAGACTCGCCCTCGAGACCGACGTTCGTTAAACTACCTGAGAACCAGATCTTGTCACCCGGATAGATGTTGAGGCTGAAATTGACGAATGAGCGGTCGCCCTCTAAGGTGATCTGCGCATTGCTTCCCCACATGCCGCTTTTCATTTTTACTGAGATCTCGAACTCGTACCAGTTCCACGAGGACACGTGGCACCTGCTCCTCTTTCTGCGCGCATTGAGGTTCGTCTTGCAGTTGATCTTACGCATGTCACTAGCGTGCCTAAATTGAATACAAGCAGCGTGAAAAATGGATCTCGATAGATATAATGACCGATAGATATATTTTAATATAAATTTTCCAGTTGGAGTAAGAAACGTGTATCTTTGTAATGAAACGATCGATAAGGTGATAAATGTCACATTTTTTAATAGTATCGTTTTTCCCTCTTCCGGGGGGGATCAATAGGTACATGGCCATTTCCATCAAGTCGTATATAAACAATGGTTCAACATTTTATAAGCCAACTCAAAGAGAATCGTCGACTATCTGCATAGGTACATTCTGAAACAATCAACTGAAGTAACAAAACTCTTACTTGTTGCAATCGTCCATGTGAGGCTCGCCGAAAGTACATCGCAGTGGATTAGCTATGATGTCGGGTAGCTGGTCGAGCAGGAGAGCAAGATTGTTGCGCACAGATTTGACTTTGGTGCTGGTGACGTAGCCCTCCCAAGAGACGGTCACACCCTCGAGCTGGGCGCACAGGACCTGCACCTGCGCCTTCGACGACGATTCTTCCCAGGCCGGCTGGTGACAATGGTTCTGGTATTGCTCCCACGTCAACTCGGACGGCAATTCGAACGGACCGCTGGATTCCACGCCACCACCACTTCGGTAGCCGCTGATCATCGGCCATGCAAGGAATGTGGCCGCACCGATGCCGAGCACCAACTGCAAAATGATATGAACTCGTGAGTGAAAGAGCAGATGACTGAAAATTGGTCGGAGAATTGGAAATCAAAACTAGCAAACATACGATATTTACCTGAGCACAGGTGATGAGCCAGTTGAGTCTCCTTTGTGCTCTGGTCTTTCTCAAATACCACGAGGTGAGGAAGGGCAAACCTCCGAGGAAAGCGGTGGTGATGATTCTCATGATTACATCACTCTCGGACATATACTTGGCGGTGGCGATGATGGGCAGAATGATAGAAGCAAGTCCGACTATTGGCAAGAACAGGATGCAGCCGACGAGAGCAAGAGCACCTCTGATCAGACCGTACCAAGTGGCGCTCTGAGAACTAAGCACAGCCAGCTGCCACCAACTGAGTGTTACACAGTGGGGTATGAGGATCTTGTATGTTCCACGCCAGTTATCCCTCGCAGCCATTTTCGCGCAAATCGCAGGTATCAGCAGATAGAATACCACGCGAAAGTTGAGGCAGAACTCTATCCCGTTGCCCACGACGTACGAGGCGAAGGTAGGCACCTTGATGTCGAGGAAGCGCCAGGTCTGCGCGACCACTAGGTCCATCTCGTACGGGTACTTGGCGAGCACGTTGACACAGAAGCTGAACAGCGCGAGGAAGTCCGGGTACCTCGAGCCGGTCTCGTGCCACGCGAAGCTCGACAGAGTTAGCAGCGTCATCACAGAGGCTATCACCGTGAACTCAGACTGAGGCGTCCACTGGTGCGTTATAACCGGGAAAAGCATGAGATTCAGCAGCAGAGCGAGGAAGAAGTGCGCGTATGGCTTGAGGTTGTTCCGGCAGTATTGGTACTCGGCTTCCTCGGGGTTGAGACCGCCGCTCGAGTAGCTGAGGAACAGCCTCGACCATACCCTCAGCTCGGACAGCTCGCGCTTCCGCTGCAGGATCTGGAAGCTCGCGACAAGCATCGCTATGAAGGAGAGGTAGTAGAGAGCCAGGGGCACGAACAGCACCACGCTCTCCGTGCCCAGCAGCGCGTGCAGCAGGATCAGCAGCAACGTGTGCACGTGCGACGTGAAGAACAGCCTGCGCAATGGTAGACCCCGTCGCCCCAAGTTATCTACCAGCCAGATGTACAGGCGCTTCAGAGAGGTGAGGGGGTGGACGAATGGTCGCTGAAGCAATGGTACGGCATCGAGTTCCATCTGGGCCGGTTCAACTAAGCACAACACCCGCGAAACCACTGGTAAGGAACCTCGGGCGTAAGAGGCTGCTGCAGATACCAGAGCCGCCTCCGTGATTTTTTCACCCTGATGAACTGACCAATCTAAAAATAAGTCATAGCTTTATTTTTTTCACAGTAAAACGTGGTGAAATCTATGAATGAACTACACTTTTGAGTGAACAGTCATGTAGAACAAATCAAATAAAAACATCTTGTACCTGGAGTGATATTTTGAATTTTGTCATTGTCTATCGAAGGTGGGTCGGAAATTGATTCTTCATCTGAGGGCGAATCTCGACTAGAACTTTCTCCGGTCAAAGACTTCTGAAGATGATTTTTACCATTAACATAATGCGTACTGCTAGTTCTACAGCTAGTGGAGGGAAACACCAAATCTCTCATGCGCCTTTGCAATTGTTCAGTTGTTATGAATTCTTCACCATTGGACATACTGTTTTGAGCAAACACAAAATAGACCATTAGAATAAACAATCTATTTGTGATTTTTCAAGTTATTTAAGCTTTCAAGATAAGTATTATTTTCTCACCTGGTGAACATTTCTCTGGCAGCTCGCCTAGCAAGCTTTTCATCTTGTGACATGTCAAGGCAGCTCTTCACGTCGTAATAATTATGTTCAGTAATACCTCGTCCAGTATCCAAACACTTGCTGAGAATGTCGGTGGCTTCTCGATTACCTTGTTCTGATGCTTTAGTCAGCCAATAAACGCCCAGCTTGGCATTTTCCTCTTTGTCAATGTCCAGTTCTAAAGGAAAAATTTTCAGTCAAATGAGAATGAACTTTAGGCTGTTTGATGACTGCACCAATAGTTAGTTCAAATCAATTGAATTGAACCATGAATATAGCATATACTATATTCAGTATTGAATATTTTGATAGGAAACTGGAGAATGTTAGAAACTTGCAGAAAAAGTTTAAAATAGTTTGGAGTAACTTACCACAGCACTCATCCAGAAGTTGTTTAGCCAAAACAACCTGAGATTCTGGGCAGCCACCCTCTGCCAACTGAAAGCGTAACCTTCTAAGAGTGCCTTTTGGTCCATCTGTCAGAAATATTATTGTCAAGATTGTGAATCGTTATTAAATTAATAGTTGTTTTCAATTAAATATCAACAACTTTGAGCAATATCACGAAAGTTGTGAGTACTTCACTCTTGATTGGATAAGTATATCTGTAATGTTATATTCTGGTAACCCAAATAATACTATGCAACCAAGAATGACAACCATATGACAAAAGAAAAAGACTATACATGTCATTAAATGTTTATCAATGCCATTTAAGATTTGAGCTATAGTATGACAAGATATACCCCCATGATTATTTCAAAACTCCTTTACTTTGGTAATTGGCACTCAAGTTTAACAATTGATATCAGAGTCAAACTTTATCCTATTGGGTTTGTTATTCGACTTTTCATCCACCTTGCAATGCACTTGGTATCAAGAATAACAGCTGATTGGCGGAAAATCGTGTATACAACGCACGGGTCAATTTTCACTCAAACTCCCAGCTATCACGAGTTGGTAATCAATGCCAGAGAACAATCAAACCGGCGCGACGGAAAAGGTAAACTCAAGTTCGGAGTCGCCAGGTAAGTAAAAATCACATAGATTCTTAAGACACGATCGCACGTTCGACTGCGCCGTGTCACAACAAACTGGAGTCGCGCGCGCGCGAACAAAAAACAATGGGCGCACGGGACGATCGTTCTCCCAGGGGCCGTTGTTGGATCTCGGGAGATCTCACCGTGTAGGGTCCACTGCTTCCTGCCGGACTTGCCGGTGGTGAGCGGCACGACGCCGGCCATCGCGGGTGATCAGCTCGCGTGTGCGGCAGTAGCAGCTCTCGCGCCAGCGGCGTCACTCGGCCAACATCCGATGCGCTTGGGCAAGTATATGAGATTATGAGCTGCCTGTCATACACTTTCGCTTTCGCTCCTTATTTTCGCGCCTGCGAGTCGGAGCTCAGAGGTTAACGCGTGGGCTGGCGAACGCGCATGCGCTCTACCCTGCGCCCTGCGGAATGTGTTACCTTATGATGGATTAGAAGTAATATATAGAGCCGCAGATGGCTCCGTGAATACTCTCGCCCGCAAAGGGTCTGGGGTTCGAATCCCCTCCGTTTCATCCATGTATGAAACGGAAACTTTGCAATCCCAATACTCTTTTTCTATCTTTTTGTTTTTTCTTCATGCAATCTCAAAAAGTCCGCTTCCTATTCTGCGCATACGCAGTAACGCAGTTGTTGATGGCCGTACGAACCAGGAGATTCGCACATCCCCACCTCGGTGCCAATAAAACCAACCTAAGAAGAAGAAGGAGGAAATTCGAATTTCACGTGGGTGCGCGGGTGTACGTGCAGCGATGAAGAAGCCATGGATGCAGGTGACAATAACGAGCTCCGCGTTATGTAGCTGTAACATGTGTGGGAAGCGATCGAGAACCGACGACTGCTCGTAAGTAAACATTATTCTGTTTAATTATCGATTTGTGAAGGTTTCCACAGGTATACCTTTGGAAATAAGGATATGCGACCAGTTTGTATTGTTGCGGCAAAATTAATTTGCTACAGAGATTATACAGTTGCGCAATGATTGAATCCATTTTGAATTGCGATATATCGTGTGTGATGAATCGCGATTATTCTCTACACTGCGTCTAGAAAATTTATTCAGTTTGCGATTATTGAAATAAGACAATGATGGTGAACAGTCAGTTACATGGTTATACCTATAAATGAGTAACTGAATTACCCGAAACTAAAATTTGCGATGAACTGGTCACTAGAGTAAATAAACACAAATTAGTTAGGCTATAAAAGCAACAAGTTAAAAAATTGATTTATCATTATTTTTCCAATTTACTACTCCATTCGTTTTTAGACTATTTTAAGTGAAATAATTAAAAAGTCAATAATGCAATTCAACTGAAGATTCTTAAGTTTTCAATAAATATAATAACGAAAAGTCAAGAAAAAGCTCCTGACTAACTCTTGACTTTTCAATATTATTTCTCACACTGTACCTTCTGGATAAGTTATCCAATTCAAAAAGTTAAGCTAGTCTTAGTAAAAGATCAGTTAGAAATCAAGCAAAGAAGATGAAATTGATTATGCTTATGGTTAAAATAATGCCACTGAAAAATGTGGCATTTTTTTTATAAAAAATTTCCTTATTGGGAACAATAGAGTTAATAGAAAAGGTTCTCGCGTTTCGTTCACGCAGTTTTTTATTTGTAATATATAAAAAGTAAAATAGTTACAAATACATCATTGCGATAGCCAATTCAATACAACGTACTTTCAAGCGATTATATATAGTGAGTCAAGCTATAACAGCATTACATTTGAAATGTAAATTCGCATCGAATAAATTATTATTAATAAATGACTAGAACATTTTGAGTCCCTGAAAATTTTCTAGTGTCAACTCACGTTTCACGTGCAGAAATTCACACGTGCATATAATACATATATTCATCATTCCACCAAACATCAAGGAAGAAACTTCAGTTATGTTATTTTATAACAAACTCAGCTACTAATTCACAGTAAACATCTAACTCTATTAAAAGGTCTAACGATTCTATACGTTACCTCGCACGTTTTAGTCGAATGCAAACCACATATATCATTGATAAATTATGCATAACATTTTATTAAGACAATCAACTAATTTTATTGCCCTTTTTAACAAGCGTTTATTGCTCAGTCGATGGAGCCAGTCTCGGCAAGCGTCGTTTTGCAAGTCTAATTCGCGCGATTGTATATGAAAATTGGCGAAAGAAAAGTCGTCTTCATTTTCAGTATGCAACGTCGATGGGTTTTCCAATTTTTTCACGTGGAAAACCCAAGTAAGAGTTGTTCAGCAAAACCACGTCTGAGCCGGCTCCTCGTTTAGTCAAAAATCAGCTCGGATCCCACCACTGAAAGTACATTAAATTTTATTTTATTACATTTTTTCTTCGAGGCAAATTTCATTAAAATTCTTTCGATCAAAATTCAGCTATGTTTTAGTCAAGTTTTTCAGATGAAATACAAATTATGCAATAAAATATGTGCAATATTCTAATAAATCACAATATACTGTTGTATTTACGTGGACACATTTTCTGAATACTCTAATGGTTTGAACGTTTGGACAGAACAATATTTCTTTTATCTGCTTTTTGAAAAATCATACTCACAAGTTATTGGGGCTCATGTAAGGTGGTGGATTTGGTCGAACGTACAGGTTACTGTGATCCTTGATAACCCTGAAATAAAAATGAAGAATGAACCGAATTCAAATCCATCCAGTTTTGATGAAAATGATTTCTTAAACTTGAATAAAATATATAATAAATCTTCATTTGGTAAGAAATATAATTAGGTAATACAATTTGAGTTTCCGTAAGCCAACATAATAGTGTACCTCGGGCTACGACTGATCAGTTGTGAGTCGCTCAAAGTTGGACTGCAGGACGGTTGAGTAGCTGAAAGTGAACGCAACGTTCCTCTACTACTCGAAGTCGTTGCATACTGAATCATCTGGACGCCGTTGGTCCCACCGTTATCCATCAGCAGAGGAGATCCTCTTTTCCCGTTCGATGAAATACTGAGAATAAATAATATTTTTCATGTTAAACGGTTGGATTCACCAAAAGATCATATTTTTTTCACGCGTGAAACGGACATGGATGCCATCGTCGTTGTATTTTGTGGGTGTATGCGCAGATCGACTTTTTTTTTCTTTTCGATTCGAATACAAACTCTCCTTAATCCAATCCATCGCTCACGATACGTCGCGTAGAAAAGATTCGCAATTCGTGACAGATTCAAATTTACTGAATGGCATGGAAAAAAGTTGCTCAAAAGCAGATCATGAACTTCAATATACCACACTCACAAAAATAAAGTCTTGGTTCAAGAAGAAAAATCGGTTTGACGCTATAGCAAGAAGATTTATTCTCGTACTGAACAGACTCATCTAAAATCAGGAATAGAGTCTCAATTCTAGAGGAAATCTTCTTGCTATAGCGTCAAACCGATTTTCCTTCTTGAACCAAGACTTTATTTTTGTGAGTGCACCGGTCACATAATCTCTTACATAAGCAAAGTACTTTTCTCAAATCATGTGTTCATTTGGAAATTAATCGGTCTCAAGACTCTTTTAAAATGTCGCATTGATTTAATTTTTTTATTAATGCGGTCGCGTGCAGTCGTTTACTTCTTACGAGGAACGAGTTTTTAACCCTGCCAAAAAAGGAAAGAGAAGAAGCCCAAGAAAAAGCTAATGTGTTTACACTCGGAGGCGAATACTTTTTTCCCCGGGCTAATTGCAGATGATATATATGTTGCCGCTCATAAGTGGCCGTTTTTTCACCGTGACAAACGGCCGGAATTCAAAGGAGTTTGCAATAATTTAATTTTACGTTATGACATCGTGACGTCATTGTCGTGCGTCATGAAATTGCGGTTCGTCGCGTGGAAAAAAAAGGTTGATTCAACTGCTCTTGACAAAAATTGGAGCAAACAGTCGTATGAAGCTAGAGCAGAGGCCCTAATGGATTGAGAAGTGAGGCGATTCTCGCTCGTGCGAGTCGAGTGAAATTCGTGAAAAATACAACTAAATGATTAATCGCATACATTCATCCCTTCAAAAAAATCGCTTTAATAATTGGGCTGATGATTTAAACGTTAAAGAAAACGTTGAGTTGGAATATTCACACATGAGGCGAAAACATTTAACCTCGAGTTGTAGAACCCATTATTGGTATCACTGAAGAATCATTTCTTAACTTTCCCCGCATCAATTTGAATTAAGGAATTAGTTTAAATGAAGCGATTCCAATTTGAAAGTTGTGTGAAGTAAGAAGCTATTATGTGATGAAAGTTTTTTTTAAAAATAAGGAAGCAATTTGTGGCCCCCAAAATGGAAAAGAGTGTGAGATTAATCGTTGGACGTATACCTGTCGACAATACGGACTGAATACAGAGATACTTGGATGAGAACATATCGGCGCCTTCAATTGCATCCGAGCCTCATTCAGCAGATGACTCGAACCTTCGATTTGGAATTCGTCAAACGTGGTTGAATCGATAACGATAAATCATCAGTTGTGAATACTCAGTTTTTAAGCTAAGAGAAAGCTCGAATCACGTTGTGGAATCGTTCAATTGGATAATCCATGCGCATAAGCCTAAGTTGGTTTGCAATAGCATAATGAATACGATGATGAAATCCAACACTGTCATAATTCAGAGTTGAATATAAGAAAAAATCATCATGTTAGACAGCTCACACTGGTGAATTGAGAGATACACGGTATATGTTGAACTGGTTTTATTGAATCATTGCAGGAAGCGCGATATGACCCATGATAATTTTTCCTCCCTACAATAACCGCGTGATAACCATCCCCACCAATCATCCTTGTTGGTCCTCTGCAAAATACTTTGTTATTGTTGCGAAAATGCAGATGAGCTTCGTGGGAATCGAACACTATCGAAAGTGCCTCTCTCGAGAGAACAAAAATCCGGATCGGATGAAAATCAAACGAGCACGGCGGTAATTCACCGTCCGCCCTGGGAACGACGTATTTACGACAAAGGGCGGCTCGCCGTGGACAATGCTTGGACATGTCCAAATTGGCGCAGGCATAGCTGCTCGCCCCGGAGCTAGCCCCGGAGGACGCAAGCCTCCCGAGAGTGTCGTCACTCGAGTCGCAGACTCTCAAATAATAGTATATTATGCACCCGAGCGAGGTTAGGCGATTTCGGCACGAAAAACGTTTGCGATCCGAGCGCAGCGAGGATTGCAAGTTTGCGCGTGCCGAAATAGCCTAGATCCGAGCGAGGTGCATATACTATTTTTCGTACCCCGCGGCAGAAAAGTGCCATTCTTTGCAAACGCCAGGACGCAAAGTAGGCACTTTATTGCCGCTGGGACGAAAAAGTGATTTAGGCTGGCTCGTGGTGATCGTTGCACTCGCGCGGGGCGCGATAAAAATGGTGAATCAGTGCGCGGCGATCTGTTGATCGTACTTATCTATACGCGCTCACTGGCGCTTGCACATACACACATACACGTATACATATGCTCGGGGCAATTGCGTCACGCGCGCGCCTGTCTGCGAATGTGCGAGAAAAGCGACGCGTCATGTAGTGGTCGCTGAACCGTTGGCTCGCTCGCTCGCGATCTTAATGAAGCATATATGCCGTTGCTAAGGCTCTCGGTCACTTACCCGCCAGCTGCAGTCGCGCACCAGCTGCGGGTATACATACATTATATACATACTCGCCGATTTCCGATACACACACACACACACACACACACACACACACACACACACACACACACATTCGTTTACACATACACGTGTGAATATACCGGCGCTTCGATTTCCTCTCGACTTCCGTTATATACATATACTTTCCTCCGACTCGCTCGAGCCGATGTTTACTCCCGCGACCTGCACACGCACGTATATACGCAGTAGTTGTAAAAAGTTCATATACTCGCGCATTAGTTATTCGCTCGGAAAATTGATATATACACCGAGCCCGTTTCCACGAGGAAGCGGGCGATAGTATATTATGCTTGATGTGGCGAGTGGCGAATTTTCGCGTGCGTCAACCGTCGGGCGGCGTTTATAAGCTATATGTAACGCTCGTCGAGCTTTAGAATCGTACGCTATATAGCGAGTGCTTAAGGAATTAGGTGCGAATTTCCATCGGACCAGACAGCTCGCCGGCTCGACAGATCAATTATTCAAGTCGCGCGAACAGCGAGGAATTACCAGGAAAGTTTCAAGCTTGAAAGCTGCAGCGAGAGCATCAGTAAAGTTGATAGTGTAAAAGTCTCGGCAGATTTTCCCTGCAACTTTAAGCCCTCGTTGGCTCTTTGTTCCTGTAATCAACATCTAATGTACCTGGACAAGATAATACGTAACATCGCTTATTTTTTACATACCAATTGCATGTATTTGGCCGTCGCCGCAACTCTCCGATAGGTATAAGTTTACGAGGGCGTAAAATTTGAGAAAATTGTTACAATGTGAGACGCACCGAGCAAACGTAAGTCTTCCTATTAACTTTGCGCGCGCGCACGAGTAAATCCTCCAAACACGAAAGCTTTGAAGCTCAAAAGCATCCGCGCAATTCAAATCTGGCGTGTGTCGTGTATTTTAACTTAAGCCGCGCGGCGTGCTCTCTCAATATCGGACACGCGACGACGACGATACGCGGACGTCGACGCTGTTACGTCGCTCCACGCGGTATATTATACCTGCACTCATGCATATGGGCATATAATACTCCCCGCGAGCTCTTTATCCTGTTGCGAAAGCGCGGCGGGCTCGATTCGGGCGCCTCGTTGACACTGGAAAAATCGCGTCGCACTGGCTTCACGGCGACGACTCTCGCGGTCTTGCTTTCGTCCGGAGCCGTTTCCCAAATCAATCTTGGAAAGTCGAAAAATAAAAACAACGACACGTGATACGTACCCCCCCCCCTGCCAGAAGAGTGGAGCGAGATATCGAGATTCGATCCGCGCAGATCGTCGCGAGAGTCACAATACAACCGATAGAAGGTATCGATCCGATAATTTGGTATTCTGCATCCAAGTATTCATCTCGTCAAGCATGGAGTTATTGGAGCTTTGGTATATACGAACTGCGCCGTCGCGACAATATGTAACTCACCGAGCTAACCCGAGCGCGCGGTATATATATATGTATGTATAGCGCGCGGAAGCGCGTGGTGAGCGCTATAAAAAGCATAATATACAACGATCGCGCGCCGGGCAATTGCACGCGGCCCAATTAAGCCCGACGCGCTGCTGCAGCTAGGCGGTGACGTTTGGTGTTACGCAAGCCGCCGCCGCCACCGCCGCTTGCATATGGGTTATCGGCTCGGAATTACGCCACCTACGTCAGCCGCGCGCACTCGCGGCCTCGTTCGATGAATGGGGCCCGCCGCGCGCAGGTATAACCCGGTACGCATGTCTCGTGATAACTCCATACGGGACAACAGTTGGCTCCTCAATGCTTCCTTCTGTATTATCGTGTGTTTGTGTGCGTGTGTGTGTGTGTGTGTGTGTGTGTGTGTGTGTGTGTGTGTGTGTGTGTGTGTGTGTGTGTGTCAGAAGAGCTTCGAATGATGCTGTTATATATATAAATATATTCAAATCGCCAAGTTTGAATTGCAAGCTTCGTACGGTTCACTCGAGCTTGGTACAGTCCGAGAGGGACCTCACTCATTTGTTCACCAACGTAAACAGTGTTATCACGCACGAATTAGTGAGTCGATGCGATACACGACTGTGTGTAGTTTCCGATTCAAATTCACAACCGACCGTAAGTTTTTTTTTCGGATATTCATCATCGACAATAATATTTTCAAACTTGCTTCTACTACTTTGGTAGCATACGATATCTTCATTTCTCTCGAAATAGCCTGGGCTCTACGTTTCATTTCAACTCGGTCAAAATACATGTCTACTGTAACTTCTCCGTATGCCTGAACCTATCTTGTCTTATTAACTTGTAATTGTGATATTGATGCCCGCCCCCGACCTGCAAGATCTCGCCTTCGGCTCGGCCAGCAGTGTCGGTGGACATCAATAACACATGACAGTGGGGACAGTGGAGAAGTGGTACAACGTCCATTCAGGCGGCTTGAGCTGAAAGTCATAGTACTCGTACCTAATTGTAAACGTACTTTCGACAGGGGAATGAAGAAAAGTACCATACGACCCTCGGCCAGACAGTTGGATTCGCTGGCGTGCGATTTGACCTCGCGTCATAACCTCGCGCGCCGGGAAATCAAACTTTCTGGCTATGGGTCGTATTCTACTATTTGTGAGTTGACGTGATTAGCTTTTCGGATCGCGTAATTCTGAGAATGAATCGTAATTTTTTCTGCAAATAATGATCGATCATAAGACTTCCCTTGAAGTTGATTATCATTTTTTCGGAATTCGAACTACTACATGGGAGTTTAAACTTCCTCATTGCATTTTGAGTGCAATTAAACCAGTCAAGTTTTGTCACGTCGTTATAGTGTGCATACAAGACACATTGTTTACTCCGAAGATCATTAAGAATCAATGAATTTGTTATTGGTATCAAATCATGTCATAAATTTCGCATTGATCTTATTATAATGTATCACTGAAAAAATTGGCTCTAGCCACAAATGAAAAAATCCACTTAGATTGTTCAGAGTTAATTTTCACTCACAGCCAGCAGGAATCTTTCAGGACTATTATCCACGTATCGAAAGATGCGTAATTGTAAGAAGTATATAGTCTTGTATTATTCTACTCACTCAATACTCAATGATATATATATAGAAGCCATTTCTTTCTCGCAAATATATAAGTGTGTACGTGTCTCAAGCCGAAATCTGATTGCAGCCAGTGGCTGCAAAAGTTACCGCAACATCCAATTGAGTCAAAAATGAATGCACTCGTCGGAAGTGCCATTATCGACTATACACTTGCAATTACGTTGACTGGGCAGTTTTCTCGCCACCAGTATATATAATCGCAATGTAAAGCAGCAAACGTATACCATTTTTATGTTAAGACGTTGATGGGCGCAGGGGCAAAATGACACAGTGAACTCACAACTCGTCGTGATGAAGGCAGAGAGCGGCGCTTAAAAAAGCGACAAGCACGAGGAGCAGCAAGGCCGGCACTAGGAGGCTGGTGAAGATCTCGCGGCGGTAGGAGCGGCCCGGCACTTGGGCCTTCTTCGGCTGGGCCCAGTGCCACTGCTGGCTCCGCTGCTTATCGCTGGCCGCGCCCCCGATTATGCTCGCGCTCACGTCTCGCCTCGCGCTCTCCTGCTGCAGCCCGTTGCTGTCCTCGATCTGGACAATTTATTCATCGGTTAGTTAGCCATTTGCCTCCTCGCGCGGAGAACGTTCTTCCAACACATCTTTGTTACGAATCCAAAATTCACGCGGCAAACGATGCTTTGTTGGTTTGCGAAGGATTCATCGAACAAAAGGAGGAACAAAAATAAACGCAAGCATATGTCAAAGTACTTACCAGTCGGAAGTAGCACCAATCGAAATCGAATCCTGGAAAGTACCGATCGAATGATACTTTCTTGAATTCGCAGGTCGTGAACTTTTTTATAACAGGTTCGAGCTCCTTTTCCACATTTTGCAATTCATTGGAAAATGGTGTGGAACTGCCGAGTCTTAAAACGGTTCTGCGACAAAAGACAAATCGAAATTATATGAATACAAATAACACAGCCACACAAAAAAAAAAAAGTTTTCGACGCAGGGGGTTTGACTATGTCTACTATATTTTTCGGGGTTGCTGAATCCGAATCCGAGGTCGGTTTGAACCTGCAGGTCGAGGTTTGGCCATAACCTCAAAAAAACCTAGTGAATTAGAATTTCCAGGACATTTTAATTTCTATAACTGTATAAATTGTACAGTAAACGTCTAAAACCTCTAAACCCATAACCGAATAACACCATAAGCCCATAACACCATAAGCTCTGGACGTTGTTTGGCCATAACCTCAAAAAGCCTAGTAAATTAGAATTTTCGGGACATTTTAATTTCTATAACTGTATAAATTGTACAGTAAACGTCTAAAACCTCTAAACCCATAACCGAATGGAACCATAAGCACATAACACCATAATCTCTGGACGTTGTTTGGCCATAACCTCAAAAAACGTAGTAAATTAGAATTCCCAGACATTTTAATTTCTATAACTGTATAACTTGTACAGTAAACGTCTAAAAACCTCTAATCCCATAACCGAATAACACCATAAGCCCATAACACCATAAACTCTGGACGTTGTTTGGCCATAACCTCAAAAAACGTAGTAAATTAGAATTTCCAGGACATTTTAATTTCTATAACTGTATAAATTGTACAGTAAACGTCTAAAACCTCTAATCCCATAACCGAATAACACATAAGTAACACGCATAAACTCTGGACGTTGTTTGGCCATAACCTCAAAAAACGTAGTAAATTAGAATTTCCAGGACATTTTAATTTCTATAACTGTATAAATTGTACATAAAACGTCTAGAACTCTAAACCCCATAACCGAATGGAAACCATAAGCCCATAACACCATAAACTCTGGACGTTGTTTGGCCATAACCTCAAAAAACCTAGTAAATTAGAATTTCCAGGACATTTTAATTTCTATAACTGTATAACTTGTACAGTAAACGTCTAAAACCTCTTCTTGTGACAGCGTAGTTCGAGTTATATTGTTATAGGATAGTACGGCTCGAAAATCTGGGGTTACAGGGTTTATATGGGCATGTTGTTATTAGGTTATAAGGTAATATATTGATAAGTTTGAAGGTTAACTTTGTCGAACCCATAAACCCAAAGGATTTTATACAGTTTGAATTATTTGATTATAAACCTAGGTGATTATATAATATAGTATAACGGGATTGTGAGGTTATGCGGTTATGATGTTATGGGGTTATGGTGTTATGGGGTTATGATGTCATGGGGTTGTGGAGTTATGTGCTTATAGAGTTAGAGGTTTTAGACGTTAACTGTTCAAGTTATATAGTTATATTACAATGCATAGTTCTGAAAATTCAAATTTACTAGGTTTTTTGAGGTTATGGCTAAAACAACGTCCACAGTTTATGGTGTTATGAGCTTATGGTGTTATTTGGTTATATGGGTTTAGAGGTTTTTGACGTTTACTGTACAAGTCATACAGTTATATAGAAATTAAAATAATCTGGAAATTCTAATTTACTACGTTTTTTGAGGTTATGGCCAAACAACGTCCAGAGATTATGGTGTTATGGGCTTTATGGTTTCATTCGGTTATGGGTTTAGAGGTTTTAGACGTTTACTGTACAATTTTATACAGTTATAGAAATTAAAATGTCCTGGAAATTCTAATTTACTAGGCTTTTTGAGGTTATGGCCCAAACAACGTCCAGAGCTTATGGTGTTATGGGCTTATGGTTTTATTCGGTTATGGGTTTAGAGGTTTTAGACGTTTACTGTACAAGTTATACAGTTATAGAAATTAAAAATGTCCTGGAAATTCTAATTCACTAGGTTTTTTTGAGGTTATGGCAAACCTCGACCTGCCAGGGTTCAAACCGACCTCGGATTCGGATTCAGCGACCCCGAAAACATATAGTAAAAATAGTCAAACCCCCTGCGTCGAAAATTTTTTTTTTTTGTGTGGCTGTGTAATTAATATATCCTAAACAACATTAGTAATTCTTTAATTTCAAGCAAATGATAGCTGCTATTGAATTACAGATTTTCGACAAAAGAAGTCTTGGGAATTAATGTCAACTTTTAATTTATACTCAATGAATCACATGTCTTCGATGTTAACTATATAGGTTTAATGTCTTAATATTCAATCGAGATATAAATTATACGAATGACGTATGATCACAGTCATTCTTACCCGAGCTGAATTTTCAACCGGATTATTGAATTTCTGGGTGTATTGTTGAATGAAATTTAAGCGCCTCGGGACTGTAGTGTTGAATTGAATATTCCGAGAAGTTGCGTTAAAGCTTGAAAAGAATCATGTATTCGCCTGCATCATTGATCCATTTAACGTTACATCTACTGTTCACGTGAGTATAACCTCCTTGAAAAACGATTCGACGCGCGGAATATTTCGCATGTCAAATTCACAATCAAACTGTCGTTGATAAAACAGTAATGAACAACTAAAAATCGGCAATCGGGCGCAATAAAAGAAGCACTCGCGAAATCACACCGCAGCGCCGCGGCCGTTGTATTGGCCAGCCGAGCGCATAAACGAGTAGATGGTGAGGCAAAAATCGCGAGCCAATAATCGGTATATGTATATATACATATACACATATGTGTGTATGAAACAGAAGAGCTTGGCTGGCGAAGGCGAAAACCATAAGGCGATTTGCGTGACGTAGACGAAAGAGAGAAAGAGAGAGAGAGAGAGAGAATCCGTGGCGGCCGCGGGCCGCGTGCGTCATTCGTCCCAAGGATCCGGCCGCCTCTCTCGATCTTGCACGGAATAACAGAGCAGCGGTACAGCTGCGCGCGCGGCGAGATTCGGACGCGCTTGCCTCCCGATTAATCGCCACTGATACGCGCGAGCCGCTCGATTATGCGTGGCGGAGCACGAGACTTCCTCGCCGAATCGTCTTCGCCTGAAGCCTCCTTTCAAGTGAGGCTCAATTGTATCGTTCGCGCAAACATCTGTCTGTTAGTTTTGGGATAGGAAGCAGCCGTCCTTGTTGATCGATTGGATTAGTTATAGCCGGTTGGCAACAACGCCGGCGAGCCATGTGTGAAAAATCCCGTTGCCCATCGTGGATGGCCAGTATGATAATGCACGTACCGAGCCGACAATCGATCGGAAATATCATTTTGCCGCGAGGCAATTTAAATTTTAACAATTTTTCCCCTCTGGAAATATTCAATATTCTCGCTCGAACGTACGTCAGAAGACTTATCTCAGCATAAATAAAACATGCAGTAATTCAAAGTGAAGTCCATTACTCGAACGCTGAAACGTTATCGGAACAGTCTTAAACATCTCGGAAATTATGTGCACGACCTCTGCTTCGCATTTCTCTAAAACAAAGACAGTTTGTTTCCCCGCGCGAAACGAGCTCCCGAGAGCTTGATGGAAGAAGAGGAAAAAAAATTGATGAAAATAACGAGCTGCCTCGTTGCAGTCATAATTTTCAAACTCCAACGTATACACACGTCGGGCAGATCTGCAGAGCGAATCGACCCGACAAAAGATCCACCAGGGACTCCGAACCAAGAGAAGTTCTTGCTCTCAAGCTCTCCGCTTCGGTTTCCTTTCTCATGTTCCAGTTTGATCCGGCTCTGGGACATATAATTAAAAGATTTCACTCTAGTTCAAAGAATAAACCGCGGGTGTAGGATATATTTTTATCCCCGATTTCAAGAAATGAAGCTTACTCCGAGCTCGGATCATTGGAAAGACTTAAAATTAGCCTCCGAATCGTCAATGGAACGACTGGATGTAACAACTGGCGAGAGAGGGACCTTAGTCACCTATAGAAATTTATACTTGTATTGTCTTCCAAGAGACCTCAGCTCGTGCGTCGCTAGGCTTACTTCACCGCATGGTGTATAAATATATCAAGATCTTCTTCACCTGGTTCATAAATTCGTATTTGGAATGCTTCTTGTAATACAGTAATTGTGAAAAAAAAATCGAAGAGGTGTCAAGTAAACAATAAGGTATGAATGACCCTATCATTCAAAGGTACAACGTTGAGATCATTTTTTTCATTCCCATTTGAATTCAGTCTATTGGGTCATCGGCAGTATCTTCTGGTATCAACCGACAATTTTTGAAACTTACTTTAATAATTCAACGATCCAGATGCTTATTCGTGGTATGCTCGACAAGTTGGACGAGGAATCAACATAAACCGGGACAACGCTATTATTCTAGTGCTATTCGTAACAAAAACAGTAGAAATTTCGTTTGCGTGAACTCCGCCTTTTCTCAATTTCGATGTTCTCATTTTACAAGTTCCATGTCAATGTGATCGTCTCCAAGAGCTGTCGTGTCATGTCAGCACGAATTTTGAACACTACGTTGGCCGACAATTTTACGCTCATCTCAAGATACTCACGAGGTGTTTGATTCTAATCTGAGAAATACCTTTGGAAAGTGGTAAATTGTAAAAAGTAGAAAGCCATTCCTATTTTCAATATTGACGGAATTTCGCAATTTTTAAATTTGCTGATCCCATATAGTCAATATAATCAGGCACCAATTGCCATCGCTTCCCCATAAAACGCGCGTATTTCCGCAAATGTGGAAGGCACAGACGATCATCTACCGGCAATGGTCCAAATTAAAGAGTGGTGGCGAAATAATGACAAATACATCTGAACTAATGGCGAGTCGTCGAGAAACACGAGTCTAGAAGAAGCTTCCCGAATTCCAACTATAGCAAAACGGCGCGCGTCGCCCCCTCGCGTGTGTAAATCTCGCTGCGAGCGCGCCTTGCGTCAAACGCCGACGCATAAATTGAACGCGGCTTCGAACAAAAAAAGAAGAAGAAGAGAGAGAGAGAGAGAGAGAGAGAGAGAGAAGAGTTAACGGCGGCAATCTGGCTCACGCTTGCTCGTTCGTCGGTCCAACGCAAATGCACTAATGTAGCAATATCTATTTATCGTCCGTTTCATCTGGCTGAGGTGCGCGGAAGCGTGGAAGCCAATGAGAAAGATTATTCATTGCCCCAAGGTATTTTCCGGCTAGAGCGCGTAGCGTCGCATAAATATTCGCGTATCTATATTTCTACCGTGAGAGTACTACTGATCATCTCCTCGAAATTGCAGAGAGTGACAATTTGAAATGAAAAAAAGGTTGTAGTCTTCTCGTTTTGAAAAATGATCAGACTGGAAGTAACAAATGAGTCGAGGGCTTCGATTGGCCCCATACAGTCTGGTCGAGAATCGCGAGAAGAGATTCGTTGGAAAATAAAATTTCGAAATGTGGTTGGTACTAGAAAAGAATAAGTGGGCAAATTACTTGAATCAATTTATGAACAAACTCGTGTAATTACTCGTTCCCGCGAATATGTATTGTATACACTCAGAAACAAATGTCATTCGGGGAGCCCTGCACTTATAGATGCAGCCATTGTTTTTTTTTCCTGTCTCACTTCAGTCTGAATTAGATGGCCTACCAAACAGGAAGATCTTGGAGATGTTTATAACGAGCACCAAGGTAACGCAACCGACTTTATATTTATTATGCAGCGGCTGTCTCCAAATAGCTGGCAGAGAAGTGAGATAAGCTTTCCGCGCTGTCGCGCTACCCTATCTCAACGCTGCATCCGATTAGATTCCTTGATGTTCCGTATAAATTTTCGAAGTAGCTTATCATCGAAATATGGATATTTGTCGCACGTTATCATGGCATCGGCACACCTAAACGGGTGGGGGAGTATATTATCCCAAGTGTCTCAATTGAAAGGGTGATGGAAGTCTTTGCAACCCCGAAGAGAATCCAACATTATATATGTACTAGTCCGCGCGAAGTCGAGAGTCGAAAAACGAGTGGGTGCATCAAGCGAGGGGCAAGTATACACGCATGGGTGTATACACCGAGGAGACGAGCACGGGCAAAAACGCACTCTCGCGACGACTGTTGGATTGTGTCGCGCGTCGAAATCCGGGCCCCTGCGCTCGAGAAAACCCCGAACCCGCGCGTGCTTTCGCGTGTATATATATACGCGCGTGCACACACACAGCTGTGCTCTGGCGGGCCTACCGCGCGCGGGAACAACAGTTAAGCGCGAGCGAGCGAGCGAGAGAGGGAGAGGCGGTCGCGCGGGCGTCACGCGCGAGACTCGAGTGAGAGCGCGCTCAGTCGGCCTTTGGCGGGTACAGCGCGCGCGCGCGCTCGCGAGCATACAATACTTGTTGCGCTCTCTCTCTCTCTCTCTCTCTCTGTCTCTCTCTCGTCTCGAAGCCGCCCGTACACGCGTATACACATATACACGGTGTGTGTGGGCCGGGCGCGCGCGTGTTGTGCAGTGTGCCTGGTGCGAGTGACGTATATATTTATATCACAAAAGCAGCTGCCCTCGAGTCGGAGCTAAGCCGGCGGCGCGATGGGGTGGCCCGAGCCAGCGGGGCCCGGTGCAGCCCTCGCCGCAGCCAAATGAAGTGGGAGCCGCGCTCGCGCAACGCGGGCACGCACGAGCAGCCGAGCCCGAGCCACCGCGAGTTTCATGCCGAGTACCAAGGTTCGTTCGCCGACCGACACGACACATTTCCACCCCACGCGTCCCACCGTGCCCGGCTGTTTCTACTGGTGCCCGCCCGCGCGCGCCAGCCCTCCCGCTTACCGCGATGCGACCGCGGCGCTTGTGCGGCCCGTATTGGGTGTCACTAAAGCAAGGGAACAAAGGTACGTCAGTTGGGCCGTGTCGAAATTTCACGGCGCTGATCCAACCGGTCGCACGTGCACGCGAAATTACGAGTATGCAACAGTGGGTGTCCGTTCGAGACTCGCCCAGGAATACGCCCGGATTCTGCGGCCAATCCGATTAGTTTACGAGCAGAGATATGATTATGTGTATATACACACGGCGACGGGGTGTACGCACGCGGATATTTATACGCCGGGTTGTCGTAAAGATTTTTAACGAAAGTGCAAACACGTCGGGACGTCTCGTAAAAAGTATCATGATTTCGAACCGGTGTTTTACAACCAATGTGAGCTTTTTATTTACATTTATCAAGCCTGCACATATATACGTATAGTATCTTGCCGAGTGCCAAGGTGAAATTCTATGACGTATCCGCTGACGTACTCGAGGCGTATCTCCGCATCTCCCACATAGATAAACAACATTTGCTTATACACCAAAAACAATGAGAGATAGCGACGATCAGCAGATCACCGTATCGGCCTGCAATGCCGAAATGAAGATTTTCCCAAAACAAACTTTGACGAACGTATTATTTCACGAATTATATAGATTATGTATATTGACATGAAAATCGTGCGGGCGCACACGCACCGTATAGTACGAGAGTACAATTGCGATTGTATGAAATAACGCACCGAGTGACCGAGTATAATCTTAACGAATAATCACAATATTTCGAATACTCGCGTCGAAGATTAGTATAGCAGGTCTCGAAAAGTAGATATTTCAGCTTTTGAAATCATTACAATTGTCGATTTAAAACAAGATTCTGCTAGTCGAAGAAAAATGCGAAGAACGTTAGTCTACGTGTGTCTACGTGGCATCGGCTCAACAGTCGAGCCGGAACGGTTTCAACTTTATGAAACGACTCCCCGAATGCATTTGAAAAGTACACAATCGTTTCCGAATGCCCCAATCAACATTGCAAGCGGAACGTCGGGCAAGGGGGTAATTTGATTTTCTCACGATCCGGTTCGTCTTGGCGGCCCTTTCAACGGCAACGCGCAAAAACGCGTCCGCTCGATCGTTGGATTTTTCTCCGCGATCCCTCGGAAAACCAGCTTGCAATCGTCTCCCGTTGTGCGTTCGAGCTGCAGCTATATGGCGCAGTGATCGCGCGAGGGAGCGATGATTTGTTTACAATCGTCGCGACACTCGAGCGCCGTAGCAGCGTTGGTCTTTTGGGAAAACGAGCCGGAGCGCTAATCGGAGCATCGCACTTTGGCACTCGCTGCGCGAGTCTCTCTCTCTCTCTCTCTCTCTCTCTCTCTCTCTCTCTCTCCTTCTCGAAATCAGCGCCCGAAAATAGCCTCGATAAGCGTCTGTCGGTGCAGGCACACATGGAGCAGCTCGAGCGAGCGTCACGCCGTTCTTTTCCGCTATATGTCGGACGATCGCGCCGGCATTAACGTCAGAGGCCCGCCGCGCGATAGCGGAAGAGCCCCTCCGCTGTTGCTGCTGCTGCTGCTGCTGCTGTTGCTATTAAAAACGCGCCACTTTGTTTTTCAGCCGAAACATCATCAGCTGCTCGGGAGCTCGCAGGAATTCCCTGACGCGAGCTTGGATAATTCATCGGGTCCGGCTCGTTCCCGAGAACGCCTCGTACACGCTATATAGTGACGAGGGAATGAGAAATATGCTCGGCGGTAGCGGCCGGGCTGCGGGCCAATTGAAATTTCACCGGCGATTCTCGATAGCTACGACTAGGGAATCCCGCCGAATAATTTAATCTTTTACGTGAATACTCGTGTATATGTACGTTTTTTGGCATTTTAACGAGGGAGCGGACTCGGATGCGAGACGCATGCGAATCTATTCCCTTTTCGCGTGTTCAGTCGTGATTCGGATAGGAGCGTTGATAATCGCATCTTGCAAATGCATCGAGTAAATAATATCAAATAATTTATCTCCGAGAGTTCCGGATAAATTGCTGAGTGCATATGGATATTCTGAGTCC
Source organism: Aphelinus atriplicis (assembly GCA_020882685.1). Lineage (NCBI taxonomy): Eukaryota > Metazoa > Arthropoda > Insecta > Hymenoptera > Aphelinidae > Aphelinus > Aphelinus atriplicis. The sequence goes on along the minus strand of CM037076.1, from coordinate 37,270,783 downwards.
TATATAGCGTTTCTTTTTACACAGAAACTATATGATTTAATCAGAAACAGAAAGATTCCGGGAATGAAATAGTGATATGAAACATAGGCTACATTAATCTGAGATTATATATAGAAGATCTTGATAGCTTGTTGAAAATTGAATTCTTCTAAAATTTATATATACTACTTACCCTACTCCTTCCCCAGGTTTTAGTGGGTATCGAGCGCCAAGTTCCACTGCTGGTGCCAAAAATGTCAACTGCAGATCCGTTGCGTTTTTCCAAACGTTGTTCCTGAGAAAAATTGATTATTCATATATCGTGACTACTATATCATGCGGTAACATGTTTCTGCGAACAAATTATTTAAAACCCATCACAGTTTCAGAAATTACGAAAAATATACCATCATTAGAACGTCTAAAAAATGTAATAGTAATAGTAATAGTAATAGTAATAGTAATAGTAATAGTAATAATAATAATAATAATAATAATAATAATAATAATAATAATAATAATAATAATAATAATAATAATAATAACAACAATAATAATGATAATAATAATAATAATAATAATAATGATAATATCAATGTTAATAATAATTAGAAGATTTTCTGGATCATAATTCAACTGATTTTGATGAATGATATTTGGATTTCTAATTTCCGAAAAGTAATATTTGATTAGCTAGTTGATTCTTTCAAGTCGAGTTTTGGCACTCTATCAATGAAATCGAAAAATGGTTGCAGTTGGAATAATTGAAAACAATTTTTGCGTTCATACAATAGGCTGTTAGCAGTGATTTATCATTGAAACTCCTACATGTACAGTATTATGCACATAATTACATTCCTAGCAAAACCCAATGAATTCTGAAAATTCTATAACAATCGAGAAAATTATTGAATTCACTCTTAGCCTAACAAAGTCACTTTTGAATTGATTTCGAAAGATAGAAAAATGGTCTGAACCGTAAAGACTAATTGGATAGATGTTAACGAATAAAATTTCAAACGAAACATGTATTTACCTAAGTTGTTCAAAAAGAGTTTCCGTTCTGTTCTGATCGAACATATCTTCGACGTTCCAATTGTTGACCTTCAATTGAATTTGGTATTTAGAAACGCTATCGTTTTCAGACACTGTGACTTCCAAAACTTTGTCTCTCGTCTCGTAAGTTTTCTTATTCAGCGCAATGATTTCCAGCTGTAACGAAAAAGTACGTTGTTAATCATCTACAATAGCATTCTTTATTTTTTGCTTCGTTCGAAGATGTTACAAAACTTTCTTATTTCCATACCAGATATTGAACAGTGGCAATTAACATAAAAATTAATTCTTACTTTGAAGATCTTTTGGCTCTTTGGGGGTACACCGTACAAATAGCCCCGATGAGTCCGCTTACTGTACGTGTAATGAATCCACGGAGGAAGATCTGGCGATCCAAGTAGAGATGCTTCATACCGATACTCGTTTCTGCCGTCTATAAGAAAGGATATTTTTGTTAGAATTTATCCAGTAAAACAGGAATAACATCCGGCGGAAGGTCACAACGAAATCGATGAATTTCTATGAAGAAATTCAGAAGCTATTTACTAATATTCTAACCATCAGAAGTCCAGTTGAAATACCGAGGTACAATAGGTATGATAAACACTTGTTGTGAGTAGATGCTGATATCGGTCGCAGTGGTAGAGGCCACGAAGCTCAGCAGTGACAATGCGACTATGTCCAACATGTTGTTGATTCTTCGTAGCTGCTTCTTTCCTGAAATTTTAAAGATGAAATTAATATCCTCTCGATGAGCAGTGGCCATATGCATGATTGTATAATACAATTAATTGAAATGAATTTATAAATTATTTGTAATGCGTATTTCTCCTTGTCCGGCGTGATTTCGCTGGTTAAATAGTTTGTACTCAAAATCTAAACGAGTGTTCCGCTAATTATTGTCCTCCAATAACCGAAACCGAAACCGAACCGAATTGCTATCAGATAAAAAGCGAGCATATATATCAGTAATGCACTTCACCTCCAGCAATGGCGAGTTGCCATCTCGAAATTCGGCAAGATCTCCCAGGGAATACCGTAGAAGCATTCTCTCACGGATCGCGCAAAGAGCCACGCGTGAAACTCGCGCATTCACGAAACCCTATACACGCGGCTCTCTCACGCAGCGCTTAGTACGCGAGCCGCTCAAAAACTCTGGCGATAACAAGCGCCTCGCGCATAAATATTTGTTGCCACGCAAGCATCTCTGAGAAAAGCGCAATTTCTCCCTGCGGTTATCTCTCGACGGGCGCAAACAATCGGCTCGCGCAATTGGAGAATAATAAAAAGGCGAGCGAGCGAGCGAGCGAGCGAGAGCGAAACGAGGGCAGACGCACGTGAAACGACAAGGAGGAGGAGGAGCAGCGGATTTTCGCGACGTAAGCTACCTACTGACAGACGAGACGGGCAGACGTCGCGATTGACGCAATTCGTTACGCGCGTCGCCTTCGGCTAGCTAAGAGAGAGAGAGAAAGAGTGCGACGATGCACGTGCACGCGCTGGGACGCGCCCGCGGGATCAACGGCTCCCCTGTGCAACGCACTCGGACCCCGCTGTATCCGATTTATCTTACGCCCTACACACATCCACACGCTCTGGAATGCGTTAAGCTTCTTTAGTGCTCCGATTTAGTTTCGTTTTGGGATTTTATTAATCCACCGCGTGAGATTCGCGGAAATTGTGCGGAAAACAAGTTTGAGCCTCGTACGTCGCTTTTGATTGGGCGTGTGAGTAGATATTCGTGAACTTTGTGGTATACTCTTCATAGCTGAAGACATTATCGAATGAGAAATCGTATCGGATTCAAGTTGATATTCGATTGTGCAGTAAACTCTTTTGATAGTTGGAAATCTCGTATAATACTAGGTAGAAAATTTCTATTATGGTAATTATAAGATTGGTCGGTGATACGTGATTCATTTCACTCGTGAATTCTCGATTCGATCAGATTGTTATCTCTCTGAATCATTCGAATGAAGATTAATCGTTTGTCGTTTGTCTAATTTGGTTTTCCCTAATGGATTGGCGACGATAGGTTATATACGTATATATGAGAAAATCTAATTACGAATCGCGTATATACGGATGACTAAATCTCATTTGTTCAACTTTTCAAATAGAATCAGTTTGTATATACGCTCGCAGAACTTTGCATGGCACATTCCCAAAGCAGAACACTCAAGATAGCCCGAAGGACTATCATTGATTAAAACCAATTCAACTTTATCAATCACTTCCACGTAATACGATTGTATATGATTCCTATACAGTTGTATGTAAGACTGTTCTATACGATTCTATACAATAATGATTCTATACAAATTAGAATTTAGAATTGTACACAACTGTATACAAAGAACCAAAAGATATTCAGGTGGTTAGGTTCGCCGATGACAGTGTTCCGAGGGTGTGCTCCTGGTATTTTTACTTGAAGAGGTTGGCCCTGAGCCCTAATAATATCGTGGTGGTTAGGTCGTTCGGTCGTAATGAGAGAAAACCGTATAAATATGTACATTAATGTAACTTTAATCAACATAAAAGCGTCGGAGTACATGTATACATGAAGAATATACATATAGATTGTAGATTAGTGCGATTCAACATCTACGTATGTGTAAACTCTTGCCTTATCTTTGACAATACTGTATGCATACACACACATATATATACACACACAAATTTTCACTACGTTATTTTACACCTATTCTGAGGGAGAAGTAATTTTTTTTAATCTTGACTTGACCATATTATGTAAAACATATTTTTTAAAAACCTATTTGCAATCTAAGAATCACATTTTCTCTTTATCGATTTTCTTCCGCTCATGCAAACGTTCGGATCTAGGTCAAGCGAACGGTTGTTTAACTTTTACTGGAATAAGATTAGGCAAAGTAACTACAAAATAAAATGTGATAATTGACTGGTAAAATTTAGATTGGAAATGTAAATAAACCATAAATTGACGATGAGGTGAATGTTCGTCATTTGTTCATTCTTAATTTTGAGTTTGCTAAATCTTGAATAGAATGAAATAGTTCGTCGTATACATCAAATCGGAGTTTCTTATCCGATAAACTATAATATCAACGATGTGAGAGTCAAATTTCATCTGAGATTCAGCATCATCCTTGGTCATTGTCATTTTTTTATATTAATTTTTTGAATTGTGGAGGCTATTAAAATAGATTTATTGTAATAATTTGCTTATGTCTCCACAATGAAACTATTTTAGTTTGGTTTGCCCATAATCGAATGAGAAAAAGCAACAATGGATATGATATAGATATTTTTACTCCGCGCTTTCTTTGTCACTTCGTTTTTCCTCTTCGCTCTTTGACTTGCTAACTAGCGAATTCCCTTTCTCACTAGAGCAAAATGCAAAACTACGCTTTTAAGCCTTCATTTGCACAAAGCTAAGTGCTCTCTTTAGAATAAAATTGTACACTTTTCCCTAGCGAAAAATCCAATTAAAATTCAAACTGATAGCGATGGTATAATAATGAATATTGTTTTTGAAGAGACGATAACATTATAATGTTATTGTTCATCCGTTTACGTCGGAATCGTTAAAAATTATTATTGCTCGAAAATAATTGAAATTAAATTGAACTAGAGTGTATCAGTGTTTGAGAAAATATTTTTTCTTGTCAGGAGGAAATCGCAGTATTGACAGACACGTTTCGCGCGAGAGTCACCCCTGCATAATCCTGACCTATCAGTTTCCCGACCTTCTGTTTGAATTACGCTCAGGCTTTGAAAGAGATGATTAATTACTTGATTTAAGAGCATTTTCCAAAATACGAGACAGTGAGTCAGACGTCTCCTCCGAGATTAAAATTACTAAGTTCATTTGATTATGCCGCGAGTGCAGGCACGTGACTACTCCCTTCTTCAGAAATGTATATTCCCTCTCGCTACTAATTATGTTTTTTCTTTTTCATTCAAACTCATACAAAGCTATCGAAGTTCCTTTATGCATACCCTATTGACTTTCAAGTTAAAAATGTGAGTCAAGAGCAACAGCTTGTAAAACGTAAGATTAACTTTCTTTCACGAGGAAGTTTCTAAGGCCTGCACTAATCGTAGAAGTGAAACTTGTCAGAGCTCTGTACAGTATCCATATGCTCCGAAGTAGTAACAGAAAAGCGTGGGAAGACGAGTTGGTGACTAGACTTTTGGAAAAGTTTTTTTAGCGTGCTAATGACTCGCCCATACCCCGTAAATTTCTCCCCCCGCATTCCCAACAGCTACGTATATAGTACGCCGACGAAGATAACCAATCCGTGTCCCGGCCACTACTCTCTTTAGGTGAGCGTCGCGTCATATAACCTTTTTATCGATCGTATCCCAGCACAACAAGTGGCAATACATTCTAACGTGCTCACCCTACCGATCGTACGTGACTCTTTACTCCGTCTAGAGCTTCCACTCCAGAATCACGGATGATTATTTTTCCATTTTTTCACATGTATCTGGAGTGGATAGCCTCTCGTTATTGATCGAGCGAATCTTACATTTTCCCCAGTACATTACACTTCACGGGACAACAAGTCCAGAGCGACAGCGAGAAATAAAAAAGGAAAAATCACAGGAAATCACGAGTGATCCTGAATAGTGAACAGCTCCTCGGAGGAGCTGAGCATGCCCGTGAGTCTAACCATAAAAACACTGGTATACGCGGGGTGATTGCTCCCACAACGCCGGAAATTCACACTGGCCGCCACCTGGCTCGCGAAGTCCACTCAATAGCCAAGGGATAAATGCGCACTACGTACCCGGGGGGAGAGTCGCCGAGCTGGGATGCCGAGGTGGACGCCACTGCTGGTGATTGCCGCCGCCGCCGCCGCCGCCGTCGTCGTCGTCCTGCGGGTGGCGGCCGAGTCGCGCGCGCAGCCGCGCCTGCGCCTTTGCGCACTTGCACTCTCCGCGGCAGGGTCGCGCGCGCGCACCGAAACTGCCCCCCCGAGCGCCAGTTTCCACGGAGTCGTCGCTCTGGCCGCCCGTCGACTCCACGCCGTGAGTTCACCCCTCGCGAGGGAGGCTGCGATGAGTGAGTTGTTCGTGACGCCGGTCTGATACACCAGCTCGAGGTAACTTGCCCTGAGGCTGTGCTGCGTCGTGCTCGTGGTCGTGCTCGCGGGTCGGTTGGGCTTTGGCGGTATTTGGGTGAGGATCGATATGAATGATGATGGTGGCCGTGCGTCGCGAGCTTTTATCTGATATGTGCTCGCGGGGCCGGCCGAGTGATCGACCTGCCCAGCAAAGATTACAGGGGGAGGGCGACGCGGCTGCCTTTTTACTCGGGTATCGTCGGCGCGGCAGCGAGGGCTGCAATTGCTTTCGCCACTTCCAAGCCGTTATTTACGATCTACGCTGCACGAAACTTGCTGTACTTCCGGAGACTTGTTATTTACTTGAGACTGGTACACCTCGAGGTGGGGAAACTCCGTGTAACTTTGATTTTGATTTGACGAACCAAGTTGCGTTTGACAATCCGGTGGATATTGTGGAACGTGCGTGAATCGGGATGGAATGTGGTTCCCAGCTGCAGAGTGTAATGTATAGAACGTGTTTCACATGCGTTGCATGGAGTGAGAAATTGAAAGAGTTATAAAACAGAATATATTTCATTATTTTCGAAAACAGTAAATAGGGTTCGATCAAAACCGTAATCTGAAATTGATACTTATCAATCTTTTAACTCCTTCAAGTTACGATCATGGTAATTTTCGTGAGCATGATACTACTACTTCAAGTCACATGTTTCATTTCACTGTTAGAGGACTTTTTGCGCACGCTATTCGTGAAAATTCGCGAAAAAAAAGAGTTTTGGCGGTGTTTTTTTAGTACATAAATCAAATCCTGTAATTTGTCCTTACATGTTCAATCAGATATAAATTTCCAGTAGATAATCTCGCTCAAGCTTTCTATCTACGAAGATTATTTGAACGAAACGTCAAGGAAAATAATTTTTTTTGTTACACGTAAACTGTAGATTATATAGAAAATCTTTACTTATCCAAACATCCAAAGCTGTAGTTCCGTTGCAGAGGATTACCAGGATAATTATAGTACTGCTGTTATTTATCAATTTTTTCATCTAACAGTGTAAATATAAATAGCAGGTCTCGCCGTACTCGGCTGTTTCTACTTCCCGCTTAAGTATGCATCCATTGATTTTCCATCAAACTTTTTCCGTGTTTGACAAAAAAACTCAACCTCACGTTCTACATACAAAAATATCTCTCAAAGTAACTCGAGCGAAAGGTTTTTCTCGCGGCAAACAAATCAATTGGCTCGATTCAAAGATGAATTATTTGACTTCATTTGAATCTAACTGCCGGGCTGGCGCGTTCGCGAAAGATATACTCAGTTTCAAAATGCACTCGATATTTCGGAAAGTAGGTCAACGAACGAAGAGCAAACGAGCGGGGTGTGGTAACACCGTATAAACAATCCCCGCACCCACGAAGATCCACATTGTTCATTCGCGATCGTAAATAAAATCTCTCCCTAAAATACACCTAACCACCGACACGTCCGCTCCGGATTCGATTCCGCATATTACATAAGCGATTACAGCGTCGGCGAGGCTTCCCCGTCCGTCTGCATTTTGCGGGTATCCCCGGCGGCAGACCCATTGTAAAATTATCTCCGCATACACGGCTTGTCTTCCTCAAAAGAATACAAAGCGATCAAGTTCAGCTCAATGCCAACAATAAAAAGTAGGATTCACGCGTGCGATTCATCACAATAGCATCTAAAAGCGGCGTTTTGCAGACCCACACAGCCACACACACACTCGCAAACGACTGCCTTCGCTGAGAGCGAGAGGAAACAAAAAGAGAAATTTCCTATTACTGCGACCCACGAGGGAACGATTGCCTCGAGCGCGCGCGCGACGCGATATGTCGATCGGATGAAAATAAAACGTTGCGTTCGGTCGAAGGTCACAGAGCAGCTTTGTTTGCGTCAAGGGATTGTGGAACATGTAATTTTCGAAACTGTTTGTTTTCCGAGCATCCCCGAAAAATCACCGAAAGCGAGTCACGCGAGTATTATTCGCTGCACCGGTTGGAAAACTTTTATTTCAAGGACCCGAGAGGCTATACACTTGAGCATGTTTGTGTAATCAGCTTGTTTTTCTTCCAATTTCTTCTAGTTTTATTATTGCCTGAAAAACGTGTAGATTGATTGATCTTGTTACTCAAAATTATAGTTTTATTCAATTGCGATATAATATCACGAAGAACTCGAAATTCCTCCCGGTTCATCTCGTTATTGAGTTCGCAAACATAATACAGCCATCTCTCCCCGTGGCAGCTGTCAAACTCCGCTCAATTTAAGCAATCTTCGTCCCCCTCGGCGGATAATTGGATCTTATGAACTCTTGTCTGGATGCAAACGATTTCCATGCCATTTCCAGGCCAAAACATTTTAATCGTCTCCACTTGATAACGAAGTGGACATTCTCAATTCTATAAATAAGTTTACTCTGCAGACAGAAATCAGAATGCCTTATAATGTGAGCCTGTATATTGTCGTCTCGTGAATTACCTATTTATAAGCATCTCGAAGTTCAATTCGATAAATCAAGAATACAAATTGAGGATGAGAATAATAGTAACTTGATATTAGCGATTGTTCTCTCGGGTGAAAGAGAGTCGTTCGAACGATGCGAAATTCAATATTATTAAATCAACTTTCTTAATTCTCCACAGTGAAAAACCACTGTATCGAAGTGGAAGACTAATTAGCTTTGATATAGTGTATATTCACTTTGATTCCAATGATTTGGACAACTTCAGTATTAACCACCGGAAAATCACTTAAACTCCAGTGAAATTCACTATAAAAAAATTAATGAATTGGTCTTCCACTGTCGCACAATTGGTTTTTTACTGTAAAGAATCAAGAAAGACTACTACTTACCGTTTAGGTTTCTACAAATCAAGTACTATCCAAAGTCGGTTGACAAGAAAAAAGCAATGGTAAGATGAATGGAAAGTCTGTAATTTAAATATGAATTCATGTCATGAACGCAATACGAATGACAGAAACAGTTGATCCATTGAGTGTATATTGCAAAAAAGATTGAATTGATCGCGCGTCATTGACATAATGAACCGTTTTGGCTAAAGAAAAAAACTTCGTCGTTATATTTCCATAACAAAACTACATCGAATTGCGGATTCATTTAATGCAGAGATAAGAATTATTACTCCTGCCCATAAGTGGTATGTAATCGGCATACTTTTCTGTCATCAAAAATACAACAGTACTAATTGCTTTTTAATCGTTGACATCCTGAATCTTTTTCCATCCTTGCAACAATTTTTTCAATTATCCGATTGCAGTTCTTTTTCAATTTTTCATCGTGAAATTTATTCTCGTGCTCTTGTGAATTCAGAAAAAGTATATTCAAACGCGGCTCGTGAACAAAAGTATGTTAAATATTTCCATATGATTCATTTTTCAGGTGTGTTTGACGAATCTCTTGTTTCATCAATCAAATAATACATACGCAGGCATATTTTTCTATTTCGAAGCCGCAGTAGACAGGCTGTTATTGAGATCGCGAGTTTACATCTAGATAGCCACGTAAAAAATGGCTCGGAATAAAAATGAAATTCCCTTCTCACTCTACATCAGTAGATAATTTAGCTTGGATCTGTAACCGTTTGTCACACTTGAGAGGCATTACCAGAGCTGTCATTAATCCCGCTTGAGAGTGTATCGTTATTTGAGAGAGAGAGAGGGAGAGAGAGAGAGAGAGAAAAAGCTCGAAACGCGTCACCGTTCACGCAATCGCAAGCAATTGTCGCCGGAGTTCACCGATCCAGCACCGGCACATACCCAATCGAGCGACCAATACCTTATTCGATAAACCCATCCTTTTTCCCTTCGAGTTCCCGTCTCTCGGCGAACCGATTGAGCCTCCAAAATAAAGCTACAATTCATACAGCTGATGGGATTAGCAATGAATTGTGAAAAAAGCAGGGATACAATGTTCATACGCATGATAAAAATAGCGAGATCACATTGTATCGGGAATACACAAGGACTCGTTATCGTTGCATGAAAAAAAAGTAGAAGCTCGAAGCTCCGGGGAAAAAAGCTCTGGCCGTACGAGACAGCCAGGATTATCCGTCTCACGTCGAGGTAATCGCGAGCGCAGCTAGAGCCGCATTCGTTGCGGTGACAGCACGTGGCGAGGCGAGGCCGGGGTACAGCACTGGCTATTGACGTGTTGGGTAGGCGTGGCGAGCTCTGTCTCTCTCTGTCTCTCTCTCGGCGTGCTGTGCGCGCGCGAGCGTATACACGCACATAAGTATATACGCAAGCGCCCCGGCCGGGATATATTTACACCGCGCATACGCGCGACAAAGCGCAAGCTCTCAAGCGCGCTCCGCGACTCGCGAGCTGCACTAATATATCGGATTAATAAGCGCCGCGCAACTTGCCTAGAGCTGGAGCTGGCGCGCGCGCGCGACACTCGTCTATCAGCGGCTGCGATCTCGGTTGATTCGGATGGCTTGGGTTCTTTTATGTTCGAAAAAGTTCACGGAGATTCGGAGCGAGAGCTGTACGTTGGATCTATCCGGATTCAAGGCTATATGATGGTTCTCATAGCCAGTGACAATCCTACGCAGTTTGACTGTTCTCGTTTTCGTAAAGACCTTTCGAATCATCGAAGTTTCGGCTATATAGGGACTAGCTTTGGAGCTTGTCTTTAAACAACAGTGCAATTAAGCTGACGTCTACCGCGGGGATGAACTGGAAGATAATTTTCCACGTCAGATTATACGTTGCAACTGTGCGAAGTACGATTGAAACGCTCCGCAGAGCCTGAAAAAAACTGAGAGCTGTCAAATTGCGAAAATAATATTTCCTTTGGTGGGGCTTGCCTCTTTGAAAAGATTCAAACGAATGGAAACATCTTCACTGTTATCTTTATGCATTTGTTCAACGGTCTTCTGCGTAGAAATGAATTCTCAAAAAATTGTCCCAGATAAAAAGAACATTGTCCTAAAAACCTTCAGCATACTAATGTCAATTTAATGTTGCACACGTGTATCATCTTCGTAGGAAACATTGACCGATAATCCAATCGATCTAAGACTTGTAGAAAAAGTTCACAGAGAAAAGTTCGCGAAACATTTATCGAGGCTAATCCATCGTGTATCAACTAGTCAGTATCGAGAATAGTTTTAGCATAAGACAATTCCGTGTACGTTTCGTACTGCAGTATCGTTCAATTATTGTAAGCTCACAGAGAGAAACAAAGGAGCCGGAGCGTTGGTCAAAGGAAAATCATTCGTACGGCTCGAAGGCGAATAGTTGTATAGAGCAGCTTGGTTCCCTCAATAATGCGATTTTCCAATTGCTCGTCGACACTCGGGAAGGTTTGCCATCGGGTTTTTTCAAGTCAAACGAAAGTGCACGGGCTTTCTGGAACTGCAATCATTATCCTCTTCGCTCGCGCACTCCAACATCCGTGCACTCAGGCAAGAAAGTCTGCTACTTGGCTGCGAGTGCAGCTGAACTCTTGCGATAGATAAGCGGTTTATCCTGCAAAGCTCGCTTCAAACCTGTTGTACTGCTGTTGACTTTCAACCTCAATAAATATTCTCGGCTCAATAATACAGTTGAGATTATTCACGCATTTTCATTTCGCAAAAATTGAATCTTTCCCGAGTGATAAAGCACAATGGAACAATTTCGTTTCGATCGATCGTTCGTATAGCCTTCAGACGACGATTCGAAAGACGTAACACGCATAATTTTTGGAATCGTCAACACCAACGAGGTCAGTAATTAGCCCCGAGTTGAGCATTGAATTATTGATCCAGAGCAATTTGCGGGGCTCGATCATCGGGCCGGCTTGGATCCAATTCTCGAACACTTCTCATCAGGGCTTCTGGCAACACATGAATAATTCCCCCCGATAGCACTGCAATCCAACTTAGCATCATAAACTTGGGATTTAAGCGTCGTAAACGGGTGCTTTGATTATTTGAGTGCTGGCGCGCGTGCACCAGATAATCCGGGAAAGCTCCCCGTTCCTACGTATATATACGACTCCTATTCCCGAGCTTCATATTGGCGCGAACGTGTTGAGCATTGTGCCGGGCGCGCGCCGGATGGACTGACGTACGAAGACACGCGACGTAAAAGCCGCATGTCTCACTCGCTCTATATTTTCCTTTGAGAGATCGATGGGTGCGTTCGTTCTCAAAGCTGCAGCAACGAGCTTGAGTGCGATTGATGGATCGCCTGGCCCTCCGGGAGTGCTTCTTTTATGATGGATTTCCATCGACGTGCGGCTGACCAGAGCCGAACCAGTTACTACTCACGTTTGCCCCGGCCCTACCAAAGGGCTCGTCTCGTATCGAATTCTACTTCTCACTCAAGAACGAACTCTTTTGTTACTACTTCCTCGACAACTCTTCTCTTTCCTGCTAATTCCAAAAGCTTAAATGTCTCGTGTGTAATGAACCGGAAACTCATCGAGTGCTGGATCTTATTTAAAATGAACGTCCGCTGGGAAAACGTTCGTTTCATCGCGCGCAAATATTATTCCTGAAAACTCTTTTCTCGTCTCTGTTAGTCTTTCTTTTGGGTTGCATTACAGTTGAAACGCTGTCAATCCAATTTCATTGTTTTTCGTGCTTGTAAGAGTCTCTCAGCCAATTAGTATTGGACGTGCCCCGATGTGATACTTAAGATTAAGAAAATACTTCGTCCATTAGGAATACTTCAACGCTCCTTACGGAAAGTAGCACTATTCAACTTTTTGCCCGATGTTTTTTCAGATGCTAGCAATTTTCAACGTACGTTCACAAAAACTATTTCGACTCTGCTTCGATCCATACTAATTCTTATGCTTCCAACTTCATTAATACGCACAATCAACTGTTGAGATTAGATTTTACCGCAAAAATATATTAGAAAAAATAGCGCTATCCTGATCGTGGGAGGTTTTGAATAGCTACTCTTCGTAAGAGCGTTGATTTGTTGATTTTTTTTTTCGTCTAACGATCTTCCGAATACATTAGCTAACGATGAAAATACCTTTTTTAATGTTGTTTTTTTCTTTTATTTTTTTCAGATTGGTGGCGTTTGGCTGCGTGAGCAGAAGCGCAGAAAAGGAACGCCGCGAAAATGTCATCAGCTGGTGTCCCGATTATGCTTATTACAGCCAATGTTGGCAGCATCTTCGAGGAGGTAAGAGTTGTGCCAAACAGAATCGTTATTAATTTAATTCTATATTTATTTAAATAATGTTGACTCCTGACATAAGTGGCTTCTACCTCGACTTCTTTATATTTTTTTTATTATTTTTTCTTCTCAATAAAGAAAAACCAATGAACGAACAAGAATATATGGAAGAAAGGCTAGATGTTTATGTATCAATTTCTGAAGTAAAATATAGTGTATTTCAAAATTACATCTCAAACTCACGTTTTCTTAACATTTTCCGGATTCGAAAACACATATTTTAAATTTAGAAAGAATGCATGCATGTAAAATTGAAATTAGGTTTCTTCGGAAATAATATGATTCATCAACCAATATATTCCAAGATAACTAACAAAAAAGTTTACGTATTTATTGTTCAATGAGCTTTTCTTTGCGTTCAGAAACTTGCGAGAACGTTATCTTATGTCAAATTTAGTTTGAAGTGTATTTTAAGCTCAGCTATGCATAACGCGCAAAATATATTCCTTTAAAATTTGTTAGTTAGTTTTTCAGTTTTAAAAAAATACTTAAAAAGGAATCTTTGCTCAATTGCAGTTTCAAATCGAATTACTTTACGAAGTACGAATTCAATTCGATGAGCCAGATTTCGATTTGTACTTTAATCTATCGTAGTTTTACGAAAAAAATGGTATTCCTTGTGCAATATTTCAAAATTGTATTTCTCTTTCAGCCAGATGTTATGCTAAAACTATGGACAGAAGAATTTTTATCGGTGAGTAGAAAACTTGAATGCCTGAATAAATGATACATATTTTATTTATCAATTTTTTTTATTCTGAATCATATTTTACTGTTGCTAGACGATAGCCCGATTGGATCCAAAATTCGTTGCCCTACATTGCCAAGAAGTCGGAGGAAAAAATTACGCAGAAAGTATGAGGCACGTCGAAGACTTTGTAAGGTATGTTCATTCGAATACCTTTATTTTTTCAACCGTCATTTCTTAATATTCAGTTGCTTTGATTTCGAACAAGAAAAAACTTTGAATTCTAAAAATTCGTTAATCAAGATAAATTTAACCTTACGACTGCAAAATCGAATATCAAGTGTATATTACGGAAATCCAAATATACCTCTTGAATCTTCAAAACTCCGGTGAATAATATTATCTGATAGATTGACATGATCTCAGTGAACAAGGTAACAAATCCATTCTCCAGTGGCTGCAATTCTCTTAACGAACAGTCTAACGAACACGTGTTCGAGGCAGATGCTCGTAACAGTAGAGATCGTCGCGGGAGTAAGTGGACGCCGAGCGAATGGCGTGAGCGCGAGCAATGTCAGATATATCGCGCCCTTTTTAATAATCGCACGCCGCTCCGGTTTCGCTGGCTCCGCGCGCGCGCACACCTTCTCCTTGGACTAATTTAATTAGAGCGCGCTCTCGCGTCACGGGAGGGCGAGACAAAAGCAGCGGTCGCGGCTGCTTGCGCACGCGTGTGCAACTGCGGCGCAACCTCCCCGGGGTCCATCCTATGCGATCAACTCCACAATTATTACGCGCTCAGACGTTCGCGGAGTGTTTGACGATTGGCTCGATTCGGTTTGTCCAATACTTAGTCGTTCGGTTGGGGGGCAGCCGCGGCAATCGATCCAACGCAATTGGAAATGGCTTGGGGCGTGGGATAGTTTTCGTTCGATTCTCTGAATGGTTTTCTATGGACGTTGGGCGAGTACTTTGCGGGGTGAAACTTCCATTTGAGTTTTTTTCCGTTTGTCCTGAGAATATGAGGCAGTTTGCGTATCGTATCTTCTGTCGAACGAATTTTTTCTTGCGGAAAAATTGTATCCACTCATGGTTCATATGGTATATAATATATAGGTAAATCAACTTCAAATCAACGAATAATATAATATTTTCGAGTGCTAGAAAATATTCCGTGTTTGTGGAATTCGAGAACAGAGTTTGTAAAACTGAAAAGTAGTGCAGTTGCTTTTGTAGATTCGCCGACGCGCTTTTGCTTGTTTATTTTGGATTGAATTTTGTGTGTCAAGAGATATGTTTTCACCTTCCCTTTCCGTCATATCTCAACAGTACACTGGAAAGCGTCAGATTTCGTTTAATAAAAAAAAAAAAACTTGTTGCATTGACGAAATAGTACATTACGTGACTAGTGCGCAAAGTAGGTGAATCCAGCACGAGTGGAGATTGGCGCCCGAGCGCAGCGAGGGTGACAACACGAGTTCTGGATTCACTTACGTGCGCACGAGTTGCGTATACTATTTTTCATCACTTGTATCGAAAAGTTGATCATTAAACCTTAGTTTTCTACACTCGTGATGAAAAATACTGTTCGATACTAGATCAAAAGACGATTTCTAGGCACGTGTGATTACCACCCTCGCTTTGCTCGGGCGGCAAACCTCCCACGTGCCTAGAATTCGTCTTTTGGTCTAGTATCGAAATGTACTATTTCGTATCGAAGTGCGAAAAGTTTGACTATGTAATGGATGATTAACACGCGTACATAGTGCCCATGCTCTTGTTGCTCGAGTTCAACGAAGGTACGATAAGCGGAGTACGAGTAGGCGAAGGGAAAGAGCGGGTCCAGGGGTGCAGCCCCGGTGGGGGTGCAGGGGGCGAAGCCCCCGCCGGGGGGTTGGGGGGGCGGAGCCCCCCCACTTGAAACAACAAAAATATCAACATCAAAAAGAAAATAAATATGATACTACAAAAAAAATGAACACAATTGGGCAATACATTTTACATCAGGGCAAAATGATAGTATTACTGAAACATTGCAATTTGTTAATTTTCCTTTCTCGCAAGTGAAATAGAACACCATTGTGTATATATACCGGCCATGTGAGCCTCACGTTTTCAAGCATCACTCTGAAGAGTTGAGCTCTACTGTATTGTAACTGCTTAATCTTGTCTTTTCGACTCCCAGAGGTTTGAATTTTGAACTGGACCGAGTCGAATTGGACAGAAATTTTTGTGGGGATTTTGTTTTAGAAATTAAATGAGAGGAATATCATAATGCATACATATATATGTATATAGAAATGCATTGGTCTCTCTGCTACGCAGAATCCCCAAGAATCTAAAGTTATACGTGGCTGCGTAATACGATGACCGTAAATTTTATATCTTTCTCGCAGTGCATTCGTATATTTTCAATTTCTCGCACTACTTTCTCGCACTGGTGCGGGAAAAAGCTTTCTCGCACTGGTGCTGGAAAGTTTTTTTCATCACTTGTATCGAAAAGTTGATCATGAAACCTTAGTTTTCTACACTCGTGATGAAAAATACTGTTCGATACTAGACCAAAAGACGATTTCTAGGCACGTGGAAGGTTTGCCGCCCGAGCAAAGCGAGGGAATTCGTCTTTTGGTCTAGTATCGAAATGTACTATTCTCGTACTGCTTTCTAGCACGGTGAAAAAAAAAGGTACTTTGCGCACCCTAGTCCGTGAAAAAAAGACAAACTTTGCGCACTAAGATACGAAAAATGATTTTTTAACTCACTGGTCTGAACTTTTTCTCTACATCTCTTTTTCTGTTACATCAAAAGCATATTTTGATTCATTCGCAGCGTTGGTGTCGGATATATCGACCCTCCCTATTCATAAGGACGTATCTCCCGGGACGCCGGAGCGCTAGAAAATAAGGACGTATCTCGCGTGAGCGCAAAGTAAGGACGTATCTCGCGCGAGCGCAAAATAATATCGTAACTCGGAGAATTGCGAAGTAAGAAAGTATCTCAGCGGTTTAAAATCAACTAATGAAGTTTACACATGAAGATAAAACCCAGTCACGAGTCACTCAGTCGTATTAATCTTCTAAAAACAGTAGGAGACCAATTCTGATCACTATAGTCGCCACTCGAGTACCTTACACGTTTCACTGCATGTTTATTAATAACATCCATAATAAGCACGGCAGTACACTGTCGATATGACTGGTTCTGATTTAAGAAGTTGATGGTAGCGCTCGAGTCTGACAGCGACTACTGCAGTGATCAACTGTGGAATGAGTCGCCGCGGCCGGTGGCTCAATTCGTGGATAAGACTCGGGGTTCGATTCCTGGATTTCCCGGGATGCACCTCTGTAGGGCCAGTTTTATATGGAAAGCAAAAATAAGAACACGCTCCGCCGTGAGCATCATATGATTGTGGCTATAGTCGGTTTCTTGAATGTAAACTCCAAGCCAATAACGAGAGACGAAAAACTGCGTCTTGTTACTAGTTGCTAAAAGCGCTCGCGACTCGCGACTGCAGTCAGAGCAGCTTGGCCTGTAGTCTTAGCGCAGTCCAGCGCAGTCGAGCAGAGAGCCACCGCGTTTCCACGTATATAAATGCCAGGTAGGCTCTTGACCATCGCTTCTGCAGTGCTTTTGACTCATGAATAAAAAAATACAGATGCTTCATATTTTGACTGGCCCCCATGATCGCTTTCATGTTTGCCGAGTTTTAATTCTATGCTCGAGATTTATTTGCGGTTATGATCGGTTATAATTTTCAATCAAAGTGAGATTCAATATTGAGCCGCAATTCTCCGCGAGCTGCGACATTATTTCGCGCTCGTCCGAGATACGTCCTTTCTTTGCGCTGACGCGAGATACGTCCTTACTTTGCGCTTTTCCGAGATACGTCTTTATTATTCTGCCGCCCGAGATACGTCCTTATTTCGAGAATCTCCGAGATACGTCCTTATGAATAAGGAGGGTCGATATGACGGAAAGTATATGTGTGAGTAGAATGAATGGTTGGATAGAGAATGCAACACGCGTGGTTTTGATAATTTCTTACATACGATTTATGATAAAATTCGGCATTTTTCCACATAACAAATAAATATTTCGTTCTAGTACGATAGTTCATCCATCATATACGAGATTAATTAACCATACAGTCGTGTATTTAACTGATCTTGTATATATACAAGTTTCGATAAAAACGCAATTTCATTATAATTTTTCGCTCTCACATTTCGAACATTCAAAAAAAAGTCAATTGAGAAGCTGACGCTATTGAAAAATGTTTTCTAACCACGATACATCAACTATTGCATAATTCATCTATTCGCATTAATTACAAACAAGTGTCCGACGAGTGAGATTTACCTATACATTCAGTACGATCAATGGCGTCCACATTTATTTTTCCTACTATATTCCTGCATGAAATATCGAGAGCACTGTAAAAACGACACTGCATAACCAATCTAGTCGTAGAAAATGAATGAGAAAATTCGTACAATCAATTAATATACTCACCGAAATAAATACTCAGATCCAGTAAAAAATACGTATTTGAAATTTCGCTGAATTGTGAGAATATATCTAGAGAATAACTCCCGTCGGATGAGAAGTAAGAGAAATATTAATCTTGATTGAGTGACGTAATTCCGATGAAAACATTTTGGAGGAAAAATAGTCTGGGAAAATCATCTCGAATAAACTAATAAGTTGTGAGTAATTTTCAGTAGACTTCTCGTTTAAAGTTGGTATTTAGAAAATAACTTTACCAGACTAATTGAGAAAATAATAGAATCTTATACACCTGTAAGGCAGCATTCAGATGAGAAGTCGGGATTAATTCTCCTTTCAGTGAAAATGTATTAGAATAGGAATGTTATGAACAAATCAACCTAATAAGTACAAAAGTGTAAGCTTTCTACAGAGAGCATTTAATGATTTTAAATTCATATCATATCTTACTCCATCTACTTTATCTCCGTAACTTATTCTAAAATCCAACTCTTTCGCCATCTATAAACGACGTAACAAATCAATTTCAGTAACGGCAAGAAATACATTAAAAACCTCCTAAAATTGCACGATCTTAGTTACGAACAGGCGCGTGTAGTTTTCACGGTGTAAAATAAAGTTGAGCGAGCGCCTCGTCGGTTCAATCTGAATATCGAACTTGCGTAAAGTTAGACTTGGCGTGATTCAGCCCGGGGGGAATCAAGAATATAACCGGCCCGAACGAAAGAAGTACCGATACGTCCGATTCGGCCCCGAGCTGTCTATATCCAATCGAGTTTATATCGCGACGATACGCCCGTGCTGATCCGTTAACTCTTCTGATTAGCAAACAATTCCGCACGGCGAGCGTGAAACTGCCTAAATCCACGTGCCAATGCGCTCGCGCGGCACCGGCTCGTATATCGATTGAGCCACGCGATTCATCTCGGCGCGTTATATCGCGTGTGTATCTATAGACGCGCACGCGCGCGCGCGCGGGCAACGCTTCCAATAAAGTATGTACACGCTCCGCGCGCGCGAGAGCTAAGAAAGAAAAAGCGGGAGGAGCGGCCGATTAAAAATAGATATATTATAGCCGAGCGCTCGGCGCACTTCAAAGAATACCGCCGCTCGCAAAAAGTATATATACAGCCGCGTGCTTCCAACGGAATATATACTTTTAATCCGAGGCCGCGACCCGGTACAAATCCGATGACGCGTTATTTACAGCCCTCCTCGCATCATCTCTCGCGCCCTGCTATGTCCCGTATCAGGGCTGATTTTCCAATCCGCGCAATCCAGCTATACCCGTGCGGCTTATTTATGGGTGTATCTGCTCATCCAATCGCCTGGTCCTGGCGCAAGTGTGCGACAGTTCAATTTATCCGACGTTCGGGAGGATGAATCGTCGAGCTCGGGATCGCTCGCATCCTCGATGTGCAGAGTTCTTTTAGATGCGATCATACTGAAACGTATTGGTTTAATGAGGTATCTGAAAAAATATCGATGACGAAAGAGGACTTTGAAGATTTTGTATTTGAGAAAAAATACTCTTGATTCATTCTATTTTACCAGGAGAGTACCAGGTCCTTGAATCTCGGACCTTGCTAAGACTTTGTGAAATGGGCACTATTGAACAGGTGATGTATACAGCCATGAAGCCTAACGTTTCGTTTTTCTCAAGATATTCTCGAATCAGTCTTTGCTTTTGGCATGCACAGTATATCTATATATCTATGATTTTCTGTATACAAAAATACTATAGATATGCGTAAAGTTAATAATGAATCGCGAATATCTTCAGAAGAACGAAACATTAGGCTTACTAGCTATACACGTGTTCTATTTGGGTACCCCAAAATCACCTCGGACAGTTTCAGCAGGATCGAAAACCCGAAGGCCTGATATTCTCCTTGCTAATGGAACCAAATGAATATTCAGCTTCGTCTATACGTAGGCTCTATTTCTCAACTATTATACTTTTGCATTGCATCATGCGTATTCGTACGAGACCCGACTCGTATTCATGAGATGTATTATATCATCCGAAGAAAAAGAAAACTGATAGTTTGTCATTTGTTTTCAGACTGTTAATGTCTTCGGAAGAGCTACGACTCTTCGACAGGGTCAAAGTCTTCCTAGATGAGGATTTCTCCTCGGCCGAACACTTCACAGTGAGTAAAATCAAATGTCTACGTCTAGATACAAATTCTACGGCGGCAGTGCTAGTCGTTTTCTCCCATCATTTGATGATTTTGGAATTTACTGCCCGATCGAAGGAACCATGACGGCTAAACGTCGCAAAAATTGAATTTACATGGATTTTTCATTTGCCGTACTCCATATTCTACGGATTGGCCCCTTAAAAATCGTAATTTACAAGAATATAGCATAAAACGTCGTTAGCAGCACACGAGCTTGTACAAAATTACCCCATTAGTGCAGCTAAATACTTGTTTATCTCTATTCCAGTCACATTTTAATGAAACGCTATCTGTCATTCACATTGTCAACGCTATTCTCAATGGACTACCGAATATCCATTCGCATATGTGTATTATGTTCGCTAATTAAATGCGAGGATTCAAGAAAAAACGTCGAATCGTGAACTCCTCCCCCCCTCCCCAACGCATCCCAAGCATCTTTTCGCGTCGCTCGCATTTCGACGAGAACGATGCTTATTTTTTATATATACACCAACGAGTCCATGTAAAAATTATCCGGTGCATACCAATGAGAATTAATTATCTCAATTCCGTGTGCGTCACGCCTGCATGTGATAAACATAATTATAACGAGCGACGCGGCTGAATATTAATGGGGCATAATCAAAACGCACCGTTCCGTGTTTCAGGCGCTCGGGAATTTGTATTTCGTGCACGAAACGTTAAAAGATGTACTGCTGTGGGACTTCAAAGGTTCGTATGGTCGATGAGACACACACACACACACACACACACACACACGCGCGCGCGCACGTGTTCTATTGGCGATGGCGCACGATAAAGAAGGGGATTTTTCAAAAAATTTCAGAGGAAACTTTCGTGGCGGTGAACGGCCGGGAAATCCACTCGGGCAACATCGAAGCCGTGACGACGAAGGAGAAGGCCAAGTTCCCCCAGGACTTTTTCCCCGAGTGCAAGTGGTCGAGGAAGGGCTTCCTCAGGACGAGGTGGAGCATCAGCGGCACAGTATTTGATCTCATAAACATTCACCTATTCCACGACGCCAGTAATTTCATTGCCATGGAAACGGTGAGAGCTTCAGTGTATATATAATCGGTATAAATTACCTGCGGCGTAAGGAGCTTTCCGGCGTACTCGCAGCCGATTTGGAATTTCACGATACGCGCTGACACTTAGTTTTTAAGCCTGAAATATATGGGGCGAGATATTTTACGGCGCGAAATATCACTGCGAAAGCGGCAGCCCCGGTTAACGAAAGTTAGCCGTGTTTTTGTTTTCTCGTTGAAAATCCAACTCGAGTCGAGCCTTTCAGTTTCGTAATCTTTGTCGTGCAGAGGAAACATAAAATTTCACTCGAGTTTACGAGAGCATCAGATTTAATGTACTTAATAAATCACTTAGATTTTCAAGACTAGATATATACCCGTCGTCGACAAGTATTTCCAACGGATATCCTTTCGCGCTATGGAATTCGGTGTGATAAAATCACGTTGATATCATAGTTGAAGCGAGCAAAGTAGCGTATACTAAAATTACAACGTCGATTCAAATCGTTCCGTCAATTCAATTTAACGGATGTAGTCTCAAATTTCAAGAAGGCGATACTCAAAATCAGTCTATTCTTGCTCTGAACTGCGTCACCAACTGCGCAGCTTGTACATTCGAAACTGAATTTACACAATAATGAGCGAATTTCTCAATAAGAAAAGCAGGACAATGTGGGAACACGTAATTTCGAAAATACATCGTCAGGCGCATACTGATGATATCGGTCGCTCCACTAATCCCATGAGCTATTCACGAATAATGAATAAATTCAACCTATTCCCATCGCTCATGGCCGTAACGCGTACTTGCAGGCAGAAAATTACGATTGCATCGATCACGCGAACGATGGGTTAATAGAATCGCGACGCACCAGGAGCAGCGGTCGAGTGATTAAATACGAATGATTATGTTTGCAGTTCCCGTCGGTGTACAGTAAAACGCGGCGGAGAGCTCTGGAGCACACGTTAGACAGGTTTCACAACGACCAGTACCCCAACGCGCCCTACTTCCTTTTCGGGGACTTCAACTTCAGGACAGACACGGCCGCCGTCATTAAGGTAAGACTCATTTGAAACAATGCCTTTTAACGGCTCGCACGCGTTGCGTCGATCCCCGCTCGGGCGACACGCCAACCACTTACGACTCGATGCGCACACGCATTTGAACTTGCCTCTCGAGAGTCCATTACCGGCCATTTTTCCGAGAAATTTCGGGAATTCGTCGTCGACAACGGGGGAATGTCACGTCGAGCGTCCTCGAGTTCGAGATCCGTCCGGTTTTCCTTGCTAGACCAGTGAAGACGAAAGAAAAAAAAAGACAAGAAAAACAGCGAGGCTTTTATTTTGCCAGAAACTTACGACGGACACGCACGAGAGCAAACAGTCGAACAAGGGAAGCGTCTCGAAGATGCAGTTCCGGAACCAGAGCGACGATCTCATTTTGACCCTCGGCAAGAAGGAATTCTCGCACCACGATCATCAGCAGGTCTTCATCGAAAACAAAGGCCAGTGGGTAAGCGTTTCCACGAACAGATTCTCTCTCTCTCTCTCTCTCTTTCTCTCTCGATCTGTTGACCCTGGCGATTATCTCGGCGCGCACGCGGCTCAAGTGGAAATAGCCGAATGTGGTCAGACGACATTTACTCGGGTGTTTTTTTATCGCCTGCGTATAATTAGTAGATTCATGGATTGTAAGAAAGATCAAATTCAGCGAAAGCTCGATCGAATTCTGTTTAGTAGTGTAACTATTGTTTTTTTAGAATTGAGGATGAACCGCGTTTCAAAATTGATATAAATTATTTCGAATAGTCTGTCCGTAAAAGCGTTTCTGATCTTCCTCTATGTACTCGCGAGAACCTCGTATCAATCGCGATGTTTTAAGATGAAAATCATCAAACAGATTAAAGAGGAAAAAAACCGCTATCGAACTTGGTGAATAACTAAAGAGTGCATATCATCTTTAGCTACAAGAATTCGACAAGGAGCCCAGCGACTTTGAGGGTAGACTGTTCGAGTTCCCGATAAACTTCGTGCCGAGCTACCCGTTCGAGGAGAATGTCAAAGAGGGCGCGAACTACATGCAGACTCGAGTGCCGGCGTGGTGCGATCGAGTCCTCCTCAGTCCCTCCGCCAAGTTACTAGTCAAAGACGTAAGTGTATTCATCTTCCGAGTGTTATTTTTCACCAATATTTGAATGACCGATATATACAAGAGGATACATATCGCGTGCTCGCGTCCAGTCTGTCATCCCTTCGATTGAGAGTACAAACACCACCAGGGAATATATAGATAAATCGATACTGCTGTACATGATAAGAAAACGCGTACATTCACGATGCGGTCGTGGTAGTTTTTTCCAGTCTCTCCATAAATGTAACAGGCTTTATAAACTCCTTCTGACTATACTGTCAGCTCGCGGTAGTACAGCACGCACCGGCATTCATTTATTCACGAACCAAGTTACTTTGTCCCGACGTTACAAAGCAAGGTAAAAAAGTCACTGAAGTTTCAATTAACAAAGTATTGAAATAATTGCGGGCTATAAGTTGATGTTCATTAAATTTCCAATTAGCAACCTGTTGTTATTTTTTCATTTCATTCCTACAGCTGTACAAAATTAATCATCGTGAAATTCAAGTTTATTATCACGAATCACATAAATAGTCTTTTAGTAGAAAACACAATTCCTATTATATATTATATATTAATTGTTATAATAACATATTATTCGTCTTATATTTCGCCTTAAAACTTTGAATTCTGGCGATAAGCCGTTGTTACACGCGTTTTCATTGCTGGTTTTTTTTTTCTTTGAAATTGTTACTTGAGCTTCTATTTAATTCTCTTCGACTTTTCCCGTAATGCCGTGACTGGACTATTATTTCGCACTAAGTCGGCCCTACTCTCCATGAGTTTCAATCAAGATTATACATTGTGACAGCATAATAATCTGAGATAATCGATAATCGTGACCAAGGATGGATTACAGTAAAGTCGACAGCTGCCCTTTCTAATCGATATCGTTCTCCCCCTGCAACCTTAATTTTTCATTGCATTCGTGTACTAAAGACGAAAATTTAATTTCCTAATGTGGGTGTACGTCTTTCGTTGCCTTTCAGTTATCGTCCAACGCCATTGAGTACGGCATCATTGGAGGTGGTACCTGCATGGGCGACCACAAGGTACGTAGAAATAAACCACTCACCTGTTATAAGGTATATGAAAAATTGAACACGAGAAAATATCGAATCGATCACATTTAGTATATAGCCAAGAGATATTTATTAGAGACGGTCAAAACTGTTTTTGTTCCTTTTTTTTCTTCTTCCTCTGAGTAATCGATTGTAAAATTAATATAAAGACTTGACACAATAAACTTTGATTTCTGATTCTGATGGTGAAATTTTAATGATTTAATATGGGTGCAGCCTGTATTTCTGGAGTTTCGAATGAATATCTAAAGCGCCGTTGAGGTACCTATTCTCTCTATCTCTCTTATCAAAATCTCCCTCTGTTGTTGTTCTTTCCCTTGAACTTTTTATATATTTTTACATCTATATATATATATACCTAGTTATATTTTCGTTCTTTGTCTGTACGATATATTTGTATCTTGGTATACCTCATACGTAACTATTACACTGCCAGAGTTTACATCGTGTCTCATATTATATATCATCCTCCTCCCCTTTTCTTATACATATATATTTTATTGTAACCACTCCATGTCAGTTCCAACATAGACTTTTATACTCTTACTCGATACTACTTATACTTACTCGATAATCTCCAAAACTCGATTCCGCTAGTTATCTATTATATTCTCGCTCGTCTCACTTGTCCTTCTCGGATCGCCTCGTCGATTTTATCGAGCCCTGCTCAGGCCTGCCTGCTGCTATCTCTCTGTCTCTCTCGATCGCTGATGTTCCTTTGTGTATAATTTTCCCAGCGTGGAATTCCCTCATCTCTGGAATGCCCAACACGTTCGTCCTCCCCGTTGTCATGAAAAACTATATATATCAGCTCGAAAGATCAGCTTGAAATTCTTATACGCGATTGCTCAACTAAACTCGTTCTTAAATTCAATCGACGACAGATTCAAAGCAGCTTCCCGACATTGTAGCGCACATTTGAAAATTGTCGCGAAGATTAATTGTTTCGTCAACGAACGCAAAAAAGTAATCTATATGAGGGCGAAGGTCAATTTTGATCGACCCTTTCGAATTCGCTGTAGGCATCAATCATTCAGTATATACGTGTTAGTCGAAGCGCCAAAGGTCAGCGAGCACAAAATTAATGCATGTCAATGCTTGTTTATTGAACATTGATTCGCGGCGAACGACGACGGTTACACAGCTGAATATTCATGATAACGGCGGTGTGAATCACGCACGTACTTATACGTTGTGCATAATCCCTTCGCCGGTCGATTCGTTCTACTATATATGACAAGGACGGCATTCAATCATACAGTCGTGTGTTGTATCGCTAGCTTCTGGTTTCTATTTCTCACGGATTTACCCGTTGGCACTTGGCATGTACTGTAAAATCCCGCAGTTTGTATCGGGAAAATGTCTGTTCCCCCAATGTTCTCCCCCCTCTCGACACACCAAGCCGCTCGTTTTGTCTCGTGCGTTCCAGAATTTCCTCAATTCCCGGCCGCATTCTCAAGCGCACGCGTCTTTTCAAATTGTCCCTCCAACTTTTAACTGCACTCGGGAGGCAGTGCACTCGATGCAAACTTTGCGAGGAGACCGTCGGAGCGCTGAGTCTCGACTACAGTGTACACATGTATATGGGACGTTCCACGTCAAGTGAGCATGGTCAAAATTTTTTTCGAGATTCTGCATTGACAAATTGATTGGTATCCATCCCCAGAATACTCAAAAATTTTTTCAGATTTTTAGGTGCATGTATGTGGAAGTTAGTCTGTGCACTCAAAACCTGAATTATTCAAAATTTAACTTTTTTCTCAATTTTGAGAGCCCAAATAATCTTGTATATGTGGGAAAATGAAAAAAAGTTGAGAACAAAAATTATGCTGAATACTACAAAGATTATAAAAAAAAATTGTTTGACACCAGAATCCTCCATCCGGATAGGCTACTCTATTGATTAAACATGTTTCAACCAGTTTGGCTATGTTCGCCCACTTATTTTTGACCTTTCAAGTTATACGTACAAACCTTTGTTCGATAGCTTGAAAATGGTCTCATACATTTTTTGGAGAAATTCCAATATCTCCTGCAATTAATTGTTTAAATCTGCAATATCACAATCGCCTTCTTGTTAGTTTCAACATATCAGGTCCACGATGAAGCTCACAGTGAGGATATCATGCCTTCGGGTCATCAATCTCAGCCAAACTCTACAGATATGTTCCCTGACACTGGATCAAGCTACCGGTAGAGTTTGGAGTTCCAGCGCTGCCTTGTTATAGAACTTTTTATGACTTTAGACTGAGGCAGCTATATATAGATATACATATCTGCCTTGATTTGTCTAAAATCCACATAATATTCATAATTTCATCAAGAAAATGATGTATTTCACCTTGTTTGGTACTATGAATGAGTATTATAACTTATGGTTTCACTTATATTGTGTGAACAGCTCTTGACGGGTGGTCTCAAATCACATGCAAGTTATTTACACATGAAATTATAAACATTAACCAGGAATATGTGATTTGAGACAACCGGTCAATAGCTTTTCCAACCTTAGACTTGCAGTTCACACAATATAAGTGAAACCATAAGTTATAATATTCATTCATAGTACCAAACAAGGTGAAATACATTATTTTCTTGATGAAATTATGAATATTATGTGGATTTTAGACAAATCAAGGCAGATATGTATATCTATATATAGCTGCCTCAGTCTAAAGTCATAAAAAGTTCTATAACAAGGCAGCGCTGGAACTCCAAACTCTACCGGTAGCTTGATCCAGTGTCAGGGAACATATCTGTAGAGTTTGGCTGAGATTGATGACCCGAAGGCATGATATCCTCACTGTGAGCTTCATCGTGGACCTGATATGTTGATATGCGATTGTGATATTGCAGATTTAAACAATTAATTGCAGGAGATATTGGAATTTCTCCAAAAAATGTATGAGACCATTTTCAAGCTATCGAACAAAGGTTTGTACGTATAACTTGAAAGGTCAAAAATAAGTGGGCGAACATAGCCAAACTGGTTGAAACATGTTTAATTAATAGAGTAGCCTATCCGGATGGAGGATTCTGGTGTCAAACAATTTTTTTTTATAATCTTTGTAGTATTCAGCATAATTTTTGTTCTCAACTTTTTTTCATTCTCCCACATATACAAGATTATTTGGGCTCTCAAAATTGAGAAAAAAGTTAAATTTTGAATAATTCAGGTTTTGAGTGCACAGACTAACTTCCACATACATGCACCTAAAAATCTGAAAAAATTTTTGAGTATTCTGGGGATGGATACCAATCAATTTGTCAATGCAGAATCTCGAACAAAATTTTGACCATGCTCACTTGACGTGGAACGTCCCATATATATTCTCGAGCTACGTGTATGTATTATATATGCACCGGGGAATATACAGTCGGAGCTGCGAGCTCCCAGATATTCCGTCAGTTACACCCGTCGACACGTTTAGTTAAGCGGTGGGACACGAGTCGGTGTTGAGGCTCGACCACCAGACGCTGCATGAGTATTATATATAACATTCAAGCCGGAACCAGCCGCGGCCGGCGGTCCGGCTCGTCTCTGTACTGTTTGTATCGAGTTCGCCTGACCTGGCCTATCAGTTTTCGTGTGCCCGGTGTCGTTTCGAGTTGACACAACAATCATTCCGAGCCCGATGATGAGAGATTCAGTCGCAGTGTCGCTGATGAAACTCGACTAGAATCGAGGGGATCGCGATCACGTTTTACGGTGCACTATATTCATTCTTCGTTCATTCATGAGAAACTCACGATCCTTGAAAAAAAAGTCTGTCCCTTGTATTAGATCACTATTTTTTTTCTCATCGTTGTTCCGAATTAGAAGCCAATGTTTTTGCCATAATCCTGAAGAACTTGTATATCTCTACGGAATGTTGGGTGAAACGGGGAGAAACGTGTTTTGTTGCGCGGGTGACTTTGGTTGCATGGGGGTACGGGCGCGAGAGGGTCAATGTAAACGGTGGCATGAAGGTAAACGTGTGTGTTGCAGCCGGTGTACCTGAGGGTTCAGCTCGCGTCTTCGGCAGGTAGGATCTCGTGCTGCGAGTCGAGCTTGAGCTCGGGCTCCTCGCTGTGCTTCCGGGTGCCCCCGAGCTTCGTGGCTTCGGAGCGCGCCGGCCAGCAGCCCCCGTCCCGCTTGCCCCCCCGAGCAGTCCCGCCTGGTTGTCGTAGTTGCCTCGCACTGTCCCCCGCCAACCTGCTGCACGCCGCCCCCCTCAAGCATGAGCCCTACACCCCGGACAGCGCGGACAGCCCGAGCCCGAACGCGCCGGGCTCGAGCGACGCGTCCCAGGCCCGCCGGCCCTCCTCGAGTCTCCAGCAGCGGCCCGTCTCGCCGGCCCTCCTCAAGTCCCGGCTCGAGCTGATCGCCCGCCGCCGCCACTCGACCGGCTCCAACTCCAACTCGGACTCGGCCGACGAGGAGCAGCAGCAGCAGCAGCAGCAGCAGCAGGAGGAGCAGGAGGAGCAGGAGCATCGGCGGCAGCCGCGCTCGAGCCGCAGCAACAGCGACGTGTCGTGGCAGCGCTCGCAGCTGCTGACCCGGGCGTGGCTGCAGGGCAAGGGCCGCCACCCCTACCACTCGTTCTCGTGCTCGGCCGGGCCCTGCGAGGAGCTCGTCATCCCCCGGATAGCCATCATCAACGCGAGCAACTTCGAGTCGAGCGCGAGCTCGGTCCAGCTGCCCAGCACGGCCCACGACGAGCTGGGCCCCCGCGGCGGCGCCAAGCTCGAGCTGCAGCACTACAGCAGCGCGCGCACGAGGAGCCTGAGCGACGAGCCCCAGGGAGCCCCGGGCGGCCCCGGCGACAACACCGCCAGCACCAACTCGGTGCACAGCCAGGCCGAGCCCGGCGGCCGGGGCCCCAAGCCCAGCAACGCCTACGCCAGGGTCACCGAGAGCTGCAAGCGCAACATCGTCGCGAAGAAGGGCCGCTGCGACAGGTGCTGCGTCCTCTCCTGATCCCCCATCCCTCCCCTCCCCCCCCCCAGCAACGCTTATCATTCTCTCCTTACTCGCTCTTTTCCATCGTGTTGTATTGGCTCGACCAATAGATATATATTCAAGCAAAAACTGTATCAGTTTGCGATTACGGTGTATATATGTATGCATGTAGTACACGTGTTGCCTCGACATATTTCCGACCGATCCGGTATCCGAGAGAACAGCGTATTGAGTGCGGCATCGATGCTTCTGTCGTCGCGCGAGTATTTTGCATTCATAAACAGCTCACGACTAGAATTGAAGGAAGAAAAATTAACGATGGAAGTCATGGATGCGGAGGTTTTCGCAACCCGCTGATCTACCTCGAATCGTAGCGAGCAGTGATTTTAGGTTCCTCTATAACAAACAGAACGTGCGGTTCTGTCTCTGAAGTATTAAACGTTAACGCATTTTTAAAAATTTCTCGACCGAATGTCTAATGGACTTCTGATGAATTACAATGGGCAGAGCGTTACTGTGCGTTTAGAAAGAATTCAATCATCGTTGTTGGATTGCTTGTTGATTTGAAAGATTGACTGATCGAAAATAAAAATTTTATTACACATCTACATTGGAACGACCAAGTTTCAGATTCTATATTTATTCTGCAGAGTTTATAGGAATATACATGAATTCAATACATTGCCGGGTGAAAATATATTTTATAGTATAAAATTGTATACGTAAATATTGTCTGTGTTATTCGGACCAAACTGCCAAAGTCTAACTTTACAGGATGTAGGACAGCGTTCGAGTTTTACTAATCAACTTTTGCTGTTTTATATTCAAACTTGTGTACAAATGCTCGTTATACGTTGATAGAGAGTGAAAATCGTAAATATTTATATTCGACGTTTTGTTCATGATGAAACGAGGAATAAATACAATTTTTATAATAATAAAAAAAGTCAAGAATTATCAATGCAAAGTTCAGTAAATCCATAATCTACCTCTTGATGTATAACGCAGACGAATTCATTTATGAGTCATTTACATATATTGTGCATCTGTTTTTTGATACTTTACGCCAATATTGTTATTGTCATTACTGAAATTGAATTTAAAAATGAAAAAATAGCTTTAAGTTGATGACTGACTATGAGTTGGATATGGTGAAAACTAATTGAAATGTTCTTAATTTCAGTTTAGCAATGACAAAAAATTATACACATGTAATGAACATGATGATAATTTGTGAAAATTGTTTGCTGTCGTATATAGATCGTCAATAGCTGGGAGCTTTTTAGTTATTTATATAAATTTCACGAGGCTTCTCATCGCCAATCGAGTTTTACCGCTCAAACAATTGTAATATTGTATTTTCAGTCTTCAAATGCTGGGGAAAATGTATTTAATATTCATACTATTTCATAATTTTAACCATCGCAATGATTTCACGGAGTTTACAGTCACGTTAACTAATCGGAATATTAGTTTGCTGTACAACAAAATAAATTTATTATTTTATCAAAATCAGCTAGATTATATATTTGAATTTGAAGTTTCAGTAACAAATATCTTATGATTACCAATTCTCTGCGATAAATTTAAATGAAATTATAAGTTCATTTTCATTCTCCTTTGATCATTAATGTACTTAACTCCTATTCATTAACTTTTATAAATATTCGTTCTATTATATATGCATTTTTAGAAATGTATGAAACAATTCATCAGCTTATGTCGCAACATTTGAAATGCGTTAAAAAATGTACCGACTATAATTCATTGAAAAAAATAGTCTTTGATTGACAATAATCCTTTTTTAGCCCTGCGCAATTGAGAACCGTTATTAACGAATATCGAATGCATTCATTTTCAAAGTATTATACGTAAAAATCACTTATGAATAATTCGAAAGCTGGTGGACACAATCAGGATTTAAAGTCAAATAACTTGAAAGAAGCTTACAATGTGTCAATTATATTCGGATTATATGAAGTGCGATTCATACAATGTACAATGTATATCGAGCTGTAACTTAGTATATGTCCAACGTCCTCGTAATGTCTCCAACGTATACATATATTTCGTAGTGTTTGAAGTTTAATCTTACTCTTGCGAGAACACAATGCTGTAAATAATTTTATACACTTGCTATGTGGAATTTGTGCATGCGAACCCACGCATAAATCGTTGTGTATGCGTATAAGTCATTCACTTAACGAACTTGTTATATATATAAACGTATTGCAACCCTTAGCTAATTAAAAATATGATTGCATATTTTTTCATAAAAATTTTGATTTTCCATTGATTTTGTTGTTATTTCCTTTGCCTTATCTTCTCGTGAGAATATTTCATCTCCATGTTTATTTTGTTATTATGCTTGCAAATGCTCGTAGAAAATATATTTCCGGGAGATGAAATATTTATCCATAATTATAGCGAAATACAATTATGATTCATCTTATTTTCCCACTGACGACTCGGCTAATTTACTCCTGATTACCAGCACTTTAATTCCTCGCTTATTGCCGATCAAATGCAAAAAAAATAAACCACCGGTTGAATTGGTTCACTGAAATATACTAACAAAATTGTTTTACTTCACTCGGTTTGTCTGGAGACTTTTTCGTGTGTCCATTCACGTTTGAATTTGCTTCATCGGTCTATAATTTGAAATGTGCGTGTGTGTGCGTGTTTCTTTTTGTAAACGAATAATTTACTCATGCTGTTTCTTGTTGATTTTGCTCATGGTAATTAGTATTTTATTGTAGAGCTATGTAGATAATATTTTTGGCGACTTTGCAGCTTGAATAATGATAATTGTACAGCATGGTTATTGTTGGATGTTTATCGAAATGAATAATATCTAACCTGGGGAGCAGATTAAAGTATGGCATTCGCTCGGAACAGATCGGTCCTCAATGAATTCTTACAATTAGTAACAAGGCGAGTCGCATAGGAGCCTTGCTGCCAGGAGTAGTATCGATTTTCTCCAAATAATACCGATTTTCAACTGACCAGGAGCCACCACCTCGCTGTATCTCGTGGATCGCTCCAATTTCAGTGAAACTTGTATAGAGATTCGCAGTTCTTTAATACCCAATCAGGGGATGTTTGTCATGCTAACCGATCATTGCCGATTTTACGCGTGTACTACTCGGGAAAATCGAACGACGTTAACCGCACCGAATGACTCTTGAACCTCGTGCCAAAGTCTCAGCAAGATCTGCTTAAGCCAAACGCGCCAGCTGGATGCGCAAGCTTGAAACGTCGAATTATCGAGCCATACTTGAATCTGCCCCTCTTGGGTAGACGAGACGGCGGGCGGGGGGGGGGAGGAAAAGGTGTACGCATACTGCACAGGTGTCGTGGTGGTTGGTTGCCTTAGCTTGCCCGTCTCCGGTGGACCCTTGGGAGTCGGTGGACGCGATCCAGGAGGCGGCGGAGCACGAGCGCATGCTCGAGGCGGACCTGACGGCCGTCGCGGCCGAGCAGAACGGCGGCATCACCCGCTACATCCACATGAAGCACGCGGACTCGCCGAGCGTGAAGATATTCCGCGAGACGACCGTCTGATGGAGCCGGGCCAGCACGTTCCTCGCCCTCCTGCTCACCTACTTCATGCTGTCGGTCGGCCTCTGGGGCATCACCTGCATCCACCTCCAGTGAGACACGCTCACATCGCCCCCGAGAGCCGCCAGCAGTCTCTCTCTCTCTCTCTATCTTTCTCTCTCGTCACATTCCGCGCCGGGGCAAACGGACACGAGCTGGCCGGGCTTGCCTTCCTTATAAATAATATATATAATATATATATATACGACTCCCAAAAACAGTGCTACCAGTGCTCCATCTCCGTATATATATATACTGACGTTGTGTACACTCGTATGTATGATATCCTCCAGCCTCTTCATATGTATTATCTCGTTTTATTCTGTCACGAGTTATATGCAAAGACTATACCCGTTGTATACCAATGAAGTTTCACTGTTTTCCACTAGATGTACTATAGCGACAATTTATATACATGATATGTATATGTATATTTGGACGGTTACTGTCAAACCGATAGCGCTGCGCAACGAGTCACGCAACGTTCAATATATGATTTGCTGATCAGTGCAGTTTCAGCTGGCTTCCTCAGCGGATATACCATTTGAAAAAGACACTTGAGTGATTGAGTGATCGTTGTTGTGTCCGACACGTCGGTATATAGGCATAGTAAAGCATAGCCAATTCATTATTCGTATGTGTAACTATAATTATTCCATTTGTTCAAATAGTAGTTTAATTATGTACGGGAGCTCACGATTCAACGTGGTGAACCCGCTCTTCCGCGACATACGTGCTAGATTTATTTTTCTTCTTTACGCAATCGAGATCTTGGTATCGTGATTTCATGACGAACGCCAACCTATGGAGTACAAACGAAACTTGTTATTAGATAAAACAACCCAATATACCAGTCACCTGTAACTTTGATCAGCTACAATATATATACTTCTTCTTTTTCTGGTGAACATTTTTCGACGCAATTGTGAAATGTGGTTAAAAAAAACTAATTTCACTCAACCAAGAAGACGAAACAGAGGTAATGATTGGTTTCGAATCGAATATATTATACTTTTATCGTATTATGGGGTCGATCATTTTCAAAAAGTCCCATAGCAGATTTTATAGTCTGGGTCTGAGTGAGATAAAATTTTGACAATGTAATAAATATTATACTTTCGAGGTTATTCAAGAGATTTCAGAGATAACATTGCCACGGGAGATTTAAATATGTGTAGCACAATATTTTGAAAAAATAAAAACAAATGATTTGTACAATGAAAAAGAAGAAACAAAAAAATTGCAATAAGTTCGACATAATTAAATTGCGCCCTTTCTGGAGAAGCTATTTATAGCTCAATTTATTATATACCTAGGAAATAATATAATACATGGCATGTGATTCAGTTGAATTGTAGAAACTTCTTATCAACTTTCACAAAGATCTCAAAGAAAAATATTGATTAATTGATGAGCACGTATTAAGTCAATGTAATTGAGAGCACTAAAAATGAAACTCATCTTTTTTGTAGTTCATATTTTACCACAGTAAATGAATCCATTAATATTGTATTTGTAATTGATGTACACATAACAGATTATGTATACCAATGGGAATCTCATCTATAAACAAAATTTCCAGATCAATTTCAATACTGTCGTCCAACAGGGAAAATCTTTATGTAATTCTAAAGAAAGTATCTCTGACCCGTGTTAAAAGTTGATCACTTAGAGCCATTTGTCTTTCCATACACACACACATATTATATGTATAATGATTGAAAATATGAAAAGAAAAGAATTTTTTTTTCTTGTCAAAGAAATAGAAATAAAATCATGTTACTCACGTACATACATATGCCATTAAATTATTATAAATCTACAGCGTAATTCACAACGCAGATGTAATTTGTCAATTGAACTTATGAAAAACTTACTTTAAGAAATTGTATATCACTTTTTTATCACTTCAACACTGAATATTTAACAGTAACTTTTGAGAGATTCTTTTGAATATAGAAGAAAAAAATGAAATCGTTGCTTATTGCATTGACACCGTATTACAAAATATTTCGTGAATATTCTTCACTCTGACTAAAAGCTTATAATAATTCAAACTACATATTATCTCGAATTTTCAAGAACTTTCGTGCAGTTGTGAAAACTCGATTTTCTCGTTGAATTTTCAAGTACTTATGTGATTATATAGAATATTATGTTGAACTCTACAATTTCAACGAAATCAATGAGTATATGTGTCACATTTGCAAGAACCTTAATCCATGCATTGTTGTCTACCACATGGGTGTATTAATAAAATAATGTTATATATAATATCGTTGAAAATGATATTGATCTCCATGAGACGAAAGAAATTGGAATAATGAGCCGAACAAACATATAGGTATGAGAATTTTTTTAAATTCATGAAATGTGTTGTACGCGCGAATATCCTCATCGGTAGATCTCAATATCTTTATTAATCATATATATACGTACTTTTGTATGCGTTTTGACGTATTTGACACGCGTTTTGTACTTAGAGTACATCTGATATACACAATACTCCATAACGAAACAACTGAGAATGAGTAAGTATACGTTTTTGGCTGGAAAAAATGGAAATTTTGATGTACTTATAGGTATTATATGTGCTAGTCGATATATAAATAAATCAAGTAAAACGGAAAATTTTCCGTGGGAAGCTACGAAATAAACGATTTCAAGACACGATCATACTGATCCTAGTTTTTCATTTCCCTAGTCCAGTTTTTCCTCTTTACATATAAATATTTATGTGTATATTGTATGTGTTTTTTATTACGGAATTTAAAAAATTGCAACAATCACAATTTCATTCACTTGTTTGCAGATTCATAATTGAATGGAACAATTAAACACGATACATGAATATTGGAGTATCCTCTGACGAAACTATATACGTTACGTTTTGAAGGTTCATACATTCTATGTAATTATTTATAAAGTCTTTGAGTTTCTAGATTACGTATATGAATTCATCCATGTACAACTTAAAACCCTGCACCTAATATCAATCATTAGCGAATTATTTATTTACATTGGATACTTCAGAAGGACAAGAGTAGGTCCAAGATTATGAATACAGATGTTGTATGTAATTCCGATCACATAAAATTATTCTTTAAACAAACAAAATTAATTTTATTATCTACAACCAATTCATATACTTAATCTACGTGTAAACAGGTCATGAATATTCATAAACAACCTGTATTAACATACAATGTTTCCCATACACTGCGATGGTAATATTTAAAAAGGTTGTATTAAATTAATATTTAAAGACTTCTATCACAAATTGGAAACCATTGCATTAATTAGCCATTCTGTCGTCTCTTTGGAAAATTTTTTTTTTATATTATATAATATACCACAGGAGACTTTTATTGATTTCAAGAAAAATTTCAAATGTCGGAGTGACGTAGAATATCTACCAACATTAAAAAGCGAAAAATACGTTTGTGGCACTGACTTGGGAACACACCTGCCTATAAGTATCGACCGGCAGTGGTATACCGGCACAGTATAAACACTGCGACAGACCAAGTCCATATATATAGTCAGTTGGCGCGCGTCTTGTGCACACTCGTGACAACGTTTTTTCATTCATAAAATAAAATAATTTTTAACTAATCCTACCAAAAACTCATTGTCAAAATGAGCAAAGCACATCCGCCGGAGTTGAAAAAGTGAGTAACA
Source organism: Aphelinus atriplicis (assembly GCA_020882685.1). Lineage (NCBI taxonomy): Eukaryota > Metazoa > Arthropoda > Insecta > Hymenoptera > Aphelinidae > Aphelinus > Aphelinus atriplicis. The sequence goes on along the minus strand of CM037076.1, from coordinate 37,233,625 downwards.
ATCAGTCAGATTTTCTACTAGTTGAAAAATGATTTGCAATGGCGCTTGAAAATATTTTAGAGGTTAAGGTTCAGTACGATGTGAATTATAATTTTGTTTTCTACTTACAGATTCATGGATAAGAAATTATCATGTAAGTATCACTCACACTCAATAAATTCTGTACATTCATCTCATTAATTGAAATATTTACATACAGTGAAACTGAATGGAGGTCGACATGTGATTGGCATCTTACGAGGTTTCGATCCTTTCATGAACATGGTCATCGATGAAAGTATAGAAGAATGCAAGGATGGTACCAAAAATAATATTGGCATGGTGGTGAGTTTAGATCAAATATCATGAGTGACACTGATTTTAAATGAATTTTTCAATAAAACAATTGTTTTTTCCAGGTCATTCGTGGAAACAGCGTTATCATGTTAGAGGCACTAGATCGAATATGATCCATATTGTACATAGTTTCTAAGATACTTTTAAGAATAAGCATCAAGCAATTTGCGTAATAAAATTTTTAAATTCTATATATACAGGCTTTTTCATTAACGTTGAATTCAGTGCAGAAAGTATTTTTTAGTTATGATTCTCTGAAAATAAAATGTCACAAGTTTTAATTTGTTTCTACTTCTGATACTTATCTTATTCAGAAAAAAGTATCTGTTTACTTTTGACTGACTACATGAAAGGAAGGTATATGCAATATGATTTATTTACAAAATTGATATGAAAATCATTCAGATACATAAATAGATTTCACCAAGTATTATAAAGTTAGGCAAATTTTGAATTCAAGTGTTTTGAGTATTTGGAGTTCAAGTAGTACTACTGGTAAGTTTAGGAACCAGCAAGCACTTGAGACACTATTATTTTAGATGAAACAATCAGAAATCAAAACCCACAATCACAAGGAGCAAGAATAATATCATTAACAAGGCACTCCATATATTATTAAGATTTCTAAACAACGAAACAATTGTTAAAGTTAAAAACGGACTTTTTTAATTCATATGTTAAAAAACATGAGCAGTGCTGAATCAAACTTCTATTGAGTAATTTTTTAAATTGAAAATGAAGATGTCATTCAAATAAAATCACGTATTATGTTCTTATATATTTATGTCACGTAAATCATTCTGGATCGAAGAGTAGGCTACTTATCTATAAGAAAAAAGTAATAGTTAAATAAATTTGAATCGCCATAATTCCCACATTTATTCGATATTCAGAAATTCATTAAAAAAGACATATTTTAAAAATGATGCATTTTCAAATACTCAATTCCAAATATCGTACATTTCCCCATAAAAATTGCAATATTTTCAATCACAATGCAATTAGTTTTATCATTCAAACATCAATTTATCAATCTATTATTTTCAAATTAAAAATATGTATATAATACAAGATTATATTTAACATTATAGAAATTCTGAAAAATGTTACAACTAATAGCAATTTTTTTATGTAATTAAAACAATTCTATAATTAGCAGTCTTTAAAAAAATGCATAATAAGAGTTGTTTTCCTTTATAAAGGAATAAGCATTTAAATTATGCTAGTATATAAATGTTTATAAGCTCATTGTTCTATATTTGTTCATCTTCACTGTTGATCTGTTGAATATCATTTGTATAAATCAAATAGTATAAAATGATCCGCTTTCAACTTCAATAGTTGTTTCACACAAAATGCTTATAAAGAAAATGAAAGTGCAAACATTATTAGCAAATGTCAACCTTATCACAGAGAATATATCATTTTCATGACGTGCGAATTTAATTCACGTAAGCAAATTACGATAAAAGTGTGATTAAAATTATAAAACTATCAACAGTTAACTTTGCTCACTCTCGCTTTGTATGAATTATATAAAAAAATAGCACGATTACGAGCGTGCTTTATATAAAAAAAATTTCAAATTATTTCTATCACTAATAAACTAAAAGTTACTAATCTTGTAACTCATTTTAATACTTGATAATTGTGATCTCGTCTGATATTAATCAACGTTGTCCTTTTATCAAATGTAGTAGTTTCACTAGTATTCACATTCACTTGCTTTTGGTCTAATAATAAATCTTTTTCATCTTCGATCTTCATAATTTCTCTTTCTTCTTCTTTCGGTACAGTTCTATCGATTTTCATAATTTTCAAATATTCTAAATAGTCACTAGGATTTTGGTTAACACCGTTCACAATTTCAATTTCAACAGTATTCTTCAAGATGCTTTCACTTTCGGCATCTTCATTTATAACAGGTTCCTCTTCCTCTAATTTTAATTTCTTTGATTCATTAGATTTTACATTTTTTGTCTCATCAATCTTCAAGATGGGTGTGTCGTCTATTGTATGATTTTTCTTTTCCTTGGATGGCTTCATTGCTAAAAAATATTTTTCAAGAATATGATTAATTATTCATCTACTTAGAAGTATTCAAAGAGCCTGTTCAATTGAACCAGTAAAAAAAATAGTATATAAATTTATGATAAAAAAATGAATGGAAAAAATTTTAGAAAATTCTTCATGTGAATCAAGTGAACAATAGTTTTGTATAAATTGTTTTTGACAAACCTTTGTGACAATCACCCAAGCTTTGACAGGTTTTACTATGTCCTTTATATTCAGCTTTTCGATGGAATTTCTTATTACAATTTGGGCACTGTGTAAATTTCATTGGATTGTTAGCCATGTGTATGTCATATTGTTTTTCATTATTGAAACGTCGTTCACAAACAGCACACGCGAAAAATTCTTTCGAACTTCTTCTGGCTAACCGACCTTTAGCTAAACAATCTGCTTCAACTTTTTTCTGTATTTCTGGTTCTGTTCTAACTAGTATTTCAGTTTTCACTACAGGTTTATCAACTATCAGACTTATTTCATGAGCTACATCATTTTCTTCTGGTAGACAAGCTAATTTTTCAAACCCTGATTCTGTACGACTTTTTGATAAGCCATGTTCAAGCATCAAATGTCTCTTCATTTTACTCTTGGCTACTTGATGTTTACATAATGTGCAAATGAGAAAACCATGCTGTTTTTTCAGATGATAGTCTAAACTGCTACAATTATCAACATTTTCAGAGCACTCAGAACACTGCTGCTTAAGATTGTCTTTAGAATTCGTCATATGCTGCAACAGATCCTGCATTGATGGTAAAATATGATTGCACATTTCACAGCGCACTTCACCAGGTTTATGATCATTATTTATATGCTTCGTCATTAAATGTTTTACAACAAAACTCTTCTCACACAATCGACAGAAGAAGCCAGGATTATTTTCGTGGTCAGTTATATGTTGCTTACAGGATTCTAGTGTTGAGTGTCTCTGATAGCAATAGATACACTGGAACTTGCGTTTCCTGAATATTTTCTTTCGTGGTTTTCTTTTAATTCTTTTCTGTTTCTTGAGCAACAAAGCATTATTCAGTTTTACCTCTGCATTACAAGCAGCTGTAGCAGGCTGTATCGGACGGAATTTTTCAGGATTGAATATTTGAGCAATCTTTGGCAATATTTTCTTCAATTTCAGAGGTGGAACTAGTTTTCTTTTCTTTTGATCAAATTTCTTAATCTGAGCAGAACTTTTTGTTTTCGGGTAAAGTTTTAGTAATGATGAATTGTCTGGTACTACGCAGAATTTTGGCACTCCTTGAGCTTGATGGAGTAAAGATGGTTCAGATTTCAACTGAGCAATTGGCACCACTTTGTAAGATTGATTTTCCAACATTGTCCCATTCATATTGAGAATTTCTGCAATTTTTGATACATTGCTTTGCAATCCTAAAAACGACATTTTCAAATAAGAAAATCATAAAAATTATATATTAAAGAACAAATTATTTTAAATCAAATTTATGAAAGTATTTCATTACAATTATACAAAAAAAAATTAAAATATGTACCCTTGTTGAAATGTGAAAAATAGCAACTGTGAAATTACCTGTAAGATTTGTTTGTTGTTGATCTTGCAGCATAGCATTTTTGCAAGATATCAGTGGTAAATCAATGAGCCCTTTTGGTTGCAACTGCCGTTTCGAAGGTGCAGACAGACCACTCACATTAATACATTCCTGGCTTGGTACACTTGGTGAATCTCTGATATTAATAGTAGCACCATTCAAATGATCGGATAGTTTAATTTGTTTTGTTGGAGTAGAATTGCAAATTGAATTACTTTTACTCATATTTATGCTATTTTGACATGATAGTATGATATTGGATATCATTTCACTAGTTAATTCCTTATCTCCAGGTTCTGGGCGATGCAGTCTCTTGCTACCCAGAATACTTTTTATGTTGCTATTTTTATTAGTACAACTTATGTTGTTGTTGAGAGGTCCATAGTGGAGTTTTGGAGGTTTGTAATCAGCAGGAGGAATCTTAGGTACAATTATTAGTTCGTCATTTCTACGTAGAGCATTCATAGTGTACGTAAAGCCCATGACTGGATCAAGGTAATCATTGCTTCTCTTCTGTCTTGCTGCTTCGAGTATCTGCAATTCTCTTTCGCGCATTCTCAACTTGAATATTTCTGTGGGAGTAGCAACATTGAAGAAGTGATTTTCTTTCCTCTTGCATTTCTTGTGATTCAAATGATCCTCACAGCTTTGGAATTTATTTTCACAAATATCACATGCCATAGATTTATCACATCTGTATAATTGAATGGATGCTCTTCTGCAGCAATCATGATCTATACTAAGGGCATCACATTTATTATTTTCACAGTGTTTTGTCACTGAAGCATCTATTTCATCTTCGCTAATATTGAAGGAGACAAGAGGTGTAGTTCCATCATCGTCTTCGTACTGCTGCACATTCACTTCGCAAACTAAACTTTCACAAGGCTCAAAGTGACCACATTCTTTCCTTTTTCGAACTATAGGAACAAGTAAAATTTCAGACTTTCCGTTCCTCTTAGAGGGCAAAAGATTTTCTGTATCATTTGCTTCATGATTGAGTGTGTTAATAACTTGAATGGATACTTCTGGCTTATCCGACATTGCAATATCTCCGTTAATTCCATTTTTTTTCTCAGGACAAGCTTTTGGTTTGACCATCCTAAACGCTGTAGGCGAATCAGTACGAGGGATGGCATGGATAACAATGTTTGGCTGATTGAAGAGTCGACGCACTGGATCGGATTGCAGAACCTGGGAATTCATTATAAAGTATAAAAATAGAGCTATTTTGTAGGATAATCGTCAACCCAACTGGGTTGACGAGTAGTTGAAAAATCTACTATGATTGGATTCAACTGTTGTTGCTCAAAAATGTTATTTTTTTTTCTGGTTCAACTATTAATGAAAAATATCTTTAGATGTTTAAATATGTTGAAAATTCATATAAAATTTCAATGGTGAGTCTTGGAAATAAGTATACTAGTACTGTGGGAAAAATTAAATACAGCAGTGGATAGTGATAGAACAATTGATAAAAGAACACTCACATTCAGTGAAATAACAATGAATTTCCTCAGAAAACAATTGAAAGTTCTCACAAAGTATGTTGATTATAACCATAACCTGAAATTCTTAGTTTCTTCAATTCTTACATGAATAATTATCTACGATTATGGAACAGACTTCGATGTGTAACGTGATTTGTAAAGAATATAAAATGTTTATGTTTATTTATGAGTCTGCAAATCTTATTTGCATCGCATCAATCATTTGAATAAAAGTATTTCAACTTGAATATTAATTGACGTTTCATTATATGAATATTATTCATGTTTAAACCGTTATAACCTAAGTCATCCAGCTTTGAAGATGAGTAACACATTTACCAGAGAATCCACGAGAGAACACAAGCTTTTATCCGATTTCTTCACAAAGAAATTAAATTACTTACAGTTATATTAATAATGATGGCTCGAAAAGCTTTGAGACAACAGAAAACCCATTATAGGTGTGTATATGACAGAGTCGTCGAAAAAATCTACAGCCAACGGGTGAAAGTCAAAATTTCGAGGCTCTCATGTTGCCTCTCCGGCCTGTCGTACTCCGAAGTCCGAACCAACATCTACTATATACATATATATATGTATAGCTTCGCATAGACGATACGTTATCAAAAATAGAGCCGAGCCATAAGCCGTGTAAGTATATACATTATACACCCAGTAAAAATCGATACTCAAAGCCTCCGACACCGTATATAGGTAAGTATACGAATATTACAATTACATAAGCGCACTTATATGCACACGGGCATCGGAGCGCGCGTGTGCGTGCGACGGTTCCGAAAGAGAAAAAAAAGTCGAATCAAACGTAAATGATTTTGCCTCTGCGCGAAAATCAAACGGTACCCCGGAAGAAATAAAAAATAGAAAAAAAGGCCAGACTTCGGATCCGATCTTGTAACGTACGTCGGTGCTCTCGCGCGGCGCGAAAGAGACAATACTTATATCGCGGCTCTTGCGCGAGCCAGTGCGCGGCGCTCGGACGTAAACAAATGATATCGAAAGCGGCGGTGGCGGCCCTCCTGGGCAAAAACTCGTCCCTGGCGCAGGGCACGTATCGATCGCGGCTCGAGCCCTTGGAGGACCGAACTCGCGCGGCTGTACGTATATAGGTATACCCGTGCACGTACAAAGCGGCGCGCGCGCGCCCGAGCTCGGCTGCGGGCCGAGAGATAGATGTTATACGTGCGCACAGATGTGTACACGTACCTGGGTGAGAGCGGAGCTGGCGGCCGAGGCTCTGGCGGGCAGACTAGTCGCCGAGGCCATCGTCATCCTGGCGGCGTGGCTACTCCATGACAACTCGGGCGGCCTGCCGATGTGTGCTTTTCCTGGAGCGCGCCACCGCGCCTGTGTGCAGCAGCGGAGAGGCACACTGCAGGCCGCGGCACCGCAGCGCGCAGCTTTTTTTCGCGCGACTGCGAATTTTCGAGCCGCCGCCGCCGCGCGCGATCCCTCTCACTTCTTGCCCCCCTCCACCGCGCGCAACTCCGCGCGCGCGCGCACGCTACTCTCGAGTTTACATATACATATTACATTTATATATACAGGTATTCAGGGATCGAGTAGAGTATATGCGCGCGCGCGGCGATGTATATCCCGCGCGACGCTTTCGGATGCAGTTTCGAAAATAGAACTCGTCAACGGGGTGCGACACCGCGCGTATATATATACAGCTGCAGCAGTGCGCAGCAGCAGGCCCGATAAGCTCCTCGACTGCGCTCACGCGCGCGCGCCTGATGGGGTGACTCACTCGCGAATTGGGCTTTCGGAGGACCCCGAAGCGCAGACCCGTGAACCCATATATCACTGCGATCCCTTTGCGGCATTATATTGATTGCAGGCCTGAGTACTCCCCAACGGGGAGAGGCCCGCGGGGGAGCGATCCAATTATAGATCTGAATTCGGCATGTGTAAGTATAGGGAGGATTCCTGTTGAGATTTTCAACAGGAATATGAAAGAACCCATGTAATACAGACATGTATCTTTTCTAATACACGTGAGGCTAAAATTATTTCTATTCTGCGATTCAATTCCAATTGAACTTGAGGACGGGATCGTACGAAGTAAGGAAACGGGCTTTGAAAGTACCACAGACGAGTCTTTGAGCTTCGCCCATATGTCCGCGTGCTGTATACAGTTGACGGGCTTTTCCTTTCTCTTATACATACATACACACTACCTTACCAGTGTGAAGAGCCATCAGATCGGCAAATCCCGCAGCGACTCAGGTTTCGCACCGAGATTACTTACCAACTGACTTGACGAACCAACTCGAGGTTTCTCATGTGTTCGGTAATCCATTTCAATCGGCCCAGTCCACAAAACTACTTGACTTTTGAATTTAAGAACTCGATTTTCACGAGGAACGGACAAAGCTGTCGCATATATGGAAATCATAAGGTTGTTCGGTAATGTACTCTGTAACGTATGAAATGTAAAACAGGTTTTCCAACGCCACGTCTATAAAATTATTCCACGATTATAGCATATTATATCAACATAAATACTCTTTTCATCACTTGTATCGAAAAGTTGATCATTAAACCTTAGTTTTCTGCACTTGTAATGAAAAATACTGTTCGATACTAGGGCAAAAGATGATTTCTAGGCTCGTGTAATTACCAGCCTCGTTTCGTTCGGATGGCAAACCACACACGTGCTTATAGAATTCGTCTTTTGCTCTAGTGTCGAAATGTAGTATTTCATACACACGGATTCGGTGATTATCACGCGTTTTCTCTATCAAGCGCGACGACGACGATAATGAATTTGAAGTCCCGTGAAACAATGTGAAATTTCAATTCGACATAAGCAAAGAAGTTTCTATATTAAATTTAGCATTGTTCTGAGCCATTCGAGTCAAAATAATGCATTTTCATGAAACTAATTCCACCGCTTAAGAGTCAAGCAAAACTTATTTATGACATTTTAGCAATATTTATAAATACCAGATTGGTCTTGATCAAAATTCCTAGATTCATGAGATGTTAGTGAAATTATGTGATTTTATAGTTATAGAGGCGCAAAGCTGCAATACACAAATGCGAACCAGAATTGGATTAAATTTAATTTAATATTTTATTCTGAGATCAAATTTCTCATTTGAAAACTGAACTAAGCGATAATAAGAAAATCAAGGTGAAAATAGAAAATATTAATAGTGAGAAGTGATTTAAAATTGGTACATGGTGCTTACCGTAAAATTAATTAATGCAACGGAGTAAAGGGCAAATGGTTTCATTGAAAAATCTTTATTTTATACTTTTTACATCAGCTGCAACAGTGTTTGATTTGATTGTCATTATGACTATTATGACTAATATCGAATGCTAGTACAAAAAGATATAAGCAAATTAAACTGAATCGTATAACATTACATTTAGTACACCTAATAACGAACTTTGAAAAAAAAGTTTCATCAAATGCAAATTCATTCTTATACGTGAATAACATTGGTTTCAATCACTCTCGGCAAACTTGAGTAGGAACAGCACTCACGTTTGAAATAAATTAAATGGGCTTTGATTCATTTATCATTTTGCACATTGCAGTCGCCATAACATAAATGCTCATTATATTTTTAAGTGACAAAACTCTTTTTTCTATAATTCCGATGAACAAAAACATTCTAATTTACTAATTGTGTAGAATCATGTCAACATATGTATTATATCTAAGCATAGACAAAGTGCCGTTTGAATTTCAAAATTATTGAATATACGTATATAAACATATGTACAAATATCAGTCAAATATATTTAAAAAGGAAAACACCTTAAACGCAAATTAGCAATACAACTGACGTCGAAAAGCCTATGAAGAACATGAAATTAGTTGGAAATAACAATACATGGTATTTTCCTGGCTAGTCAATAATTAACGACGTTGTGCAGTCGCAGAACGAACAATCAGATCTCTAAAATTGATCAGCTGCATTAGTCGGTTTACAGTAAATGCAAACACGCTCATAATATTTATATCACAGAATGTTTAGTTTTTCGTCACGTACCATAAAAATATGTCGTTTTATTATATGTATACATATATGTATGTATATATACTACTATATATTTTCTTCTCGTTACAAAAAAATTTCTCTTCAGTTTTGTGTATTTTTTGTTTTTCCATGAAACTCGCACTAGCCGTTCTAGTTCCACGGGAATACTGCGCTTGCTTCTATTTACACGCACCCTTTGCTTGTCTTATTTACATATAGTGTCTGTTTTGTATCTAATATACGCCGACGTTGGGCCGTAGCGTCGGTCGATATAAGCACCGAACGACTGCGCGAGCGCTGCATTTGGTATTTGTAATTAGTCGCTTTGAAAATAATGTGTCTCAAGCAGGTTCGCTTGGATTTGTCGAAGACTAGATATCCTGTTCGGATAAGCCCGAAGCTGGTCGAAGCGCGCCGGTTCGCCCCGTTATCCCATGCCACGGTTTCGGCGACTTGTTCAAAAAGACTGTTTCTTCGTACGAATTCGCATCATATAAAAATACAAACTTGTTCAACGATGAATCCGAGACAATGGCATGGGTTCTCTCGTGTTTTATCCGCAAGCCGAATCGCGCGCATGTAATTGGGACAATCGTGCCGCGTGCGCGCGAACGGAGCTGCGCTGGGTTCACTTGTTGGCAGTGGCGGGGTTTTTCTTCCTGCCCAGCGCGGCGGGCTGCTCGTTTTTCTCGGGCCGCTCGAACTTCTGCTGGAGGGAGGCGACGCTGGTCTTGACCGCGGCGCCGGCGTTGGCGGGCCTGTGTCCGAGGCCCTTGACGGTGGGCTTGGCGAGCAGGGCGGCGGGCTTGGGCGGCATGGCCAGGGCGACCTTCTTGGCCGGGGCGGGCTTGCCGAGGACGTCGGGCGACTTGTCGTTGGGGGGCTTGTGGCACGACGAGACGAGGTCGGGGCTGTTGTCCTTGGCGGCGGCGGCCTTGTCCGGGTTGAGCCTGGTGGGCTTGTGGCCGGGGGTCCTGGCGCGGACGGGCCCGGCCTTGGGCTGCTCCTTGGCCGCGGGGCTGTAGATCGGCCGGGCCGGCTGCTTGGGCTCGGGGGCGTTGATGGCGGACGGTAGCACGTAGCCGGAGCCGGTGCTCGAGTTGGAGTAGACGCTGCCGGCGGACTTGTAGTTGGCGTACGTGCCCGTGCTCGAGGCGGCTGCGGCCTTGTGCTCGGGGCTGAGCTGCTTGGTCGAGTAGATGGACTCGAGGTTGCGGTTGGAGATCTCGGAGACGATCTCGCCGAGCAGGCCGAGCGAGTCGGAGCCGGGGGCCGAGGGCTGGGCGGGGGCAACGGGCACGGGAACGGACACGGGCGTCTTGTACTCGCTGGGCTGGCTGGGCCTGGGCGGGGCCTTCTCGGGCACGGGCTCCTCTATCACGGCGTAGATGTTGTCGCTGCCGGGCGACTCCTCGTTGATGTCGGCCAGCCCCTTGTCCCCGGCGGCCGCGAGGTTCCCGCAGTCGTCGTAGATGGTCGTCTTGGGCTGGGGCTGGGCCTGGGCCTGGGCCTGGGCCTGGGGCTGGGGCTGGGCCTGGGGCTCGGGCGGCTTGACGGGCGGCACGGGCGGCGGCGAGGTCGGCCTCGAGCTCGCGGGGATGCTGGTCGGCCGGCGCGCCGCCCCGGCCGGCTGGCGCATCGAGCCGAACGACTGCAGGCCCGGCCTCGCGCTCGGCTTGCAGTCCCTCATCGACTGGGCCCGCAGGACCGGCCTGCGCTCGGGGCTGACGGGCACCGCGGCCCCGGCCACCTCGATCTCGCTCTGGGGGATCGGCGCGGAGATCTCGAGGCTGCGCAGCAGCTGGCGGTCGAGCAGCTTGGTGGCCTTGTGGTGGCGGGGCAGGCTCTGGGTGTTGTAGGGCCCGGGGCCCGGGCGGATCGCGCCCGAGATGGGCGCCAGGATGCTCGCGAGCCGGGTGAGCGTGCCGCCGCGGGCGGCCTCGGGCTCGGGGGGCCGCTCGGGGGCCCGGGGCGCCGGCCGCCCGGGGGCGCGCTGGCCCAGCAGCTCGAGCGACGTGGCGCACGTCGTCGCGGCGAGGACGGGGCTGCTGATGAGGGGCCGGGCGGTGCTGCCGGCGTTGGGCGGCGGCAGGGCGGGCGGGGCCGCCGGGCCCGGCTGGGGCGCGCTGCTCCGCGGCTGCGGCCGGGGGTTCGTCTTGATCGGCACCGTCACCGGCGACGGGTCGTACGGCAGCGACGACGACGACGACGACGACGGCGGCGGCGGGGCGGCCCGCGTCGCCTCGGGCTGGCCCTGCAGCGGCACGATGCTGAAGCCCTTGAACTGGCCGAAGAAGTTGTTGTTGAAGCGCTCGTCCGGGTCGGTCTTGGGCAGGAGGCTCGCGCACGCCGGGTCGCCCTGCTGCACCGCCGCCAGGCTCGAGTCTATCGTGTCGATGCCCGGCCGCTCCGTCGGCTTCGTCCCTTTGAGCGGCCGGCTCGGCGGCCGCGGCTGGCTCTGCCCATACCCGAAGCCGCTGCGCAATCTGCAAACAGACAAACAGCCGGGTTGATTCACCGAAGCGTGCCGAAGCCTGCGGGCGAGCGCGCGCATGCGACTGTCGCTCGTGTGCACATTGCTCGAATGATCCCTCGCCCACCGATACGCATGCATGAGTTTTTAGCTTCATCTCATTTTGCCCCGCGCGCGCGTGGCCTCGAGCCAGCTCTTCGGCAATTGATAAGCATGAACTCGAAATTGTGAGGTGATTTTCCGATTATTCAATGGTGATTTTGGCCGACGAAAAATCGTGTTACGGTAAAGTCAACTTTTTCTGTGCTACTTTTGATCACACCATGCAATGAGCGAGTCTTGTACTGTGATTTTTACAACTAAATTCGCTGGTGTCAACACGCGAATTTATATTCAAAAAGTAAGTCGAGCAATGTGTCCTACTCTGTGCGTGTTCATTGTTTTTTAATCACTTGTCGCATAATGATTCGTTTGACGCGATTAATCCGGTAATTTGTTATCACAATTTGTAATGTTGCATGCAAAGCGTTAATATAGCGTTTCAAAACTGTAAGTTGTTAGCTAGAGATCTCAAAGTTAGTAGCAAGCCAAACAAAGTAGGAGAGCATGTCTATGTACAGAGGTTCACAGAACGAGACTAAACGCAAATTCATTTATGAATTTGTTTTTATTTTTTATAAACGAGTAGAAAAAAATCTTTTACAATGAAGTTTAATATCGAAAGTGCACTCGCCAAGTTGCGCGTGAATGTAAATCGTCGTATCAACTAGACATTGCACTTACTGTATCGTATCTTATCAAAATTGTTATTCTAATGCTACTTTTCTCAACATTCGGACATATCATACCAAAACTCATGCACGACTCGGGGTAAATAAAAAAAGACAAACTCATTAGCGTACTTCGCACACGTTGAAAAACGTTAAAACAAAAATTATGTAAGAATTAATTGATAAGAAGGATAACAATTCATGAGAATATATAGGATAGATTGTACTAATACTACTGAAAGTTTATGCCACACATGCAAAGTGAATTCCGTTCGGTTATTCACTCATATCGACACACAAATGCTCTACTCATGCACTTAGAATCAAGTAGCCAAGCTCGCTCACTCGCTCTTAATGACTATTGAGCTTTTTTCACTCGGTAGTTCTCGGAGGTTCATAAAAACTAGATCGCTTCTTTGACGCAAAAGTTGAAACTCAATTTCAAAGGGGGGTCAGCAAAGTCTATTTCCCCAACCACGATCAGCATCGAGATTTCGAATACGAAATCTCGAGTCAGTCGAGTAGTAGTTACCCCTCTTCTCGATTTGGTCACAAGAAGAAAAAAAAACGCATTAGCAATTGTGCCATTCAGATCACAAATTATCAGCACGTCTGACGTTTCACCGATAAAACTCGTACTCGAGTACAACAATCGATTTATCCTATACGTATTATAATAAGTATATCACGGCAAGTATTCGTGCATTAACAACTATATGATTGCTTGAAAAGCAGTGCTTCTTATTTTGGCCATTCAAATAAAACGAGCAGTTATCATTCTTCTCATCTCTCGATTTGGAGAACATCAAAGATACGTATTCAACTATGCATTTCTAATATCCTTGAGCGTCTCGTTTATCACTAAAACCTTAAATCGTTGCGAGCGTTCAATTTATTTTTCTCCGTCCCGCCGACAAATTGCTCGCGTTCGCCCCGAACCGCGGGAGAATCGCGCAGACTCGCGTCACCGTAAACATCATTTATTTACAACATTATGTACACATTTTAAAAATCAAAAATTTAGCTATGCGCCCGAGATACTCGAGGAGAGCGCGTGTCCCAATTGGGAGGTATAAGAAGAGGGCGAGACGAGTGCGGCCTCTCCCGCGGCGGGCGAGCTTTGGAGTATAGCAAGGAGCTAGAAGCGGCGGCCGCGGTTCGCGGGCTCGAGTTTGGGCTTGGCGGCCTGGGGCGGCGCGGGCGGCGGCGGGGGTTTCTTCGCGTAGAACGGCGTGGGCCCTGTGGCGGGCGGGCCGGTGGGGGGCGTCGCGGCCGGGCTCTCGTCGAGCTGCTCGAACTTGAGCCTGGTGTCGAGGGTCAGCCCCTTGAAGTTCCTGAGGCCGCTCGGGCCGCTCAGGCCGCCCAGGCTTCGGACGTGCTCGGCGAGCTTGGCCCCGAGCAGCTCGGTCCTCAGGGGGCTGGCCCCCCCGGCGGGCTCGTCCCGCGGCTCGCCGGCCCCGGCGCGGATCTCGCTGCTGCAGCTGATCGCCTCGGGGTTGGTCGTGCTGACCAGGTCGCGCTTCACGATGCGCAGCTTCGCCCTCGACAGGCTGCCCGGCAGCTCGGCCGCGGCGGCCCCCGGCTTCGCCCCGGCCCTCGGCCGCAGCCGCTCCAGCAGGGACTTTCTACCGCGCAGGCAGTTCCACCAGCCGGTGCCGCCGCCGCTGCTGGCACCTCCGCTGCATACGTACGTCGACATCGGCCCCGAGCTCGCCTTCTTCCACTGGTTCAGCGCGCCGCCGTTGTTCCTCGCGTACCAAACGCCGAAAGACACCAGCGCTGCCACGGGCACGATGCCCAGGAACACTATGTACAGGCCCATTATGTACTCGCTTCGAGCTGTGGACAAACAAAATTCTCACATGTTACACCCGTCGCTTGCCCCGTTCGTCGTCGAATAACATTTGCATTGCATGACTCGGACGTCTTGTACGAGTTTTGGTGGGAAAAATCAAGCGGCAAAGTCAAAACACGGATCGATCAACCCAACCAGTTTGGGTTGGCGTTGGAAAACAAGATAAGGGGACGAGGGGACAGGGCATATTACCGTTGGGGTCCTCTGCCGGTCCGCTGTCCTCGGATCCACCGACGCCGGGCTCGGTGCAGTCGGGCGGCTGGTAGCCCCGGCTGCAGTGGCAGTGGCCGAGGCTGTTGCACACCCCATTGCCGCTGCAATTTTTCGGGCACGCCTTGCCGCCGAACGACGACATGCGCAGCTCCGCCACCGGCATGCACTTCTGATTCACGCACATCTGCAAAGCGATCGCAAAATCTCCATGATAATCCGTCCCACATACGATCGATCGGTCACAGCTTCGCGACGCCACAGCTTGGCTTAACGATACGACTATGGATTTTGTCCGACTCAGTTGACTGGGTCATGTGATGAATCGTTAATCGTACTCAGTGTCTTACACTAGTTTTATGAGGAATTCGACCGGGTCTGAATTGAAATTTTTTCATGGGATCAGTGCTCGACATAATTAATTTGATTTTCAAATTGCAAAAAGTACAACTTGTCAGGAAGGATATTTTCCTCGGGGCTAAATTAGCTAAGTAGGTTGAAACTCATCAGAAACTAAATCGGTTATTATATGATTACATAATTATCAGTAAGTAGCGAAATTCCCCGACAAAATGATATTCGAAACTTTGATTGTCCAAAGAGTGAAGCAAGTTCGGGCGAGCAGTCATGACGAAACTTTACGAGACGACTTTTGGGAAAGCCAATGAGTATCTTATCCCCGAAGATGTGTGCATAATTTTCGAATGGCTTGCTGGGGCTTTTCGCCGTGATTGGTCACCCGAAGTTGGCCCCCCTATTGCGAGGATGATTTTCCTCTCGCCGTTGTCGAGAAGAACAAAGGAAAATTGGTCGCGCGACATGTGATACTCGCCTTTCCAGCGGAGCACTTGGCGCCATCGGGGGCGAGGCCAGGATCGACCTGGTTGAGGCCCAAGTCGACTATGGCCGACCTGCACGCTATGATCTTGCCCAGGCTGTTGATGAACGAGTGGCTGAGGGTGGCGACCGACTCCATGCCGAACTCGAGTCGCTCGTTCAGGTGCTTGCAGTGGAGCATGCCGCATCGGATGTTGCTGTCGAAACGAATCACGTGAATCATCAAGTTGGGCCAGCGGGTACTTATGGGCGAGTTTCGCGAAGCCGCGGAGAGAATCTGTCGAACAGCAAAGTTTGCGGGAGAGGCTGGCTTTCTTTGGTCAGCCCTCCCGTTTGCATTGCAAAGCAAACAAAAGACAAGTTTCGCGATCGATCGGTGAGCGCGAGGGCGTTTTATCGACTGGGCGATCATCAAAATTGAGCGGCCGCATATCTGGAAGTTTTAATTAGTCCGCGAGAGAGGAGAGGATCGAGGACTTACGGGTCGTTGCACTTGACGTAGTTCTCGCCGGTCCTGTTGTAGCCGCAGTTGCCGTTCTTGTTGCCCTTGCTGTTCATGTCGTAGCAGAGCCAGTCGGAGGAGGAGCCGGTGGGGCCCCAGAGGAGCTTGCACTGGTCGTCGTGGGTGCGGCAGGCGCCCTGGTAGCAGTAGGCCTTGCCGACGTTGCACGGCTCGCCGTCTATCTTGAAGACGTCCCGGGGGCAGTACTCGCCCTGGCCGGTGCAGTACTCGGGCAGGTCGCACTCCTGCTCGGCCGAGCGGCACAGGCTGCCGGCCCGCTTGGGCTTGCAGCGGCCCAGGTCGCAGCACTCGCCGGTCGCGCAGCTCGCGTTCGCGTGGAGCATGCACGTCGCCGCGTCGCAGCACGGGTTGTTGCACTGCTCCGCGAGGCCGCAGTCGCACTGCTCGCCCGGCTCGACGAACCCGTTGCCGCACACCGGCGAGTCGAACAGCCGGCGGGGCTTGTTGCGCAGGCAGTAGTCCATCCCGTGCTCGAACGCCAGCGCGAGGTACTCCAGCGAGCACGACGACCAGTGCACCGGCCCCGACGAGCCCGACGACGGCGCCATTATACACCTGTCACACACACACAAGTTTCATTAACCCATTCCCAGCCAGCGACACCGTTTGCGAAAAATCGTAATCCCGTAATGCTCGTAAATGCACGTGAGATTGAAAGGGTCGAGTACTTGGAACAATGCTTTATTGGCAAAAAAACGTTTGTTTCTGGTACTCTTTTTGCAAAAAAAATGATATTCTATCGGAAACGTAAGAATTTGGACGGATTTTCACAAACTTATTCAGATTCTTTGTCCCAAGATTGAGACATGTTGATTGAAATGATTGAAAATGTGCTTTTCAACGTATCGATATTACCTTAACCCGTTTCGGCCCAGAATGCCACTCGAAGCATGTCGCTCTTCGGTAGCTCAGAACTTTTTCTATTCGCGACAGAAAAATTTTTCAGGGACATATTTTGAAAGGTAAAGACTTGCTCTTTCCAATGGTGTCAATTGAATTTGTCTAAAACATCATTAAATAGGCAAAAATACAGTATTTTTAACAATAAACAATAAACTTCATATTCATTTTATTAAAATCTTAAAAATACTTGGCCGTTTCATTTTCATACACACATGTTGTTATGAGAGAGGCAATACATTTTACAGTAAATCTATTGTTTATCTTCAAATGATACAAAACGAAAGAAAAACTCGCTAATAAAGGTAAGTATTGGTTCTATTTTCTGACTCTTCTCAGTTTGCTCTATTCAATTTACACTTTATTATAATATAGCTCTTTGAAATAGTTAATACTATTTTTCATGTTTATATTGCATAACTGATCTCGCGTGTATAGTAGCTGAATATCCTTTTGATTTTTCCAAAGTTCATTTTTAACGTCTGAAAATGCCTAAGCGCAAAGCTGTGGAAATTTCAAAAAGAATTAATTCAGAGTTTTTTCACAAAAAAAATTAATTCAGAGTTTTTTGAACGATTTTTTGGAATTTGCAAAAATTGACAAGTGCATAATTATAAAAAATTGCTCAAAAAAATCTGAAAAAATTCCAACGTATTTTTTGAGTGATTTTAACAACTTTTTATTCTTGTCAATTTTTAGAAAAAGTGCGTCATTTTTGTATAAACAAGCTTTTAAGTTTTTTTGCAAAAATTTTGCAGTTGAGGTGCCATTTTGGATGCACAGGGGAGAAAAATCGATATTCAAACAATGCATCCTTTAAGTTCAGACATTTATTCCACCGGTTACTGGGGTTCCAGGTATATGGCAGACTCATAACCCCTTGAAAATTTGATTTAAAAAAAAAGCTGTTTCGAGAAAACCGTGTTTTTTTGTAAAAATACTGTATTTTTGCCTATTTAATGATGTTTTAGACAAATTCAATTGACACCATTGGAAAGAGCAAGTCTTTACCTTTCGAAATATGTCCCTGAAAAATAGAAAAAGTTCTGAGGTACCGAAGAGCGACATGCTTCGAGTGGCATTCTGGGCCGAAACGGGTTAATATTCCAAAGATCGCGCGCACGTTATTGAATTTCATGTAGGATCGATTGAGTTTTTCAATTGTCCCACGCGAAGTATGGATGTGCTTTTCTTCCGGTTCTTCGGATTGTTCCAACACAGTAAAACACAGTCCGACCCATGCTTTTTCACAATTTAAAAAAAATCATCGCGAGATTTTTCGCCGCCGAGCGGATAAAAACAAGCTCGGAACAAGTGGCAAAGAGTGCGGATGTAAATGATGCGCGCGGCCGAGAGTCGAATCGAGCCAAACGAAGGGCACTCGGCGCGCGAGCGCGGATAGGACGATAATCAAACGCGCGTTATATATATCCACTTGGGCGGCCATCGGGCTGATTGGCTCGGATCGAAATCGGATTAGGGGTCGGGGGTCGGGTGATAACAAGTGGGGAGCAATAATCTCGGGCTCACCTCTCCTCGGGGCAGGCACACTCGGTCGTGTCGTGCTCCATGCCGAAGTTGTGGCCCATCTCGTGGGCGACGGTCGCCGCGACCAGGCCCACCACGTTCGAGTGGTCCACGGAGACGCCGCCCGAGAACTCGTACGTGCAGATCGGCCCCTTCAGCGCCTTGCCAACCACGCCCTCGTCGAACTGCATCTTCCTGCAGGCCAAAACCAAACGTCGAGTGCCAGATCAGTCCTGTGTCTTCCACGTTGAATTTACTTTGCTACATTGTGGAGTCGCGATCATTGCGTCGTCGTTACCGTTCGCTCGGACGCGTCAACATGATTACATTGAGTGTGATATTTCGAGTAGAGTATCCAGGAATTATCACTCACAAGCTTTAAGAAACAAAGAAAAAACGGCCGATGCGCTCATTTCGGTATGCACAGACAGGGTACGTGAAATCGCAAAATCATTCCTGTTCGAGTTGTTTGTGTTGCGCGCACTCGAGACACGACAGATCGTCGGGGGAAGCATCCCCAAATGTGCGAGTCACGCGTTTCACGAGCGGACGAGCGCGACGAGTTGATTGAATTGAGCATGTAGCGGGGCATTGGCCGCGAATCATGGGGCAGCGCAGCATGCGCGACTTACGTGAGCAGCTGCGCGTTATCGTTGGGTATCGACTTGACCAGTCTCTCCCTGCGGTAGGCCAAGAAGTTGTTGAGAGTCATGTCGCCGTTGCTCAGCAGGTGTATTTCGTCCGCGTCCGTCCACACTTCCACGCCGACGAGGGCGATGAAAATGTTCAGTGGCGTGTACAGCTGTGGATTAAACATCAAAGTTATACCGCAGCCACTTCGTGGGCGAATTTGCGCTGTGAGATTCTTCGAACGTAATCGAAACCCAAGTATTCGAGGGTATTTTTCAGAGACGCTACTTGTTGCAACGGGTAAACAACGATTCCTGCCGCGAGCAACCGGAATACAGTGCTCGGTAACGTATGTCCACTGATGGCCATCAGCCGAGAGCGGCAGGGCAAAAAGTACATGTATATACTCACGGCGTTGATGATGTTGGCGATGTCCTTGCAGTGGTGGTGGACGCGGGTGAGGTTCTCCCCCAGGGCCGTGTACTCATTCTTGTCTATGACGAGGACTAGTTCGACGAAGCGCGACTGGCGGTTGGCGTTGTACGGGCCCCGCACCGACTCGCTCGCTCGCTTGTGCTGAAACCAGAATCGTATCTTTTTGTCCCAAATGGCCCAAAGCAAAAACCGCCAGCTCCTCTATACGCGCGCGCGCGAGCAGCGAGCTTCCGAGGAATCTATCATTGATTGCCAGCGCTCGTTTGCTATTTGTTGTTTTGCTGCCGCGCGCGCGCGCAAGCCCGCACGTCGGCTCGGGCACCTCGCCGGGTGAGCTTCTTTGCCGGGGTCGGGGCAATGAAGCCCCCCGCTACGCGTCTCGTCTCCGAGGTAAACGTTTTATTCACTCACCCTGGTGACTTCTCTGGCTTTTCCCAAAGCGATGAACTCGTCGGCGATATGGTGATTAGTTCCTTTGTAACCTGCAACAAGAGCGAATGAACACTCGGTTATATATATGTATACACTTGTTATCTTATCTTGGCTCTCTCGTGTACCAGCTTTGCTCATTTTCATTCACCTCCAGCTTCCTGGCTCAATGGATGCAGAATTAGCTTTCACCGAGCTGGAGAATCGAAGGAGAAAAACTTCAAAGGGAAGACGTATAGTAACCGAGGAAGGGGCAATTGAGAGCCGAAACACATTCTTTCTTTTCCTTCGACACGGGTAATGTTCCAACGAGAAACTGCTGGAAGGAAAATCCGAAAAAACAAAACCTTCGCGTAGTGTTGCAAGTGGTGAATGATTGATATTGAAAGAGAGAATGAGAGTTTTAATCCAGGTGTTCATATTTTTGGTATAATATATACGTATATATACACAATTTCAAGCATGAATGTGTTGCTGATCCTAATGAATTCAAAAAATTCAATTTCAATGGAAAATCAAATGCCGCAGCGACATTGCCGAAAGAGGGTTATTATTTCAAGTAAACACGGCGGTTTTGAACTGCAATAAAAATTGCCGTTTGAAATAATGGTAGCCACACGTGAAGGGGAGTATTTCACGGATATTTTCAAGTAACAGTCCTACTACCACCAAATTGGATTTTGTTACTTTGATATGTTCTTCAAGTTATGAAAACAAATGGTAGTAAGTTGGAACTAAATCTGAGCAGCTGGATGAGGAATGGTTCCCAACTTTAGCGATTCGAGTCGCGATGGTCTTAGAAACCGAAATAAGGCCATGCGTTATCACCTTGAAAGAAATACCGATTTAGTTGAGGCTTTGCTTTTTGAATTTTCGCTGTTCTTCGTTTTTCGATTTCGAATTTTCGAATTTCTCTGTTCTTTCACTTTTTTAAATTTCCGCGAAGTTCCGACAGCCCGAAACCCTTTTATCCAATACGAAAGAAGAGACGCATGCGGACCTTTAGTTCTCTTAGGCTATCGAATAACTGATTTTATCAAAGGTAATGTATGCAGCACATTGACACGGTGCGTCATAGTATATATACGATAAATCCCGGACTGCACGGTGGAAATCGGTGGATATTCAATTACTGGGAAAATTTTAAATTTCAACTCGATTTGAATCGTTGATACAGTACAAAGAGTTTTGCTTCCTTAAAGAGAAAGCTTTGTAATGGGGTAAAAACCGACCCATCGAATCGGACTTCGGGACCTCGATTTTCGTAATCAACGGGTCGAAAAACATGGAAATCCAAAAATGTCTGTATGTATGTACGTACGTGCACTTTTTTTTTGTCGTACGATAACTTTCGAAGGAATTGTCCGATCGTCCTGAAATTTCGCACACGAGTTAGGCGCCGCAAAATCTCGGCCGAGTTCGATTTTCAAACCGTTGCTAACGTGTTTTTGATAAAAGCTCCAAAAATCATCATTAATGCACGATGGGTCTCCAATTCTTCCGACGATCGATGAGAATCGATAAGACATTCATTTTGGAACAACAATTGTTTATTCTCCTAGCAACCGTCGCTATGGAGACACAAAATTCAGCTTCAGACTGACTTTTTTTTGTCGTACGATGACTTTCGAAGGAATAGTCCGATCGTCCTGAAATTTTGCACACAGATCGGTCTCCGGAAGATGTGAAGTGAGTTCGGCGTTTAGCAACATCCGTTGTTTATTTTCATGGCAACCGTTGCTAGCGTGTTTTTGATAAGTTCCCATATAATTCATGATAAATGATCATTTGGGTTTGTATATTTATGGGATTCTAAAAGAATCAAAGAGACATTTCCCGTAGAAATCATTGTTGATGTCTCTAGCAACCGGTGTTTATATCGCTTGCAACCGTAACTAGGGAATGGGAAAAGTCTGTTGGAGGTCCATTTTTGGAACTGCTGATGACTAAGAAGTAAGACCATCGAAACTCAGACATTTATCGTAGCAGCTGTTGTTAACGTCCTTATCAACCGTTACTATGGAACAGGAAAAGTCAGTTAGAGGTCCATTTTCGGAACTGTTGACGACTAAGAAGTAAGAACACCGAAGCTCGGATATTTACCATAGCAACCGTTACTATGGAGTGGAGGAAATAAGTTAGAGGTTCATTTTGCTTTCTCAAAGAGTGGTGATTAATGCAAGTTGAGGTTTAATTGCAATACTTTGAGAAAGCATACTGCTGAGGCAGTTGGCAGCGCTTTTTTTTCGGGAAGTACGTGACGCCTCTGTGAACTTTCCAATTTCCCTCGAGGTCATCTACGCTTTAAAACCCTCATATCCACGCGATTCTCTGTAAGTATAACGTTACATTCGCTGCCAAAAAATATCGCCGAACGTGATCGCGGCGTAGAATGACTCCGATTGTCACGAACCGACCCGACACGGCACCTTATTCAATCAATAACGTCACACGTGGCGATTCAATAATGGTCAACGTGACTTATCAGCGAATGCCATTCCGCTTACGAGATGGCAAAGAAAAATCAACTGTTTCCCCGCGAAGCCACCGTTGCGAATCGCGCAATTGTTTTAGTTCGTTAGCACGTGCCCGCGGGGCGAGGAAGGCGATGCCTGTTCGCCGCATGTACTTGACGCGACTGGCGCGCCCGAAACCATAACAGTTTGCCGGGCGCAATCGATAATTCCTTTTAAAGCAGTAGCACCTGGCGGATCCTCCGGGGCAACTAAGCAGAATAAATAGGCCCTTAAACGAGATCGTTTTCATTACTCCGGCGCGGCGCTACTTATACAGCTGGAATTTAACGCGGATGGAAGCCACGACTTGGCGCGCGGGATCCTCCTCCTCCCACTGCACACCACACGGTAATTGGAACCGGTAAAATTACGTTTGTAGTCTCGCCCCGAGCCGGATCAATAGCGGCGAACCGAACTATCATTCACGCGAGAGCACAGATAGAATGTCTCGTTGAAATCGATTAATACGATCTGCGGCAACTCGCGGAGTGCACCACTTTTCGTTACGTGTCCCGAAGAAAAACAAAACTCCGAGGGAATAATTTATCACGGTAAAGCTGCCGAGATATCGGCCGACATATCCGACGTATCGTACGCTCTCAATCTAAAATAGCGTAAAACTACTATTTAATAGTACAAATTGATACAGGTAGTAGATATTTACTGAAATAAAAACTAGTGAAAGTTTACTCATTTTCAGTCTCATCTTTTAGTCAATATCTATTGATTCAATCAGCGCAATTTGTACTACCAAATAGTTGTTTTTCACCATTTTTAGATTTAGATTGTGCGCACTTAGCGAAAATTGGCTGGGTAAGAGACTGTTGTGTGCCGAGTGCAGCGATACCGAGCCGGTACGAGTTGATTAAAAATTTGATCCAACTCCTCGAGAGATCGCCGTGGTCCGGCTTTTTCGCCGAGCTGCGCGCGCGACGAGAGCTTGGTCAAACAGCCGCGCGCGCGGAAAGCTTGAAAATCTGCCCGGCGAACGGTCTCGCGCGAGGACGCGACGTATATAGCTGTGCTGCAGGGAGAGGAAAAAGAGCCATCGGTTTGCTCTCGCGGATAAATCGGTCTAATCCCGCAGCGGCGGTGGACGAGCTCCTAGTGCGTGAGCAGCGGAGCACAAAGAAACAACTGCACACACGTATATATACACACACACGCATGCGAGAGACCGAAAAAGGAAGGGAGCGGCAAAAGGCTGCTGGCCTTCGGTACATACACACACACACACACACACGTGTATAAGTATATACGAGTTCACGATCGCGTGCGCGTCTTAAAAGACAAGTTCTTGGAGCGCTTCAGCGAGAGAGTTTCTTCCGCTGCGCTAGCGAGGCTGCGCTTACAGATTGGTTTGCAGGCCTCCAACTTGAGACAAACCCCAGCGCTCGAGTCAGAGGTTGATTTTGGAATATATATGTATACGTACGCGAGTTCACGAGCCGTAGCAAGAGACTCCCGATAACGGCTCGGGTCTGCAAGAGAGTTGGTTATTTTTCTTGCGCGACGCTTCGAAATTAGGTGATTCGTGGAACCCGCAATTGCGATTTCGTCCTCAACATTTTCGCGTCTGACGCTCTCGTGTGAATTTGTTAAACTTCCCTGGGTTATGCAATCATTCCTGCAGATTTATCAGAAACCAAAAGTATACGCGGTAAATAAATATATCATTTCCATTCGATATTAATTTCGACTTGGTATCACGAGCACAACATCCCCAGTAAAAGTAGCGCTCGGGCAACGTGTTTAAGAAATAACAGCATAAGAAAAATAAAAGAGAAACGTGAAAATGCAAGTTTTGCCAAGATCACGCACCTGCGTCTCGTGTGCTGGTCGCGGGGGATAGGAGGGCACAAGCTCTTCGGCCGCGCGCGTTCAAATATGGATCAGCCAATTTTCGCGACGCGAGCAGCACGCGAGCGATAAATTCACAAGATGCATGCGCTGCAGCTCGCAGCGAGGATTTCAGGACTCGGGGATCCCCGGGCCAGATAATCGAATGCTTGGCAAAGAGAATTTCATACCCCGGCGCAGCCCGGCGCGCGCGCCTCCCCGCTACCTAACTTTGATGGGATTAAATTTTTGACGAGGCGCTGCACTGCGCCAGTATATATGCAGCCGGGCGAATATCGGAGGCCCCGATACGTTACGCCACTCGAGGGGGGCCCAGGGAAAGTCAATTCGAGAGAGCCCCGCTAACGAGGAATGTTTCTCCCTCTCTCCGCCTGCACACCGCGTAATATCACCAATTATTGAATTTCACCGCGCGCCGCGTTGCTACCGCTTGCCGCACGACTCGCTATTTCTCTCGGCGTTCATTTCCGCTGGCCTCGTCGTCGTACTCGTCGTCGTCGTCGTCGTTCACATTATCCTCTCTTACTCTCTTAACCTCTCTTCCTCTTTCGCGTTATATATATATTCATTCGGCCTTTTTCTCTTTTTGTTCGGATCGACGGGGAAATTCCCCCCCGTAAGACCCCGGAATAATTACCGTTTGCACTAACTTGAGCAGTATCGCGAGTAACGATTTGGGTAAAGAAAGAGTAGGGAAAACCCAATTATATTTTAATGCCCGATTCAATATCCGAATCGAAAGTGGTGCAAGCGAGAACCTCCGACTTAATTAAAACTGCGAGTGAACGCTCGTGTGCATAAGTAAAACCAATGGTATATCCACTACCAATATACTATTTTCCATTGTTCCACCAATCAAACTTATCCAATCTTACATATTCGATACCGATGTTCAGTAAGCTCTCATTTTTCTTCGATGTTTTTTTTTCTTCTATTATTTTTAGTATGATCTGGGTCAAAATGTCTGATAATACTAACTTTAATCAAAAAGTTGAAATGGATTCATCTTAAGTTATAATTAGTTCACTGTAAACGAACCTTTAATTGAAATCTCGTGTTCACGAGAGGCAATCCAAAAGAAGAGAAATACTACGTGTCCCCTAATTGAGCGTGCCAACGAGGAATCAACGAGGAATAATGTACTCACCGCATGTATGATTAGCTATGAGATCGGAGTGGTTGTAGAGGTAGTGCCCGGACTGGAGAGACTCGTCCTCCGGATGGATGTAGTGTAAGTTTTCACCGTCGAATATCACGCCCTTGAGGCCGTGACACGTGGACACTGCGACCCACGAGCCCGGCACGTCCTGGATGCTGCCCTGGTAGTGGCATAGTTCCTGCAATCATAAATGCGTTGGCTTGACTCGAGTTGTTTTTATCCATGGCTCAATTGCGATTTGCAAATTGAATAACGATTTGCTTGGTAACTGATATCGTCAGCTAGGATTATTGATCGGTATTATTTACAACTGTGAAATTGATACACTGATCGATATATAATCAACGATTAGTTCATTCAATCACTCGATATTGACTTATCACAGAAATGACCAGAGCTGCACTATAATGATAACACTTTGAAGCGCAATTCCCGATTTTGTTTCTTTCTAAAATATCTTTCTCAAATAATAACGTTACTTTGAAGTGTTAATTCTTGAAAAACGAATGTCTTTGGGAATAATTCGAACTCGGTAAAATCTCGTACCTCGTATGTATGAGCATATGTTATACAGCTCGAGGTGGTAAATGAAATCAAATTCAAAAAATAAGCTTCGGCCTTATCGGTTTATATGCCTTATATATAGGTCAAATTCATGTAACGCGTTCGCTCGTAAGAGTATAAACGCCTTCACTAGTGAGTACACCTCGAAACAAAATACACTCTGCACACTCATAAGAATTTATTCAGGAGTTGCTGAACGAATTCAAATTATGTGAAAGAGCTTCAACTTAAGACTAAGCGAGAACGAAGAGAAGATCCATAGTTATAAAGGAAGTCTTTTGTAAACCAACAGAACTCCGACTCCAATGGAATCTATTACGCTGGACTCGGGTAACACCTACAAAGCTAATCTCACAGCTCACTGAAGTATAGCTCCTGATGAACTTACATAACAGAACCGTCAGGGGTGTGCTCTGTACTCCTCTCGGACATATATATATATACATACCTCGGCCCCCGAGCGTGCAGCCATCGCCCAGGAGCTCGCCCCCCAGCTAACCACTCTACCCAATAAATGTTTGTGTATTACTGTATGGACTTGGCCCACTAATCCTCCTCTGTCTTTGAATTGTTAGGCTAAGAATTTCGGTTATTTGCAGTTGGACGGACGGAATACGATGTTTGCGAACCTTGAAGACGTGGCTCAAATATCTAAGACTTGTCTCGCGTGTAACACTACGAATTGTTGAGCGTAATTGTCGCGTAGGACAATTGGAAAACTTGGTACAACATTGCGATGAGTCGCGCGTCAAACTGATTTCAATTGAGACAAGGTATTCAGCACATTTGCGCGGGGCTGAAGTTCCAAAGCACCGAGTTGCTCGAATCTGAAGACGATCGGAAAAATAAAGGTAACTGTTGCTTCGGTAATGTCCCGGGCGAGCTTAGAGAACACGTTTTTACCCGAGAGAGCAGGAGGAAAATGCAAAAAGTGCAGGGACACTTGTTCCAGCGGCACAACAACAGGTTGGCAGCTGGGCTATGAAAAAAGCCGAGAAGCCTGCGCAGGTGGTCGGACGCGCGTCGTGCCTGTTTAGCGAAGTTTATGTACAGCATCTGCCGCGTTACTAAAAAAAAGAAGAAAAAAACGGCGAGCAAGGGAAAACAACTTTTTATTCTCGCCGCCGGACTCGTGTTTCTCTCGGAAACACATTTTCGTAAGTGGCAACTCGGTATAGCAGTCGAGCTGGCGAGGGAGCAAAGTTCGGGCAAGATTATACGCGCCTCTCTCTTTCTCTGTCTCGCGGGTCCCAAGTTTTTCACCATATATAAATCCGCGAAAAGTACATCGGAAGTTTGGCGCGGCGGCGGCGACGGCGGCGCGTTAAAAATTCATGAGCATCGCGATATAACGTCGCGCGACTCGAGACGCGCGCGGCCAATTTTCGACTCGTCCCGCAAAGTTAAAACAACGCGGGCCCCGTCGACACTTCACCCCGAGAGGAGCGATGGAAATTTTATGAAACTCGCGCGCGGCCGCCCGCTCGTAATACCCATTGTCATCCGCGGTGTATTGTGAATTTTCACTCGGCCGGGGGGCTTTTTGCCCCGGTGCGCGTCTTTCGAATGCGCCGACGACTTTTTCACGAATTTCTCAGGTGGGATGCGGCGGTGTGCCACTCGAATCTCGCGACGTTGCTGAGGTCGCGATGAATCCGAGACCCTGGGGGGAGCAAAGATGCAATTGGAAAAGCCAAGACAGAGAGAGAGAGAGAGAGAGAGAGAGAGATCCAATTGATTCGCGGGGAAATAACTGCCGAGTCATGAGAGCCAATTTGTCCTAGGGAGAGAAATCGGGCAGCCGCCGCCGCCGAGTTTGCCATATACCAACATTGACCGAGCTCCGGATTGTTAGCCAGGGGCTATGCTGAGCCAGAGAAAATTTTCGATGACTCTCGAGAAGCGGAGCGCCTCGGTCCATATTTGTCGAGGAGCCGAGCTCGCTGATTTGAATCCAAACAGACAGCGGTCGGGGCCAGCCGGGGAGGGAGGCCGGCGGATCGGCGACGCCGCAAAACGAGGCTACCTTATCGCCGCGGCCAACGACTCTCCGAGCAGCGTCCGCTCGCGCGGCAATTTAATCAATGCGCGCGGATCGAGTCATTGGCAGCGGAGAGAGACGACGACGACGACTCGACTTTGATCGGTCACGGAACAAGAGCGCGACACGCTTTCGCAAAGTGCCAAGTTTTGGTAGTCAAATCGCTCGTGTGTTTCCATTTCCTCAGTCATGTTTGCGAATCATCGATTTCGCGCAGGTATACCCATGGACACTCTATACATCTGCGTAATGTAGTTTTGGCGCAACAAAATCAATAGCTGTTGAAGAAATATCTCTGATAAACTAGTAACTGAAAAAATCACTTTGAAGAGTTTTAATCGCAAGCCGAGCCAAAGAAATGAGTATGTGTTCCAGTGAATGCTTATGGTTAGTCGTATGGAATGACTCCATTATACGTAATGTAGTCGTAAAATTCTATGATAAAATCCAAAGCGCCACCAGTAAAAAAAGCGATTGTGTTGCTTGGATACACGTTTACCGGGACGGGAAGCACAATTTTTTAGGTGACGCGCCCTATAATCATCAGCTCAAAGTTCTCTCATATGTAAGCATACAACTCGTTCCCCTCGCAAAATTTCGGATACGCGATAAAATTAACTCTAGCAGAGGAAAAAAATTGTTTTAGCGAGCGTTTCATCGACAGGGTAAAAAAAACATCGATTCGCCGTGTTTCCACGGATTCAATCGCTCGATTTATCCTTTTCTGTTATATCGCTCGAAAATTACGGTCGCGACTCGCAATCAAATCGTACACTCGTCTCTCCCCACTGGCATTTATCATCGCGCTGTTTGATTTATGATTACAGTTTATACCGTGGAAAGCTCGATTATCTCTCGATGGGAAAATTCGAAGCTGCACGCGAACAACCGGTATGTAGAGCACACGGGTGGAAACGTGTGGACGCGCGCAACATTCGCCAACGAGCTGGTATCCGAAAACAGAAAAAAAGAGGACAATAAAACACACAGATAATAAAATAAAACAGAGTGCGCTGTTGTACTACGGCGTCGGGCTGTCGAAAATCAATCGGTCGGCCCGAGCGCGGCATAACTCGAGCTCGCTCTCAACGGCTGGCATTTCGCGCGGATCCATATACACAGCCGTATACGTACGCGCGTATACACAAATCGCAGGGCGAGATATCGGAGGGCCGAGATTTCCGGGGCACGCCAGCTGCAATTACTATACATATACACGCGCGCACATGTGTGCATCCAATTGGCGGACGCTTGAGCTGCGTCGCGCCGCCGCGCCGTTAAACAGAGAGAGAGACGCGCGCCCGGGAGTAACGACCTCTCGATGCGCGACGGCCAGCTATATATCGCCTCGTTAAACACTGTCGCGCAATCTCTTTTTTATCCATCCCTCGGCCGGTTTTTAGCGCTCCTTTGGCGCATTGTTGCCGGATCGGCGGCGGCCGCCACGTGAATGAGCCGGCCCGTCGATGATGACCGAGGATGAAATTCCCTTTTCTATTTTTACCAGCTCGCTCCCTTTATATTTCTATGCCCGCCGTTATCCGCCAGCGACGAGGCGACGAAGCGACGCCGATATGGAGGTGACTCGCTGGATTTCGCGCGAGGCGCGTTTCACATTGCCCGCCAAATCATAATGGGAGCGACGGGAAGAAAGAGAAGCTCGATATCCACCGCCGAGTCTTTTTGTGTCGCGTCTCCGATTGTGCTCGATTTGAATTGGCCGTACGTACGTCACGGGCCCGGCCACGCCACGCTGCACGTGGATTCGCACAACTTTGTCCTCTCGCGCGTTATACCCGCGGCGGATTAATTAAACGCGTTTGCCCGTGTGGCGATTTTCGCGTATTGTATAATGGGCTCGACCGACGTCCGCCGCATATATCGATAATTGGCAATTTACACGAGTGATATTAGTCGACGATTTCCATCAATGAATGATTATACTGTTCTCTCCTCCTCCTCTTTTCCCACGTTCCCGAATCAATCTCGCGATATTGTGATTTTCAATAATGCCAAAGGCTTTATTCTTTGTTGAACATCATCCCTTATCGACTGCGCGCGCGGTAAATAATTCATCCGTCGGTCAGAAGCAAAAGTTTCTCCAGAGCATTATCGTTCTTTTACAATGGAGATTATAATTTTTTCCAACGATATCCGAAACAATTTCGGGGATTTCACGGGTAAGTAAAAGGAAAACCTTTTATAACAAATTCCACCGAGCCACGAATGTCGATATTAAATTCTCGCACAATGTAATATCAACCTTGACAAAAAACAAACTTTGATAAAAATGGGAACCCAAGCTTGTCGAAACAACGCAGATTCGGATGAAATTCCACAGTTCGGGTCTGAGGGGGCAAGGTTTGAGAACGACAAAAATAATGGCAAAGGATCCTCGGTTTCCCATAATGCAAAGCAAATGTACTCACGACTTTGGAGGGTTGGTGAGTCTTGAAGGAGCCTCGATGCTGATGCCTCTCCTTGTAGCCCGCGGCGATGAGGTCCTCGTTGAGTCGGAGCTTGAGGATCCGGTCGACTCCGTTCAGCTGCAGGCCGACGCTCAGCACGTCCGCATGGTCCGTCTCCTGCGACAAAGGATGAAAAAAAAAATCAATCATCGACCAGTGTCATAAGCCATTTCTCAGATGTTAATTCGCGCGCGGCCTCGCGATTTACCGGCGGCGCGTGCTTTGAATTCGCAGTGGAAGCGCGAGTGGAGCACGTTGGTATACGAATGGAGGCCCATTACGTTTTTGATGCTGATTTATGCAGGAGCTGGAGCCTCGGTGCCGCGGGAGAGAGAGACG
This sequence comes from Aphelinus atriplicis, assembly GCA_020882685.1. Classification (NCBI taxonomy): domain Eukaryota; kingdom Metazoa; phylum Arthropoda; class Insecta; order Hymenoptera; family Aphelinidae; genus Aphelinus; species Aphelinus atriplicis. The sequence continues at coordinate 37,202,615 of CM037076.1, read as the reverse complement.
GGGGCTCGCTCGCTGAATTAACCAAATGATTCATTTAGCGGAGGCCCGCGAGCTAATGGAGCGAGAGAGCGAGCCAGCCAGCCAAAGTCGGCAAATAAATAATCGTTAGCCAAACTGACCGATGTTTGTTTTGCGTATTTACGCCGACTGCTCGGAATAATGTACAATGGGGGGAACGGCGTACCTGTAGCCGGTGCATTTTGACTCGAGCGAATTTTCCGGGGGAATCGCTGTGCAGTTACATTGTATTGGCTTTTTGAGAATACAAGGAGCGCCGGTATGATATGATATGATATACACGGCGGTTATCAAGCTGTCGTATTGGCGCGCGACGAGAGCGAGAAAGAAAGTTGGCGAGCTCGATCACTGAACGATATTTGTCGATCGATCGCCCACGAGTGCAGCGGACGCGGCCGCACATACAGATGCATCGCTCGCTCTCGAATCGTCATAAATTACGGGACGAACGCGCCGCCGTAATTCTCCTAATCAGATCGAAATAAGCGAGCAGCATCCGTCATTAATCACGGCAACTGTGAGGACCGCTACAAAAACGACCGTCTATCGCCCGTCCGGCCGAAAAACGAAGGCCAAAAAATCCTCTGCGCATACGTTTATCCTGTGGATGTGTGTGTGTGTGTGTGTGTGTGTTAATCTCTGGCAAAGCAAACTTTGCAAAATACAATTAACAGGCGCGCGCGCGACGCTTAGGTGTCCGCCGCGTAAATCACGGGCGCCCCTTAAATAATAGCTCCGCGCGCGCATAACGGGGCGCGCGTCCGCTTAATTCAGTTGCATAAGCGGCTCGTGTTTATGCATACGTATATATCTGTGGGAGGGGGAGGGGGGGGGGTCGCACGTGCAGGAGCGCGAGAGAGCGAGCGCGGGAGAGCAAACAAACTTGGCGCGCGTCTTATGAATTTGGTCGTTTAGCCCGCGGGCGGGCGCGCGATACATAATGCATAACGCTCCGAAAACACGCGGGACCAGGTGCACGCGAATTAGCGTCTTGCAGCTGAAGCTGCCGCAGCCGCGCGAATCCGAGCGGCGGAATGTTTAATGAGAGAAAGGCTAATCAGCGAGGGATTTCCAACAGCCCGCAATTCGGCGCTTCCGCGTCCCGCTGATGCTGCATTCGAAGCGTTGCGCAATGCCTCTCTCTCTCTCTCTCTCTCTCTCTCGTGCACCTCTCGGGTCATTGCTCGAGCGCGAGCTCGCGGATTCTTTGCTGCGCCGTCGAACACGACGACCCGGCTCGGCGAGGTGGGATTTTGGCAATGTCAATACGCGGCGCCAAGGCTGCACGTACGTGTATACCCAAGATGCGGTAACGCGAGCTAATCTTCTTGGGATACGACTTAACTTAAGACTCGCGCGGATCAAACACGCGGCTCCACGACTCTCCCTACTTAATTTTTCAATTATTCTTCTTTGAGTACATCATCTTCTTCAATTTTCTTCTTGTTTCTTGATTTTATTCAGTTTCGCAAAAATAAGTTTGCTCGTTAGAATCTCAAAACACATGATCCTTGCTCAATATCTGTATTTACCCCATTCATGGAATGTCATTGATCACAGGTCATTACTTTCCATGTAAGGATCTCCGTGAGGGTTTCAACGGAGATGTCATTCTTTAAATGCTCACAGTTTACCAAAATGTATCTTAGAATTTTCGGCGAAAGTCGCTAGATTGTTTCTCGAGATTCTCGTCAGTGGTGCGAAATTTTTCCTCGAATTCGCCAGAAACGTACATGCATGGCCCCGTGGGATCTCGTGCGATGGAATTCACGGTGAAAGCCGTGATTAGAAACAGCTTACGCGAGACGGGGAATACTCGGGGAAAGAACTGAATTCCTCCCGAGAATTGCTAACTATCATTACTGCTATATACACGTAATTCGGCTCATTTGTAAATGTATATGCGAACGCAATAAAACTGTACAACGGGTTGCCGGTGTACTGAGCTAACGCCAAGATTAACCCAATTAGAGTAGCAGTGCGATTCCCCTCGAAATTCAGTGTAATTAATTGAGAAGCTCTTAAGATACATCTCGAGCCGTCGGCCTCTCGCGAGGGAGAATTATAATCTACAAAACAAGGCTGATAAATAAAGATAGGGAGTAACGAGGGCGAAAACAAGAAAACACAAAGATAAAGTTGGACGAAATAAAAAGCCGGTAGTAAACAGGAAGGGTGAGGGAGCTGGGTACGTAGAGGATACGTACGTACTCCGGGAAGGAGGAAGAAAATTGGGGAAATAAAGTGGAAGGTAAGCGAAGTATGAAAACGAATGTTTTTACCGAGTCGAAAGCAAAAGCGAAAGCAGCAGCATAAAATTCGGGGGAGTCGAGGTGGGGGAGTAAGTGATGTTGCAAACACACACGCCACGGGAGAGTCGCGCGCGCGTATCTCCCCCAAATTCGTAGATTCGCGAGGCAACCCGAGCGAAGGAAATGAAGAGGGAACACGGGACTCGACCTACGTACGTCACCGGAGCACTCGCTATCAACTATTTAATGGGTGTACTCCACCAAATGGGATTGCAACTAAAAACCTTCTCGGAGGCCTCGACACATGCACGCGTCTATACGAACACCTGGCGAATAAACTTTGAAACGGGTAAATATTAAGGGAGCTTTGACATTTTATTCACCCATGACTCTGCCGCGCGCGCACACACACGTGATATTCAAAGACTGCACGTGATAAATCCCGATACGGCCATCATATATGTATACGCGTCGCGCTGTGTTTTACGTTATTTCGCGCAGAGGGATCACACACAGGAGGGGGAAATCGTGAAAAGCGAGCTCTGACGAAATCCGATATCTGATTTGTCCGACAGGAAATAACTCGGACGCGAAGGTTCGCGCGCGTTTGTGTGCCAAGGAAATCGCGTAAGTTATGGGCGACGCGGCGCAGCACGTAACGTCGCCCTGAAAGGATTTCTCTCTCACAGTCGAAACACGGGGGTAGATGTTCGATTCGGGGGAGGAGGGATCTGTCGCACGTATCAATTCACTCTCGGCAGAGCCGCGTGTCCGACGCCGGGAGGGAACCCAGTGCGCCGCGCGCTCGCGCGATTCGGAATTCGGGATCGAGGTCCGTGAGATACGATAGAGAGCACCTCGGGCCAAACGTAACGGAGCAAGACTCGCGCGCCCGCGCAAGACGGGGATGAAAGGGCCACAGAGATACGTTTCATCCGACAGAGAGACCCGGACAAATTCAATTTCGATCGGCCGCCGCGGCCCGGCCGACTTCCCTGTACGGCGTTCGATTTAATTCTCGAGCCAATTCAAAATTGCGCCAAGCCAAAAGTTTTGGCGTACGTTAACTTGGCGCCCATTGTTAATCCGCTCGAGCGAATGGAGATACACACGCACACGTGTCCCTCCGGTGCAGAACTTTGTCCCGTCGTCGTTGCAGCAACAACTGTTTTTATCGTTTTTAATTGAAAACCGATTCTCCGAAGTTTCTGTGCCGTTTCGTGGAAATACTTCACGAGTATATCATTGAAAAGCAGCTGTCAATTTGAAGATGCGTCGACTGGCTGATCGATCTGGCTGTGTATATTTGCACGTCGCTCGTGGCCGTCATTGTCTCCGCGATACAATTGCGTTAATATTACATCCGAGCAAATTAATACGAAGGTGAAAGCGGAGCCAGCGATTATCCTGTATTGAATCTGTATTAATCAACAGCCAACCCCATCCTCTCTCCCAAGCTGCTATGCTATCGGCGGCCATGCACCAAGGGAACGTCGGGCGGCGATCGGGCCAATTGCCAGGGTCTCTTAGCCGCGCGGCGCATCCAAGTGGAAACGAGCGCGAGCAGTCGCCCGTCGACGTCCGGATAATCCCGAAAAGCCCGGAGAGCAGAGCCATTTCGATTTCCCGTCTCGGCGGGCCGCTTGATAAATTCGCCCGCGAGTGCAATTTTGTGTAGCGCTCGAGCCCGGGCCGGGCGACTAATGTGTGCGTCGCGGCAGATTGATCGCCACACACCCGCGGACGCTAATGATGCAGGAGGCGTCCGAGCTTTGATCGATGCCCCGCATTATTGATACTCCAACCGAGCGCCGCGCGCATTGTTTCTTCTCGCCAGATGCGTGGCCCCCGTTGATTAAGCTCGCGTTGGATGGCCGCGTCCCGGCCGTTCTGCGGGTGGTCGTCTCTTTAGCCGTTTTGTTTTGACATCGGTCACTGCGGGGACACACACGTCAAAAGTCGTTCGAATCCCCTATATGACTATATGCACGCGCATTCGATATAATCTTCGCTAGCTCGCGGGGAGAGCTGTGTGTCTACACTCTATAGGCTTTGCGACGCTCCAACGGTGCATTATGAATAGTCTCTTTTCACACTTCTTTCGGTTCAACTTGGAAAGTGGATCAGCGGATTACGGCTTGGAAAATACTACAAGCGTCGCGGCGCTTTTTCGATGCGCCTCGGCGAGTAACAATGAACATTTCGCGCGAGCGACGATCCAACGGTTTCCAAGTTTGTGAGATTTGTATACCTTCGCGCCGATGCAACTGCAGTTTGCACCTTCGATTCGCTTCTCTTTCTCTCGAGTACAAATGAACGGGATGTTTCAACGGGCCGATAAGTCCGTCACTTTCTTTGTAACACGTTCGCGCGGAAATCAGCTCGCCGGATGAGAAGTGAAAGTTTTTTCGTTTTTTATTATCGTAGATAACGACCCCGCTCGCGCTGAATAAAACGGTGATAAATATTCTTTAACCTTTAGACTCTCCGCGCAGATACGGGCGGGATTTATGTTTGCTGCAAATACAATTCAACGCTACGTGACCTATAATAATGTCACGAATTAAACTAAGGGCGTTTGTGCTCGTGTAGAAGCGCACTGGATCGTACACAATTTACCTTTACACCGGCTTTCGTTACTCAGGCAAAAGTATAACTGATTGCGGTTCTTTAAAAATCCGATTATTCATACGTGATTCATCAGTACCACTCATTGATTCTAGTCACGATACAGTTTTGTAATCACTGCCAATCGTACGTTTATTCCATCGAGTCTGTCCACTAACAATGTCAAAATGAATCAAAACAAAAATTTGGCCCGTTTCGATTCATTGAAAACGTAATATTCGTTCGTTAAAAATCGTGCATCTCATCAGAAGAGTAAAAAAGACGAGACGAAAACAAATTCGCGGGTCGGCCCGGAATACAATCAATCCTGCCCGGCCACAAGCCTCGAGCGTCAGTGGACCGTTGGCAAGACACGATAAAACGTCGCAATTATCCCCGGGAGCCCGGTCTGCGCAAATGTATAAATCAAGTGATACATTCGCGGAAAAAGGGGCGAGCGGGAGAAGCCGGATACTTATATGTAGAGGAGAAAAATCCCCGACACGAGCCATCTCTCGTGGATTCGCGGGAAAATACAATTGATATACGGCGATCGCAAGAGAGAAAGAGAGAGAGAGAAAGAGAGACGAACCGGTTTTCTCCGTCGCAATCGCGAGCGCGTGAGATAATGCCAAGGTTATGCGATACAAACACACTCGCTTCCTTTTTAGACTACGAGCCGACGAGTGACGTATGATTAACAAGGCGCTTATCGGGAGAGGTTTGATGTGTATAGACGACGCGGGATGTGTCGTGACTTGGAGATCCGATCACTGCGCTCAATCGCGTTGTCACCCAAGACTCAACGATGATGATGAAATCGAGGGATATACGACTTATCTTGTCAAGAGAGATTTAGACGCATAATCCAGAGCGACTATAATATGATTCGGATGAATATACATATACTTATGAAAAACATAATTGACTTGAGTGAAATGTACTCAATCAATAATGAATATATGAATAAAAGTATCCAAAAGTAACGTGGCTAGTAAGTAAAGTCCAGAAGCTGTTGACCAGCAGAAGATGGATGTATCTACTGGAGAATAAGTTATAAGAAAAAGAGCGACTCGAGTTTTACGCGTTCCAACAGGTGTGTTTCAATTTCATCGCGCACCAATCGGATGAATTATTTTAAATAATTTTTCAATGAAATCAATGAAATAATCTTAATTACATACGAAATTAACGTTATTTTTTTCACATCAACATTAATACAACGATCACGAATGAGAATCACTAACGATCGACTCTGTTACGCGTGCACGAGTTCGAAGGCCATTTGAAAACACAATAGTGCGTAAAATGGCGTTTCACGCGCTCGCCGAATAACATAAACATTTTTCTTATATTACGAAGGAAATATATACATAGGCTCCGGTCCACACAACGAAACTTTCATATATACATTTTCGCGTACAATCAATTCGAAACGAGGATCCGTGCGCGCGTCCAATTCCATCGAGACATCGGGAACATCCCTGTGCATATATATTTTTCGCCAAAATTAAAAAACAAAAATGACGCGTTTACGCGCGTGCGTGTATCATGTTGATCATATAAAATCATATAAAATTGATCGAGTTGCTTCAAAAGGGCTCTTCATTACTACCCCGCGTATATGTACGCGCAAAATTTTTCCAGCGGGGAATTTGATGAATTCACCCGGTCGCTTTAGAGCGCAAAAATTCAATTTCAGCTCTCTCGAGCTTATGAAACGCGCGCGCGTCTTTCCCAAATTGTCTGCCGTCCAGGGGGAAGAGAGAGAATTTTGCCCCGCCGAGTATGACAAAGCGAATTACTTTTGAGCGGCTCGGGCCCATAGCTGGGAGAGTCCAAATAGCAATAAGACCTTATTATGCTCACTTCGTTTGAGCAGAGCTGCTCCCGTTTCTGAAATAACGCGTGCGGAGCCCGGCAGCAGCCCGTCGCGAGAGAGCACAGCTAAGTGCATCCGCTAAAGGAGATTGTTGCACTAAATATAGAGCGCGCGCGCGTGCACGCCTCTTCGCACACACGTCCACACACACACACACGTGGATATGTGCTCTCTCGCGGGCACAACTCGGCTGCTTTCTTCTCTCTTTCGGCCATCGTTTTACGGTATGTCCCTTGACAATTTATACCTGTTACGCGAAGTGCGATGGAAATTTCAAGCTCGTGCTTTTCCTTGCGAATTTTATTCAAAATTGATTATATAGGAATTGCCAACCGTATTGTTGAGTCACCGGGGTGAACGCGATTGCTCGCGCAGTTTTCGAAGAATCGAGAGAAAAACTGACGTTCAATGGTACAGCTGATTCGTATCCTTTGGAAAATGAAATATTCGGAATCGTATTTGTTTTATAATACCGCTTGTGTCGATCCCTCTCTCACTACGCTCGTGCGTATTTCAATCGTGAACTGTCGGATCGTTCGAATTTATTGCATATATCATTTAAAAATATTTAACGCGTATGGTCGAACCGAACCGAGTTCCTCGATATGTTCGCGCGTGTATCATTTAAAATCGGAGTGACGATGGCACATTTACGAGGATATCAAACGACGACGCTTACAAGATTGGTTAAACGCGAGAAACGGTCAAGTGTTGCAGGGAGATAAAGGATATGTCAAGTAGCCAGTAGCCAGTACCGGTGTATGAATCAGTTGTCCGCGGCATTGTCAACAAAATTATGATTGAACACGTTGCGGCGAGAACAGAGCGTATCGAGCGGGCTCGAGCGCGAGGAGAAAAAAAGAAAGGAAAAAAAAAATCGAAGAATAATAAATGCACGCGCGCTCAATAACTCGTTCGTGTTTCTCTTTTTTCCGTTTCATTTCCATATTACATTGTGCGCCTAAGCACTTTAGGCCGCAATTACTCAATCAACCGGCTGTAAAGCCTACTTGTGACTCGATGGAAAATTCGCCGCTGTGCGCGCACGTATGTATAGACCCTGCACACTTTGACGAGAGAGCCCAGCGTCCGAGAGCAACGCCTCTCTCTTTCGTTCGCCCGGCTTCTCCTCCCTTTTGTGTATTGTCTTGATTAATTTTTCCGTCTGCGGGACAGTTTGACTCGGGTGGAAAAATAATCACGAGGAGTGAGTGGCACGGGCGATTGTTCCGTTTCGCCCATTGTTTTATATTAGTAATGCAGACGGATCGAAGGATTAGTCACGCCGGGACATGGGATCGTCGTCGCGCTCAACTTATGCATGGTTGAGCTCGATGCCATTGCGCTCGACGATTCTCGCCGGAGTTCATCTTCAAACGTTCGAATGAATATATAGAGACTCGCTTTGAATCCAATACACCAACGAATCCTCTATGAAACCGCTCGCGCGCGCTCGGGAGAAGATGCTACAGCCCTTTGACGTAAACTACCAGCCGCTATGGTCCGATCGAGTCGGTCAAAATCCAGCCCAACTGCAGTTTGCCGCGATCGTGTGGCAAAAAGGCGGAGCGAGAGAGACGCAGAGAGTCGAGCAAACGGAAGTTGGTGGCCGCGGCGACTGGTTTTTGGACAAGTTGCCGCGGCCCTTGGTTGGCGCGGTCCACCCTCACAATGCTGCAGATATGGCAGCTGCCGTGACTAAACGCACACGCGCCCCCTTTGTCGCGCGCGCGGCGCGACGTCCTTTGCGGGCGCGCGCTCCATTGTCGGGGACAAAGGGGGGCCGCGGCCGCGGCAGGAGAGCTGCACAGCCGATTATTTCGCCGCGCGGCCGTGACTTCTTTATAAACGTGTAAGGAGCTGCAGTCACATTGCCAGCGCAAGCGCGCATATACTTATACGACTGCCGGCATTATTATTCTCCTTCTCTCTCCGGTGGCTTGTATAGTGATTCGGGCAGAGGTGGGGGCGAAATTTACTAGATGCAGCTGTAAATAGTGATTGCAGGCGAGTGAGGCGTGATCGTGGGTTTGTTATAGCCGCGAGCTCGGGCTTATGCAACTGCTCGCGTTCAATAGGCCGGACTGCGCGAATAAAGCCCCAGCTGCAGCCGCGTCGGTACGTACACGTGTAATCACGGCGGGTCCGAGTTTCTCTTTCAATAACCAGCAAAGAGAGTTTGATTCGAACTATTCCGCAATGCACGAGGGCGCTAAATTTCACTTCTACCCGGAGATGGTGAAGGAGAGTTAAGCGAGAGAAAAGAGAGTTAAGAGGTCGGCTTGACACAGCGAAAAGAGTCCGCGCTGGGAACGAGTAACTCGCATCGACTCAGCTTCACGCGTCCGGCGAGTCGCGCGCGCGTGGCATTTCGGGGAGGTCCGCTCTTGTACAGGTTCGCCCTCTCGGCCGCGCATTGTTCCCGTGACTCGGATTTATGGACGATCGGGGCTGGCTTTTTCACGGCTCTCCGAGCGCGTATAATGACGTTGACGCGAGCGCGAGCCAACTTTTTCCGATTCGAGAGAGAGAGAGAGAGAGAGAGAGAGAGAGAGAGAGAGCGCACCTTTTTTTCACTCTGAATGGAGGGACGCGCGGGGGCGAACACGCTTCGTGTGTCCACTTGCCTGGTGTGCTTTAGCGCGCTCGGATTTCAGAGAGTTCAATACCTGACACGCGTGTCCCGGTGGGATACGACGCGTTCCATGGGATATATAATCGAAGAAGGCAAATGGCTGTTTTTACGGGGAAGGAAATTCTTTTCGTTTGCCACGGGTTTAATTGTACTTATGATTCGCTATAGATAGCTCGTGTGCTGAAGCTATTGATATCTTATTGTACATTGTTAGAAATTATTATGAAATTGCGCGTGGGCACATTTCACGCAATGGTCTAAATTGTTACTTCAAAGACGACGAATTTGAAATCTAGTGATGACCGAAATATCGACGTTAGCGAACTTCAAAAATATTCCGATTCAGCAAATTTGCCGAGCGGAATTTTTCAAATTATCTTTGGAGCGGAATTTTTCAAATTATCTTTGGATACATGGACAGTCGAGTGAAAAACACTGAAAGTTTGTTTATTTACGAAAAGAGTGCATTGAACCCGAGGCCGATCGCAGTATAACAGCTTGAAATTCCACCGTCAGATTAGTACACTCAATTTCGGATATCTAATAACCCACCAAATGACACATTCGCCGGGTCGGCACGCACGCGCATACACACAACACAATCGGGCCAACAAATGCAATATCCCGATTGCGTATCGAAACGGCCGGCCGCGCAATAACCCGGCCCCGACGTATCATTATATAAGCCACGGCGCAAATTGTTAACGTCAAATCAGCTCACCACCCCAAGCTTCCCCCCCACTGGGCCGCTCGTTCCCCGCGCGTGTTTATCCGAAGGGTCAGCGACTCGGCGAGCCGATGTTTTGGCATCGGCTTCCCGATTACGTTATACCGCGCGGAGGCGGCCCGGCCAAACAAAGCTCGAGCCAACTCCGCCCGGGCCGCTATACCCATACGCGTATGTATGCACATCGACGGGGGCAATCACTTTGCGCAATCAATCGCCTCGAGTTTTTCGATCGCCGAGAGCCTTTCTCTCTTTATTCAGCCGCGAGCTCGATTGTGCGCCCGAGTCGGCCGACTCGATTGATCATATTCGGTCGAGTTTCCTTTTTCGCCCGCGATATATCCAGTCGGGGTGGCTTTTTTCTATTGACAACAATAGAGAACGCCTCCCGCGAGTGTGGCTCAATTGCCTCGAGGAGGCGCATTATAAAGCGACACGACGCGATACACGCGAATCGCAGAGGCCGGGCCGCGGTCTATTGTTCTTCGAGATGTTCGCGAGCGACTCGCACGTCGGGCGAATCGGCAAAGTTGCTAATGCAAATCCAGCGGGGCGATTGAAAATTAACGCGCGGGAACATTGCTCAGCTCGACGAGTGACACACCGGCGGAGGGAAAAACTTTCCGACGGCTCGCCAACGTCCGCTCGGCTGCGTTGCGCTCGCGAGGAATCCCAGCGCCGGACGAGGGACAGGACGTTATCGCGCGGCGATGAAACTTTCTCCAACACACACATACAGAATAATTGGCGCGCGTGTCGAGGCTCCTCGAGCCCGTGTCGTCGAGGAGACGCACCTGGCGCTTCGCATGGCTCGACTCGCGCATTTGCATCGAAATTGTTGGGCGGCGCGACGGGCAGAAAAAAAAGCGCGCGGCGCGACATAACACCCCGCCAAGTGTGTGTGTGTGTGTGTGCGCGCGTGTCGAGTAGGGCTCTATGAGCCCGGGGGGGACGTTGGCCTTTTATTACGCGACGCGGTAAATGCTGATGATCCCCGCACTCAAGAGCTACAGCCGAAAAGCGAATTCAACTCTGTCGCGTGTGCGTGAGGCATTTTGCCTAATGCTACAGGCGCGGCCCCAACATCTACTCTTGCCTCTTTTGTCCGTTGATAGATCGACTCTTGTACAAAGCGAGCTTACGTACCGAATTACGTCGAAGTACGCAGTTTTCTCTTTGCTTTTTTTTTGTAACGGGGTTAGGCTACTTCGCAAAATCAATCTTTCTCTTATTGACTTGGTTGATGCTTGGACTATATTCGGAAGTGTGAGGAGGTCGTTTTTTCCCGGAAAATAGTTTTTTTAATGTTGGAGTACTTTTATCCAGCGAAGTCGTGACGTTGTACAATGTACGAATGAATTTTTGAACGCGATTATCTCCAACCGCATTTTTTAAATCGGCTTGCAGCTTATCTCACGATAGCTTTTACTCTGTAGCTTTTGAATTAGATTCTGAAGAATATTGAGTACTGTGTTTACCCTGAATTATTCAATAAATTTAAAAAATTTATTGAATAATTCAGGACGATCATTTTTCAAAAGTCAAACTTTTGCTACCAAAAGTTTGGAATTTTTTTCAACAATCAATGTTTTCAAAATTTTGTATGTATTCCTCTGGATGCACTTTATAAAAAAGATGTCAATGTATACGTACGTAATACGTAAATGTGCGGTGAGTTATGGACTTCAATTCACCAAACAATGCCTACAAAGTACTTCATTTCGAGGCAAGGGTGGCCTAATCCCTCAATCGATCTGTTTTGCGTCGACTAAGTACTTAACAACGAGCGCTGTCTCGACGAAAGTTTCTCCAAAACAGAAAGCATATATACGGTAACGGGAATCGTCGCGACTTTTTCAGATTAGCTAGTTGAACTCCGGTAAACTTTTGCCAATTACCGAGGTTGTAGTATCGAGGTTGAATAAAAACGACTCTCCAAATGCGTATTTGGTGTGTGTACTCACGCTTTCCCTGGTTGAGGCGATCTCGCGCTTGCTCCTGCCGTGGTAGACGCGCGGTCGCACGATCTTGTGCGCGCTGAAGTCCCCTGATGGACCTGTAATCAGAATATAAAGGTCACGTCTCCTGTATACATGTATTGTGTTACTCGCACCACGAGGCTGATAAACTCGTGAATAAACTGAATAACGGCCGATGGTATATGTACGGCAAATAGCTCTCGTGTGCAGATTAATAATATCCACGAGAGAGGAATGCGAGATGACTACAGGGCTCTCTTCAGATCCAATCGCGGAGAAGTACGAGTCTGATATAGGACAGGCTTTTCCGTATTCACGCGAAAAAGGAAAAGTCCGTGGATCGGTCCGCGCACCCGTATATATGTAGGTGCAGGTGAAAAATTTATTGTAGAAAAAGATCTGGAGAGCTTTGAAAATGTATGAATGCAAACTTACTACGGTGGATTGTGAAGAGAAAATAGGGCACGGGATTAAATTGACTTACGAGCTGTTTAACGTCGGTACACATTCGATAATCACCGTATGATTATCGAATTGAAACAAAGTGGAGTTTCGGGAGTGAGAGCGGCACAATGACAAACCATAGTGCAGCGGTCTTAAGCTAGCCCGAGTTTAGAGCTAACACGATTCTATTCTTCTTCCACTCTGTCTGTTGACATCAAACACGAGAACGAGCGCGAGTTTTTTTTTCTGGATAATTCCCACAAGGTGAATACAAGAAGAGCGTAATAACAGCGCTCGCATTATACACGATGGGTTGGTTGATTAGTGAAAGTATAGAGAGCTGGAAGCAAAGGGAAATAGACGCTCGCGAGTGTAGCTCGCATCGAAAGCACTATCATTCCTCTCAAGTGCCCCCCCCCCCTACATTGTACCTGTAATTTAGAATTGAAACACACAAAGGCAGCTGGAAAGACTCGTCGACTTTTGGACTCTCGAGTGGGTTGGTGAGAGAAAAAAAAACAAATAGGTTATCGCTGCTGGTCTCGGTTATGCATTTTCATCGTTCTCGATTTATGCGCGAAACAGTTGTTTGCCCGCGAAATAATCTAGCAGGAAGCCAGGGGCAGATTGTGAAATATTTGCTCTCGCGCGAAACTGGAAGACCATCCGTCTCTATCCATATTATTAAAAATAAAAAATAGAATCTCGCTGAAATTGCAACTCGTTGATTGATAGCGAATGAGATTAATGGCTCATCTCCGTACTGCGCGGCGCCTGTATGAATTTTAAAAATCAATAAACGCGATTTCTCTCGGTCTCGTTCGCATTCGGTTCGCACTCTGTTTTTCCCTCTTATCAAAGTCACGAATACATTTTCCAAGCACTAACTCGATATATTTTTTTTCGTCCAACGAGAGTCGTATTCGCGCGTGTGTGCCAATTTGACAATATATTATTTCTCGTCGATGGTCCAATGATACATGGGATCTGAACGTATAGTTAAATCGAATAACGTTGAAAAAACACGCGTGTGATTTATTCGGTTAAACGGACGATTCTCCCCGCAAAAGAATATTTCCCTTTAAATATTTCATCGACGAAAGATCTATCAGGAAGCCATCAATTTTGCCCGGGGCGAAATCCCCAAGCGTAAGCCGGTAGACCAGCGAAGCTCTCGCATCAAAATTCATCCGCGATGCCGATCGCCGCCCTCGCCAAGTCGTTGATTCGCGCACACCTGTCGCGTACGTGCGTGTCGCGGCATGAGAAACGCCCGCACATAATCAAGGACGACCGCAGGGTCGGGAAAAAGGCCGCGGTAATTAAGTCACCGCGTTCGCGGGGGACGCGCGCGCGCAGACACGTCGCTCAGCTGCAGCGCGGTGGCGGATCTTTAAATTATGCAGGGCGCGCCGGCACTTCCCGCGACGGCGGCAGCCTCGTGGGAAAAGCCCGGCTCAAATTTAATTTGAATTTCAAGGGGATTTGCCGCGCGCGAACCAGCCAGCCGCGGCGATGGGCCTTTTTTTTCTTCTCGAGTGATTGTCCGACAGCCGGTGCATCCTCGACACGCTCTTGACCGACGGCGCGCTACCGTGCAGTATTACTCATACGGGCAACTAGCGTAAGAACCAGTCGAATCATCGTGGCTGTCGAACAATGTATATATTTGCTGATGAATATCTTGCTCAGAATGCGATCGAGTTTTTCACTGCGTATCCGGTGTAACACAATATTATGTGAAGTATCTAGAAATCTCACAGCCGGTATGTTCACTCGCCGTTTTATTTCATCACATTCAGATATGTTATGTGTGCCGCCCAAGTAAAAAAATTATGCATAAATTATGCCTAGAAATGGACTGACATAATCTACGCATAGTCTAGGCATTATCAAAGCAAATTCGGGAAGTGGGCAAAAAACCGGCCATATTGATTTGAATAGCGGGGAGAGGATGGCGAGTTCACTTCCCACACACACGTGCATAATATTTTTACTTGGGCGTGAAAACTATCTTACCTACAATAAAATTGGCCTGGTAATGATTAGTGTTCAAGAACCCAAGTTGTCGGTGAAATTTCGAGTGAAAAAAAGTAGAAAAACTAGCAGCTAAAAGATAATCGTGGGATATGCAGTCTGTTTAACATTAGGAATGACGAAACTCACGGGAACCAACAAAAATCTTAGAGAATAAAAAAGTTTAACGCTAATGACATTGGTTCGGGAAATGAAAAAAGAATCGGACCACTCGTTAAGCTGACAGAAACTCATTATGCTTACTTTCTCTCGGTATACCCTTGAATATTCCCTTTTTGATCGCGTAAGTACATTGCCATGTAACGCTGTACGCAAAGCCAGACAGATAGGCAGCTCAAGTATTATGTCACGTGACTACTTGAACCAACGGTTTCGGCTCACTTCGGTGCTAATCTTACAATCCTGAGTGATCAAAATTACCGGCAGTTTCATGAGAAAAATTGTACCGATTTTCAATATTTTCCACGTCGATATCCATTTGAAAGATACGTGTTCATGAATTTGACAGAGTACGCACCAAGACCAGAGTACGTTAAAAATTCCTATATTTAGACCCGAATAAGTATAGGCATAAAACTGGACGAAGGACTACTTGATCCGAGGTTACTTTTCAATAAGACTATTGGGTATAATGGTTTTCAAAATGATCATCCTCCAATGACTGCATGTAATTCAATGAAATTGTGATTATGTTCGAGATTCAGAAGTTTCGAGGTTCTACTCTAAATTCACAGAAATTTTGAATTCATTCCAACTTTGTTCTGATCCAATAATCTCAAAGTGAATATGCATTAATTTCGATTAAACTTTTGTTTACATGTTATTAATAATTGTAAATGCAGTGTCGATCAATAAGTTCATCAATCAAGAGTCTGTATGAGCTGTTGGGTTTCGAGATAAATTGCAAGTGGACACTCTATTGTTTAATTGGTAGATCAAATTGATAAAGCCATATTACGCATATATTGAAATTTCCGATGAATATTAGAAGTTTGATTTCAGAATTTTAATCTAGGAGAATAATGCGCATTATAACGCAGGATATTGTTTCCCATCATAATGAACCTTCCACAGCTTTCGGTTGATCCGATTCACTGCTCTTTTGCATTTGTGTGACGAAACAATTACCATTCTTCAAATAGAATAGAGAAACGGACATACATGCTGAACACTGACTAATTATGATGCATATTTTAGCATAACTAACGCAGAGCTTTAATCAACTGCAGTTTTTGCGACTCGTGGCGATTCGCAGGCTAGGTTATTAAGACCCTTTGTGGCATTTCCGTCCAATAATGAAAAATTATTCTCAGTTCTGGATTCTTTCATGTTAGTAATATGACGTAGAATGTGTCAGTAGAATTGATCTCTAGAGAATGCGTACCTTGCACAATTCATCCAAAAACTCGAATGAAAAATGTTGTTAAGCGTTCGATTGTATCATCAAGTCTGTGTTAACTCAATATTGTATACGGTATTAATAAACCGAGTATTCATTGAAATTTCAATTCATCAAGTTCATCTAACGTATTGATATTAATTTTCCCGATCATATAATGACATATACGCGCAGATTATGAATGAATCCGTTTCGATACGAATATCACGAATCTAATGGCGATTGGCTGATGATCTTCTCAGCGCTCTCTGACTCATTTCTCATCGAGAATCCACTCGGCGGGAGACGTATTTCCCGCAGCTCTCGTGTACTATTCATCAAACTAACATGCGCGCAACTTCGGAGCTGGCTCTGGGAGTATTTGTACTCGACGCGCGACGCGAGTCAACCACGCCGAGAACTAAGGACGGGTTTCGAAGCGATTCTGCCAATAGTTATCAAACAAGAGATGGGAGTGTCCAGCGCGTCCGTCATCATCGCTTCCACCTCTGAAGCCGTTTATCACAATCATTTCGGAACGCGACGACCGCGGCAGATGTGGAGAAGCCTTTCGTCACCACCTGTATATATACGCAAGTCACGTGGCAACGAGAGAGGCAGAACCAGCTACGGCTTGACCCAAAAGTTGCTGCTGTGCAGTGCTTCAGTGCTGCGCTCAGGGCAACAGGGCCAATTCAACTTTATAATAAGTACACGCGTGTGCGCGTACCAGAGCGAAAATTGCGGCGCAGCAGGCGAAATTATACTGAAGTCATTTGTTTTGTTGCGCACTACAATCCGAGGGAGAAGCTTTAGCACAGTGAAATTTCACTGCGAGCAATTCGGCGAAGAGAACACGAGGGAACGAGCGTCGAGCTGCCCCCATTACCCTGGATTAAAAGCGTCCATCGATCGCAAGTCCAACTGGCGTCTGGCCTAAGGAATTACTCTGTACACAGCACGAAGTTGGGGGGATCGACATTGGTTATTGGCTCTCGGCGAACGCGGCAGCAAATGCAAATCCGGCGTATCATACCGGCGCTCGCGCGCGCGGCGAATTTCCCGCAGCTCTCTCTCGGCGTATTATTTACCATGGAGTATCGGCGCATGGCTTTGCGGCAACCGATATTGGTTTTGGCGCGCCGCGCTCGCTTGTTTTTTGCTGCGCAGCCTCGTCGCCCGGCGAATCGACGACGCGCGCCCTTATCAAAATAAGCCCGTCCGACCTTCTCCTCGGGCGAGAATTTTTAAAAACGGCCCCACCGCCGCGCCGGCGGCCGCACTCGGAGGGGGTAATGAGCTACGCGGCGATGAAATTCAATTTGAATTTTAAATTTTCCCGAGCACGCGCGCGCTCCTCCGACAATTTACGATCGCGATGATGGAATGCGAGCGTTATACATACGGGAGGCTCTCCGGGTTTTAATTGCCGCGATCTTGTCGGTGGACGTTTTGTAGGAGACTCGACTGGTATTATAAAGACTCTTCCCCCTCCGTCGCTCAACGCGAGTTTGTCACGCGCTGCCCCATGATTCATTCCGATGCCTTGAGTACTTTTTATCATTGATAACTCGCGCAGTCGCGACTCGTTACCGCGAGAACGGATGATTCCATTGATCAAATTGGTTCGAAAGAGGAAAAAATGTGGGTGCGATGAAAAAACAACCGCACGACGTTGTGCAACACAGTAATTTGTGTCGAATCCTCCAGGAAGCAATTGCAGCTGTCAGTCAATGCGGATACAGCGACACGCTCGTATATACAGTATATGCGCGTATAGCGTTATTTATTTTGTGTATGAACGCGAGTACGCGCACAATTTACGGCTGGCCGAAAATTCGATTGCCCCATTGAAATAAGTCACGAGAGGGATATTTGTTCGATTAACTCCGGCGAATACATCCTCTCATTATCATACCCGTTGAGAAATGATCAACGGTATTTATATAAAATTCAGCGTGTTATATACGCGATGGGTGTACATCAAATCATCCGAGCTCGAAATGCTCAACACGGAACCTGCTCACTTGCTTCTGAATAATTTTCATTCGATCATTCGAGTCGAGAGCTTCCACCCAGCGCAAAACTATCCGGCTGTCCTATCTCTTGCCGCTCGCTCGCGCCCGCAACATTCGCGTTTTATCGAATCAACGTCGCGCCGTCAATTAATCGCCCTATACGCGTTGTACGCTCGAGTTTTATCGCCGGCTCAAAATTGGAGATATTTCTCCTCTGTTTCTCGATTCACTTTCGGGACGGCCGCGACACGGCGTTTTTATTTCCCGAACTTTGCCCCCTGCCGACTCCACGTGTTCCCCGTTGTATTCCAGCCCATAAAAGTGATCGCAATCACACGTTGCGACTCGGGCGGCGAAAATTGAAAGGCTCTTTCGACGGGAGAATTGTGGGTTCAACTCGCGGGAAAAACTCGCAGCCGTATCGGCTCTCGCGGAGGAGTCTTAATTCGAGCGCCGGCTCTTTATTTTCCCAGCGAAACGGCGATCCGACTCGGGGGGGGGGGGGGCAAAGATCTACGGCTGTTTCTGGCGGACACGTTGCGGGCGTCTATATCGGTTCTCTCTCTCGAATAAACGTGGATTTTCCGGGGGCGTCGAGGCGGCTGAGCCGACGCCGCCGACGCCACACGAGCGAATCGATAATCCTACTCCGGATGATTCATCCACGCAGTCTACATGTAGTGCGCGCGCGACTGCCTCGCCCCGTCGCGCTACAAGTACGACGAAAAAGAGCAGCAGCCGTGACTCGGTCGTTTTCCCAGAGGAGCTCAGCCGAGCTCTCGCGGAGGCTTAGTCACTCGCTGCGCTGATTAACGTCTCTCTAGTAAGAGCGATTGATTTTTTTCCTCTTCTTCTTTCTAATATAGCCTATGTAGCGCGACGGGAGTTATCTAATTGAGCGCGCGAGCGATCTATGCCAGATTGATTCGGCGCACGTGTATCTTTCTCTCGCGCCGCTTTGATTTTCGGTGCACGAATACTCCGGTACGCAACGAAGTTTCGAGTGAAAATCGGCGCGCGCGACGCGTGGCATGGCCGGCAAACGCCGCTAAAGCGCGTGTAATACAAGTTGTAATCGAGCGAGCTGGGTTTCAGCCCGCAACTTGAGAATTAAAATTTCATACGAAGAAAAATTGCCCGGTGGACCAACCAGTGTGTTTATCTCTGGGATGCGCGCCGCGTTGGATAAACGGATACTCGTATATAGACTCATCTAGGGATGTTGCCGTGCCGTTACAGCTTGAGCCAAGCGAGCTATCTGCATGTGATTAAAAAGTTCCGCCCCCCCCACACCTTCTACCGAGTACTAAGTTTCCCCGAGCGTAATCAGACTTGGTCGCAAGTTGTATCCGCGGATATTAACTGCTAATGGGATTGGAAAATGGGAGGATGAAAAAAAGAAGAAGAAGAAGAAGCGAAACGATATACCCTGGGAACCGGGGGTGATTTTTACAAATTTGCCTGGCCGATAAACAAGCCGAATAGGGGGCGGCGTTGTTTTCGTGCCGGTCCATAGGCAAAATCGAGGGGATATATTGCGCGTCGCGCACTTTAAACTCCGCCCACCGAAAGACAAACTCGCTGGGCGCTATCCCGAAGAGGCCGGGCTCGAGTGCGCTCTCGGGGCTCATGAAAAATTACACGTCGTAGCCGGTCTAATCCAGAGCGCGCCCAGCTCGAACACCACAACTCATAACCATTGCGCCGCACGCTGTATTTTCGGGAGCGCTTGAACTATCGCAATTTGTGCACCTTGAACGGCCATTTCTCTCTCTCGCTCGCTCGCGCAAATAGCATTATGCTTAATTAAGCGGGCGGCATTCCACCTCGCAATTTGCATCGGACGAGGGGGGCTCGAAATTCGCCGCGGCGAGAGAGAAACTGGTATAGCCGCGTTAACGACGATCGCTTGTGCGCGCATATGGTGGAAAATGATGCGTGCAGAGGGATAAACGAGAGCTTTGAAGAGCTCAGCCCATTAGACACGCTCGCGGGGGCTTCTTCCGAGCGCTGAGTAACACACACATACATACACGCACGAGATGCCTCGGAGATTTTGGTCAATTATATACAAGTCTCTCGACCCAAATCGTTCGCGGCCAAGTGCGCGTCTCCGCTCACGACGGGACTCGGTGTGTAGCGCAGGAGAGAGAGGCGAAAGTTTGTCGCGGCGCCCGTTTCTCCCCGCAGTGTTGCAATTGTCGAGATTAATTCTTTCCCATATTCCCCCGGCTATCTCCCGATGGTGGCGGCGAAAAAAAAACGGCAATTTAAAACATTTAGCGCGCGCGAGACTCTTTCCGCCGCGGCTTTCTCAGCTCGGCCGAATCCAGCTCGCGCGCACATCCTTAATCCGCGCGCGCGACGCCGAGAGAAAACACACGGCGGCGCAATGACGACTGCGCCTCCGTTTCCGTCTCCTTTTTTTCCTCCTCTCTCTGTCTCTCTCTCCCGACGCCGCGTCGCGCGCACCGAGTTCTCGGCTTTTTCTCTGACGCAGCGTCCCCCCCCCCGTTCTACCTCCCCCGGGCACATATATACACGGAACGGCAATTAATAGCCGTTCGTCGCCGGGACGCACCATCCGGAAACGGAATTTCTTGCCTCTCTCCGGACTCGACGCCACGGCGCGAATATATAGCCACGCGCGCTCTGCCCGATATGTGCACGCTTGTTTTTTTCCCTCGTGCACCGATGAGGACGACCGCCAGCGAGCGTTTGTGCGCGCAGTGCATCGCGCGGCCACGCCAATTTCTCGAATGAATATATATACCTAGATGTTCGTATGAAAGCCTTTGAGGCTCTGGCACGGCTCTAATTGCCGTCTCGCAAAGTGTCGTTTCATCTTTCTCGGATATTCAAATCGGTTTATGGAATTATCGCCGCTGCGGCGTCTTTATAATTGGCGAGTCGTGCAAATAAGAGCTGATATTCAACTTTAATACACACACACACGGCCAAAGCTCGTTGGCGAATACTCTTTTCACGCAAAACGTACTTTGATGTGGGTGAAATACGATGCATCGACCGAGCGCGTGGATATACATACGTGCAGCCCCGCGAGTCTAGGTTAGTCAGGCTGCGCGCGTTCGTGACATAATGCCTTCAATCTTGCTCGTGCGTCTTTCGTGGTAAAAATTTCAATGAGGAAAATTAAGCGCCAGTCGTGGAAGCTCGGATTCAAGGGGCCGAGTTTTCTGACTCACAAGTGTCTCATTCTAGCTATCTATCGATGATCGGAATCGTATAACGTATACGCGGTTGCTCCGCATAACATTCCCACGGGGCACGGCTGCGCGTCGCGAGCTCGTTTGAGCCGATGCGTGCGTGGATATATGTATCTGCAAAATTAGCAAATGGAAGATTTAATTAGCCGTCGATACATCAGGAGCGCGAATCGGCTCGATCATAATTCCTGCGAGGAGCGACGTTCAAACGGCATTCAATAACTTTCTTCTCCTTTCGCCCCAGTTAGATCAAACGGCACAACTGTCGAATCCCCAAAATGCCCAAACGAAATCCGTGTATAAGACTGTCCCGGCCGTTGCTCGGCACTGATTCCACAAGCTCAATCTACGACGGATCCGTCTGTGCAGCTTAATGCGGGCGCGCCTTCCCCCCCCCCCTCTCTCTCTCTCGTCTCTCTTGGAGCGGGATTTCATTAAGGCCGCGCTCATTCAGGGCGTAATTAGCCAGCGGAAGGCCAGAGCAGAGCGAAAGAAAGGGAGAGTAGCTAACGAGTCGATCTGCACTAATTTCGGAAGTAGCCGCGCGCGAGCGAGAACGGGGGGAGCACAGCGGCTCCCGCTGCTGCAGATCACCGGGTTGCAGACAATCGGTGTGTATGTGTGCGTTATAAAGTAAGGGCAAAATCTCGAGCACCTCGCGCGCGTTGTTGTTGTTGTTGTTGTTTTCGTGAGATTTTCAAAGCAGTGAAAAACAAAATTACCGTTAAAGGAGCGCCGAACGACTCGATTCGATTGGATGGTAATAAATATAACAAGTCACTCGTTTATTCGCGCATTCGATTCAATCGCTTGCGCGGAGAGAAGTCTTTCTATAGCCATACACAGGCAGGCCATCGCACGCGCGTCTGCGGGGAATAGGATCCCGCGAGTATAGAGGCGAGGGTCTGCGGACTTATCGAGAAGAAGAACAAACTGTCTAACGAGTTGGCTTCGCGGGTTCTTTGTTTGGTCAATGAAACCGAGAGCCGAGATCTTTGCTATATATACGTATGTATCGCGTTTC
This sequence comes from Aphelinus atriplicis, assembly GCA_020882685.1. Taxonomy (NCBI): domain Eukaryota; kingdom Metazoa; phylum Arthropoda; class Insecta; order Hymenoptera; family Aphelinidae; genus Aphelinus; species Aphelinus atriplicis. The sequence continues at coordinate 37,180,387 of CM037076.1, read as the reverse complement.
GGTAATCCGAGATGTCGCGCACTGCGCCGCGCGCGGCTTTGGAGAAGCGATCAAACCCCGGACATTATTCGCACGTCTAATCGTATACCAGCTGGAGTATAGCTCAACAATGCGACAGAGTAAGTACGTTGTGGCTTTGGGATATAATATTTTGTTATGACGGGCGGCGAAGTGGGGGGGGGGAGAAGAAGAGGATGTGCCGGTTAAACGCGCCGAGGCGAAGGCGGAGTATAAAGTATACTTTATATATATATACGACGAGCGCAGAAGCGAGCAAATTGACGAAGCGGGTGAATGGGCGAATCAAGGGGCCGCTCCTACGGCGAGCCATTCGCGTTGGGCTTTTGTCAAAGACTGCTTCCAGGCTCGTTAGCCAATTGAGCTCGACCACCGCCAAGCGCGCGCGCGCGCAAAGTTTCTCCCTGATGCGATCAGCCGAGCGACCGAGAGAAAGAGAGACAGAGAAAAAGAGAGCCCGAGAGAAGACTGCACACCCTGAGCTCCCCGTGTAGCACACCCTTTCTTGCGCTAATTATTTCTCTTAATTAATCGTGTCCTTCGACTCGATCGTTAATTGTTTTTGGCGAGGCCACTTGTTACTTTCTCTACGCTATGACGAAGCAGCTTCACTATGGATTAGACGGAGAAAAAAATAGTATCGACGTCATCGCCGCGTTGCGCAGGAAATATTTTCACATGAGTTCGCATCGTTGATAAACAACGAATTTTCCGAAAAGTGATCGATTTTTCTTCAAATTATAGTTCCTCACTCTGGTTAATCAGGGCTGAATCATTTTGAATTCGTTGGCTGTATCGCAACGCATACAAACAAGAACGTTGTAAAGTGCATGAAGTAATTACACTTCAGATATCTATATCGATTAATTATAATTAATCGTGTGCCGAATCATTTATGACTCGACGGATTTCACGAGAAACATTACAGGAGACTGAATTCAAATACTGCTAAATAATCTCGATAGTTTGAAATGCACAAGAGGCGGACTATTTTACTTTTATCCGCACCAAGTATTCCGGAATAGATAATTTCGAATTTCCAGGGAGGAGTATATCGTTGAGAACCATCATGGTATAGCAATTTTTGGGGTTCGAGCAATTTGCAGAAATCTCACGAACTCTCCGTGGGACGTGATTTTCATACTTGCTTCATATATCTATGGCCATTTCATGGTATCCGACTTAAGGGGGGATATACAGTTCGAATGAAAAAAAAAATTCGATTTTTTTTTTTTTTCATAAAAAGTTAGTAAATTTCCCGTAGAATATGCTCCTGAAACCCTTTTCTCGAAATTCGAACTCCAAGTGTTTTTTTCAAGGGATTGCTGATTGAAGTGTAAGTACGATTTAACGGTAATTTAAAACTTTCAACGCGTTTTTCTCAAAACTGCATTTTTGGAGTTTATGCCGGTGATAACTCGAAAACTAATTATCTGATTGAGCTGAAACTGATAGGATTTCTTTATTATAGTATTACCTATCAGATGAATTAAAAATTATTGTAATATTTTATTATTAAATATGGAAAAATGTGAGAAAATGGCGGGAAAAAAATTGAAAAAAATTGAGTTTTTCGAAAAAGATACGCCAAAAGTGCAAATTTTTTTTTAAATTTTTTTTTGATAATTCATCTACTAACTGTGAATGTAATTAATGTAAATTTTTTTGATTTTTTTATTTCCGATCAAAATTGCGACCAGGAGAGCCGGCACAAACAAAATAGAGGTACTTTTTCAACGCTATCTAACGGCCGCCATTTTGTTAAAAAAATTTTAAAAAATATATTTTTGTATACTACATGGATCAACTTATAACTGTCAAAAATTTTCGATAGATTTGATTAAAAACTACCCTTGAAAAACGATTTTCAAAAATGAGTTTTTTTTCTCGTTCGAACTGTATATCCCCCCTTAACGGAACAATTTTGGGATGCTTCGAACTAACGAGAAAATTAAATGGCATTTGCGCAATGCAAGGAGTCTTGTGTATTCGGATTATTCGGCATAGTCTGAGCTTACTCGAGTTTCGAACTGTTATGCGCGAGTTTTACCCTGGCTTAGGTATAAAACTCAAAGCACCAAATTCTTGGTTTTATCGACTAGCCAACTTGGGTTTATCGACTTTGTCGAGTGTAGGCATTCATCACGGCACAGACAACGCTTCCGTATAAATCCACTCGCGGCCAAGTCGAGGCAGCGAAGAGAGCTCGGGATGCTTCGTTTCGAGAGAAAACTTCAATTTGAGAGAGCCGTTTCATTTTGAATTCGTTCCAGGGGGTAAAAAAAGGAGGGAAAAAGCAAACGATATATGACATACAAAGAAGTAAAGAGCACGACGCGGTGAATCACTCTTTGGGAGACTGGTGTTTTTTCTCCGCAGCTTCTCCGTCTCTCTCTCTCGTTCTCGACGAAAAGAGAAGAATCCCTTGTTTGATACATCTCGGCTCGAGTATATACGCGCTCGCGGATGTCTCACCGCTCGGTGTAAGTATACGTCACTGGCGCTACAGTGTGTCCGATGACACATGTGTCGACGGCGGCGCCTCATGAGAAACGTTATTTTCGTTTCGTCTATGCCGGATGTGAAGTACCGGCCGCGAAGACTCGCAAAGAGGATAAACGAAACTCGGTTGCGCAATTTAAAAACGCCGCGATCTAAATACCCATCCCCTAAGGCTTCGGGGATTCGAAAATAAAACAAAACCGACGAACGCGGCCATTGATTCGCGCCAAGTATAAAGTTTCGGTTGCAGCAGTAGGCGAAGCAGCTGCGTGTTTCCGCATAGCCGTTGGAGCTTGTCAGCTGCTCCGCGAGCTGGGCACGCGTCTACGCTAATTGAGCAATAACTCGAATAGTTGGGACTGGCGCCCGAGTGAGAATTCCATCGTCGAATCTTCATTGTGCCGTATGAACCGCAGCCTCGGCTTAGGCATACTTGTACGATTGTTTGTTTCTTTCCTTTCGTCTGTTTTGTAGTTGGACGTTACGTGCGTAGGTCGGATGCTGATTAAGCACGGAACGAGCAACGAGCTCAATGGGCAATTAGTGCGTTGACAATCTAGTATGCTCTAGGATTTATCTATGTAACCGGGGCTACGTAGTCGCAGGTGTGTACTCGGTACATCCTACGATGCTCCTCCTTCTATTCGTCCCTCTGCTCATATATCCTTCCTTTTGCTATCCTGCTGCGCAAATCATCCCTCATTGCGCCGAGCCTGCATTACATCCCCTGCGACCCAGCGTACCCCTCGTGTGCTCCAGAAAATCTTTCAACTCCCCGCGCTCATCTGTCTTACTGAGAGTGCACGGGGTTGTATTGGAATTCTCCACCCTAACAATAATGACTGCCTGGCGCGTATCGCGCGCAATCAAAGTTCAAAAATTATAAAGCACGATATGCCGCGGCCATAGAGACCGGAAAACTGGCATACACACGTTCGAGACTTAATAATTCACAACAGCTCAGTGCTCGACTCGCGCTGATAACAAGCCTTGTTATAACAATCCGACTTTTTTCGCGAATCCGCCGCACCAAGTTCGAAATTCACGTAGCAGCGAAGCTCTACGAGTCGCGACTCCAGCCCCTGAAAGTTTAATCGTCAACTTGGCGATCGATAATGGAGTCCACTCGACGCGGCTCTACATCACCCTACATATAGATGGTGTGTGTGTGTGTGTGTGTGGGTGTGTGTGTATATATATATATATATATATAAACATATACTTGCATACATGGATACGGGGCTCGAGCGTGGGCTTCTTGCCGCGCACGCCGATCGATCGTCGAGTTAGCCTCTTTACTGCAGTGTCACGGGGCTTTGGGTTTCGCGCGAGTGGCAGTTTGCAGCAGGCGCCTGGCCCCGCGACAATCACACAGCCTCGCCCGTTTGCTCGCGTGCTTTCGGCCTATGCCCCGACTATGTATTAGGCACTAATGCGATTGATGGGCTCGCTTTGTTCGCGGCTCAAGACGACGGCGCTTTCAATTCGATTCTCCGCGCGGCCGAGTGTTGGATCGCTCGCGAGAGATCGTTAAAGGACAAACGAACCCCCTCGACAGCTTGCGAGCTTTTTCTCACTCTCACTAGAGGCGGAGCTTTTTTGATTTTCAACGAGGCGCCAAACGACGTTCATGTTTATCCAATGAGCCGCTGGAAAAACAATATCCCCGAGTGTTGCCTCTCGTCGCCCAAGGTGGCATCGACACCGCGAGTCATTGTCTCTCAATTCGCATTGATTGTCTTTTATCCGGACGAAGAAAACAATACGCCGCAGTTGCTCGCTGATTGCAAATCGTACACGCTTGGCTTCGCCGACGGTTCAATTGAATTACGCCCTCTCGGAATAGAGGCGATTGCAAACGCAATTACGACAAAAGTTAACTTTTTTAATCCGCAAAAATAACCGACTATGTGAAAAGTTAACTCGGCGATATACTCTCTCTATCTCTCCCTGTCTTCGGTTCAATTAATTCGATGCCCTCGAGCACGTATTTTTCATTACTCTCCGCCAAAAACGTTTTCGTCGAAGAAAACTTATTTTTCTCTCTGCCGAGGCGGAGAAGCGCGCCGCGGAGGATCGCAACAAGCAAGTAGTACACGGCCGCGGTGTATACTGCAGGATACAACAGCGATGTTTATATTGCGCAGCAGGTGTAAACGAACTCTCCCCGTTGATTGCTACTCCTCTTGATTGTTTCGGCTCGCGCGGCCGACTCGCGGCCCAACTTGCGCTTCGCTTCTTACTGCGCCGCGATATTATGCGCGCGATATAATGATTGGAAAAGTTGGAGCCGTAGTTGCGCGTAGTTGGCTCGGACAACAAAAGAACGCGAGAAACACGAGTCATTCATTAGTTTTCATAACGTCTTTTATCGTTATCGCGTTCTCGCGTATTACTCACAAAGCGCCACGGGCTCTCCGTCGTTTTCGTATTATTCTTCCGCGTTTAATGATGGCCCGGCCGTAGTGAATATCGAGCAGGGGACCCCCTCCCCTGCGATTGGCTATAGCCAAGTGTGCAACGTGTTTATCGCCATCGAGCCAATGGCGAGCTCAATTCAACCAGTGGATATTTTCCTTGAATGCCAATGTCCTGCGGCCAGCATACCAAATGCCTTGATTAACATGAAAATGAGGCAAGCGAGATTTGGGGAAATAGAAACGCGCGTATTAGTACGCTGACCATGTTTCAAGCTACTCATTCAGGGACACTTGATTCGGATTTCTCATTATATACTATGCCTTTGATCTGGCCGTTTCACTAACTGACTGTATAGGAGACGAGCTGTTTCGCAATGTGAATAGTCATATAGTTTCAAGTGCATTTACAGTGCCTTTCGCATCGATTGTACCAAGTATATAGTGAACCGTGGCCGTACGAATCAAAATTGTGATTTGTAGACTTGCATTCCGAGTGATTTAACGTACACCATGACAAATTGCATCGGTTCCACGTCATTTCACCCGATATTCGCAAACGCGCTCAAAGCGGCGCCCATATCTTTCGAATTCAAATCCAAAGAACCGTTCGCCTGTGCGACGCGTAATTTCCTTACCAATTCTCCTGCAGCAGCAGCCCGCGCTGCTTGTGATCTATCAATTTTAACGCGCGGGGGACGCAACGCTTCCAGTTAAAATGCCTCCCTAAATCCATTTTATACTTTTGCGCGCTGCAGCGCTCAAGTAACGGCCCGGCCGGCTTCCGAGTCGTTAAACCGCCGTGTCGCCAGGCGAATTTCCTCTTTGGGCCGAGTGGACTGGGAAAACAAATAACCCATCGACGGCGGCGGAGCAAAAAAAAACGCCCGACCCCTCGTGTCCAGTCAACGGCCCGACCCAAGTGGGGCCGTGACAAAGTTATTCTAATGGGCGCGACGTTGCGGCGAAAGTTTCGCGGTGTACCGGGGGCGGACGGCCGAAGGGAAACTTGGGCTTATCGGATTAATGCATTCATGGCCGATCGGAGGCCAGTGCAGAAATTACGCGGCCCCCGAGAGCTTTTGAGCTTCGACTCGCCGTGTAGCTCGTGGTCGGGTCCGAAGAGACGCCTGACGTGCGCCCATTAGATCGGCTGATTATTTCGTTGGGGTCGAAGGGCTGATTAACGTCTCGACGCCGGCCGGCGAACCGCTCGGGGGTAATGGCCCGTCAATAACGTCGCGATTATCGCGGGACAGTCTTCTCCGTCCCTGTGATTGATTTGAATTTAAAATACCAACACTGTAGCTGGCGACCAATCAGAATCCGGAATGCAATTATCGTACTATATACATCTTGTGTTCGTGACACGGCAACAGTAGGATCAAGAATTACCTCAAGCCGGGGAATTTTCGTGATAAGTCATATGCAATACAGAATGATACGAATATCTTATTTTTGTGTTTTCAAATAACGTCGTCCCGTCTGTACGTTCGTCATCCCCCGGATAGGAGCGAGTCTTATATTTCTCCATTTCGTGAAGTGTTACAAAGGCTCCTGTTCTCGTGCCACTCAAAAATCCAAATGGAATATGATGGACATAATTTGGAGCAGTTGTGAAATTTCCTCTTTCTCATACGTAGCTCGAGATGTATTCATGAATAATTCACATGTGCAACACTCAATAATCGCAACTTGATATTTCTCTAGAGGCTATTTTACAAACAGCTGATAACCAAGTGGAGATGAACAAAAATACGAATATCTTCGTCTCAAGTTAAATTGAGAAAAGTACGTATAATTCTCCAAGAAAGTTTCGGCAAGATTCAAGTACGGCGATAGATCATCGGCAGGATACCACCCGACCAACCAATTCATCGTCGAGTTATCCACCAAGCATATCGCAGAGTTGCGGGTTTTTTAAAAAAAACGTGTATTTCAGCATAAAAGTCCTGGAGGATTGCGGGCTTCATTTCCGGCCCCGTTTCAATCTGCTCAGTCCAGCGCGACGTTCTCGCCTCCGAGCCGTCCCCCTTTTAGCTCGGCGCGGCCTCCGCGCGTCGGAGCTTATCCTTCCGAAATTACGTAGTATTTTTTCTCGCGGAAACAAACAAAGCACTCGTAATTACAGGGAGAGCTTTCTTTGCCGGCAGCCTCGTACAACAGTGTGTGTGTGTGTGTATGTGCATATACAAGACCTCTCGTATGTTCGATTGTGTGCGTGCGCCTTTCGTCGTCCGAAAAAACAATTATAAACGGCGCGTTTCGAGCTTCGCGGAGCGGAAGGCGCCGCGAGAAATTCGTTAAACCCTTGGAGCTGTGTTGACGTCGAGTCGCGGGAGGGGTCATGCTTGCATCGAGCACACACTTGCTATACGTGCATATAAACGAGCTCCACGCACTCGTAATTAGGGAACGGCACGCGCACCCCACCTACTCTGCCGGTTATTTGCGACAATCTCACTGTGTTCCGCGACATACCGAGTTTGACTCTACGGATTTTGCCGCGTCTTCGCGCCTATATATATTGAAACTCTTTTGGTTTTCCACTTTAGTGTTTTGTGACTTTGACTTTCATTGAAACCATCACACGGAAAACTTACTATCAATTCTAGTCGAATCACGTAATATGTATTCGAAAGATGTATAACAAGGACTAAAGAATTTCACACCGTCGATTGATTAGCAGTACAACGGGCGGGTTGAATACGATTATTTCTGGTTCGATGTCTTGGTAGACAGAACGTTTGAAGTTCTCTTTCGCCCTCCTCTCCTGCTACAGTTGGCGAGCGCCAAATGAAGTGGTCGAGTTCAAGTTCGGCTCTTCGCTTCGGGCGACCTGGTTAATTGCCCTAACAGACGTTAAGTGGTGGCAACTTTCGCCCGCTGAGCAAAACGTAACGTTGGAGGAGTATCGCGCTGGGCTGTATATATATATATGTGTGCGCGCGAATCGTGTGACATTTTTTGGCTCGAGCTAGAATGGACTTGAGCTTCCCAGAAGAGGTCTGAAACTACTCAGCGAGCACTTTCCTCTTGAACTCTATTATCAACTTGCCTATTTGAAAAATTTCCTTCACGCTCTTGGCTTGTTTCTTCATTGAAACTCCCCTCCCTCCCACCGTCGTTCTGATATTCTTGCGAAATTCTCAAAGACATTCGTGCTTCGATCCCTCGACAGAACAACAATTAATGATTCGCAATAGTTAAACGTTGGAAACTTTACGCTGAAGCTTTAGCGAGAGAATATCGAGTCCCAAAGTTACAAACTGAACGAGTCAAGCAAAATCAATAAGAAATCAAACTCCCCGCGCTCCCAAAGTCTGAAGCAAAGTCCCAACTTCGTAGGCTGTATTAAGTGATTCACGAGCTCTCCGGAATCATTTAACTTTACTATTGAATTATTATTCAGAGTCAGGAGTACTTACCAGACGAGCACAAAGTGTAAAAGAGAATGATTCGATCATTTTGCGCTTGTTACTCACGAAACTACAGTAGGAAATCTCGGATGGTTCAAGACACGTACCTGAAACACAACAAAAACAATTCTATCAATATCAACGCAACAACAACGATTCGCTCTTCGCGAGCTTAAATGGGAATGAAAAGTTGTCGAGACATCTCCTGCCCAATCTGCCTCCAAGTTTGCGTAAGCGAGACGACAAACCGTTATACAAACGAGCAGGGAAACCAAAGCTTCAATAGGCTATCGTTCCGCAGCAATTGCTCCTGAACGATTTCATGGAACGACATTGAAAGGAATCGCGGCGTGGCGAGGAAAAGAGAGCCCCGGCCAAAAGCCGCTGTCAGCGAGAATATTAATCGGCTGCGCGCATATACTGGAGAGGTACTCGGAAGCGGTGGCGCGCGCTCGCGAGTCGGGGGAAAAACAGGAGGGAGGCGCGCGCGCGCAAAAAATCTCCAGTAGCGCGGCGGCATTAGCTCGGCTATCTCTCAGGTCACTCACGTTTCATCGGGCGGCCACGCGGCAATTAAGGCGTCGCATAAAAGTTTCCGCGGCGAAATTCCCGTCATCCCTGCGGATCGCCGGGGCAGCGCCAAGGGATAACGAAGCTCATGAAAACCAGCCGCGCGGCCGCTAGGAGATAAGCTCGACGTGAATTACGCGCGCCGCGCCGTAATGACGGGATTTTTCAAGAGAGGCAGAGATGAAAAATTAGAGCCGCCAGAGAGAGCGGTTGGAATTTTCGTTACCCGGTTTTGCTTCTTCGCGCCGCGAGTACGCAAATGCTATTTATTTATCCCGCCGCATGGGCAAATGGAACTTGACCGATACTCGCGACCAGGAGCGAATGTCTTGATAAGCTTGAATAATTACTCCGGGCAAATAATAAACTTGGAAGAATTTCCTTCTTTCCTTTGATTCTTCGAGCTGCGTTGCGCAGCTGCAGTGGAAGCCATTGAGGTAACACTCGATTAAGCGAGCGGCGGTACACAACGAGCAAGTTTTGAATCTTTCGAAATTTCCCCCCATTTGAAACTTTGTGATTTTAGGAGAAAAGTATATAGTGGGGTTTCGATCCCGTGGTGGGGGTGTATCGAGTGATGTAGCCAAGTCGCGCGCGCGGAGAGCGTTTGTCCTCGTGAAATTTCAATTCAGCCCCCCCGACCATAAGGGATAAAGCGAGAGGCAAAAAAAGCTCTCTCTCCGCAGCGTCTAAAGGTAGAAGTAGCAACAAGACAAAGTTGCGAGACGGAAACCGAGACGAGGGTAGTAAAAAAGATTCGAGCAAACGGGGATAGGATTCCGACGCTCCGCAAACCCACCAGAAAGAGCGAGATTCCTATAGAGAGAAGAAGGGAGAGAAAGGGAGGCGAAAAAAAAGTGGAAACAAGTGAGCCAGAGCCAGTGGTGACACGGATGAGAAAAGACAAGGGAATAGAGAGGGAGGGAGGAAAAAGAGCTGAAAAGGACCGCGCGCGCCCGCGCGTATTTGCAATGGTTCTTCGGGATTTGAGCTGCATACAGCGGGGGCGGCGCGGCACAGTTGGCAGAGTTTGAATGGTCCCTGGACGTAATCAGAACGCGGCTGGGCGGAGGCAAAACAATTAAATCAAACGGCCAGGCGGCGGCCGAGCCGCATCGATTTTTCCCTGGCGGCCGCTTGGAAGGAAACTTTTTCCAATTGACGATGAATGCATTACGGCGCACTCGCGCTCGCGCAGCTGTGATTGAAAATCCTCCTCGACGCGCCAGCGACTCGCCCCTTTCCAATTATTGCTCAGACCGGCGGAGCTTTCAAATTGCTTTTCCAGTTCCTCACACTTGCTGATCCGGTGTGCGCATCGACGACTTCTTATTGATTCGCCTTGGCTTCCCCCCCCCCCGGCCCCATATATATATTTTCATATTTTTTCTTCCTGCGTCGTCGTTTTGTTGGGTCGGATCGAAGACAGATAAACAACCGTCCTGTCGAGGCAAACTTTTCAATCAAACTCTTTCGTTATTTGAACGTGGAAGAGTTGCTACCGAAGACGAGGCAAATGGTTCAAGGACGTTTGCTGCCTTCGGCTGTACGTTAAAGTCAGGTTCGATTTACAAAAAGAGCGATAAGCTACCGTTCGTTTCAATCGAAAAACAACTCGAGTACTATTGACAGGGATTACGGCGAAGTCGTCAAATGAGGCTAAAATCGAGAAAAAGCATAAACCCAACTCGACACTGTACCAGTCTCCATAGATGCACTGGGACGATCTCCAAAAATAACCGCGCTATGTACCTATAGTTTTTCAACCATACAATTGTTTCGCATGTCAGACTAACAGGAGGAGCTGTTTTCGTAGTATACCAAAATGTTGCCCTCCGATGTGGTATTACAGAGATCCTATTTCGAACGTTCAAACTTTGAAGTTGAACAGTTGAAAATTTACCTTCGTTCGTAGCATAAAAAAATAACAGACAGTGGAATAAAGCACAACAGAGCAAATAAATCCTGAAAATCTAGAGAGAACATATAACACATGTGATATAGCGGTGAAAATCCTATTAGAGTATACTCTTTGTGAATAGGGGCTTACGTTTATTTCGAATTTAATATTCGAATCTTTCACAGTTAGCCTACACGTCGATACATCATGGAAAAATTGGAAAACCCGCTCTAGGCAAAGGATCAACAAGACAATCGATTCTCGCCCTTGTTGATCAGCAACATCTGTAAGCTCGGCAGTAGGTGCATGCGAAAAATACAAAGGAACTGCAGTATAATCGAAACAGCCCCTGCATCGGTAACAATCGCTGGAACAACTGCAAAGGCGAATAGGGACAAAAAAGAAAAGATAAGAAGAAAAAGCTGCGCTCGAGTTGAGTATAGAAGGAAAGGAAACGAATAAATACTTTGGTAGCGATCTGACCGGATAATAATAATAATCAGAAACGAAATATCAGCTTTTCGGTGAAAGAGGCAAACATATGATTATTCGAATTTGATTTCATTACGTACGAACACGTCGAGGTCCTTGAATCGGAGCTCGATGTTTAGTTCTGACGTATAACAGTACAATAAATTCAATTCAAATCGTCAGTTTCGTCCTTTGTAAATTCAATATTCCCCGACACTGATTCATTGCAAGAGACAAATTGAATTCATCAAGAGACCCTTCGGCTTCGTATATATCTAATTGAGAGAGTTGGACATGAACGTTATCGGGATTCTGTCGAACTGCGGCGCGCAAAATCAACAGAACGGACGAATCGCTTTTCCCGCAAGCTGCACGAGAGAATTTCCTTCGACTTGTAACTGCACGCATCGGCTTTCCCGAATCGAGATATACGCGCATCGTGAAACACGACAACATTATGAGAAAGAACAAGCAGAGTCGCGGAAGGGCCGTGTCGGGAAGTATCGCTCCAACTCATATTTGAGTTGGCAAAGTAAGTATTTACACGCGCAGGTGGGGAGGAGAAGACTCGCTGTCTCGTCGTGTCGAGAGAGGCGTTGGCAAACTTTCCGGGCCTTGCGATTGTTTCGCGAGAGCTCTGGGCGAGCAACACATGGCCGGTCGGCTTTCGTCTGCAGACGATATCTCGGATCTATCGATCAGCGGTCAACGGTTGACCCAGTTCGACCACGCGAGCGACGATACATATTTCACGTGACATCAGATACAGAGTAGCCTCGGCCGGCCCGGGGCATACACACTCAATTAAATGTCGCGTCGATGACGCGCTGCTCCTCGACGGTGGCCGGTCGAATCCAATTCTCGGTCTACCTCGTCTTCGTCGCTCTCGGCGCGCACAACTTCCCCCGAGAGAGATTTTCCTCGTTTTTTTTTCTCTTCCAGGCTGGCGAGTGGCCAGAGTCGCGTGCTCGCGACTCGTGTTTGCTCGGTTAATTTTGGATTCGCAAAGTTCTTACGCTCACTCTCTCCTATGGCAGAACTAATTTTTGGAGCAACTTCTCAACGGCGTCCCTTTCGAGCTTAGCCCTGGCTCGGCAAGCATATCATTACACCGTTCAAATATAGCTCGACGTCTATATTTATCGCTGAGAGCCGTATTATATCAAAGATACGGCGATTCACTTGGGGTCTATCGCGTGGCTCTCGGGCGCCTGGCGCAACACGTATCGTATATAGATCCCACCAGAAAAAAATTAATCGAGTCTCGTTCGATTTCATCAATTTTTTCCCAGCTAGCGAGAGATGCTCCGTTCTCATGGCCGAAAACTCAGACGTGACATTAGATCGGCAAGAAGCGACGACGCGGAGGTGAAAAAAAACTTAATTTCCTTTTACTTTTTTGTGGCGGGCGACTGTACAGGCGGCTCTTCTTCGCCTCGTGGCACGAAGATCCGGCGAGCGTTCGTCTTATCTACAGCTTGTTCCAAGTCGACCGGATAACGTATCTTACGTATAGTAGGGTCGTTGTCGCTTTGCGTTTGTGTATATGTATATATACCCGCTCCGCGCGCAGAGAGAGAGTCAACTTCCTATGGGCGCTGCTGCTCTGCGGTCGCTCATCTTTCCCGCTTTTTCTCTTCTTGCGCGCCCGCGCGTTTATACCTCGCACACCTCCTCGGTGTGTATACATACTTATACGCGAGAGAAGCCGCATTCATCCGGGCGCGGAAATTAAACGCGATATGACGAAGGCTAATTGGGTCAGTTAATAACGCGCGCGACGCGCCGCCGGGCAAGAGAGAAAGGGAACATGCTAATGAACGAATCATAATGAAGCATCGCTAATTTCCTTTGATGCCGCGTTAGCGTCGTTTATTTGCCCCGCTCGCAAGCTTGGCCTTTTCAAGTCGGCCACGACGCCACTTCCTCGTGTGCAGATCTCCTCGTCTGCGGGTCCAGCACACATTGTGAGCACGGAAAATGAGTCTCGTACGGGTTTCCATTCGATTGGCCCTCGAGCTTCCAATCTTAGAATATGGGAACTCGCATTTGTTCCTTGTAAAAATATTTTTCACTCGCCAGCCGATGTACGAATTGTTGTTTGACCGAAACAATAGCGTCTTGTGGAAACTCGAACAGACTCGAGCACGAATTCGATCGCGTGTACGTTTGAATTAGGTAAAAAGCTTCGTGGCTCGCTCGATCCATCGAATCGACTCTATAGGTGCGTATATAAGCGCCGAATTCGAAACTATCGCAAGCTCTGACGGTGTAAGCACGCCAGCCTCTGAGCCGCGAATCCCCACGAATTGACTAATAAAATCAAAACAGCGTCTTTATCGCGCCCTCCCGCGTATAAACGCGGCTCACACCACGTGACCTGTTTGTTCGCGGGCGTACTCACTGCGCAGTTGCGTCCGTCGAGCCGCGAACAAAACAGCAGCGACCGACGGCTCTACGGCGGCTGTGGCGGCAGCGATAAATTCGCGAATACGGCCGGGCAATGAAAAAAGAAAAAAACCAGCGGCCGCCACAAGAAACATAACGAGTGCAGCTATGAAGATCTCGTAAATCCCCGCTAAATTACTCGTGAATTCTCCGGGCGTACGTTGGGGCGCGCACACGCACGTGCGCGCATACGTATACACGTATACGGCAAAAGCCCTTGGCGCTATTCGTTATTTATGTGCGCGGAGGCGAGCTTTCGAGTCACGTCGCGCGGAAAACCGTTCAATTCTCGCGCGCCCCGGCTATTACGCGCTATCAGACTCGCAAATGCAACGGGATTGGCCGGCGCGCTGCAAAAAAGGCCAGCCGTGCGTTTACACGCGCGCCCAGCATGATGGGCCAGCGTAAATAAATGAACGTTCCCACCGTCAGCCGCGTTCTCTCTCTCTATATAGTTTCGTTTGTTTTTCGTGCTCTCGTCGTGCGGCCGGGCCCTTTTTGCTTCCGTCACACACACACGTACGCGCGCGCGCTCGTCTGTATATACGAACAATTTGTAATTTGATTTCGCGGAAAGCGCTTTTCTCACATCACCGCAAGCGACGACTGGTAATATACCTCGAGCGGTTTCTCTTCTTTCTCGCCAGTTCAATTATGTGCAGTGTGTACAAGCCGGCGCGTCCATTCGGTTTCATGCGAATCCAGAGAAACGAGCGCGGTGGACAGTGCGGCACATCTCGTTTTTTGCGTTACCTATACTACACACGCCTTCGGTGTCCCGAGTGTGTGCGCGTGTGTGTTGGCCGTCGTGGCAGCGATTTTACTGCGCGCGGTAGAATCGAATAAGCTCTCGGAATGTTACGCACCAACTTGATATCGCAAAGAGTAAATTCATGACCTTTGTGATACGGGTTTATATTTCCATCCTCTCGTAAATGTACGTTTGAATTCGTTAGTATTTCATGAAACGATGAAATGTTCAGCCTTCCCCCCCCCGCTCTGCCCCGATTATTTATACATTACGATGAGTAATACTTCCATGGGATTGGGTTTGCTTTTGATTTTTCAAAAATATAAATAACACACTCGCGCCTTTGAGCAATTACCGAGTATGGCTTTTAGTATTTCAAAACGAAAATACCGCGCGCCTCAAAGCAATGTTTACCCGGACCGAACGAGCGCCGCTCGGCCGCTAATAAAACCTCCGTTGCGGCGCGCCATATAATCGCCGAATCCTTTTCTATACAAATCAATTTTCTCTTGTTTTCATAAAATAAACGATGCCGAACGCGGAACGGCGGCCTGTTTGTTTTGCCGCGAACGAAACTTTTCAATCAGCCCGCGCTTCGGCTCCACGTCCCGCCTTTATTCCGGTCGGCCGCGGCTGAAAATCGCGCTCGAAAAAAGCGCGCATCGTCAAACACGAAATTACCAACTGCTTCTTCTGCCGTCTGCTGCAAACGTGATGGGACGAAATTGTGTAACATTCCATCAGGGCGAGCAATAATTCGTTCCACAACACCGGCGCGACTCATCTCAGCATTCCAGACTATTCGATTGTCCCTCTCTGAAACGGATGGAACACGGGGATGGCCGATAGGCGCAAACAGCCGAGGTACGCAGCAGCCCTCCGAGCCTCCAATCATCAGCCCTTTCTAATTTTGCTCCGGGGCAACCGGAGCCAAGGGGGGTTGTTCTGCGTGTATGTTTCGGGCTGCACGCACGTGTGTACGCGTGTATATTTATAGCCGCGGTGCAGGCCCTCGAGAGAGAGAGAGAGCTCGTCGCGTCGTCCGCCGCATTCCGCGGAGCGCGGGGGCAGCTGCGCCACGTAGGGGGGGTTTCGTAACGCAACAACAACGCGCTGCTCGCGCACTTATTATAGCGTGTCGTACAAGCTCGGAAAAGAAAACGAGCCTCGCCCGAGTTGGATTATTTCTCTTGGGACCGCGACCGATTTCCCAAGTTTATTCGGCTTGAGCCGAGGCAGGATCGCGCGACGAAACCGATGCGCCCATTGTTTTTCCTTGGCTCGCGTCAAAATTTACGAGGCGCCGATCGGGAGATGACGCGCGCGCGAGTCGGGGGGAGTGTTTGGGTCGAGGGGAATTTAATGGGTGGGAAAGAGTTGCAACATATGCCTGATTGAAGATGTGAACAAACAGCGCCAGTACTGTTTTCCCATGACGCTAATGGAAACTGATGCCTCGCGCGCGTCTTGTTCCACGAATTATGTACTAGTCCCGGATAATTCATGAGGCCGCGCGCGCACGTACGTGCTCTCCAACGCGATTTCCTGCAACGCTCCACATCCGAATTGTAAACATCTTGCAAAAGCTATATAATCGCTTCATTGTGTTACTGCAGTATTATCCGCGCCGAGCGAACCCGATCAATTTTATCTCGAAGCTTAAGCCACGCTTAACCTTTACATGACACTCGCAGTCTGATGAACCCAATGAGGTCTGCTGTTTACACATTCTTATTATGTCTACAGGTTTTTTTTAATACCTTTTCCCAATGTGTAGATATTCAAACTACTTACTACAGAGGAGACGTTGACGAGTTCGGGTGACCAATCGCGACGAAACTCTCGAAAATATTTTTGGGTACCTGAATGAGCCATATGTACGGAGGGGCTTCTGACACCAGTACTCCAAGAGAGAATACGAAGTTCTAATGGATTATTACGGGTTTATGGATAAATAGTACTTTTTATTTTTGACAAAATTAATCAAGAGTTATTTCTCAGACTTGGAAAAGCTAGACCATTATAACACAATAAGTTTATCCTGATGAGATAAAAACGCCGAGTGCCATCGAATTTAGTGTAATGAAGTACTAAAAAACGATGGAAGTACCGTAGAAATTGGGAGTGAGTACCGGAGTGAGGATATATGGCTTATCAGAGTTGCAAAAAATCACTTGGAAAAACTTCGTCACGATTGGTCGCCAGACTGAAATGGCAATGGCATAATGCGTTGGAAACTTTTCGCTAAAAATCTGTAACAGCGGAATATTCAAATCCGAGCGGTCGATTTTACGCGGATCATAGACGCACTAGTTGAGCATTGACGATACCTCAAAGCAACGAAGGGGGTCGTGTGGAAACGGCCGCGGCGCGACTGACGGATTGATACGACGACGCGGCTCGCCGCAGACGCGCGCGCGTCAGTATTTCATGCATGAGGAGTGGCGAATTTTCCAAGTGACACGGCTTCAAGCCCGTGGAAACGACTGCACGGCTCGTAGCCCTTCCGGCTTCTCGGATTACCGCATGGCCGTATGCATGTACACGCGCTCCATCGATCTCGCTCCCTCCCAACCCTCGTCGCGCGGCGGACTTTAGACGTGTCCATACACGCCACGTACGCCGCGTACAATCGATATCGTGCGCGCAAAAAGCCCAGTCGCGAGCATTATGTATTGTCTTCTTCCATAATTCAGCGGAGGGGCGCGTGGGCGTCGCCAGAGTGACTCAGACGCCCTCTCGTACGAGATTGAATTATTTATACTGCACTCGGGCTCTCTCGGCCGCCGCGTGCGAATTTGTATATCCCCGGTTAGGTGGTGGGGGAACGGGGCGCCGATGCCCGAGTGACGAGCCGTCGATGGGATTAATGCGCGCGCGAGACGATCGACTCGCGATTTCACGACTACGGATTTTTCCCTGCTATATACTCTCGGCGCGTGCCAGCCGGATTAGAGTGTATGCGCGCGAGCTTGATTGATCGGCTCCGACACTCGCGCGAGCCGAAGGAGAGATGAATTTCCAGCCGAATTTCGCGGCCGGATTAATGGATCGCCCGTCGTGCAAGTTCGTTCCCAGTAACTCGATCGCGGGCTAGTAAAAATTCGCCTTCGGAAGATTGTGAGATTCCGAAGACTCGAATAATTTTCCCCAGTCGCGGATGACGCGCGTGAAAATGGCAATCGGGACGCGCGTCAATTTCACAGTTAGTCGCGAGCGGGGGATCGCGTTTGACAGAGTGTAAAAATCAATGGGTACATATTATAAAACCGCGATTGTATTCATCAGTAGGACGAATTGTGTCAGGTTTTCCAGTCGCGGCCCTCTCTCTGTAGTGGAAGCGGTCATTTTTAACGGGCGAGATTTATTTTTGAGCAAAAACAAATGGTCGCGCCGGTGGCTACAACTGCAACGGACGTAATTTATCGTCAAGAACTGGCCGTGACAAGCCGGTGATATTTTAAAGCTTTGATCGTTAAATAGCCCCGGGCCGGCCGGGCCGGTCGCGACTCAAATCCGCAGGCGCGGTATTAAGCGAGCAAGTTGTATTCAGCTCCGAATTAGACACGGCGCGTCCCGTTTCCGTCCCATCACAACCAGCCCCCGCAGCATATATATCCGCGCGCGACACACCTAAAACTCGCCGTCGCACCACACACGTGCGGATAGCGTACGGCCCCGTGGAGAGAGAGAGAGAGGAAAAAAACGTCGCGCCCTCCCGACGCCCTGCACATTTGTCCGAGGCTGAGTCATATAAGAGTATACGGGAGGGGGCTTTTGCAGTCGGTGAAAACACGCGGGGCGAAACAAAACCAGCCAAAGTACATGCGCGAAAGTTACGCGCGTCTACGGTTGTCGGTGCGCCGCGCCCGAGTGACTCCCCGACGAAAAGGGAAAAGCTAGCACTGCCGCTGCCTCTGCTGCTTCTATTTAAACTCGGCCAGTCGAGTGTCTGCCTCGGGTAAATGTGGCATGCGGGCACTCGAGGGCTGAGCAAATTCGGCACCATACACCGGCCCCCGGACAGGGAGTGAGAGACAAAGGGACGCGCAAAAATCGATGCCCACCCTCCTCGTGTTGATTTTACACGATTATGACATTGGACTAGAGATGCTGGAATTGGGATGGAAGGGACGTTTGCAGATGTAAATCGAATGGGATTTCACGTCTCTGATACGCAGATTATCCGGTGTGTGATACGATTTGTTTTCACGCGTCAAAGAAATGTCTACGCGGGACTGTTATCGATAATCAATACACCAGCCCAAAACATAATTAGATTTGCGTCAATTCAAAAATGTATGTACAAGTCGTGTGCAGTACTCGTGATACGCTTGGAAATTTAATATTTCCATCAGCTAAACAAACTTGCCGGAGAAATCAATTCGACTCCTCATCCGTTGATCCCGTACAAATTGCAATTTTTCAATGTTCCATATATTATCTCGTTGTTTTAGCATGACCAGCTCTTGCAACCTAATACTTTTTTTTCATCATCGCCTGTCCAAGTCCTCTTTCGGTCTTATACGGCTTTTGGGTTATTTGGGTTACGTGAGCTCAGGACGAAAAATGATGTCTACTCTGGCAGGAATCGAAGCCGCGACAAGCCGGGAGCCTGGTCTCTATGGTGCAGGATCTGTCCGTGAATGAAAGTGTGCCTCCACCG
This sequence comes from Aphelinus atriplicis, assembly GCA_020882685.1. NCBI lineage: Eukaryota > Metazoa > Arthropoda > Insecta > Hymenoptera > Aphelinidae > Aphelinus > Aphelinus atriplicis. The sequence goes on along the minus strand of CM037076.1, from coordinate 37,161,225 downwards.
ATCGAGCCATTGACGCCGTTCATCCTTATACTTCTTGGGGTTCAAAATATTAAATGAAACGAAACGAAGACGATTTAATCAATTATCAAATTATTTGTTACAGCTAGCGAGACCCACTAGTTCAGTGACGTTTTACTCACTGAAATCAGTAAAAATTTGACGAGTATTATACAATGTGCCATTTCTGTTGTTTCCCAGCCACACCGAACAATGCAGCCAAAATCAATTAGCTTACATTAACTCGCGTTGATTGAAATTGCCGCGAATCAATCAACGGAACAGAAGATTATGCATTTTGAAATTGTTATTACTTTTGATGATTTGAACTGGACTCTTAGTGCCCTGCGATTTATGTAGAATCGTAAAGTTTCCCGTGAGTAGTTCGGGTAATTGAAAATACTCGAAAATCACTCTTCAGCAATCAGAAGAAATTTCGTTTATCCTTCGCGAGCTTTATTGTAGTACTTGCGATAACGCAATCACTATATTAATATATACGGTTTCAGGTTATTCGTGATTATAGTACCAGTTGCCTCGGGGAACCGGAAATTACTGTAGATGGGGATCAAATCTGGTAGGTAATGCACATATATACCGCCAAGTACAGGAACCGAGAAAAGACGCGTCTGGAATATTAATGAAACTACGGGGGTATAGATTCAATCCCGACTCGAAGAAATTACCAGGAGATGCTTATACTACCGCTGCGCTGCTACTTCGTCGAGTCTTCGTCAGCAGGATTTTTTTTCGGATTCATATTCAACATGGTAGAGTAATTTCATCACATTTTTCCCATTGATCACAGGGAGAAAGAGAGAGAAATTGAATATTCCACTCTTTCAGGAAACGTTCCAATGGACATTGATAAAATCGCTCGATCTCTTCAATAGGATAATATCCATGGCTTTCATTTTCCAAAGCACGAGCATTGCATTTTTCAAGCGTAAGTAAGATGATAACTTCCTTCCCTCCCGTTGGACGCGTCAAGCGCAGTTTGACTCGACACTCGAGCTATTATTCTTGGGCACACAGAGTCTATCCCTTTCCGTGGATCCCCATCGATCATCCTCGGATCCCCCGAGTATTTTCTCCGAATCACGGCTGATCTGCTTGGCACACCAATATTATTCCAATGGGCCCGTTGAAAATGTCGAATGCCGGGCAACACAATCGCGGTGCTATCGAGCAAGTGGCCTGCACAACTCGTAAAATACACACCGCACCGGCAGCGGCACTCGATCCGAAATTCCCCCGGCCAAATCGAGTGGTAATTCCTCGGGGCGTAAACGCTGTATACTGCAGTATATGGGGAATCGATTGGACACGCAGCGCGCGTCATTCGTCTTGCGGGGCGCGGGAAATTTAAAAGCACAAGGCAAGAGACAAGGCTGCGTCGCGCCGATGGAGCATCGATTAACGGACTTTGCTCTAATTAAACCATCGCGCGAGAGAAGTAATACATTAAGATTTTAACGAGCCACTCGATAACGCCTTTGTCGACTGAACGCTAACCCGATTAAGGCGAACAGACGTCCTTTGTCACTTTTCCTTTCACCCCCCCCCCCATCCCCCCGTGGTAATAAAGCGCGCCGAGTGAGGATCGATATAACTCTCGGCCTGGTTGTGCAGCCAAAGAGAGAGAGAGAGAGAGAGAGAAAGAGAGAGAGAGAGAGTGAGACAAGGACTATGAGGATTACGTCGTGAGCGAGGGCGCGCGTATAGATTCGTATCTGCGCGGAGAGAAGGGAGCCGAGCCCCAAGTCGTGCAGCTCCGGCTGACGAAAATACCGAGAGCCGCGGTGCCCTGGCAGCCTCAACACACAGCTAATTCGGACGTTTTATTATCGGAATCGGGATCGCGCGGGGTTATTGTAAATAAATGAGCCGGGGCATGAATTTTTCACCGGGCGAATCGCCGAGGGACATACACACGTTGCTCGGGAGAAAGAGAGAGAGAGAGAGAGAGGAGAGGTCCCGCTCTGACAAGTCGAAATTACTAGTAGTATTGACGTTTCCGAGTGGCCCTCGGTTCACTCGAGACGTTATAGAGACGAACAGCGCGTGCGAGCGAGACAAAGAGAAAGTATATTCGTTAAAGAAATTCGATGCTCCTTTTCTATCTTCCGACAAATATCCTTTGATAAATAACTTGCATGGCCCCTTGGGAATTTCTCCCCCATCCTTTCCACGCGAACAGCGGAATGCTCCCGGGGGGCATTATCAAATTGACGTATAGTTTTCAAGGATCTATACGTTAAATGCAACTCGGCGCTGCACTGCGGATAATACATTCGACCCACGGATCAGCAGCATTAGCGACGAAATTACGACATTAATGACAAATCAAGCCTGTAGTAAATTTGATCTGGACGAAGGCGTCGGCCGTTGCACAAAGGAGCCCGCCCGAGCCGTTGGAAACAAGCACAAAACCCCGCGCTATATATAGGTGGCGGCCCGTGTAAAAAACTCGTCGGGCGTGCTGAGCTCGAGAGCCAAGCCGCCCGCGCTCTGCCATAAGTCATTTGGATAAACACACGCCCAGCGCCTCGAGCAGTGTTTCTCAGCCGCCCCTCACTGCACCGAGGGGCCGAGTAATTGATTGGAGGCGAGCGCGCGCGAGAGACTGTGTCGCCCAGGAAGAGCAGTTTACCGAGTGTCTTTTACGCGCTCGCGCGTCTGCGGGGCGATGGAAATTTCTCTTGACTTTTCCGCGTTCGAGAGACTTGGAAGAGCTCGCAGCGGACGAGCGGGGGTCTCGACGTGAGTGGTATACTAATGTATATACGGCGCGAAACGAGAGAGCCGCATCTCCGTAATTACCCGATACGACGGCTGCTGCGATGGCGCGCGATAACAGCTGTCGCAATTGGCGCTGGAACATTTCGAAAACTCACGTGGCGAATGGGGGATCGATCGGAGAGAAATTCAGCGCAGCGACAAACTCACCTGTAACACAAACACAAAGTGCAAAATTAGATTTTGACCGCGCGCTGGGTTGCATATATATGCGCAGAATTTAATGGGGCGACGAGTTTACGGTTGATCAAATTGTATGTGCGTCGCTAAAGTTTACATAGTTTGATAATAGCTGCGATTCAGCCCTGCAAAAGAGCCATGTTGTGGTTGTCGAGAGTTGTGGTTCGACCCTCCAAGTCATGTGTGCGGGGAAACACGAATCAAAAATTGTAATTTTAGATTAATCAAAACCACTGCACTTTCCGGAAATTCGTTGGACATATCAACGATGCGAATCCGTGTAGCAACGTATCTGCAGCTAATTATTAACTTGAGAGAGAGTCATTCATTTCAAGTTATGTGTGAGTCTCTACATATGCTCCGAAGTTAATGCGAGTGTGAAAAATAGTATGTGGAACGCATATCCGCTTAAACCCGCCTCGCTGGCTGAACCACTGTAGGCGAACTATAAAGCTCATATCTTCGACCTAGATTTAATTAGCGCGAGTGCACGCGAGTGAGGAAAAGCTCATCGATCGATAAATGCAAAAAACTGCAATTATTATATTCAGAGCTCATGGGTCGAGAGAGAATACGACATCAATAATATACAACTTCTGTATCCCCGTGTATTAACGTGCTATACTAATTATCATTTTCATTTCATTAAACATTTTCTCTTTGATTCGATTATTCGTATTTGATTACCAACTGATTCAGCTACTAATTTCACAATTTAACTCATCAAACATGTGCGAGTTTTTTAACCATTATAATTAGAGAGCAGACGTCGTAGGTGTTTTTCCAAATACGGATTCATATTCAAACAGGAGTACAGCAAATAGCGTATATCTCTCACAGACGTGTATTCCATTGTGGAACGCACCTGCTAGCACTTGATTGATAAACACGCACCGGCGGAGAGGCGAGGCGATTGCCCAATATCGGAGAGAGTGTTTTCTCTTGGCGCGGCTGAGCTAACTCGCGTGCGGCGTGTCATCAACCTCCTTCAAGATTTCCGGAACAAGGAAGCCCATTGACTCGCCGCGCGCGCGATATATATAGGTATATATATATATGGTCTAGTTTACAGCGCGACATACGGATTACGGTACGGCGCGGGCGGATGCGGCTCTCTGGCTTCTTTCGAATTACCGGAGAACGGGCTCTTCTTTCTTATTCGCTGCGCGAGAGCGGGATTCGCTGGCCAGCGGAATGGTGACAAGTTGCAGTTTTTGGAATTTTATGATTCAACATTTTTCGAGGGTCAATTGTGAGTTAGCGGGCTCGCGAGAGCGAGGGTAAGAGGCTGCGCGTGCGATGTGTATTTATAGAAACATACGAAATGAGATATACCTATTGAATATTGGGAAATTATTATATTCGTTGTTTTGCAATGCTGCTCTTTGCAGATCGCATGTTCGGAATAACTTTCGGGGCGGCAGGGTGAAAACTGCCCAGGTGGATTTTACTATCAAACGAGAGGCGACTCCCTGGAATTCCAATTTAAATTTTAAATTAATTTCTTTTGACTTATAACTCGAGCGCGACTGGACTTGTTCTCTCCTCAGTAGGTCAAACTGGGATCACAAGAATTCAATTTGATTGTCCTCGTACTTTTCAATACTGCATTCATTTAATTTGCCATCACTCCCGCCTTCCCTTCAATTCAATATCCGGGAATAACACCCGGTTCGACATCAAACATTTTAATATACAAACTCGCTTTGATGGATCAAAAGACAAAAAAACGGCTTGTTCTCATAAACTTGCTTAATCCCTTCAGACATCGATATTTGCGCGCAATAACAAGGATCGCCGAGCTGCCGCAAAACTTTCATAACACGACAAGGGACCGGCGCGCGCGCAATAGTAATATTCAAGTCACGAGTGACATCGAGCTTAAAAGTAGTGAAACGCCGAAAATTAGGGCAGCCGTGGAATTCATTTGGTGTGCGCGAAAACATCCAACGGAACTTTATTAAAATCCCTGACCCGTGCGACGCTATTTTCTTTCTCTTTCTTTTTGTCCCCAGCAAAATACTTCGTGAAACGTATAATTCGATAATAAGTTGCGGAACCGCTCGACTCTTTTGGATCGGACCCACAGTCGTAAGCCGCGAACTGACGGCGATGTCGTGGATCCTCCGTCGCAATAGTTGTTCTTTTCGGTTAAAAAGGCGCCAAGCGAACAAGGTCGCGCCGCGAGCAGGGATACGTATTGGTATTGTGAAAGGTCACGTGACACTCCGATATATATATATGTCAACTTAGGGAAAATTAACACAGGCCTTATGGGCGAAAACTGATTTATATTTTATTTACGCTTTGTCAAGACGAAATACTCCAAACGAGTGATTGAATCAAATTTTTGAGGTGACAACAGATACGTGATGAATTTTTTTCTTCGCTGAATCGGTCATTAAAGTTTGAAATTTCACCTCGAAAGGGTGAAATAAAGCCATAACCTGTCAATCTCACGTGTGTTTACCTCCGTAAATTGTACCGGGTAGAACTGCTTCTGCTTTCGAAGGTAAACATATGATACAGGTTATGGCTTTATTTCACCCTTTCGAGGTGAAATTTCAAACTTTAATGACCGATTCAGCGAGGAAAAAAAATTATCACGTATCTGTTGTCACCTCAAAAATTTGATTTTATCATTCGTTCGGAGTATTTCGTCCTGAGAAAGCATAAATAAAATAAAAATCTGTTTTCGCCCATAAGGCCTGTGTTAATTTTCCCCAAGTTGACATATATATATCGGGATGTCACGTGACCTTTCACAATGCCAATATGAAGGAGGCGGGGCAAAAATTTGGACGAGTCTCGTATCGATCCTAGCAGCCTCGCTCGCGCGCGCGAGTGTATTAAAAGCTCGCTATATACTGTTGCTGCTGCTGCTGCTGCTGCTGCTGCTGCTGCTGCATTGTGCTCCTCTGCAGCGCAGCGGAGAGACGTACACGTGACGTAACAACGCCCCGCTTCCAGCTGTATACGTATATTTGAGGGTCTTCCACGCCAGCTCGCCAAGAGTGAAATTAATACGAGCTTCCACAGCTTCTCTCGCGGCATAATTGGGCTGAATGTTTTAATGATCTTCGGCTTCAGCTTTCGGGGGCGAACGTTGAGAGACGAGCTTACGAAAATCCGATTTTAATTGGACAGAAAATCATGAGATTCATTTAGGAAACGAATTTTCAAAGGGCTGCCGCGCCGTGTTTAATGTTTGATGTGCCGATTCTTGAGTTATTTCAAGAAAAGCTGCATTGGAGATGTAACCACTTCTTCGCGTAGAAAGCCGTTTATTAAATGCTGCGCAAAAAGCATGTAACGTATCTTTTGATGTGCTCAAACTTCAATGCTTCAATGCGTTCATCATTCGAAAGAAGAAATATAAATGGGGTACATTAAAGTCCACGGATATGAATAACATCCAAATCATATTTTCAAGATTCAGACTTTTATCTTCATGAAAAACTTGATATTACAATATAAATGAAGTCAACTCTGATCCTGTACCACGTACAAGAAAATAATTTCCAAATTTCATGTTTCCACAAATACGATATTCGAAGTAGACTTTTTCCCTCGAATGGCTCGAAAATGATCACCGGCGATTTCGTGATAATCGCGAAAAAAACCGTCTCTCACTTTGCTATGTAACCCCCGAGTATAAAATCCCTTCGCAAGTCCGCGGATCGTTTGAAAATTGAAAAAAAATCAAAAATTTAGTAGGGCATAAAGTGGGTGCTCGCACATGGACGTCGGTTCGCTGACTCGTCGCGGTCGTCGACGCCGTGAGTTAAAACTGTGGCCCATTGTTGGTGCTCGCGCGGCCGGGAATAGATTTGGATCTGGTTGCAGCGGCGGCCGCAGCTCTCAGCGGTTCTCATAACTCGCGGGGGACGAAAAGAGGTTATAATAGCGCGCGCCGCTTATACTTCCAGACGAGAATTTGGTTCTCATTCACGAGGGCCGAGAAAGAAACAGCCAGCGTGTGCGTCTGGTGATGGGGTCGGACTCGGGGACCAGCCGAGACGCACACGGGAATATTCGATGATGGTATTAATATGCAGATGCGCCGATTACTATCAGATGGATGGGTCGTCCGTCATCTGGGCGCGTGTTTAGACGGGCGGGTTCAACTTTTTAAAAAACACGTCGCTCCATTTTTCTTCGGAGCGAACGCGTATTTTTATATCGTCCAACGCTGAACGGATAATTGCTCGTGACTGAATACTAATTCAAGACTGTAATATTACTTTCGAAACGGAAAGTACGATGCGGGTACTGGTATAATAAATCTTTGTTTCGAAAAACGCTCAATGTTTCATTAATGAGGTCAATTGTCCGGAATTATAATTGCTACATATCTAATCACACTCGAGAACGGAGGATTTCCGTAAAGCTGTTTATCTGAGTCACTTCAGACTCACTTCTTATCGCACATTCGTTCGTGAATTTATAATGAAAGTTTGGGTGAGGAATGAGCTGAAAAAAGAAACAATTAAAATGATTAATGCCTTTCAATAACGGAACTTTTCGCGATACTCAGTTGTACGTACCAAATAAAAAGCCAATACAGCGGGGAGTGTATGATCGATCAAAGGAGGTAATACTCGAGCGATAACGACAAATGCACGTACGTATCAGCTCGTCAGCGATATTCAACATCACGTTGCAGATGTTCGCAAGCAGTGCAAGATAACACGAAGTCTCGGCCAAGCACCGGATGCAATTCAAGCGTAATTCGGCCATTTACATAATTGACGTAGATTGTCTCAGAGCTGTTTCCTCATCGCGAATCCTGAAGCGGTCAGTCGAACTCGAGCTCCGGCCCGCACAATAACTGCGCACCACTACGGGCATGTCCCACTTCCCGACCGAGCCATTCTTATGCGCTGTCCGGGCATTTAAAAGCATATACTTACGTCGCGTCCATCGCGAATCACCGTCTCTCGCCCCCTCTGCATAACCACTGAACAGTGCACTTTTGCAGTCTTTTTCAAGACTCTTTTCCCTGCTGCCGGGGAGGGGGGCGAAACAACTCGATTCGCGAGAGCTACTATCCTAATATATACGTACATTTTCAAGAGCACTCGGTGGCCCTCGTTGGTCCTGGCGCGCGCGCGCGCGCGAATACACGGTAATATCGCGCGCGCGGCCTTGATCGATAATCGATGCATTGCAGCAGGGGCGCGCGCGCGCGCGAGAGCTAGAACCAACATCCGGCTCTCGCTTGCGGCGCTTCTCTCGGCGCTTTTCACCCTAAGCGACTTTCGGCCGAGCCATATGGCCGTCGGGGAGTGTCAGCTATATTATTGTATATACACTGGCCGGCAGAAAAAGCGTGAACGCGCTCGGTCAAGTATGAAAAAAGCGCAGACGCCCTTGTGTGTTTGCTTTTCTTTTTTATTTCGAGGCTAATAATAACACGGGTGGGCGTTCTCCGCGAGTATTGATTCCTAGTCGGCTTCTGTTCCTAAGGCGTTATGATCAAAACGAGTGGAAGAAGTTATTCTGAATTTCCATTGCATAATAGGTTTGATTTATTCTCCATCCGTTGAGGGGGTTACTTCCTCATACTCGAGTTCTTTGATGATTACATTACTCTACGCTTGCATCAAGTATCAATTGACACTCGAATGAAGACTCTTTTTTCCCTGTATAAATTATTGCTATTCATCTCTCTTGTCGGTTATCTACCTCTCAACCTCTTTCGCACTTTAACGACGAGCGCGCACATATTGTGGAATAGCTTAAACTCTGTACGAGTCGAGCCGAATAAAATTACTCGCTCGATCATTGAAACTTTTTCAACGAAACGAAAAATAAAACGAGCAGCTGAACTGTCCGATTGAGGGGAACAACGACAAGGCAGGACTAACGCAACCGCACGAAACAATGATCCCCCGAAATCGTCACGCAACGTAGGACGGGTCATAATTTTCCCAGTGCCACACACCGGTTGTCGCTTCACAATCGCGCAGCGGCACTGCAGCCTCGAGCGCTTCCGCGCGCGGCACTTTTCCTCCGCGTAAAAATGAGGGCCACGCGCAATTCGGATTGCCTCAGTCCGCGCGCGCGCCGCGCGTCGACAATGGCTCGCGTTTTAACGACGACTACGCGGGCCAAGGGGGTAAGCCAAGCCGGCCCATTAATGAGCGACGCGCAATATAATACGTATCAAATATCTAAAGCCAAGCGACTCTCGCGCGGCGAGGATATGCCCATTGTTCGGCAATTTAGATTCGTGGCTTTTGTGCGCGCGCGGCTAACCGTAGACGGGGGGGTTTCTTTCAGACGCCGAGGTATGCGCACACGTGTGTTTGCGCCGGGCAAATTTTCAGAGATGAATTGCGACGCGTGCGCCTCGTTTGTTCCCTCGATATGCGTTTCGCCTCTTTTTTTTCTCCCTCCCACTTTTTTCTCTGCTCTCTGGAGCAATGGAGTGAAATACGGACGCGCTTCCGACGCCGGCTCATGTTCTCCCTATACTCTTGTTTGTCATTTTTTTCACGTGCCTGCTCCTGTATACACACACGGCGAGGGCTCGGTTTTCTTTGTCGACGAATTTAATGGAGAGATGTCATTGGTGAGTTATAGAATTAGCCGTCATCTTTCAAAGCGCCCCGGTAAAAGACAATTTGGCGCATATATTACTTGATATGTAGATTCGAGCGTTTTAATTTAGCGACGCTATAGTGAAAGAAAAATCACGTATCTTTTTCCGGAAAATCCGGAATTCCGTGATATACCGGTCTGATTTTCAACCCACACAGAAACATAATGACGTGCTCTCGAAAAGGTACAAAGGATCCCTTGTTCCGAGTGCGTACATTTGTCGAAACCCCCCAGTATTCCAGGTTAAATCCATTGCGCAACAGGAGCCTCCCCATTGAAACATGCCTATGCCGTCTGAGCCGAGAGTTCATTTCTTTCAATCAGATCCTCGCAATTTCCCGAATTCATATATACACGTTTCGTCAGACCGCGGCGGGCATTGTTCCCGATGAGCTATTCTTTCGCGAGGGAAATGAGGGTCCGAGGACAAATGGGCGAGCCATTGAAAAATCCCAACAATGAATCAACTACGACAGCGCATTCAACTTTATGGCTGTGATACTCAAAATATCGAATTTATAGATTATACCTATATTGGGATCTGGAACATGGAATGCGCGGAGGGGACGACCGAGCCAACATGTCGTCCGCGGGCAAACTAAACAATGCAGGAGCAAATGAGTGGTGATGAGGGTTTATGTATTTTTTTTTTTGGTGTTACTATAAATTGCAGTTAGCCATGGAGAATAATTGGAAAAATGTAGGGTACAGTACCACTGAGAATGATGTACTGGACCTGCAAAACCATTTCAACGTCCTCATAATTTCTCAATGACACATATTTTGCTATATGATAACATTTTATTATCAATAAAACCAATAACTTCTATTCGGGAGAAATATGTGCGCGACAAATACATCTGTTCTATCGAACCGCATGTGTTACATGTCCTAGGTAAACGGCCATGAGACACATCTGACACCGTGGCAGCAGAGGTACTCACGTGTGAAATTATTCAACGTTAGAGATCGACAAAACCCAGCGACCACTGCCTCCTCGTCACAGCTTATGCACGTGGCAACAGTGGTGCTTATAATTATTACAAAATTTAGCAGCCACTGCCTCTGCAGCGTCCTGCCTATCAGCGAACAGCCATGCACGAGACACGTATCATGCATGTGACAATAGTCGAACTTAAAATCATTTTTACTCATTACACAGACTATATGAACCCATTTCAACACCTCATGCTCACTTCTTAATCAAAGAGTCGAATTTACACGGTTCGTAACAAACGCTCGCACAACAAAATCAATTTCTAGGAATAAAAATCTATTGTGTGAATACTACTCGAAATACATACATTATCCATAGATTCTTGTGAATTTTAGCAAAGTAGAAACTTGATATTGACCATCTCTCTATATTAAAAGCTAGTCCGACGCCGCCGCCATCGTGAAAGTTTTTGCCCCCTTTTTCGCCCCCTTTCTTATCCCCCTTTCCCGGCCCCCTTTTTCGTACCCTTTTTTATCCCCTTTTTCCGTCTTCTTCTTTTATCCCCCTTTTTAGAATAACAGTGGATCTGTTGATCTAACAAAAATTCCATTGTTAAATTGACAAATACGTATTGTATTAAAATAAACCTTTTATAGATTTTTTACATAATTTAAGTGTGAAACTAAACAAAAACTCTTGAATTTGTTTCACAAGAACACTATATACAAACCATAAGAACCCATGAAATTCCGCAAAACCATAATATGAACAATCGCCAATAAATAATTTTGGAAAATATCCTTAAGAAATATCGGAGGGGGGGATTGATTGGAAATCATGCCATTCCACTTCAATTACCAGACTTCATGAAACGCAGAGAATTTATTTGCCACTATCTAATTTACAATTTATATCGTATTCGCTTACATTTATGTATAAGCAAATGAGATATATAAATACAGCTGCTTCGAAAGACAGTATTACGCAACTAATTTTCGGGGTTCACATTTTCAAGAGAATATTCAAAATCATTCCTGTCCAAGTTTTCTCGGAAGGTGGATAACTTCAGAAAGAGTAAGGAGAATTTTTTAAATCCTATACTATATAATACTATAATATACTATAATAATCAGATCAAAATTATGTTCAGCTTCTGAGAATGAAACTTTCTTTTTTTGAATTTCGAAACTAATTAACTGACTTGCTAATGGTGCTCTATACTTTTCTTTCGACTGTCCTATACATAACTACCTGTCTCACGGCATGGGGACAAGTATAAACCGATTGAATCACGAGTTATAACTAGCTTCACTTCACAGTCCATCACTTTTCATGTAAGAAACAAGTACAAGTGCGAGATTCGATCTTCGTACCTTACCAGAGTGTACGTACAGACAAACAGGCAGACAGATATCGCCCCGAAGTGAAGCTAAATAAAAATGTACACGAGAAAGTTTCAGCAACATACGTATAGCACTTCGAATAACCTAATGAAGCAATCTTCTGCTTGTTATTCATACTATAGCTACATTCAGACGCGCTGCGTACGATTGACGATTTCGAAATTATGATTCAATTAGTCTCCTGAAATTTTATTCAACATTGTCTTTTTCACATACGCAATAATCAATGAATTTTAAAATTTTCATTTTCAGAACCTACATTTATTTTTTTTTCAGTGACTGAAGGACAAATTTGTTCATTGGAATCTCAAAACACATGATTCTTAGCTTCCTCTATTGTTGACAAATTAGGCTGAAACTAACTATTTTATAACCATAAAAGATCTATCTCATTTGTTCTAACCAATTCTTTTCATGAACTATAGTAGCCTGGCTCAATATTTATACCTTACTTGTATCATGTGGTATGGTCTAAACCAATCAAATAACGAGTAAACTGGCTTCACTTTACAGGCCATCACTTTTCATGTAAGGATATCGAAAGTATGCATATGCGTTTAACAATTTGAAATTTTATCATAAGATACATGCTTATTATTCTTGTATATTTGGATGTAATGATGAGTCGTTTTTTTTTCTTTTTATATTGTTAGCGTTTTGATCCCCGTATACTACTCTGGAGATGCAACTTTCAATCCTAGTGAAGTTTTTCTGCGTCTTAGTTGGCCTGGCATTGGTAGAAGCAAAAATTAATTCCGGTTATGGCGATACCGAGCAAGTCGATCAAAAACTCATCGAGGCAATAGTGATAAAAGAAGAGATCCCGTTAGAAAAACGTGATGGTATCTCTTGGATTGACAAGGAGGTGATACTTGGAAATCAACTTGGGGGTCCGAAAATACGATCTATAAAAATCGAAGATCTTGGAAACAATTCATTTGGTGTTAAAGCAAATATTGTCAAAGGTGGCATCGGTGAAAGTTATGTCCACATTCATTTTAAAGGCCAGAACACAGACTTCAATTACAAAATTAGTACCTACACCACAGGATGAAATATAACGACAAAGTCTAATAAAAGAACGATATTAATAATTTAATAGAATTAAATAGATTTGAAATACTCAAGAATGTTTAAGAGAATAAATATAAATAAGACACAGAAAATTTGTAGGATCGTATAACTGGTTCCATTTTCGATTTTGAGATATTTTGAGATATTTTTAGATATTTCGAGATGTGCATGCTCATAACTAGTTGGATCGAAAAGAAAAGAAAAAGTTTGAATAAACCACTTTATTCTGAGAATAAACATCTTCCCCAACAACCCTGACTCCCTGATCTCCATTCCCCGATCCTCCAGCCCTTTGGAATCGCAAGCAGACGGCGCTCCGCAAAGCACCGTCTCCATGGAGACGAAACAAAGCTACACAAGCCTCGTTACGAGCGCGCACACCCTCAGCAGCACGTCAGAAGCTTAAAAAAACGACGAGCATAAGCAATGAGGAGTGCGAGGATATTTCGAGCCCGCGATGATTCATCCGGAGGGTGAGTGTATATGTTGCCCGGTTCAAATCGCGAATCGACGGGATTTCTGCATTTAGCGGGTTTGGCTAATGGGTTCGGGTGTCGGCCGAGATGCATACGTTCGTGTACCTATTTGCGGTCGGCGGGCGGGCGGCCTCCATTCTACGTCATCCAGCTCGCTCTCGAATCTATTTTTTTGCCACTGGGCTGTACAGATAACAGTTCCCCCCGAACCAAGTGTCTTGTGACGTAATCATCACTCGCGGCAAGAATACCCTTGAAAAATAAGAATTTGAATTATCCCACGGAACGCCGCGGATTAATGCATTTTCAAAATACCACTTGGACGAGACTAGTCTTGATGCCGCGGTTGTTGCAACAACAGGCCTATGTAAGAAACGAAAGCTTTATGCATTAAGGAAATTTCGAAAAGCGCAAAACCTTGTGCGAGGGGAGAAAAAGAGAGAATGGAAGAGCAGCCCGCAACGATAATATTTAGGCCCCCAGCATCCCTCCGCAGATGGAGCGAAACATTCTGGCAGGGGCAAAAACAGACAGACGGCCAGAATAAATCCTCTGACGGTATTGCAGCAGCCGGCCTCTGGCGCGCGCGGAAAAAGAACAAGAGGGCGTCTCGCGTTCTCCTTCCGCGCGCGAACAAAAGACGAGTCCACTGTGTATAGACTTATTGGGAATCGCGCCATCTGCAAAAAAATACAATCGGCTAATCTGTAAGGACTAAAACCAGATCGGACCATGCTCGGACGCGACAACTTTTCACAGTTTAATTCACGCAATAACGGTTTCATCCTGTAATTTGACGAAACTTTGTATGGTTTTCGTTTTCGGGGATTCATTATTTATTCGGTGTTTTCATGTTTACCATGGGAAATCTCAACCAAAATTAAAAGATTCGTGATCAAATTGCCAGGCGATCAATCAAATGTCGCTCATGTTGGCAATTCGCATATGGAGAATCAGCGATATTCGCGTAAATAATGCACGAATCTTCATAAAACTCTACTCTCGGGATTTTTCTAAAGGGCGAGATATACTTACATATAAATCACAAGCTTATACTAGCCGCAAGTATAAGCATATGAACCGTGGAGATTGCGTTGATGTAAGATCCCAGTACGAAATCCTCTGGCGCGCAACGAGCGAATGTGTATCGCATCAGCATACGAGGAGCATTTGAAAATTCTGCGCTAGATAAATATGGCTTCGTAGGTTTTCGTGACTCTCGAGGTTATACACCCAGCGGATGATTGACGGCCGACACCGCGCGGGAAAACATTTCGACGATGCATCCAGCTTTTTCGCGCGCGGGAAAAATAGTTTGAATAAAAAAAAAATAGCGTAAATAAGGCAGCTTTTTCAATTACAAGAGAGTGGTCCTGTATATCCCGAGCTACACACTCTCTCGCCGCCCGTCTGTCGTTCCGCCGCGGACACGACGCATATTTTATATATATTCGAATCCACTCGACGCATTCGCTCTTGAGAATCGACTGTTGATCGCGTCGATCGAACTTTGAAATGCCATTAAATTTCAATCGATGTCGCGCCGCGTGTACCACTTGGCCCAAGCGAACTTTTATGCGACTCTCGGATTCGGTGCTTACCGCGAAGCGATAGAGCAACTCTTTCTCTCTCTCGACCCGGCACCAGGTGAATTCAATCAAACGTGCGGAAACGGTTATATTCACGGGGGGGGGGGGAAGTGGAAATGACGTACTCGTGTGTCAGATATGCGAACTTTTTTTTTTCGATACCGTTGAATTCGGACAGGCGAGAGAGAGGCAAAACGCTGTTTTATATCTCCGAGGGTTGTTCTTTTTGTCTCTCGCGCGTAGGGGAAAATCAAAAATTTCCACTATCTTGTTGTTGCGCGCGCCGGACCCGTTTCGAATTTTTCCCGGTGATCGATATTCGGAGGGGTTTCCGTCATTTGCAGCTGGGGGATTTCTCCCCACGTGTCTCTCGTGATGTTGCGAGGGGCACCGAATCGAACGCTGTTGCGCAACAACCGCCCATTCAATCGGCACGACGACACGGGGGAAATAATCTTAATCCAATTTGCATGGAGAAAAATGCTGCACACAACACGCCCGGGGGAAAGAAAGCCACGGCCGAGCGGCTCGCAAGGGGGAGTTTTTATGTGCCGTCGCGCTTTGCCGCGATTGTGCGCTAGTCGGTGGGGCGTGTGATGATTTCATAATGGACGTAAAATTGTTCTCGAAACTGTTCCAATTCGAGATCACAGTCACGGCGCAAATTCACAGGTAAATAATAATATCGCGTCAGAACGAACGGACGACTCGAACGTTACGGCAGAGTGAATCAGCGTCTTCGAGTCAGAGAGACGAGATTTATACTCGGTTCGGTCGGTAAACAAAAGCCGGGGAAGGATATTCTCGCATCGGCAAACCGAGCATATTCACATTTAATAAAGCTTCAAATAAATCAAGGGGGAAAAGCCGGGAAGCTGCGCGCGAGAGTCGGGTCCTCTCTCTCTCGGCTCGTCTTTGCGCAAAGCCAACGTCAGAACAATGTTTTTCCATTGGTCGTGGAGTAGTGGGGAGAGCTGAATGCATCGCAAATGAAGCGGGCCGCTGCGGGGGCGCGAGAGGACAAAACCACATCGTTAACCCGCGCGGCCCTATACGAATCCCTCCGAAGAACACGGCTCTATTACACCCGGCCAATTTGTTAGCGCGCCTCTCGCGGGCCGACAATCAAATTACTCATTCATATACCTCTCGCTCCTCTCGGCCCGAGATGGCCTGGCTGCTCCGCAGCGCGTGCGGCCCGCATAATGCGACTATACAGTAATAACGCGCTCCGTCGCGTCTCTCTTTCTCTCTCTCTCTCTCTCTCTCGCATCTGGAGAGCTCTTGACCCCGCGCCCGCGCGCTCGAGATATTGCAGCCGATATGCCCAGGGAATATATATATGTATGTACGTTATTGCTCGCGAGCCAAGTGAGATTTCCGTCGCGTCGTAACGGTCGTGTCGCGAGCGACCGGTTCTCTCCTATCGTGTTTTTTCGCCACCGCCGCAGCTGCTGCAAGGAGCGGCAGCGTAATTGGCCGCGATTATGCCGCCCGAACAGCGATCCTGATCGCTCGGCTAATTCGTGCCAAAGAGCTCGTTGATCTTGCCAAACAACGCGCGTTTTTACACGGATTCGATTGCGCGCCCGCGCGCATATTGGCCGTTTCTTATATATACGTTATCACAGGGCGCTGATTATTTTGGCGGCGGTGGCGGCGGATGAACCAGCACACTTTCGAGGAGAGAGACGGTGGAAACACGCGATATGGGTTCCCCCATTGAGCTTCATCCGTGAATATCGAAGTATCGAACGGGTAAACATATATATACATGCAGCTCGTTGTAATACGCGTACTTGGTTCGTTTCGAGTTGCCCTGTTTTCGAATATATAAACACAGATCGCATCGTTGAATATTCACACACGGGATAGTTAATTTATTCGAATGGGACGAGGCGCGCGGCATCTCGGCAGATTTTAATTGAGCTACGAGCTGTTCTAATGAATATTCGAGAGGCGGCCCGTCGATATATATCCCTCGCGGACACGCGCCACCGTACATATCCCGGCTGACGTTAATTCCATATGGGCCGCGTGTAATATCCACGAGGCGAGAGCGGGTGAAAAGTTGCCGTACGTTACACTTTGCGCCGCGAATAAAAATAAGCGCGCGGGCCGCTGGTCGTCTCATCCGAAGCGCGTCGCGCAGCCGATGTAAATTCCGCATCGTCGTCTTCTTCTTTGCAAAAGCCATGGGGAAAGCCAAGATCTCCGGCCATTATCGGCTCGGCCCGAGAGAGCCGTGAATTATACCCGCCGCTCGCGCGGAATTATCGCAATCCGCGGCTCGCTCCGCTCGAGTCATTTGTGTAAATCTGCTTTCGAAACAATCGCGCGCGCGCGGTTGGCCTGCACCCCAAGGTCGGGGGCCGCGCGGCTCCTTTCCTCCAGCGTATCGGTGAAACGAGCGTGTACACACACTCGGGCTCTTTGCGGAGCGAGCGCGGGGGAGGAGGCCGCGCTCCGCAGTCAATTGCCGACAATTTAGCCCGATCAGCCCAATGATTCGGTTCGGAGCTTGTGTGTATACCGACCGAGTCGCGATCGTTGACGCGCCGCCTGGAGAGCCTGGTAAAATTATAGAATCGCCGCAATGACCGCGTCTCGTCGATCCGGCGCGCGCGGCGAGCTTTGTGCGATCGAGACCAACGAGCCACGGTTTGGAAATCAGATTGTATAAGTGCACGGCTGGACTTACGCAAGTGGCTTTTCACGGGACGATACTCGAAACAACTCGTGACAATTACCTGGAACAAAACGAGAAGGAACATTAGTCTCGATATATTTCTTTCATAATCAATGATTGGCGCTGAGCAAAATATATGTATGTATTACAGGGGCCTCTCTGCTGAGAAGGAATAATTGAATGTAGTTTAAATAGAACGCGAGGTCAACGCGGAAGGCTACATAACTCAGCGATCGTTCGAAGCTACAGCTTGGTTTTTGCTACAATCACTTTTCTTTCGGGCTAGTTCGAGAAACGATCATTCAAGCCTTTCCCTCGGCTAAATTCAATTAGAACAATACCCATTCGGGTGGAGGGGCAAAACTCGATACAGAAAGGGAGCATTCCTCGATTGGAGCGCGAAAACTCATTGAAAATCGCGGGATATGTTATGGAGGAGCCCCGTGGCGGCCGAGAGAAGAAGGAGGCCACGATTTGTAAGCGCCGCGGCTTGCCGGTTGGCCGTGCGATAAATCGAGCGTAAACGAGCCGAAAATTCAGCTGGACGTATTTTTATTTGGCATTCGATACGACGCGGCGTGCCTATAAAAACCGCATCGGCTCCGCGCTTGATATACACACACACAGCATGAACCCGAGGCTCTTTGCTCTCTCTGCCGAGCGCGCGGCAGTAAAATTTGCAATCTGCCCGGTGCAGCGAGCGACCGCAAAAGCGCGCTAAAAGGTGCCCGCGGCGCGGAGAAACGAAATAATGACCGGAGGAGGGAAAAGCAGTGCAAAGCTCGGCACGCGCGTAAAGCGCAAACAAACGCATAACTCTCTCGTGGAACGAGCTGCCGCAGCCAACGGCTGAGAGAGAGAGAGAGAGAGAGAGTGAGAGAAGTTTATAACGAGGGACCAGCGCGAGCGGCTTAGGCCAAAGGAGAGTCGCTAATGGATGGAAAAAAATCAGGGATTTCGAAAGTCCCCCCTCCTCACCTCCTCCTCCCCGTTGCCGCTTCTCTGTATCAAACGGGGCTCGCTCGAACCGCGCGGCAGTGCATACACCTGCGCGCACAGTCCGTTGAGCGAGGGTTAAAAGCGCGCGAGAACCTTTTGTCGGCTCTCTGTCTGTCGCGCGGATTGGGCGGAGTGACACGGAAAAACGCGAAATGGGACGCGGCGACTGTTTCCTACTCCCCGGAGAAATTAAGGGCGCGCCTCTCGCGATTTTTGTCTTCGCGCGCGTTCTGCCCTCTCCTCTCCTCGCCGAGGGAGAGCCGGCTGCTTTGTACTGCATCAATTACTCAGCGAGAGCTCGATTAGAAAATTAATTAGTACAAGGGAAAAAAGCCGGAATTGTGTTTGCAAAAACATTAATGAGTATTTTCTCCCGTGGAATTTCATGAGGTCTCTCGAGCGAGCGGCGACCGCCCATGTTTCAGCGGGTCACTTCATTATCCGTGAGCTCGGCGACAAAACCACACTGTGCAATTACTCGTTGACAATTTTATGCACAGCGTGTTATTAGTTATATCGAGAGAGGCGGAGAGAAAAAAGCCCATTAATAAAATTAAGCCGGTGCACTTGGTGAAAACTACTTTTCGAAGTAATGAATCTCCTTGATAAATTTCATGCAGTTCGGTTTTTGCGACTCTAGAGAGAGAAATCCATTAGAAACGAAAGGTACGTTCCAAGTGAAAATGAATACAAGTCCTTCCTGTGCTCGTCGCTCTTTCAAAGCCGGCTCAGCTAAAAACTATACGTATACAAAGTCGTCGCGCGTATACAAATATTGGATAAGGTTGGACGTAGGAGGATACTGGAATGGATTACTCGGTTTCCCGGTGAAGGATTTATAATGCATTTTCGTAATTAACCATCATGAATGATTAATCATTCCAAGGTTAACTATACCATGGATATACATGAGATGTGAGAGAAAGAGTATCTGTGCATAATTACTGACCCTGAAATAAAGAGCTAACAGTACCGTTGCAGATTATCGACTCACGCATCAACTCTTACTAGCGTCACGACTTTAACGGCAACACCTCAATCGACAATATATCCTTTTTTCATGCACATCATCCAACATTTTCAAAAAAGTCCCGACAAACATGAAATATTTGGTGTGAATTTAAAACAATTATCAATACGACATGTATACAGGGCCTCGATCGATGCTACGTCTTTCGTGAAATACAAACAAAAGTGTCTGACCCAATTTGAGAAAGTGTAAAGAATAATGCGAAGATCCTGGTGTGGTTGTGCGCTCGTGCTTAAAGTAGATTTCCAGCTCAGATATGATGCGGCGCGCGCGCGCTCGAGAGAGACACCGCAGATGCGGAAAACTTTAAACAGCCAGCGCAGGAAAGGTAAACGCTTTATGACCTACGAAAGTCAAACCCGAGGAATTGCCTATACCTGCGCGCGCCCCACCGGACCACCTGCCTCGAGACCCGACCTTGGATAAAAACGCTGCACCTGCGACTCTTGGCAAATTTGCCGTAGATCCACTTTTCGACTTCTATCTTGTTACACTCTGTAGACATGATACTCCTTTGTGTTTGAGCATAAACCTTTTGACAATTTGCGATTTTATCGTCTTTCAAATGTTTTTATTACGTCAGCCGGTGGTTGGGTTTGTACAACAAATATATGATTTTCTAACCGGATCAATTGTATCTTGATTTTGTTCTATGGATAAAGTGTATACCTTATTGAAGTTGATCGTTATCGAAAAGATCCTATTAGTAACCTGGACAGATCAATCAAACGTGATGACCCATTCAAAGCATATACAGTTTAATGTGAAAGATCACGAGGATAGAAAAACGAACCACCTCTTGATGAATTTTGAGGACTTGAAGTTTCGCCGTCAACATATTTACGATGACCAGTCCATTCCAGTCTCATTCGAATCAATCAAGATTAGGCGACGACAGCTTCAAAGTTTATTTCGGTCCCGAACCTTTCTCGTGTTTCGAGAGCCGAGTAATATGACCTCGAAAATGTCAGCTTGCATTGAAATGCGTATCAATCAGATGCAATGAACTGTTTTTTCGGAAAGTATTCTATTTTAAGGAACCTTAATTTAGACTTGACTGTTGTTTCAATCTAGAATGATAATTCTTCCGGAATGACATAAATTTTTCCTTCAATTTACACTTCGATTCTGAAGAAATACGAATATGAATCTTGCCGCACTATCACTGCGCAACGAGCTCAACTAATGATCATCAACTCAAATTTAATCCCCTTCTCCAAAAAATATCTCTCTTCTTACCGAATTCCAGATCTGCTACACACCAAAAATCCCAACCTCCCAAAAAAAGCACAAAGTTCCAGCTTCACGGTCGCGCTTAATTTCCCGCCTCGGAAGTGAAAACCATAAATGTACCCGAGCCGTAGGCAATTAGCGCGATTAATGTACCAACGGTCGCCCCTCCTGCGATCGAGCACCTAACACCGCTTGGCCCATCGCTAATATATCACGGGCCGCTGGCGTTGCCTTTCTATTATAGTATTATTGCGGACGCGCCATATACCGCAGCCGCTGCGCCGCGCGCGCCGCCTGTGTAATTTTGCGCGAGAGCCGCTGCGCGCGAATATGCAATGGCCAGCTCCTCTGTTGCGGCTTGCAATTTGACGGGAGCTTTGGTTTGCCCGCGATTGCCGCATATCGATTGAAAATCCGAAAAAGGAGTTGTTGAGTTCTCTCAAGAAGATTCTGTTTGGAAGCAGTAGCAGAAATTCTGACTGAGGCCCAATTCCTCTGGGAAGAACAAGAAACTTTTGTGAGCGTACGTATGTCGAATCATAAATGAAATTGGAAATTCATTAGCGTATTTTTGTTTGTACCGATCCGAGGTAGTCCAAGTTATGAGGAGAGGAGTCTTTTGAACGGGAAAGGAAATAACGCGATCCTCATTCCGCGCAGTAATTCGACTAATGGAGTAAGCGGAACCGAGAAAATGTATGCATAATTACGCCATAATCGAGCTGCAATCGGACGGTGAACTCTTTCATACATGTGCGTATTTCACGGAAATATTCACGCTCGCATTCAATGTTCCACATAGACCGTGGCTCAGTTTTTGTCCCCTCGTTGAGAAATCTAATCACCCGAACGAAGTTGATCGTCGAGCTTGCACCTTTTTCCTCGATAACTCCTGCCTCCTTCTCTCTTCGACGTGCTTCTCCACGCACTGCGTTTATTTCCTTCATAAAACTCAATTCACCGCTTGGGAAGCTTTATTTGCCGGATCGAAAAAAAAAACCAAGAAAAAACATGGTAAAAATCACCGAGCGCAGCAACACGCTTTACATACCCGCGGAAATCCGGGCGAGAAATTCCAATACTGCCAAAGTGCAGCGAACGAAAAGAAAGAGAGAAGAGAGCCTCAAAGTCTCGAGCTCCAATATCGACTAAGCATCGTGCGCGCGCGAAACCCAAATACCCCCCAGAACTTTTCCGGGTATAGAAGTTTTGTGCGTCCGGGCGATTTCCTCTCCGTGGTGGATTAGCGACGTGCGCGCGGCGCGCGATGTCTTTTTTCTCCCCCCGTTGCGGCTTTCTTCGGGCTCGCGCCTATACAACGGAGGACTTTCTTCATACAATACCGCGGGTGTGCGCCACGTGTCCCACCTTGTCTCTTTTATTTTCCTCCTCTCGTATAGAGAGACGGGAGCTTGGATTTTAGCGCAAATAAGAGCTGGTTGTCATCGAGTGCAGTGGACTTTGTCTCGGGGTTTCTCGGGAGCGAGCCGACACGCGCGCTGATTAAAACTCAACGAGGGTCAACTTTGGTCGCAATTAGTGCGGGCCGAGCTCGCGCGCGCAATAGCGCAGTTTTGACAGATTTGAATCGCGCAGCGAGGCACGGCCGAATGCACTGCTCGAAGATTGAGCAAACCCCGGTGTGACTCACGACTGCCGCTATACTTATACTGCTTCCCGGAGAGTGAATTAGCCCGTGGCTATATTGTCTTTTCTTCCGCGCTCGGCCCCGAGTTTTACACGCGTCTCTCCGTTCGCTGCGCTGATAATTTTATTCGGGCCGGTACAAGTATACAAATTGTCATGCGCGGCTTTGCGTTTTCTCTGATCACACAGCAGTACTGGCTTTCTATATAGGAGCGCACAATTGGCCGATTGCGTGGGACACGAGGCGCGAAGAAAAATCAAGCCGCGATAGAGTCGGCCGCAAAGACTCGCGGCGTCAATTAGCTGTCCCTCGCGTGAATCGGCCCAATTATCAATCAAAACCTCGCGCGCGTAGTCGTCTCGATATCTGTCTGTAGAGGCGCGCTCGCTCGCACAGCCCAGTATAGCCTTGAGCATCGGAGACACTCTGAACGCCTTGGCTGCGCAGTGGCGCGCCGCGTGCGGCCGTTGGAACGCGCGATGAATGCGTAATAACGCCTCGGGCACGATACATTAGCAGTCGTCGCCTTCTGTGATGATCCGCTTTTACCCGAATACCTTTTAACCCACGGAATTATTCATCGATCATCGCTTGCTCGAGTGATTCATATTTTTCGAGAGAAAGAGATGGGATTTTCCGAGATCTCACTGGGTATGTCGGGGAACGAGGCGTCCCAAGCGCGCATCCTCGCTTTCCGGCTGGGATTTTTCTTCTCTTTTATTATCCATCCGTGAAAGAAATAACGAGGGACAAGAGTTGGCGAGCTCTTACAGCACATCGATTCGCCGAATCAAATGCCACTCGTTGCTGGATAATACAAACCCGACTCCACACAAAGCAATGCAAGACGCGCCCAAGCAAATTTAAAATGAAACATTATAAGAATTCCTCGACGCTATCGCGAGGACATTGTCTAACCGAATCAGGAGACATTTTTTTCCAACCGTATAACGGGCAATGATCTACGTATACTGCACCGTAATCTCTCGCGTCTCACGCGTCAAACGCGCTAGTTTGCACCAGAGGCTCAAAGTGTTCCGGGTCGACTGGGCGAACTCGCGATGACTCTACATCTCTCTTGCGGTATTGTTTTGGATTGAGGATCCGACGAAGAGCGAAAGGCTCTCGATAATCAACGTGGACAGATGAAAAGTAGCTCGACGCAAGGCGCTATAACTGTAATTTTCAACTCTTCAAAGCGCAGAAAGCCATAGGTGAAATCGATATCAGGAATCACTGGCATTCGATTCCCTGCACTTGCATTTCATCGGGTCGCTACACGCTCGATTTCGTCTCTCGTGTTTTCCCTCGCCGCGCGAGTGGCCTTACGTAGTACACGACGATATCTCTCGCGATTGAAAATTCCCCGTCCAGTTATTGAAAAGACCATCGACTCCTGCTCCAACGGCGGAGCGCGTCACTGCTCACATACACCGACCAGTCCAAGGACTCGCGAAAAATAATCACGAAAAGTGTCCTTCGAGCTGTTTGTGTCTTTCGCCTCGTTCCAATCTGTCCGCTCGCGCGTGCGAGTAAAATCGCTCCGCATATTATTTCCCAACGTTCCCGACAACAATCCAACGCGTCGTCGCGATCGCAGTATAGGATTAGAATAAATATTCGCACTCGAGTGTATAGGAGCCGAGTACGGCACGCGGCGGATCGTACAATCTCCAAGCTCGCGCGGCGAGAGAATAGAGCCGCATCGACAGCTGACGGCTCTTTAGTATATATACGACGGTCAGTTTTTTCACGGGCTTTTACAGTTACTCGCGCGGCCGAGCGCGCGGCGAGAATCGCGCAATTGCTTGCGCGCGCGATCCCACACTGCGACACGCGTTTATCTCGCCGCGACCCACATCCATGAATTAGCGTGCGCGGCCAGCTTCGGGGGAGAAAAATTACGTCGGCGGGAAAATCTGTGCCATTGTGCGTCGTCGAACATGGCAAGAGGAGACACACACACACACACACACACACACAGCGAGTGGTAGGAGAGGCCTACTCGTAAGAGGGGTCACTCGTTTCCTTTTTTTCCCCTCGCGGCCAAGTGTGGGAGGACCAAGACCTCCACAGTCAAATGTATTCCGAGACACACGCGCAGCGTCTCTTTTCAAATGCATTCTCCTAATGTGCATTCTTCCTCTTGTATGTTATATATATATGTAAAGCACAAGGCGTGTACCCTGAATCACGAGCTTCCCCAATTATTTTTTAGATGACTCACACTGTAAGTGGTGTGTGTGTGTGTGCAAGAGACCTTTCACGCTGTAAATTCGATAGTGATGGGGAGTTTTAAGAGGAACTGAGTATAGCGTCGGAGTATGGGACACGGGGCGTGAGGGGGGGGGGCGCAAAGTACCGTATCGTTATCTGCAGTGATTCTAATAATGATGCATTTTTATAGCGGGGAATATCGGCTCTCGGGTATAAAGGATATAGTTATACCGGCGCCAAGGCCGTAATTTTAACATATCATAACTAAAACGTGACTGCAAACATATTTAATGTTCGAGCCGTAACGTTTCAGGCTCCACACACCGCAGCTGTTACCCTCGGCTTCATATCGGCCCAATTGCACGTGCAACGTTTATGCTTATACGATATATATAGCGTTCCCGAAATCCATTGGTATTTTTATGTGGAACGACGCAGTGATCGCGAAATCCCCACAAAAGCCTTTACCTGCAGGTGTTGTTGTTTTTTTTATTGTTGTTGCTTTTGTTCCGGGAAGCGAATCGAACGACGAGAGAACGAAAGCTCGGCAGAAATATTTAATTGTACGACAAACCAAGCTGACTCGTCGCGCTTTATCTCACCCGCGCGACCCGGGGAAGGACACACAATATTACTTTGCTATTTCCTTTAACCCGCCGTCAAATTTATATTTAACGCTCGTTAATCCCCGCGTGTGCTCACCGTAAATGGGTCGTGCTGGCCCAATGTGCGCGTAACCGTGTCACATAAAGCCTGTATTTCAGCAGAAGTGAGAATCGCGCGCGCACTTACCTGGAATAATTCAAATCTGGGTTAAAACGACTCGTAAAACACTTTTACGAGTGTGTAAATTATTTTCTAATAACGCCATTGGAAGGAGTAATCAAGTCGGCGCCGCAACGCACGCGGTTCGCGTGGCAAAAAAGAAAAGGACACCCCTGGGGCGACATTGGCCGGCTTGGCTAATCCATAAATTTTGAGCCAATTCTCAATGTCATCGGCGTCAAACATTCCGTGATTCCGTGAGCCATTTTCGCGGCGACGAATGAGATTCCTCGAGGATACACACCCGTCTCCCGTTTAGCCAGGCCAAAAAGCGTTTAATGGAAATGTAATTTTTCGGGGACGAGCGGACACGCGCGCGCCGACTTCCGGAACACGTACCCAAGTCTCAAGTCCGACCGGAAATTTTCTGCCTCTGCGTGTCTCGTCCGCAGCGATGAATCACCCGCGCGCGAAGCAGCGAGATGAAACGAAATTGTCGCGCGACGATCGACACACGCCACAGCGGATATCAGGGATTTTTACTCGTTGTCACGCGCGCGCGCGCGCACCGAACTGATGGTTTTACCGCTCGCGAACTTTCCATTCATCAGGTCGGCGGCGCAGCGATACTCTGGCGGATCAAATTTATTGTTCCACGCGATTCGCAACAACGCAACGTCAGGGTGGTGCAGTGCGCGGGTCGAACGGAGTTGGCTTTTTTTTTGTCTCTCTCTCGCGCGCGCGAGTGGATACGAGAGCTGAAAACCGGTTTTCCCTTCGCGCGCCGTGAAATTTTACAATGCGCAAAAGTTATTCGCGGGATGCACGCGCCAGCGTATCCGTCTCTTCTGCGCGGAGAGGTTTGCGCAAAGGCGCAGAAACAATTGAGCACACTCGCGCTCGCGCTCCGTGACTCTGGCGAGGTCGCGGGAAAAATTTTCTCATTGTGAATATTATTGCAATAACATGCGGTCAATGCTTCGTGAGTCCCGCGCCGCTGCCGCTTCTGCGTGAGATGATGACTTTGTGATTAGCCTTGTTTCCTTTCCCATTTCATTGCAAAGCCGCGCGTGATATTTTACAAGTGATAGTACGACAAACGAGTGTGTGGCTGATGAATATACTTGAGAGTGCCGTTGAACAATTACGAGAGAGAGAGAGAGAGAGTCGTTTTTGACCGCATGATTGAAGATAATCACTGAAATTATTACGCGTACAAGTTGAAATATTATTGATCGCCATATCCTTGGATTTTTACACGAGACTCGGGGAAGCAGAGTGAGAATTATACGCGCGCGATCGAGTTTTGAAACAAATCGGGAAAAATATTGTTACACGGATTCAATGTGAAATACACTTTTTTGATGGAGAAAAACTGAGAAAGTTGTGAAGTTGGTTCTTACCGAGTTTATCATGTCTTTACCATATATACTAAGCCAAGTCTTCTTTTTAATAAAGCGACAAAGTTTCAGATCCTTCAAAATTCCCGGGATTAAAAAAGTTTTGCACTTGTCCGCTGGGTCACGAGAATCTAATAAAAGCGGATGCACAGAAACAGATGTCATGTTTTCAAATTTTTTGCGTTATTCCTTTGTTATTCTCTTATACTAAAATTTGTACTGACTACAATGCGATGATTATTTACACACATCAAGTTCAATGATCCGAATAACGATTAAATTTTAGGAAAATCTATTGCACACGTATAAATAAGCTTGTCGACAGAAAGATTAGTATTTATTTCGAAGATTCTTGTCCCGGAGCCAAAAATGTAATACCTCACCGACAGCCTCTCGATGATTTATTTATTCTATCCAAGTCTCGACAAAGAGTTTTGGCAGGAAGACCACTTTGGTCAATGCTCCATCAGCTGTGTGGCACTTTGACGTACCACTGAACTCGGGGATTCTCTTTGTGGCTGATCAATTAGCGCCTAATGAATGCTCTTATGATGGTGAAACCCGAGCCGCCGATTCATTGGCACGGGGAGAGCGTTCGCGTCGCGATGCCTGATGAAATTTCGAACACATCGATTATTCCCGAATTTTCCCTACCCGTATACGACAAAGAGAAAGAAACGCGCAGTCTGTGGGTCGAGCGGCGATGAATATATTCGACCGACGGCAGCCACGTCATTTTGCCCCGCGCTCCGAGTCACTGTGGCGAATATACGCGCAGCTGCTTTGCGAATCGAACGGTCGCGCTAACTCTATACCTACTACGCGATATACGTGCCCGGCTGCGTACACATGTATACACATATACCGGGAGAAACTGCATCGGCTTCGCGGCTGCCCCCCGCACGAGCGCACTCACGCACTTCCGCCTAAAGCCATCGAGCGCTCGCGTGCCCGCGCCTATTATTATATGTCTACATGTGTGCGTGTGTGTTTGTATATATATATATATATATACCTGCGCGCGATCCAGAGAAAGGGAGAGCTGACGCGCGTACGTCTCTGAGTCATATAATTTTCGAGCGGGCTTTTTGTGATCGCGGGGCCCCTCGATATACTCCGCCGCCGCGTCATCGATTTACCGAAGACGTAATTAACGCGAGAGAGGTATATAGTTGGGACGATGACGCGGACCGCGAGGTTTCTTTTGTAAGAGCTGCAAACGGTGAGTAGCGAGTGTGACGCTGTCGGAGCGCCAGCTGATTGCGGATATTCGAGTGCAACAACGGGCTTGGAGAGGCTTTTCCCCCTCGCGCACATTTAATTCGGATCGGTTCGTCGGCATGTGCATTCCACGCTCGGGTATATTCCGCCAGCCGCTCGAGGAATATTTCAGGGGGCTTCCAGACAAGCTCGTAGCAGTATTGAAACAGCCGCATTGTTTACGGACGTTTGTGTGTGGGGCGATTCTACCGTGCCCGATTTCATTTCGGTCTGTAGCTCGAATTTTCGAGCTGAGCAGCGAGGCGTAGCGCTGGACAGCGAGGCTTACGCGCTCTATATATAGACAGCTCGCATCGCCTGTAACGCTGCATCGAATCTTCCATGTAACACATCCAAAATTCTTCCATTCAAAATCCCGATGACGTTCACACAACATGTATCTTCATTTACAATTCTCAAAAGATACACTCACCCACTCGCTTTTGATTAATTGAAATTAATATACTGCAGTAGAAACTCGTGAATAATATTGTCAGGTTTACGGTGAAACGCCTATTGGTCATCCGCACAGCTGTACATCGTTCATCAATTAATATCGGGCAATTAGTGAGATTACAAAGAATAACAACGCGAATGGGAATTTTATTTTGCCCAACGCTCGTATTGACAAAGGCAATATTCATTGTGTACACGCTTGCGCTTCTTCTCTCGGGATATAACTCTGCCCGTGTGTGCTATATAGCGTGAGGCATAGTCAATTTCCAAACTCCGACGCGGCTCATCCATGAATATCGAAAATTTTAGTCGTCTCGGCGGCATTCCAGCCCTCGCTCACGAGCACCAGCGGTCAAAGCCGCGCAGCAGCTGCAGTTTACCACAGGCGTCGCAAATTTCAAGCTCGTTCATTCTAATTGCTCGGGAAGTTTCGGGATTCCGCGCGGCTCTCAAAATTAGGAAGCCAAATTACGAATTTGTATTCATTACAAACTAGACGCCCCCGCGAACTCATCAGCCGCGAAGTTATAACGAGAGAGAGAGTCGAGACACAATGTTGGTGAACAATCGGCCTCCACCCGATTGCCCACGGTGCACTGCGGTTGAAATATATAGTATACACCGTGCGCGCGGCGTCGAATTTCCAAAACGCCGCGCGAGGAAAACCGAGTGTAGGAGCTGTGTTTGGGGACGGCAGACCACCCGCCGAACATCTGGGGCGCCGAGTGGGCCCTCGGTATAGGTATATATACTTTCTCGCACCTCTACGAGGCTCGAGGCGCAAAAGGGGGCAAAAGTGCCGCTCTGCTCGTCTGCGCGAGGCAGTCCCACTGTGGACCCCGTATCCTTGTATATCCATATAGACTGGTGCAGTTGGACGGACAGATATCGAGACGCGATGGCAGCACGCGCCAGATATATATCTGCGTGTTTACGTTGTAGCGCTGCGCGTAAATTTCAGAGGGTCCACCGGGAGCCACCGGCGGCTGCTGTGCCTATATCCCCATACGCCTGCACAATAAAGCTTCAATTCTATGACGGCGCGCCTTCGTGTATCTTTCAATCTCCCTCTCTCTCTCTCTCTCTTCCAGCACATTGGCGTGGCACGAGATGGACGTTGGCTATCCCCCGATGGACGGGTCCCGGTTCTATACTGTGGCATAGGAGCGTCATTAGCCGCTGAACCGTTTCGATGCACGTTTCCTTTTATGATTTGGCCTTTTCTCGCGAGTGAGTTAGGCTCGCGATTACACATACCCAGCACGCTGCGCTTTAGGATTATTCATTCACATTCAACAGTCGAAAAACGGGACTGGTGTCATTGCTTACGTGTTCACCGGCTTACACGCAACTCTCTACAAGGATTCATCATCCTGCCGATGTGATAATTCCGCGGGCGAGAGAGACGTGCGCGCCCGAGGATCCGAGGGATCATCCGAATTTACAATCCACAACGTACAAGTGCGCTCGGAAATGCATCGAGGATATGAAGCGCAACACGAGCGCACACACGCACGACGGCTCTATTTCGAAGTTGCAACAAATCATCCGCGCAGCGGGCAAAGTTGAGATGGGCCGCATAGCCACTCGAGAATATCGAAGGGGAAAGAGAGAGGAGCGGCTGCGGTTCCCTCATTTTCGTAGTGGCGCGCGGGGGTGATCGATCGGCCATTTGTTCTGGCTTGCGCGCCCCGGTACGGGCAGGTAGCTGTAGTCTGCTGCTGGCCGGTTGCCCCGCATCGCCAGCGGCCCATTGTCTGTCGCGCGTCTATTTTGACGTAATGGCCCATTCCACCGCGGCTACAGCCTCCGCACTCGAGAGACAGGGATAGTCGCCGGGGCTCGTCTGCCGCCACCACTTGGATGTTTATCTTATCGGCTGGCCGACAGAGACAGAGAGGTGTGAGCTCACTCTCTTCGGTCTCGTCCTCGGGAGCTGGTGCCACACTGTGGTCTCCGCACTGGTGAACTATATCTGCGGTCCCGGGGGCGAGGAGCGCCGCGCTTTTTACGAGACGCGCTTTGTCGAAATAAAATTTCCTTTTACGATGGCTCGGCTTTGTAAATTTGGCGGCTTTTCCAATTTGCAGGAGGAACGCAGTGTTTGATGTCCGAACCAACGCGTTCCATTGCCCCAACGATAACGATACATCAGTATGTCCACATCGGTCGTTTAGAAAATTATATTGAAAATTCGGTGTCATCAGATCCGAGTGTTTTCTCTGCTCGGGGCCATCGATGTCGCCTCGATACACAATTTGTAATTTGCTCCGGACGCAAACCACCGCGTCAATTTTATTCCGCGGTGTAAATTACTGCGGGCCTATTCAACCCATCGCAGTGCATGAGGCTCGCGCAGAATACACAGCGTCGCGATGAATATTCATTCACGTAATTAAATACCTGTGCGCGCGCGCGGGCGGTGTAAATCAAGTCGTCGAGTTGTCGTGGTTGCGCGGGCGAAGAAACGCACGACGTTTAGCGTTGAAAATTCTTTTCGATTACACGGCTGTGGCTGCAACGTATGATGTTTAATGCAGCAAATCGCCGGCTGACGATATACTGAAAATGCAATCAAGCGGCCCGATAAGGGCAGCGGATGCATATTATACGCTGAAGAGCCCACTCGCGATGCGGCTCTGAATCTTATCTCTCTCTCTCTCTCTCTTATATATAGGTATATATGCTCTGACCGTAATCCAGCCGGGCTTTTTATCTCGCGCCCGACTCCTCGCTCTCGAACGAAAATAAATACGACGCGCGCGCGCGCGGGTGACTGGGTTACGTTAAACTATAAACAGCTCTTGCATTGTTGTGCGCGAGTGTTCTCTTCAAGTTCGGCAGGTGGGCTTCTTGGTACATACATGTATATTGTTCGTGTGTATATACGCGCAGGGGAGCCAGATACATATTTGGTATGCGATGGTCTCGGTTCTTGGATCTATTTCGATATGCCGGTGCAGACGATTTTTTATCGGGTGATTCAATGAGACATCGTCGATTTTAGTGGGTTGATTACGATTCACATTATGCGGTAAAGTTTTTGCAAAATAAAAATATTGATTATTACTTGAATACACGAGAAAGATTCGTGTTGAGAGCTTGTATATATTGTGGAATGGAAACACGAAAAATGCAGCATGTAGTCCATCGCGGTTTAATGATCTTTCGGTGTTAACGAACGGGGAATATGCGAGGCACTCGTGCATATTACAGGTCGTATAACACTTATGAAATTCTCGGAGTAATTTAACGATTAATTTAATTGGACGCGTCTTGAGCGTTATAATCCTCCAACCGTGTGTATACACGGAGGGGCAACGAAAAGTCAAAAGATAAAAGTATACAACCCAAAACAAACCTCGATATAAAATTTCGAAACGAGCGCATCGCGCCACGAGGCAATTCGAAAGTTACACACCACCGCGCATTGAATTCCGTACAAGTACAGTGTGTCCATAGGGCGTTTTATGAATAAAAAATACACCGAATTGAATCGGCGTCAACGGAATTGTAGTTTTTAATTAGTCGCGCTGGCGCGTGGGCGCTAGATGACAAAGAATGCGCGCGCGTTTCAAAAGGCGACGGAGAAAATTAATTTGTGCTTCCCCCCCCCCCCCCCCCGACAGGTATAGTAATAAAGGGCGAGCAGCGCGGCGCTGCATTGATTAATCAAACAATTTACATGCGGCATACATAATCAACATAATGAACGAGTTAATATTCAAGCGGGAGGCCGCCGCGCGATGAATTAAAAATTCCCACCCCAGATTGATAAGTCAGTAAGCGGCCGCGTAACGAGTTTCAAAATTATCCCTCGAATCGGCCCTCCCCCCCCCCCTCAACCCTCACCCGACACTAAGCTCCGGTTTATCATGTGCGCAAACGGATTGGAATCGTTTCGGAATCTCGTCAATCGACGCCATGGTATGGATGTATGTATGTACATGTACGGAGTAATCTCCTCATTTGTGTCCCGTAGTACGCGCGTGTGTACCGAGAGCAAATGTAATATTTCGCAGTACGCTACTAATTGACTCGCTGGGACAAAAGCATACGTGTGCCTGTACCCTTCGAGCGTGTGTGCGTGCACTTGTGAATACGCAGGTAAAAACGATGCTTTGATTTGCGCCTCGCGATAAACAAAGCAGCAGCAGCGTCGGTCGGTGGCGCGCGTCAGCTGAGTGCGCGAGCGAGCGAGAGAGAGGCTCACCTTGTGCAGCGGACGGTCGGGAAGCGGAGCAGCAGCAGCTGAGCAGGCCGAGCAGGAGGAGGGTCAGCCGGAGCGGCCGGCCCATGGTGCGGCAGCTGCTGGCCATCACGAGGAGGAGCGCATGTCCCGGGGACGAGCGCTGCAACGGGCAGGGGAGGTTAGGTGCGCAGCACACAGTATCACGCACACTCGCACTTGGCGCGCGCAGCTCGCGCTGCTCACCGGGCGCACTGCACTGCAGACACGCTGCCCTGACACACCACACCGCTCGACGGATCGTGCCACACTGCAGCAGCAGTCAGAGAGAGAGAAGCGCCGCCGTCGGCCCCCGCAGTACCAGCACGTGCGCCCCCCTCCGCCCGCCCGCCCGCCTCGAGTTACTCGTCGGCTGCGCGCGCGCGCACTGCAGCTGCTCGCGCCGAGTAGCCGCGTTCCCCACGGCTGTGACCGTCGCGGCACCGTCCCGGCAACGAGCTATACACACGGTCAGCAAATCCTGCTCAAATTCACGCTCTGAGGATCCATGATCGATACTTGGTGAGCGGTGTAACGATGCCCCCGGGGAAAACTTAATGGCACGCTTTTGGCTCGGCCCAATATTACTTTTGTCCAAGTAAAACTTTTTGAACGACTGCGATGATGTTTTGACGCGTTCAAGTGACACGCCAATTTCTATAATCATTTTGGGGGATGTGTTTAACAGCGTGTGTATGTAACTATCAGCGCGACGAAAAGTATCCGTCATTTTTTTTACCAAGATTGATAATATTGGTTGTTTTCCAATGGCATTGGACCTTGATTTCACCTTTCATTATCAATTCGAGCGTGAAAAAAATTTATCACGTGTCCTGGAAAGATTGGGACCAATCCGAGGACCGAGCTGCTCTTTCAAATGATTTTTGATGCTTAAACGGGGTCTAAATCAATTAGTATGCTGATAGCTATGTTCCTGTGTTACGACAAACAAAATACAACAGAAAGTCTATTGTCGTGTCGATCGGAATGATAATATTTGAAAATATTTAATTTGAATCTTTTCATCTCATATAAGAAGTTGGTCAGAGATACATTTCTATACCAAAATCAAACAAGTAAATACATCTGTTCAAATGGAAAATGCTGTCATTTTGTTAAATATTTGTTGAGTATTTCGTTATCAAATAGTGGCAATTACATATATATATACGATTGATCAACAAATATACGCATTACTGAAATTCCAGTATTGTTATTCCAAAAATTATTTGTGTATTGAAATAATTATCACTGACTGGTACGGTATAAATACGAGACGATATACTTTTTTAGCAAGATATTTTATTTACAGAAATAGCAATCATATTTTTATCGTAACACTGATATCATTCTTTTTTGTCATGACTCATGATTCATTTGCAGAGTTTGTTGAACCGAATAAGTTGGAACAAAATCATTAAATTATTCATGGTATATTACTATGTTCAGTCTCAACTATTCATTTAGTACCGAACGTGGCTCCAATCCTTTGATAAAGAAACCTTTTCCTACTGTCTTTCAAAAATTGTATTGTCTCGGAAAGTCAAAGATGTTCTCAAATGTTTACATGAATCTTGATATGGTTCATATAATATAATAAACAAATATAGGTAGAATAGTACTCTACGTATTTCAACCTTCACATTTTATCGATCAAACTTGTTTCCGTAAGGCACCCTCTCCAGTCTTGGAATATTCTCTATTCACAGGGCAAATCTCTGACTGGAAACATGGACACTTCACGGAGTGACTTGATTGGAGAAATCGTAGAATTCTGCAACAAAAATCGTATCGATGAGTCCGCAGATTTTGTCACATTCTTGGTACGTTGCTTTTTATTGAATTAGCTCTTTTATGAAATGCTCAATATTTTCAATTACGCAATTTAACAAAAACTAATCAACATGAAATCTATGATACTTTGTTTTGAGTTGCTGTTAGTTTATTTTTGAGGTCGTTCATTTTGAATCCACTATCACAGTTCCAAAATCAAGCCTTGCAAAATCTCTCAGGCACCATATTTATTGGATCCAACATCTTTGTTTTGTCCATATATGCTTTTTAATAGTTTAAATTAATGATCTTCAATAAGTTATACTTGTAGTATTAACTAAAAAGATGACATTTCGGTGCTTTCCACTCTTTTCAAGCCATAATTAATATGACTCTATGACATATTAAGCGTCATTAAATATATCGACGGTCCTTACAAAGAAAAGTACAACTCAGAATTCGCTATTTTCAATGCTCTCATACAATGTAATGTAATGCTTGGTTTTACCCTCGAAAGAAAAATTTGAAATATATCTAAATCGAGCTTTCTCACATCTTTGTTTTATAAAATATGTCTATGGATTTAGATTTAATGGCCTTAATAAAATTGTCATTGAGTATTTTCAACGTCTTTGAATGATTGCATTTCATCACAAATCAAATAGATATTTGAATTTTCGGTAACAAAGTCTGTAAAAAACTGAGTTTACTCATAAAATTGAAGATATCGAGGGAAAAAAGAACGGCATACTGTGACTCACTCAGTGTATGTTAAAGCTTGTCGGTGGAAGTGGAAGCTCTTGCTCCGACCTCCTAATGTAACAATGTAAATTCTTGTAAATTTAAAAACTGTAGCTAGATGAGGTCAGTAAACCTTGCTGGCAAAATGTTGCAAAGATATTTTGCCAGCTAAGAATAAGATATGGAATCTACATTTATTTGTTTTCCACATTCTGGATCAAAGATCGTCTTTCCAATGGTCTTTTTAAAATGCAGTGAAGATTAAAAGATTTAACCTTTTCTCTACAAAATACATTCTGGATATCCGCCTAGATCTCCTAAAGTGTTTCCATGTTTGCTATTAATTTTGCTCAATTCTGCCTAACTCATTGCCAAATTGGTGTAACTGATGTTTCGAAATGTCAATCTGCACAAAAACTTTGCATTGTGAAAGATTAACATTCCGGCACAAGATGAGAATTATTTTCAGAAGAATTTTCAAGGAAACTTCTCTTTTGGAACCTTTCTTTTGGAACTACTAAAGATCATAAAACCTCGTAGTAAAAACTGTTTTTAGTATAATTATTATATTTGTTTATGCACTTGTTTAACAATACTCAACCCTCACGGGTTTAAAATCTTAAGAATGTTTTGCTAAACATCTGTTTCACCGAACTTCGCTAAACTTACACTAGAACAATAGTTTCATACGATAAGTTTCGGCATGGAGTTTTAGCTCAGTTCAGGAGAGTCTCGGAAGAGTTTGCATAAAAAACTCCCCTACTAGAAAATTCATTGTATATGTATATAGCAATTTTAGAAGAAATTATTTTTAGGCAAACTGAAACAAATTAAAAAATTCCTCATTAATTCCTGTATGATTAATTTTATTGACTTTTGCAGGTATCATTGGTATCATTGGATTCAACGATTGGAAATGATGAGTCACTCGGCTATAGAGAAAAAACGATTGAAGCAGTGAAAAACAAATTACTCAATCGGTCTGAGCCGAGTTTCCTTACACTCAAAATTCAATTTTACTTCTCTAAATACTATCGTGATAGGGGTAATACTTATTTTCGATTCTGCATGATGCAATTGAATTCAATGTATATCAATTCACATAATCCACCCAACACTGTTTGAAATCAACAAAATTTTTATTTAAAAATCCAGAGCTTACATTATTGATTTCTTCATCTTAATTCAGATTCTATTATAACGAAGAACAGATCGATAATAACCACGAAAACTGCACCTTTGATTGAGGAAATCTGTGAGATTAACAAACTAAATAGTCCACGGGAGATTGAAAGACTATATCAGAAAATGCTCGTTGTGATTACCGTTTTGAGTGGTTTAGGAAATCCAACGATTCCTACTATCTTGAGGTGAGTAAATGCTCAAATTCTGAGAAGGGATAGTAAAGAAGGGATTCGGAGCGAATGGAAATTCAAGTTGATTAAATACAATTAGCTTGATTGAGGCGCGCTCTATATCAATTCCAAATCTTTTAATTCATGACAAGCTTGCGTTAGTTTGTCTTCAGACACGTATTTCCAATCGTAATTTTCTAATATTTTGGAAGACTGTATCAAAACTCTCGAAAAATGAGTCACTGACGTCTATTTTTCAGAGGAATAATATCATAAAAGACTTTCTCTCACAAGAGAAACGGAGAGAGAGAGGGAGAGAGAGAGAGAGAGAGAGAGAGAGAGAGAGAGAGAGAGAGAGAGAGAGAGAGAGAGTTACACGAATATTGCTCACGTTTACGCGAATATTGCTCACATTTGGATCATCGACTTCGAATGACCCAACTTATTATGGTATCTTCTATTTTCGAATATCTAGAACATCGATTTTCCGAAGAAATGGAAAAAGTTAGATAGCAAGGGAAGAAAGAGGAGACCAGACTTATGTGGTCCGAGTAAACAGACTATTGTGGAGAGAAAAAGCAAGTATATTGACTACACGTTCTTCCTTTCTGTGTCTACAGGGAAGTCGCTATCGCCCTGCAAAGCGTTCTTCAGCCTTCGGAACTTCCGCGCTACGTCACTCTACCACAGAAGATGAAGGAAGAACAGTTGATAGAACTCGTATCTATCGTGGCTGGCATTCGACTCTTTAATCGCGATTGTCAACGAGGTGGCGAGGGCATCGATGATTGTAAGCATCAAACTTACAGCGCAAATATAAAATTATTGCCCGGGAGAATTTTTAAATGTACAGTTGAAAAGTAAGATGATACAGAACGACAGGCCGGAAGAAGCTTATCAAGTATTTCCACTCAAGTGACCTATTAACCCGTATATGTTATGATTTCCAATCGAGACAAGATAAATATTTTCCAAAAAGTGTCGTCACTTTCAATTTAAACTTTGGATTTTCTACAAACAATGTTTAAGAGATGGATTTTTAATTACGGTCGAATTCAGGTCGAGCTTCTTGAAAAAAAACCATCAAATGTAGATTTGCTTGCCCCAACTTGCTTGGGGATCCAATGTTATTGAAAATGCATATTGAACTAAAATAGATCCAGCTGATAATTGTAGGAACTTTGTCAATATCGATCAGTGTGCATTAAAATCTGGTTAATTGTGGTACGTGATAGTACCCAGTATTTTACAGGCTGGCATGAACAGAACGCGCTCAACGGTAATTCAAATGTTAGAGTCTCTCATGAAAAAAGTATACAAATTCACGGCTGTCGTTGAAGCTCCCATACGAGGTGATTCACAGAAAAAACAAAAAAGTCCAGTATTGAAAGATATAATGTGGTGCACGGATATGCTCGTTGCCACTCGACAGCAGGAGATATACGTGAGGTGCGTATCGAATCCTTCCTACTTGTTATAGAATCAATAATTGCCGGACTTTGAAGGATATATTGTTATTGTATCGTATACTGAAAAAATTTCATGCATCTTTTATTTTATGTTCAGTTGAATTATAGTTTATCTGATAAAAAAATCCGCATAAATCATAGTCACTTGGAATAAAAATAAAGTTTCGAAAAGTTTGCTTCGGTGCTTATAAATTTATTTGAAACTATCCATCTTTTAGTTACTAGGGAAAGGTGGGGTTCTTCGGGAATGACGAGTTAAATGAGCCCATGGATTTCTAATGATCTAAATGATATTTTGACGCACATCCGAATACGAGTGTTCGTGAGCTGCATTTTGCTATGACCTCTGAGAAAATATTCTGGGAAAGTGAATTTCTTTTTTTGTAATACGAGATTCCAATAGTATGATTCCAAAAATTTTCGATTCCACTTTGATTCATTGATTAGTTATATAATATGGATGGTAATAATGTTTGGAGCTCTTTTGTGAATGTTTTGTTCGAAAAAAAAATAAATATCAACGTCGAACTCTTAAAACATTTTCTTTGACATTTTCAGATATTTCTTCATTAGTTCAAATTTTTCGTTTGTCATAAATGTTAAAAAATCAAATTTCGCGAACTTTTTGAAGTCAGAGTGCCCCCATTTAGCCGAACCCAAACCTATTGATCATCACATGAACATTATTCAAATCATAACGGCATTGATAAGGAGGTATTTCTACGTTCTGCAGGAAATTATTGTCCGACCTAGAGATATGTGAGGAGGAAATAAGACGTTTGATAAATCGCTTGCAAACTCGATTAGCGCAGCTCCATGAAACGGTGAAATTTAGAACAGCTGTTCCTACCAGTCAAGTTTATGTATGATTACTTTCATTAAATTTTAATTCCTTTTTGAAAGATGGAAAAAATGATGTAATTTTTTTCTAGCCACAATTTATAGAACTAGCTGAAATATGGCTTAAGTTGCAAGATGAAGTTATCGTCCTGAGTTTTATAACTGAAATTCTCCATCAGTTATGGGAGATATTTCCAGAGGTACAGCATTGGATATTTAATACATAAGGATTTCGATAGGATTATGGATGCAAAAATTAAAAATTGTTTATAAAACATCATTGACAGAACACTGATTCCGAAGATCAAAACATCATCGACAAAACAATGTGGGGTGATATTGAAATCTTAACGGATGCTGAACGATTAGAAAAAACCATGGGCCAACTTATAGGTAAGGGTTCATACGTGACAGAGATTTTCTAAAATTCTATTCGTTTCCCTCGTAACTAATATTTTGTGTGAGGCATTCCGAGGGTCATTATAAAAATAGATGAGCTTTTGATGAACCACGGGTATCAACAACCGTGTCGCCAGTTATTTTCCCCATTGAAGTGATCACTAGGATAGAGTCTTTAAGCCTTTCTCCTCAGCCATGTACTTGAACCTGTATTTTTATTTTTCTCATAAGACTTTTAAAAAGTCATAACTGAGCCAACAATATATCCTCTCTCAAAAGTCTTACGATTTTTTTTTTCGTTTTTTTTTATTTTGAAAATGTTATCAAATGTTGGATACCTCGTTCCTGTAGAATCTATAGAGCTCATCCGCACATTTACAATTTTTCTATATTTTTGGTCACATTCAATTGATATTAGCAATAAGTGTTAAAGGGTTCAGTGACTTTGTGATTCAACAATTGTTGATCCAGTTACTTTGGATACGTTAAAATAATGTAATAAAAATTGATGTCAACATTTTTCAGTTGAATGCGCTGGATGCTCTATTGCATATCCCAACAACGATACTAATTTTGACAAACTTAATCTTCAGGTAAACCGCGTTTACGATCAATTAATCATCCATTTCAGAT
Organism: Aphelinus atriplicis; assembly: GCA_020882685.1. Taxonomy (NCBI): domain Eukaryota; kingdom Metazoa; phylum Arthropoda; class Insecta; order Hymenoptera; family Aphelinidae; genus Aphelinus; species Aphelinus atriplicis. Next base: position 37,121,029 of record CM037076.1, on the reverse strand, counting down.
GATCGAAGGCCAAGAGACGCAAATGCATTTTGGAATTACACGTATTCCCGAACTATAATGTTTCGATTCAGAATAATGAATTAAGAATTTAAAACAAATTTGTGCTCTATAAAAAGTTTTCCGCAATATGTATATCCGTTGAAAAGCGTGCTTTTTTCAAATTTCTAAAATTTTCATTTGTTGCTCTTGGTTTCTGAGCGGGATTATTTCAAAATCAATTCAAATCATCAATTTGATAAAATATATAGCTACGATTTTATATTTCAATAGTTTCTTGGATTTTGTGCATGGAGTTTTGTGGTGGGTGATGGGGCACTGATCCCGGGGAATCCAAATATAGGTGTAGCAGATTGGAACGGAAAGTGTTTCGCTTTTAGTTCTATCGAAGCTGCCCGACATTTCGGAAAATATCCAGAAAGGTTTGCATAATTTTATACAGTTTTACAATCCGGTATTGATCATAATCTAAACGAGCAAGTCCATCAATTTAAGTTTCAATTGATAACAGAAATAAAATTGTTTTATTTACGATTCATGCTATACGATCTCTATGAGTCGCATGTATATATAGTTTATAACGAGAGTCTTGTTCAATTTCTACCAGTTTACGTAATTCTTTTTGTTTTCAGGTTTTTATACTTAGCCTTGGATATCATCCGGAAGCGTCCGGCATACATTCATTTATTTCAACTTTTCAACGATATTGAAATTATTACTCGTCGAGCGAGGTAACATTAAATACTTGATAGATAAGTAGATAGACGAAATAATATATTAATATGTGTATATAATACGTTTTTTAACATTTTTAAAGATTACCTGGACAATATATGCCACTGACAATTCGCCAAGATCAAGAAGTGCAAACTGTAAGGCATGTCTTACCAACTTTTATTGATCATGATTATTCTTCTAGTCTCTGGGAATATCGAAAACGAGCTTTACAACTCGTGAGTACCAAAATGATTGAAAGGATCAATATACTGATAACAATTACTGATTGTAATCAATTTTTTTTTTTTAATAACGTGTTGTTGGTGTGCATTAATTCCCTTTAAAATGACTATAATCTGATTCAAATAATTGAATATGAAAATATTTCCATCAGGCAAACCTCTGCCGATGTGTCACAAGAAGTACTCAGACAATGAAGTCTCATTTCCGAGCTGGAGTTTGTTTACAGAGTTTGATGCCGAAAGAAAAAGAAGTTCAGACAAGAAGAGAAATATCTACGAATACGCATAAATCGAAGAAATACATCACGGGTTTGCGGGGACGACAAAACAACGTTCAAGTTGTTGATTGCTCTTTTCACAAATAATAAGACTGATGTATCGATAAAAAATTGTGTTAACAAATTTTTTGGGAATTTCTTCCAGAACAAATATGAATTAGGACTGTTACATGAAATGTTACAGTTTTAGAGTTTTTTTTTTCATATATAAAAAATTGTAACAATAAATAAATTTAGGATTTTAATGGAGAATGCCATGACATTTTTCTCAATTATTATTGATGATCAAGAACAAACTGATTTTCCATAATACATTATTGAGAAGTGAACCGGAAAGTGGCGACCTATGGTATTGCAGTCAAAAATATTGCAGTCAATATATTTTCTTTGTTACCGACTGTTGGATAATCTCTATGCTATTGAGTATTGATGACTACTGATATCCTTTGACATAAATTTCGTATCCTAAAGAGGTGGTTCGACACTAAAATGAATTACAAAAATTCATATCTTTGGATGTTTTAATATTCTGATACAAATTGAAATATAATGTTAAAGGTGGCTAAAGACAAAAAAATCTTGCGACACAAAATAGTATGTTGTGTAAGTATAATATATATAATTTAATATAATAATATATTGTGAATAGAAAACAATGCAAAAAACTACTGGAAACTTTTTTGTTTCTCATCCATTTTAATTTTTCGAAGCGCATTTTTTTCTTCAAACGATTCTACACGGAGGCTTCGATATGAAGGTTGGATAATTACCAAAACCTTCAAAATTACGTCTAATTATCAACAATTATATTCATGTTTTGCACGCATCCCCATGTAAAACATATTGTTCCTCCATTTATCGTTCTTCTATTTCCCCCCATTTTCCCTATGAAACACTGGCTGTGACTACGTAAATTTAAATGATTCGGCCAATTTCATCTTGGTATGTTACATACATATTTCCACACGAAAATGTTTGGAGGAACAATCCGCGTTGAGAAAGATTACAACCGGATGAGAAACAAAAAAGCCCTAAGATCTTGCTAGCGATACTCAAGATTAGAAGTTTTTTAGAAGTTTGTTTTTATGATTTGGAACGCGCCCTTCGTTTTTTGAATAGGTTTGACAGATGATCTCAGACGACCAAAATTCTTGGAGTGTGAAGATTGAATGAATTTTAACTCCATATCTGAAATGTGTAAAGTTTTTCCAGAAAGGTTAATATACTCGGGCTTAATCTGCTCGAGTGAAAAATACATTGCAATTTTGCTTAAGGAATTTTTCTATGAGTCTGATTTTCTTTACAAATGCTCTATTTGTGCAGAAATGTGAGGATCTTTTCTGAAATTATTTGTCACAGCACAGGTCACCGTTTCTCTCCAGAGAAATTTGAATCCCTAATCTTTGTGGGATAATCTGAATTATAGCCATTACAGATATTATAGGAATATCCAATTATATAATGGTACATTTCCTGAATGTCATGTGAATTCTTCATAATTCGATATCCCTATCTAAAAGTGGAGGTAGCAGACACTTAGCAGTTAGCAAGTACAATTAATACTAACATAGATAGTTTGATGAGAGTCTACTTATATACTGTTGAACGGTTTGTATTTTTTATAATAGAACTCCAGGTCAAATTGCAACTTACCTTTTATTTATAGCAATAAAAATTAATAATTATTATATATCAATGTGGTATATCTGTTTACTGTTATAACAATGGTGACCACTTTGGATTTTCCCACAAGTTATCCCATCCTAATAAAAATACCAGAAGAACAAAACATTCTGAGAGATATTTTTAGTTCTCACGAATACACAAAATAAGTCATTTTTGATGAAAAGCATTGTTAATGTCATGATTTTTAAAATACATCCAAGATATACTACCGTACACACAACTTATCCATTGATCGTTTTTTTTACATAAATTAATTTTTATATGTTTCATCAACAAACATTCCATGATGAATGTTCTTCTATCAATAAAGAGCATTCGATCGTGGGAAAAAATAAAAAAACATTACATGTGTAACATATTATTTCTTTTGTCTATCACTTTGTTTGGTTCTTTGAAGCCATCGAATACGTACTCCATTTTTCTACCTAACGTCTGTCAAGTCAAATCTCAATGGGTTTGACTCAATAATATGACCAGTGAGTCAAAATATCTTAGTGCTTTGGTCGAACACTTTTTGTCTAATCTTTGAATTCTGTTAATTGAATAAGTAGGAAATACTCTTCAAACTGCTCGGATGTTTGATCGAAAAAACTTTACTGACATTCCACGCCTATTTTTCCACATTAGTCTTGTATAATGAGTATTTGGTTTGACTGTGACACTTAATCTTAAAGATAACATTGGTTAAGACAAGGATGCAACACCATCAGAACCTTCCCTCTTGCATGTTGAAGCGTTGAAAGACGCAATGAAAATAAATTACAGAAAATGTTGATATCGGGCGATGTAGTTTCAAAAACCCGTGCCGTTACTGAAATGAAATGAAACCTATTCATGCCAAATATACATTCATACATGATTGGTCTTGATGTTTGATATGAAATTTTAATAGTTAAGATCCAATGAAATATCTCGAGCTCACTTTTTGATCGCACAAGATAAAGACTATTCTGTATTGATCGGGTGCGTTACTATCGCACTGACGCTTTAAGCGTATGCACCCGACTGGATCAGGAAAATTTTGTCAGTCTGCAAGCAGCACCAATACGTGGCCACCGGGCAGCTTTTGGAGCTCGTTTTATGAGGGAGGACTGCGAATGCGTCACTTCTGTCACAGAAAGGTCTAATGAAGTCCTGTCGCAGGACTAATTGATGATTCCATACTCTCTGAGTCCAAAATAGTATAAATTGCATAACAGACGAACATGAGTAACGTTTCACCGAAGAAAACGGTAAAATTTGAACTTTAGAGAGTACGCGAACAGTGTATGCTCATACACACGCACACTAAGCCACATGCATCCACGAGATCTTCTCATCGTACACGCGGCTGTTTGATCTCCATCAAACAACACAGCAATTCCGGGTTACAGCATACATAGCCAGCTGGAATCGCTGGATATGCCACGTGTTGTATACACACACACACACACAGACACACAGACACGTACACACATGCAGTCGGTCGTCGGGTTGGGCGCGCGCGCGCGCCGGGGTCCGCGGGGTGCGGGCGAAGGGAGTTTGGGCGCGGGCGGGCCCAATAACCCGGAGCTGCGTGAATTGGGTGACGTGTCGGTTACCCAGTGGCGGCCAGTGGCGGCTCAGCCCGCAGCTCGAGAGCCGAGTGGAGCCGAGTGGAGCTGAGCAACGGCGGTGCGGCGGGTTCCGTTGGCGTCGTGCCCTCTCTCCCTCGCTGCAGTGCGCAGGTGAGTGACTCGCGGGGCTTTTACCGTTGGTCCCGCGTGGAAGGAGAGTAGTCGGACGGAGCGAGCCGCAGCGCCAGGGCCTGCAGTCGACTCCGTGAGGCTGTCCGACCAGCACGTGGGTAGCGCGAGCGGCGAGCCCCCCTGTAAATAAGACCAGAGCGCACAGAGCCGAGCAACAGGTAGGTCACTGACACCGTCTTTTGGAATGCAAGCCCGAGCCGCCGCGTCGCCGCTCCACTGCGCGCTCGGGGCCTCCGCGCCGCAGCGTACTCGCTTTATATCCATCCCATCGCACGCACGCACATGCGTACGTAAACAGGACACCTGCTCTACGCGCCAGTGTGCCAGCTGCTGTGACATTTTCAGCCCCCCGTTCGCACCTCTCCGCGCGGGCATAGCTGCCCGATGCGAGTGAGCTCCTGTGGCGCGACCCGCGCCTCCTTACGCCCGATTATCCCCGATAGCCGAGCAATCGCTCGCGATCTCCCGTACTGCGCCACTTTTATCCAACGTCAAACTGCACGATGAACAATTAATTAACGAATCGCGCGCGCGCCAGTTTTTCCGTTACCCCGCTCGAGTATACGTGTTGTTCTCCCGTGTGTACGCACCGGTTTCACTGTTCGACAACTCGCGCGCGCGTTGTTCCCCCCTATCCCCCCACGGGCCTGTTCCATATAGACGAATACGCGATCGGAAGTGATACTTCTTTGAAGGAGAAAATTATTAATGCGACGAATTATTATCCGTGGTTTGGATGGTTCTTTGAACCGACGGTCAGTTTTGTCGAGAAATGAAGAAAGAGGGTCGTTCGATCGAAACCTTGATTTGTGAATATAGAACACCTAAATACACCTACTTAAAAATCCAGTACAGTTCTTTTACCAAGTACAAACTAATTAGATATGATATAATATATTGTTCTTCAATAACCCCCCGAGACTGTTTTTATGGTTCCAAGATTTGAAATATTTGGAGCGGGACGAAATATTCAAAGCGCGTCGTTGCCGATACAATGGGGCCGTGCCGCGTAACTTATGATTAAACCATACTACCTCAAGAGAATTGAAGGTTTATAAAGATGAAATTCGGAAATATTTTACAGTGACTTCTTCCGTTCACTCTTGATTGGGAAGTAGTCGAAGAACATTTAAAAATAATATTCGACCCATCGTCCCATATTTTGGAAGTTACATTTTTTTTTTGATGATACAATCAAAATTACGTATAAGTTTTTCGAAATTGACTAATTCTCCTGCGTCAAAGCCGTTCGATGTCAAAAATCATGGGAGAAAATATTAATCCTATGCAGGATTTGTCAAATTTCAGTAGATTCGTATAGCCATCGCACGGGGTAAAATTCACCCCACTCAAAAAAAAAGTTATGCCCAGCTAAAAATCTAGAAATAGTATCTCAGTTTTCCTAACCAAGATTAATTTTTTAAATATTTTAAAACATTGACAAAGATAAGGTGAGAAGAGGACGGGGATGAAATTTACCTAGTGTGCACAATTATAATTGGATAGATTATTATTTAGATTGAGAAAAAAAGCAAAGTTTGCGCATTAGTTTTCAAACCGACAGGGACGTCGTTAAAATGATGTCACAAAGTGTAGCTTCATAATTCATCCGCCAAGAAAGGTATAATTTCGTCTTAATGACCGCCATTCTTCTTTTCCACTTATACAAATTAGTAAAATCCTCCTCGCAAATGATTCAGTAATTACGAATGTTTAAACTACTTAGGGTGCTCATAGGTTTCTAATCGATCAATTTAAACTTTCATACGAGGGGAAGAGTAAGTTTCATGCGATATTTCTTTATATTCTCAATGCGTGGAACATTCTCTAACGAAATTTTTGCTCAATTTGGACATACCACAAAACCCATTTGCCAGATTTCCGGAATAGTTCAATTTGGGTATTGGGCAAGCTCGACTCTATATTCTCGTAATTTTTCGCCCGTGAAAAATGCGATAGGAAATAGCAGAAAATAAGCGCAGGACGGCGCCAAACGGTAACGCATAAGTTTCCCAGTAATTACGTCAAGGTCTGACGATTATCGGAGGCTTGATAAGGGTTTCTTCGCAATGCCGTAGAAGCGGCCCGATGCGCCGGCATAATTATCCTACTTGTGAGTCACATAAAAGTGCCGGAAACTTTTGCCCGCTCTCGCTTTTCCAGTTAATTTTCTTTATTAACGAAATTCTTTTTGGCGAGTGTATCATCGTGCCATTGAATATTTTCCCATATACACGAATAAAAAAAAACTTCACGAGTTAGGATTCTAGTTGACCGATTAATTTTATCGCCAATATAGTACCGAACCTTTCGCATTGAACAATATACATATTTTGACTTTATTCGGTATGAATCTGATTTTATTCTAATTTAAAATACTCGTGGATTCGATAAGAAGATTTTTATCTGCACATCTGCACATGGTCTTGTTGTTATTCTTATAATTATTTCTACGCGAAGATTTTTCCCCGAAAAAATGTTTCTCAATGCCAAACGTGTAGACTCGAGTTGGCTACGAGAGAATAGCGCACTCGCTTGTTACGCGTACTCGAGTGGTGGAAATTATTTCTTTCCAAGTCGTTTGCATAAGAGCGCATTTTCTAGAAACGTTGTTTAAAATTTCTCAAAAGGCAAGACATACCAAAAATCATTTCAAAAGTATACGAATTTTAGTTACGCTTTAAAAGTGGACTTTATTGTTTTACAAAAAAGTATAAATTCTAATCGATTTGAATCGTATATTTGGATCGAAACCAGAGATGGTCGAGTCAAAAAAATAATTCAAGATGAGGATTCAACTCGATATTTCTGAACTATACGTCTCAATAAACTTCAATTTCATCAAATATATTGAATACTGAATTGAGATCAGCGAGTACTGTCGATATTGAACAATAAAATGTTATTTCACATCCTTACTGATAGTTTTCAAAATAAGTGAATAACAAAGTATTATTACATGACTCATCGATGATATAGCATAATGATGATAGATATACGGAATATTATAGTTTCGTGAACATTTTATGATCATGCGAAATTTGTTTTATCAATGAGAAATACTTTAGTTACTCAATTTATTGCTTTCGGACATCATAGAAACAACCATTGCTGTAAAATACTAGAGATAAATAAAATTTCATGGAATTCACTTGACAGAAATATTAAGTGACTTGATCTCCAAATTATTTGAAACTTAAAAGAACAATTATTTTGGATCATTTATGATTTCATCAGTTACTACATTCAAAACCCGTTATTCCATTGATAATCTGAAAAATGAGAACTTTCATTTTATCACAAGTAACTTCAAAACTAATTCATACAAATTATAAGCGCAACACATCCTCGTCAATTCAAAGTTAAACGCAAGGATCATCGCGTCAAAATATATTCGTGTACATCGTGCTTGAAGTTCACCCCAGTGAGTAGTTGTCTGAAAGAGTCTCGCGAATCTCAATTTTCATACGAACAACACGAATCAAAGTCGTACACATGAGTGGGATCGCCGCTTGAACAGCGTTCGAGACGGTCGAGCGACCAAACAAACCTCATTCACGGTTTGATTTTTCAAGTTTTCGAGTAGACGCTCGCATGCGCGCGCGCGCGGCCGACCTGCTTTGCTCGGCGGCAACTCGCCTTGGGAAAAGCGTCCACTTTTAAAAACCACTCCTCGAGGACTCTCGAGCCACTTTTGAATACAGCTATACTCTCGAAGCTACACCTCGCAGCGAGTCGTTAGCGAGCGGTGGAAAAAAAAAGTTCGCGCCGTTAATTGGGCACATGTGTACGTGTATATATATAGGCTCGCGGGCGCGCGGGCCGTAGCGGCTGTTGACCATCGCCGGAGGATCTGCAGCCACGCGGAGTCTGCGGCCGGCAGGCGTAAATATAAAAAGCCCGAAATAACAAAAGAGGAACGGGTTTTTGGTGCAGCGCTGCTGTTGCACGCACTCGCACACGGGCTTACGCGTGTACACGCGAACGGAGGAGGCGAGTTTCGCGCTCGGACGCAGCCGATGAGTAACAGTGCGTACCGTTACATGGCGCGCGTTGGCTCGCGCGCACACCACCGCACCGCCAGCGGGGAATGTCAATTCGGTGCGCCGCTCGCGCGCGCGCGCCTATTATACCGTAAGCCGCTCGAATCGCGAGATGCGCGCAGGACCCGGACACGTCGCGCTCTTTCCTTCGTCGATTCACCACCGACCAATTCGCACACGCCGCGGACACTCGGCCCGGGGCTCGCGTGCGCCCGCGCAACAGGATGCCAATGGAAAGTGCGGGGCTTTTCCCCCGAGCGGTGTCCTGACAATCGAGCCGATTGTCACCCGGTCGCATTTGTTTTATCGAGCGTTTATTATTACAATTCATCCGAGCTGACTCCAAGGGGAAATGTCTGTTCGAGTCGATCGGCCAGCCTCGTAGCCAAGCAGCAAGATTACTTTCCCTGCGCGAGTAATGCAGGAACCAGTAAAAAATGTTCAACCACGCCGACGCATCGGAAAGATTTTACGATAAAAATTTCATTTAAGGAGGAATTTATCGAGGCTTATAACCACTACAAGCTATGCCTATATGCCTTCGATCAATTGCCACTTCTTCAGATCTTACTCAATAGCTATGACTTTAATCTGAAGATATACATCCTCCCATTAATTATATAGTGCATTATTAGATGGCTGCAAGTCGCTCAGACGTATCGTATAGTTCGGCTCGCGCGCGTCGCATTATATATATACACGTGTGCGCGCGCGCCCGTTAACAAGCAGGAGCAACGGTATGGATGTGTAGCTCGCCTCGAGGCTCACAGCACCCAATCCTTTTTCCGGCACTGGCTCTTTCCAGTTTTGAGCAGCGCACGTAAATTTGGACGCAACTTAACGGCACTTTGCCGGCCTTGGCTTCCATTTTTGGTCCACCGATTTCGGCTGGTCATTGGGTGAATGGGCGTCTCCGGAATGTCCCGCCGCTGACTCGCAGCTTGTTTATACCGTTTCAAGTTAAGAAACGAAAAATAATCTAGAGATCGAAAAGGACATGGAAACTGTTCGATATCGTGTCTCCTCCGCTTCACTCCGCTTCACTTGACTAGAATCATAGTTTTGTTTTCTTCAACATTTTCGAGCGATCAGTTCCGTATCGATTGAGTAAATAATCATACGACCGTACTATATTTTTTTGTTTATTTTTCTTCATTCTTTTTTGACTAGTGCAGTCCCTCGTACAGTGTGATATTAGGAATGATATTAGTTATCTTCATCCACTAAGTATTCGTTATCTTGTCCTTGGAAGGCTATTTGAAAACAATCGATAGGATAAAATGTATATAATGTACTTAGTAATTAAGTACGAATGTTTTCTTGAGTGCCAAATTAGTGGATGATAAATAATGAGGCTATCTTGATGAATTTGGATCGAATGTAGAACAAAACTCTTACTATGAATAATGTATATCGATGAAGAGTTGTTTCGCATAAAAATTTTAATACGAATCCACATTGTTCTTTCGAGTATATAGGAAACACTATCCCGTTTTGAATATGTAGGCACAAAGTATACATCTTTAATTTAGTATGATGTTCGCGGCACACAGGATAAACGGTATATACCTCATCAAGATGCCGTTGTATGTCTCTTCTACACCTCGATAGAACGATGAATGTTAGTTTCGAATAAGTTTGCTTGTCTTCTATTGCGTTGATACATTCCACAAAGATGGCATAAAAATATAAATCATCTAGATGCGAATCAAGATAAATGCAACTCATGAATTTGAAATGATAAATATTTATTCTAATTTTCAGATAAACATGATTTTTCGAACGAGTAGCTTAGTCATCATACTCGCGCTTACCGGGTGCGCGTTGTGTGAGAATGACGATGATACATCGACGGTGTTTATGGAAGCTGCGCAGGCGCTGTTCGAAAACAAGGAGGCGATCGGTGGACTCCAGGGTGTAGCGAGAGCTTTCATGCAAGGTGATGGGAAGCAGGTAAATAGGAGAGCAGTTTTCAAAACATTTTATTGGCTTTATTACTGGAATTCGCGTGAAATAAGATTCAATCGTTTCCAGCAAAGATGTAAGCATTATGAAAAAAGTACGAAAAAAGTACAAATAGCCTTTATATAATAGTTTATGATTTTCTGTATATTTTGCTACAACTTCTTTATTTTTGAGAATCATGTGAAAAAAAGCTCGGGCCAATTACTAGTCCACGCCTCAAGGGTTGCAATACGTTTATTTATACTTTTCATCGGAACATTCATATGCATTTTGAGAAAACACTTTTCTAAAGCGTTTTATCGATCTGTTGTCGACAAAATGTTCACGCGATTTGATCCACCAAATTGATCCCATCAAAAGTGAGATTTATCTTGAAAAACAAATGCTATTCGTCCACGCAGAAATCGGGCGAGGGTCTAGGCCAGCTGCTGACAGGACTGGGAAGTCTGATGAACAGTGGTGGTGGAGGCGGAGGCGGAGGCGGAGGTGGCGGAGGCATCGACCTGTCGCTGATCGGCGACATCGTCAGCGGGCTGTCGAGTCTGACCTCCGGCACCAAGTCAAAACGCTCTACGGGCAAGCAGCAGCAGCAGCAGCAGCAGCAGCACCAGCACCAGCAGTTGCAGCACAACGAGGTGGAGAACGAGCAGGAGGACAAGCCGGCCGGCTTCGATTTCGACAGCATGATCGGCTTGGCGTCTGCCTTCCTCGGCCAGTCGGGCAACGCCGAGGGGGTGATGGGCTTGCTGCCCCTGGTGCTTGACACCTTCTCCGGCGCCAAGGGCCCCGGCTCCAGACACGACCACTCCGATCACTCGTGGTTCATGCCGCCCATCCTCGAGCACGCCCACGTCATGTGGGACCATTTCAGGTGAGATATAACACTCGTGCTGATTGCGAGTTTTCTAAGTGCGCCTGTGTTTTCTAAGACTTACGAATTGATATCACGGACTATCGTCTCCTGAACATTCTCTACTTGCATCAATAACTAAGCTAATTTGTATTATATATTAATGAATTCGTTGTTACTGCTTAGTCTTTGTGTACCAATACGAGAGAACTTTCACTGGTACTGAAAAACCATATTGATGGCTAGCGTCATTATTTTCTATTTTTCTGATATTGAAATCCACGGACGATTAAGTAATCATTACACTGAACCAGTTGAAAGGTATAGCATAACTATACCAAAGTTCAAACTCGCTGGCAGGAATTTCGAGTAGCTCTTTCTTGTATAACACATTTTTTCAGATGATATGTCTTAACATATCACATGTAATCTGTTTATGAGTGAATTATAGTTGGCGCAATTTTAATGATTCCAAAGCACACGTTTGAAATTTACCACAATTGTGCATCAACTGTCAGATATGATGCAAAATTGTGGTAAATTTCGGCCGCAGAGAGAGCAGTGGCCGCAAAGTGCCAACTTTACGTCCTGTTGTTAGCAAAGAATGACACTTTTCTTCCGCGGATTACGAGTGTATAGTATATTCACCTTGCTTATCTAGGCTATTTCGGTACGCGCAAACATTTTTCGTGCCGAAATCGCCTAACCTCGCTCAGGTGCATAATATACTACCTTCACAGTACCCAGTTTTTCTCCGAACATTACACGTAGAATGTAAAAAAATAATTAAGTAATGTTTGTTTATTTTTGTTCCGACTCTCCATCGAGGCACTGCAAGTTTTGATGATTTCAATATATGTAGAGTTAAACTATACAAAATAAATATCACGTTACATCGTTACAAATACGTAAATAATGGAAAAAGCAATGTAAAAGTACGAAAATTACAACCCAACTGTTTCGTCGAAACGAATGGGTCAGCTTTGCCAAACGGAGAAGGGTCCAATAAAAGACTATAAACAACAACTGAACGTTTATAGATGCAAGAAAATTCTCATGCGAACCCATTGCGATTTTTGTGTACTACAGAAATTCGGATTTGGGTCAGACGCTGTGGAAGAACAGCGGACTGGCAAACATCGTGGGCACAATGACGGACGACGACGGCCGCATCCAGTGGGAAAAGATAATGGAGAGCTTCGAGAACCCGCCCCTGAGGCGACGCTGGATCGGCTCACTCACCAACTTTGTCGCCGAGTGGATGGCTCACGTGTCCGACCCGGCGACCCAGCAGCGATACCTGTCCACGGCACAGTTCATCGGCAACAGTTTCCTCAAGTCACAGGGATACCCCAAGTCCGTCATGTTCGAGCCGTCCCGGCCCACCGAGAGTCTCTCAAGGTTCGCTACTTCCGCAACTGTCGCTTTCCTCTTTCTTGCTTCGGGCACTCGCTTGAATAACGTGATTCAATTTCCCGAAATTCAATCGAGCAACTTTTCAAAAACTATCCTTATTCAATTCTGAACTTGACGAATAGTTGCAGCCGGCCGGGGAAACCACAACTAATTATGAGACTATTATGTTCTATATAGAGTTTGTTATCGTTCCAAGCATCGGTTTTGACCAAAGTCTAAACATTTGCACTAGGTATATAATGTTCGCTCGAATGCACTGCTTCAGCGAATACGTAGAATACTAAAGCATTGAAGGGTTGAAAATTGTTACATGAAAAATCAAATACAATTTCAGGCTCGCCAATGTTGTAGCACAACGTCATTTGAACATGAAGGTCGATAGTTATCAGTACATCAAGCCTGCGATGGCTTACCTCCAGGAGCTGACAAACTTAGCCTCCGAGAAGGGCTTCATTATGTCGCGAATCAACGCACGCGAACTCAGCACCAAGCTCCATGACTCCATCAACAATGGTTTTATTGCTCCGATATTGAAAGTAAGTTGATGGTTTATTCCACTTCGATCATTAGCTTCTTAACCAGATGAAAATGAGAATTTAACTCATCGAGCTGGGCTTGTATCGAACGATAGTTTTTTCATAAGTGTGGAAAAACAAGGTTCAGCGGTAAATTTTTCAATTAGCCTAAAGTAAACTCTGAAAAATTCCTGAAAAATGATTTTTTTATGAATATTTTTTCATTTGATTTTTTGTACGATGAATGTATCAATAAAAGCAAACCCACTGTTGAAATAACCCTTAGAAGAAGATAAAAATCGACGTAAGTCAAACAGAGTCAAATAAAGTAGTTGATAAAATGCGAAAAATCCGCGGATTCTCGAGCGAAGAATATACGTGGGTATTTTATTTTTCAGTAATGAAGCTAATAATCATTCGCATTACTTTCCAGTCTTACAGAGCATACAAATGGGGATCGAAGCTGCCTCACTGCGCAGCTCAAATTCTCTGTACAATCAATCAGAGGCCATCGTCGGCAGACAGCAAATCCAACGATGTCACCAAGTTCCGCACCGGCCTGACGAAAGTGGCGAGCTTCCCTGCAGCTTGGGCCATCAGTAATAAGAATCCCAACCTTAGCTTTTGGTCTCTTTACGCAGCAATTTTGGAAACAAGCAACTGCACAGTGAGTATGATTTCATCCTATTTACCAAAGAGTGCACTGCCTATGTTCGATTCGATAAAAAAAAAAACACCCTTCATCTACACAATACATACATATCTTTTTATTGAATTCTCAAAATTCACGAACAATAAAAAAAAGTCACACTTACAATATTATGGTCGTGTTTTCAATAAATAAACAATGAACAATCAAACGAATGTGACGATGTAAAGACAATCGCAAGTAAACGTCATGGCATAATTGCAGGAGAAGTACCCGGTTGACTGCACGGTTTTCCACGACGAGGAGATCCGAGTGACTACGGAAGAGTACGAGCACAGTGAACTCTGAACGCAAGTCTTTGAGTCCACGATTTATCCGTCGGTAACATAGAAGAGACTGTTTAAAATGTCGAAAGTTAACATAATGTAAGAGCGATTTTGCGTAACTAAAATTTATCAACGATGAACTCTGTGAAATGGATCTGCTCGGCTTAGACCATTATAAACTAGTTATGTATAATTATGTGAAAATAATGGTGACTCGAGAGTAAATTTTTAAGATGATGAACTACGGACGCAGTCAAGTTGTGAGATCCACAACGACTAGATTTGTTAATACATAAACGTAGATAGTCGAGTCGTATAAATAATTTTTGTAAATATTAGATAAATGTCAAATAAAGTGTAAGTGAGACGAAAATGTGTTTCTCAGAAATCAGTGCCCTTCTAATTGCTCCACTTTACACAAGTTTAGTTCAAGTTAAGGCATGGATCATCGTTCACTTTTTCTTTATACTTTTACATGCCCACTCTAACCCTTCCTGAAATGTGAACAAGTTTTTGTTAGTCACTTATACATCTTAATTGTTAGTTAAGAAGGTTAATAATTATTGATGAATGATTATGATCGAAAATTTAATAAAACCTAAGGTACGTTAGTTTTTTCTAGAACATATATGATATACATATGATTACATATATGATCGATTATGTGAAAAGTCTATTGATTGACTTACTTTGATACCCTTTCCATCTGTGGCGACACAAGATTGAATCTGCCAGTCTCGATCTTTAATATTATGTAGTCCTAGGGCCTCAGCAATGTCAGCTGCTGTCACGGATTGAGCCACGTCTTGTTTATTTGCATAAACGAGAAGTGGAACTCCACGAAGTTTATCTTCGGCTAAAAGTTCCGATAGTTCTTGACCGGTTTCCTCCAACCTGTTCGTATCTGCACTGTCAATTACGTATATCTGAAATAATTATCGAATGGAGGATGTAAAATTATTTTTTAACTTAAGGAAATAAATGGAGTTACATAAAATGTTTGGTTAATTGATTATGGAAATTTCATACGATGATTCCTAATGAAGGAATAGTTCTCCACGCGATACATAATTAAGAATTATTCTATATGACTAAACTTACAAGAACATCAGTGTTATCAAAATAGTTGCGCCAATAAGGACGAATTTTTCTGGCACCTCCAATGTCCCAAACATTCAATTTGAATCCTTCACTTTGTACACTCTTTATATTGAATCCTTGTGTAGGTGTTACCTAGAATTTGTTCGAAATGCAAATGAGGCTGTGAATATAGAATTCTCGTTTCCACTTTTCTTCATACCTGCGTTATATCTTCATTCGCTAAGCGACGTAAGATCGTAGTTTTCCCGGCATTATCAAGTCCTAATAACACTAGTCGTAATTCTTTGTCAGGGTTTGAACGGAGCTTACGTAAGATGGCCAAGAGACCCTACAAAGGAATATTTTATTCTTCTCTCTCCAGAGTAATTGTGATGGAAATTAGAACATGAAAATATTTCAAGCAAGCTTGCGTGCAGAGATCAATTTAATTCGATATGATACCTTCAATGTACACATTAAAAACATAGATTTTCAACGAAAAATGTTATGAGATACCATGACATCAATAGCCATGCTGCGTAACGAGATTAGAATGTAGATAGAAAAATACTTCACGTGTCCATAAATCGATGATCTATTTTTTATAGACCCAAGGAAATCCTATAAGTTTGTGGAGGGTGACACAAGATATCATAGTTGAGTGTCAAATACAATCTATCATGGATTATTTTTTTAATTGGTTTGCCAGAGGATGATTATATTTTTTTATATGAATTAATTTTCCGAAAGCCTAACTTTCTTACTGAATGTTAGCAAAAGAACACTACTTACTTCATAGGAAATTCTTAATTTAACGAAAAGTTTATGCATTTTTAAAATTTGTAGAAAACATAAATTCGATTAATTCAACGTAAGGGCCACAAGTACATACGTTCATAAATAAGTAGCGAGAATCTTTGAATTTCACTCGTTTTGAAGGAGATAATATTATTGAGTTTCTGGGAATTTAAAAACTATCAAACCATTTAGTCCAACTATATTTGCATGTATATGAGCAGTTCCCACGATCCCAAAGATTTGAGAGCTATTTTCGTAAAATCACGTAGAACAGCACATTGACTGTTAATAATATTTATGATGGAGTATCGTAATTTTTCAAAGGACCAAGAGCTATACACAGATATTGGGGTTGTAAAAGGTCACGTGACACCCCGATATACGTGTCAATTTAGAGAAAATTAACAGAGGCCTTAAGGGCGAAAACTGAATTTTATTTTTTTACGCTTTCTCAGGACGAAAAACTCCAAACGAGAGCTAAGATAAATTTTTGAGACGACAACAGTTACGGGATATTTATTTTTCTTTGCTAAATCGGTGATTAAATTTTGAAATTTTACCTCGAAAGTGTGGAACGATGCCATAACCTGCATCATGCGTTTACCTCCGGAAGCAGAAGCAGCTCCACACGGTATACAGTTTACGGAGGTGAACACACGTAAGGTTGGCAGGTTATAATGGCTTTATTTCGCACTATCGAGCTAAAATTTCAATCTTCAATTACCGATTCAGCAAGAGAAAAAAATTATTCCGTAGCTGCTGTCACATCAAAATTTTGATTTTAGCACACATTTTAAAATCAAAATGCGCCACGCTCCTCCACGCGTTACTCAATTACTGGAATAAAAAAGTCTCATATTTAGAAGGGCTATATTAACGTAAAAAAACGTCAACTATCGATCTTGACTATTTAAAATAACAATAAAATGGCTTTGTGAGATGGTGGTGGAAAATGGTGTTATTTTTCTGCGAAAACGTGAACATTTTGGAAAACTAGATTCACCATCGGAAAGCTGAGAAAAAACTACATCAATAGCATATCCGACATTATTTAAATATTGCTCTGGGAGTCGAAAACAAGCGTCTAAAGCGCAAGGTTTTAGCGTCCGTGCGCCGGTTCTGGAGAGTTGACGTAAAACACCCCATATATATAGAAGGGTGTCGCATGACCTTTCACAATCCCAATACTCTTATAGCTACCCTTCTAACTTTCTTTCGAACAACTTTTCAAAACAACGCGCTAATTCCATCGACAGCGCCTTCCATTGGTGATCTAAAATCCGTCTGCTATACTTTAAATGCGCGAGAGGGGTTATGGTGAACTTGTGAAGTGTGCAGAAACAAAATCCATAAATTACTGCGATAAGAAAAATTTCAATTTACTGACCATTTTGAAAGTGGTTGTTCTGTTTATGAAAAAACGAAGTTTATCAAGAGAATCTGTGAGTTTTATCACATAGTCGCTACCAAGAAGTCTTCAATCTTCATCAGGTATTTATATTTGCAGTAACTATATTCATATAATTTGACTAAGAAAATTAGAAATCTCAATAATTCATTGATATGAATAATATGTCCCGGGACATTTTATTAAGCACTTGTCAATGTGAAGACTGTTTTTTGTTTTGCTAACCATCGGTTTCAGTTGTCATGGTTTTCAATAATACACGTAGATGGTACTGACAGTGCCATCTACCGTTGAGAGCTAAAATTACTGTTTGGGGAATGTGGTCATTAGTCGATAACTCAGAATTCAAAATTCAAAATTTACCAACGTAAGGGAATGATGAACTTCATATTATCCAAAATTAAAAAATTAACGAGTTTATGTGATTTTTTCTGTACTGAAACCCATACAGATATCCCTTTAACTGAGGGTACCGTTTTTCCTAAGTACAATTTTGTAATATTGAATATGGCAAGATAATTCACAATTTAGGAACTGTTCTGATATAACAAGAACTGCCTATGAATCACTGTAACTAGTGTAATGTGTTAACATCATTTCACCATGTGAGTTGATCATTTTAATGAAGATACATTGAATCTTCTGACAGTGCCTGCTCAGGAAGTTCAAATGATCTATATCTGTGGATTTAGTGGAAGTGTAATTACCAACAATTACCAATCTGATGATGATGGAACAGAATCATCAATTGATCGATGGACCCAATTGAAGTATGATGGAATTACTGATGTTGAAATTGCCTGGGACTATCTTCTTGTTTGGAAAAACGACAATCTACATGTAGCCGGGAAGTTTCTTGCAAATAAACAATGTACACCTCTTCAAATCCCCGGAAATCAAAATATAAAGTTCGTAGCTCAAGACGAATATTTGAAAAGCTCCTATAACCAGATAATGATATTAAGTATATGATTAGTCATGTTTTTACTCGTTGAATTTTGCATTTCTAGATTCAAACAAGCAATTCCAGGCTCTGAAAACATAACAGTTTTGACGAACGAATGTGATATATGGATTTTCAATATTATCGGTAATAGTTGGAAAAGAGTTCCGGATTTCATTTCAAAGTCGGACGAGGTCGAGAAAGAATATGTAGTTAAAATTGCCCAAGGCCGGTGCACAGTTGCCTTGACCAATTCAGGTCATGTTTTCAATATCCCTATATTATTGGATGCCGATCCAGTCAAGTTTATTGATGTTGCTTGTGGGTTTGATCACACAATTTTACTCGCGGAAAACGGAGATATTTATTCTGTAGGAATGGGAACGTGAGTATAACTTTTATAGAACTATTATGATGCATATTACAGGCATATTACACGAGTGGACAAATTCATAATTCTCAACGATTGTCTGCATAAATGTCTGAAGTATGTTATATCTTCTATTGAAAAATTGAAAAATGAAAAATAATAAAGAAGACAATGCAATTACATGAAAGGCAATATAGTAGGATATAAGTAAATAAGATAATTGAAATAAATGTTCGACATGAAATACACTAGAATCTTACGGTCCTTTTCCATAGGCGAGGCCAGTTAGGTCACGGTGATCTAGAGGACTGTGATGAGCCGAAACTAATCGAAGCCTTAGCTGGTTTAAGAGCTATACAGATCTCAGCAGGTGGCTGGCACAGTGTTGTAATTACGGATCAGGTAAATTGAAAAAAAAAATCTCAAGTTCTGCCTTCTTTTTTCCAATGGTCTTTAATTTTCTGCACTCACAGGGGGATATGTATTCTTGGGGCTGGAATAATCAAGGACAGCTTGGCCATCCTTCTATTGAAAATGTGATAGCGATACCAAAACTTGTTGATTTCATGAACGAAACGAAAGAAGTCATTGAAACAAATATTAACAAAGTAGCGTGTGGAAACGCCTTTACTATATGCAGGACTGGTAAAATTGGCAATAGATAAATAATATTCAAATAACGAGTACGTTGATTTTATTCATTGAATAAGAATAATTTTCAGATGCCAATGAATTCTGGGGATGTGGGTCTAATAAATATGGCCAATTAGGACACAACAGAAAGGAATTCCCCCTTTTTAAACACTTTGTAAAGTTAGATCTGAGTGATATTCACGGACCAATCGACGATTTCAAGTGTCGTGAATGGAGTACGTGTCTTTATTTGCGATAAGAATGTAATACAGTGGGGTGAAGTGATCTTAAACTTCATCAACTCTCTTCATTTCTTTGTGTTCGTCAGATTGCATGAATTCGTGAGATTCAATAGCACTAGAGAGAGGTAAAATGAAAATGTCTGGATCGACAATGTTTGCTGCAGAATTTGTCGTTGGAGTTGTAGGTGTTTCTTCTGCACTTTTTCCAAGTGACTTTCGTTTTTTCTTTGTCTCTGTACACGTTAGAAATCATCAAAAATGTTTCATAATACCATCATATATGAATTGTTCATTTTAACAATATATTTGAAGATTGAATTGAAATTAGCTTACTATCTTTTCTAGCAGTAGATATTGTGGATAATTTTCCAATTAATTCCAATTTCTTGATGGTTTTGGGTTTTCGGATATGATAGGGTAACGTATAAAGAGACACGTTTGTCTGTTGACTGAAGTTGAGTTGGATTAAAGTATAATCTACTTCTTTGCCAAATCTGTTGATATAAGAAGAGAAGAATATAAATCATTTAATCAATCAAATCATTTAAGTTGCGAAGTAATTAGATGATTACGATAAATTATGATTTTTCAGTGAGAAACATTCACAGTCAAAACATCTTATTTTGATAACAAAATGATACTCAATAGAAATGACAATTGAATACAACGTGGTGTTGTTGATTCAAATGTGTTAAATTGATTAATATCATTCATTTGCAGAATAGATTATTTATCTTCCTGAATAGTACAAATACGTACATTTCATAAGTTACTTCTATTAATACATACAGCAGTTTCTCTAAATCATCTATACATCTTGCTTTAGACTGTTTTGATACACGCTCTGTATTATGACTTTCGACTTCTTTCGATTGATTACTCTGTAAGAGTTGACTTATTTTATCGTACAATGAATTAATTACTTAAGCATAATACTGAATCATTTACAGTCAAAGTTGTTTCAGATTTGAACTCGATCTGTTCTCTTTCCATTTGTAGACGATCTATATACTTCATCGGAAGATGTATTGTTTTTCTTTCAAAAATATCAGACAAAGCTTGATGAAAAATTTGGTTGGTTAACGTAAAAAAATCTTCTCTTGACAAACCTGTTGATGAAAATTACTCGCGTTGAACATTATACGTTGTATCCACTGTTTAAAATATTAGTTTAAAAGGCTAACTTGGGTTGTCACATATGAATTTCATTTCTTCAAATATCCAGCTAATGAACAGTTTATAATCATTTTCAAATAAATTATCTGAATATTCGATGAGTTTTTGGGATAAAGTTTTTAAAATCCAACTTGAAAAAAGGTTTGTATTGCTATCTTCAATATTGAGAAATTCCCCTAAGAAGCTGGGATATGCTTTATTAGAATAGTTTCCACATATTTATTTTTTATAATTTACTCAACTCTATGATATCCCATGGTATCCTTGATTTATTTTCTGGTATTATTTTGGCTTGTTTTATCATCTTTTTTAATATGATTTGAAATTGTTCATGGTCAACTAATGGGATGTTTAAATCATTTGACATCTTGTCCCAGAAAAAGAGGCCATAAACAAGTAAATTAGTATTCATAATTTAGACATAAAATGTTATTCCAATTTTATGTTCCTCCAATATGAGATTAGTAGTCGAAAATGGTTACTTCATCCGGAGCGTATGCAATATCTTCAACATTTATTCCTGGAAGTGGTTCGTTTGTCATCTTCAAATATTTATCTTCTCATGAATATTTCAAGACAAATAAAATGTTGGTTGGACTATGATACATAACTGAAAGGGTTAGTTTTGGAAAAAAATATTATCGGGACAGATATAAATATATGATAACATCTTGACCACATTCGAACTGAAGTTCTCCCGTGAAACTCAAAATAAATTATTAGTAACAGATCATAATATTTATGTAGAATAGATTGACTTTTTCAGCTAATAAAGTATCGATGTCATGAATTTCAAAACCAGTTGTAACAGATCATATGTGTAAAATATTTTCATCTGTAACAAACTAAGGATTTGAACAGATGATGACATAATAATGAAATTATGGAAAAAATGCAGACGACAGGAATATATTTCATATGCGAATGAAATGAAATAAAAGAATGTTTCAATGAAAAAAAAATTATGTAGGGGATGATTGCTAAATAGTTGAATAATAATAAATAAATATTGACCAAGGAATAATATTTTTTCTTTTTTATTCATTCATTTTATTTGTTTTTTTCCATATTTTGTTCAATATTTTCAGAAAATAACACTCCAAAGCGAAAAAACCGTATATTTTCACCAATCCCAATGTTTATAATATACACATATTTATATATTATATTCATCGTATAATATATATTATATATGTATATTCACGTATATAATGTATACTTTATATTTTATGTATAATAATGTTTATGTGTCGTAGCGCATACTTTAGACTGTTTATGTATCGATACTTTTATAATTTGATCGATAAATTACAAATATTGAAAAACATGAAACAGATACAGCCACACAGAACACGTGAAATTTGACGAAAAACAGGCGTATCTTGAGACGTTGTATTGTACTTCAAGAAAGAGAAAAGGTGTTGCGCAGTGCATGTATACAAAGATTCTTACTTTATACGATTTTCCAATACTCTCCTTTTCTGAAAATGAAGGCACGTTTAAATCAAAACTATTGAATCCCATCTTCAAGTTCACATGTTCGAGGAATTTGCTTTTCTTGAAAAAGTTGTTGGATATTAGTAGCATCTACGTTTTCTTCATTCATCTTCCCCGAGAAATTGAGAAAAGATTCAATCGAGATAACTCTAGAGAATTTTTCTGGGCCTTCTTTTCTTGTAAGTCTAATGAAATTCAATACTTGGCTGCTACTGTAAATTTCTGTCAATCGATGGTCGATAAATCTAATGATTATATTACTTGGCTATTATGCGAGATTGAATAAAATACCTAAATGAAGAAATGACTGATTCTAAGGAAATGTCACCTGTTTTCGTCAAAATAATTCTCGAGTTCACTATGTGACCGACGTACTTGAATATTTTTTCACACCGAAGTCAAAAAGGCAATACGCAGTATGAACTTACCTAATACATGTGTGTATTTGTTTTTTTCTGCTCTCTCACTTTCTCTTTCTTAATATGTATGCGCGTGTACGATAAATTTACAACTGTCTCTTCTCTACTCTTTTTCTTATCCCATTTATTACGATAATTATGTTTATAACGAAATCTCGACAGAGCGCTCGAGATATACATCGGCATTTTTGTATGTATCATTTAGCGAAATATTGTGTCCTTTGAGCTTTCATCGGTTGTCCTTCCGTCTCTCAGCTGTTTCGTATATTTGTACAATCAACGATAATGATTAAATGGTTAAAAAAGGTATCTTTCCTCGGTTTAGTTCCATTAAATTCCTTTACGCTTCGAGATACATCGGACAGGGTAGAAATGCGTCAAAGGGTTGACGGACAGAAGAAGAAACAGAGAAAAGAGTTTATGTATAAGGTTTGTTCCACTTGATTCATAGATTATTTTTCCAAGACTCAGCTTGGCTCTTTCGTATACTCACAAGGATCAACAAATCCTTGACTTATAGGTTTGACGTAGAAATATTTTTAATCATTTCTTTCAAAAATACAAAAAAGTGAATGAGTTGACAGACTTCATGAATACAATTGTAAAGAAAGTAGACGCAACATGTGACTTCATACTTTATCAAATGCAGGATGATAGACATCAATGCAGAACTTGAGAATTAAAAAAATGTTGATTGCATGCATTATAAAGAAATAAATTAAATTCACTGAAAAAATAATTTTTAAAATCGATTTTATTGAAAATAATACAACAAAATGTTTCGTAATAATAATTAGAATTAATTAATAATTATCGGTACGTAATGATCTACTCGATATCTAAAAAATCATGCCTTATATCGACAATTAAATAATAATAATAATTTTATTATCCTTATTATTATCATTAATCAAAATAAAATAATAAATGTAATAATAAAGTAACTATAATTAATAATAATAACTAATAATGATAATAATAATAATGTCGTTGAATATAATGTATCAATAAACAAACATAATAATTAAGCTAATAATAATATACTTGCATCATTCGTCATCATCGTCTTCTCGATCATTTTTAAAAAGATCGTCGCTTCAATCTATCAATTAATAATGCTTTCAACTAATTAATTTCATAATTAAATTACGCGTTGCTTGGATATGCACATAGAGATATAAAGTCATTTTTGGTCCCACCTAACTGCAAACATTATACATTCACACATTGTTTCTTTATCGTTTTTCTTGTTTCATTAGTTTCGTTTCATATATTTTTCCATAAATCGGAACACTTAATTACAAATACCTTTCATTCGCTTTCTCACTCTTACACTCTTCCATGTGTATAAGTGACAGTAATATCGAGAATAATCGGTTAATCAATCAAAAATCGCATTCGCACAAGTATCATGTTCTCGATCAATACAATTAATAATGTTTGAATGATGATAAATGATAAATCGCGCGCGCTTTTGTATGTTTATGTGTTGATCTATCTGTGTAGTACATGATAGAGTAAGAACTATTGTTACAGGCTATGAGTAAGTTTTTCTCCATTAAGATTGAATTAGTTGCAGAAATAGATGAATTTTTGTTCTAGAAGGAGCACTTGGAGCTTCTTCTATCCTATGCTGTTATATCTGTCAAACTGTTTTGCTTATTCGTTCCTCATATTACTGCGTATACACATTCAAGTTACATATATAAGGAATTATCATAGTCACAGTGATTATGAAGATGAAAAAAAGATTAGAAATCTATGAGAGTTATTGAATGAAGATTGTCGTAAGTGCTGGTGATTTTACCACGTTTAAATGGGAAATTTATCGTTTCCTTTGCTGCCGTAAAAATAACGAAAAATATGAAGATTTAAGAATTTAGCTTTGCTACGTCGTAAACACATGATAATTTCTATGTTTCCGATCGCTTGAGGCGAATTGTAATAGCTCATCCTCTCATAATTTCATCATACCTCTGGTGTATTTGGGGACATTTCCGTTTCCGATCGTTCACAGCTTCGAAAAGATATCATCACTGGGCCGAGTTTATTATAGTTTTCTTTCTCTTTCACACACATGCACGCAATTTGGATTCCGTTTTCTAATATTTTTTATTTTTCTCCAATGTGCTTTGTACAACTGGCATTTTTTCGACTTTTCAAGACTTGTTTCGTTTACCCTAAGTCGCATTATTATCCACAATATAATAATTTTATTATAGATCACAAGCCAATTATAGCATAAATTTCGTATCTCTGAGCTCTTTGGCGCAGAAAAATTTGTATATCTAATTAAGGCTATGATTAGGAATAATTTTCATCCAATCACATCTCGCGCTCGATACTTCGCAAATACTGTGTGTATATTCAGTCTCATGTTATTTTTTTCTTAAGTGATATACAACGTTCCTTGCTTCCTTTCTCTAATTTTTATGATTGCTCGCTTCAATTCATTAGTAAACATCTCGAAGCGGTCTTCAACAGGAGGTCGAAGAAAGATTCGAAAGCCCACAAGCACCTCTCATTTTGATTTTCACTACTTAGCAGTGAAATTCTTGTTTAATGCCAGTTGTATGCCCTTTTGATTATGGAAATCAATTTTACGGAAAAATTTTTTTCCCTCTGACAAAAAGAGTCGAAATATTTTCCTCTTGATACAAGAAGAAAAATCTCCCAATGCTTGCAATGCAGAGATTTAATGAATGTTTAAAATGTTAGTAATAATTTCATTTTCCAAGCAGTCGGAAAAAAAATTTTCGGTGATTGATTTCCACAGACGATTTTCGGAATAAGCTTTTGCAAATTTATGGGACATATTTTTTCATTCCCAATAAGATTTGCTGGCGAATAACGAAGATACGTCTTTATATTTTGAATTTTTCAACATATTTCAATAGATTATAACCTCACAACCATTTGGACAACAATCAACCTTTAACAAAAAGATCGTTTTATACGTCGAAAAAATCTGTAAGTGCGTCAAGTCACCACAGGCTAAAATCGTGCCACTTCGTTGAATTTTTTTCAACATCAAGGATCATAACTTCTTTTCAAAATCTTTGAAACAGATATTCCTTGTAATAAATTTTTTCACGAAAGTAAAAGGAATTATTCCTATCCAATAAACATTTTATAGCAATCAATTTAATTCTAATACCTATATCATTAATCAAAGTAAAAACTATTCATCAATAACCATGATAATTTCAACAATTTTTGAAGCACGATTTCGACTGTATCACAACGACTGATGTATCACATGTTGAAAAGTGCGAACCACATTTTTGCCTTACATACTTATACAAAACGGCCCCACTCCTTTCTCGTCCTTCTTTGCCTATTTTTATTATTTACGCGAGCAACAACTGAAACAAATATAAACTTATGTTTTCCGTCCTGTCTAGTCACCAATTCACAAGGACGACTTTTAACTACATTAATGCCAATTTCACAGTCCTAATTAGCTCTTCGCTCAAAATATTATCTTCTCGCTATTTTCACCGTTGGTATTCTAAGCTATTAATTTAATTTATACAAAGTTTCGATTTTTTAACGCACCCTTTCCAAACTCGAATTGCACCAAAACAGAAATTTGTTAGTGTTCGAAAGGCTTTTAATGCGAAAAGTATCTCAAAAACCAATAAATTCCTTCACTGTACAACAATATTGTTTTGGCGCAAAATTTCTTTTAAATTTGGAAGAGCACAAATCACATTTTTTAAATGCTAAAATAAGTTTATCATAATTTTCGTTTTTAATTTACAAGGAAAGATGGTATATGAAAAGATGACAAAGAACTCGCTAGAGCTCATGCTCAATGACAAAATATAAGATAAAATCATATCATGAAGTTAGGCTTATTATAAAAGAACACGTACGTATTTTTTACTAACTTGAGTGGGTGGGCAACAAAAAAATGTTTCCATTTTTAATGCTCGCAACCCTCTCTATTCTTACATAAATTGCGCCTTTCCCGGCGTAACCTAGTATGCATTATCGTTTCATTACATGATAACTGCGACTTTTCATGTTTATTTGTTCTGTAAATTATTTAATGAGCTAAACATATACCAAACTCAGAGACTATTTTCATCGGATCCTGGAAATTCTAATGAATTCTATCCGGTAGATGTCCTTGGGAAATTTATTTGTTTTGAACTAAAGTTTCTCTGAATTAGTTATTCATTCGTGCCCAGTATGAAGTTACGATAATTCACAGTGATAAGGTAGTTCGATAGTGAATGTAAAATCTGGAGAATGAAATATAATTTACACAGGTTGTTAATAAACCTCAAATACATCGTTCTCAATCGAGAAAAGAGGTTTATTATCAAGCTCTATGAATTTTATTTGATTCTCCAGACTTTCATGATTTAAATTATATTCTTCTATATTCAACTATACATCGGTACCGAACTACCTTGAGTGTTCATGTGTAGATGTGTTTATTATGTGTGCGTGCGCGTATAAAGAAATAATCATAATATCTTCTATTTCATTTTCTCATGCGAAGATGAAGTTAAAAAATTTCGCGAAACAGTATATATAGCATTTACGATACACTCGGACCTTAAGATAATTCGTATACCTCAATTATATCTCGAATGTGTATGGGGACTTTCACTCTTTACAACGCGTTTCTATTTAATTTTCTCTCCTATAAATATTCTTTTCTACGGTCCTCAACGAAATCATAAAAGCTAAATCATATCAATATTCGGAGAACTCGGGATTATCGCATGCTTAGACTGATATGAATCTATGTATATAACAAATAAAGCCTTGATTGACTTACCTCAAACGTTTTTACAGGATATCAAAATATTCATTACGTATTCTAGCGACAAATTAGATTCTAAGAGAATTAATCTATGAAAATGAACAGCTCGAGTAACAGTGGAGAAAAAGAAGTATCTTACGTAAAAATTATAAAAAGTAAGAGAAATGTATGGAGAAACATAATTGTATACTTTGTTAAAAAATAAAATAAACGCAGTATTACGAGCCTTAGAAATTACATATTTACAATGAAAAATAAAACACATGCTCTGGAACAAACACACTCGCACACACACACACGAATACACACTACAACACTCCTCTTAGGTCGCTTAAGCGGTGGGTGGGACTCGAGAAAATTTATGTCTGATGGAGAGGCCTAATGAAATGAAATATAATAAAATCATCGCGCGGTCTCGTCTCTTATCGATTCCCAATGTGATTAATTCTAATCGTCGCTTATATATACGCTAAAATTTCTCTATAAAATGACACTCGTTCCATCGAGTGAAAGAATTTCTTTGTAATCATGTCTTTGGAGACGTTCGATATAATGTATAGAAAAAAACACGCGTTTATAGAAGCGAAGAAACGAGCCGCGATAAAGTACTGACTCCGACTGAACAAGTTAATACAATTCTATAGAGCCTATTAAAAATGAAAAAAAACAACTGTATTCCGTACGTATCGGAGGGTAGAAACGCGAGCGGCTTATAATAGGCGAAACTTAAGGTACACAGCGACGCGAATTTTCGCGGCAAAACCTCGTTTGATAAGGCATTCACATTACAAAAGATGTACGATAAAAATGTTCATGTAAAAAGTAGAGAAGAAGAAGAAGAAGAAGAAGAAGAAGAAAAAGCTTATACAAAAATGAACTTAAAGTACGATACAATCTTGTTGAAGGTAGCCACATAGCGAATCAATATCTGCTTATACAATTATCATATTACTCGTAAAAAGAACTGGCTCTGAAAAAAGGGCGCATCTGAGTCTGAGTTATAAAGTCATCGAAAACTAAGGTTAATCAGTTTTCAACGTAGCTTAACGAAGAGAGGCCTATAGGGAATGCGCGCGAGACCGTGTTGAGTATGATGCACACAATAAATAAAGGAGAACAAAGTATTCATTGCGGAATTGGCGATGGCGTCCCAATTTAATTTTCATCAAATCTCTGAAAAGTCCTTACTTTTTTTCGTATGATTTCAGTCACGCGAAAGACTCGGCTTGGAATGGACTGTGTATTGAATACTTGACGTAAAGCGCGAAAACCGCGGAGAGAAAATAAAAGCATATTACCAGAGCTCATGGAATGAAGAGTGTGTATAATTTGTACCGATGTACACTATCGAATACACGAGGGAATATTATTAGCGAAGATGCGAAACGTATACTACGGTGCAGCCACGGAATACGTTGTTTTGCAAATAAATAAATAAATAAATAAAGAGATACAAAAGAAGGTGTAGATAAAAACTTGGAGCTTGGAATGTTCCCGTTTCTCATACAGAGGCTTTGTAGCATTTAGTGCACGTCGCATCGGAAAAATGCTTTGATCTTACGTAAAAACAAAAATGGAAAAATTAACACACGCTCAGGTTATACAAGAGAGGTATATTCTAGGCTCGAATAAAAAATATAAATCTGTTTCTTTGTACCATTCTTCCTCTAATTCGATAAGCAGTATACAGATTTTTTATTTGTTTTGTATGTTTAAATTGGTCTCCGCCATTTGTAGCACAGGTTTTCGCTCTCGCACTTCGTGTTCTGTTCAAAAACGCGCGCGCGATATGGATTGAAAGTAGATATTATATCGAAAAGACGAGACGAAAGTGGTTGCATTTGAAAATGAAGGATTTTCTCGCGTTCACGAGTGTATAGAAAAGAATGAAAATGTTGTATATTCATATATATATATACACATGTATATATATATGCATATAAGTACTTGAATGTAGGTATATTTGGTCCGATCGAATCTCGCTTGGTTACTTCAACTTTTTCTTTTACAAACTTCATTTCTCAGACATGCACAGCAGAGAACTGATGAGGGAAAGAGTTGGATAATAGTGATTATACAGTCAAGACATCGGTAGAAAGCGTGAAAAAGACAACTGTGGGATTATGGGAACATGCAGAAAAAGAGTCGCTGGAGAGAAGAGACTCGATGGATATAAACGGGAATCGTTGATTATGTATATAATTATGTATATTATGTCAGAGGACGGGAGCGGAAAAAGCCGATTGGAGAATGCCCAGTTCTGTGTTTTTCTCTCTTTATATATATAATATAAATCGCTAAGAAATGCACAATTGGTCTCGAGTTTTTTTTGTTCATCCTTGTTGCGCGTCAAAGCGAAAAATCGACGGCTCTCGCTCAACACTCTAACCCAATTTATCATCATTGTATTCTGTGTCATCCCGTTATAATATTTCTAAGTTCATCTCAATGCCACTTGATTCTGAAGTGCGTATTTGTGTACATTGCAAAATGATAACGAACGAAAAACTGCGTCATAATGCGCTTCCGAACACTATTAACAGAACTTGTTATCCTACTACATAGATCGTATTCGAATGCACGTTTATCAAAGTTCGCTTGAACAAGTCCTTTTTAATCGTATATGCGTGTCTATACGTGTACGAAACTATATTGATACGCCGCGTATGCTTGACGAAAACTCTAGCAAACATCGTGCGTGTCATCATTATCCCAGTTATCCCAGTTACACTCTTATACTACGGCATCTCAGCTCCTTCATTCTGCTTGCTGTCTTCTTATTTCTCTTTACCTTTCATTTGCATTTACATTTGTCTGCTTATCGCCTTTGCATCGTGTCTTCCATGTTCCTTCACTTTTTCTCCAACGATGCACGTGTGATATTATATATATATATATATATATATATATATATATATATATATATATATATATATATATATATATTTATTATTTATATATATATAATTATATTTTTTTTTTATTATAATCATTTATAATATAGAATTTCCAGGGATTCTTGGAACACTCCATGTATCGTAGATCCTTACAATAGTACTCCAACGATTATAACTTCACCGTATCAATAATAATGTGTATACATATATCACTGATGCGCAATTTTTTTTAGTCCTTTCTATACACTCACGCACGATTTTCGTTTGTTAACTGATTATCTAGTTCATACACGCCTACATATACAAGATTAGAAATTATGTATCCAAAGAAAGTGCACTGCTTGTATGGTATTTCAATACGCAGCTATCTGTCACTCACACTTTTCATTCTTTCGCTGAATTTTTCATCAAACTCGACTTACTCGACATTCGTTTGCAATTTGTAGAATAACAATGATCGTAGCAGTTTTACTCTTGATTCTTCTATTCAATTATTATTATTATTATTATTATTATTATTTTTTATAATTATTATTTAGTATATATAGTTACACTTTTTAATGTACTTCCTTATACTTTTCTTCCAAGTTACAGTGTAATAATCATTGTGATTCGATTCGCTCGCATTAAAATTCGAAAATTCGCATACATGTATACTTTCTATACCACATAGTCAGTGAACTCAGTCTCTTCTAATTTCCACTGAAATATTTATATATTCTTTAGCTGGTGGTTTCTTTTTTTCCTGATAACCGGTGCGAATTCCCTTATGATGATTTCACATCAATCAAAATAATTGAATAAGAAAAAAATTGAAACGAAGAGCAAACTTATACCTTCATTGTATCTTTTTATACAACATCACTGTACTTTGTTTCCCGAGTTCTTGTATGTTTGTCGATATTTGTATGTACAAAAAAGACTCGGTTGACTTTTAAAAAGTGCTATGATGCGTGTCTAACCTTCTTTCCATTTCTTCTTCTCACTCCTTTATTTTTTCCTATTAGCATAAGATTAAATCTCAAGACTGTACACGTAAATTTCTTCCTAACAAAGAAGGTTCAGATATCGAAGGGGTCTGTTTCGTATAGAAAGAAGTATAATCTTCAGTTCCATCCCTTGTACATATCATTCAATAATTTTTCACCCTTTTATTTGCAAAATTTTTCCTGTACCTATGGTTACTCTTCTGGTGTACAAAATCTTTCTAAATTCTGTTTTCTTTTTCTCCGTTGCTACTATCTTCATCTAATTTTCCCTCGTACATATTTTGTTTTTCTATTCTTCTCTAATCATTCATTTACTTTTTCTTTCAAGAGAGTATAAAAACAGTGTGGCACATTGACGGTTGGAATGTTATTTTGTTTCCTTCTCAATTGGTGGTATACTAATAATAATGATAATGATCGATGACAATCATAATAATTAAAGACGATAGTATTCGTAATTATAATAATAAGAATAATAATTAATAGTACTTCTTTTGCATCACCTGCTTCATATATAATATACTTTTACATTTGTTAATATTTTTTCTAATAAGTGTATACATATATATGCATACATATTTATGTATGTATGTATATATATATACACCTTCTTTGTTAATAATAGTAGTTTGTTTCCAACATATCATCCATTTTAATAAACTGCACTTTTTGTTTACATCTGTGCTGACTGCAGGGTTTGAATTGAGGGGAGCTCCGTCATTGGGACAGTCCATTAGCTTCCTACAAGATTTGTATGTTCTGCTTAAAAATCGCTGTTGCGTATATGATGCCTTACTTTTGTATGATATTGTTGCTTATCTATTTTGTTGTAGTATTTTTTCATCGTACCTGTAGTATATTATGTTTATTGTATCTAATTTATGTTATAGTAAAACTGGTGGGTCGTCGTGACACGAGTATAGACTTCTTGCTTCTAGATGATATTCACTGCAGCAGTTTTGTATGACTTCGAGCAGTCATCTGCAGGTATCATAAGCAATGTTTATTTTTCGTCTTGATGGAAAAATCGGCCACGACGTGACATTGTCTATATGTGCCATTGTAGGCGACATTCTATTGTTCAAGTGAGTTGTTGCGTTGCCGGTTTATTGATGATGTGCCCGAGTGAGTATACAACCCGCGGCACTTACTGTTGAGGACGCGCGTTACGGAAAAACGAAGGGTCTATCAATTTGATCGACATCAATTTTCGATTTTGACGTTGCTTTTACGAATTATTTGGTACGATAAATACCCAATAAAATTCAGTTGAAAATATGAATCCGTCACTGGTTCTTTGATATGCTTTTATTTTTGGTCGAGGACATAAAGATTGTTTGCTAGATAAACAGTAAATGTGTAGCATTGTACTAAGTTGAGCTCGTTTTTCCAACGATTTCATTGTGAGTCTCTTCAGCAAACTCAAAACAATTCGTAAAAAAAATTGTGATAAACAGCAATCAACATTCGAAAAATCAATTGACGCTTGATTTTTGAAGCAATATTCGATCGAACCCTTCGCTGTTTCCGTTGCGACATGTCTTCTTCATAACTGTACGGAGACGACCTGGTTTAAGGATATAGCTTGTACTTTGAGAGCGGACTGCTTTTCTGTTTCTGTTTGTGTTCGTGTGTGTGTTTATGTGTTTCTGTGGATGTGCTTGTGCTTTATTTAAAATCGCTGTAGGAGGCTTTGTATTTGCGCAGTGGGAAATTCATGAAGTTGCGGTTTAATATTAATAAAAATTTTTATTTTTTTATAATTTTCTTGCATTATAGACACTTATACGCTAATGACGACGGGGTTAAACTTTTGTCGGGAGCTCGATTATTTTTTTTCGATTATTAAGATTTATCCATCGCTTCTTTGTTGTATTATTCAAAAACCTTCTCGATAAACGTAGTATTACCTTATATAATTATAATCAATAACTTTGTATCGCGTCCGCTTTTGCTTTGGCGTACCACCTCGGTTTTAACGAATCAACTATAGTTTTTGTACTCGAATAAATAGCACTCAAATGAAATTTCAGTTTATACAGCACAATTGAAGATTCGTGACTCTTAACCAAAATTTTAGTTAGATCAACTAACTATATTTCCATTTGAAATCTAACTATCAACCATTAACACTAGTTTTTTCAATAAAAATCTTCTTTGAGTGCGGCAATCCTCACTTTCCTGGAACTGATGTCGAGGTGATTTGCAACAACGAACTCGGACAAAGTGACGAAGTGCATAGAAAAAATCTGATATATGAACAAAGAGAGAACCGATCCCATTAGATAAATAGTATCAGTACTATTTTTGTTTTATAATTCATAGAGAAAGTCACCTAAGAACTAATCGTAACAAGCTTCAACGCAATTTGGAATTTCTGGTGAGAATGAGTTTATTCTATGTTATCTTTGTGATTATTCAATTATGAATATTCATGTTTTCCAGGAATTTTCTTTAATTATGAGAAGTACTGTCAAATTATCAGTTCTTGTATCCAAAATAAAACGTGAAAGCTAACCCGATTAGAAAATCAATGATTGTTTCATTCTCAAAATGAAGCGACTATTTTTATTTTTGAAGAAATATTTTCAAATTAATAAGTGACATCGAAATGCTTGTTACGACTCGTTTTGATGCTCGTAAACATTATACTCAAACTTCAGACTAGAATTTTTGGGTTCCTACATCTGTTCTCGAATTGATACATGAGTTTTTATTTGAAATTCAATAGTTTCAGTAGTTCTTCGGCATTGAAGATGGCATTGAATGTTCACGTAAAAACTCCGTTATCTCAACTAACCAACGCATGAACAAGATTTTACAGGCCAGTTCTTCGTTGATTGTGACAAAACATATTCCATTTTCGAGAACTCTGTGAAAATGAAAACAATGATATCTCTTGAAATCTTGAGGGATTTCTTCAAGAGTAATCTAGCTCCAATTGTGGGCGTCATTTTACTCGAAGCAATTTAGAAAGATACATCTTAAATTAAATTTATTTCCGATAATATACATATGCAGATTTCTGCGTGCGATATGCTTATATTTGTATGCGTCTATCATTTGAAAATGTTCCTTTCCTCTGATTAAGGTCTCTTGTCGTAAGATGAATATATAATTGCACTTATAGATTTAAAGAAAACGAAACGCGAAGAATATTCTAATGAACGCAAGATGGCGGTCGGACGATTCCTAGAAATATGGCAAAGGTTTATTTCTAACAAAATCAATTTTTCGAACATACATACAAATATCGATAGTTCTTCAAATTTTCATCAATTCTACTATTGAAACGGATTTTCCTTTCAGTTTTCTGAATGGAATTTGTAATCAATGATCTTAAAAATGTTATTACCTAACGTTCGGCAGTATGTTTGGGGAACAGAACATTTCTAAAGCTTACATTAGATTAATTGCGAAGAAAATGAAAAGCGAATGGAAAAACTTGTTACAGTTACGAGTCCTGAAAATATAATTCTACTGCTTTTAAAAGATTTTACGTTTCAAACTTTGTATTGCAAGAGATTGTTCATTCGCAAGAAATAATTTTAATTGTGTGTCGAATTTAAGTGCATTGGACGGATACTGTTCTAAGGAACCCATCCAATAGGAATCTGTAATATTTTGAATCTTGGCACAAAGATGATTGTGAGAAATTAACATTCGAAATGTCATTCATTCGATGATTATTACCAATTAAAGTCTAAGTGTAACAGCCAACAGTTCAAAAAATTCTAAAAGCGCATATTGTAGTGATAAAACTTTTAAAATGATTTTCCTCTTAAAATTGATAAAAAAAAATAAATTTATTCATCAAAATAAATTCGCAAATAATAAAAGAGAAGATCAGGGATTACTCGGTCTGACTTTAGAATGCCATCTTGGTCTCGCCCGACCACCAGTTATGTGGACCCCGTGTCTAATAAATGTCCGTTTTCAAAAATTTATCTCGCGCGCATTGTTCATTTCAGCTTCGCATTGGTTTTTCCTAAGCTTCTATTCTCCTCTCTCTTGTTTGTATTTTTAATTACAGTACTCAATGTACCATAATCTTACTAATGTATACACTATGTGGATTACGATATCTTGTGAAAAATATACATCAAAATTTTGTTACTTTTTTACATCACAGATATTTTAATATATAATATAATATATATATATTCATATTTATGTATATATATATATTTATATAATCTATATAGTTATTTATCTTCGCTTTAAATCTTAGAAAATCTCTCCACCTCTACCCCTCTTTTCACGCTTATTTTTACTTCTCTAAGTATCATTCTATTTTATTTTTCGATCAACTTATGTACCATAATATATACCCGATTTCACCTTTCGTCTCGGGAAGGTGACGAGCCATAAACTTCGACTTTCCCTTACGGAAAAACATCATGCTCATTTCGAGTTTTTCTCCGATCTCTTTATCTTAACATTCCATTTTTGATTTTACGTGTATGTATTTGATGCCATCAGGATCATACACACACGGCGATAAGTTATATTTAAATACAATAAAATCTTTATACAATCTTCAGAACACTTCAAGTTTCACTTTAAATTATCAAAAAATCACGCATTCAAAGGCAACTTTGTGATATCTAATTACACAATTAATTAATTACTTACGCATTAAGTGTTTAACAACTAATTCATTTCCTAAAAGTATAATCATCATTTCATTTTTCTCGTCATTCCTCCGTTGAATAGATTCAAAAAATAATGAACGAGTTAGTGAGATCGCAGAAAAACTCGAGCAATTCAGGGAAAGCTGAAGGATCGTTGCACGAGCCTTCCTCAAAAAGAGCCGCGATAATTATCGACCAAACGAGCAATCATTCTTATTAACTGCTCGTTCTTTTTTGAAAAAGAAAGAGTCACGTACAAGCGTTTAGTTGAATCATCGTTAATTTATAATCTGAGCGATTGTTTATACCAATAATTTGCTAGCGATTTCTATTGAATTTCAATTTCATAATATGTTTGTAACATATATTGTATTAGGCAAAAGTAAAAAATTAATATATGTATAAAAATTGTGAGAATATCAACTTGAATATGTAGATTACAAAAGATTACAAGAAAAAAAAATTATATATCTAACAGTATCAATTTTATATCTCGTGAAAATAGTTTTCGAGAATAAAATAGATAACATATTCTTTTATGAGCGAGATTCATTGATGAATGAATGCAATAAATAGATTTTTCTCATACAAAAATATCTTTTCCGCTTGATTAATAATATTTCGCAAGTGAAAAAATCGCAAGAAAAAGTTAACGATGAATCAATTAATTTTTCCAAAATCGCGATCGTATACCAATTTTTTATATTTTCCAAGCATACTCCAAAAATTGTATTTTCTAACCATCAATGATGTTTTGACTCGGATTCCCGAAAATTTCTTCTTAAAACTAGGCATAGAAGAGAACCTTCTGTATCTTAGTTCAGAAAAAACTATTTCACATGTATGTGATTACTGTTTAGAGAAATTTTCCAGCAAACGCGTTGCAATGAATCTCTTATTTAACTTTTTTATGACAATCAATAGCGATAAATTCATTTGTATATAATAATATATAGTTTTCACATCTAACGATAAATTTTTCCTTAGAGAAAATGAATCTTTGGGAGAAAGAGTTTGTTCATCTTGGAATCGTACACGGAAATAATAAACCATTTTCGTAATCATGACACTATTTATAGATTTGGAAAGTAATCAAGGTATTTCTAATAAAATTGAATAATATAAATTTCTGTATTGTCATTTCTTAGTTCTTGATGGAGAATTCAGTCATAGTGAAATCAATGAGCATTTAAATGCAAATGAAAATTCTCATCTCAATCTACAGTCGTGCCAGGAAATTCTCAACTCGTTAATCTATTATTAATGAATAATGAATACTTAGACACGAAATAGTTTTCCATTGGGACTTTTCTCACATAAGATTTATTCCAGATATCTTTCTCCACGAAGTTATTCATTTTCATTTAGGTGAAGGAAAAAGTGAACACTTAGAATGAAGAATTGTTTTATTCTAAAATTTTCATTCGCTTCTCTTTTGAATTATTTGAAAAATGTTTTCATTCCTTAAAACATCCTCTTCATCATTGGAATCCTTCTTAGGCAAGTTTTATACATACGCACCATAATTCTTGTCATTACCTGCCTTTTCCATCTTTGTTACTATCTTTCCTAGTATTCACCCGATAAATCACCCGAAAGTCTTTTTTTTAGTCTAAAGTGATACCTTAAAAACGTTTTACACACTCGATAATAACTCACAAACTGTCCCACTTTTATTGGATAATTTAAGTTTAAGTTCCCAAAAACACCGAGAGAGTAGTTTTGCCGTTTATACGTGATTTTTTTTCGTATATATTCA
The DNA here is from genome assembly GCA_020882685.1 of Aphelinus atriplicis. Lineage (NCBI taxonomy): Eukaryota > Metazoa > Arthropoda > Insecta > Hymenoptera > Aphelinidae > Aphelinus > Aphelinus atriplicis. The sequence continues at coordinate 37,082,993 of CM037076.1, read as the reverse complement.
TTTTTTTAATTATCATTTATATTAAGAAAATGTTTGCATTTTTAAAACACCGAACATACATGCCTTAGTTTATTTACAGCCTAAAGTTTCAGTCGAATAAGAGTCATAATGAGTGCGTGGTCTTTATGTTTTTGCTGGATAAATATGAACTTTAATTCATTTTCCTGATTTCTTTTTTTTCCTCTCTATCTAACAATTCTGCTTTTTGATTATGGGTGGTATGTTTTTCTTCCTGTTCATTCCTTTTCCATGATGTACTTCTCATTTACTTAGCCAATAAGATTTTTTTGTTCGTAGCCTTTTAGAATTGTGTACCAACGTGTCGGATTTTCATATCTGAAAACTTTTCCTGAACTATAATAAAAAAAAAAAAACATTTCTATCTCTCAGGACGCTGGAAAGGGCACCTAATTTTACGGAGCTCAAAGGAATCATGTTTTTTTTCATTTCGTACTTTTTAACAGTTATTTCGCGAATATTGCGTAGCTCAAAGCAACGCTTCAGGAACTTGAAAATTTAGGATGCGATAGTCTTAAACGCGAATTCACTACTCTGAAAAATAGAATGGACGAGGATTATTTTTTTTTTTCTTTAGAGATGTCGCACTTTAATGTAAAAAAGCTCCGTTTTCCAGTTATAAATTAGGCGTCGAGTGAGTGGCGTCCAGAGATTATTTTTCCATAGCTTTTAGGAAATTGAATCCGGTACCGATATTCAGCTCTTAATCTCTATTTAAATCCATGATGGCCTTGTCGGGTGAGGAAAAGGTTGTATGATATTTTCATATCCTTTGGTGCTACTGTAAAAATGTTCGCTCAAGTTGTAAAAAATTCTAGTTTTTATATAAAAAATTGTGTGAACTTCTCTTCCAATTAAATATTTGTATTACAGTAAGCCAAGTAGATTTTTTCGATTTATATCGCTGCTTATATAATTTTTTGGTTTCTGAACGTTATTTTCGTCGAGGTTTCATTTAAACTCTTCTACATATTCTGCTTTAACAATTTTCGTCAAATTGATTTTTATTTAATGCGATTGTTGTTTCAATTATCAGCCCAAAGAAACTAAGATATCAGAGAATATTGTCACTTTGTGAAAAAAACTCACGTTGACGCGCACCAACAAAAGTCTTGGCTAGCATCATCGTTTTCTTCGCTTTCTAAATCTTTGTCTTGTTTTTCTCTTTATTAATGACCAAAAATATATGTATATGAATATATATAATATCATTCGTATATAGTTGCCTCCTTAAACATTAAGTAGTGTTTAATAGTAGGTATAAGTTTTTTTTCATACGATAGCTAGTTTTACAGTGACACAGAAAAAAAGATTGCGCTTGTCAATTTGTTTGAAAACCTTCCCATAGCGTTTCACTTTATAACTTCGTTTCAAGATTCATGGTCTCTTCTTATGTAATAACCCATAATATAAATCGATTACAATAAATCAGAAACAGTGCGAACTAATCCAGTGAACTTTTAGTATTATTTTTCTCCTCTTTTACAAATTTATCTCACCGGAATTTTTTTAAATCTCAAACGTACATTTATATTTATTAGTAATTTTTTTATCCTATCCGTTTATTTTAAGATAGTTTACATGGGACTTTTTAAATATAAATCACACGTATATTTCCTTTAGTCAATGGGGTTTCAGAATATGTTAGACAGGGTCATACAGTCTTGCGCAAGTATTAAGACGTTCAGGTTTTTATCATCAATTTCCTATCTTTCGAATTTGTGTAAGAGTTGTGTTCAGCAGTGTGTTTGTGTGACTTTGTGTGATTCCTCTTCACCCTACATTCCTGAGTGTATTGTGAAACACGTGTAAACGAGTTGGAATAGTTATTTTGTTAGTTTAGAATCGTCTCGTGTACTATTCCCTCAAACAATCTTTCGCTCTCTTCTGTTCTCTTCTACCATATTTATTTATTTATTTATTTTTGTATATATTTCCTTATAGACAAAAGACTCGTACTACGTAGGTTTTTGTGGTCAAATTCGAGAAGAGTTCTTACAGAAACTTTTTTCTTCTCCCTTGCACCTTCGAGTCTAAGACACCACGCTTAAAACTTTGCATCTTTACAATCAAAAAATGCGTATGTTCTTTACCGAAACATTTTCTTTGCGTAGAAGTTTTCTAAGTATATCGAATCACAAGGTTATCGAAGTATAATTTCCTAATTCTTAAAAAATTTTCAGTCCTTAAACATCTAATCAAGTTTAATCACAGTTTTTGTTTCCAAGACTATCCGTCTGAACGCAGAATAACCAATTGAACAAATATATCCAAATTAGAATATTTTAGAATTTAGTTACATATAATCAGTAACGATCGGCTTTAGCATTCTCTGGAATTTCATCCCAAGAATCGAGGAAGAGGATAGAGATTTCATGAAAGTAGTGTTGGATAACAGAAAAGATTAGAGTCGCGACAGATATAGTGATAGATGAGAAATGTCAGACACAAATCGTTCCATGCAATTAGAGTTCTATATGTATTCAACATTTAGAGCCAAAAACCACATTCTTTCGACGATGATAACCGAAGGATTTATTCTACAGGATCTATTCCAAAAGGATGTTTTCAGAATTCCCATTCCTGAATAAAATCGATACCCAATAAATGTGACCAGTAGGCTATAACTCTCACGCGTGCTCAACTCTCGTAAAACTATACAAGAAATCCTGGCAAAACAGTTATTTCTCGGAAAATTGTCGATTCAATTGAGAAATGGAAATTCGGATTTTAAATTCCTTAGCATACTTCGTCCTCCAAAGAAGAAATGATTTCGACTGTCCGGAGTCGGTACTCCGGTGCATGCATCTATGTCAACAACATCGCGGAGCTCTTGGGGGGGTGGGAGGTTGGGGGGGGGCGGACGATTCGCGATAATGAGTCAATGGGTTTTCGGATACGAGAGACTATACGATTCCGAGATCGGCGCATGTACGTGTCTCAGTGTGTATGCATCGGGGCCTGATCTTCAAGCGCAATCTCGCTGTCGAATCTCGCTTGAGTAACACATGACGCGGTTGGAAAAACGATATAGATCCTCCAAAAACCTCTTCCGCAAAGACTCGCTTTCGAGTCGAACGCTTTAAGAGTAGGTGCTGCTTAGCGCTTGCTCTAGATTCCCTTCGGCACCCCTCTCGCACTGATTAAGCGTATAACATTAGTACTTATACATGTTAGCGACGGCTAGCTCGCTTTCGTGGAGTGAGTTGGGGCGGGGGCCGCTACTGCTCGACCGACTCCTCCATTTGGGTGGGCTGGGGGCTCGGCGTGGCCGTGCGCATCAACGACTCGGGCGACTCGTCGTCGTTGGGGCTGGCCGGGCTACGGCCGTTGCCGGTGGCAGCCGAGTTGCTGTTGCTGTTGTTGTAGCCGCGCTGCAGCTGCACTACCAGCCCACCGGACTCCAAATCCTTGTTAAGCTGCTGAGTCTTCTGGCTCGATTGATCTACTATAAGCTTACTATCACAGGCACTTTTTTTGTCAGTTGACACGGCGTAGACGTTCTGTATGTCCGGGAAATTGTTCAGCTTCTTGCTTGTCGAGTCCTGGCGGTCCTCTGGCTTCTCGCTGCCGCCACCATTGTGTACCTATTGCATAGCCGATTTTAGCTTTTGGTCAATTTCACTTTGCGGCAGATGAATGGTTCAAATCGTATAACAGAATCGTCCCCGATCTTACTACTAGTCCCGTTTGTGAAAGACATTGAACAACAGAACAGATTTCAAGCAATTGCTGCCTCGACAGCGAAGGAAAGCATCGGCAAAAAAAGTTAAAATGTGAGAATACACATCTGTTATACGAAACGACTAGATTATTAACTATGAGATGGCCGTACCCTTAACTATCACCGTTGTGTCCCACAGAAGCCATTACAGTCTCTAATCGTGAAACTACCTATAGGAATAGAGGAAAGATATAACTACTAAAGTTAGTTGCAGTGACAGTTCCCGATCCTGTAGATGAGCTGATGAAGAGAAGAGTTTCAAATGTTGTATTTGGCAAGGATTGAAAATAAATTAAAATTATCGTTTTAAACATATCAGAAACTCATTTCTAAATTAACTGATCTTCAGGAACGGTTTAGGCATTTCAAGTTGTGAGTCGCAGTACAGGAGCACTAGTTTATACTGCTGGACTAATATTATCATGAGTTTTTCGGAAAGCCCAACAGATGAAAAGTTGCTGGGTTGGGCGAGCTAGTCTTTATGAATCAAGACTCCGATACAACTTTCGATCGCGTAACGACAATACAATTGCTAATCTCACGTTGTCGAATGTTACGTTTGACTCGGGAGGGCCGGTGCGGTACCATGTGTGCATGAGACGAAACCGATTGCGAGTCGAGTTCGCGTAGTGGATCGATCCTGGGGATTGATTTCCTGGGCAGCAGGAGCTACGGGGTGAAACGAACGAACGAACGAACGAACGAACGAACGAACGAACGAACGAACGAACGAACGAACGAGTGCAAGCATCGCAAGGAGGTTCCTCCACCAGTCGTTGAACAAAATCGAGAGAGTCGGCCGACCTACCTCACGTTCTCGGCTGCTCCTGGAGTCGCGGGTCGCGTCGTCATCCCTGCCCGAGTTGCTGAGCCTGGAGAGCGAGAGCAGCGAGAGGGGCGTGGGCGGGGAGGCGAGGCCCCGGTCGCTGCCGTCGTCGGTGAGCTTGGCCCCGCGCTCCGAGGGCGAGGGGCTGAGGTCGACGGTCGGCGGGCGCTCGGGCGCCTGTCTCCTGTAGTTCGGCGACTCGTCCTCGCTGCTGTCCTGCTGCATCGGCCGCGGCAGGGGCGTGCGCCTCGAGTTCCTGCACAGCTGGTCTATCAGGACCTTGCTGCCCGTGCCCAGGTTCTCCGGCTGCTGCTGGCCGCTGCGCGCCTCCGCGCCCGCCCGATCGCGCGGCATCCCCGACTCCAGGCTCGACCTGATCAGGTTGTCGAGGAAGCTGCCGTTCGCCGCCGCCGCACCTTCCGCGTACAGACCCTCCGCCATGTCGCGTGGCGATTTTATCTGGCCTGTGCCCCGGGAATTCGACGTGCCTGTACATGTGTGCATGTTGTACGAGTTGAGTTGATTTTGCAATCGGAACAGCAATCGGACCCCGGGAGTCGGGTCACAATTCACCACGTACCTGGCTGTTCAGCGCTCGTACCGTCCCGTTGTACGATTGCTTGGTTGCGCTGCTGCTCCTGGAGACCACGCATGCGCTGCGAGGCGAAGTACTGCTCCGGTAGGATGCCCGGCACGTTGGGTCCGCCGGGTATGAAGGGCGCGGGCATGAAGGGCGTCGGGCCCCAGAAGTTGAACGGGTGGGCGAACGGCAGGTGGGTCATGCCGTCGATGAACGGCGGCATTTTCATGCCGTTGGGCCCGGGGATGGCGCCGCTGCCGGTCGTCGGCGCGCCGAACGGCTTCTGTGGCTTCAGCAACGGCTTCTTATCCGGTGTCGCCGGGACTATCGTCCGCAATCCTGTGCCCACCGTGGCCGGCTCCTTCGACTTGTCGTCTGGTTGCTTTTGATCCCTGCTAATACATCATTTCTCAGACATTGCTTTTCCAACTCTGATTATCATGATTCTGTCATTGATTGACATACTATGGATCATTCTACTGTGAATTTCAATAAATATCAACATCGTATCGGTATGCTACATGCTTTCAAATACAACTGACTGACGCCTGGAAAGTCATGATAACTTTCGTAATGCCCCGAGTACGCGCGCGCGCGCGGCAGAATAAGCAAATCGATGGGGGATGATTTTCACGCTTGTATGTGTGTATTATGACGATGAAAATGATGTAAGGCACCTCTTTCGTGGCCTCATGAGATGCCGCTCCTTGACTTTGTACTCGAGTGTGGAATGTGGAACGCCGTAGTAGCTGCCGGCCCTGTGAACGCTCATCTCGCCCCGCTGGACCGCTCGGACCGCCTCGACGAGGCTGTCCCGGTCGTAGTTGCGGTACTTGCCGCGCTTGGGTCGGGTGCCCTTGCCACCCGTCGCCGGCTTGCCCTGTTGCTGCTGCTGCTGCTGCTGCTGTTGCTTGCTCTCTTGCTGCTGCGCCGACCCCTTGCTCTGCTGCGTCTGCTGAGACTGGGCGCCCGCACCCTGCTGCGCCTGCTGCGGCGGCGTGAAACGGCCTCGCTTGTACGGGTTCGGCTCGGCTATCAGCGACTGGCCCGATCCAGCTCCTGGACCTGCGAGTTCACGTTAACGCTTGAACAATTGAGCTTGCTCAGGTTCAAACTGACTTTTAATCCTGTCTACGACGCGACGGATCGACAATCGTTTCCTTATGCTATTCGTAAGCGACTATGACTCGCAAAAATTTCAACAGATTATTCGGAATGTATGGATCAAAATAGTACCAATTGAATTGTGCATTGAGCTTAATATTGTTGCTTCATTAACAATACTCGAATACGCCAATGCTTCGTCAAGGGATTAATTTAAATTGATTTTACCATCCTACACGAGATGGTTTCCCGCACGCATATCTCAACAATAAGGTGAAGCGTGACGCTGAGGAGCCTAGGCATTGTCAACGATAAAACTATGATCGGTTGGATCACCTCGATATGCTCGTTTGTACACATATCGAGTACTAGATTCACTGCCCTGCAAAAGACCACGCGCATGAGACTGTGAGATTGGGGCGTCGCGCGGTCGGACAACTTACCGGGGATACCACCGGGCGTCTGTCCCTCTTGGAACTTGACGCTGATGCTCTTGGCGATGACGTCGCGGAAGTTGACGGCCATGCCCTTGCCGACGAGCGAGTTGGTGGGCGAGCTCGTGCCGGAGAACGCGGGGCTGGCGCGCTCGAGCAGGTTCGGGCTGGCGTTGGCCCCGAAGCCCTGGCCGTTGCTTGGGCCCGGTGTGCCGCCACCACTGCTGGCTGGCTTGTAGGACGGAATCTTGAGGATCGGCCGGCCCTGATTGCTGTCGCTCGCCTCCTCCTCGATAGCCGGGTTGAAGTCGTCGTTCGTCATCGGCACTCGCTGATTCGTTTGCGACTGAAAGCCACATCGTGCATTGATAAGTTAGTGGAGCGCGATTTGACATTCATGTTTGCCAGCCGTCCGAATTTTTACTCGTCCGAATGAGCTTTTTACAAAATGATCAGATTGGACACCAGTTATTATTGTACAAATTGGCAATAAATCCACATCTAGATCATTAGCAAACTTATGCGACTATGTGAGTTGCTAAGTTACTTGTTCAATATCTTCAAAAGTTAATCTAATGCAAGTTAATCTAATGCTTTTTGCGATATCACGACCAAACGAGAGTATGACTCGACAATGATATTCATTTCGATAATAGTATGATTGAATCATCAACAGATTGATATGTATGATATCTAAGACCACTTTGGGTTATTTGGGTTATCCTTTGAGGTTGCTCTACCTGAGAGAGACGATGCTGCAGAGAAACTTGATGAAGGTGTTGCACCTGGTCACCATTAACGTTAGTCTCCTTGAGCTTTTTGTCCTCGCACATCAGCCGGCGCATTACCTCTGGGATCCTGTAGTCTTGTGACTCCAATCCTGTGGACCCGATATGCCTTGTTAATATTCGATACACGAATCGTGCCATTTAACTACAATTGAGGGTCATACGATATGAGGGAATAGACCCTATGAAATAAAGCTCTTATGAGTTTATTGAAATAAATGATCAACTACAATTCGTAGACGAACATGTTCCTGATTTTATTCTAAATGTGTAGTAAAGTTTGTGGTACAGTATTTTGATCCATCATTCCTGTCCGATTTGAATTTTACGGTGGATTAGTTTCATTGTTTTTTGGGTTATTGCACTACACTTACGAATGTGATCTAAACGTAGACTTTGGCTATTTTCAGGATTTCCTTCGTATACATATTGGGGTCAACTCGAACCCAAAAAATTTTCAAAGCTCAATGGCTCAAAAGCGAAAAAATCGATTTTACAAAAATTTGTTAAACCTTGTTTTGAATTGACTTTTAGGAGTGTCATTATGGAAGCTTGTTGACAAATCGTCTGATCTTTTTTTTTTTAACGAGATTGGCACGTAAGTTTCAAATTAACAGACCTTCGAATTTGAGTAGGTCGTTTCGAGCACAGTGTGTATGCGGCGTTGTAACTCGGTAGTGGCGTGTACACGAGGAAAAAAGTCCCTCAAGTGTTACTCTGTTCATTCATAATTTCCCTCGGAATAAAAAGCGAAGCATTGCAAATTGGCAGTCTCCGCTTGAAGCGAGCTGGGTACGAGCGCGAAAGACATCCTTGAATTCACCCTTCAAATTGTTTGAGCGTCCAAATCCAATAGCATTACGAGCACGCGGTTATCTAATAAATCGGAGTAAGGAGAACTGACCCCCGACAAAAGTGGCAGTAGCCCGGGAATTGCATGCGGGAACTTTTGGGCTTCATTGAAATCTACTAAAAGTGGAAGTCGCGCAGTTCCTAAGGAGGGTGGAAGCAAGAGAGAGAGAGAGAGAGAGAGAGAGCGAGAGAGAGAGACAAGAGCGTTATGTCATCGGGGCCCCGGCTTCTATCGATTCACGAAGACTTACGTGGCTCTCACGCCGCTGCTTTTCGAACTTTCGTCCGAGCCCCGCTGGCGACGCAGCCCAACTCAGCTAACGCGAAGTCGTACGTTTCGTACGGATAAATGACACGGGTTGACCCAATTTCCGCCCTCCGCACGCGCCTTCCTCCCTCTCCCTTCTCTCTTTCTCTCTCTGTCTCTTGCTTCCGCGTGGGCTCGTCATATATGCTCGGTGCACTCGAACCTCGGAGCAGCGACAAGTCTGCGGCTCCGAGTGTACGTGGTACATGCAATGTGTGATTACTTCGGGTTCGTGTTCTTGTGCCCTCTTCTCGTTCACGTATTGAGCTGCCAGTCTTTTTCATCTAATTATCCAATCGAAACGATACTCGTAGATGAATGAACAGGGTAGAAAGAGGGGAAAAAATGCTCAAAACACAATCAATCTAATCTTGCGAGAGCTCGTGGTAATTCAAGGGAGGAGTTATAAAAAGTCATTGTGTGTCTTCTTCAAGTATCGATGATTCTGCTAACGACTTACTCTTGTTAGGATATGTTCGCACGAGAGAAACGAGTAACCCGTCGAGTAATTGTTACATGTGATAGTAAGAGTCATATGAGTCAAATAATTGAGTGAGCGACTGACCTTTGAAGGGAGCAGCAGCGGCGAGCATCTTCTGTATGTAGGAGCCGATGTTGGTCTGTCCGAATCCGGGCCACTCGCCGGCCTCGCTGTCCTGGCCGCGCTGCAACAGCGTCCTCAGCGACTCGCCACCGCTGCCCTCCAGACTTGAAAACCTCACCAGGTCCTCGAGCGAGAGCAACGGCTTAAGCAGGGCCTTCTCCACCTCCTTCTCCTCCTCCGCACCCGACAGCTCCTTGTCGTCCACCTGCCGAACGCACATTAGAGACAACGAGTCCTTTCCCACCTATGCGCCTCTTGCGAGGCAAACATTTCGATCGGTATTTCGAGTCGGCGGGTACCTTCAGCTGGGCTGGCATTCAAACAACACCCTACCTCCCAGTTGAAAGTACACCATTCGCTCGAGGGAATCGAATCAATTTTTTTGCTTTCGAAATAATCTTAAGAAAATTGCTCTGCACTTGCCTGCGAGCGAGACACCTATGAAAAAACTATTTCAGCATAAAAACTACTTACTGGAATGTTTTATGGTCTTTTTTTGTAATACATATTTGTTTGAAATGAGATACCGCTGAGTCATTGATTTTGATTCCACTCGTTTATTATTTCGATTTTCAAGACAGAAAATTTCTGTTCCTACTACAGTTTTGTTTCAATTCTAACTCACTGAGATCAGCGATTGTTTTTTATGATTGGAAGATGAACAAGTAGCAGCAGTGGAACAAACATTTTCTATCACTCATTGAATAGACGGTTATGACGACATAATATGATAGGAAATCATAAAAACGAATATCACGTGCGGTTTTCAGCTCGACATCAACGAAAATTATGCATTTCCTCAAGAATCTTTTCTTCGACGTGCATTACACATAAAATGATACAGAGCATTCGAGATTCACGAAACAAGTAGACATATATGTGTAAGTGATGAGTGTCTTTTCTGTATTCATTTCAAGTTCTTGTAAAACTTTATTCGCGCTCGATGCAGAGTGAAAGCGTCATGCGAGGAGACGTCGACCATAAATAAAGTATAAGAAACGAATCTTCGCTCAACGAGACATATCGCCCGTGTCGGACAATGATCCCAGATAACGTTTTTCACCAAATTATCTGTAAATTTTAGCACAAATTTTTCCTCTTACTGGGAATTTATTTTCACTATTTGAGAAATTCAAATAGATAATGACTCTCGTCTATGTATTAGTTATCTGGAAGTTGAACCAAAGTGCGAAACGGAACTATACAAGGCAGTTCTACAAGAATTTTCGCGCTTGCAATTTCAAAACGTCATTGAAGTCGTAAAGAGTATGGAGAACGAATATTTATCCTAGAAAAGAAACGTGATTGAAAAAATGATAATTAACGAACTGATTTCAAGGTTTTGCGTTGATTCAATGCCCGGACTATGGTTCTCAAAATTGAAAGAATGATTTCTTTGCGCGATGGTGCATCTCATAATTAACAATGAATAAAAGCATATAGCAAACAAATTTTGCTTGTTTGTTTTTTTCTATTCCATATTCAAATACACGAAAGCAAACTTGTTTAGTAAGCAGTTTTGTTGTGAGGACGGATCAGGACTACCGCGCACGTACACTTTTGATCTTCCCATAAACTTACCTCGAGTTTAGCACGGTTGAATGGCCAAGAGTTCAACTACAAATAGGCGATAATATAATAAAAAAAAAATAAAGTTAAAATACAGCCCATGCAACAGATAACAGGTTACTAGCGAATTTTGAGGCGATCACAAGGAAACGCGTAGACTCTGTTCAGCCGTCACTTCAACTCTTCGTCTACAGTGTTGACGTAGCTTCATCAGTGAGGAATGATTATATATGAGCGCGAAAGAGAACAAGGCGTTTCTGGTCTACGAGAGTCCTGCGATCGCCGTGCCAGAGGTATGTTTTGGGGAAGCTTCATTCGTTCTTCCTAACCAAAACCATAGTCGGAGTGAGCTATCAACTCTCTTCTAACTTTTTTGACCGCGAGTAAAGTTACCGCGACAGAGGCGCCAGTAGATCGAAGAGACCGGTAAAATTACGCCTGGCACCTGCAGTTTTTATGTACAAGTCTGGTGATCGTCCAATGAGCTTCGATCGCGTTTGTACTTGTATTATGACGATCGGACCAGGTTGAAAGTTCGCGTGGCTCCGCGACCGATTCGTATCGAGCGAGCAAGCGAGAGTGCGATTCCGGCTGGAGGAGGTCTCGCCGTTGGCTCCGAGCCGTGGTCTGGTTGTTCTCTCTCTCTCTTTGTCTCTTTCTCTCAGTCTCGGCGTGACGTCCCCAAAACCTACCTCGTCGACTTGCGGTATGGCGTTGGCGTTTTGCCGTATGGTGTTTTGGGTGCCGGTGTTGTTGGTCGTGTTGATGTTGTTGTTGTTGTTGGTGGTGGTGGGTGGCGGGTGTCGGGCTGCGGCGGCGGTGGCGGCGTCGGCGGAGCTCGGCGGCTTGGCGGGCGCCGGCGCCACCTCCGCGAGCGCGCTGTTGGCGAGGGTCGCGTCCCTCTCGCGCTCCATAGCCAGCTTGTACACCTTGTTGCGGAGCGTGCTGCGCGGGATGCCGTACAGCACCGCGGCCCGCCTCGTGCCCAGCTTGCCGCTCTGGATGTCGCGCAGGGCCGCCTGCAGCTCGTCCTCGGTGTACGTCCGCCTGCCCCCGCCCGCCGTCACCGGCACCCCGGCTGCGCCCACGCCCCCCGTCACCCTCGGCTTCGCCCGGTAGCACGTGCTGCTGAAAGTCACACGGGCACACGTTAGTCGCGTCTTGGGCCCGTCTCCTCCGGGGCGCGCTCTCACCTTCCAACGCCCCGTGATTCACTCACGCGCCTGCCTTACTCGCGACACTAAATCCGACTCATTATTTTCATTCAAAGTAGTTGGCGGGGTGACTAACATTTCTATCTCGGGTATATCAACGTCTCGAATATGCTCATTCTCGCAGTTTGATTTGGTTAGATCGTTTTTCTATGTTTGTGCATTGATGAAAAAACAATTCAAAAGTCATCAATTTATTGTTCAAAGCCCACTCATCATCAGGCTGGTTGTTTTTTTGTTATACTGCAGTTGGCCAGTCTAACGTTCCGTTTCGCCGGAGATAGTCTGAGAATTATTTTCGATTTTTTGTATTTGAAGTACGTATACAAATATCCAGTTTGCGTAATGCTTATTGGGATAGTCCAAAAAATATTCTTGGAAAGTTTGACCGTGATTGGTCTACCTTTCCTAGTCATCCAGGTGTATGAGCGTTGAGATACGGGTGTGGCAAGTAGTAATAGATGAGATTAGTCGGACGTACGTCTGATTAGATATACTAATCTTCATATTCGTTCAATTGTTAATAGAATAATGCATGTGTATTATAAATTGATAATTCGATCGAGCATTGATTCGTGATGCATTTTACTGAAATTTTCAAAAATGAAAGATGACGTTGCCGCGAGCACGGAGTTTTGAAATAGACAACTCGTAATCCCAAAGTCTCGCTGCGTGCTGTCGTCATAAAGCATGACTCACTCTGTGAAGAGTTACGTAAGTCTTGATCCCGAGGTCGCGAAATTCAAAAAGTGAAATTCTCAAGGAGGAGAGAAAATTTCTCGTCAACCTTAGCGCACGTCACGTTGATTCCAGAGCGCCGAGTTGGCCACGTGCTGGCCACGTTCAATTTCCTCGTCAGACACGTTCGCGAATTCCGCAACTGACGTCAACCGCGAAATTTCGACGCAAGGCAGACACCTCGCGCGGGGGCGCGGGCCGTATCGTACATTTACGTGGTGCACGCGAGTTACTGCGACGGACAAGCTCCAAATCGAAGCTGCGAGATCCGCTCCGTTCAGCTCGCGCTGTCTTGACAATTCAATTCCATTAGCCGAAATGGCCTTTGAGCGACGCTCGCAAATGGAAATTATTGCCTGGGAGACTTATCGCATTAGCCTTTTTTCTTTTTCACTGATGAGCATTTGCGCGCGGTTATGTACTAGTGTACATTTGATAAATTACTTTGATCGATTCCCTACGACAAAACTCGACTCATTTCAAAATCCATAACTACTCGAAGTAATCGCATTATTTTAATTTGAGCATCATTAACAAGTGCAGTGTCGATTCCTATCGATGGATATTTTTTTTTCCATAGAAGGATGAAAGCTAATGTTTATATTCATATTTTAATTACGCAAAAGTACACTACAGATAAGAATTATTAAACAGTTAAGTGCATCGACCGGTGATTGAACTCACTAGGCAAATATCAATTTTTCAGAGTTCTCAAATGAGGCTCCACTTTTCTTCTTACTTTGGAATTCGGTAATGAAATTTTCTAACGCTTCAATTTCTGGAAGATTCTTAAATTTTTCAATTCAATCATCCTGATATTCTTATCAGAGTCAACATTTCACTTACGATTCTGGGCTTGCAATCGTTTTCTTAATAAATATATCAATTGCCTTATTGATTCAGAGTCAAGTGTCGCCGTTTTAATAATCGGAACGAGTTTCAGCATGCGCTAAAAGCTGAAATAATAAACAATCGCTCGGCGTTGTGAAAATGACACCACGGCCGTAGAGGAAAGTTGAACCGAGCGAAGATAGTATTTCATCCAGCTGAATAAAAAACCATAGCGTTGAAATAATCGTGAGGATTTTTTTGATAAAAACGTTACTAACAATGACTCGTTCGTCCCGAAAAAGCCGATAAGTCACTGCGCTCGTCCGACAATACTGCAGTCCTTCGACTGAATCTTAATCGCTGCTCTCCCCCGCAGTCAGCCGCACCCCCGAAAAATCCGTCGTAACGTCGACAATCGGAGGCTGATGACTCGCGAGCTCGACTTCGGGGCGCTTGACCGATAAACATCGAAAACAGCAGCAGCAACAGCAGCAGTAGCAGCGGCAGCGGGTCTCTGCCGCGACTCAAGCCGCGCCACGATAAGATTAGGCTCGAGACGATCGACGGCAATGGGCCTCCCTTGAGCTTTCGCTGCTTGGCGCGAGTGTGTTAGCGCCGCACGCACGCCTCTCTCTCTCTAGGCTTTCGCGCCTCCCCTGCATGTGCGCGGGTTCGTCGACCTTGTGGTGTAGCCGAGCTGCTAAGAGCTTCCAGCTGCGAGAATTCGTTGATAAAAGTGCGCGACGCTGACACCCCGGCTGCCGGCCTTTCGCGATGGATCGAGCCGTGACAGACGGCTGCACTCGGTTGTGTCAGACTTTTGTATGGCTCGACGTAACTGCGACTTCCGACTCGAGCAAGTAAGATTGCAATGGGAATTCGCGCGGCTCATCCGATGATTAGCCGACTCGCGTATTGATTCGCGAATTTGATGAACAATGGACGAAACAATTGACGCAAGTGACTCACGGCTCAACGCTTATTTCTTTTCTCTCTCTCTCGCGAATGAGTAACCCAAATAACTCAAACTGATTATAATGAAACTACAACAAAAAAATGCATTTTCTCAGCCATTGACCCTGATAGTAAGACGTCATTTTTATTTTATCTCCTTAATGCCGTCGTAAAAGTATGAGAGAATTGGAAGGATAAATTGTTAGTCAGAAACAACAAATACTTGTGCAATCGGTATGTCATCATTTTTCAGTTTTTCTTTCTGCTCTTTCTGATCCGACACTCATTCGTTTTTGTCTATTACGCATCGCAAGATACTCAAAGTTGGTAATTGAACCGTGAATTAACTTATTGTTAGTCGAGGCTCACTTACTTTGATCTTATTTGAAATTTCATTTTAATCATCAAATGCTAAGGCTCTGTAAGATTGCTACCTGAATAACAAAGACGTAACCAAAGTTTTAGTTTCGAAATAAACTTTGCACGGAAACATTTGTAATTATATGAATTTTTATTAGAACGAACTTCATCCAAGAGCAGTTCAGCGAGTCGAACGAAATTCTGGCAAATTCAAAGGAGAGCCAATTAAGACGTTGAGGTTTACGAAGGGAGCATAAAAAGCTTGGCGGCAAGTGTAGCGCAGGTAAGCCGGCCGTTTAGATAATAACGACAAAACTCGGCGATAAGAATCGACCCTTTTAAGTAGCAACGAGTTCGGAATCGCTCGACGCCGTTCCACCTTTAACATGCGAAAGCCTCTTATCGCTTTGTGTGTGCAATTGCACTGTTAGCGTTGCGACTCACAATAAAAAGAAATCTCCACGCAAATATTGCATTAGTCTTTTTCGTGAGGCTTTCTAGGGCCGAATATCGAAGTCCGCGAGAGCTGCAATTCCAATTCGAAGTCCCTCCAATTCCGAAGTAGTTTGGGACACTCCTCGATACCCGATTTTAGTGAAAACTTTTACGAGTGCGATCGCGAAATCAGTATTTATCTTTGGAAAAAACTCAATCAGTACAATATCATTGAACAGCTCTAATCGAAACTCAACGACGACGTCGACGCTTCGTTTGCGATCAAATATGTTTTTTCAAGATTATTTCATCACCAAGTACAAATACGCGTATTCACTCATCTATAGTGGAAAATCGCGAACCGGCGCAATGACGAGGGAAAAAATTGCGGGAAAAAAAAGGAGAGTCGATCGCGCGGAACGAGCAGAGCCTGTGCGCAACGTTTGCTCTCAAGGCGCTTTGGACTTTCGTGTAGCGAGTTTCTCCGCGACACTCCATATTAATAATGGACAGCGATAAAAATTGGCCGCGTCGAAAAATACACGATCGAAAACAGCAGCGGGGCGAGGGCAACGCACTTTTCTCTGGCGCGCACGTCTATCTGGCGCGTCCCTCTCCGCGCAATGTCGTGCTCGTTCCGAGTGAGTGGCTCGCTCGCGCGCGCGAAACCGGCGGCAGCGTAGATTTCTCTGGCGACCCCCTCGTTCTCTCTCTCTCTCTCTCTCTCTCTCTCTTTCTCCTTCTCTTCCTCTCTGCGTGCGATATTGCTAGAGAGAGAGAAGTGCTTGCAAGCTCAAGTCCACCGTCAAACCCGGCGACCAGACCCACACTGCGAATTAGGCCACGCACGGGATCCGGGCTATTGTTTGCTTGGAACATTGCATTATCCATTCGGGCTTGTTTGCTAACAGTAGTAGGTTTTTGCACTTAGGGTCTCTCTTCGAAATGCTCTTCTACGTGCGATTGTTTTTTTTTTATTGCTAATGTTTGATCTATTCAACAATTTTCGTATGATTATTATTATTACGTGTCTAGATGACGGACCTCCTTGATGACAAAGTACATTAAAATTTCAAAGTGAACAATCTTTATTTTTCATATATTTCATGTATGTTTAATAGTAGAGAAATCATGTTTTGTATAAGCGGAGTGAATGTTTTGAAAGCATTGTTTTTATAAGAAAAGTGGTTCGAACGGATCTAAATCGAAATAGATACGGTAGGTTTCCTACTCGTGCGATTACTTTTCTATCAATTTCGAGTAAGAAGTTTGCGAACAATTACGCTTGAAGGCGAAGTAAAGTGTGCAAAAGAGGGAGCGAGGGGGCGAAGAGTGGGGAAGGAGGAGTGCGTTTACATGGACGATAAAGCGGTTGGATAAGAAAGTCGAGGCTGCCCCTGTCATCGACCCCGGACATTCAGGGTTCGATCGGCTTATATACGTATACGCGAATGCGTTCTTTCCCTATTTATAAAGAGACGCCAATATTCCGGTGCAAGATACGCACGCCTCTATTTTACGCAACTTTGCTGCTCGCTACTCATAATCAATTCAATTTCATCTGTTCTAGCTGAGCTGACAGTGCAATAACGATGTTTATTAATTACCCATCAATCTCACGGGATAATATTATTTGCTTTTTTTATCGATCGCTAATGTTTTCTCGCGGATATTCTCGTCAGTGAGCCTTTAGTAGGCTGTGCCCGATGCAATAAGCTTGCGGAGACCTGAAACTTGTGACCCACAATTCGAATTGCCATGCAAAATGTAAGGCAATGACAAAGTTAATGAATATTATATACTCGTTAGATTCTCCATAACGTACGTGCTAATTCATAATCGAGCCGTGATATGAAAACGAAAGTAGTTTTCTATTTCTAGACACCGTGTGACGTTTAATCAGATAAACCGGACAAAAGTCGACGATAAATTCAAATCGGGTATGCTACGGATCTTATTAACATTAGAAATAATCGACATCCTTATTTGAGTCATAAAAGTTGCTTTCGATCGACGGTGCATGAGCGTGCGTTCTTGAGCTCGAGGCTTCACTTTTCCAGCCGTTCAAGGTTACGCGAGCGTGTTTTTGCTCTTGCTAAAAAGATCAGAATTCGCATGCCGGATAATTTTCATCTTTTTATGCTCAGAAGAAATTCGCCTGTCGAGACGACTGGGCGTTGGAAACTTTTTAATCGGTCAAAGTATTGGAACATCACGCAATACCATTTGTTTGAAGTGGCTTATTATTAGATTATGTTCGAGTACTTACTTAAATATCGTTTTGGGATCGATTGCTGCGGACATTCGTAGAGGTATTTTTTGTTGCTCAAGCATAGATATGTTGTTGTCCTGAAACATGGAATTCCGAGTCTTGAGTCGAGACAAGCAAGTTTGCATATAACGCCACTCACTTTACTACTCTACTTGGTAGCATCTAACTTTTTTCGATATTTTTCGAAATTTGCGTTCACTGCATACGCTTAGTTAATCCAAATCCGTATTTTTGACTGTTCAACGAGCAATAAGTAGTTATATTTGTGCATCAACATGCGAGATTTTGTAGGATGGGTTTTTTCACACGTCACACAACAACGGAATATCGTTCTTCAAACATTCAGCGACTTGCTTCTAAGGATTCCCGATCGCGTGAACTTTGTATTAATTCACATTGGAAGGGGGGAGGGGGGGGGGAGTTTGCCAGGGGCTACGTACCTGAGAGTTTTTGGGCTTGGCGGAGAGGTCGAGTGGCTGGTCGGCCGCTCCGGGGTTCTCGTGCTGGTGCTGGGCTGCGGCTGCGGCGGCGACGGCCGCAACCATTTGGGACGGCTCCCTGGGCGGCAGGCACCACTGGGGCAAGAGCGTCGGGTACGTGCCGCTAAGGGCGGCCGCCACTACCGACGCCGCCATGGGATCCACTTGCACCGACATGGGCGACTCGGCCGATCGAGAGCTGTTGCTGCTGTCGCTTTGCGGACTCTGCAACGCCAGATTGCACCGCGGCTTATTAATTAGAAAGCTCCGAGAGCGCGAGTGTCGCCCCGCAATCGCCGACGAGCTTTTGCCGACGAGATCCAAGACAATGCGCGCACTTGTTGAGTTATTCTTCGAAGATATATATCAGAGCCGTCTGCTCGACAGTCGAGAGACATTCAACATGTACGGCGTTCTGTCGTGTGAAACTCAAAGTTTTGATGCTCCGATCATCTAACAAATTTCAGAGCAACGTGTCGCGTATCGATATTTGTATCCGATTTTACGAGTGAGCGGTAAGTCGATTTTGAATTAATTCGAATAATGATCTTGGGTTTGCCAGATAAAACAAAAAGTACGCATCGCGTAATATCCACGTGACAAAATAGGAGCATTTCAAGTTAGGTAAAAGGTAAGCGGGAGGATGAACAGAGCAAAGGGCAGACTCACAAGAGGCGGCTGCTCGTCGTGGGGCAGCTTGCCATCGAGGCAGAAGTAGCACTTGTCGAGCGGCTTCCAGTCCTCGGGCGGCGGACTCGGCCTGCGTCCCAATGTAAGTAACGAGGGCGAGCACAACGCCAGAGCCTCCTTTTTCGGGGGCGTCGAGGCGCTCCGCGTCTCCAAGATACTTGGCCCGTTGTTGTTGTTGCTGTTTGTGTTGTTGTTGTTGTTGTTGCTGTTGATGATGTTGTTGTTGTTCGTCAGCGGCGTCGAGGTCGGCCTGACTGGGAACACAAGCCCACCAACACCGAGGCCCGGATTCTCCTGTAGCTCCTCCTCCTTCTTTACCCTCAGCAGGCCCTGCGTCACCTGCGGCACACGCTCCACACCCACTTCCTCTTTCACTTCCTGTTGACATTTCGACCACATTTTACCGATCGGCTGCTCGACATTTTCCGTCCTCGTAGTAGTGGCAACTTGGATTCGTTGCCCCGAGCCGAGGGATTACGCGACGGTTTGGGAAAAATTAATTGAATATATTTGACGTGCTTTCGTAGTAGTCCCTCGGCCGTGCGGACAAATGTGTGCGCTTGTTAAATGATACGAATTTCCAATTTCGGCAAGCGTAATAAGTCACGACTGCTGAGGGAAACGTAGCGCAGTTTCTCAAGCTTCTACGTGATACAACTGTCGAGTATCAACGTGTCACTTCCGACTCCCCAGAAGACCGCGTTCGATCCAACTATTTTTTCATCGGTCAAATAGATTATTGAGTAGATACACGGGTCGCTTTCAAGTCTGGCTGCGAGCCGCTAAGCTCGCCAAAATTTTATTCACTTTGGCATTCAATGCCGAGTTATATGCTAAATGAATCCATATTTGGCAGAGAATAAGAATGTCAGATAGCCAATGCCGCGATGTTCCGATTTGAATTTTAAATTAGATTTCTATTTCTCTAATGGTGCATCGCGTATTTTCACGTTTGTTAAACTTGAAAGTTTCGAAATTGTATTTGACGGTCGCTCCGGCGAGAAATCGAAACCCGTGGCCAAACGTACGATTTCCAATTTAAATCTGTAAAGTTACTCCCTATCCCCCGTTGAAAAATGAAAAAAGTCCAGTCGCACGCAGGCATATCGGTTACAATGAAAATCCCACAACACGGCGGGCGTGACTGTATAGGTATAGGATCGAGGGGAGTTGGGAGGGGGAGTTGGGACAAACCTTGGTCCCTTCCGTGTCTATGGCGTTGTCCGCGGCAGAGTCTGTCGTGCGCTCGTCCCTGGCCGGGCTCAGCCTCAGCCTGTCGTCGAGCTGCTCGCGCTTGATGGGCTGGCCAGCCGGGGCATCTGGGGCGGCGGGCTGCTGCTCGGGCTTGGGGTGGCGCTCGAGGGGCCCGTTCTCGCAGCCCTGGGCTGCCCCGTTCTCGCGGGCGCCCTCCGCCAGCCGCCCGTTCTCCGGCCCGCCCGTCGTTGTGCCGGCGCTGTCTGTCTCGTCGGCGCGCCGGGGCGAGTTGCCGCCCCCGCCGCCCCCGCTCAAAGTGCAGTTGGTCGTCGCGACGCCGAGCTTCTCCTGCTGCTGCTGGAGGTTTACCGCTGCCTTCAGTGCCGCGCTCGGCGAGTCCCCCGGCTTCGCC
Source organism: Aphelinus atriplicis (assembly GCA_020882685.1). Taxonomy (NCBI): domain Eukaryota; kingdom Metazoa; phylum Arthropoda; class Insecta; order Hymenoptera; family Aphelinidae; genus Aphelinus; species Aphelinus atriplicis. The sequence continues at coordinate 37,062,611 of CM037076.1, read as the reverse complement.
TGCTGCACCTGCTGCGCCCTCACACCTTTCTTTTAATTTCAACCACAAAAATCACAAACAACAACGTCTTTCGATTCGATTCGGTCTTTCCAGCCGTGCTACAAGCGCAACCATCAGATTCGGATCGTTGCGCTTGCTGTAATCTATATGAGAAACGCAGTGGCGATGTATGTTACGCTGCAACTGCGAGTAAGGTTGCTCGCTCGAGAATCATTGACGCGCGGTGTACAACTCAGAAGAATGTATAATGAAAATGAGAAAAATTTGCTACATATTGTTTGAATGTTTCCCCCTTTCATGGAAACTTTCTTCTAAATGCTGTTTCACAATCCTCAAATAGTCCGACCAATTCAATCCCGAGTTATTGTAATGGGATTGAACATCTTCAACTCGGATGAAAAGAACCGCGGAAAGTGAATGGAGAATATTGTGGACGAAGGTCGCGTTGCTTGCGCAAACAGACTATGGAATTGGCTTACCTGTGCGAGTTGCTGTAGCTGGAGTTGGATCTGTTGCTGCTGAAGTTGGCTGGGCGGCGTGTTCGTGTTGTCGGAGCTGCGAGTGCCGCTGTACAGGGTGTCCTGGTATTGCTTCCATCTCCTACGGCCCATCAACTCCTCGGCAACCCGCTCCAGACCTGCGACACCACCGAAACTACATTCAAACAATGATGGAGCGCTGTCGCCCGAACAACCGATGCAACGCCTGAATCATCCCGAAACCATATATATGAACGTGGTACACGAGCTCCCACGAGCATCAAATATTCTCAAGTCTATTCGAGTATCCTCGCCGCGTTCACCAAGACTCGCGAGAAAATCAATTCGATATCGTTATTCCCCCACCGGGAGATTGCGGGCTTAGTTTATAAATCTCGGACAAGATAATTCGAGTATCTTCGGTGAGGGATTTTTTTTTCTTTCATTAGATACGGGAGAGCCCAGCCCCGGGTGAATTCGTCTAATACGAAAAGAGCTCAGCAGAACCGCCTCCTCCACGCGCGGGAAGCAGTACGAAAAGTCGAGCGATAACACCCGCAATGAAAAGTGCCATTATCAAAAGAGCGGCGCGCAGCACTCGTCGCAACGATAATTGCTCCTCGCGGCTGCGGGTCGAGGGGAAAAGGTCCACATGCACGGTTCTTCCTTGACTTTTTTTTCTACTCCTAGATTGAATTCGCCGTGGTTATCCGGAAGGGGAAGGGATAGCGGCCCCATTTTCTTCCCCTCTTCTTTTCGCGCCACGCGCGAGGCCGAACGATCGGGGCTATACGGGCTTATCATAGACCGGCGCGCGTGGCGTGACACATCTCGCGCCGCGGTTTTGACTCAGGCCAGAAGGAGGTGGGGCGCGATAACGAGAGGAACAGCCTCGGCATGGCGGCGGCCCCGGAAAATGGTCGAGTTTTTTTTTTCCTTTTTTTTCGAGCGCGTTATCGATTCACGCCACACAGTGGGATTTTCGTGTTTCCTCGCGCGAGTTCCAACGTCACTTCTAAGGACTGCCGCGAGCAACGGTAATCTTATCAGCGAGCGAAAACTAGAGGAAATAAGTCGCGGTTTCGCGCTCGATACTGTTCCACATATTTTTCCAGCCGTTCCAGCTCGAAAATGAGTGTTTCGCCCCAAGGTTGATACGCGATAAGCTCTTGAAGATTGACAATTGTCTCGAGAGTTGATGTCGATCGAGCCGAACGCATTCAACTTTTGCCAATCGATCGCAAGGGCTGTCACCTCGCGCAACGCCGAATATTCACATATCGAGTATATCAAACCCTCGAAATGAAATTGTACGAATCGTGGTTAACAAGAGCCCCCGTGTCGGTAGGAAATCCGGTATACGAAATCAGTTCGTAAGAATTTGCCGCGCGAGGGCGAGGGGTTGCTCGTGCCACAGCCGAATTCACGCAGCCGCGGCGAGCCTGCCGCTCTCGGTGGGGCGTGAGAAATTTACGCCGAAACTCGACAAGCCACAACGAGGGTGGCTGATTAGGGCCTGGCCGCCGCGTGCGCTCGCCAATTGGCCTTTCCCCGTAAAATGCGGGGCTCGCGCGCCGCTCGCGTGCCGATCGGCATTGCGCGCGCGCTCAAAAACACGAGCACGTACACACACACACACACAACGACGCGAGGCGTTATCTCGATCGCACGCGAGAGCTGACGGACGCATCGGCGCCGATTTGGCTGTGGGTGCGCGTGACGATCGCTGTATGTGCGCCTCGTGTACGTGGAAAATTTGAAAAGCTCCGCGAAAGAATACTGGCTATTTGTCGTTGAATTGGATATCCCCCCCTTCTCCCCCCCCTCCTCTCTCTCTCTCGCCCGCTCGCGATCCAAGCGATGATCCGCGCGCGAGTTGCGACCGAGCCGAGCGTCAGATAAGCGCTGCGCGTATTTCACGAAACAGCTCGACTAACGATGATTAGAGAGTTTGCCGAGTGGCATATGCCCGGCTCATCCTTGGGACTCTTGTTGGTCGTGGGAAAATATTGTTCGAGAGCAGTAATATCATCCCCCCTCCAAAAAAACAATCTATTCGTTGTAAGATTTTATGAGAAAGATATATGTATTTCTGTTCAACTGATGCGACTTGTACCATGAATTTATTCGTTTTCAGTAGAAACGTTGGTATATATACATTTGAAGCAGTCTGGTCGGCCAATCGATCCATTGTATACGCAAACCCAACAAGTTTATAAATTCGCGAAGCAGACAAAGCTTCGGAAGATGAGGCGAGGCTTCGTTTTCAGAGGCGTTTCCCCTCGGTCGCAGAGCTGGCAATTGATTTTGCCGTCGTCGTCCAGCCCCGCCGTGGACAGTCGGGTCATTAGGGACACGACGGCGCGGCGAGGCGCAGCCAAATGGAGAGAGAATAGGACAGACCGAAAGATGGAATCAGAAACGGATAATTGTACGAGATAGAGAGCCGAGTTTATTCGCGCCCGCGGCAACCGAAATAACACACTAAAAGGGGGAGGAAAAATTTGCTCGGCTACACGGTTGGATAATCTATATATAACTTTTTCAACGGCTGACGTCGCTCGAATTAGCATTGTTCTATCAAGCCTCGCTGAATCGAAGGTATCGCACGCCCAGTAGATTTAGAGTAAATCATCCAGCGACACTGACACATGACCCGTTTCTCGAAACATCTCTTCGACCGTCGCTTTCCAACATTGCCCAATCGAACAACTGACGCAGTTTCGTTCTCTCTGTTTCGCGCGTGCGACATTTTTGGTAATAAAAACGAAAGGATGATGGAGCGATTTCGAGAGCTTCCCTATGCAGCTTTCGGTTTATATTTTAACCATTCGCACCTGTCGGAATCATTTACATTCAATCGTACGTGTCTATATGAACTGCGCTAGCAAGGCAGAAGCGTCTCTCGCGGGAGGCAGAAATATTGGCGAGAAAAGCGAAGGATAAAGCGGCGCACGCGGCGAAACGAGGCTAGGCGCGGTATAGACAAAGCGCGCGCGCGCAAGTGGTCACGGGGGAGGGGGCGTGAGCGCAAGAAGGGCGAGCTCGGTATGTATTTCTGGGAAAGTGCTCGCGCCATTCGCTCTCTTGCTCGCGCGCGGAATTCACAAATTAAATTGCTCGATGCCCATAGAATCGGACGGCGGCATTTCCGAGCGCGGACCGCCGCTATCGCCGAATACCTTCTCCCTCATCACTGCCTGCACAATATATATATAAGCCAACGTTCGTTCGCACACACACACGCGCAGAGAGAGAGGCAGGCGAGTTCGATTTGCGGGCGCGCCCGCCCAAACAAATCATTCAGCGGGCGGTATCCATCATCCACTCGTCCCTCACTGAAGCAGAGAAGAAAAGAGTCATTGCTGGACGGGGGAAGAGTTTCAATTTTTTACGCTCCCCCGACCAGCAGTCAGTGGACTCTCGAGTGCCGTAGGGATGATGATCTCGCTCTGTGCATATTGGACATTTTCGAGGGCCCGAGAATGACTCCGGGCAGCCATGAATGACGATTCACTGCACCCGATGACTGCCTGGGGTGGATGCAGCGATTTCCCCCTGCAGGGGCTCGCTTCTTTTATATTTTTCGCCCAGTCCGTTGGCGTTATTTCGTCGTGCACGCGTTGCAGAAATATTTTTTTCCAAATCATTCTCAACGGGATTTTTAATTGGCCTGTCGCGCCATTTTTCGTTACGTAATTTTATTGTAAATTCGCGATGTGACATTCGAATCAATATCGATAGTATCATATAGCAACAACAACGGATTTATCGTACGTTGCGATTTCTCGTTTGTGGATTTATTGAATTCGGAGCATAAAATTTTATAGGAATTGTATCATTTTTCAACATTTTCAAAAACTATTCTTAGATTGTGTATAGGGTGTTAGGAATATAGAAGTATCTCATAGTATTTCAAAAAGATAAACGTGGGTGTATGAAAGGAATGTTTAATTGAAATATGATTTTGTTTGAACTGCCTTCCACGATGAAAAAATTAATTTTGTTCTTTCCGATTAAAGTTAAAATACTCTTACTGACACGGCTAATTGAGTCTTCAGAGAGATTTTCCAAGCTCACGGTATTTTTTAGTATTTCATTCCCTTTAACTTGCAATTGATATATTTCTGACGATTCTCAAATAGTTACAAATCGACAAGACATCATATCGACGGTCGAAAACTATCAGTTTCAGAAATAGGTAATTTACAAACTTTCCATGCAACAATCTCATGCATTAGAATTTCCTTTTGAAAAAGCAAGATTAATATTTCAAAGCAGATTTCGAAAGACGGTGATCTCAGAGAACAATGAACAGCATAACAGCTTTTGAAATACAATATGGTTGAGAAACACCAAAATCTGCGGAAATGTCATTGCATTCAAGTGTAAGTTGTTACTTTTCATTGTATAGTTGAGTTCAAGTAAGAATTTATTGGCCAGGCTTATATCAACCTTTTAATTCATCATTATGAACCTGAAAAATACCACAGCGAGTCTTTATGAATGTGCAAGTATGAATGACATGATATTTATAACCCCATCTCTTTTTGGTCTTTGTATGCTTCCTTCCAAATGTTTCAATAGAGTTTTATCGTTCTGTTCGGGGAACCCAATATAGTGCCTCATAATGTTTCCAACTGTTCATCAACGACATTGATGCCAACAAATAATCACAAATATTTACTAAAGAATATCTTTTCGTGAATTTTATTGTAAAATTCAAAGTTATCACTGTTGTAAAAGTTACGTATATTTTAGTCAATGCAACATGAACTGTCTCTTTCGCTAATAAAATTTGATCAAAAATGTACTCTGGCAGTCGTCTTTTATTTAATTCCAGCGATGATTCAAGCTTTAGACCAAATAAAATATTATGTTACCAGAGGTGGAGGGAACGTTATTGAGTTTCCTTGAATATTCATCGAGGAAAAAGCTAATTTTTCGAAATAGTTTTGGTTTTGGTTCCCCATTTGGGGTCTCCGTGCCTTACGTTTCACCCACGGCTAAAAGTTGAATTTTACGTCAGAACAGAGTAACGAACGGACGAAAGAAAAGGGGTCGGGGCGTATTGGAGCATAGGCCGTGCAGCCCCATCGGCGACCTATCGGCGCTTGAAAAACATCTGAATAAATGATTATTGTTTGTCAAATGTTTCAAGCGCTGGCTGGTGCATGTGCTCTCGCCCGAGCAGCCCGGCCGCACACGCGCGGCCTGCATTATACAGCGTGCATTTGTCTTTCGCGTGGCCGCTCAGAGCACCCACACACACACACACACACACACACACGAGCGCTCTTTTATCCTTGTCCGCCCATTTTTCTCCTCTATTTTCAGCTCTCTCTCTCTCTCTCGCTCTCGTTTTTTTTTTAATACAGCGTCCTTCCGCGCACTATTTGGACGCTTCAGTTACCGCTTAACTAATGCATAATTCCCATTTACGGAAATGCCGGGGCCCGTTACACGCAGATACACCAACGCACGCGCACGCATACACTTGGCTAACAGTTCCTGCTCATCTATAAAATATGCTCGGGGATTGCTTTTTGATAGCCAATGTTTGGATTTTCGTCATTTGGGGAATTTGATTCGATGTATACGATTTAAATTGTGATCGCGTGCCAAAATAATTGGTATATTGAAATTATGCGATAACAAGTTCAACAATCAGCAATTTTTTCACCAATGCCAGTATGAGCTGCTTCCATGCATTAGGCATTTCGCAGAAATAAAAGAAACGAGTAGTTAATTTGAGGGGAGCGGTATGAAAATGAAAAAGAGGAGAAAAAAGAGAGTGAAAAAGGGGAGGAGATGTAGAGAGGAGGAGAAGAAAATAGAAATCCTTGAGATCCAAGGCTGAGATGGAGGAAGCATCTTGCCCAACTATCATTATGAGCACGAAGCGCCGGGCTTGCGGACGAGCGGATGTGGCCGAGAGAGAGAGAGAGAGAGAGAGAGAGAGAGAGAGAGAGAGAGAGAGAGAGAGAGAGAGAGAGAGAGAGAATACGAAAAAGTACTTATGGTATTGTAGGGAAAGACCGAGGATATTCGCCAGCGACTTAGAGCGACCCACGAATAATGAGACGTGACTTTTCGTCCTTTTGTGAGAAGTGCCGAGAATCCGTAGATTTGAGAGCTAGTTCATCGGACATTCAATTCATTTTCGAATCACCCTATTGAACTGATTACTCGCACTGAATGTGAATGGAGTGAATGATAAATAACGCTCATGCTCTTAATAGCTATATAGACAATAGATTCAGCGAGTGATTAGCTTGGAAATAATGAAACACCGATAATGTGTATCGATGACAAAAGCACCATTTTTAACTGATTATTTCATCATACCTTGAGCTGTGAATCGAAGAATGAAAAATCTTACTGGAAAAACTTCTCCCAGCGTCAATTCGATTCGGTTCTCATTTAAATGCTCGTCGAAACTGATCGAGAACGCGCTCGAAAAATCCGGTGCAGTTAAATTAGGCTGATCGAGGCGCATGCGCGCTCCTCCAGCGCGCCTATCGGTCTGACGAAAATCGGCTGGTGGATACGTCGCTCGCGCGTCATATGGACGCAAAAAATTACGAAATACGTGAAAAAATGCAATGAGAGTGACCTGGAGTGAACAGGAAGGAACTTGTTTGGATTTGATTTTCAGTGAATACGTGATTCTCAAATAATTTAGGATATGAGAATTATTTCTCACAAATTGCTATTCATTAAAAACAATAATTTCTTTCAATTTGGATTGGTTGGTGATAATGCCGTACACGTCAGATCAACTACGTGTGAAAATTACAACAGTTCGTTATTATTGTCCTGTATCAATCCACGTTCAACACACATTACCGGCAAGGCCACAATCAGCTTATAATCACGAGAGAAAGAGAGATAAAGAAATTTTTCAACGAACATCTGAACGTTACTGAAGTAACAATGCGGCGTTAGATCACGTGACGGATAGTTTAAACGACACGTCACGATGGATGTGCGACATCCAGATAAAGGAATTTAGATGCATCAATTTTACTTGAAGCGAGCACAAGGCCGCGGATTTTCTTTATTGTCCGCTGCATCGGGAGTTTCGAGCAGCGGCGGTTCGTTCGTGCAGCCATCTACAAACTCGCCCGACGACTCATTCGCGGCGAGTGGCAACGGAACACCAAGGTCGCGCGAGCGATGAGTAATGTAAATCCGAAACAAAATCAATTGGACGCGTTCGTCGGTATTTTCCGGCGCTAATAAAACGAGCTCGACTAGGACCGAGAAGAAAGAAAAACTGCGCAGAGGCTTCGTTCGAATTTCGAATCGCGTCGAAATCAGATCAGCAAGTTTGCCCATTCGCGGGTTGTATCTCCCGTCGTGCCAGCGCGAGACGTTATTACAAGTTGCCACAGCGCTATATATTTTGACACGAGATAAATATTAAACAGCAGGCGTTTGCCGAACGGCCAGCTGTCAACTGGGTCATGAATTAAATATCGCCTCGGCCAAACACACGAGAGCCACCGCGACATTTTTCACTCTCGCACAATCTATTTGGCACGTAATGAACTAGCCGGGCAGCGAAGGAACAATGAAGCGCGGCGGACGCATGACAAATAGCCCGCTGCAAAATGTTCAACGATAGCGCGCCCTAGTCGAAACGGACGATTGATACTAAACGAAGAAGAGGAGAAAAAAACAGCGCCGCACCAGCGACTTGTCTATTTGAATTTTAAATATTCATATAAGATATTTGTCGGCGACGATCGCGAATGCGCGCACAACACACGTACACCGAGCGCGCGCGTTCACGTGTGCGCGGCGCCGAGCGGTGCAGTTAACATCTGCGCGTAGATAATGGATAAAAACCGTGTCTTGTCCTCATAAATCACCGACTCGCGCGCGCTCGCTTAGCAGATACCAAAGTATTTTCGAAACAGCAACATTAGCAAAATGTGGTGTAGCCGCGAGCGGCGCGGCGCACGGGGCTGGAGGCAAAAAATTTGAGGAAAATCTATGCGCATAAATTATTTGTACATTGAACACGGCGGATAAACAAAGGAGTACTCCGCACCGAATGGAAGACGCGCACCTCCTCAGGTACGCATGAAAAATGAACCGTCGTTGTTGTTTTGCTGATTGCACTTTTGAAAACGTTTCTAACGTACGAAATTTTCCTCGACCAACTATTTCTCCACACGATAATTATTTTATCCGAGATAGAATCTGTCTCTCTCAAACGGGAGATCGGCTGTTGCAACTTGGAGATAACCATACGAGTAACGTGAAAATGTGAAAATGTCGATAATGGTTATCGACCGTCTTGTTCAGTTGGTTCATACGAAAAAAGGGCCGATCGCGAATCGTTGCGGCTACTCGCGGGGAGAGTCGCGCGTGACTGAGGTATCTTCATGGGTTAGTGAAAGTCCAAGGTGAGTTTCGCTGTATGTGTTAAAAAATACTACTCTGCTGGGAGCGTACGTAAGCCGCGCACACGCTACAACGAGTGCTATTGTATTTGGTCACGTACGCGATGCAGTAAAACCGGCTAAATGATGGATAACACAAATTGCATGGGACACGCGAAATTATTCGCCGGTTGCGACATTCACAAACATTATACTATACATCGACCGAATTTGTCGTGGCGCGATGATAATCGTTGTCCATCGGTTGAATTTATGGATCGAGCGTGCCTTGTGCGCGTGCCCGAGAGAGAGCTAACATTGACTGGCGGCAAAAGCAATCAGCGCAGTTTAAAAAAAGTACAAACTATACGCGTGCTCCACTAATTCCGTCGAAATTAATTGCATTATCCAAGGAGCGGGAGAAAAAAAAAGAACGGCATCCCCGGTAAATATGTCGGAGGTGTTGATGAAAGAATAAGAAAGTTTTTAATTGAACAACTTGCACGTTTTAATCTAGGATTGCTACTTCGCAGTTCAACATCCTGAAAAATAAAGAAAAGCACGCGCTCGCGCGAGGAAGAAGAAAGGAGGGTAGTTGGGTCGAGCGTCGGCGCTCGCGAAAAATTGGCGAACGGGGAGGGAAATTTTTTAATGGATCCCTTTAATAAACTGCCCGGGGAGTGTGACTTATTTTTCAAAACTACACCTATAAAAGGAATTCGAAAAGAGAGGAGGAGAGAGAGAGAGAGAGAGAGAGAAAAAAGAAAAGAGTGCTCAACATGCCCGGCACGAGAGACTCCGAAGAGTTATTGGATTCATTAAAGGTCTCCGGGGACTCGCGCCCTCGCGCGCTCGCGCTATTGCACGCTGAGCAATTTCCTTCTCGCATTTTATTTTTCGTAAGGGAAGCTTCAGCGCGTTAGCGAACAAAAAAGAAGGAGAATTTTCGTGCATCGACGATGGCAGTCTGCAAAAGGCGAAGAGTGCACGAAGGCAAAATTAATTTTCCCCGGGCATAAGAGCGTCGCGTATATATCGCGCACTGGGGTTTTATCGCGGGGAAAACAATATATTCTCATCTTTGAGTATTCCTGAATAATTAACTGCTCCCCACCAAGTATAAAAGTATATTCAGCTCCTCTTTCGCGCTATAAACATTGCTTCGCCGCGATGAGATATCTTGTAACCTAGTATTTCATGTCAACGTTTATTTTTTTTTTCCTCATCCCATTCGAGACATTGTAATCTCATCGAGCGAGTCACGTAACGTGAAAAAATGGAGAAGAAATTCAATCAATTTTTTGCCCTCGGAAAGATTGAAAAAAAGGGTCTGCATGGTACAGTGGCCATGAGAATAAGTTAGATTTGCTAGGAAAAAAAATCTGATTCTCGAATTTCGTCTGCATACTCAAACTCACTTTGGACCAACCAATACGCGCGTGCAGGTCTTTATTTGCAGAGACGCCGATAAACAACGAGTCCCCATTAAATCAACTGATAACTCCATTGGACATGTGCGATATTCAATTTGGCCGTGGCACTATCCACGTTTAATGCCCAATTATAATAAATTTCAAACTTGAGAAATCGTCGGGAGACGTACGAGGAAAGATAGCGGCGCGCAGCAGGCGAATTATGAAACGACACGCGTGAGCGCGAGTACAAGAGGAGACAATTACCTAATAATATTAGCCGTGCGATTCGATCTCTCTCTCTCTACAGGGAATCCAGCATCATCCGCAATTACCGCAACTAATTAAGACGCCTTTCTCTCTCTCTCTCTCTCTCTCTCTCTCTCGATCCAACAATACGAATCGAATGTAACAATAATGAACTGCGCAACAGACAATGAGGTGAAAAATCAAATGAAAATAAACGGCCGATTGAAAGAGGGAAAAGCTTGGAGGATAAAAATCGCCGGCGCGGCAACAAAAGAAAAAGGATCATGAAAACGGCTCGTCTCGCGGACAGGGGAAAAATTGCGAATTCCCATGTTATTATCGAAGTATCCTTTCGCAAGCCTTCGACAATCGTCGCCAGCATCAAGCGCATGGCACGAGAGAGCCGCGACTTTCGCAACGCGCGTCCCAAGAATTCACATAGCCTCGCGCTGGCGCGCGCCACGGCTAAATTTTGCGATCGCCTTGTGGCGATCGCTAGCGTCTCTCTCTTTCTCTCTCTTTCTGCCTCACGTGTGTACGTGTGTGTGGGTAAGCATAATCGCGACTCATCGGTGCTACTTAGCGGGCCGCGATGGGAAATAAGGCGAAAGCCACCTGCGATGAGTTTTCTAAGCTGCCGCCACCTCTGACGATTATTGTTATTATTATGGGAGGACTTAAATTATTGGAAATGATGCGAGACCCAAGGGAACCCGTGTTTATGTCAGCCAGCGCTATCGCATTGGGTTATTGCTTATTGGAGGCTATCGGTATGCAAAGTTGCCGATTCAGGGTGTGGCCATAGACGCTTTTGGGTGAGAGCTTTTGGCTAACTCGCTTGTCATCTTGCCACTATTTTTCCCTTGATCGTAGATAAATGCTATATTCAATCGGGGTATTGTTCGCGTACCTATAGGGTAGACCCAAAGTGCGCACGAGTGAACAGTGTACGCCGACTCGCATACGTTATACGTTGTACCAAAATTTATATTTTCGCCCGTGAGTTTATCGACATTCTTTGGAGACCATCAAATTCTTCTGAAGGAGCACGTAATCTTGGGGGGAATTCAGACCTCAATATGTGTGTGTGTGTGTGTGTGTGTACATCGATCTCGTCCAAACAGAGGATAAAAGGTTAATCAGTTGATTCACAAAATAAGTCATTGAAGTGGAATAAAAGTTTGAGCAAAGGATACGCAAGTCCGAGATGATAATTGGCACGAATGTGTCGCGAAGACGTCAGCATGAAGCCTCGCCGCGAGCATATAGGCTATCGCAGCTGTCGCTCGAGTGGGCCACTCTCGAGGCAACTCCCATGCGCGCGCGCGCCTAAGCTCGTTCTCATTCTAAATCGAACATGGCAGCAGTGGGCCCGGCCAATCAGCGCCAATTCGAGTGCGCTCCCCTCGACACTGCTCTCTGGCTCTCTCTCCCTCTTGTTTAACTCTCTAATCGGCCAATCGCGCGGCGGCTTAGAAAAATCCCGCCGAGGATGGGGCCCGCCGCGCGTCACGCCCGCACAAGGCTGTTCTTTGTCCGAACAAACGTTACGCCTTCTCCTCCGCGCCCGCGCGCTTTCGGTTTCTTTTATTCGCCGCGACTCCCACAGCTGTCGCGCAGCTTTTCGGCCGCTCGCTCGCTCGCGTATATATACTTACGGGCGTGCAGTCCCACATACTCAATCAAGATCGCGTCGCGGCTATTTTCGCCTCTGTGGCCCATCTCCCCGACCTTCGGATTTTGTCCAAAGTTTTACAATCCAAACTCGCACGTCGTTGCGGTGTTTCGTCGAGCGCGAACATGAAAATTCACTCGATCGAATTATTGGTCGCGCTCACCTACACCGCGACGCTTTGCTCAATTAAAAATCCCGCCCGAGCGAACAAAGCCGCTCGAGAATTCTGGGAAATCTTCATGCACACTTGCTCTCGAGGCATTATACTTCTGGCGATGCTTTTACGCAATCATTCGTGAAATGCTGAATAGATTTAGAATCGCTCGTTCGCTTCTTTTTTCCCCCTTTCCTCCCGCGACTAATTGCCGTCCGATGTCGATTGTGCTACATGCACGTGCCGCATGGATTTTCAGCGAGTTTCGCGAGTTACAACGCAGCCAATTATTTGACGAGGTTTCAGTGCCGCGAGGAAAATCCGGTTTCGAGGTTACCGAAAAAAAAAGAGAAAAAAATTCCAAACCAACAAGCTCAAGCGATTCGGCGAGTTTTACAAGACCGGAAAATTCGATAAGCCGGCCACTATTATGAATCATCGCGCTTGCATATATTCTTTCGCATGAAATTGTGCCACGTTATGTTTTGTATCGGACGCCAACGGTATACACTGATTAAATTCTGACGAGTTGGCAAATTGAACTATAATATATTCCGAGTAGTCGGGTATCGGTAATTCATCGTCTAATGATGATTCTTACACTGGCCGTTAAAAGGAATTACATCAGCGAATCACAGTGAGTACCATTGAGTAATTAGTATGGATTATCGAGACCGAATCTGTCCGTAATTAGAGACTGAAGTTTTTAGACAGATTTTGAATGTGAAGAGAATACTACTTTCGATCGTTTGATATATAACGATGAGAATAAAATAAGATACAAGAGTATAAAAAGTTTCGAGGTAGCTTCGGTATACTCTGATTCTTCGAGATGTATATACGATAAAAAAAAGTCAGCGCAGATACCCAGACAGTTTCGAGCGATTCTAATTTTAAAATGGACGGACATAAATACATAACGCGGTAAGTTGTTTCAATACAACCTCCAGTATAGAAAAATCGAAAGCATTTTCTGACTATAGAACAATCCCAAACGGTTGTCTTGAATTCAGTTAACTCATTGAAAAACCCAAGATAGAGTACATATGCAATATTATGATATTACAGCCGTACGCACAATCTCTGATTAAAACCGACACTGTCATAGCGCAATGATGCCGGCAACTATACACAGCCGCATTTTCAGAGACTCATTCCTGCGATTTTTCCTGCGTATTATATACACGACGATATGTGCGAGCGAAGAGCAAAATGCAAAGTCAAATAGCGGAACGGCAGCGTGACAGCGGCGGCGGCGGCGGCGTCGTCGGCCGGTAAGCCGATGCATTATTGAGAGGTTTCTCCGTCTCTGTTCCTCTCTCTGCCTCTCTCTCTCTCTCTCTTTCTGTCTCTCGCTTCTTTAATGGTCGCAGCGCGCGCGAGCTGAGACACTCGTTTTCCTTCGGTCGGTCGGTCGCGCGCGCGCACACGCTCGCATACGCGTGCACCGAAATTCACGTACTATTATATATACATCCATATAGATATATACGTGTGTATATATATATATATATGCTCGTCTGACCTCGCGCTCTCTCACGTCTTCGAATCTTAGCGCTCGCGAGCCGCGGCGCGCGAGAGCCTCGCTCTTTACCGCGACTAGTTGTGCATTTTTCTCGCGCGTATTTTTTTTATTCATCCTTATCGTCGACTCTCGTTTTCTTTTATTCCATCCTTCCATTTGTTGCCTGGAATGCAGCGCCTTCTGATTCACGCGTTTCCTGGTTTGTTTTTCAGCTGTTCGCGCAACTGCCGCGCGACGTTAGAATGTTATTGGAGGATATTCCTTACCGAGCAGTAACAGTTTCGAGCTATCTCGCAAGAGAAGCAATGATTTCGGTGACTGAAATTCGAAAGAAAAAAAAGCGTGGAACAAGAGGCACGAGTTGGTATGATTCATGGTTTTGATATTCCTACACGTGCTTGTTGATTATGCTGTGTATGTGTCGAGGCTCCAAATTCCCTTTAAACGAGCATTAAAGACGTTAACGATGTTCTGGATATAAATGAGAAAAGTGACAAATATTTGAAACTTCGTAGTATGTAAGCGTATTGTGTGATATAAATTTTGTACCCAAAATTTGAGAAAGCCTTGTTGGCTGATTAGTAAGATGTGACCACTTTGATTTACATGCACTTTTATGGAGTTATGTGAAATTCGAGTGTTTTCACTCTAAACTATTTGAAAAGTATGGGATGCAAAAAGTGAGAATATCATTCAATGACTGAATATGTACATAGATCATAGGTCCGGAACGAAATAACAGTGGTTTTCCATCCTCCCAGTAAGAGACAAGTCGTAACTTGAAGGATAGTGAAACTGGCAAGTTTAAGACGCGCTCATAGATAGGAGCTGAAACAAGTAATTTCACACTGGTTAAAATCCTTGATGCAACAATGTATACGCGGTTATTCATATTAAATCGGGAAACTTTTGCAGCTCAGCTCTCGCAAGACGTAAAGACGTTTTACTGATTCACCCAACTTGTGTTGAATAAATGTATATCCAGCTTATCCTCAATGATTCATACGCGTTGATCGGCATGTACAGCGCAGCGCGCAGTCTCCGAAAAAGCGATCCGAGCGCGGAAACGGGACACCGGCCGCCTCACTGACCCATTTATCCGTGCAGCGCTGCGCGGCGTCTTGGTTTCGGTGTCGGCTCCGACATTGCAGCCTGCAGCCCCGCGTATAACTCATGCGCGCAGCCCGGCGGGAGTGGCATATCGGAGGCTGCACGCGCGCGCGCGAGTCAGCTCTCCTCGCATCTTCTTCGTTATCTCGCCGAGCGGGAGATCAGTTCGAATTACCCGATTCTCGCGCGCCGCAATTCCTCGAGCTGTTGATGTTTGGCGCTGGCCTTGGCTCGAGCGCGATGCGATCTGGCGCGCATCGCTTTCGGCTGTTATCGCTCGAAGCGCGCGCGCGCGGAGAAACATGTCGCGCCATGGGCTCGCTCTTGCTGACTCGCTCGAGCCGCGATGACACATTGCCCAGGGCTGCGCGCGCGCGGCCACCTCGACACATTTCATCGCGGGCAGACTAAATATTTTCACGGCCTCGTCGTTGCCCCCTTCGATATTTTATCGTTTGCCGACCGGCCGAGTTTATTGCCGTTTCGGAGCAAGTATCGCGGATCAGTTTGCGAATAAAAGTGTCGACGGCTTCGCCGAGGAGGCTCGGATCCGATTCGACCCGAGTTTTTTTCGCGACGCGATTTCAAGCTCGGCGCATCTATTTGATTCGAACGAGTTTTTTTTCTCCGACATCTAGATCGCGCGAGCACGCAACAATTTATCCGCAAAAAATCTATCCCGATGTTTCGATAGAAAAAAATCGACTATTCTCGATGCATCGAACAATTAGTATGCTCAATCCACTTATTCGATCTGAGTCGATATGTTATAGCTACTGTTGCCTGTCAAGTTTCGAAATAAAGTTCCTGCTCCTATCCATGATATGGCCGTCCGAAATATAATTTCAAGATCTAAATCACCTCTCGAAACGAAAGGCGACAGAGCAGAGTTGACACAGGGGGAAGGGCCGCGCGAGGGGTGAGGCAGACGCGCACACACGTGTAGGTATATGTACAGCGGACAGAGGACGGGCGAGCGCAACAGTGGCGCGTCGACGGAGAGATTCGCGCGCGCGGCTAGAAAATTGAGAGTGAGCGAGGAAGGGAGAGAGGAGGGAGGGACTCGAGCGACGAGATACGCGCTTATCTTCGGCCAGCGGCTCGGATCGCAGCGGCTCGGGTGTAATTTGTTGAGTAGTTCCTTTTTGCGTCGCTGGCGCTCCCCGAGCTTTTTCGGCGTTATTACGTAATTATCACGTTGTTTGCGCCGTACTTTGTGCGCGACTCGTCTCGCGAGCCAGCCTCTGCTCGACGTATAATTTGGCAGGATTACCGATCAGTGCGACAAGTGCGTTTCTCTCTTTTTCTCCAGGGGTATCACGCGAGGATGATTCGACAAAGGGAAGAGAGAGACAGAGAGAGGTTTCGCTCACTCGGTTAGCGACGCGCTAAAACGTAAACAGCGTAGGCGTGTAAACGCGCGCAGGTGGTAGTAGGATCCAAAGTGCAAAACACTAGTGCGCTCGCGAGTGTTTAACCTGCGGCAGCGGCGGCGCGGAGTCTCTTGAAAAAGCGCCGAGAAAATTACGGCATCAAAGGAGCCCACAAAGACGAGGCAGCCGCGGAAAGCGAGAGCGAGAATGGAGAAAAGAGACTACTGCCAGGCAATCCACGCCGAGTGATCTCACTCGAGGATGAGCCGCGATTCGCCACTATATGTATGTGTGGCTATACGTATACGTAAGACGAAGCTCGCGTGCGGGTGTGTGGGTGTGCGAGTGCCGAGAGCACGTGCGCGCGCGCCACGACAACTGCGCGAACTACATTGGCTTTCTTCTAACAACGCCGCGTCGCTCGGCAGACTTGCGATGGTCGCACTCGAGAGAGCGAGAGACTGAAGGAATGGCTAATTCGTAAGGGGAATCGCGGGATTAGAAGAGCGCCCGGAGTCCACGAGATTGCCCTGTTTGACGAGCTGATTAAAAGGATACTCCCACCTGATGAATCTCCGTCCCGTTGGATCCCCTTTTTGATGATTTCTAAAGGGCTCGAGGTTCCACGAGCAATTCACTCTTCAAATAGACTCGATCGCGTGGGTAGCTATTGGAATTATTTCGCTCTAACGACTTTTCTCCAATTTGATTAATTCTGAATGCAGAGATTGTTTGAATCAGGCTAATTAGTGACATTTGAAACAAATGATCGATCAAGTATATATTTAAAAGTTTTCGAGAAAATCCGAGATGGTCATTATCACGATAAACTACATACTCACGAATCGAATGTAATCATGTGAAAGTTGAAAATTCGCGATTATTGATGAGGGAAGCAGGGAAATATATATATAACTGGGGAGAGACAAAATAACTCGAGAGGCAGCGGCTTCGAGTTTCTATTTAGAAATGAGAAATCACGAGCGCGCAACATGTGCTCGCGAACCAAGTTAAACTCACGTGCATCGAGTTGTATTTTCGTGTCCGTTCGCTGATGATTAGTCACCGTTTTTTGATCGCTCGCACTTCTGCGAGGGAATCGAGCGAGGCTATTTTACGAGACGAGCATTTGATTGTACGGCGCGCACGTACTGTGATTCGCTCGAAATCACGTTGCATGTGAATCTTGACCTCGGAAAAATGCAATGACGTAAGACGATGACGCGGAAAACGGATGCGATAACATTTTGGAGAAGAGCAGAGAGAGAGAGAGATTCGCATTTTTTTTCGGGGTTTTCCTCCGACACACGAGTTATAAAACTCGATTCGCGCGTTTTGCACGCAGACCAAGTTTGATTCGGTTATCGCGTCGAAAAGTTCGCTTAGCAAGGTCAGTCTCGTCTATTCCGCGGTTATCGTTCATCAGCTCCAACAGCTTACTCTCCAGCTGCGGAACAGTCTCGCGATTCCCATCGGTCACTCATACGTCCCTCTCGCCCCTACAGGCACCTGTATATACCTTTCGACGCGCACTTTTCGAAATATACCACCAGTTCAAACTCGCACGTGCATGTACATACACGATCCCTCCTGGCCGCCTCACCTCTACTACGGATCGCATGGCACTGGGACGACGTGCCGCATGTACATGGCAGTGGGCGCCACCGACACACACGTATATATGTACGGGGGAGCACCGAGTGCGTCGAGGGTACGGCCGGGGAGCGCGCGCGTCGTTACACCTGCGACAACTGCGCTCGGGGCGGCGAAAAAAGGGGCATCTCCGCTGGCGGAGTCGTCGGCGGCGGTGGTGGCGGCGGCGCTACCGCTCCGCCGCCGCCGCCGAAAGAACAACGTCGCGCACGGGGAGAGGAGGGCGGTGGTAGGGAGGGCCGGCTTTTTCTCTCTCGGGGCGAGCGTCATTTTCGTCAATCCAACGCTCGCGCGGTGCGCGGCTGGCTCGCGTGCGCTCGGCTCGTCCGCGGGTCAATCGGCGGCGGGGCGGCGAAGAAGCCGCCCCCCACCCGCCGGCCCGGCCACTCGATATCGTTTCATTACGCGCGCGTCCTCCCCCACCAGCTGGCCTCGAGACCCTCTCTCCCCGTCTCGCTCCCCTCCTCCTCCGCCCGGCGAATTTTTATTGTCGGAGGGGGCCGCTGTTTTTTATGCCTCTCTTAACGATCACACGGCTGCTGCTGTTGCTGCTGCTGCTGCTGCTGCTGCTGCCTCCTTTTTGCCGGCCGCGCTCTCCCTTTGCGAAAAAGCGGGAGAAGGGCTGGGGAGCCCATTTGGAGAAAGGCCGCTCCCGGGCCAGCTCACCTTTCGCGCCCCGGCCTTTTTTTCGCCGCCGCTCATGGGGGAGAGGGCGCGCGCCGACCCCCGCCCCCCTACCCCCGGCTCAAGCTGCAGGTGGGAGATAAGGAGGAGGGCCCTGTGTATGCGAGCCGCGTAACTGTACGTGAAACGACCCACCGCCGCCGCCCGCTTTTCTTTTTGTTTCCTGCACCGGGCTCGGCCGATCTGCTCCTTTTTTCCGCCTCTTCTCCGTCTTTTTCTTCCTCCTCCTCCTCCTCCTGCTCCTCCTGCTTGCGCTTCTCCTCCACTTCTTTCGCCACCACCACCGCCGCCGCCGCGAGCTTGTTTTCCTTTTTACACGGCCGAGAGACGATGAATCGATAGTGCGAAATGTTATTGGTCTCGTTTTTCCAACACTCGCGCGTGTCTCGGAGGGCCGCCACGGGCTCGGCGCTTTTTCCGCATCCCCAGTGTGACAATCGCTCCATGTTTTCCGTCGAGCGGAAACTTGGAAAATCAGTACACTCAAGTTTGACTGGACGCAGCAGTGTAGATACGGCTTAGCGGCAATTATTACGACGCAGACAAACTTGTTCGGATCATTGTTTCGATGATAATGGCAGTTTTTCTCCGGATTCAGCCAAGTTTGATGCATGTGAATAAACTTATAGCCGTTTATATGCAACTTCTTGGAATAAGCATCGATTGGTGCGTTCAACTTCACTCGAGTCGAATAATTAATGATGAATATAGAGTTGGGGGAAGAGAACTGCCCGTTAGATCGCAGTCGCGCAGGCCACTTGAAAAATTTCAAAAGTTCCATGATCCGAAAAATCTCGCTGCACAAAATGCTCGACGCGAGAACAGCATCTCCCTCATAATTACTCGACTCGAGTGGCTCGCTCGCTCGCGCAACTCCTCGCGGGATCGCGCATCGATCCAACAACGCCGGGGTGAAATTTAAAAAAACGTAGCCGTGAGGCCATTAAAAAATTACGATTTCGGCGGGTGGCGCGACTCGGGCGGGCGGCCGGGCGGGAAATAGCGCGCGGATGTAAGTGCGTTGGCGCGGGGGCGCGGGCGGGCGGGAAATAAAAGGAGCTGCAGGCGGGATGGCGAGAGCCCGGCAGAATCTTATATCGCCGGCGCGTATGTAAGCCTTTCAGTTCACGTCTTTTATTGCCTTATAAAGCTTGAAAGTCGGGTTATGCCCTCTCTCCTTATAAAGCTTTTCCTTCCTTTCGGACGAGCTTCGGGGGGCTATGGGGATGGCTAGGGCGCGATTGCTTCCTTGTTCCCTCTCGGGGGGCCGTGCGCGCGAGTGCGCCCGCCCGCCCGCGCGCGCGGATAAGTCGTAAGGGATTTGTCTTAGATCTTATTTTCGAGATTGTGGCCCGCCGAGGCTCTCGTGAAACAAGAGGACTTTTAGGAAGTCGAGGGGGGTGGTATAGGTGGAGGGGGGGAATTTTTTTCCGCCGCCACCTGCTCCCTTTCTTTTATGACGTGTTTTATTGCACCAGGGCAAGCAGGCACTTTACTCTGTTACTTTGAAAAGGATATTTCAAGCCCGTGCTCTCGCACGTTCCCTTTTATTTTTTAGCGACACGTTTTTCCGTTATCCTCAATCCAGTTACCTACCTCCCCCCACCCTCAAAAGGGCCATAAACCAGAGATCCAGCGAGAAAATGGTACGAGAAACCTCGTTAATATTTCATCCTTCCCAAGTTTTCTTTACTCATTAGAATTCATCAACGGCGGCCGTTATCATTGGAGATTCATCCCGAAGACTATAGAGCGTTGTATTTTCGCATGGAAAAAGCGTGGAATCGCTGGCCGCGAGTACGCGTGGAACATTCTCACCGGAGCATTCGTCACTTTTGAAAGCCGCGAATCCAACGGCGCAACAGGTTCTAGCTCCCGAAAATTCCTCTCCGCCTCTCTCTCTTTGCGAATTGGCGCGCTCTCGGGATGGAAAAGCGATTTTCGCGCGCGCGCTCACGCACACAGTCGCGGGGAGAGGTGGGGAGCAGGAGGAGGAGGAGGAGGAGGAGGCAGAGGATAGGGAGGCGCTGCACTGAAGAGGATGAGCGCATACATCACGTGCCATCCCACATGCACCGGCCGGCGTCGCCCACGCAAACACGCAAGCCCCGATCGATCAGGGGAAAGTTTCCGTTGCCAATTCTCTCTCTCTCGCTCTCTTTCTCTTTGTCCCTTTGCCACTGGCTCTTTCTGTAGGTCATCAAGTGATAGCACTAGTTGCGGGGATCCTGCTCGCGTCCGCGAGCCTGACCAGCAACAAGCGTCCAATTGTTTCGGCGGGATTCGTCCTCGTGGCTCGGCATTTTTTTTTAAATTTTCGTCAACGGCCGCCGAGCGGTTGTTCGCCCATCTGCCGCGCAATGAGATCACCACTGCTCTACGATGCCAATCCACTTACTGGCCGAGCGGCTGTTGCAGGTGTGAAAGCAATAAATTATTTACAGCCCGGTAACCGAAAAACCAGCCGGTCGTGATGTTTACTCTTATCGGGCTTGAATGGCCTCTTGTACAATGGTTATTTTCATGGTGCTTCTGTTGCTTGTTGCTTCTGTTTGAGAAAATGTAAAAGTCTATTTCATTTTGCGAAGTAGAACACTTTGCACTCGATAGATCTCACGCCGGTATCCAAGAATAATCGGATGGCAAAATTGAACAAAGCTCCGACTACGTACCACCAGAGCTCGAAATTGTTTCCATGCACAAGACGTCTGAGATCGATTGAGCCAATGACAGCATGTAGAGCATCGTTCGCACATAGGGAGACGCGAAGACAGCAGGAAAACATGCCTATACGTCTGCTCGAGCTCGTGGCTCGATCGAGGGGGCGGGGGGGGCGGCGAGAGCGAGCTTAAGCATAAGGAAAATGAACGAGAGACGCCCGGATATAATCCCTCGGCTATAGACATCAGCGGGAGAGAGAGAGCGAGGTGGCAAGGGGGTGGAGAGGGTAGGGCGCGAGGGGCGCATCGGTGGAATGGGTTTGGAGACGAAGGTGGGAGGAGGAAGCCTGGAAAAGTTTGTCGCGCTCCAACGAGGCCGAGAATGAGTTGGGTATATATTTTGCGGATCGCAACGCGTGTAACGGCTCGACATTGATTAGCATTGTCATTCCAACACGACACCTCCAGCTCTCGATTCTGGACGCGATCAATTTTAGCGAGGCGCTATCCATCCGCGAGACGGTGGCAGTGGCGGGCGGGTCGGGCGAATGGATTACAAATTGCTCGCACGATACGGCGGCAGCAGTCTCGTGATTATACAGGGGAGCCAGTGGAGGTGGAACAGCAGCCCTATGAAAAATTCGCCGCACGCTCGGTTACAAACAAATTCGCGCGCAGCCGCAAAAGGAAAAGGCCGAAACGCTAACTTTTCCCGGGTCGCTACAAAAATTTCGAGCGGCGGGGAGGAGAGGCTGAGGAGAGACCGTCGGGGGGGTCGCTGCAAAGAAAGAGCGGAAACGTTACGACGTACAGCGTAATAAAGAGTCGGGCATAAAAAAGCGGAGCCCGGCGGAGAGGGAATTAATAGAGAGAGACGGAGCTCGGCAGCGGGCGCCGGCATGGAAAAAGATGAGCTATGTACACGCGCGTAGCGCCGCGGAGAGGAGAGACAGGGGAGGGTGGGTGCAGCGAGGGGCGGGGGAGGGCTAAGACGGACCGCCAAGCAAGGGGTGTCGCCCGCCAGCGAGTTGCACGAGCCCGAGCCGCGCGGCAGGAGCAAGAGGAGCAAGAGGAGCAAGAGGAGCAAGGGAGGGAGGGAGGGAGGGAGGAAGGTAGGGAGGCCGGCGGCCGGCGGAGAAGGGCGCGCTTGTCTGTGGTCAAGCCACACACGCACGCTCCCCCGCCCCGCGTGTATCCACTCCTTGCGCGCTTACTTCTTTCCTCTGACGTGCACTACACCCCTGCAGTACATGCCTCGTTTTCGTCTGCCCCCTCGGTCCTCGTTGGTTCATCGCCACGTCCGATCGCTCGCTCCTCGTCGCACTCGCGACAAATATTTGGTCGGTGGTGGGACGGGCCCCACCGGGGGCCGCATCCGGCGGGCACAATCGCGGCTGCAGTGGACAGCTGGGCGCGGATGCAGCGAAACGCGAGACGCACCGCGAGTCTGACGCACGAGGCGGCACACGCTGCTCGCGGGGGAGGTGGGGGTGGGCGCCGCCGGAGGGGCGGCGGTCGCGGCGGCGGCTCCGGGGTGGGGCTCGCTCTCCCCTCCGCGATTTTCGTCCGCGCCGCCGACTACGCTGTTGCTTCTCGCCAAAGGCTGGTGGGGACTCGCTCTGGCACCCGTTCAAGGAGAAGCGGCCGGATTAAAGCGGACCTGCACCGGAGACCGACACCGCCGCCCGCGTGCATCGGCCCGCAAGCGCCACTTCTCCCGTCGGCAGCAGCTATTCGCGCGAGCCCAACGACTAATACTCGAGTCGATAGATGTCCCGGCGATTCGAAAATTAGCTGTACATGTTGTTGGGTTTTAATTCGGGGGTAGGGGGCGAAGCCGTCGGACTGCAGCCAAGCGAGCGGTCGGGGACCCTTTGCCGGGCGGCTGCAGGCTCCTCGCTCTCGACAATCGCAATAATGAGCGAGCCCGACGTGACGCGCGCAGTTCCCCTCAGCTCGTGCGTGTGTGTATGTACAGGCCCCGGCGAATTGGCTGCTTTTGTTCGGGCCCGGGCTCATTGTTTCAGCTGCAAGGATGCTTGCGCGCGCGCGCGCGAGGACCTCGGCTCTCTCCCCCATCCTTTCGGCCGGCGAACGCTGATGTAACGTACGTTGCACTCACGCGATGTTTTGATCGAGCTCCCCGAGTGCACTTTTATTTTTCGACAACAATCATTCTCGGGACGCTTGACGGATGAGATTCGCCGAAGAAATACGTCTGCAATATGTATAGAGATGACGAAAATTGAATTTTGGTTGGAGAAGGGAAATCAGTTTGACGCTGTGGCAAAAAGATTTATCCGGCTGCCACACAGACTCCCGTAGGATCGAGAAAAGCGTCTCGATCCGAGAGGGAATCTCCTTGTTAGATCGTACCAGTGTGCCTCGATCGTATTGCCGTTGGCCGAGCCAGTAAGCCGAGAATATCGGATCGGTTCTGGGTCGCGAAACACGTCGGAGCGACACGTTTTTGCCGATTGAAATTTCAATGATGAATCGGGCCGATGGACTGCACTTGTCGCGCGAGACAGAGAGCGAGCTGATTTTTTTCCGCTGGCTGGCCGGTGACATTTCGCAGGTCAGAAAGAACGAACGCGACTCGAGCGATCGAGCGGGCAGCCTCGGCACAAAGGCCGAGCGGAGCGCGGCGACGGCGGGGCATCTGTGCAAGCACAGCTGGCTCTCGAAGGGCGCAATGAATAATCCAGCCGCGCGCCGGCACGGAAAATAGAAAAGCGGGATAGAGCTAGAGCCGGGCAGCCGCCGGCGCGCGTCCTATATACGCGCGCCCCGGTAGGATTTGGCCTCGGCAACAGGTCTCTCGCTGCGCCGCGCGCTCAACCCAACTATATACGTATATATACGTGTGTGGGGGAGGGAGGCGTATATCCACTGCGAGGCTGCAGTTTGCTCTGTTTTCGCGCCGAGTTTCGCGCCGCGGCGGCCCGAATTTCGCCCGATGAAAACATTCACAGGTGTCGACGCAGACCTTTCTGATTTCGGATTGTTTGGACTGCCGCGGTTATTGGCTTTCGTTGCTCCAAATCGAACGAGAAGCGTCGGAAGTTGGGCAAGCAACAACTACCGCTTGTTTGTACTGGTGCACGCGCGATTCGGATCGCATTTTTGAGCGGTTTTTCTATGGCCGATTGGCTCTTTTACCGTTCCATCGATTGCGCGAACTACACGTGTAAAAAGTTGGACACGTTGGAATGGATGACTTTTCATTCGAATCTCTTAGGTTCAACTTGATTATTGCGCTTTTACGCGCTTCGGCTATAAGGAAAAGCATCAAAACGTTTAGTTAAAAATACAGAATTAACTGTAGTGGAACAGTGTCGAATGTACGGGACAAACAGACTCAAAACAGCCTGGCACGAGCATTGACTAGGGTGAAAACAACTGCTCCTAAAACAGTATGGCTTGGGAGAGGCAGGCGAAGCTTGATTCGCGAGTATAGGAGAGTGAGGTATCCAGGGGAGCAACGCCCGCACAAACTCCGACTGAGAGAGAGAGAGAGAGAGAGAGAAAAGCGTATGCCAGTTCCGCTCGAAATTTCGGCCCCGAGGCGCGTCCCTCTTCACTCAGGTGATAAAGGCTGTGTCACTCGAGCTTCCCTCCATATATACACACATATACACAATCGTGTGTCTATGTATACTTTGAGCCATGATTCTATTTTCGTTGAATACAATTTTATGATTTGGCAAATCATAATTGCCAACGACGTTGATCCGTTTGTCGATGAGAATTATTTTTGATGAGCAAAAGTTGGAAGTTTTCATTTCCGTCTTTTCTCTGGCGCACCCAGGTGATTCCCAGCTCGAAACGTGAGGTAATTTTAACTGCATAATTTGAAAATCCAATTTCAATGAATTATTGATTATTATCATGATAATTTTGTTTATGCAATGACGAAACGCCACATTTTAATTGGCACACGTGGATGGGTGATTTATTTTCAAGCCCGTAATCCAATCGTAAGCTGTCGACCTCGTCCGTTTCCGAAAGATTTCTATTTCGAGCAGCTCGGGGAAGACGCATCGATGGAGCCCCATTGGACTGCTCGAACACAAAACGACCCGATTCAAATTTTCAATTTCACAGTTGGCGCGATGGCGAAGAGCGAGCAAATGCAAATGAGTTTAATAATTCAGCGTCGCCTCGCGGTCCCAAAGATAAAACTTGACTCGCGCCAGCTTAAACCATCCATAATAATTCAACTCGAACTCGCGGGGGCAGGAGGGCTACACAGCACAAGTACGGGCATTCATCGTCTGTCGCTTGCGCGGCGCTCCTTTTCATTTGGCGCAAATTCCGATAGCAGCCGCTCGCGCGCGCGCGAACAAAAGGTTTTCGCGTCGTGCAGCGGCTGCGGACTGTAAACATTTTAGTAAGTGCAAGAGAGCTGGCCACCACCACCACCACCACCACCAGCGCCGCCGCCGCCGCCGCCGTAGCCACCGGCGCTCGCGCGCGCGCCAGAAAAATCAATAAAACATCGCGCGCTCGCAGCGTCGCCGCACCGCAGCCGGACGAAAAGAACCTAATGCAATGAATTGAATGACCCAGATTTGAGCGAGCGCGCGAGCGACGCGCGCCGTGTGTCCGAGCTCAAGAATCGCCCAAGCACGATTCGCCTAACAAGATTTTTATTTGCGCACCCGCTAGAATTTCAACTCGGCCGCGTTATGGGCCGACTTTCATCCGCGCCTTTATCGACTGCCGACGAGATATCGCCACCAAAGGCGCCCGAGCTTTTTCCACCTTCCAACGAGCCAACTTGAATTTCCCAACTCTCCTCAAAATCTCTCTCCCCGCCTCTCGATTATTGCTCGTGTGCAACGCTCGGTGTATTCCCTACAACGATTGACAATTTCACGCTGGGTTTACGAATGTTGCCTGCTCATCGTCTCCTTTTTTCCCTCAAGCGTAATCCAAACTTTTCCCTGGGCTCCACCTTTGAAAAGCTCGAAACTTTTCATCTTACACTGGTACATGTAACCCGTTGAACTTACTGTAACGATTTGAAAAATCAAATTATCGAAATTATCGAATAAAGTCAAAGTTCCCCACGACTCTGAGCTTCCGAGGACTTTGAGAATTCGACACGAAGCTCGTGGCAGCTGTATACCCAAGGAAAACAAAGAAAAAGCAATAGTGATGGCTCACCAACTACGAAGACCATATTCTTTGTCCATCGCAGCAGCTCCCGGCGAATGTGTTTTCGTTCCTGTATGCAGCGGGCATAGGGGCAATCCGCCATTTTTAAAATCACATCTTAGGATGTGTGTGTGTCCCGGCCGGCCTTGTGTGTCAAGGGCTCGCCCGTCTGACTCCGCTGCTGATGCCGCTACTACTGCTGCTGCCGCTGCTGCTCCCTGGACGACGACGACTACGCCTCGTCTCTCCTGCACCTGCAACAGTATAGCGTTTTGCCACGCTGCTTCAATTCAGTTCGATAAATTTGAGAACCGCTTCTCGCAAAGACAGAATAGACACAAGGTCGCGCTTCGACTGCCTCATCTTCCTCGACACACATTTCCGTATAACGCGCGTATGTGTTATTGAGCTCCGGATTTCTAGCGATAATTCAAATTTGGTTTTTCGCGTGATGCAAATACTTTTGCCTTCTTGGAAAAATCTATACCAGACAACGATCGATTCCATTTGATCACAATGCATTATTACAATCAGAAGTAAAATTAACGAATCGATAAAAATTATTTCTCGTCGATCACTACCCTGTTTGTTTCGTAAAATTGTAAAAACACTGTTTTCCAAAATGGACGGTCTAATCTCTGAGTTTTTGAACAATTAATTACTATCAAAACTGAGCAGAGGTAAAACGAGGTCCTATGGCATGACACACGTGCTCCCGATTACGTATGCTGCCCGAATGTCCAGATGCGATGACTAATGAGCAGGAGAACAACGCGCAGTACCCGAAATTTCCATTGTTTTGGGTTAGTACCCATATAAGGATGGACGACACGACCGTGAGGGCACGTGAGTGTCGCACAACACGTGCAACGGAAATTTTGCGCTCGCTGTAAAATACCCCAGCATCAATCGAAACTCTATCAATCGAATCAAAATTGTAATTCGATTGTTGCAGAGTTGGTCCATCCGACTTTTGACCTACATACACGCGCACAATATTCCAACGAGTTGAACGAAAAATAATTGTTTGACGAGGTTCGTTGAAGAGATAACTCAACATTAGATTGGCTAGAGTAACAGACCCCCAGCGTGGCCGCGAGCCAGTCCCTCGAGGTGCGTCGTCCTGGCGGCGGTGGGCCGTTGAGCCGTGCCGTCGCAGGGTCCACGTGCAGAGCTGGCCCCGGGGCCGTGGCAGCTGGCTAATAAACCTCAGAGGCCACCTCTCCACGCGGCTCCCACCTCCCCCTCATCAACTACCAACTGTCTTTCTCCTCTTCTTCCTCGTTTTCGCTCCGTCGTGCTGCAACACAAAGACAAAACGGACGGTTAGTGACTCATATGATGCATTGACATTTATCGCTCTTGGCGATTTTTGTTTCGTTGCTCTGTGCCCTAAGAGCCGAACAGGGAGGAGGTACAATGCTCGTCTATCGCGTATCAGGTGCAACACAATGACGGATATAAATAAAATTAATGATGCAAAGTACAATGTCGCAGCAGTAGCGAGAGGCTCGGGGACTAATTTCGTTAATTATCGCGAGATTAGTATCGCGTAATTAAGGAAGTGCGTCGAGACGTTTGCACACGGTTTAACATGCATTCGCGCTGCACGTATTAATTGTGCGTCAACACGAACATTATATTCACCACCCAACCCCCTTCCCCCCCCCCTCTCGATCGTTGCCGCGCGAACTTTGAACTACTGTTTAAAATGACCATAAATTGTGATTAAATTTAATCGAGTTAAATTGATCGTTCTTGAGATTGGCGTCGTTTGGGATGAAGAAAAGTCAGGCGAATTTGCATACCAAGAAACGGAAAGTCAACTAGTTGCAAAAACGGTTTTTTTTTATAATAGACAATCTCATTGGCGGGAGGAGCAATCAATTGTGTCATGGTAAAGTCTAGAAATAAAAAAAAAATTAAGATCAAACAGAGTGTGAACGTGAGTATCGATCCGAATAAACGATTTTAACGAGTGCACAATGGAGGAGTAAATATGGAGAGGAGGCTCGCGAGGCGGGCGCGAGCTGCAACAAGTTGACCACGAACAGGAGGGAGGAGTGCATATAGTGACTGCCAGCTTGCGCGCGGGCGCGCCAGAGAAAAAGTCCGTTTGCATGGATTTTCGAGCTGCGAATCGCATTAAGCGGCGTGCTTTTCCCCAGCCGCCGAAAAATGGAGAAAGAAAACGGGGGCGGAGCGCGAAAAAAGCGTGTCTGAATTTAAATTCCACAAGGGGGATGATTTAATTCCGCGGCCCGAGAGAACTAATTTGGTTGACGCCGTTTATTATGTCCGCGCGCGGAAATAATTAAATTTGTGTTTCTCCGAAAAACGAGGCGAGCGCGTCCGGTGGCGGGCCAGTTTTTGTGTGTGTGTGTATGATGCTGCTGGATGCTGTTGCTTCCACTGCAGTTCGGACGGTGATCGAGTTTAAACTTTCATGCGTATCAGCATGTGCACGCCGATTATTTTCCCCGGCAGCTCGGCGCGCCGAGCTGAATATTACATGCCAGTTTGGCTAATTAATTGGCCCGTTATGTAACGATTATTTATTCGAGCACTCTTGTTTAACGCCTTTATTTTCGCCAGCGCGCGCACACAAACACACACAACGCGATAATAGCTCCGCGCACAAATTGGGCAAACATGCTCCCTCTCTTCTCTTGGATATACTCTTTTTTTCGTTTATCTCGTTTTTTTTTCATCTTCGCGACGTTGTTTGTACGAGGAGGCCCGATCGCCAATGTACGGTGTTTTCGATCGTAGACGAAAATCGTACCAAACGCCGGTGGGATAAAAATCAGCCCGTCATTCGAATGATCAACAAGTCTCGCGTACGAGGTGGCAAGATTTTTTACGCCCGAGATACCGATCGATTGCCAAAGAAGAAAACTAGAGGATAATGAAAAATTCGGAGATCACAGGAACAATTAGGTATGACGCTGGAAATTTCGAGAGCCAACCGAAGGCAATTGGGGCGAGCCGCCGAGGAAGTTGTAAAAAGTAAAGCCGGCAAGAACAATAAGGCCGGAGGAAGCGCGGCGAGGGGGGGGGAGGGTCGTTTTGTGTGTGTGTGTGTGTGTGTGTGTATAAGAAAGGAGCAGCAGCCGCTCGCGGCGGATCGGGAGCTGGAGCAGCGCTGGCGCGATATCCGCCCTCCCCTTGGCCGGCTGGTGGTGGCTCCCTCCCACCCTGGCTCCGCTCTCCAAATGAAACATTGCGCGGCGACGACGCTGTTCTTATGGGGCGCGCAGAGGAGGATCGGCGCGCCAGGGGTGGCCGGGGCGCAGGAGAAGCGCGCGTCCGCGGCGGCGGCGGGAGGACGAGGGAAAAAATCCGCGGGAGGGAGAGGGCCTAATATGCAACAGGAGGAAAAAGAATCGGCGATCAATAGGTAGTAGCTGGTAAGCGTCCTTTCATCCGTCCTTCCCCGGCGGCCGCTCCCCGCCCCGTATACCCCCTGCCACCTTTTTCCACCTGCCCCACCCTCCTTCGCTCCTTCTTCGCTCTTTTTTACTTGCCACGCGCGCGCCCCCGTGTGTGTGTGTGTGTGTGTGTGTGTTCGTGTGTGTCTGCGCACGCGTGTGTGTTTGCTCCGGACCGACGGACGATGCTTTCTCGGCGCCGCCGCGCACCGCTGAGAGCTCCCTGTCGTTGTGTATGACAAGCGAAACACGAGCCGTTCCGGCTTGGGCCTGTTTAGATTTCCCCGAGCTACGCCGAGCTTTTTCCCTTTCGCCCGAGTCTCTTTGTTGGACAACACATCGCGATTCGTATTTTGACGCGACCCTCGGCTAATTCGACAATCGTTATACGATGCAAACGCGCGGATGATTTGGCATTCTCGCGAATATAAAAATGATAATTAAAACGGACGGGGGAGATTTTTGTAATTGAATATCATGTGGCGGAGTGCGCAGAGGTGCAGGGTGTTACATGGCGCCTATTTATAAAATGCATGATAGCTACTTGAGACGCGCGGAACATGCACCTAATTTACTAATTAATTTTAGTTCGCAAATGCAATGAACGTGTACTTCGAAATTTCATTCTTGATTAATGTGCGTATTATAATCTTGACGCGCGCGCGCGTGCCGGCTTTCTATTACTTTACTCTCGTTAATTTTTAAAATGTACCTGCTGGGAAAAGAAAAAATCCAATTACTCTATTCTATATAATCAATTATAATAATTTGCGCGCTTCCCGCAACGGCCATTAGAATAATTCATGCGCCGCTAGTGGATGAAACTCGAATCGAAGTATCCCCATGAATTATTGTTTCACCCCACGATATTGCCACAATCAAAATGACGGCCGTGATCAATATGCCGTGTAAGTACAAGTCGGAGCGAGATATTTCACGGTATTTACTTTTAATCAGCCCAAGTCTCGCTCAATATTGAATACGGGCAAATCAGCCGAAACGTCTCGCGGTGGATTAATCAAAATCCCCACCGAGTTTCGTATGCCGCGCGGCAGTAAATATTCGATTCGTATTCCGATATCACGCAGCTAATTTGTTCAAATCGCGCCCAAGTGTAATGAGCGTCGCATCGGCTATATACGCAGCGAATGGTAATTTCAAATTTCGAGCTACTGCTGCTGCTGCCGTGAGCAGCTCGACGAGCTTGGCTCAGTTTCGCCAACTCGCTGCGGCGGCAACAAGTTTGTGCTCGCTTGGCATGCGCCGTGCTCTACTTGGGCGTGAGATCCACCGAGAGCTGCGGGCTAACTGGAGATGCGCCGATCTCGAATAAATCGCGGCATGATACCCCTTACTGTTCTGCCCGGGTTTCCGTTTACCTCTACTAAATTGCTTGTCCAATGAATTTTTCCTATTATAATAGGAAAAATTATATAAAGGTATACCTCAACAGCAATACATTCATTGTTACTACACTGCTGGTCGAATTTGTGTTTGAGATGGTCTTTTACCAAATCGCTGACCAGAAGATTTTCCAGAAAAATTCGTTATTTTCTTCGTGCATTTTGCCATTAAGAATTGTAAGATAAACTACTCAAGTTCGCGAGTACATAAAAATCCGCGGGACTTGAATTTTTTTTGAAGGCTTTTACTATAGGTCCTATATTGAAGATACATTGATTCACACCCATGGATTAGAAAAATACGCATTCTTGTAGCTGAGGTAATGCAATCAAAAATATATATTTTCTAGATCTACATAGAGCAGCAGGAATCAATTTTAAGACCTTTGTCGTGTTAAATTTATGATAATATCAGGTACAATATTACGTGAAACCCCCTCCATGTTTCAAAAATATTCAAACTTTGATTTTTGAGGGCCCAATTATCCAAGTTTATGGAGAAAAAGAATAAATTCACTGTACAATAATACGATTATATGCGACGTTTGGCTCTCAAAAATCGATATTAGAATATTATCCAGTACAATTCAATAGGATGTACTTTACAAATTTTACTTCAATTTATACAGGGGACTTTGAGATCTTAGTACGTTTCGATGTGAGAATATTTTTAGCATCGATGGTATCTCCACCCACGTTGAGACGAACAAACAGCACTAACCGCGAATCTCTGGAGCTTGATAATTGATTTTCTGTTTTGCAAGGGATCATTTTCAATTTTTTAGAGCTTCTCGCAAACGACAGATAGAATAATGAACTGATGTTATGAAGAAAATAAAATTGTACGATTCGTGAAGGTATGCGAATAATTATAAACTTGAATGATAGGGTTATACGTTGGATGCGTGGATGTAGTAGAATTATAATGCGAAAGAAGGAAACTTCCACCGGAAATGTTTGCACAAAAATCTACCATGTAGCAGTGTTGAATATGCGACTGCCGCGCGAATAGAAAACATTTGCGTTGGTTTTGATGTGAAAAATACACACTCATTTTCAAACATGAATTCATACTTATTTCAATGGATATAATGATACTCGCGCGCTGCACGCAACATCACAGACATACATTGTCTATGCAATAACCCTAATCTCCCTAGTCTCATTCCCCCACTAAAAATCAATATCGCGCATCTAGTATGGTATATCCGAATGGTATAGCACGATGCACTGTACGATTCCACTGAATCCCCAAGTTTAGCGGTATATTAGAAAATGTTGAATACGTCTTGGTGAATCGAGGTGAATCGCGAGCTCTTGGAATATTCAAACGTCCGCTTTGAATTTTCAATTCTGACGAATTCCCTCTATAGACCGATCTTTGACAATTATCAATTGCCCCTGGCTTTCGGCGCATTTTCCGAATAACGTCGATTAGGATTACTAATTCACCATATAGTCGAATTCTAATTCGCGCATGTCAATTTGGATAAGCGAATTATGCATTCATTACGAGGGTGCGTTAATTGGGTGAATAATTGATTAGCATTCGAATGAAGGATCCGGCTGATACCCGATGCGTATTGACAAGTAAATCACGCTCGAACGCGTTTGCCCTTTCTATATGTACAGCCTTCGTTTCGCCAACCGTTTATACATTAGGAATTCCATTTCAATTTCAACCCCGCGGGGTTACAAGACCACGGCGACAATTCCACCATCCAAGTCCACTACCCGTCTCGCGGACGAAGCCAAAGGTATATTCGGTGTTGTTCGAAGCGTACAATATTCCAAAGCCGATAAGATCGAATAACGCCAGTAGTTGCATTGCTCGTGAATCGATCTCGCGGCCAAGCTTGGCTGACGATGATTGTCGATGATTATTCCAGTCGTATCCCGAGGCGCGAATCCGCGGGCACATCTTCCAAGTGTCCGGCTCGCTCGCTCGCGCACAGCGGCGAGCGGGCGCGAGGTGGCGCAAAAAAGCCTCAGCCGCGCACACATGCATATTACAACAGTGGAATGGGAGAGGGAGCTCGAGGTGGGGGGCGGGGAGACACATGGGAAATGCGCGCGCGTGGCGAGAGATGTCGATCTGTCTTGTGCTCCCCGGCCGGGCCGCGCGCGCGCGCGTATATACATATAGGTGCATGCGCTAAATGCATTTGATCCTCGCGATTGATAATTCGGTCACGCATGCGAGAGCTATATGGCGCGCGGCCGACGTCACGATATCTTGTGCCGGGCGCGCAAGCGCTGCTCAGCCCAAATCGATTCCGCGACGAGACAAGCGCTGTCAATTTCCTTGTACGTTATCGCGGCCGAGCGACCCACCCCACCCCCTCCCCCTCCGCCCTCCACTATAATAATGCATCGACCAACTGTTGTTCGGCCGCGCCGCCGCAGCCGACTGGACGGCGCGAGACCCGGGCTTTGCTCAATTTTTTCCCCTCTCGTTTTTCGCCATCGAGGGGAGAGAAGCCCGAGCAATCGTGTCCGTTCGGGGCTAATTTTACATTAACCTGTCGGGCGGCCAGCCTTTTTCGAGCGGCCGGACAGCCAACGGATTTCACCCTTATCAGATTTTTTCACCGCGTGCGGCCGGCTTGTTATATCGAATTTTCGCGAATCCGCGTCTTTTAACGCCTACTCGCAGGGAACGCCGTTGAAATTCATGCGTATACACGTAGCAGCCAGTGTATGTGAGCTTGTGCGGGGGTGAATTTTGATTGAAAAATAAAAAGTTGCCCAAGGAGAAATGAGACGGAACGTTAATGTCACGGATCTCGCAACTTTTTCACAAGTCCAAATAGAACGGGTTGCACGTAATAACGTTTCGATTTTCTACGGATGAATAATTAATTTGGCAAAACTAAAGTTGAGTCATTCAAAAACTGTGCTGAATCTATTGTTGTACATGACGTTGGTTGTAAATTTAATTTCCCAACAGAGGACACTGGCGAATCGATTCGCGAAGGCAAGTGGGTTATTTCAACCTCGAGCGTTTTTATCCGGTCCACATAACGTCGGGAAAATGAGAGAGAGGGGCGCCAGAGGATAGCCGCGCGTGTGAGAAGCACTCGTCTATCAAAATCCAAGATTGGCTCTTTATCTTGTCTCGATATGGGCTTTCGAAATTTATCGGGGCCTCGGGTAACAAGCGCCGCTCATTCTCTCTCTCTCTCTCTCTTCCTCTCTTGGGTGTCTGCAGTGCAGCGTTTGCGCTGTCATTAGGATGATTGCTCTATTCGACGCAAGAAGTAGGTAGAGTCAAGCTCGAGCTCTCGTGTTTTCATTCTCCCGCCGTCTCGCTTTTTTTAATCTCCTACGAGTAAGCGCAGTGGCGAATCGATGGGGGTTTTCATTAAATTTCCCGCTCGACAAGGTGCGAATTAAACGAATATATATGTGACTTTGATGTGGGAAAGAGCGCACACACACGGCCCGGCGTTATGTGTCGCGCGCGCGCGATGTTTTTAATGCGTCGCGCGAGCGTTTGAGGAAATTGAATTTAGCTTTTCGAATCGATACGGCGGCTTTTTGCGCGCCCGCGCCACTCTCGGGATTATTACGCTTCGAATTGGGTACATTGCCATTATCGTCTTGCGCGCAATGACATGTTTTCCCTCATTTCACCGGCCACCGCGACAATATCAATTCAATTTATTAGTTTTAGCAACGCGAGTGCACTTTTTTTCGAATTAAGCAAGATCGATCGACGCGAGGAGGAGCGAGAACAAGATGTGCGGGCAACGGACAGTTGTCCGAACGATGAATAAACAATTGGGAGAATCGATTATGCGATTACGTACTTATTCATAGTTTTATCAGTCGAGCTACGATTCATTTATCGCGCGCGATCTTATTCGGAAAAATAATGTGCTTATGAATCGAGTACGTTTCAGCGAAAGATAATTTGTCAAAATACGAGAGCTCACGTTAGCTCGTATTCAAAGTTGATTTAATCAGACTAATTTGCCAAGTCTCAACCATTGTTACGCGGGCACAGAATCATTATCAGCATTAATGATAAAATTATCCGGCCATACGTTTCGAATTAATTTTGAAATGTCAGCTGCAATCACTGTAACTTTGAGCTTTCGAACGACCAATTAGAGTTTGGACAATTTGGACGTTGTTCATACACATGAAAACGAAATAATTTCGGCTGATGTTGGATTTCGATTAATTTCGGGCAACAAGATTTCACGCGCGAAGGCACGTAGAAACGGACACGATCGCACGGGGGGAATTGGCATGAGGTTAGCGGGCGAGAGTCGTCGTGTGAGAAGTGAAAACAGACGGCTCGCGCGTCGGAGGGGGGGGCAGGAGCATCTCCGCTCGGGCGCGGCGCATTTGAAAAAGTCTGCGGCCCGGCGGCTGCGGCGGGGGCAGACGGCGAAAGGGCGCACGCATCCTCGCGCTCCAGATCCGCCGCGGCGGCGAGACTGCACGGAGCCGCGCACACGGCGTCGGAGGAAAAAAATCGTTAGTCAGCGTAAGACTGTTAGGTCACTCGCTCCCCCTTGGCTCGGCGCGGCGTGCGCACCGGCGGCGGCGGCGCCTCCACCCCCCCGCCGGGGGTACTTTTTTAGTCGCCGCCACCCCGACCTCGCGCAACACTACCCTCCCCCGCGCGCGCGCACATGCACAAGCGCCCAGACTCGAATATTATGAGGGGCACGCCTACTTAGCCGAGCGCTCGAAAAAGTAGAGAGAGAGAGAGAGAGAGCTGCGCGCCAGACGCGCGCGCGCGCAAGCCTGCAGCTTTTTCTCGCTTTTTTCTCTCCTCTTTTTTTTTCGATGACGTTATTGATTTTTCGAGGCAAATGACTCTTTCCCCGGGGCCGCCGACTCGCATCGTCGCGGTGCAGCTCGCTGAGCTCTCGTGTCTCGACGAGTGCGCGTTCTCGCATTGACTGTTCTGAATGAGACGGGGGCTGCGCGACGGGAATAGCGTTTTTTTCGAAAAATGAATTTACGAAGCAGTAATGCGAGCGTTTCGCGTTTGAAAAATGAAAAAAAAAACTCACCGCCGCCAGGAGGGAGCGTTTCACGGAATTAGTGCTGCGCGCTCGTAGCAGACGAGATAATATTCACGAGCGTGCCACGGTGACCCCGCGCGACGATGCTCGCGACACGATGATTCGAATAGGAAATAAGAGAAGACTAGGTTCGGTCGGGGGGCAGTGCAATATGCCTCGTCGAATGCTGCATATTGAAATGTGTCCCGCCACGAAAGAAGCCACAGCTTTCTCTTTTCGAGTCTTCCAGTCATTTTTCCGTTTTGGACCACTGCCAGCTACTTACATTTTCTCGTTACGCCGTGCCGTTCGTATTAAGAGTTGAAATTTCAGGCGATCTCGCCGAGGAACAGACGCGCGTGCGAGAGAGAGAGAGAGAGAGAAAAAAAGAAGAAGAAAAAAAGTTACGCAACGACGCAATCACCTTAACGGCGTTTCAACTAGTTCGAGGTCGGTCAGTGGCATCGCCGAGCGCACGCAGCGCAACTCCGTGTCGCATATATGTACATGCGTGTGTGTGTGCGTGTGCAGCGGATAGGCGTCGAAACGATGCGCGACGAGCGATGATGCGCGTTTCCGACTTTTCTCCTTCCGCCCAGACGTATTTCACGAACAATCGCGCGGCTCGTTCAATTCAAGACCGTCGGATCGCGGAGTTATACTCGTTATTTTGAACCGTCAGAGTATATATAAGCACCGACGACGAGGGTATATATATATATATATATATATATATATATATATATATATATATATATATATATACGTACGGGTGTCTCTCTCTCTCTCTCTGGATTTGGGAGCATGTGGCCCGTCGCGAGATTAAATTACTCGTGCACTCGAAGTATTGAAACAGTATTCGCAGGTAACGAGTAGTAGCTCGCGCGAATCAAGCTGGAAAAGCGTCGGTAAGTGGGCGCAGACTGCACTCAGACGGCCACTCCGCCAAGAGTCTCTTGGCGCGATCATCGAGTTCTCTCTCTCTCTCTCTCGTGCCTCTCTCACTTGCGCCATCAAAATCTCATTCAAAAATTCACCCGGCTAACAATCGACCCTATTCCAATTAGCCGAGCGTCAGTGCCAATGGCGTAATTGAAAAAAACCCAATTAGCACCTTTCACCCGTGCCGCAAGTCGAGCTTGCGCTGCTTGCCGTCGCTCCGAAAACAAACGTCCGTCTCTAGAAACAGAGGCCAGCAGGGCGAGGGGCTTGATCTCTCGCAGCTTTTTTCCGCGCCTCCCCGCCGGCGGCGGCGGCGGATTCGGTTACTTGGCCTCTCGCTCTCTCTCTCTCTCTCTCTCTCTCTCTCTCTCTCTCTCTCTCTCTCCTCTTCCCCTCAGCCTTTTTTCCTCTTTTCTTTCTTTTTTTTTCTTTCTTTTCCAACGAAGGATCCGCCGCTCAATACCGTCGGCTGTCATAACCTCGGCTCTCGGCCGTTTTTAACGTCCCGTTCGACGTTATTCCCTTTGGGCCGACGCCGCCCCTGCGAGAACGGCCTGGGTGGGGGGTGGGCTCGTCGTTACTTTGTTTTACGCTCGCGCGCCGTTGCCGCTGCTACTTTTCCTCGACGGACGTTACGTGTCTTTCTCCGGCGCTGCGCGCAAGCCGGCCAGTGTGCGCGAGCGCCAGGCCAGGACCAGGGCTTCGCGTGTTTTCTTTGGACGGACGCTCTTCTTTGCCCCGGCGAGCTCGGATGCCTCGCCGGGACTTGTTATTCCTCGTCAGAATCCAACAATCGCACGCTCGATTGTCGATCGATTCGAATCTTTTTCGAGTCTTTTTGGAAATTACGTGTGTATGACGAGCGGAAAGACGTATACGCAGTAGAGGGCAATGTCACTCGCTGTTGTTCATACATATACACTTATTTATTAGAATTCTCGTGAAAACTGAATAAATCATACACACCCTTTTATCCCGGCTTAGATATAATGCTGGGGCAGTATTTTCGCGAGGCGAAACTAACGAGTCATTGGACTGTGGATACGATTTGCGCCACACTTTCTTACTCGAAACGATACATATTTATCGTCACTTATCACTTTCTCATTTGTGTAAATTAATACGCAGATAATTCATGCGTTGTGTTAAAACGAGCCGAGAGGAAACAAGAGATAAAAGTGTCATTCAACTCATATTCGATTGAATTATCGTTCGATGAGCGAATCAATTTTCAAGCTCCTCACTCATTAATGCAGTTCAAGGAACGAATATACTCGAACGAGAAAATTGTTCGAAAGTCCGACGAAGATTCGACTATCGGGTAGTTATTCTTGGCGTGCAATAAATTGAATGTTCTATCTCTCTTTGTTGAAATGAATAGGACGCGAACCAACAGACAAGTTCCAGCCCCCGTTCTATATACAATTCTCTCTATTAGTTTATTCACTTCGAGACGAATCTCACGAGCCGGAGGAGAAATTTCAATGGCCAAACCTATGCCCATATGAATACACGTTGCATATTCAGCATCGACAGGTATACAATAAAATCGTGATCTGATCGATCACAATGAAAGGAACTTCATCCCTCTGAATCCATCCCAAGAAATCATCCGGCCTGTGTGTGTGTAAATGCGCATCAGCCGTTGAACTAGCGGCGTCGGCGGCGACCCAATCGGCGAATGTGCAGTATATACAGCCGATCGAATCCGCGCCTCGGGCAGTGGCGCTGTACTCCAGTGCAATTAGCTTCAAAATCGCCAAAATTTGACTATAACGACGAGGGAGATTTTATTTATTGATTCGTGAAGAGGGAGTGGTGGAGAACACATATACATACGAAAGGACAGCTGTTTAGCTTGCGTTTGTTTATAGCAGCACCTTGAATGTTGTCAAAAACAGTTTTTCTGCTATAACAAACGTCGTAGTGACCGAATCGAAAAAAGTTCTGGATAAAAGTTGTAGACGTTGACATTCCGAACATTTTAAGAAAAATTTCATCGAAATCGGTTGAAAATTC
This sequence comes from Aphelinus atriplicis, assembly GCA_020882685.1. Lineage (NCBI taxonomy): Eukaryota > Metazoa > Arthropoda > Insecta > Hymenoptera > Aphelinidae > Aphelinus > Aphelinus atriplicis. The sequence goes on along the minus strand of CM037076.1, from coordinate 37,023,262 downwards.
CTTTTGTAAATTGCAAAAAACAGCCCAAATTCAACAATTTTGCAATAACTATTGTTGAACTGAAAAAGGTAATATCGACATTATAACTATGCGAAAGTTTAGCATTTAAGTATGCTGAATCTACGCTTAAAATTTGGTTCCAAAATATTTAATAGTTTTTGAGATTTTTTAATTTGTTGTTACAACTAGGCTTTTTTCAGCAATAAAAAAAGGGAGGTTTTTTTAATAGTTCAATAATGAAAGTCGGCTCATTTGAAAGATATACATTTCTACTATCTAATTTAATCATGATTCGACAGATAAATGTATTTCCCGATTGTTTAAAATAGCTCTGAAAATGGTATACCTATTGTTGTTATAAACAAATCGAATAACTCGATGAATTTTGATCGCATTATATTATGATATAGATCAATCGAAAGCTGAGACTTTGGCCGTTAAATTAAGGGGTCCTAGAGTTTGCTACGTTGATTTGGAGCCGAGATAGGTTTTTTTTTTTAAAAAATCACAACTCCTTAGTTTATAGGTATTAAGCAACAAAATTTGAGTTACGGACAGGACAATACTTTATCTTTTATTGGAATGTATTATCATCTTCATCTCACGCAGATGATATGGACAATGATCAATAAAAGAAATAGCACTCGTGCGCGGTGCAGCAGCAGGTCCGTGAGGAGGCCGAAGTGGGGGGGCAGCCGCCCGCCGCGCGCTTCGGCGCGCGCTCGGCCAAAACTTGCTCGAGTCGCTTCCCGCGATGTGAGCTGTCAATATCTCGGCTTCCATACATCCGATTTCGATGATTCTTTTTTTGACTTCGGGTAGCTCGGAGAGCTGATCACAAATTCATGAACAAAATTCATGAAGGTTACTTAGTAATCATAGGAAATGGAAAACATATGCTGAAATTGAATAAAACATTTGAAAAAATGACTAATTACATTATTATTGTTTATAAAAATGAGTAATTTAATGAAAAAAATACGTACAAGCAATAATTAGTGGTAAAAAATAATGATAAATAAATATTTCTGCACATTTTTTCCATTTCCCATGCATACTAAGTGACCTTCATGAATTTTGTAAAGAAATTTGTGATCAGGTCACCGAGCTACTCCAAGTCAAAAAAAGAATCATCGAAATCGGATGTATGGAAGCCGAGATATTGACAGCTCACATCGCGGGAAGCGACTCGAGCAAGTTTTGGCCGAGCGCGCGCCGAAGCGCGCGGCGGGCGGCTGCCCCCCCACTTCGGCCTCCTCACGGACCTGCTGCTGCACCGCGCACGAGTGCTATTTCTTTTATTGATCATTGTCCATATCATCTGCGTGAGATGAAGATGATAATACATTCCAATAAAAGATAAAGTATTGTCCTGTCCGTAACTCAAATTTTGTTGCTTAATACCTATAAACTAAGGAGTTGTGATTTTTTAAAAAAAAAAACCTATCTCGGCTCCAAATCAACGTAGCAAACTCTAGGACCCCTTAATTTAACGGCCAAAGTCTCAGCTTTCGATTGATCTATATCATAATATAATGCGATCAAAATTCATCGAGTTATTCGATTTGTTTAATAACAACAATAGGTATACCATTTTCAGAGCTATTTTAAACAATCGGGAAATACATTTATCTGTCGAATCACGATTAAATTAGATAGTAGAAATGTATATCTTTCAAATGAGCCGACTTTCATTATTGAACTATTAAAAAAACCTCCCTTTTTTTATTGCTGAAAAAAGCCTAGTTGTAACAACAAATTAAAAAATCTCAAAAACTATTAAATATTTTGGAACCAAATTTTAATCGTAGATTCAGCATACTTAATGCTAAACTTTCGCATAGTTATAATGTCGATATTACCTTTTTTCAGTTCAACAATAGTTATTGCAAAATTGTTGAATTTGGGCTGTTTTTTGCAATTTACAAAAGGAATTTTCAACCGATTTCGATGAAATTTTTCTTAAAATGTTCGGAATGTCAACGTCTACAACTTTTATCCAGAACTTTTTTCGATTCGGTCACTACGACGTTTGTTATAGCAGAAAAACTGTTTTTGACAACATTCAAATTGCTGCTATAAACAAACGCAAGCTAAACAGCTGTCCTTTCGTATGTATATGTGTTCTCCACCACTCCCTCTTCACGAATCAATAATAAAATCTCCCCTCGTCGAAATCGTCACCTGAATGTGCTTATTTCACTGGAGTACTGGTGTGCGTTCGTGCGTCCGTGCGCGGGGTTATCGAATTTTAAAAGCGAGTGGCCGGGGCGCAAGCGCAGCCGTGTCCGCCCCTCTCGCCCCTCCCGCGGGCCGCCCCAGGCGCGTCTTACGTGCGGGGCTGGCGGGCGAGAGGGGCGTCGGGGGGCAGAGGGGCAGAAGGGGTAGGTAGGGGGGAGTAGGGGGGGGGTACGGGGGGACGGGGGCATCGAGGTGTCGCGCAGCTATCGCGATCGTCTCGGGACACCGAGAGCCGCCGTCGCCCCTACCTCCCCGCCGCTCAAGGTCTCCGGAGACGGCGCTGCAGCCGGCCGCGCGCGGATGCAGTATGGGGCGCGGCAGGGGAGGATGGAAAATTTCGCCTCGCCCAATTGTTTTTCGAGGTCGATGGAAAATCGTGCGTGCCAAACTGCAGCCAAGAGCTCGGACAGTTACTGGGCTCGGCTGTCACCCAGCCGGGGGAGGAGCTGCTCGAAAAAGTATAAACTTTGTGGCCGGTTAATTCCGCGAGTGTGTACAGGCCCTTTGTTTTATCTACTAAGATCTCACTTTAGACGACAGGACACAACTTTTTTCTTCGCAGTTGGGTAACGAGGAGCAAAGCAGGAAAATCGACTGGAAACGCTGGGACGACTGGGACAATTTCGACCGTATGCAAATGTCCTCGGAAATACACTGGCGAAAATTTGAGGTAGAACTCGAAAGTGCGAGTCGTGAATTATTCGGACAAACACAGCAGTTGCAGGAACCGCGCGAGCAATTTAACTCGAGCACGTTTGAGGAGTCCCCCAAGAACGCGAGGAAACGCTGATTAGCCGGGCCACGGCTGCAAAATAAGCCGTCGCTGTAAAATTGTTCAAACGGCAATCGGGCGAATGCGCGCGAGAAATCCCACGGAAGGGGACGGGGGGGCGCTTGCATCAGGCTTATAATACGGCCACATCAGAGCCTCGGCTGCGCGCGAGTCGGCCCGATCGATATATCGCAAACGCAATCTGGTAAAACGTGAGCGGCGCTCGCTCGCTCCGTAGAACCTCCTAAAACTAAGTCACGGAGGCAAAGCGCGTCTCTCTCGCTCGCTCGCCTAGTTCATCCTCCCACCCCCGCGGGGGCCGCTGAAGCAACAGTTCGTTTCCCTCTCTACTCCCTCGGCTCCTTCTCTCTCTCTCTCTCTCTCTCCCGCAGACCCACACCCACACACACACACACGCCCCACCCCACGCTCCCCGTTCCTCCTTTTGTCACTCTACACCGGCCGGCGCCCCCGACTAAATTTAGGCGGCCCAAAGCGAGAGCGCGCAACTGGAAAATTTTGATTAGAGGAAAGGTCGAGCCGCCCTGCTCTCTATAGCTCGGCTTTTTTACTTCTCGTCTGACTGCCTGGGTTGACTCGATCGAGCGTATTGCACAATTTGCCCGGCGGAGGGGGGCAGGCGGCGATTTTAGGTTTCTGGGTCAGCTGGGCTTTACGCAGACGGCGTAATTCCGCAACCTTCAGAGGCTCCATTCGCTTTGCGAATTTAAATTCGTCCAAGTTCGGATTGCGGGCTCGGGATGATACGGTTGATTCATTTATGTACGCAGATAGTCGAAAAGACGAGGTGCAGTGATTATTAGGTCAAACGCGAGTACGTCGTCACTGCTCTAGTCGCGGCGGCCACTGTTCGTTACATTATTGGAGAAGCTCGTTGTTTCAGCTTTGCGGTCGCACGCGGCCCGTGTCAAAATTCAACTCGAGTTCTCGAGGAAATAGTTTTTTTCTTCAGGCTATCCGTTGGTTTTTACGAACTAACCGCAGTGAGCGCGTATCTCATCCACGTCCCCTAAACATCTTCGTACCCTGACCTATCGCAACACTTGCCTCGCGACACTTCGAGACTGCACGTACACGCGATGGTTCACGGGCTTAAGGAGACGCGTGACTATATACCCCAGTCACCACTTCAGACGCTTCTTTCTAAGCTCCCCTTATATTTTTCATGTTTTTTTTTTGCTACATCGCAAATTAGTGTCAGCTTTTCACGCGAGACTTTATCCTTCCCCGACGTGCTTTTTTCTCAGCTCGTCTTTCCTTGCACCTTCAAACTTCAAACTTGACTTTCGTATTCTCGTTATCTCGAAACCCGTCCCGCTTATTCTAACCATCTCGGATCAGAGCAAACTCGATTGTTGAAGTGAAAATGCTTATTGTCTGCTCACCCCCTTCTCCTACTCAGTCTCATCCGAGTTTTAGCAGATGCAACTCAACTTCGTCAAGGGAGCCTGTGCTCCTAATAAAGCGATCTGATGTTGTATAATTACGCGAGGGTTATGAACTTACACGCTCATTACGTCGATAATGTATCTCATAAGGAACTGAGTTAACGTGTCATAATAGGATTAGCTCTCGCGTCAATTTTATTCCGATAAACTTTTAATGCTCTATATCTTCCTCTCACGCGCGCGCGCGCGCGCGCACACACACACACACAAAAATCGGATGAGTATTAGCTTTAAAAAGTTTCGAGTGACAGGAAATGTTTCTTCAAAACAAGATTGATTTTTGTCGCGCTGAGACAGGAAGTACTGAATTCGAATGGCTATAAAATTTAGCTTGTATTAAACGAAATGACGCTTAGCAGACGCTAACGGCACCACATGATTCACCGGAATTCGAGAGGATAATAACAAGTGGTGTTTTATCACGGGCCAAAGCACAGCTACAAACTCCGCGCGGTAATTAAATTCTCGAAATTTCTCTCGGGTATATAGAATTTCGAATCGCGGAACTAGTGCGGATTACTCATCGAGACATCCCGGCGGAACAATACAATGTCCGCGCGTTTTCCAACGCGGGAATACGGGGGGTCGGTGGACGAGCGCGAAAAACCTCACGAAGAATAATGGATCGCGAGCCGGCTTATATTCAATTAAATCAGCCCTCGCGGCGCCGCATGTAAAATAGAGCGTGATCGTTAGGATATCCGACAACGCGGGCTGGCAGCAAATCAAAACGCGAATCTCGAATCAAAACGGCCAGTCTTCCGAATCGCGAGCGACATAACTCGTTGGCAGGCGGCGCTCGCGCGTTAATTTCAATGTTTTTGAGAGCGGCCGGTCGCGAACGAAATCGGGAAACGTATAACACAGCGCTCGTGCGAAATTGATATTTCGAAAGGTAAACGTCCGAGGCCGATGATCGGCGCGTCATCAACCCGTGTAATCCATTAACTCGTCGGTTGCCGCTTGGATTTCATCAATTTTTCGCGGCCCGGGCTAATTAAAATTTCGCCAATCGTCACGCTGTAGCCGACTAATCCGGGCTACTCGATGTATCCGCAAGCCAAACGCGCTTGGTTTGTCGCTGAAAATATGCCCCGGGCGGCCGCGGCTCAGTTTGGCAATTGTGAATTTTTCATGCGATACGCGCCCCCCGCTCGCGAGCTTACGTGCACAGGCTAGTCCGGATTTTAATACGCGCCCGCGCGCGCGCGTGTGTGTACGTGGACACGTAACGCAATTCAAACGTTTGGCCTCCATTGTTCGAGGTACGTGGGCGCGAAGGTGCGCGGGCGAGTCTAATGAATCTGCAGCCGGGTTTCGGTTTATGCGAGCACTGCGCCCGAGGGGCTTTTCGCGATCTTGCCCGATTGGATCCGCAGCTTAACTGCGCCCCGGCGCGTCGCTTTGCGTTTTAATGAGGCTGGCCCCCCTTAGATTATTACTCGCCCCTACCGAATTCTACGAGTTTTCTCAATTTTTTACGCTCCTCGCACGAGCGCATTGGCCGTCGTTGATTGTTATGCCAGTTTCATCCATTATGCTTTCGTTATACCCCCGATCGAGTTTGCGCAAACTCGCGGCGGGGAGTTTTTCGGTTGATCTGAAAATAGACCCGATCGGAGCTAACATTAGAATAATGTATTCCGAATTGGGAGCCGTCGTTGTGCAGATTGAGCATGAGTGAACCGATTTCAAAATCCCCCGTATTGTATCGTCAATATTTGAATGAATATTTCGATTCGGTTTGTAAGCTTGTAAGCGAGCTAGTAATTTGATAACGATGTATTTTACATTTATTCTCATCCCTTTCTCAGTGACTGCTGTAAATGTAGCAGAAACTCCATCATCCATGCGTTCAACATCAAAAATCACCATATTTCATTGCTTCCGGAAAATTCGTCAAATTTCACATCATAATCCATTCATTGTTATCTAATTTGTACAAATTTCTCAATTTGAATAATTACGTTGATTAATTAAGAGTTTATGGATATATTTGAATATTGTGCGTATAGCTGATTTGATATCACTTATCATTCCAAATCAATGATTCGACACACACACTTTTCATAATTGGAATTAAGGATTGCTAAAATTTTCTTATGATTTTACACAGGATGTTTTTTCGGTCGTACGTCTCTTGGATTCGAGAGAATCCAAGAGAATTCTAGATAATTTATTTTTTCGAACATCTAACTGAGCCCACTGTCGAGTTGGCCGTTTTTTAATATCGCACAATCGGCACATGATAACATCCCCCCTTGCAACAATTTCTCGTTAGAATGAAACCTGGGACGAATCCTTTCGTGCAGAAGCAATTTGAAATTCTTCATGACGTTATCACCCGGGCAAAGTTTGAGTAATCCGGCCTCTCTGGCTCGCGGAAAAAAAACACGTCGGGATGAACTTTAATTAATCAAAAAGGCAAGGGGCAGTAATCACGTCGAGCGAAAAATATTTTTGGCAAACCAGCTTTTAACGAGATATTTTTCCGACAGTAGCGCTCGGGCGCGCGGCTCTCATTATAATTTAAAAACTCTTCGCCCACCCTTCATCCTGTGCCTACCCGCTCGTATGTGCTCATACGCGAAACGTCAATATCTTGGCTCGAAAGTCGGCTGCTTTTCACATACCGTCTCTTCCGCACACGCGTCACGACTCTTACCCCCCACACACACACGCACATACGTACAGCCCGACAAAAAAACGCCGCTGCTGGTTTTACGCGACGAGATGATTGAATTATGAAGCGCTGACGGGTGTAACTTAAATGATGAGCAGCATTGTTTATTTGCTTTTTTTTAGTTCTGCCGCGCGAGCTCGGCATCATCTTACTTTAATTAAAATGTGAGATGATTTCTTTCAATTTTCAATCGCATTTTTGATTAATGATAGTTTGCTTACCAGGAAAGGCGAATGTTAGGTATTTCCCTTGGAATTGAAAAAATACTATTCACCGAATACGAAGCTTTATGGGGTGGCAATGCAAAGCATCATTCGTTTTAATAATAATTATAGTTACCACGAATCGTACGTGTGAGCAAACAGTTGGAGGGGGGAATCAAGGATAAATACGAGGCTGTTGGGGGAAACATTTAAAGATCCACAAGAGGCTCACCGGGGCGTAAATATTCGCACCGAAACCTATCGTATATTTCGCGTATGGACTAGGGGCATTAAAATTTCAGACTCTCGGCTCGACGCGCGAAAATGCTTTGTGGCTGCTTGGGAGAAAGAGCGAGGCTGGGGGAAGCGCGTGCCTTTGCAAGATGAAATTGAGAGTAAATTAGTTCGGCAGCAGACTCTCTCTCTCCCTCCAAGCTCTCGCGCACATGCCGAATATCGCGTACGGAGCTTTTGCACTTTGGAAAAGTGCCGGATAACGCATCAAAGGGTCCATCAAATTAAAAACGCAATTATAAAGAGGCTGGCTCTCCCTCCTTTTCCTATATGCTCGAGCGCGCGATCCGCGCGGGTAAAACACACACTGAACCCACACACCGGGTTTCTTCGGCACTGCGCCTCCCCTCCCCCCCCCCCGCTCGTACCCAGGCAGCGTACACATTTTTCGTGGTGTCTGAGAGGGTGCGGGCGCAGTTGGAGAGGCATCTTTCGGGGTATCAAATGTGTGGAGCCCTCGTTACTTAAACTCACGTACCCCCCCCCCCGCCCGGCGCCGACGTAATTCACCCTCGAAAAAACGCGAAATGATATATATTCCATTCCCGCGGGTAAAACTATCATTGAGAAAATAAAACGCGGCTCGGCAAGTGCAAACACGGCGAATCCCCACTCGCGGCGAGCTATGAAAACCGAGGTCTCGAGCGTGTGGGCGGCAGCGGGGAGGGAAAAAACCACCGCACGCGTATAATCTCGTCCGAATCAACAGCGCGCGCGATCATGATTTTTTCTTTCTGTCGGTGCCACCCCCCTCCCCGCCCCCCGGGCGCGAGAGAATGAACTGCGCGACTAGAACGCTCGTCCATCAAATCTGGCGTGGCTCCCGTCCCCCGCGCCCGCTCGCACTCGAGAATCCCTGCCGAAAAACATTGGGGTGCGCGCAGTCGCGCGTGTGCAACACCTTGTATGCACTCGGCTTCGGTGCCGAAAAAAAAGGAGGAAGGAAAAAAGCTATCGATCCGGGGAGCGGCTGCAGCGCTGCGGCGGGGGCTCAATTATGGAACGCTCGAAAAGCGCGCCAAGATGCAGTGCCTGCGTGCATACACACACACGCGTGTATATGCGTGCGTGCGTGCGCGCGTGTGCGCCAGCAGGGGCTCGTGAAAGGGCCCGCTTTGTCGTTGCTTTTTTCTTTTCGTCCGCGCGCGCGCGTTCCATCTTTCGCACGTGAGTGAGTGTGTCTCGATGACGACGCGCGTCTGCCGCCGACGCGGGGCGTCATTTTTTTCGGGGATTAATTCGCGCGACGCTGCACCGCGGCTGATTGAGGGCCGCCGCGACTCCCTTTGGGCGCGGCTCGTCGACGGATCGCCTGCTTCGCTCGAGCTCGTAGCTCGGCTCGCACGTTTGATTAATTACTTCTCCAACGTGTGAGCCGAATGAGCCGCTTGCTATAATCGTAAAAAGCTCAACGTCAATTTAGTGTGTGTGTGTGTGTGTGTGTGTGTGTGTGTGTGTGTGTGTGTGTGTGTGTGTGTGTGTGTGTGTGTGTGTGTTTGTCGAAGCTAGATCAGGTGGTGTAAATTAAAGGCCGACGGGTGGATAATCCGATAGGACAGGGTCGTTTTGAAATACAATCTTGGGTCTGGATTGGTTAAGAGAAAATTTTGCCGATACTAAACCGCGCAATGTATACGAAAATACTTGTGAGTGCTACTGTACGCGCGTCTGCCTCTCTCCAATGCCAGCGTCTGGCTTCACTGCTTCCGTTTCAGCCGAATGGTTTTGTCTCCTTTGACATGACGGGAGCATAAGCGACGACGATGATGATGATCTCGATGTTGGGATGTCGCTCGTTCGTTCGTTCGTTCGTCGTTCGTTCGTTCGTGACTCGGCAACAGGAAGAAAATAGATGAGAAAAAAAAATTGTAACGACTCGTACGTGCGATCCACTTTGTATCCCGATATGAGTTTCGGCATTGTAATTTTCTCTTTTGAATTGCTCGCCAGAATTACGGGGTGCGACGCATCACATACAATGTTGGCCGGACTCGACGGCACCGCTTACGCATGACGCTTACGTAATTTCCGTGAGAGTATAATAATGCGCGAATGCCCAATATGTAGCGGAAACATCGCGTCTTGTTAAGATGTGTCGTAATGGGTAGATGCACGCGCGCCGGCTCGCAAGTATATATCTGCGATCGAGCGTCATGAATCAAGAGGCATACAAAACAGTTGTTGACTCATTATTGAGAAATATTATGTTTTCCCTTTGAAGCATCCATGGAATCGAAACTATACTGTGATGAGACATTATACGGCTAAATATTTTTTCATATCTTGGAATAATTTAAATATTCCTCTCGAATCGCGGGATGATTTCCTCATTCATGGATGTGGGTGGCATTTTTCCTTTTTCTATTCTGCACAAAGCTTATCGTGCATCTGGCACGATATCTTAGCTCATAAAACATTCGAGCTCTCGCAGAATAGAGATAAGAAATACTTTGCGTTTCGGGTCCCGGCTTAAAATATCGAACGGAGGGTCGAGAGTTGGCAAAACACGATCGGCGATATTAATAGCCTCTGATTACGGGATTTCTCACGCCAAGCCGCCCCACGCGTCCCTAAAACTCGAGAGAAAGAGCGAAAGAAAGATAGGAAGCCGGGGGGTGGGTACGAGGGGCCGGGGGGACCAGCCGACTAAAAAAAAAGAGTACGTAAAAAGCTCTTTCATTTATGCGTCGCGCGGCCGTGCGCGCCATACATCCTCGTCCTTCCCTTTCCTTTGTGCTCTCGCACCTCTCTTTCTCTTTCTCCTGCCACTTTCATTTGGCCTCCCTTTCTCTCTCGCCCTTTCTTGCACCCTCGTATTCGCGGCAGCGAAAAAAGAGGAGAGAGAGAGAGAGAGAGAGAGAGAGAGAGGGTCTCTCCTTTTTCGCGCACGTACGTCGGCCTTAAACCTCGGCCACCGGGGGACGGGGTGAGGGGTGGGGGCTGGGGGGCAATTTAATTGGTCGCCACGGCTGCATTTTTATTAAAAAGTATCGACAGTCCGCCGTTGTTTACGACCCGGCCGAATTAATGCGCCGCTGCGCGCACGTGCGCCCGATTACCTGCGGCCGCAACTCCTCCTTCGGGGCAGGAGGAGGAATGAGAGGGTAGGGGGGCAGGTCTCGGCTCCTTTTTCCCCCGGTCGTTCTAATTTGGCCGGTATGCAGAAATTATAAGCGCTCGGCTAAGGGAAAAATCGACGGATTCTTTGCCGGCTCGGCTCGGCGCGTGGCTCGGGTCACGTAAGCCCGGGGGTATATATGGGCGCGCGCGAAAAAAAGAAAATCACCGGCTTGAAAAACCCGCGGCGCCGATGGCTTCGCGCGGAATTCAATAATCTCGTTTGCTCCCCGTCCCGAGCAGCCGGCCTCCCCCTCGCTTAAAACTATGAGAGCGGCCGCGAATTTTATATGGCTCGCTTTTTACGCGCGCGCGCACCGCGTCTTCGTGTGCGCCTTTTTTCACCGACGCCACCCCCGCCCGCCCGCTCGCTCTCCCTTTATTAACGGCGCGGTTTTAATGGAAAGGCGTTACTCCACGGGGGGCGCGCGCGCTATACGTTCGAAGTTAAGGATAAAATTAATTATAACGCCGGCGCGTGTGCGTGAGCCTCTTGCTGTACGTGTGCGCGCCGCGGCCGAGCCGAGTGCCCTCTGTGTCTTAAATAATGGAGTTAGATTAGTAGCACTTATCGGAGGAAGGGGAGGGGTGGGGGGGGGGCGGCGATGAAATTTTTTCGCCGCGGCGCTGGTAAATTGTTTAGCTACTGGAAAGAGTTGAGAGAGAGAGAGAGCGGGTAAGCCGAGTATTCAGCAATTTTGGTTTACTGCTCCTTTTACGCTTCTTGTTGTTGTTTTCCCACAGGGAAAACTGAGATTTTATACATTCTTCGGGAAATGCATGCATCCCCCGTGGTGCGCGAGCCTCGCTATACTCTATACCATCTCAGATCCCCGTGTATATACATACTCGAAAAAAAATTTGTCCGCTCGCAATATTGGATTGTCGTGGAAGAGGCTGACCGGTTACCGAGTGCCCATTCGAAATCCATCCTCGGCTCACCTTGGCGAAACATATTCTTCGTTGGCCGTTCGTACAATGGGTTCAATACATTCGCAACTGCGAACGAGCCGAGATAAAAGCAGCGCTCAATCGGAGGTACAGCTCGTCGCAGTCCCTCGGACGGGCGACTCGTGCGAGACGATTACTTTGTACGCGTTAGAGGCATCGGCGCCCGGTGTCAAAGGGCCTGCGCCACTGCTGCCTGTGTACAATTGGCCCCTCTCCCCGAAACGCGGCTCTGACAGCTCGACGCGGTTACGTAAACTTAATGATGCAGATAAGCCCGAGCGGAGTGGGGGAGGGGGGGGGGCAGGAGCCGACAGTGCCTCCGATGAAACGTGTATTAGGCAGCCGCGCGCGCGCGCGATTTCGGTAGAGGACGCGCGCCACGGCTCTATACAGCTCGGTGTGCGCACGTGCGCCAGCCGCTCGGCCGCGGATTTCGGATCCGCGGACCCATCCCCTGAATACGTAACTCGGGCTGCGTAATTAACCGGGGGGAAGAGGCTTCATTTCGGCGCGCCGTTCGTTGTTCCAAGTGACATTTGTGACAGGATCAAGGATTGGAGAACGAATGCTGCCGGCTTTATCGGACGAATACGAAATACGCGAGTTTACGAGTGAAGGGGGGGGGGGCGAATTATCGTCACGCTCGTCAATTCTCCCCGCCGGCTTCTTGCTGTCCGATTTCTCACTGTGGATTTTTCCTCCCCCGGGCTCGCGGAGAGTTTCAAGCATCGCGGGTTCGGCGGCGAGCGTGAAGGCTACGTGCTTCGCTTATGCTCTGTCGGCTCATAAATACACATCAGCGCGTGCAAATGAACATCGCTACTCTTCCACCGCTCGTTAACTGTATCTTATAGCTTAATTATTGAAAGGTGTATCTTGATCGGTCGGCGCTTCGATGCAACGGAAAAGATGCACGTCTGGCCGGAAAAGATGCTCGCAGTAAATGCTCGTATTTGCAAAATGTATAGTCTCTTCAATTCAACGTGTACTGCGATGATTCGCGGATAAAATCGCAGTGATTCCCGGGCAGTTGATTGTTAATGTAAAATTAATATTTCGAGGCCAGACCGATTTGTTATTGCAAAGCAACAAGGGGCAATTGACAATTCGAGGAATCCCATATGCCGAGACACGATGCGTTGCCCGGGGTACATCTAAACGCGTTCAAGTAGAACGTGGACGAACTAAGTCAGACCTAAACGCATGATTAGACTGGCCCATGACGGAATCTTCGGTTATGGCACGTATATCACGCACACATGATTCTAGTTGCAGTCCAACGTACCGATTCTGCACTGTAAACTCGATATGAATTTTCAATGTTGAAAAACAAAAGCTCGAGGAGCGTGTCGAGATACCCGAAAAAAAAACCGACCGCCGCACACCTGTGCGCGTACGCATCTACGCGCGAGCTATAGCTAGAGAGAAAAGGAGCAAGCCAGCGCGAGAGAGAGAGAGAGAGGCCGAGGTATCGCGTGTCCTACCTGTTACGCGAGTAGCGTCGGCTGCACGATAGCAGCGTCGACTCGTTTTATATATATATACGAAGGCGCGAGCGAACGTATACTTATATACAAGTATATCCAAGTTGGAATTGCGGCAAAGTGGAACGCGATATTGGCGCGAGTGAAGAAGCTTTTCCGTGGCAAAACGAGATTCTCCGCGACGCGACTCCTTCAAACGTATCTCGGCGAGCCTACGCCGCCTAGTACTTGTTGGTGTGTGTGTATATACATAGCCGCGGCGTACGCGAGCGGGCTCCATTCACGCGCGCCGAGAGCGTCTTGCGCGCGAATTTCGCGCCGCGGCCTACGCAAGTTTGACCGGATTCGGAGCGAACATGCTCTATTGGCTGCAGCTGCGTCCTCGTCTTCGTATCGTCGCTCGATTGTCCCACGACTCTCTTGTGTTTTACATTATTATATATATAGTTTGAGGTTGGTCCAATGGAATCAGCGCTTTCACGACGTCGCCCGCGACTCTTTATGCATGGCCCATGAGCTTCGTGAATACTTGATTTTCCCCCCGTAAGTCCATCGTACCGCGTCGAATTTGATTGGCACAATGTGTGTGGACAACGAACAAATAACACACACGCATCCTATAACGGACTCGCGTCGCCATGAATTGCATAAATATCTAATTTACAATATTCTATTCCACGTTACAATGTACACTTGATTGTTCATTAATAATCAAGTTATTTTATATTCATCAGTCGCATGTTAATTGATACAACTAAACGAGTAGTACTGCTACAGCCAACATTAATATTGATAATTACGTTGCTAGTTATCTCGCAAAGAATCACGTTCAAAAATGATCCGGGAGCATTGTTGCAACTATGATTGGATCCACGCAAATATCAATCAACCGAGATCACACCGTTATCTACTTCAAATTAAAACGCGCGGTATCGATTGGACACGTAAAAATCACAATTGTCCAACGAATCGGCCCGATTGCTCCAACCAATGGTAACAATGTGTGAGCGAAATGAAACGATAACCGTCGCGCGTGACTATTTCGGATTCGCCTCGAAAGTAATAAAGAAGACGATGCTACAAGTCTCGTTGCTTAGCGTCCAAACGGAAAATTGCTATGCCGATCGCACGAAACGATCTTCCTGTGTATGGATTGCATAACCGCGTAAGCTCGAGTGCAATGACGCTCGCGTCCCACGTAATAATCTCAAGCGGTGCTTCTTCCAGAGGCGAGCAGCCGCCGGACATCCAACGCGTACTGTTGGCGCGTGCCACGTGCGGGACAAGCCGTAATTGGACGGTGGCAACTCGTTGCCGAAAGCTCGAGTGATTCATGAGCGATTTGATGACGATTTCAAAGGAAACCGGACTAATGGTGTCCTGTCCGGGATATATCGCGGGCTAATGGTCGATTGAACGGTCGTGACGATGGGAAAAAAAGGTTTGGCTAGGATTCTGGAGATTATATAGCCTCTGTCGACGTTTTTCAATCTACGCCTGGGTGCTTGAAACGCATGGTATTCAAACGGTTCTCAATGTGCCGAACAACACAAACAACAGAGTATTCTTTTCCTTCGACACATGAGCGTCTGAGCTCGAACAGCTTCCTTCGATTCGAGCCTTGTATCACCCAAGCGCGCCAGCGTTCGCGAATAGTGTCAAGATCTTGACACTATTAAGATCTTACCCTTCGAAGGGTAAGCAGTTTTTCAACCACTTTATTCCAACTTCATTCGCGTCTCTCGAGCCAAGTGTGGTCGAGACAAATACTCTTGTTCCGCTTTTGCAAATGCTACGTAGGCTACATTTTGAAAAAAAAACGACGACGACGAGACGATATGAGAATATACACGGGAATTTGGAAAGTCGATCGCTTCACGGGCGAGATTATTCAAAGCAGAGTATTTAATGAGTGCAGTCGGGGCGCGATGGGGAAATATTTACGCGGAGTTAGAGTCGCTTGTACAACGTGTAGCATTGTCAATTTTCACAGCTTATGCACACACACACACATATATATATGTGTTGAAATGAATGCGCGGGGGGATTGTCGATAGAGAGAGACGAGATCGCGGTGTACGCGTTACAAAACGAGTGCGGCGCGCGACACGCTGATCCATTTATGCAAACAACGCTCGCCACCGTCCGTCAAGTGTATATTCAACAATTCTGAAATTTCCTTGTCACCAAGTATGTCACGGGCGCTTTTTGCTCTCGCTCAACTACGCCCGCTGTGGGCAAAACGAGACAGAGCAATAATATAAAAAACGACCTCGGGCTTTCAAGTTCTCGACCCATCAGCCGCGCGCGATAAATCGAAACAACGCAGCAGCGGCAGCAGCGGCAGCAGCAGCAACAACAAGCGAAAGCACACGTGCGAGCTGATCGAGGCGTCGGAGACAATGAGCATCGGCGATTTTCGGATCCGCGAGCGTCAGTTTGTGTCGGGCGTTACATCCGCATTTGGCGGGGGAATTTAGGTCGGCGGCGCGCATTGTCGCGAAAGCTCTTTCAAATCCGCGCGGGCGCGTTTCCTTAGATCCGACGCGCGTTCCCCCGTGAATGCGGCCGGATCGACAGTCGGACGGACGGCCCCGGCATCGATAGCCTACTTGCGCGATTATTGCCGCGTGTTGTTTATTCTCCGTCCCCCGGCGGCCCGAGCCCGAGTCCACGTTGCATTACGGCCAACGAAAATTTTCGATAATCCGCCTTTGTTCGTGAGCGCTTTTTGGGTCACTGACGTAACGCGATGCTGCCGCGCGCACACGAGCGCACACACGCACACAGTACATACACACACTTTTTCACGTGACTCAGCTGCTCTCGACGCGCGTGACGCGTGCCTGCACGGGGATTATTTTATTTAGACTCGTTTCGGCGGAAGGAACGAGGCGAGAACGACTTTTACGAGTTTATCGAGATAAGGCCCTGCGCTGAGCGCGACAGCCGATTCCAACGAATGCGATTGTCGCTCGTTTTCGCGCTTGATTCATATATCCTCCTCTCAATGGGGGCTTTTGGTTACTTGTTTGGGTAATACAATACCGGGCTGGCATGCGAAAATTCGTTGGCTATGCGTAGGTTTTGAATGTCGCCTCGAGTGAATCATGTATCGATCGGGTCGCAATTTGTTTCCCAAGTATATATATGTATGTACCTCTATTCCGAGGTGCGTTGGTAGCGTCTTAATTGAAAACGATGTACGTTGCACAATGAAAGCCCATAAGTGTGCAGTCGAGTAGATTTCCTCGTACGGCCGATCGGGAAAAATTGTTTTATCGTCTTTTGAGCGTACTGAGCTTTTTCATAAGAAATGCTCCAAGTGTTACGTATCCACAACTATAAGTCTTTGTTATGAGCACTTGTTCCTTCATTCTTTTTTTTTTTAACAAAACAATATCAACTGAAATATAAACAGTATTCGCGTATTACACGAATAACACATTTCTGAAATAAGAAACATTCACTTCTGTAATTTCGGATAGCAATTATTTTACGGATCTCACGCGAGTTTCGCGTTCATCCAACGAGCGAGTGAAATGATTTGCGCAGTTTCTAAAAGCTGAAGAGTGATTTTGAAAAACCACTGCACCGGCCGAAAAGGGTCATTGAAAACGCGGACGGAAAAATGGAAAACGCGCTCAAGAATCGAACATGTACGCGCGCGCGCGCGAGCTTTCACCCGAATATGGAGTGGCGTCGAAAGCCAAACCAACGTGCAATTTCGAGATTAGCACGTTTGGTCGCGCGAGCGCCGAGTTTTTTTTTCTAAAAAGCAACGGAAGTAGACGAGCAGAGGTTAATATCATAGGGTTTTTTTTGTTCCATTTCCATCTGGTCGATCTTTTGATCAGGGAAATAGATCAAAGTACGATTGGGCTGTTCCCATTTAGAATGGCTTATCTAGCCACTGGCCTAAAATCTCGTGCCCTCGATTAGCCCTTTCGAGTATCGAATTTTTATTTCTGTATGTGAGCCGGAAAATTCAGGGCGAGCTTTTGAAAGCATCCGCATGAACGAGAAATCCTTGCCTAGTGGAGTAACAGTTACAGGGGGTTATTCGCGTATTACGTAATAATCACCAATAGTATTTTAAAAACAATTTTTTTTTCAAACTTTAATCGCCGACGTCTATCTGACAATTTATTTTATTTGGCGTAAAACACTGTTTACTACCATCAACACGTGACTTATTAGTTATTGCAAGTGTTCTTGAAATAATCGCTCATCCTGCAAGTGAAATAGACATGATGAGTAAACATTCATTGCAATTCAGTTATTTATAGTGAGTAATCCTTCGTAGCGAGCAAAACTGGATAATCTCAGTTACTCCGCCATCACTGCATTCCCAACACCGGTTTTCCACAAAAGTAACCAAAAAGCGAATGGCTTACAAAACCACGCAAGTATGAGAAAAGAAAAGCTATCGAAGCCTTGAACTTGGCTCGAAGCCATAAATCAATCGGTACAATTGTCAAGTCGAGGAATCGGTCGGGAGCATAATGACCGCGGCACTAGAAATCGCGCGTATCACAGCCAAGCCAGCCGCAGCCCGGCGCGGAAAAAGAATCGTCTTTTTGAGGAAAGTATCAGCGTCCCGTGAAATTCGCGCGGTCCAAATCCAGGTCAAACCGAATTTTCTACTTTAACCTACTGAATGCAACGGCCAGCGTCCGCGAATTTAGCTTTCTAAAGCGACGGCGACACACACGCGCGTGTTACGCGAGCATCGGAAGAGGCTGCCTCGGCCTTTTTTGCTCAGACTCGTAAAAGTCCGCTGCCGCCGCCGCCGTCGCCATCGCTACTGCTGCTGCTGCTGCTGCTGCTGCTACTGCTGGTTTTCCAAGAGCACACAGCGCGGATTGACCCTCTTAAGCAATTGACGCGCCAGCCGATGCGTACGAGCTTCTGTCTCGCTTTGGCAAACCCACACTTTGCCTCGGCAATCTTCCACTATTTCGTTCGAGCTTGATACATTGATTTGATATCGACTGATTTGAGGTGAGACGTGCGTCACGCACACGACAATTAGGCTGAAAACGTCAAAGCTGACGAATGATCTTGGGTTCAGAGAATTGAAAAGTCAAACAATTGGACATTTGGAAATTTGGACAAATCAAATAGTCCAATATTCTCGGTGTTTCGAAATAATTCATCTATTATTACGTGAAAATTATATGAAATAAGGTGAGTTAGTTGATCCCCAATAATTATTCCTCATTAACGCTTTTAAAATTGTCCAGAATAATGTAAAGAGTAATCGGATGAAAATACAAATATAATTTCTAATCATTGCAACGATGAATATTCACACCACACAACTGAAAATTATCAAGCTGATTGATTTTAGAATGGCAATTGGGAAGAATGAGTTTTAATGAACATAAACAAATTGAATTTCAATACTGATTTTCATTGGATGATATTTACGATTGCTTGGTCGAGTATACTTTAGATGGCGCGGGTGTCACGTCGTGGAGGATTTCTTTCAACTACGTCGAAAAGAATTGAAAAGCTCTGGAATTCTCATTGAATTAGATGCAATTGATTCTATTGTTGGAACAGCCCCGAGTCTATTTTCAGTTAGTAACTAATGCTCGGATTAATCAACGGCCGACAAGTTCGGAGGTGCCCGACTCGGCCAATCACAAAGAGTCCATCTCTCAGGAAATTTGTGGAAAATCGCCGTACATGTACGTACACACGGTGCGCGTGTCTGTCCAAAATGTCGCTGGCGAAACCTCGCGATTAGCTATCGCGCTCCTCTCGTCCCGAACGCGATCCATCCAGCTATACAATCCCCGTGAAAAGGCTCCACCCCCGCGCGATAAAAATTTTTGCTCCTTCGCTCGGAAGAAACGTATACGCGCGCGACAAGGGTTTCTTTTTTTTTGTCCGTCGCTCCGGAGAAAATGCGCGCGATAAGCCCGCGCCGCGTGCGGACGGAAACGGCTGAGAGGAGCGAGCCGGGGCTTTTGCGTAAGAGCCTCGTCTGCGCCGGGAAAAATCTCTTTTCCACGCGCTTATTGTGTGCGCGCGCGCGTCTCATTATGCGCGAGTGCGTTATTCGCGCGCGCTGACCACTTTTGCCCCGATGGCGCGCGTGCGCTCACGCACTTTCCGTTTCCATTCTCACGCGCATAATGCAGCCGCGGCAACACATACACGGGTCAAGGGCGTTTGCCAATCTTTCCTTCCTAACGGTATAATTGCCGCCGATTGTCGCTCGGCCTTTTCTCGCTTGGAGCGCCGCGAGCTCGCCATGTCGAGATTTCGATTGTTTTCGCGCGCCGCGAGGCGGCGTGGGACGCCGCGGGACAACTCGCTATACGGTGTCAGGGTGGCCGCTTTTGAACCTGGCTGTGTTGTCGATGGGGCAACGCGGCCGAGATATTTTATGATTCTGAATCACGGGAAACGGACGTGCGCCAGCCATTCTTGACATTTGTCCGATTGTCGAGTTGTGGATACCGCGAAGCTATTCACTTTTCCATTCTCTTTTTTCCTTTTCTTCCAGCTCGCTCGCTCACTCTCGGGGTAATCACATCGAATGGATGGGATTAACATTCACACTCGAGCGTGTTTCTTTATTTTTTTCAAATAACCTTTTACATAATCTCTTTTATGAGTAGTTCCTAAACCAAATGAACTGAATTGCTCAGAATCTCGAAATGTTTACTTATCCGTCGACGCACGTTTCATGTACAAGCCAGCCGAATTTCGGACAGCATAGCAGACCTAAGCAAAGAGAAGAACACCGGGAGCCCTGAATAGGCTAATCCGGATTTGCTATTAGCTCAGCTTTGCAGCCGGCATTGAACTGGTTCCGACAATTTCATTGATTGGAATTTTCGATCAAAGTGAGGAATCGGAGACATCTCCATGGCGCGTCCCTTCACCGCTAATCACACCTTTTTATCATAATTTTTTATTAGCTCATATCACATTCAAGCTTTGTGCGGGTTCTATTCTCATTACTATGATGTTGTCTTGAGCAATTTTCACGAGAATTCGTCGGACATTGAAAGGTCTATTATCTGGACAATCAATTGTTCAATTTAACCAACTTAAAAATACTGCCATACCAATACGTTTTTAGATCAGATGTGTTTTGGGATATTGATTCGTCAATAAATCCGAGAAAACAATTACAATATTCCCCCAACGAGGATAGGCGAATCGATACACGAACTAAATGTAGAGCAGGTCAGCAGCGTACTCTTTTCTCGTTATCTGGCATCAATTTAACGAAAATCATTCGCAAACAGGTAATATCAAACAGCACAATCTCATCGGCCGCCGATCAAATTATTATATTTTTTCCCCAGCAATTTATCATCGCGTTTTGCAAACATTGCAATCTTTATTTTTTGGCGCGGGCGCTGCAGTCTCGCCAATTCGGAGTCGACCGACGTCGGTCAATGAAGACATTCTTCTCGAGCGTGAGAATCATTCGCGAGAAACTGTAGCGCCAGTTTATCGCAAGCGACATGAAATCGAGACGATTGCGAGTTTTTTCGGCCTTGACTATCCGCCCGGCGTCGAATGGATTTTCGAGATTTGTCCAACTTTCTACTCATGATTTTACTGTTTTTGCCCGAAGAGTATGTTTTTGTCTAGTTTTCAATATTTTTGATATCGAGAGTTTCCCGAGTTATCAGAAAGTGTCGTTCGCGGAAAGACATTGTAATTCGGGGAAAAGCGTAGTTAGAAGACAAGTTGAATTTTGATCAATCCCATGCATATTTATCAATTTGATCAAACTCTGCTGTTCCGTCGGAGCGGATCATCGAGCTTCGAGCTTCGTATATCCACGGGCCATAACAATACTGTCGATGAAACGTTGAGAGCCAGCGGTAATCCCGGCCATAGCCGAACCACCCGCTCGCAAACAGAACGGTGGCGGCGGCGGCGGCGGCGGAAAATTGGCGCTCTCTGCCGGAGGCACGCGGCCGCATTCAACAGATCGCAGGTGGGCGAGAGCCGAAACGGCGAGGATCGAGAGAGAAAGAGAGAGGAACGGGGAGGCGTCGGGACGTATACATGCACGCTGCTGGCTCGGATCCAGCCGCTCGCTATATATGTATACGCGTAGAGCGAGAGCGAACGAGAGAGAGAGAGAGAGAGAGAGAGAGAGAGAGAGAGAGAACGCGCGACAGGTTTCCGCCGACGCGCGGCACCGCCACGTGCTTGCGATGCGCGCTTTCCCTCTCCCTCGGCCGAGCGACCGCCTGCCGGGAAACTCCGCGCGGAAAACCCGACCGGTGAACTAGCGCTAGTTGGCTCTTTGCTTTCTGCTGTGCTGCTCTCCTCGTGCTCCGGCGCTTCCCGCAGTTTGTTCCGCGCGTGGGCGATCGTTCGCGAAATCTCCCTCGGCGACCGGTGGCCGATCATCACTTTTTTTTTCGGGACCCCGCGCGAACCGAAGCGCGAAATCGTTTGTGCATCGCGTGTGGCAGCCCTCGGCAAAAAATAAACACCACTCGAATCGGAGGCTGACGTTGTCGAAAAATCAATGTGACCTCGTTTCCCCGTAACGACAACAACTTCCCACGCCGGGTCCCATGTGCGAACGTAGCGTTTACGATTGTACAATCGTCGATATCCGGTTCGGAAGTTTCTTCGTTTTTTTTTCGAAAAAAAACCAGAATCCCGCGAAGCGATGGTCGCGGGCGTGCGAGCCGTGCGCCGAGCTCTTCCGTCATAGATTGGTATTTCATTAGGGCGTTTTTGTGCGTTGCTCGCGGCGTGCGCGCACATATCGCATCTGGCGCTCGAATCGAGCGTTACACTGCGCTTCATTGCGATCGATGACGCGCGTGCCCGAGAGCTTTTCTCATGAGTTTGACATTTTTGTCCTTGCACGAGCGAGTGAGCGAGCGAGCGAGCGAGCGCGCGCGACATTCGTGACTGGCTCACTTGTTAACGAAAAGAATAAAAAGGCGAAAACATACGCACACGACGAATTTTCGTGTGCGCTGCCGCGATAAGCCCAGAAGTCGAGATCTCTTGAGCTGTTGTTTCTCTCTCTCTCTACAGCCGAACGTTAGACGACACTTTTCGCCAAGCCCGAGGAATTTTATTTGGCGCCCGACGGATTCGAATTACACAAAACAACGTTGACCCAGACGGAGGCGCGTCGCGCGATTATGAAAGACGATGACGCGTGTGAAAAGTGACGATGGAACAGTTTGGGAGTGATTCGCGGTGTGGAACTAGCTGATACAGGCGAACCGCGACGAGTTGTGATGATCCCAATGGTTTCGGGTTTCCAATGTCGAATATTTCAGCTTGTTATCTAAGTTTGCTTATCAAAACAGAGCGCGAAACGAAACAGTCGCAGGGCTTGGTCACTCGGGCAATTGCAGCACGGCTCGTTGCTGGAGCAAAAATTCCGCGCGCTTCCGATTGTCGCGAGCACTTGGTTAGTTTGTTTTTGTTCCGTATCGTTCGAATCCTCGAGAAGAAGAGCTCTGCAGCCGGGGAACGAACCGAATGGAGCGTTCACCACACCGACGAGCGGCGTAATCGGCACTTTGTAGGAAACTCGGCGCGCACATGAGAATTGCCGACAGATCGGCAGACGAGCGGGTATCGGACAATCGCGGCCTTGGACGGCAAGGCCGCTACAAGTTGGGTAATGAGGGGGGCGACTACTCACTTTTGGTGCACGGCACAGGGGGCAGCGGCTCGGCTACTCGGCTGCGACGGCTCCGGCTGCACTCATGGCTCTCTCTTGCTCTTGCTCTTGCTCGTGCACTCGACACTCGAATTACAATATAACATACATATATACATGTATGTATCACGAATCAACGGGCAGATAACGCGCACGCACTGTCGACCGCAGCAGTAGCACTGTCCGGGATACGTTGTTATTATTTCATGTGTGTGTGTGTGTGTGAACGTATGAATATGTTATCACAGTTGCTCTCCGCCTCGTGGATCGCCGCTGTCACTGCTGCTGCGTGTACTCTTTCGACTGGTGGGCGCGCGCGCGCTCGTACCAACGTCACTGTCCGGGGCGGTCGGTCGGGGGTGGGGGGGAGGACCCAACAAGTTTGGCGTGATCACTCGCGAACGGGGGATCGGCGGCGGCGACGGCGGTGGCGGCGGGTCGGTCGGGCTGGCGGGCGGCAGCGGCGGTGAGACAGTGCGCGAGAGGTTGGGGTACAGACAGACAGACAAGACGGACAGACAGACAGAGAGTGAGAGAGAGAGACGGAGAGTGCGAGAGAGTGGCTGAGCGGCGCGCGGTGCGTTGGCTCGCGCTGCGCTCCCGTAACTGCATATCCGCGTCGAGAGCGCCGGCACCGCCGCCGCCGCCGCACCGCCGCACCGCCGAACAACCCCCCCACCACCGCGACGACGAGGCGACGCCGTCGCCGCGCGCAAGTACTGCACGCTATACTCGGTAGAGCCGCCGCCGCCGCCGCGAGCGAGCGCAAACTCCGAGGGGGAGAGGGGCCGAGGGGAGAGGCAGCGGCCGAGCTGCAAGTGCAAGTGCAGCCGCTGCAGCGACTCCGCTCCAGCGGCTGCAGCCCCACGTGTATACGCGCGCGCCAGCGATCGCCGCACATGTCTGCGATGCCCCTCCGCCCCCGTTCTTGGGTGTGTGTGTGTGTGTGTGTGTGTATATATATATACGTTTTCGGGCTTTGCACACGATGCGCAGATACACAAACAGCGCGGATCTCCCGCGAGTCGCGTCCTCCGCGGATTAGCCGGCCGGCTGACCCAAACGACTTTATCTACTTGCCCTTCCGATTCTAATCGGTCCGCTCCTATGCCGGCCGGGTCGTTCCACCGGGTCGGGCGACCGCTCGCCGTTTGGTGCATACTACAGACGCGGCAACGTGCGATATTTGTCATTGCCGCCGCCGCCGCGTTAACTAATTGGACATTAGTTCGCTTGAAAATACGTGACTTCTAATGTTGGGGGATAAGCTAATCGCTAAAATTGCGCGACGCCCATTTCGTTGCTACTTCGAACGAAACGACCTACATAACTGACACTCGGGCCTCTTATTATTGTTGTTAATCGATTTATCCCAGGTGTGTGTGTGTGTGTGTGTGTGTGTGTGTGTGTGTGTGTGTGTGTGTGTGTGTGTGTGTGTGTGATTTCACTGTATATCCTCGATTTGTACGTTGTAAGCTTATCCAGGCCGAGTATGTAGGATACAGTTCTCCAAGCAGACGTTTCATCATGATCTGTCATCTAAATTTGGAAAATCCATAACGCCAGTTGATAATGCCCGACCGACGCGTAACCAGAAAATCTAAGCAGGTCTTCCTTACGTAAGAGCACTGAAAATTAGGTCGTTCAAGAACTTTTTGCTCTTGTGGTGTATATATTATGCTGAAATGTTAACAGAGTGATTATATCTCGAAGTATACGTGTGATGTCGTAATTTTTTCTCCAAGCAAAAATTAAATGGAACAATCTAGACCGCTACATGTGTATCTAAATCGCTTCTCCTTCCATCCAGAGAATCTTCGAGACTAGAACGTGTTTCTCCGAGGGGCTTTTCATTCTAGTACTCCCAGGCCAACTGCCACGGAGTCCTTATTATGGAGTACTCATGATTTATGGTTGGCTAGCACTCTTTATTCTTGCCGCAATATTAACCAACCAGCTATTCTTCAGATTAGGACAAGCCAAAGCACAAAAGCTAATTTTGACGAGATGAAAACGTCGAATACCATCAACTGCAGTTCCATGGAGTGCTAAAAATGATGCGAGTACCTTGGAGATTTGGAGGGAGTAGCGGATAGTGAGAAGCCCCTCGTATTTCTACGTACCACGTGATTCGACAATGCAGCAGCTATATTTCGTCGTGCCGAACCCGCGAAGCTACCGCAGTACATTGCAGCGATCTCACGCGTGTGATCTCTCAATCAGCTCGTAAAAAAAGGCATGACGTATGTACGAATCGCCTGCAGTTGGCTCTCGGGCATTGAATCAGCGAGCCGAAGTCGTCGTCGCCTCGAATTCCGTCATTCAATCACGAACGGGCTGTGGATCGCCGCCGCCGCCGCCGCGGCGGTCATAAGCCGAAACTTGGCACTTATCTCGGGGCGAGATTACCTCTCCAAACATGCACTGCAACCGGAGCGAACCAGCGCTAAACGGTGCGCCGGCTTTTGGGCCTCGGTTTGCGTAATGCGCACACTTGGCGTAATGCCCCTGCCACACACACACACACACACGCGCGCGCGCGAGCGCGCGTACCCACACACACGTACATACACACGCGCGACGCGCGCGCAATCGGTCAAGAGTCCGATCGGCCGACGCACAATGGAAGAGTGCATGCAAGACTCTCCGATTACGCCCGCGCGCAAGACTGCGAGCGCGCGTTATCGGTCGCCAGCGCACTGTGGTCCTTCGCTTTTCCTTCTCTTGCCGGCCGGAGAAATTATTTATCGCATTTCTTTCGCAGATTACTCGGGGCTTATCGCTCCGTGCCCGAGCCGCAATTGAACTTGCAGGAATTTTTTGGCTCGTCTGCGCCATGTCAGTAGAGCCAAGTGAGAGAGGCGTGCTCGGTGCTTTTCGGTGATCAAACTCTTGGGATTTCGACCTCTGTATATGCAGCTTCGATTACCACATGAATTATATTGATTAGGCGGTTATATATAGGGTGGGAAATCGTTCGATAAACTTGACACAATAAAAAATCATTTTTTTCTATATTCTTTTTTAAAACACGTTTAATGCTCGGAGTGAATAAAGTAGGGCATGTGCACCTATTGTCGAGAGATGTTTCATAATCTAGTTTTTTTTATCGAAAATTGATTGTTTCAAATGTACACAAAATCAAACGTATGAACTCAAGCAAACTGCAACAAAGAAGCTCAGGAGCTACTCGATTGTGAGTGATGAATATAAAACTCCCATTCATTACAAAGGGACATATCGTGTGATGAGAATTTTCTTCTCTTCCCTAGACATTTGCATACAAGCGCGTATCTAAAAACAAACATGTATTTTTTTTAATTCTTTCCCCCATCTCAATACTCAACGTTTGAGGAATTCAGACTCGAGTTCCGAAAGAGATGGAACAAAAATAATTTGTCAGCGCATTGCACAGCCCATAGATCTTCGATTCAAAGTGAAAATGTACGATCGCACGTTAGTAAACAAGACTTCTGAAATATAGCTTTGTATTTCACATAAATCAAGGTCTAAGATTGTGCATTGCGAAACGCACGTGTGTGTGTGTGTGTGTATGTATCAGCGTAGGATAATTCCCTCCCGAGATTATAACCAAGGCTTAATATCTTAATTGCGGACTTGGTATTTGGGATGTTACCGCTGTGGCCGAGTTAAAAACGCGTCTCGCGCCGTCATTGTGCAGAAGCGTGTGACTTTGAGTCGCAGCGAGAAGACGACAGCGAGCCGACGATCGAGCGCGAGATTCGAAAGGGGATCCCCTTGGAAAAGCGGAAAGGCGTCCGAAAAAAGTCTCGCCCACGCGGAGTTGGCGGCTCTCGCACCCACGCGGCCCTCCTCGATCTGCTCACCTCCGGAGGCCGGCTCGAAGAAGGCGCGCGTGCACTGACGCTCGCCCGTTTCGTAAACAAGCGAGCCATTGAGCGCGTTGAAAACGAAAGCATTCGCGTTGCGCAGGCGCATTGTTCGTGTGGCGCGCGCGCGCGCGTATACGTACGCACACACGGACGTACGCGAGCGAGAGGCTCCTCTTTCGCGAGCGAACGTACCACGGCGACCATGACACTTTTAATGGGACACCGGCGTGCGTTCCGTGCGGTCGCCGCGAGATTTTACATTAACAAAGATGGATCTGGCGAATCGTCGCCTTGCGGTACCCACGGCTATGTGCGCGGACGGATTCGGATATAAATTTTCACCAGCCTCCGCGGCCGCGGCGGCGGCAGCGATTTATTCGCGCGAGGCAAGTTCGACGAGCCCGACTGTGCGTAACCTCGATTTCAATGACGCGCGACAAAACCTCTTGTACGTCCTCTCGACGACTCGATTCTCCGATGCGATGCACACTGCGAGCAAGTGGGCTGAGCTTGTATCGAGGAGGAGTACGGAAAGAAAAGTTGCCTTTCAAAAAGTTAGTCGCCGCGTAGTTTATGCTTATCCGTTGAGCATGAGCGAGGATAGTGTGTATTGGCGAACGTGATTAATCCTCGTGTTTCCCGAGGATATCCCAAGTGACCGCGCGATTTTGACATCTCGCTCTTTGGACTATTTTATCCGCGAATTATCTCGACTGGCTCGTCTTGCGTAACGATGGTCCTCATTTGTATCAATGAGGATCAAATCAAAGATCAATTGGCACGACTTGGCGAGCAGTGGGTATTCTGCAACGAGATCTACGGTCGCGATGAAAATAGAAAAGAAAAACAGGAGACGCGATGCGCGGGCGAGTGAAAAACGCTCTCGGAAAATCCACAATCGATCGAAATAGCCACCCGTAAAAAGTGCAGCCAGCGATGAAAATGAAAAATTTGAGCACGTGTGACGCGCGCTCGATGAATCATTTCGAATAGATTGTATCAATTTCAAGAGGCATATATTCCGAGAAAAGCTTTACGCAGAAGAGTTTATGAAACACCAGCCCAAAGAATGTTCATTTAAAAATCATTCCTGCATAATTACCAAGAATTAATCTCACGTTCCCCGTTTGCGAACGACGATTGTACATGTGCGCGCGTAAGCCTCGTGTTTTTCTCTTTAACCAGCGCCAAACCGCTGGGTTCACAACTCCGAAGCCGAAATGGAAAATTCCTTGGGATTAGGGATCGAGCAGCCGTACGATCGTATACGAATGAACCGACCAACAGCACGTGGATGAGCCGACAGCCGCGTGTGCGCGTGCGTGTTTTCGACTGCAGCGAGAGTCGGGGCAGAGTGAAATCGCGTGTCTATAAAGAGGTGCCACCATCGCGGCCTCAAAAAAACGAGTCGCGCCGCGCGAGCGCAGTGCCAAAGACGGTTACGCAAGCGACGCACACACGCGCACTCGGTGCAGCGCGCGCGGGCGCACACACATGCGCGCGCGCGCGCGCGGCCGATTATCAAGAGCAGGCCGAAACGCGCCGCAGTGCGTGAGCGAGCGAGGCGAGTCTGTTGAACCGTTAGAAATTCGAGCTGCGCCGCGCGCTGGCGACAAAAGAAACGTTGTGCGCGGCGTTGCGAAAATTTTCATGCGCTTTCCGATGGTTAGTACCTCGGCGGAGTTGTTTCTTTCCCCGCGGCCCGGAGGGTCAGAGACGCTGCCTGTGTGTGTGCGCGCGCGCGCGTCTGCCTAGTCGCGCGGCTTTTCACTCTCGTTGTGCATTGTTGCGAGACCCACTGACAACGAGCCGCTGACGAGTTTGCATTCTTGTAATTTATTTGCGAGTAATAGCGTGTGTTTGCGTTCGCGCGTGAGGCTGCGTTGGCCAACACCGCACGCGCTCCACGTTCAATGCAGCTTCCCCAGACCCATGTGTGTTTTTTTACCAAGACAGCGTAAGTCGTTTAAGTAGAAACGGGCCGAGATTCGGCTGAAGGCTCGGTTTTTCTTTGGACGCGTCCTTCGTAGCTCTGAGCCAATTAACAAACAGAGTATCGGAGTTTCGGCACGACAGTTATGAGAAAACTTTATTGAATGGTTTTCGGGTGGCCCATTATGATTGTTATATTTGTGCAGCCGTTTAGTCTCGTGTTTTGTATCGAGGAGTTAAGTGACTCGAGATCCCCCCTGAGGGACTCCACTGCGGGCTTATGAGCGAATGATATTCTTTATTCTTGCCAATATCAACCAGGAGCTACTCAGCTCAGATTAGGATGCTTTATCGAGAGCACACAGCTTATGCTGACGAGATAGAAACTTGAACGCTATCAACTTAGTATAGAGAAGAGCGGGGCAAGTAGGCAGAGTTTTCAATAAATGTCATTATTTTTACAAGAAAACTGAAATTGAGAAATATTATTTTTGTATTCTAAGGTATATTGTATGAAAGTGCACTCGGTTTCATGAGTACACAGCCTTTTCTCTTTTTACGAAGCATTCATTAATTATTGTTAATGATTATACATTGGAATGAGGAACTGCTGACAATATTGACCAATATATGTGTCGTGATAATTCGCTCAAATTGCAATTCGTGCCATCTCTGCGCATCGCCTCAATTTTCGGGGATATTTATAGCTCGCCAACTTACCTACACTGACAATCTGGCCCGCTCTCCCCTACGATGGAGTACTGAAAATTAAAGGAATCAGTTTGGTATCACTGGAGTGAGAATTAAGCGCAGCTCATTTTATAATTCATAAAAACGATAATAATTCATGAGTACCTTCAGAAAATCAAGTCGAAAAGCAAACCAGACCAAAGACCCGCAGAGCTGGCTCATTCCGTCTTTGCATCGAGTCGATTTTCAGATGACTTTAAACGAAAAACTCGAGTGAAACTTCATTATCCGAAGATCGTATTCACCGAGAGTTATACAACCGCTATGCATCCTATGGATCTGTGTCAGTCAACGTGTTATTGACAAAATACGAGCGACTTCCACCTTTCCTTCCGTCCAAAGAACGCGCAGTTGGTGAAATGTAAATTGTTGAGGAATCGATTACCAAAACGGCGGTGAGCTCACCGGCGCGGTAGCATCTCAGCGTACAGTCGAGCGGCAGAGCAAAGAGGCGCAATTGAGTCGGCGTTGCTTGAAGCAGAGCAGAGCAGCAGCAGCTACAGCAGCAGCCGAGGCACATGAAAATTTGCGGCACGCATATACCGACACGCAGGCTGCACGTCCGAAGGCTATAGAGA
The DNA here is from genome assembly GCA_020882685.1 of Aphelinus atriplicis. Lineage (NCBI taxonomy): Eukaryota > Metazoa > Arthropoda > Insecta > Hymenoptera > Aphelinidae > Aphelinus > Aphelinus atriplicis. The sequence continues at coordinate 36,993,252 of CM037076.1, read as the reverse complement.
CCGGCGCGTCGCGCTCGCGTTACAAGATGGCAGCCGAAAGTGCCGTGCGGAGATTAGATATCCAGCGGGCCGAGGGGGAGGGGAGACGACTCCCTGCCCCGGCCAATCACAGACACTTTGCGCGACTTTTCGACTCGAGCCACGCTGCACCTGCAACGCGTGTAAACTTACCACCGGCCAGCGTGTCCGCTGTAGATGCGGATCCTCGGGCGAATTATGACGAGGCGAGCGCATGAAATTTCAATGGGTCGAGGCTTCGGGGCAAGCGCTCGGACGTACTTTTCTGTTCTGTTCTGGGAGAGTGTTATTTTGGGGCAAGTTCGAGCGGCAGGTTCCGATCCACTGCCGTCTTTCGACTTTGGCACTTATTGTTCACGTGTATACGTTGTGCGCCGGCTTATATTGCAGTAAAGTCACTCGCTGTATACCCACAATCGTACGTCGCGCGAGTGATGGAACTTTTTACGTGCGCGATCAATTTGGAGCGGCGATGTTTGTCAAAATAAATCACGGAGAATTAAATTTCGGAACAAGATATAAAAAGTCAGCGTCATTACGTAATATATCCACGAGAATCTGCATGTTTCCTCGTGCCACTCGGACTGCTCTCGTTTCTATCAATTTAAACTTTATTTCCTTGGATATTACGAGCCCGAATAAATCACTAATTAATAAGGCGGGCACATAGTTAGGTAACTTATTGGTGCAGTATCGGCATCGCTGCGAAACGCTCCGACGAAACCCAATCCAGCGAGATACGGAGATTCGATCTCGCGTTTGAAATAAGTTTTGCGCAAATAAAGTTGACCAATCGTCATAAAATGTGCGCGACACAGTCGAGCGGCCTCTCTCGCGTGTAATAATAAAATTTGAGCGCACCAACGAGAACTCGTGTCTCCCTATACATAATTATCGTAAATCTTGTCGCGGATGAGTTTTCGTTCGTCGAGCGCCGATACGCGGCAAAAATCGCGAGTCCTTGAGGAAGCGTCCAATAGCAGTTGCGTTTCGCACCAACATAATCGAGCCCGAGAGTGTTTTTCTCGCGCGTATCAATCGCGCGGTGGGGAGGAATATCTTTCCGAGCGCTCGCGCACACCTCGCTCGAGCCGCGGCCATGCGAACAATAGGGCAGCGCGCAGCGAATACCGATCCCGCGACGTGCCTCAAGGTGACGGTGCATCCACCCCTCGCGCGCGCTACTAAGCCTCCAATCTCCTCGCTGCGCGGCCGGTCTTACGTAAGCCGCGCGCGCGAAAATTAACCAAGCCGGCGAGCTGGCAAAAAGCGCCGCGCGCTCGATTCCCTATAGACTTGACATTAGATTCCAGCGGCCTTCTCGGCTCTCCCACCAGCGTCCCACTCAGCCTTTCTCTTCGCCGCTCTCCTGCGCGCGGCATTAGACACGTATATACTCGCGGTGAGCCGCTCCGTACACCATCGAGATGCACGAAAAATTCGACTCACTCCGCTTGGAGGAGCATCATTTTTACCGAGCTCAGCTGTACACCTGACGAAATCCCACCTCCGCGCTTATATCTCGTCTATCGATTATGCCCCCAACACACTTTTCGTCCGGCCACTGTTGGATCGACGAAGTATATTACAGTCGAAATGAAACTTACAGGAAAATTATCATTCGGTAACTGCTAATAGTTATTCGGTTGCGTCGAGAGCGAAACTCACTCATATGAGCGATCGCGAAAACTTGAAATTGTGTTGTGTCGGAACAAAGGTCTCCCTCGGACCGTGGCTAACAGGGACAAAACGAATCGCCGCGATATATGTATATATAATGCATGTTTGTACGTGATTTTCTCATTGGCGTTTTAAATCGCGCGTCTACTCGTGCATAGATCGTTTTGAGCGCGGCTCGCTTCTTGCCACGAGCCGCTCGCGCGAACGCGAGAGAGATTGCATTGCAGCGGCTGTACGGTTTGCGTATATCGCGAACAGCCAGTCGAGAGGAATAGGGCGTCGAATCGATTGATCGGCCCAAGGACAAGATAATTCATCGAGCGATTGGCTGGTTTTCCTCTCTCATCGAACGATTTGCATGCGTGAACTTTTTTTTCTTTCTGCCGCGCTCGCGCGACTCTCGTGTTGCGCCGCCGCTTACGTACAAGGCTCGCTCGTGTTCTCGTGCGCGCGACTTCTGCATACGACTTTTCGATTGCCGACAAAATAGTCTCTCGCCAACCGCCGAGATCGAATATGCATATGTAATCGCTACGAGTTTTGATAATCGTTCCCGCTCGAGTCATCGTCACACAAACGCGTATACACAAACGGACGGGTACACATCTATGTATTCGTATCAATTGAACGATAACGATCAAAAAGTGAAATTGTGTGGTTTGTAAGATGGAAGGCGCGATCGAAAGGTTGCTTCCCATTGCGACGTGCGGCAAACAGTCACGTGTACGCGTAGCTGGAAAAGCTAAGCAACAGCAGCAGCAGCAGCAGCAGCAGCAGCAGCAGCAGCAGCGTGTTCCGAGGATCAAAGTTAATTTATCGATTCGCCAATTTGCTTCGTTCGCGCGAAACATTGTTTCGCAATGACTCGGTGCTCTGGCTCGCGCGCGCGCGCGGATGAGACGTGCCGCGCGAGATGTAGAGGCGCGCGAGCCGAGGTATCAGTTGGCAATAAATAAAATAACAAAGGGGGCAGCGCGAGCAAATATTGGCATTGGGCTTGCGCAACGAGCTGCACTGATAGCTGGCAAAACGTGCCCGAGATAATATCGCGGCTCGCGGCGGCTCGTCCGAATCGAGTATAACGTCGCTAGCGTCAATTAGCATGGCTGGCGCGCGAGAGAGGAGCTGGCAGAAGAAGCCGTTGTTGGTGCAGCGAAGAAGACGTCGGGTGTCGGCTGCGAGCGGGCTTTTCGACGCTACTCGCGCACTGCTCGAGCGATTATCTTTGCTCTCGCTCGCTCACACTCGGCCGGGCTTTCACTGTCATTGGCAATCGGCAATCGCCGCGTCGCGCCATTGGCTCTCGGGCCTCGCGCGCGCGCGCGCAACACACGCTCAGCCGAGGTCATTACGTATCTAGTTTCGTTTCGCTCGTTTCAGCGATTTATTCAAATCTCGGGGATTGGAGCTGCTGTGTGCAGCCATTTGCATAATCAACGCCTCCGAGCGGCGATAAAATGCCGATACCGCGCCAGCGCCGCAAAAATTCGCCCCCGTGACTCGGAGGTGTGATGTTAATGAGCCTATCCGCCCATTACCCCCGCTGATCGCCGCGGCTGAACCGATGATTTGCTCGGTGTTTGGCGAATCGTGCTCTCACACACACACACACACAGACGCTCGCGATGGCTTTAGAACGGTGCTCGTGAAATTGATACATTGAACGCGAGGTAAAAATGTAGAACAGGATGTTTATATATGCGCGCGCGCGCGAGCGGTCTATCTGTCGTCGAATCTCGGCTGTAGCGTTCACGGGCCGCGTGGCATAATCCTCGGCGGCAGCCGAGGGGTATGACTAATCGATCGCAACTAGTTTACGCACACGGGTGTGCCGGACAATGGTCAAGGGCTGGACAACGCTCGCTCGGAGCCAAGTTCGAAAACGGCGCGGCGGTAAACGTCTCGCGAAAACGTCGCCCTTGTTGCGGCGAAGGGAAAAGGGAATGCAGGGCGGGATTCGGGCGACGAGCCGATCAGCTGCCGACGTACAGCCCTCCGCGAGCTAGATAATCCAAGTGTCAACGAAGCAAATTAATTACAGCGCGCGGCAGCCGCCGCTGGAGGGGGGGAGAGCGAGTAAAAGTGATTGCACTCGCGGAGAAAGACTGCTTAGCCGAGCGAGCGAGCGAGAGAGCGGGCGAAGAGTGTCCATGAATATGTAAATACTCGGCGGCGGCGCGATTTTTCTCTTTCTCTCACTCTCGCTCGCTCGCTCGCTCGCGCTGTGCTGCAGCTCTCCATTATCTCAGCATTACGCCGGCTCGCGTCCCACTAACACAGTGCCGCGTGCGCGCACCGCTTATACAAGCCCAAGATGCTGAGAAAGAGAGAGAGAGAGAGAGAGAGAAAGAGCGAGCATTGCATGTGCTCGCGGGATTACACATTTAAAGGCGTGCAACGTAAGCGGAGAGCGCGCGGGGCCGTTTTACGATGGAATTCCTCGGCTCGCGGCTGCGCCATATTTTATATCGATTATCGCCCGATTGAGCCGTTACAGCCGGATCGTCGCGCGGCGGGCTTTTTCAAGCTCCTCGACACGTCGACCCCCTGATTGCGACGCCAGTCTCATATCCGCGGACGAATTTTCAAGACTTTCGTATGTGTGGGGTTGTTTTTATTTGTCGGTGAAATCATCATGGGGAGAATGACCGGTTCGTCCGAAATGGATACGGGAATCTCGCGATGGTTAGATTTTCTTCTCAAAAATGCACTCGTGTTATATTGCGTACGTACAGGCGCGCGTGCGCGGCCATCCAATCAGTTCATTCAACGGCGTTACGAGCTCGCGCAGCCTTTAATGGCATTTCAAAAAAATAGGAAGAAAAATATCGAGACGAATATTAGTTTCCACGATAGAATTTGCTAGCCCGAGCAAATTATATAACGGAGGTCAAATATCGCGGCTGCGTTAATGACGCTCGGCTGCGAATCGAATTCAATATGATCGGGGCATTGCTAAATCTATCTTTAATATTCAATATACGAGTGAATCTTTGGAAGAGTACTGTGGATAATTGGCTGCGAGCAATAAATACTACACCGCTATTGAGTTTTTCTTTTAATTACACGTAAAATAATAAAATAATTCACAGAAAATCATTTCGCCGTAATTAATTGACTGTTTGCATCAATTACTGAAAAGATTAAACATTGATGGTATGTCGAAGAATCATACCGCGAATGCCAAGGGGAATGAGCGATAATTCTCGATTGCAGCTTTCTTGAGCATAATAACCTGACGCCGAGGTGAAAATATTCATAGTTATTTCATCAATCTGTCCCATTCATCCGTTGTTGTGTGTATAATCACATTATAAATACAAGGTCAGTCGTGAGTGAGAAAAAAAATGCCTGAAAATAAAAGTCATTGATTTTTATAAAATGAAAAGTTGAGAAACAAAGTGAATGTAATATTGTTGAATGTATGTTTTGAGCAGGTATACCGTAGCTTATAGGAGTATCACACCTGAGAATATAAGATAGGCGTTATTTATTACACATTTATTCAATGGATACTTTTTCCAAGCCCATGACGCACGATGTAATGGGCGCACGTAATTGTGAAATAAATAACGATTTTTATTCTATCCATTCCTTTTGAAACATTGATAAACGAAATTTGATGAGCTTGGAATTCTTGGGAATGATCAATCAATTATTAGACTTCGGAAAGTACTCCTAACGAGGATGATGATATATTATTGAAAATCAAAACGCCCAATACGGGTTATTGTTGAAATTTTAAATTTTGTCGTGCAGAGCAAAGCCTGTAATTCAAAGTTATAATTGTTATAAGCTCGGCCAAAGTAGTCGCAGTAATCTTAGGAATTTTCTCATTACTTTCCCACTGAACGGCTGTTTAACGAAGTGTTGAGATACAGCGCAATATCACCTTGATGGAGATGTAAAATAGTCGCGGCGAGCAGCGACCGTGTCTGATAACATTTTAATGTAAATCTTTTGACACGTAAATGTCGCTTCGACAGAGTTACGAAACAAACTAGCTCAAAACGATACATACTGCATCTATATCTGGCGGAGGAATCCAGCATCGGCGTACGGCTGATTATGCAAAAATTTAGCTGCGCTAACGATGCGCCGCGCGACAACTGCCGAGCGGAGTTGGACCCTTGGGATTTTGGGAGGAGCTCGGTACGTATTCTTGACAAGCCGCGAGTGACGAGAGGAAAATCAATTGGCGAAAATAGCTTCGAGAACCTACTTCAATGTCATTGATCAGTGCACGACGTAACCGCGCGCGCGCGCGCGCGAGCGAGTCGGTTCGAGTAGGCGATTGTGTCGCTTGCATTCGGCAGAAACGTGAGCGGGCGCGGTTCGCTCTATCTCTATCTCTATTCTCCCGCTCCACCGCGCCCCTCACCTTCCCCCGGCTCGCCCGCTCGCTCGCTCCATATCTCTTACCTCCCCACCAAAGCCTCGACTCCCTCTCCTTCTCCTTCTCCGCACCAATCCTTCCTACATCAATGCGTGAAATTCATTTGTAAATACCCTAGGCTCCCTCCCATTTCTCTGACCTTTTACGTTGCTATGATTAACAAATCGCGCATTTATTTTCTTCCTTTTTTTTTCTTTTCGTTCATTGTTGCCGGATACACGAGATACATACATTTCATATCGCGAGTTGCGAAACCTTGAATGAACGCTGCATTGATGGATATACTTGTTTTTTGTAATACCGAATCATCGAGCACGATATATGCGCTTCTATGTATATGCATACGCGTGCGAGTACGGTTCGCAATCACTAATAACTCGGGAATTTTATTTGATATATAATGCGGTTTTCCGAATATTACCGGTTGCGACTGCTGTTCCGATACAGCTATGTAACGGACAATATATATATATTTTCACGATTTCGATGGAAAACAGAAGGTATTTGTACTGTTCCGATCCAAGTTTTTCGCCGCGTGTAATCTCGTGATAACGGCTATTTTTGTTTTCTAATTCGTCAACTTATGTGCGCGCGCAACTTGTTATCGTTATCAAATAAGTTTAACACATTTAGACGTGTTTTTTATTACTCTACAATAAATCCGCCAATGAGTGTCTCAGGTCTCCGACCAGAAGATTACAACGCAAGATTAATAATAATAATAAGTTGGAAAATGTGTGTAGTTCGTGTACATGTGAATACATTATATGCGTTAACAGGGAGTCGCGCAAGATTTGATTGATTCGCTTGATTGATTCGCATCAAATTAATTCATCGTGAACTTTTGCCCGCTATTCCCCGGCCGGCCAATCTCGTTCGCAATCCATGAAATCAGCCGACGAGCGGAAAACATATTTTACGACGACACGCATCTCGCAGCCGACAGGCGGTATCCTACCGCGCAATAAAGATCGGCACGAATTATAAGATGAAAATGATGAAAAAAACAAGACGTTGAGTCCGAGGGGATATATGCAGCGAGTAAGCGAGGAAAATCATGGCCGAGTCGTTGGTCGCGACGCGTTGCGTGCGCCGCGCGCGCAATTGTAGTGTGTATAAGTACAGCCGAGCTGGGTGTTTTTCGGTTGTGCTCGCTCGCGCCTCTGCCGCGTTCACGCGCAGCTGCTTCTCGACGCGTACACACACACACACACACGGGCGCGCGGGCGCTCACGCATACTGCACACTAGCGCGCGCGGGCGAGCTCGAGCGGCCGAACGAGTAGCTGGCGCGGGGCCCACGTGACGTCTAAATTCGAGGCGGCCATTTTGGAGCATGATTCATTTGTTTAGAATGGCTCGGATAGGAGTAGTCGGAGGCGGAGCCTAACCGAGCCAACACACGAAATCTTCTCGCGCGCGCTCGCACGATGTGCTCGATCTACCCGAACCTGTCTGAGCCAGTCTCCGTCTCTCTCGCTCTCTCGCTCTCTCTCTCTCTCTCACTCGCTCTCCCGGGCGCACTCGCCGCCAACGAGGGGAGCGCTTCAGAAAACCCGAAGCCGCTCGCTCTCTCGCTCTGCCGCGCGTCCGCCTCCTTTTTTCGGTTTTACCTGCTCGCACGACGCGACTCGCCTCTCTGCGGGCTAGAGCCGGCTCTTTCGCCTTCTGCCGAACGAGCCACCTTAGAATTAAATATGGCGGGCCTGTGATGGACGCTCGGCTCCTGCGATCGCCACGCTTCCATCGCAGTTTATCCTTATTTTCTCATCCCTTCTATCTGTTTTAATCAGAAATACGTAAATTGGGAAAAACCAATACGCTGACGTATTTTTCCCCTGACTCTATTCAAATGGGGAAAAAATGGCTCGACGAGGAACGGAACTGACTAATCTTCACACGCAGCGATACAAAGTCATTGTTCGCTATTTTAAGAGTTATGAGTTTCAGCACGTTCGCCGGCAATTCATTCAAGTGTTGATAGAGAATAAATTTTGTCTTTGGAAACAAAAAGAACTCATTCAAGCCGATAAGAGGCATGGACACTCACAAATTTCCCGCTTATCGCCTTCCCAGTCGTATAAACTCGCCGCCTCAATGCCACTGCTAAGCTCTAATTAATCGAATTTCCACTGTATAATGATTTGAAATAAACGCGACTTTCACCGGCCAAGTATAGCGATAGATCGTCCCAACCTAATTGCCTACAATCAACAAGTTGAGCAGGTAAAACGTGGATCTTGAAGCAGAAGGGATAAGCCGTTGAAAGCAAAATCCCACGAGGCGTGCATTACATCACTGGTTACACCAGTAAATCTCTCGTAAACAGTCACAATCCAGCTCGTTTGCGTATGCGTATATACATATAGATGTATACGGCCGTGCAAATCAGTGGCTGCAGTGGCTTGGAAGGCGCGGAGGAAGAAAGGGAGAGCGAAAAACAGAAACGAAATAAGGAGCTGCCTCGATATTAGCCATGCACTCACGCAGTAACTATTCCGTATCTGAAAGCTCGCGCTAATAAACACTGTCTAGTGGCTGGCCGCGCGAGCGCGCAGCTCGCCGCAAAAATGTCAACGCTCGCATTGACCTACAAATTCCTCCCTTTCGAAAACCAGCAAAAAAATATATATATAATGCCACGCGGCGTGCGCTGCAGCGTCGCTTTTTCAATTACACCTTTCATTATAGGTGCATGAACCAGCCGAGCGAGCGAGCGAGCCAGCGCACTTATGTAAGTCCCCCGCGTGCACACACAACGCTCGGTTTATGAGGCCGGCCGTATGCGTGAGCAATAATTACTATTGCACTTGATTCATTGACTCGCCGCTCGCGCTCCTGACCGTACAAGATTTTTCTCGCGCGCGCGCGCGCGCCCATTTTCCGCAGCCGAGATTTCGAGGATACAGCGCCCCGCCTATGTCATTATCCATTTTCAAAATGTAACTACAGATGAAATCAATCGGCAATGTATATAACACGAGGATCCGGCTCGAGTTTTATGGGGTCACGTGATTCTAAATTAAATCACCGTTACAATGAAATGGAAAAATAATTTCTCGAGATTCATTCGCATGTATCAATTTGCAGCTTCGTTATTTGCAGTCTACAATGCTCGATGGGCAGATCGTGCGAATTTTGGCGTGAAAACGAAGTTCAATTTCAGAAGCTGCGATTCCCGAACAGAAAATCTCACGTGCAGTACGAGGAGCGAGCGAGAGTATCGATTTCGAATTCGACTCGATATTTAAGTTTCACCGCGCGAAACAAATTCAACCGAGGGCATAAATAAAAAATAATCCGAGCCGAAAATACTCGAGTCACGCGAGTACGCGGGCATGCACATAACGGAGGGCCAGCGGCGCGGCGGCGGCGCGGGAGAGAAAGAGGAAGCGGGGCAGCCGAAAAAAGTGAGAAGGGGAGACGCGAGTGACTCCGTGCGTTTTTTCGGGCCCAAGGTCAGCCGGCCCGCGCACACTCCCGCACTGGGTCAGAGATGCACTCGCGTTATATTCGTGCAGCCCGCGCGCGCGAGCGACAAAGACGCGAGTTAAAAGTCAGTGGGTCGGAGACCCACTAACACATACGTATGAGGTGGGGCGCGCGATGCGCTTTGTGCGTCGTCCCCGCGCGGCGGCCGAATCGAGCCGAATTCGAAATGCAAAGCAGATGGCGGCGGCGGCGGCGGCGAGGCCTTGGCTCGCCGCGCTTTTTCGGTCGACGCTTTGGTATTGAAATTTTTTCAACGGAATTACCGCGCGCACGCACGCACACTCCGCGGCTTCCTTCAGCTCTCCGCTGCGGGATCTTTATTTTCGTTATTATATATTCGCATGAACCGAATGCCTCCACTTTTTCCAATTCTCTGTCAGCTTTGTTTTTCCATAGAAAATTCAATGGTTTATTTTCATCGATTATCCGAGACTGAATGAAACGCTGACGAGAAAGCTACGTTGATACAAAGTATTTTATATTTGCTTCTTCTAACTCACGTACGGGTAATCGCGGGTAAAATCCCTCTAATAAAACCGATCAGTATGGCATCCTTACGCGGATTATTACCGTCGTTAAAAACGCTCGACGCATACGAATCCGCTCGCGAACAAAGCCAAACTTGTCATCGTGCGCGTTCAATAATAATTTCAAGCGGTGTGATGAGCGGTAACGTCGTAAAAAAGGATCATGCGAGGCACAGCCAGCAGGTATCCGCCGAGTGAAAGCAATAATGGCTCTTTGTCGTGCGGGTCCAGTTTTTTCCCCAAACTTCCAGTACAACTCGCCCAACAATGCGTTGGTTAAAATCCGAGTTGGACTTTGGTTTCTTTTTTGGTCATCTCTTCCAGCCGATTCCAATTCATATTTAGATCGGTGTTCACGAGCGAAACAACACGGCCGTGGGTATAATAATTTGTAAGTGCACCGAACCGACCGACACGTCGATCCGGCTGTACTTGTGCCAAAATGCAGCTGGACGCGGTGGGCTCGCTGCAGGGGCAAGTCGAAAAAACAATCTCGGCGCGCTGCAGATTGTCGATTTGGTGCGCGCGGCCGAGCGCTCGAGCAGTGCAGAGCCGCAGCTGCCGCGCGGAGTGTATTCGGCCGTCGGAAAGAGAACGGACGCCGGCATCCGAGGAGGCCTTGACCGTATCTGCGCGCGCGTTATCGTATCGGAACCGCGCGCCCCTCCACCGGCCCCTCCACTCCTTATCCACCTATCCATCTATGCGTCTGTCTTTGTTCCTATTGCGCGCGGCGGATCATAGCGCTCGCGCGTCCTATAACACACAGCCTCTATATCTTATTTGGCGTTTTCTTTGTCGCGTCGCGCGCGGCGTCCCGAGCTATTATGGCATTTGTATGGGCTCTCGCGTCTCGCGCGGCAGATGCACCGTTTATTGGTGACTTGCCAATTTCAGCACGTGAGAACGTCAACTTTTTTCTGTCCCCTCTCCCACGTCTCGACGTGTGTACGGTTTGGAACGAACGCGCGAGATCATTTTTCTAATTCAATTCGTTATTTATTGGTATTGTGACGCGGAGTTCGCGTCATTCGCGATGATTATCTGGCTGGAAGTTCATGCGCGCCTGTACATATTTCGTGATCAACCGAGGAATAGTAAATCTCTGTTCGAAGCGACATCTAAATTTTACACGACCACGAAGCGAAACTGATTTCGATATTTGTAGTTTTATTACTTCGTTTCGGTACGTCGAAGGTGTGTAAACGTGGGTGTGTCCGAATATTTTACAGAATTGGGTTGCGATTGATCTATGTATACATAAGTTTCGGTGGAAAATGTTGAATCGTTACTTGAGAACAAGAATATTCACGAGCGCTGTCAAAAAATGAAAATACCTAGGGATTCAACTGTTGAGTGGAAATTGAAAATCGCAAAATTTTCCTCTACAAATGCAATAATTCACTAAATTCAATATTTCAATTTGTTTTGCAGGTTTTAGAGCGCGGCAGAGTATATTTTGAAATCCCAACAGACTCGCGTTTGTGAACAGGTTGTCAGTTTTAAAAGGTCTCGCATGTATATCTGTAGGCATATGTGTATAATTTACTGTTCTTCGTGTTGCAGAGCCGTTGATGCAATTTCTAGAATATATGTTTAAGGATAACTCAGTCGATTTGTGTTTTAAAAGCGCCTACGCTTTTAAAAAGGCATTTCGAAGATAAAATCGTTGATTCACGAGGAAAGAAAATAGCAAGATCGTGGTTCCAGTTATTTTCGCGACGGGAATTCTCCGAAGCGCACAGAGGCGCACACGCGTACGCCGTCCAACGACGAGTCGGATATTTTGATTGGAGTTTCATCCGTGCCACCGCCGTTATTCCGAAGAAAATTATTTTTAAACCGCGAAAATTGACGCCTCGCGCGACAAATCAAATGATTCCGTGAAAACTCGTTAACCCACGATCAATCCCGCGGTGCAGCATCGGCCGTGCGGCGAGCGATTATACGGTTCATGAGCCGCTGGTGCGCGTCTCGCGGATGAACTGCAAAACGGCCGAAAACGGGCGCGGCAAGTGTTGCCCTTCTCTGTCCGCACAATCGAAAAGTGTCTCGGGCAAAAAGAGCTGATAAAGAAGCGTGGTTGGGGGCAAACGCCGAGGGAGATTAGCCGTTAGCTGTTTACGCGCTCGTCGCGGCGCGCATTACGTAAATAATCGCAATCGCGTAAGGCCGCTCTCGCACCTTCGCGCGTCAATCATCGCCTTTCGCCGCGGCGCGCGAAATGCGCTCGCGCACGCACGCACGCCAGAGCCTCTCTCTCTCTGTCGAACTCTATGCGCGCGCGCTCCGCTAGCCTTGAAAGTTAGATTATCGTTAAGGGACTTTTACAGCGCCGCCAGATTTGCCGAGCGGAATTATTTTCGCGCCGCTCGCTCGCTCGCTCGCTCGCTCGCTCGCTCCACGAGGAATGCGATAATGATTATGCGCGAGCCAGCCGCGAGCGCGGGGAAGAACGAGCGCGACACACGTGCGACGTGTATGTACCTGTACACACGAGATGTATTGGTGCCACTGCCAGAGGAGGGATTTCGTAAATTGACGATGCTGATGCACACACACGCTGGGCGCCTCGTTGTAGTCGCCGCGTTCGCGACTCGCTTGGCGCTTTTTGTCACCATCAGGCTCCCGAAGCTCTCGCCGTCACCGACAGCCAACAACACTCTTACTGTATATATATATATATATATATATACGCCGATCCCCCCCCCCCCCACGAGAGAACTTGGTTCATTGGGTGCAGTACTTCGTTTGGCGTTACCAAAAGATAATTCGAGCCTCTCCCTTGGATCCCGTGGCAAGAAAATTGGGCGAATTTCGAAAGGGCGGTTCAATGAGAATCGCGATAGCCGTATGTAAGACGACGGAGGATAACCAAGATACGAGCATGACCCTACACGTTGATTAAACCGTAGTTCACTTACACGTCGATGCTGGACATTTTTCCATTGTCTATTGGATATTTCGCTGATGAAATCTCGCCGCGGAGCCGTGTACCTTGGTCTCACAATAATCATTGGTTAGTCTGCAACGAAGAGCTCGCTGTAAAGAATAATCAAGCAAAGGGAAAATTAGACCAAAGCGCAGTGCTCAGTTTTTTCATCGCTCAAAGAAAGAGGAGAGGAGAGAGAGAGTGGGTGGAAATTGAAAAGAAATGTAAAAGAAGTTGAACGGCTTCAACAAGTGTCACGCGCTCGGCGTAGAGCGCCGCAGTAAAATCCACACGCGAACCGGCACGTGCAGCACACAAGCGATCCTCTATCTGCAGTCGCGCGTCGACCAAATCAGCGCGAAACACTGTGCGAGCGGTGCACCGGCTTTTATGCGCCGAGAGGCATAAAATCGCGCCTCTCTCTTTCTCTCCCAAATCCCGCGCGAATCAGCCCCGAATCCGCAAGCGCCGCAGACAGGGACGGAAGCGCACTGCGATTCGGGGGTGTTCGCACTTGTTGCACGAGCCCGGCTAGCCTATATAGCTATACCTATCTGCAGTACGCGGAGCTGGCTCTCTGTGTGCACGCAAATAGACTGCACTCGGAGCTGCGGCACGCGCCAGTAGATTTTTGGAGGATTTCGACCGGGTTGATTGCCGCTTTTTATACAGCTTTTTTCCCCACCTACCCCGCGACGTACTCGAGTTTTTCCACTCTTTCACCCGTTCTCCATGGACGTGTTGACGGATGCGTTTCTCGTTTTGGGCGTTCACACGATTCGTAGATTTTTTGACAGGCGCTTGGGATTGGAATAGATACCCAAACTTTTTTTTGCGTGTCGACGCTGGCTGAGTTTGTTTTCAACCTCTGTTCTCGGTTACTTCGGCTGCAACGGATTCGTTTGAATTTCTAGTTGGTTTTCTATTAGTGATTTTATCGATTTTATAGTGAAACATTAATGTCGTATCGAGAAGAAATGCAAGCGATTGAATAATCACTCGTAATGATGATTCGTGCTCTATCCGAAAATTGCATAGCTAATCAGAGTAGTGAATGTTTATATTTACTAAAATAAAAAAAAATTCCTCTTTGTATTTTGTGAATAATACGCGATAAACGAAATACAGACTTTGGTTGATTATTAGTGAGAAAAAAGATGCTGTCCGAAATAGTTGATATTTTTCTATTTTTAAGTCAACTTACACTGTTATCGCATAATTCATCCAATGTTTACTAATAGATAATAGCTTTGAATTATTTAAGATTTCGATTTGGAGCGAGCGTTATATATTCTCCCGAGAGAGCAGCGCTTTTCAATTCGATATCGAATACATGTGTATTTCTGAGACTCAATTCTCATTGCCATGTAGTTGAACGATGACACGAAGAAATCATTTTGATTGGGTAATGTTCCAAGTTTGAGAATACCGTGCACAACTAATTTCCCTCGGTGTCGAATGACTCGAAACAGCTGTGGAACGAGGACAATTTGTCGGATCTGATGAAAATGACACCGAACCCGGAGCCTTATCTACCGCAAGTGCTGTAAACGTCTTTCAACGAGGCACACAGAGTCGCAAACGAGCTCATCCAAAATAGCGAGCCCAACCAGGCGCGGCAATTCATCCGGGCATCCGACGAGGCGAAATTTCACGAGTCTCCCGCCCGCCCGGAGGAAAATTAGTCGAGCGCGCCCGGCTTTCTCGGTGCACCAGGACAAACGTCCGCTGCTCACACACACAAGCAGGGCTCACTTGTTGCGCTCGCGTATACTCGCCGTTCGGCAGCGGCAGCAGCAGCAGCAGCAGCCAACACATCTCTGCGGACGACGTCCTATTCTGAAGTATTTGAATATTGCATTATGCTCATTTTGTTCGGCCTCTGCCTCTCTCTTTCAGCCGCTCTCCCCCGGAAATTGTTTTACGCGAATCGAGTTTCGCGGGGGATTGCTTGATTAATGCAGGCGCCCCGCGACCGACCAAGCCGGATTTATTTTGCTGCTGCAGGTGCAGCGCGTGCTATACGCTCAAATTGAATTTTCGTAGATGCCATTGAGTTTCACGGGCACTTCGTTAACCCGCTGTCCGCAGCTGTTGCATTCCATAATGCCCGATGGTTATTATTTTCAAAATTCATATATGGCAAGTGAATTTACAAAGTAATCGTCTGTCGCTCGCGAAGCCGAGTGAGAAACTCGTTGATCGATACAGCTGATGAATTTCCCTGACGTAATAGCCCGAGTCGCGATCTCTATACTCTTTCTATTTGTTTTTTTTTTGTTACGAGTACCAAGTGAGCCAGCGTAGGCATGGCAGCTGCCGAAAAATGGCTTCTCTCGTCTTGCCCTTCATCACACTCTACTCGTCGTACCTCAGCTACTCCTCTTTTCGTCCTTCCCCAAACGGCCTCTCTCCCTCTCTCGCTCGCAAAATGGCCACCTTCTCCCCACATCGCATTCGGCTGTAATTTCCGCTGCCGCGAGTCCAGGGAGACGCCACTCGTCCTTCCCCCGGGCCCGAGACGCGCAAAAACAGCCACACAAAAAGCCTCGAAAATCCTCGACGAAGCAGTCGCAGCAGCGGAGAGAAAGAGGAGAGCCAGTGCGCATACCTATATATATATATTTATGTATATACATATATATATATATGTATATACACATATATATACATACATATATAAAGGGGCAGGTGTATCAGTGAGCAGCAGCAGCAGCAGCAGCAGCAGCAGCAGCAGCGGCAGCGGCAGCGGCAGCGGCAGCGGCTTTATATATGCAGTTGGCGCACAAATGTGGAACAGACTCGCTCTCGATGGGTCACTCTCGCTCTCGTCCCGGGCCGACGAGAGGGAAATTGGGCAGCTGTTTTAAACCGGCGCAAGCGCTTGCAGCTAACTGCAGCCAAACTGTGCCGCCCGGCCCCGGAACGGCTTGTACCAACGAACGACGCATGCGGCTCATTCCCCCTTCTCTTTCTTTCTCTCTCGCTCTCTCGCTCTTTCTTTCACCCGTCTGTTCCGTTCTCACTTGCTTTCTTTTTTGTTTTTCGCCGTCTTGCGAGCCACTTCTTTTTCGCGGTTCCTCCCGCCTCTTCAAACTCTTTGTCTCACTTCTTTGGGTCACTATATATATATATATATATATATATATATATATATATATATATATATATATATATATATATATATATATATATACTCAAATGGGAGGCTTGCCCGACTCTTAACTTAACGGAGCTACTTTTTCAATCAAATATCAATCGCTCATATTTTTCAACAACATTTACTAACAACGCAGTTAATATTTGTAAATATATACAGAGTAATGTCTTACCCAAGATGATAAAATTCATGTTGAATCTTTTCGCAATATGATACATTTGTTCTCAGTGACAGCGCGAGTACAAAAAAATACTCGGAGTATTATTTTATAAAGACCCATATGTAATCGTAGGAGGTTAGGAGGTTTTTCTAAGTGATGAAATTGAAGACGGTCAAATTTACGATGTAGTTTTTTCTTTAATAAATCCAATGTACAATAAATGATAATCGTACAGGCTACTCGCGGCGTGGTATTGAGGTAAGAGTGCTTGAGAACAACAAAATGACAAAGAGATAATACATCTTGATTTATGGTAACACTTTCACGCCGTCAAGTTGTATTAGCGTGGTGAAACTTGGCATTACTACACATCGAGCATTAATATTGATTAATGTGGAATCAAAGTGACGCGTAACTAGATTCGAGAGACATTTAGTATAGCATTAGTCGAAATAATGATGGTTATTCTGAGACAAGGCGCGCTCAATATGACTTATCACCTGTTTACATAATGACTTTTGAAATAATGTTAATCCAGAAAGTTTTTAGCGAGCCGTTAACTCGAGTTCACTTGTACACATTGACTCGGTGCTCTTGTTTCCCAATTATCATAAACTGGTACGTGTGCCGCGGAATAACACCCAGCCAAGTAGCAGCGTTGCGGAAAACGAGCCGAAATTATTATCGAAACGTAACGCGCGTATACATCCAGAGAAGATTTTCAGATACTCGACTGCGTTAATAACACGCGATCCACATGTTTTCGTTATACTGTCTCGTGGTCGACGCGGCGAACGAGAGAAGCAAATAAATTCGTGGACGCAAAACAAAATTTCCGCCCGACGGCGTGAGTAGCTCAAACGCCCACGAAATATAACGAGTGAAAAAGGCCGAAACGGGAGCGAGTGCAGCAGCAGCAACGAACGACGAACGAACGAACGAACGAACGAAATGTGCGGAAAAAAGGAGGAGAAGGAGAGAGAGAGGAGAGAGAGACTCGTTCCATTCTCGCGCTATATGCCGGAGCATAAACGCCGCCGGCGGGGAAGGACCGACGACTGGAATAATAAAGCGGAGAGTTAGCGGCGCACAATACTCTCTCTCTCTCTCTCTCTCTTTCTCTCTCTCTTTTTTTGTATTTTCACGTGTGTACCTACGTGTTCCCCCCATCTCGCCGCCGCCGCCCCCCCCCTCTTTTTAACTTCTCGTCGCTTTTTCACTCGCTCGCTCGCGCGCGAGTCGATTGTTGCCCGCATTCATTCGGCACAGTTTGGCACTGGCGAGTCGAAAAGAAAAAAAAACACGGCGGCGGCGGCGGCGGCGGCGGCGGCGTGCCATTTGCCCTCCGCAGCGAGCACATATACACACATACATGTACTGCACGTACGTGGGCCCCGTTGTCGCTCGCTCGTGCGCCTGCCTCGTTCCAGCCCCCGTTTTTTCGTGCACGACATGCACGACAATCGCTTCCTCCGTTTTTTCCGCCCGAAACGCATGCAGCCGCCGCAGACTCGATCGTCCGCGCTTTATTTTCAACGCGTGTTTTAGCATTTTCATGCTCGATTCATATACCCCGGCTGGGCCGCGATCGCCGCCTCCGTTCGCCTGTGATTTACAGGCGTGATCGCACGTACAATTTTATCCTACATACTTTGAGATTTTTTTTTATAATCTCGCGGATTCGTTATCACTGCGGTGATTCATACGAAAACGTCTCATTCCGAATTTGATCGAATTTCGTTAGGTCAACAAGTCTTGGACATGATAATAAATAATAAAGTTGATTTTCAATTGGTTTCGAGCACCGATCCCTCCTTTCAATATCACGCAGGATGTTTGCGAATACGGTGATGGGGTATATCGAATTGCATTGACTCGAGGGCTATTCTGGAGATTGATTGCACGACTCCAGACAATCAAATGTCCCGCTCTCACCCGTCGCTCATCTACGAAAAACGCGCAAAAAATCCAGGCGGAAAAGAGGAGGACGTTGTAAAGTGAATAAGAATCTGGCACGTTAGTAGAGGCGGCGAGACAAAAGTCAAACACGTAAACGTTAAGGACTTGGCGGTAAGGACACGAGGCTCGAGCTTGAGAAAGAGCAGGAGGACTGGGTGCGCAGGTCGAAAATCAATACTGGTCGGGCGGCGGCCGACAAAGGGAGTAAATCAAGCCAAAATCCGGGCGAACAAAGAGGCTCGCTCGCGCGCGCGCAAGCCGGAAAACAATTAGTCGTTGCGCGCGGGCCGGACGAAAAGCAAAGAGGTCTGTGCAACGGCCTCGGGAGCCCGGCCCCCTTCTGCGGCTGGGTCGCGCGTCCGACTGCACCGATGGAGGCCAGCGGGCCATCGTCCGGCTCTCTCTCTCTCTCTCTCTCTCTCTCGCTATACACTCACTCTCGCTTTCGTTGGGCCGGGCCAAAACTCTCGGTTTCGTTGGTGCACAACCGGTTCGGCGGAGGAAGTGCAGCCCGCGAGCGCACCTCTTCCCCCGTTCGCTTTCGCTTTTGTGCCGCGCGCGACGACCTGGGCCAACGCGAGCCGAATATAAAGCGGCCCTCGCGTCCCCCTCCCATCGCGCCACCGGCACATCGCGTCGCGTGCATGTGTCTGCGTGTGTGTGTGTGTGTGTGTGTGCAGGCCCGCCCGGCAGCGGCCGCAGAGAGCCACGGCCGGCCGAAAATACGGGGCTGCCTCCGCCCTCGCCTCCCTTTCCCCCCGATCCGGCTCACTTTCGCTCGACCCGGCGTTTTCCCTTTCGCTCGCGGCCCGGCTATAACATAGCGCGCTTCCTGCCCTGCGCGGGCCACCCAATTCCGCGCGCGCGCGATCCCTTTGCAATTCGGGTGAATCCGGGTTCGCTTCCTCGCCTCCGTTAATTATGTCGATCCGCCGGTATTTCGCCGACCAATGTGCAGGATGGGATTTTTCACCATGCAGGAACACGGCATGACGTACACTCGAAACTTTTTTGATCGGGGCTTCGAATGGAAACGAGCGCGTATACATGTGCGTAATCGCTCGGCGATAGAGACACACGGCCACAAGGAAAGAGTTGATTCTTCTGGGAGGAGCGGGCCGATCGGCGTGTGCGTGCGTGCGCAGTTGGTCGCGTGAAAAAGGCCGGCTGGCATGGCGGAGAGCTGAAAACGGCACATCAGTGCAGCTGCGCGCCAGTACACACACACAATTGCATCTCCCGACGCTATTACGATTCATCCTGGCGGATATATTTTCGTGCGGCGCGTCCTCGGCCGCGCGCCTGCGCCGGGCTCTCGGCTTCTTCTTTAATGGCATTGCACTCGTTACCTTGACTGCAGCGGCGGCGCGGCGGCGGCGGCGGCCTGTGGTTTCGCGAGGTTGCAAGGTCCGAATGCACGCTTTTTGCCCCGGCTCCGAACGGCCAGACTCGGATCGCTCGAGCTCCTTTCCTTCTTATTTCTTCTCCCCCCCCCCGCCGGCTCATCCCCCCGTTTTCATCCTGCTCATTTTCGCAGCCCGGAGCGGCCCGGCGCGGTGTGTTTCGTGCTCGCACTGCCCGACTCTCGAGGTCGTTGGGGCGAGCAGCTCCGCATGATTGAGACCTTTTTTGCAAGTCGATCGCCGTGCGCCGCCACGGCTTTTTCGACTCCGGGCGACGCGCGAGGATAACGAATTCGAGTTCCGCCGCTCGAGCGAGATGCGGTATCTCGCTAGCCGAGATGATTCGAGGCCTCCGCGCCTTCTGCCTATTGTCCAAGTGAACTTGTTATTATCCAAATAATTTTTCCGATGTGTACCGATCACAAAACACCTTTGTTCGAACCGGTTTGGAGCGATTTTGACAAAATTATGCCGACGTCGAGAGGGAAAGTACCGAGAGCAATGATGATTTGTCCAAATTCGAGATCCGAAACGCGATACCCGTCGAATCAAGCGCATTGTCGTATACGTTCGCGCCAGAGGCACTGCAACTTTCGTTATTCCAGCTGCATACGTTCGTGACGCTAGACCCATTGAAAAATGTCCCGCGAGATTCCCGGGGAATTTTCAACTGCATCGTGTGAATGGCCGAAAATTTGGTCAACAAGGTTGGAGTGCGCAAACGAACGTCGCGCCTCGGGTTTTCGCGGGTAAATTCGCGAGCGGGCCACCGGTGTGGAAGCGACGAGCCGAGTTTGGAACAAAGCGCGCAGTGTGCCGCGCCGCGCGACTGCCGAGAGCCAATGTTCGACGACGTCGACGACGACGAGCTCATTACGTTTCATCAACACGCGCTCGCTCGCTCCCTCGATCCGCGGACGCTTCTTCCTTTTTTTCCCCTCTCCGTTTCAATCCCGACGAGGCTTTTTTTTCATTTGCGCGCGTACGTACATGTATAAGTGAGCTCGCGGGAAAAGTTTTCATTTTTCAAAGTTTAACGGGGACGATCACCGCCGGCTCGTCACGAGCGTAATTGCGCCGATGCGCGAGCACGAAGCGAAAGCATCGCTGTGTGCGCGAATCAACGGTGCGCTCTGAATTTAGCGTGTCGCTCTACCTTTTTCATAAATGCTCGCGAGTTATATTTGTCTTGGAGAGAGGGACAGAGAGCTTGAGCTGATTCATAAAATATCATGTTTAGATGTATATGCAACTTTGGAGACACAGGCATCTTATTTGCACGTACTTTATATTTGTCAATAACGGCAACATAGTGATTTCTATAGCTCAAGTATTCGAATCCAAAATTTTGATTATATGTGAGAAAAAATGGATGAAAAAACATTGGCAAGTCTATTAGCCGAATTTTCTCCTATTTAGTATTTTTGAACCCATAAATCATTCGAACCGTAATACTCTCGAAGATATTCAGTATGTCACAAGAACATAACGATATAAAGTGAGGTAAGAGTACCCAATATACACCCCCCCCCCACCTGATATTTCGTATTTCGGATGCTTTCTGAGAACCAGTGGCCTTCGGGTTGTATTGAATGGAAAGAAAATTTTCGGTCGCTCCCTTGACATTTTGCGCTTAAAACGACCGTTTTACAACGATTTGAACTTTTATTGCCTACTTTTTTCATGTTTGGGTTATTTCACTGTGTTCAAACAATCATTCTAATTCTTTTCCACATGACTACCCAATCTTATGTAAAAACATCTCATGTTTCGATTAGTCACGTCAGTTTTTCCAGAAGTATTTCCTAATCTTACTGAAAATGCTCTTTTTCGCATGCAATAAAAAGGAACCTAATGTGGCTCTTACAGCTAATCATACGGAGATACTCCAAAATACCTCAAATGTTCCCAATCTATGGATAATTACTCAGAAGATGAAAATATCGATGGAACTTGATATTCAACTCCTCGGATATAGTGAAACTAAGGTATTACTCAATATGCGCTACATTAGGATATAGCAATTCGTGCTATATCCCAGCGTAGGAAATCCCAAATCTTGACGCGGTATAGTGATCTTTCCCTCTTAGATATGGCTGCATATATTGGGTACATGCGTACCTCATATGAATCGATGAAAGTGAGCCATGCTTAGAGGCACGCAAGAGAATTGAATCATAAGAAAGGCACCTGGACTGCCCTTGACAAATTTTGTTATGATTGTGATACATTTGCGTGACTTTTGTCAATTGACATATAATTTTCGCAAAATTAAGAATTTCCAATTTTATTCTAGCCAAATATGTGAAAACCCTTGGGGAGAGGGGGGGACACATTGGGTACCTGTACCTTAGTTGGGTTTTCCATCAAAATAAAATGTTCTCTTAAATCCTTTCACCTCTCCCATAAACTTTGGGATCTGGTTCAGCCACTGACTGCTGCATAATTCGAGCCTCGGGTCTATTATTGCACATCGCGCATAATGAATATCCAACGCTTATAAATCATAATCCCGGAGTAAACGAGGAAACTGTACATAACCCGGTGAAAAAGTAACGAACGGACGTGCGGGGCAATTAATCAAAAACAATATACCGCGGATCGAGTGAAATTATTACCGCCGGGTAGAGCTTCTAATATTGTTTAGCCGCGCGCAATCAGAAAAATGAGCACAAACAAGAATAATCCTCATGCATATTCACGTGTCAACCGCTCGTATACGCACGCGTATGTATGCGCAGATTAAATCCGTCCTAATCAGCCCGGAGCTCCCGTTTCAACGTTGAGCAGCGCGGCAAAAAAGAAGTAGGCTGGTCGGATTTGCGATATATGTTTGCGAGCGCGCGCTTGACTTATGGAGTTGGCGCAATACAGCGCGAGCCAGCACAGGAAGCGCTGGGAGGAAAGCGAAACTGCCGGGAAGCACCGATTTGATGTTTTGACTTGAGGTTTTGTAATTTGATGTACGATGACGCCCGCTACGATTTATTCCCAGGCGGGATTGAGCAAAGCATTGTTCTCCTAATGGCTAGCCATTCTGGAATACTTATATCCTAGGATGGAGAAAATTGGTATAATGCGCGATTGATCGGACGACTCTCGTCGGATGCGTAGAAGACTTTTTTTCTCTCTCAAATTCGAAGCTTACGATTGGGCGGGAAATATGTTTTGGCTCGAGTGGGAGCGTTTCTCGGCAACGTCGTCGTTTCGCTTGTAATCTCTTTCCAAAAACGTAGAGTTCGCAGAAAGCGAAGAACGATAAATAATTGCCGACCGACGCAAAAGTATGGAGATGCAGGGTACGGGGAAGGCAATCTATCCTACTTAATCTCTTATCGGGCGACAGCCGAATTTTCAGCTCAATTGAAATTTTCGCAACTCGCGCGACCGCTGAATCATAAGCCGTAAGCAGAAACCGTCGAACAACAGAAGTGCGAGAAACTCGCGAAAGATTCTCCGGAGCTTTTGTTCCTATATCTTTCATTTTTGCAATCGAATCCCGCGTGCGTTTCGTAACTGGCGCGCGCAACTGGCGAACAAATGACTCGCGTATGCATTGTTTTTCAAAGACCCATCAGCACACTGGAGAGAAGAGAAAAACATTTGGCCCGCAGTGAAAATCCGAAACACGTTGAATTGAATAATCGCGCCTGCGGCCGGTGGTGTGTGCGTCTCGCTGCACCCACGCGGCGCGTCAAACCGCCGTGCAACAAAGAGCATCTCGAGGGCTCTAGGCTGGTTTTGGCCAAAGTGCGCGTTTCCGTGGCAATGACTCAGAGCGAGCGAGCGAGCGAGAGCCACTCGCCTACTCGTTCCGTGCAGCAGCCGCTCGATTCACTGACCTACCTACGCCTGCCCGATCCACAATTGCGAGTATAACTCTAGCGCGGCCCGAGCGGGGCTGCGTTGCGTGCGCGCGCGATTTTTCATCGACCGCATTTCTCGCGCATGCAATCCCGCCCGGCCGGCCGCGCGCGAGCCCAACTATATCGGAAACTTCATTTTTCCCCACGTCCACGCGCGCTCTCGCTATTTTTGTTTTGCGCGAGCGAGCGCAGCGCGAGCGGCGTTAGGTGCAGTCGTTAGGCGAAAATGAATTTGCATTAGCTGCGCTGCAGCGCGGGCTGCACTCGTGCTCGCAAGCCTCGCGCGCAATATGAATATGCAGAGGAGGACGGTTATTAATGTTACGAAATTTCGTATAGCGTGCCGCCGACTTTGCGCCGCGAATCTGATTGGAGGCGCGCGAAATGGAGAGCTTGCTTTTTACTCTCGCCTCCTGCAGGCTGCACCTTTTTGTTCTCCCTCGTTTTTCTCACCCCCACCCCCCTACCCCCATACCCCATACTCCCGCTTTCTTCTCTTCTACTAAATTTTATCTCGAGCGGGGTCAATATTACGACGCGCGCGCGCGCACACACACACACACACACACGAGTCGAGAAACTCGCGGAGGATTGCTCGTTGAATATTCAAATGTTCTTTTTTATTCTTTCTTTAAGAACATTAAAAGTTTCATGCGAAGGCAGAGTCGATTCGAGAGGTAAAGTTGTGAAAACAAAGTATAGCACATGTAAATACACGGCCAAGAGTCATTGACTCTCGCTAAGTGCAATGGAATAAGAATCGTTATCTTCATATCCACACATTGATCCTAAATATAATCTTTCTTAATGACACGATGCGCTTTTTCAGTGACACCAACCACCGACATAAATCATCATCTTGCAAATACGATTCTAACAACCATTTTGTCAAACGAACAATTCCAAGAAATTTATGTTGCACTCGTCAAGTATTTCGAATACCTCTTGAAATATGTAGGTTATTCAAAAAAACATTATCGGTAAGTTTTATGAAGTGAAAATTAAATATCGTACCAAGTCAGTAGCATATGTGCACTAGTATCTAAGGAGCGATACAAAATAAACAAATTCAACAGTGGAAAAACATGCGTGAAATTTTACAATATATTCACAATTGATATGGGAAAAAAGTGAGAGTCTTGGGGGGCTATAGCATATAGATAAAGCCCCCGGGCTGCAAACCGAAAAAGTAGGACTCGTGAATTGAACTCGAGTTGCATCGGCTGAGCGAGTGCAGCGACGACGAGTCGTGCGTTTATCGGTCGACGATCCCCGCGTGTGGCCGAAACTCGGAGCAGCTGCGTGTGCTATCGGGCCGCCCGTAATAACTGCGAAACGCGAGCTCGCCCAGATAAGCCGAAAAATGCTATTTTTCGCGCTCTCGCAACGAGGTCAGCGATAATGCGACTGCAGCCGACGACGCCGCGGCTCTGTGTTTGTACATTTGGCGCTCGACGTGCGCCGCTCTTTTTTTTTCTCTTTTTCGAACAGCTCGCGCTCTCTCCGCGACGGGCACCTCGGAATAATTGAATTTCATTCAATTTCCCCATTGACCGTGCTTTATCTTCTTGGTTTTTCAGTTGGCAGTCGACCGGCGACGGACACAACACTCTATTTTTATGCCAAGGGTAATTATATTTTCTGCTCGTTGCTCAATACCGGTCAATATCTTGCAATCTAATCGCACCGATTGTGGCCTCCGTGATTAAATATAGTTTACTTCTTCGGAGCGGAAACTTTGGAATTTCGACTCTACACATTCAATATTTTACATGGACGCGAGAGAAGTAAGTTAAAAATGAGTATGCATATCACGCATATTATGTAACAAGTGCGTGGAATCGAAATAAAGAAAACAACATTATCATGCGATACCTGCAGTGACGATGACATCGTTTGGCGAAAGAACGCTGCACCTGTAAACGCGGTCATGTGCCTGCTTGGATTCCTCCTCGAAATGACATCCAGCTCATTAACATCACAAATTGTTTCCTGATCAATATTTTCATGGGAAAATTTTAATTTTATAAAATTTAATGTTCGCGTTTTGAAAATATTGTTAGAAACAAAACAAATATTGAAAATAAAAATAAGCCAGAATAAAAAGAAAAAATAATCTTCACTTTTAATTTAGTGAATTATTTATCCAAAAAAGAGACTATCAGACCTTTGGTTGTCTCAGATCTTGATGAAATTTTGTGAGATGATTTTTGGGTACCCAAAGAGGTGACGTGGCCCAACGTTTCGTTTTCCTGGAGATATTCACGAATGATTATTAGTTTTAGGCATGCGCATAATGTATATAGAAGGGTTTCGGTAGGAGCATGAAGTAAAAAATGGTTCATGAATATCTTCAAGAAAACGAAATGTTGGGCTTTATATTTCGCTGCATACATTACCTGTTTGGTTGCCCAGGAACCATCTCACAGAATTACAGCAAGATCCGACGCCCAAAAGTCTGATAATCTCTTTGTAAATTAGTATTTTCCGTACAGGCCGGTTCGCAATTTTATTTCGAGATTGGGAGATTATAAGGAGATTATTAGTAGGTCGAGCAAAGAGTACGCAAAGTTCACACCACGCAGTCTGACGAATCGATCTTGACGCAACTTATCGAGTAGGAGATATTCTATGAATCACTATTAATTTCATACATGTGGAACATATCTGTATAACGTAAGCGGAAAGCTTACTTAGTCTGTCTATATAGACAGATATACTGTACGCAGGTATAAAATCGATGATGATTCTCCGACAAAACTTCTTTCCATCCAAACCTTTTTCTTTCAATCGACAAGTAATTTATCCCCAGAAATTCGATCCTTAGTATTTCTTTGGATTTTGCTGACAGTTAAAATTAGTGGTAAAAAGTGAATATTCGGAGAACAGTCGCGTTGCCTCCGACAATCACGCGAGAATTTCTCCAGGCCCACAATACAACAACTGAACATGCGAGCGTTTTCCACATCGCACGGGTCCCCGCGTACGTGTATAAAGACTTTTGTGCCGAACATCTCGCGGGCCAATCTCGCATGTGCGAAAAGCGAGCTGGGAAAAAGCGAGACACCTCGCCACGGACGCCGTAACGCAACCGAGAGCTCAAGTATAAAATTCGTCGGTGCGGGACAGAAATAGAGGGGAGGGGGAGAGAGAGAGGAGAGCGTGAGTGTGTCGGTAGGCCGATTATGCGCGAATTCCGAAGGGGATCTCGCGGGGGAATCGGTCGCTTTGCCGTTGCATGTGATGTCGTTGTCCGATTGTCCGTGACGTGACCCTCGCTAGCCCTCGCGCTGTATGCGCATGACGCTCCCCGTATATCTAATCATTACCTGCACTTTCGCAAAGGTTCGATCTTCTCTCCCGCCGCATTTTTTATCTGTTCTGCGCAGGGTTAATGCACTTTTTCCCCGGCGTTCGCACGCTTTTGCTGTGCGGCCACTCGTGCGACATTGCCAGAGAATATATACATATAGGATGCATTATGTCCACCATTCGCCTCTTCGGTATGGGGCATAAAGTTGTTTACTTTTCTAGAATGACAATTCACTCTCGTAATAAGGATTAGTGCACTGCTCATTTAGCCGTGCACCGGATTGTTAGGTGATTTATTCAGTTTTATATTTTATATATTTCGAGGCGACAGTTATAACGCTTCACGATCTTCATATCACCTGAATTATTTCAATCTCAACAACATTTAGACATTATGTAATCGACATTATATTAAAATGAATATTCCCTGACTTCTCCGGGTCTGTAAAATACTCCAGAAAATGACTGAAAATCTAATAAGAATACCGTTTCTGGCAAAACACATGCCGAGGTTATTGACTGAGGACGACGAAGTGCATTTTTTTAAAAAAGTGTACGAAAATAACCTGATAAGTTGTGCAAATATGACTTAATACAATTGTTACCTAATATAATTATGGAATTAAAACTAGTCCAAATATCATAATTCAATGCCATAGTAATTAATTGAAAAAGAATAATTAAATTTACAATAGAAATTTATTTGCACTTAATTGGTATCTTTTATTTGCAATAATTGGCAAAGATTCTCAAAGGTTATTCAAGATTTACACCAGAAATCAAGAATAAAAGTGAATCTATGTTGAATAAAATTTCGATCACTGCGTGCGAAAAAGTTAGCAACAGAAGCTGATTCTAGACTCGTAAGATTACAAATGCTACACAGGCCTAGAATTTGTTTTCTGCTACTGCATCGAAAAATAATATTATCCTTTCAACGGTCATTGGGACTTGGAAAAATCATAACTTCCATGAAAATGAACATATCGATACTCCCTATTCATAAGAACGTATCTCAGAGGGGCGCAAATTATAGATGTGCCTCGGAGGGGCGTAAAAAAGGTCGTAGATCGGAGAATCACGAAATAATATTGTATCTCATTAGTTGAGAACAGAGATTTTAATTGGTTTTTCATAGAGAAGCTTCATGTTGAGCTGCGGCTTCCAGCTTGAGATCGACTAAAGGTACGCAGTATCAACGGCACTCGGTTGCTGCTGAGTAATTAATTAATGGTGTTTTCCAACCAATTCACAGCCCGTATTTCTTATGTGTTATTTACGTTAGAGTTCTCTCGGGGGGCTTTTCCAGTACTATGTGAATTTGTTTAACATAGAGTTATAGGGACACATACTGTATACATACTCTAAATTCCTTACAGTGAAAGTCTCACTGTAAGCTTCGGGGGAACATTTTTCACTTTGCTAACAGTGGACCAGTTCACTGTAATACAGTGAAACTTCACTCGACTACGTTGAAGTTTCGTTTTGAAGATGAAGAGTGCATTCGATCTTGAACAATTTGGCACTTCTCCCGATTTAAAACCTGGCAAAAAACGCGGTAGTTGTAAAAAATGAGAGACAAGCAAAACCTCGAGACGAAATTATTTTCAAAGTTTTGATCTTTTATGTATGCTTTGAAGTCACATAAGACATTTGTAGCAGAAAGGTAATGAAAAACAAAAAACCACCTCTAAGGTTTACGCACCTGAAAATGCACTCTTATTGATGTTCAGTTCATATATATTTTTGACAACACATAAAAAATTTTTAGCAAGAATATCCGAATCAAAAACTACCTTTAACAATAACTAAAATCACCTCTATGAATGATGATATGCCGAAAAATGCACTTTCATTGAGAATTCTCCGGTAAAGGTAGTTAAATTCTTTTGAATTTGTTTTTTTCCTCAAAAATTTCATTGATTTCATATGGAATTTAAATTACAATTTCATCATATATATAGTAAATAGGATATAATATACGAATTTCATTCCAACAAATGGAGTACTTTGAGACATCCTAGAATCCCGGCCCCGAGCTAAAGAATCTCCTCAGATGACTTTTCAGTTTGATTCATTAACATATTAGGAAGATGGCAGTACACAGTCCTGAAAATGGGATTCCTTAATCTGCGCATGGAAACTTAAGCTCTTTTAGTAACCTATGGTGGCTCGAATCATTCAAGAAGCAATTGCTTCACGATGATTGAGTTAAAATCAAGTTAAGCTCTATACAAAATACAAGGTTTCGCTCAAATTTGAGAGAGAGAAAAAACATCCCGTTATCGTAGATCTATTCATGCTCATTAGAGTGTTGGCGCGTTCCTTTTACCCATAAGTCGCAAGACCCATTACGTGCCACACATGTGTCTGGTCCTTAGAGAAGCAGTAGCAACAAGTTCTCGTGTCGCTAACATCAAGGAAAACACGTGAACACTTTAGCAGAAATGGCATGAATTCTTCGGATCGATAATTCGTCGGGACTGTTGAAGAGACTCTCAAATTAGTGTAATCCCCCGTGACTTTAAAATTCTTGTGGGAAAAATATACATACGTGTTAGTGAATCTTGATTATATACAGAGACAAACGAATCATTATATAGAATATCCAGAATGTTACTTCTACTCGAATCCGCTTATTATGACTCATCAGTGCAGCACGTGAGAAAAATGCTGAAAGCTCTGAATCTCGTTGGAAGCGCCAATCGGTTGTCGAAACCGCAAGAGATCGGAAAAAAAAGCCGCGAGGCCTGTGTATCACGTTTCGAGGGCGACAACAGTGATTTTTCGTTGGCTCGGTCAATTGTCAGTTGGCACGTTTCCTCGAGCCGACATCAATTTTCGCGAGCATAATCACGGGGACTTTCTAATGGCGGAGAGCCGGCGGAATCCCTCAGCTCGACATGTTTCCTCGCATCATCGTAATGAGTCTGCAGCGGACGCGAGCGAGCGGCCAGTCGATCGGGCCGGTCCGATTAGAGAAGCGCCAGGCGAAATCTCGACGATGGCCTACGTACCATATGCCCCGGAGTCATTATTGTCGCGGGGACACGGCCGCGAGTCGCGGGTATTTCGCCGGGCATAATCCGAGTGAAACGAGCGCGGACGATGCGCTCGAGGCAATGGTCGGACTGCTCGGGGCCGCGGATCGTCGGCAGGGGAGCCCCGGTGTTTTTTGAAAGTTCAGCCTTTTGCTTTTGTTACAGCCGCTCGAGCCGAGCCTCACTTACGTAATTATTATCTACTCCGCGCATATAATGCGGCATCATTAACGTTTTTAATTTCATACGGGACGACGACATGGCCGGGGCGATTTAAATGACTGGGAAAGCTTTTAATTGATCGAACTGGGCTCTCGTGCATTAGCGTAATCTCGATATGTTAATAACGTCGACAAAATATTTAAAAGGGATAATTGTTTCTTCAGAACGCGCTGTCGTAACCCCCCCGGCAACGACGCCGTCACGACTCACGATTCTATACCCCGCACGTATTGTATGTCCGTCTCTCCGTATAATCGCCATCAATAGCGAGCGAGACACGAGACAACTCGAATGATACTGTCGTCGGATGAAGAGGAGAGACTCGGTGAGCCCTCGAGACAAGCTCGCGAGCGCGGTATATGTGCTGCGGGAGGCGAACACGAGGGGAAGCTCGATTTCTCCATTGCCATTGCTCCGGCCATTCGATATTCCCAGGTTTGCTTCGTTTCGTCAGGCCCCCCCCCTGCATTCGTGGATTGAGCAGATGTGAAAACAGTCGCGAAATTACACTCGACATCCATGACTGAGTTGGGGCCGGGTTGGGCAACAGCGCGAATAACCGCACCGAGGGAATTTTCGGCTAACCCGCGGCATTGGATCCAGCCAATCGCTCTTTGTCTTCCGACCTCGGCTTCCTTTTCGAAATCCAACGGTAATAGCAGCCTCGGCTCGACCCCGCGAGCATCGTAATCTTTTCTTCTTCTCCTCCTCACACAATCGTCAAACGTCGCTCGGACAACGAACCGCGAATTTCAATCAACGAAACCAAGGAAATTTCACCGAAACTCGAACAGAGCTTCTAAACAGCACTCGGCTGTATCCCTCGGCCGCGGCTCGAGCAGCGTTCGATCCGAGAGCGGGATGTGATAAAACAAAAAAAACGCCGCCCGATGAAAAACCAACAGGGAGTGGATTAAGGCCGGGGCACGTGCGCGCGTGTCGTTTACCCACGCATGTGAGCCGACAGCGCGCGGAGAGCGAGAGGAAACATTGGACAGCGCGCGGAGAGCTGCATTTGTTTTCGCTCGCCAGTTTGCTGGCGGCAAACAGTTGCGCTTTTCGCCGACCCCCTCCGCGATTTCGGTGGAGCGCGGATTTACCTACCGTGTATGTACACTGTAGTTTTCGCCACGTGGCGAGTTGGGACGTTATATCCGTCGACGGGTGAAATTCGCATGGGCGGTTGTATTGCCACTGTCGAACGGATTAATTTCATTACTTTTACGTCATATCATCTCGCGACTTTGCCAAGAGGATCGCCTTGCCAATCCAGCTTTCTCGAGAGGCACGACGAGTGTTTATTGACATCTGCGTGCAGGAGAGTACAAATCATACGTTTGACTCAGATATTGGCTTATGTTGGCTTGTACAGCGGGATGACCGATAAGCAATCCCTCGGGTCATTTCCTCGGGGTGTACGACGGAAAATGTGTGCAAGGCCATTGCCACCTGAACGTATGTTCTTCGGAAATCGTACGCATGAATGAATCGTAATCTTGTGAAATTGCGCCTGATCAATCGTCGCGTGGAATATTCGACTCATCCGGAGGGTATAAGCAATCCGCGCACCTTCTACGAATACTCTATATGTTGGAGGCTTGTAAAAATGGATGAAATTTCTGGTTATCTTCGCGCGAAGATGCTATTATTATTGCACAAAAGAAATATGCGCATCGCGCGGGATTGGTGAACACGATTTGTTTCACTTCCACGTCGAATAAATAAATTACACTACGCAGAAACAATGCGCCGCGCGCTGTTCGCACGAAAGATAAATATCTTGGTATAATGTTTTGAAAGGATGATCAACTTTATCTCGCTCTGCCGCCCGTTTGGGTATATCATTATTAAATATTCTGAGAAAGCACACTAGGCATAATGAGCTCGAAGCAACGTCAGATCGCGATAACGGACTAATCATACTTTCAACTCTTGATTTTAAATTCACCACTGATTGATTCGAATAATATAATCGAGCGCTGCTGGTCTGGCCGCCCCGAAAATAAAATTCGATTCGCAAAGGAGGAAAAATAGCGGCGATCGCCGCTATTGAATTGTAAACGCGACTGAAGCGGCTTGACAAACGTCGTCCGGGGAAAGATGTGTTTAGCGCGCGAATAACGAATGAGCGCGATCGAAACGCCATATTGCGTCGTCGGAACAATCGAGCACCGCATGCACGCGCCAGCGGTATCTCCCAAACCCAATCTCCCAGAGCCGCGGAGGAGAAGAGAGGGGCCAGTGTCGCCGAGGCACGTGACATCGATCACCGAGTGGTTGCGGCGCGCATACAACAAAAGCTGCAGCGACGTAGAGAGAGAGAGAGAGAGAGAGAGAGACGGTCGACAGGATACGATGGACCTCCTGGCTGCAGCGAAAGAGACGGAGAGCCGGAATACGAGTTTGCTCGTGCGCGGATAGCGAGGTATAGGCGCGATGGTAGGGGCCATACCGGTAGAGATGCTAATGCCGGCCTTGTGCCACATACCCGCGCCCCGCTCGATCTATGCACATTCGCGCGCGCGCGCGCTCACTCGCCAGATATATCCCAAGCGAACGCACCGAGATCCCGAGCCTCGGGGACAATGGGCTGCGATTCTCTCTGGTGATGCCCCCCCCCCCGCGTGCCCCTCGCTCCCGACATCCATCGGCCGATGCGCGCGCCGGGATATCGGGCCAAGTGCGAGCGCGCTCTTGGCGCTGCGTGAGGAAATGTGTACGCCTGAAGTAGTCAAGTGCCGAAACCGGTGGGACTGGTCTGAATCAGTCCCGCGTCAAAATCGGCTTTTTCCACATTGTGCGCGCCGCCGCCGCCGCCGTCCGTTTCACGAGCGCGAACTTCAGCTTGCCGCCGCGGCATTTCGCAACTTCCTCTCGGCTCGTGTAGGCTCGGGCTCGCTCGCTCGCTCGCTCGCGCGCGGCTCTCCGTGAAAATGCGGCGGCTGGAAAAGTTGCACTTTCAAGGATTTTCGTGCCGTGGCCATTGTCCTTTGTGCTATGAGAACGCGAGGCAGCTGATAATTGTTATTATTCAGGTTATAGATTGATGACGGCGATTACGCCGCTCTTCGCCAGATTCGCGATCCCAGGATGAGCCGTCACGACGCGCGTCTCTTTCCTTTCCTTACCTTTTTTTCTCTCTTTTCTTTCCCTTCTTTCGTTTCGAGACACCGCGGCGAGTACATGTGAATTGTGCAGGCATGAAAATTTTTCGTAATACGCGATTAAAATTCCTCGGGCATTATTCCTCGCGGATAGTCACGAGAACACTTCCAAGACGACTTTCCATTATGAATTTTCCAGGAAAAACTCCCAGCGAAACAAGGAAAATTCTAGTACGCCGCGCGCCAGGCATCGACAGAAAATCGACACCCAACTGGAATATCGCGCGAGCGAAAACTCCAGGGCTCGCTCGCGCGCGTATATGCATTTATGGATTCCTTATTTCGCGCCCGACACTCGGGATTCCGTTTATCTCCGCCTGGTATATTAAATAGAAAAGCGGAGTTGTCTCTCTCTCTCTCTCCTTCTCGAGGGAACGATGCAGACGCGTATCTCTTTCTCTCTCTCTCGTGCCTACCCGCACGATGATTACACGTATAAATTCTTCAGGAACGAGGCTATTATGTGGCAATTTTGCTGTTTATTTGAATTGAAGGTAATTAAATTATTTACGCTATCGGACTGCGTTGCGAAATTAATTTATAGCGAGCGAGGGAAGCTGGCGCGGCCGCGCTCGCGCCGTGTGGGAATCCACTGTGTAGCCGGTGGAATTTGTTCCAAATTCTGCGCGGCAGGCCGAATCGCAAAGTCGATATTCTTAACACGTTTTGCATTATGTAAGAAAATTTCCTTGGTTAGCTCGGTAGGCTGGTTCTCGCTTATATATTATATTGAAAAATACGTATATCCACCTCGTGAATAAAATATCTTTCCGAGGACGGGTTATGGCTATTTCAGAGAATTATTACGCGATACAGTTTTTTCTTTCTCAACGATACGTTTTATTTTATTGGACAATGGTGTGTACATGTTAGCTTTTATTCTACCCCTCCCACCCCCCCCCCGCTACCCCCGTTTCATAATTCACTTGGGAAAATCGTTGCTCCGACTGTTTGCAAACAGTTCGAACATGTGATTGGATGTAGAAAAAGTTTGATAAATCCGAACAACAATCGATCGCAATCAATACTCTCCGCGAGGAGACGGGGAGAAAAGTGTAATGGCGTTTCCATGATTCTCCCATTGATCTTATCGCGAATCAATAATAGTACATTTCAATAGGCCGCCTTATTAATTTAGCGGATTTTATCGGGTGGTGTAACGGAGTAAACGAAACGAAACTCGAATATAACAATATTATTTGTGCCGCAAGCCCGAGCAAACACGGAGTGAGTACTTATATGAGATTAGTCCCTCGATTACCGCAACTAGCCGCGGCATCGACATGCGATCCGTAGCTCGAGCTACACCTTCTCCCCGCGGTGGCATACAATAAAATCTAATGAGCCTTTTTCCGCATCGCCGATATAACCCACTCGTCGGGACGTATATGAGTACACAACGTAACGTCTGTTTCGCTGGAAAGCCCTCTGCTCGACGCGGCTCGTTATTTCCAAGCGTTACGATTCCATCTCCGCCGATCATGGACACACTTTGCGCTGCTCTTTCTGGCGCTGTGTCAAATTCAACTAGAGTCAAAAACAAGAGAGAAATATCCGTCACGACATGGGCGCGGGCGCTACATCTCGATACATCTCGACAGCAGTCGAGTGTGTGTTGCCTTTGACGCGCCAGACGCGCGGCAATCAAACGTAACGCGGCTCTTACGTATAGATCCACATTTGACACAGTGGCGCGCGGTAGCCGCATGTAATGCACGGCGATGTATGGAATCAAGTGAGTCGGCTCGCTTCTGTATGCGATGTGCATGTGTGCGGGCCGTCGGACGCCTCCCAATCTATCCGCGCGCGAGCGCGAGCGGCGCGCCGATTATAGAAGAAAAAGTCCACTTCATAACACAATGCCTCGGCTCGGCACGCTCTGATGTACGTAACATCCAATATTACCCACGACTCCTCTCGCGCCAGCGCCAGATCTTATCGGCTTTCTCTCTCTCTCTCTCTCTCTCTCTCTCTCTCTCTCTCTCTCTCTCTCTCTCATATTACAACAAAGCTCGTACCACTCGTTTCCATTCAGGTGTCTCGAGACTTCCACGCTTTTTGCTCAATTATTATTATTTACTGCGCTTCAATCACCGCGCATACACTCGCGGCTATTACTTAGCATCGATCCAGCCACTCGGTTCATCTGACGCTCGAGGGAGGATACACCGTTTCGTCAATATTTCAATCGAACAAATTCACGAAAGCCAGCCCTGATTCCGTTGATTCCGTCGTTGATCGCGTTACAGGCTTGTGCAAAGCTATTAATCCACGGGCCGATTGTGACACGCATCCTCCTGGAGCACGCATAAATCGAATAGAAGTGGAGAGAGAGGGAGGGAGTGGGAGGGAGGGAGAAAAAAATAACGAAAACAACGACACACACACGAAGGAGCGGGCGGGCGAGCGAGAGGTGAAAAACAATAACGCGAGCGAAGTGCAATAAATCACGAGCGATAACTCTCACGGTGCTGGCTCGCGGCGGCGGCGGAGGAGAGGCAGCGGGTAAAAAAATTCGAACCTGCCTCCCACTCGCATATTCACACCGGCTCGCTCGCGCTTGCTTACAATCCGGCATTAGCATCTCTTCGTTCGGCTCATAACGAGCCGCGCGCGCAGCTGAGGGGGGCAATTGAATCTGCGCCTAGGATCAATGTCTTATAGCCTCTCGACGCGCGCGCGCGCACGGCTCCCAGCTTTGCGCAACGCGGCCAGCGCAGCCGTCCCTACCACCACGTGTGCAGTTGTGCGCGCCGTGGTGGGGCCGAGAAAAGGGAGGCTGCGAGCAAAAAACACTGCCGCGGAAAAGCTTTCGCAACGGCCCGTACGTGTGTAGATGTATATGCATGCGGCTCGCGAGCCGCTGGGAAAACGCGCGCGCGCGCGAGATGAACTTGGACGCGAGAGCCGATTAGCTGGGATTCCATTGTGCAGCCAAGTGGGCCACACGCCGTAGGAGCGATCGATCGGTTATTACGCCCGGACACGTGCGAGGTGCTTTTCGTTGCAGCTCTCCGCGAGCCTATATGATATGTGTACAAGCCCGATTACATACCGTCTTCTGTTAATTGGGCAAAAAATTGCCCGTCTTAAGAGAAGAACGAGCGCGCGCGCATAACGTCGGATGCGCGCCCAGAGAATAATTCATGATGGATTTCAGTATTTCAACGAGTGCATCGTTTCCAAACGGCTCAATGCCGCGAGTCCGCAGGAATAACATTGCCCAGAGCTTGAATTCCGTTGCCCGGGCGAATTTGAGCTTTCGTCGTTGGGCATAATTCCTTGAGTATTGTAGATTGATGATTCCTCGATCGTATGGTCGCGGTGGGGGTCACGAGTTCGGTGGGCACAAAAATCGGCCGCCTCGATCTGCAATGACTCGCGCGCGTGAAAATCTGAAAATCTTGCCGGGAAGATCGGAATTCGAGCAATTTCCGTTCCATTGATTAACCCATCAAAACGTTAAACTCGGGCTGTTTACAATGGCGATCCGACTCGAATCACTGAGCTGAAAGTAGAATGTTGTCGCGGTTTGAGCTACGAGTCCCCAAAGCGAGCCGCGCGCGGCAATACCGATCCCACCGAGCCGATCTTGGCTGCAGCGGAACTCGACGTAATCACGGGATACCAGTCAAACGCTGTTCTACGGCCGGCAGCAGCAGCAGCAGCAGCGCGAAAATGCAGCGGCATTGAAAAAAGCGGCAACCGGTTGTCCTAGAAATCGCCGGACGCCACCGCGGGCTAAGCGAGCTCGCGCGCGATATTTTCCTCTCTTTCTCTCTCTCTCCCTCGGATATTCCGGCAAAAAGCGGCTCGCAATTGCGAAATCGGCATCTGGCGCATGTATCTGCCACGCGAATCTCGATTAGCCGCACGACGACGGCCGCGCGCGGATGCTTATTGGAAAATATATCGAGCGACACGTTGCGAAATCTGCTTAGCGAGGCGTTTGGCTTCTATACACGATACCGATCGGCTTAGCCTGCTTTTTGAGACTGGCTTGTGCAGCCAAGGGGTTATGATCTAGATATATATATCTGCCGTGAAGTATTTTCGTGACGGATCCGAGCCGAACGGCGGATGCGCGCATGGGTTGCCTTTTTTTTCCTTTTTGCTCCTCCATTTCATTACGTTTTATCTTGATTTGAGATGGGAAAATATGATGGTCCGAGGATCAGTTTGACGACGACAGATTTCAGTCGAGTTTTCTATCGGGATACTAGAGGAATTGAATCAATCCTCGTTGAATCAATCAACATCGTGAACTTTTTTTTATATAAGTTATATAAGAAACCATCGCAAACCTATCTTGATTGCACACGTGAGCATCAACAGAGTAGAGTTTCTAATTTTAATTATATCAATTACACGTTTAATTTACAGCAATGATGTTTCGCTGTCCTCGAACAGTATAGAATTGATCCAATCAAATCGTAATTACAGGT
The DNA here is from genome assembly GCA_020882685.1 of Aphelinus atriplicis. Classification (NCBI taxonomy): domain Eukaryota; kingdom Metazoa; phylum Arthropoda; class Insecta; order Hymenoptera; family Aphelinidae; genus Aphelinus; species Aphelinus atriplicis. Next base: position 36,955,476 of record CM037076.1, on the reverse strand, counting down.
TTCCCGGCAACAAAATTGGAAACGTTGAGATTTTGTGGAGATGAAGCGAAAATTCGCGAAGCATCGAGTAATTGAATCAATGGAATTAATTGTGAATCATAGGGGCTCATGTAACGATATTCGATCATCGCAGTCCATTAGATCAAGCTTATTTTTTCCGCGACTTACCAGACTCCTCCGTAATTTTCGCAAAGTGACTCACGAGAAAATGAAAAATAAGTGATACGCTGATTTCAACGGTGGTGTTTTGGAAGAATTGAAAAAAACTCTTTTTAACATTCGCAGTTGGCTCTGTCGCGAGGCATAACGCGTTATAATATGCGTACGTGAGAAAAGTCAAAGTTACATTAGGAGACTAAGGAAACCGCAGACACGTCGTTATCTTCAACGAAAAGCAAAAAATAACTTTCGTGAATTTGAATTCGATGATCTATTCAGCTACTATTTGCCGAAGGCAAAAATAGACGTATGAGGTAACATCTACACTTGGCGTACGGTTCAAACAAAAATAAGAAAATACAAATATAGAAGACTTATTTTCAAACACTTGCGATGAAAAATATCGTTCGAATCACGTGCAAAACACGATCTCTCACAATAGAGCGAAAATTATCTGTTTTCATTACAGAAAATGTCTTGTCCCACGAACTCAATTTCAAACCGAACTTGTGTCTATACAATACCCTTCTTTCTTTGACGAAATAAAAATCTATATATGATATTTGATCGATTTTACATCGTTCCCGCGAGAGAATAGTTGGGGGGGGGGGGAATCGTCCAAGTAAATTCCCCAAGTTCAATTGTGCGATATACTTTTTTGACTTGGATCCTTGAAACGAAGAAGCAAACTTCCCTGGGGCTTTTTCTATTTTTAAAACTTTCCGGACTCATCCTTCGATCGATGAGTGTCGTGGGTGTTTTGTTGAATCGCAAAAGAAAAACCGGAGACGTATCGTCATGCGGCTCTCGGCAAGAATTCACCTGAGAATAAAATACGAGCATCGTCGTTTCTTCCGGGCTATTAAGATCGTGTACGTGTGCGCGGCTTTGATCGGCGGGGATATCATTTTTGCCAATGCTCTCGGTGCAGCATCGAAATGTGACGTCAACCGCTGCGGCAGCTCGTGGCCGACTAGTTTCGAGGTGACGTAAGGACGAAAAATGCAGCACCAGGACACGTGACGCGGAAAATTTTTCAAGATTGCGCGCCAGCCGTTTAATGTGAAGAGTCGGCAGAAGAAAAAATCGAGATTTCGACCTTCGAGTCGAGCCGATAGACGGAACGACAATAATCTTGGAATTATTTTCGTCCAATGTTCGATATCCCTCGCGTGGCCGTTTGACAAGAGTCCTGCCGGTTGACTTTTCCCTTTGATTTGACGCACGATACTTTTCCTCCGAGAATACGGAGATTCGATGCAATAGAGATTGACGTGGGATCCTGAGAATTGGTACACGAATAGAAAAACCCGTCTTGTATGATCTACCAATCGGTTGCAGCATTAAAAATATCTAATACGGATTATTCCTTTTTTTACTATGGACTGACTCACAAACCTTTTATGACTCCAAAACAAGAAAGCATCCGTCTAAACGTAGAGAGAATTGTCTTTTTAGTACGTACTATACACTAGGTTTTCTCAGGACTAGAAGAAATCTGTCGAAAGTAATGTTTTACCAAAAACTTTGCATTAGCTAGAGAAATTATTTCATTGCAAATGTTCACGAGCCACGAAAACCTCAGCTATTAACCATCGAAGACTTACGTACGTGTGATTAAAGCCATGATTTTCTCGGAACTTTTTCTATCCACCGTTTGACGTTTCACTCGAATGTTCCTTGGTATTTTATTAGTATGCGGCGTGCGTAGTAGGGTATATTAATGTAATCAGTCATTATGAAATTGTAATGAATCGACCAATTATAATATATAAACATCACGAGCAGTACATAGTTCGAGTTTAATCGTCATCTCGGTTACAAATCATGCGCTCGTATCATGAAGACGACAGTTGCGTCAGAGCTCGAGCTGGTTGGGATCGGCGCATCCCAAGAGCCGAGCGCTTGAGCGCAGTAGTCTCGCGAGAGTGGAAAAAGTCGGAAATCCATGATGGATTCCCGAAGCCGGCTCGGAATCGATCGAGGACGCTTGCGATCATCGTGCACACCATGATCAGGCCGGCACCGATGCCGCTCGCGGCGAAATAAGTAAATCCTGCGCACGCAGTAGCCTAAGTAATAATCTGCGAGCCTTCTAATGCGCGCGAGCGCGCAACCGGGCGGCCTCCAAGCGTCGCTCGCGAGCGGGCTACACGCTCGAATCGCAAGCGAGACCTCGAGCGCTACATACTCGCGCGCTCGCGCCGCGCTGCCACATGCCTCGCGCGCATCCGAGAAAATTGGCTGCGGCAGTATGCCGATCGAGGAAAAAAGTGTGCGCTGCGGATTTCAGCCTAAGCGGCTCTCTCCCTCTCTCTCCCTCTTCTTCTGCGCGTTTTGCGATGTGCGCTTCCGATCGAGCAAAATTGACGTGCATAAAATGAAAGGCTACGACGATTGGAGACTCGAGTCCTGCATGCTTGAGAGGCTTCCGAAGTTCGATGACGCTCGAGTGCAAGGAGCTCAATCTATTCCTTTATACTTGGTTCATAATAAATTCATGACTTGATGGAACAATTATGATTTGGAGAATATTTGATAAATGAAAATGCAGTTTGTCATTGTTATGTAGGCGATAATTATCCATTTGTGCGAGACGAGCCATTTCTTAAGAGCAAGGAAATACTTGCAAAATACTCTTGCCAAAATGTAAATATGATAGATGAAAAATTGGTCGGAAATATAGGAACGATCAGGTCTGTGCAGCGGTGATGATACTCGTTCACGGTATGAATAAACGCATTGGAAGATTTTTAAAATACGTATACATGATTTCGGAACAATTCCGCAAGCAACGCGAAAATTCTCAGGCATGAATATTCCAAACCGCGGAGAGAAGGTATTGTTTCAATGGTTCAAATCAATTTTTTCGTCGCTCGCAGCAGAAAGATGTCAATCTTGTATGTATGTAACGCCGTTATAGTGCAGACATTCTATCGACACATTTCCAATAATCGAGTTCCATTTAATTGAATACATATTTTGCTCGAACTGATTTTCACGAGACTGACTCACTTCGCAAAACAAAACATTGTAGTTTCCTCGCTGGGGCTGGATAAAATTAATATCCGTATTCATGCACGTCGAGGAAAATTCGGCGGTCCAAAAAATCAATCTTGACACGGGTACGAGAATAGAAACATAAAACACGAGTCAATAATAAATGAGATTCCGTGCAAACGTTGAAAATGTTTATATTGTGATCAGTATTAAAAGCGCGACGAGGGTAAAGAAACGGTTTCGATCGGACTTGCACAATAAGTTGTAGGGCATAAACGGTGAAAAATCAGTGCTGGGTCTGAAGGAGGCCATAGTCAACCGCGCTGACTCTTATTGCCAACACACATCTGCACACTAAATCAACTTTATGGGTAGTTTCACTGCGAGAGTAAAAGCATCATTACGCGGACTTACAGCTGCGAATAAGAGCTTCTCCGTTTCCTTTCGATTTCTTTTTTCCTGTCACAAGTTCGCATTGCGACAAGTAAAATCACCGACCCCCCCCCCCCGCGCTTAGAGAACAACTCCAGTCGATCCCTCTCATTCCGCGTGTTTACGATCGGCCGGAATGGTGAATATTGGAAGGAGATGAGATTAAGACTGTGTATTGCTCTCGATACGTTGATCAGTGAAAAGAACGATATTTCAAAGCTGTTTTCCCCGACGATACAGAGGTGATTTTGCACGAGGCGAAGACTCCCACTTTATTCCATCACGATAATCTCTTGAAACGTCGGTTTAGAAGAGAAAAAATCTTTGAAACATTTTGGTTTTGAGTTTGTTGGATGCTGAAAAGACCGATAATATAATGTAGATTACCATCACTCGCCAGCGCGACTTTTCGATGGATTCGATGTAATTTCGGAGGTGGCATAGTCGAGTGCGCCATCCCGAAGCCACGATACTGCACGTGAGAACACACGACGCGTTTTCCAAGCGAAACCGAATAATAATCCGCGCGATCGCGAGAGCACAAAAATCAAGGTGAGCCAGACAATAGCCGAGGGCCTAACAAGGCGAAAGCACACGCGGCTGGTCGCGAGTTGCGCAAAACACGCGCTTTTCCAGAAAGCCGCTAAACGTCGAAACGCGACCATTTGGGATCGCACAACAAGTCGTTCGGCGAAGTCGGGCGTTCGCGGAAAACGCTCGGCGCGCGCGCGGCGAAAAAGAAACACGTATAGCCTCGGTCTAATCGTACGCGCGAGCTGCTATCGATTCCCCGGGCGCTACGAGCACCTCTGACAATGCGCGCGCGCGCCAGCCCTTCCTTTATTTTCAATCTCGGGCCGCGCGCGCACACGCTTTAAATCAACGCTCCTCGTCGATATTTGCAAATATCGATTCTGAAAAGCGTATCGGACGCCCGAACAATGCTCCTTATTTTCTGTTTTTTTCAATGCCCATTGTCAGCGGCTCGCATCTGCTCTCTGTCTCCCCCCGCCCACGCCCCTCTGTACATGCGCCGCGCGCGGCATTCTCTCTCTCTCTCGTTCGGTTTTTCCCTCCTTATCGCTCGAGGTAAACTTTGGATTTGTCGATCAGCCGCGGTTGGCCGCGCGCGGCTCGTTAATGCACTGCGGCAATGCGAGCAATTCCTTTTCCCTGGTGCGGCCAGCGCGAAAATCTTGATCAGCCGCCGACAAACGTGATGCGTGCCTGGCAGATTGGCTCTCGCGATGTCGTGCGCGCGTGCCCCATTGTCAATGGACAGGGTACGCCGGCTTTTTGTCCCCGCTCCGATCGTTTTTCGTTGTTCCATCGACGCTCGCGACAATCCACCTGCGCGCCGCCGCCGTCCGACGTTCGATCGGCTTTTTTTTCACCACCGCGCGCGCGCGCATCAAGATGCAAATTGCAGTTTTCCAATTGTGACGCGCCAGCCAATGGGAGAGGGAAAAAAAATCACACGAGGTGCTGTGCTAATGCGAATTTAGCATTAGTTTCGCCGCTCGACTCTACAGAGTACACCTGAGGTATCAAAAACTCAGTTTACGTCAATGTGCACAATGACATGTATATGGTAGACAAAACAATAGATCTAATCTCGGGTATTACTCCAAAACCACGATGCAATGTGCAAAAATATGATTGATACCGGACAAAACAAAGGTACTTTGTTGATAAATACTTTTGAAGACGAGATAAGTAATAGACGGGAGAGCATACAGTTGTACGTTCATGAAAAATTCAGCATCCCGTAAAAGCAGTCTTATACGAAGAAACTGAAACATCGCTGATGTATGTGTCGGAGGGAATCAACGTCCCGAGATACTCGCATTCCTCTCAATCTGCCCCAGACTCAATTTCATTTTCGCAATTTTTCCCAAATAAACAATCCATTGGTCGGTGGTGTAACGCAAGCCCCACAGCTAACCGGAGCAAAAAGAGTTGCTCAATACGTTGCCGGCGCGGAGGCATCGGAATACACAATGATTGATCCTGAATTCCCATGTAAATTATTATCTAAGCTCCGATGCTCGGCGCGGCGAGGCCTCCTGTGTCGTCGTCATCGTCGTCGTCGTCGTCGTCGTCGTCTTGGTCGTTGTCGTCCCATTCCAGCTCCTTGTTATTTCGCTGTTTTTTCCCGCCGACGAGATACACGGCGTATCGACGTCTCGCGCTCGCGCGGCTTAAGATATCAAGAGGGAGTCAGCGGCCGATTTAAAAGTATTATAGAGCGCGCCGGCGCACAAGTGACAACGTACAACCTGCTAATTGGATAGCTCTGTCAAGCGCGGCGAATCATTTATTTTCTCGCCGGCTGTATATATACTGCACTTACGCAGCCATTCGTAAGCCGCGAGAGACAGGATAACGTCGCGCGGGCCTTAATTAAAGTTGATCCGAGAGCGGCGGTGGCGGCGGCGCGGCGCAACACATCTTCCAGATCTAATCTCGCCGCCACCGAAATTCAGATAAGCGCTCGAGGCCTATGGGAAATGGATGTCTCTTTGGCTGGAGCCGCGCGCGACTCCAACTTTTTGCAGTATTGTGTAACTTAATTGTGTAATTTCATTACCAAGCGCCGACTCGATTAACAATCGATCATTTGCCGAGAAGCTATACAGTGCCGCGCGGGACGATGGTTATTACAGGGCTCGTGTGCGTGCGAGGGCATGAGAAAGACGAGAAATTTTATTCCTCCGACACCTGTCTCCGCACTCGTAATGCTCCGTATATATACTGGTTTTGAATATTACGGCCGCGAGAGCTCGCGATGAAGAGCCGCGAGTTGGTTACTCGGCCGATTACCATAGAGCGCTGCAGAATAAGCGCCGCTAAAAATCAATAAGTGTTTGATTAAAATGCGAGCAGTTCGACTCGGATTTGTCACTCCCAACTGTTTCATAACACTGACGTATTGCTTTATCTCGCGCTAATACAACACACCGCGCGTTACAAAATGCTTTGCGTGCAATTTTCGTAATGTTATTATAGGTTGGGGCATTGATCGCACGACTCGCGCGCGCGCGCGCGAATCTAATTCACGTACGTAACTGCAACTCGTCAAGTCGAATGGCTATTTCACGCTCGAGACAGGCTGCACCGAAATCGCTCTATTCTCGGCTAAATTGCGTACCATCACAATGTTTGGTAAAAATTATCTATACTTACGTTCGTTTTGCTGCTATTCCCTTGTGATACACACGTGTGTAATTAAACGTGAGAATATTACTCTATTGTGTATTATACGGGAACGAAATTCTCGCGCGGTAAGGATTTAACGAGGCCCAAACTCTCGAGTACTTGTGTTTAGATTACTTTATCAAACGCCGAAGCAACTGAACATACTGCAGCGTTACAAAATCACTCGAGACTTTTTAGTAAGCCTATACCCTGCAACTCAGTGGTTGGGAACATACTTTTGGCTTTGCTACGAAAGCACACTGCAATCCTCTCTCGCGTCTACTCGAATCGATCTACTGGAATCGATCTGCACGCTCATCTCTCAAATCTAACCACAAGACTTGGTACCAATTCACGGTATTGTATCCCCGTACTCGTATCGTTATCTCCTCGCGGCGATGCTGAAAAATACCGTACTGCACTGGCTGCAGGATAATAAAGTGGTTGCAGCTGCAATAGGAGAAATCTCGATGCGATTAAATCGAAGATGATTCCCCTTCTCCTGGGCGGACAATAACGAAAAACGACGAAAGTGTCGAATCCCTCGTGATTCCCCTCGCGAAATCAACCATTTGGTGGATACACCAGCCGAAGGATGCGGGAAGAAACGCTGCCGGTATTGCTGATCGCGATCAATGTACACGCGCAATATTTTCAAATCGGCTGAGCAGCAGAGCCGTGTGCAGTTGAAAACCCCGCCGAATCTGCAGTGCGCGGCGAGTATCGGCCGCTCGCACGACTGCACCATTCGAAATGGCTCTCAAGCCCAAGGTCCGCTCTAAACAATAGCCGCGCGCGCGATTTGCAAGCCGGCGCCTGCGAGCTTCGCTCCGAGGTCGTCCTGTTGGCCAACACACCCGATCGAGAGGAGTCAGCCAGCATCCCCGAGCTATCCTCTCGCCGCCGCGCGCGCGCGCGAGCTGCAGCTATACAGCTATACGAGTCAGCGAGCGAGCGAGCGAGCGAGCGCAACGCCGCGCGCGCGAGCTGGCTCGAAGTGAAAGTGCAGAGAGCGTTCAGTGTCTTGGTTGGCTCGGCGCAGGGCCTCTGACCTTGTCCCAAATACTGCAGCTCCGCGCCAGCGCAGCGCAGCCAATGCAACCGCGAGAGACCGATCCTGCACGACTGCTCTCTAACGCTCGCAAGCGCAAGCAAGCGGATTATCTCCACTCGACTCGACTCGCGACTATCGTTTCTATATCCCGGCGAGCCGTTTCGGGCGGCGCGCGCGCGCGCGATCCCCCAACTTATTCGCCATTTATCCGCGCGTTATGATCGCCGCGCCGAGCGAGATCCCAGTAACTCGCGGTTTTTTTTCCTTTGTTCAACGGCCCGAGCAAAGTTTTGGACGAGCGCTCGGCAAATATATATATTCACGCGTCTAGGGGTGCAACCGTTTTTTTTTTTGAAACAGTGGCGAGAATTACATGGGAAAAATGCATATTTATCGATGAAAAGTATCGGGGGAAACCCGAGAGCTGAAATTTAATAAAACTCGGGCGTATCAGATTGGTTCCGATTGACTTCTATACGCCAAGGCGCATTCCACAGCTTCGCCCTTTTTCTCCGTTTGTTCCCTTCACTCGATTCATGCTTGCTCGCGGCTTTTATATGCTCGCGCCAACATTTCCCGAGACCACGTTCTCGTTTCGTTGGCTTTATAATGAAACTAGTCGAGCGGATATTATCTGCTGTCGGAATTATGCAACTCCATTTTTTTTTCTTTTTAACAGAAAAAAACTCCAAATCGAGATCAATTCGTATTTTGAAATGATAGTTTCAGAAATCGGATTACGCTGAATCATCGGGTACGTCGATTTTCCTCGGATTTTCAAATTGCAAAATCAAGACAGAAAAGATCGTCGCAAAGCCATATGTGCAGAGTACGAGAGTTTTGTATTTTGACATTTTCAACGAGTGTTTTATCGGGAGGTATGGGATGCTCGATTCGAATAGTCAATCGCAAGATCGGAAACCCGCTGGAACGGTACACGATTAAACGAAGGAAATCTCTGAGCCAGATGTCATTAAATATCCCCAAGAAGAGAACCTCCTCTCTCTCGCTCGCGAATCGTAATTTAAAGAAGAAACTAGTTTCGTTTACCCTCGTCCGGGGCATCTGGCGAAAACCGACAAAGAACACAGCAAAAGCAGAGAGCCGTATCTAACAAACGGCGCTAGGGAAAAAAGCGCGGGTATCGGCGGCGAAAACCCGTCCCCAATGATAATCCCGCCAGTTTTTATCGGAGGGCAAAGAAACGGCGCGCGGACGCGGACGCGCGCGTACGCACACGAGCACACGCACGGGCACAAAGAAAAATTCGACAGCGCCGCTGCACCGAGAGAGAGAGAGTCGATCGTGGCGGATAACGAGTGGCCCCGAGAATAAAAAGGGGCAGACGGAAACGAGAAGGGAAGAAGAAGCAGCCGCGCGGCGCGTTTTCAATACAGCCACCTGCCGGCGGTCATGCGCCCTCCCCACCCCGTCCCCACCCCTCTCTATCCCTGTCTTTGGGTCTATCCTCTCGCGGACTCGCTGCAATTAAGACCGCGGCGCATTCGTAATCGATCTTTGTCTCCCTAGAACCGATGTAATTAAATCGGGATAGTTGGTGCGCGCGCGGCCAATTCCGGGAAAAGTGCTGGCGGCTCCCTCTATGCTCGATTGCCGGCCCGAGTTCCTTCCTCCTCGGATGTGCGGCCGCGCGATCAGATAATTCACCCCGCGCGATACGATGTACCGGCAATATTGAGCCGTGAGCACACATTTCAACCCGTGCCCGCGTCACAATCTTGCTCCGTGTTTGGCTTGGCGAATTTTCAAAATTCTCCAGGCTGCTGTGATCGGTGGATGATAAGCGGGGTGCAATACTCGAGGTGCCTCGCGGCCGGTTTGTGTCTAGGTCGCAGAGGCTCTTTCTTGAATCTGACAAGAAAACAGATCGAGCAATTTGGAAGTCAATCTCGCTCATTTTGCATCCACGAAACTGCTACGCAATATGTCATTTTTCGTGCACCCGTGATGAAAAAATTATTTTGATCGTCACATAATCGTTTCCAAGTAATGAGAACCGCAAAATCGAAATAATTTATTTCTCACCTTTCTCAGTTCAGAATACTCTTGGTACAGTATACTAAAAACCTCCGAATCTCCTTGTGATTCATGATCTCTCTCACTGTTGACTTAAATTTGAGAATATTAAAATGTATTCAGCGTTCTCACGCAAGTTTTGTCGGAACTTCTCATCTAATTGTTTCTGTGTGTGGATTAATCATTGGACGATTGTATCCGATTATTATGAAATTGGCCCAGAACGAACGAATTATGATGATTTTCGTTTCAAATATCGCTTCGGACAAGAACGGGGCTTGCCGTATTCGCGTATATGCGCGGCGATGCAAAGTAACAAATGTATATCATTAGCTATTAGGGGTTGCTTGTAAAATTTTACAATTCGCCGCATTAGCCCCGTCCCTTCGACTCTACTTCATCGCCATTTTAATTAAGCTCAGAGACAATTATCAAAAAGCCTTTTCACAGCATACACGCCATTTCATCGTGCGGCGAACGTACGCACTTGCGCACGCGGCGTATATAGCAAGCCCGGCCGCCGGGGCGCGCAATAAAATGAAAAAGTTCTCGGAGGATTGCACGAATTCCCAATTCCTCGATAATGCTTTTCCACATTTCTTTTACGGCCACTTTTCCCCTCGACCATTCCCATCTTTATCCTCCGGCTCTCTCTCGCTCCCGCCCAAGCGGGGAGGAAGAGACAGAAAGAGAGAACGAGGGAGGGAGAGAAACGTCTGCGAGCGTTTCGGTCGCTTTTACGACGGGCTCGAAAAAAAAACTCGAAAATTTTTACAGGCCATTAGTCGAGCGAAAGGGAGGTTGCTGGTGGGAAGCCCTTTGAGGGCGCTCTAAACTATTTTCAGATGCGCGCGCGCGCGAGCTCGCTGCTTTCCTTTTCGTTTTACGTATGCACGCGCGGGCGCGGGCCCGAGTGGCCTGAGTGCCGTACGCGAGGATACGCGCTCGAGAGAGCTGCTCTCTTTTTTCGGCCGCTGCCAAACGTATTTTTGCGGGGATTTCAGGTGGCCGAGCAGTCCGCGTCGTTTTGCAAAATACTCACAGGTGGCGAGAATAATTAAAACAGACTGACTCGCTGCAGCCGCGGCAGCGAGGCCGGATACAGCGGGACGCTAATCTGATTTTCGCGAGAGCCCGCGAGATACTTTGATGATCCCGCTAAAGAGCCACTCGATTTTGCGCAACGCCAAATTCGCACTTGCCTGCAACTGGTCATTAACCGATGCTATTCAACTTGGTGCAGGATTAACTTGGCTCATTTCGACAAACACGAATAAATGAGCGCTCTGTGTGTGTGTGTGTATACACGAATGCCTGTAGATGAAAGGCTTGGAAAATCGGCTTATCAAGATTTGACCTCGCTGAAAAATTCACGAGGCAGGATTGATCAGCGGCGCAGTTATCGCGAAAAAGGATCACCGCTGGCATACCGAACGATGCGGCCTCCGTGGTACTGTTATGAATTTGACCGAAAGCAAATAGTTTTCGCGTGCATGCGCCAGTTGATACAAGTAGCCAGAGTTAATGGCTAAGTGATTGCGTAGCCCTCTTTGCTTCTCTCATTTGATTTTAAGTGCGGCTCATTGAGTGTGGGCCATCATTAATCGCACCTGTGTGATGGAAATTCGAGAAAGATATCTCTACTACTTTGAAATTCTACCTTTTCAGAAATTTATACATTACCAATTTGACATTCTTAGCGAATATCTGATAAGCCGATTTCGTTCTTGATCATCTATTTGGAAAACTAGCCAGAACGAATTTCAGTTGGATAAAGACAACACTGTATTTTTTTTTAATCAATACTTTTGCCTGATATGAATGTTTTGATCTGATTGAATTCGCCGCAGAATGGTGTTTTGCTGTAGACAGCCAATAATTTATAAATAAACGCTTCTGAATGTTTACTCTAGGTAATTCTATGAGATTCATTCTTAACAGGTTCCATGCGTATACACTAATAATGCACGTAGAGCGTTGTACCACAGTAAATAAGCGTTTGCATATGATGCATCCTTGGTATATATTTGTTCAGCGTGCAGTGTATGCAAATAATACATGGTTGCCAAGGTTTGATTATGTGCATTGGATTATTTTGAAATAATGATGGTGTTATTAACGAATTGTGACCTGTAAGATTAGAATTCAAGAAATCTCTATGATACTTGAATGAAACTGAAACGTTTCAAAAGTGATGATCTAATTACGCCATCTTATGAGTTAGAATGATGGCTCAATCAACAATTCGTACAATCCACTTAATTTCAAAACATTTTTACCTTCGATAAATATTTTTCAAGAAAAATGAAAAAATATGTTTGTTATTGATTCTGATTTACAATTATGAAGACTATTATAGCATTGTCAATTTACCATTGTTATTTTTTTCAGTTCGCGGGAGAAATAATGAGAAATAATCCTGCAGCTATGAGTTGGCACTTGTCGATTGTTTAGAATCCTAAAAATGAATAATAATTCTTTGTTCATTCGTGATTATTGAACAAATTGAAAGAAGACGTGGGCATATGAGTGGGAGCCGCTTGTCGGGATCCAATCAGGACTCAAATATCGTTGGAACAATTATGCATTTCTCATATCCCGTGTACCGCAATCGTCCCCTCGATAATGGGGCTGCGGACTCGCAAATAAAAGAAGCGACTGATTATCGCGTGCTGGTGGCGATGCGCGATCCGTTATGAGGTCCGTCCCGACGCGGCAGCGCAGCAGCTGACCTTTGATAAATTTCTTTCGCGCTGAAAGGAGCCGCTCAATTAGGGACTCCGCGGGCTGCTACTCCTGAGTTATGGGACCCGCGGCGCGCAGATTGCAGCCGATGCAGCGCGCGGCACCCATACGCGCCATGGAAATAAGTAGATTGACCGTTCAATCATTTCGCGTGTAATGCGCGTGCCGACCGGCCCACGGATGTGCGCCGATGGCGGAAAAGTCATTTTGGCCGGGGATACATTCGTCCCGCGGAATTATATCCACACGAGCTTCGGCGATTTTGATTCCAGCTTGTGTGTACCGTTCGAGGCTGCGCTCGAGCTACCTTAATCACCTTCCATCCTGAATATATCTTTCAAATGCCTTTCAAATGCTTTCTATATGAATTGTCCTCGTTGCAGTTTGTGTAGAATTCCTCGGGTAATAAGGCTCGAGCCCTATTTGAAAAATTTCACTCCGTTGTTTTTGTTGTAACTTTGTAAAAATGAATAAAGCGTACGTAAATTTTTGTTTCTCAACGTGAATCGCAGTGGGCTGAAAATGAAAAATTGAGTGTCGATTATGAGAATTCTCACGAGACTTTTTTAGTTTTTTTTTCCATATATACAAGTAATGAAAATTGGCCTGACGAATTGAGCAATATCATGATTGGATTGAATCACTTCTCATTGTACACAGTGCGTTTGCATACTATACAACTGTAATATCAGAGGAGGTGTATAACTTGATACAATGAAAATAGTCTCGGAGTATCTTGAAAAATACGTTCATAATGAGCCCCTGACGGCTTCAATTGATACTTTTGCGTCAAAATCATTGGTACGTATAAGATAAGTGAACGTTCAATCTGATGGGCGAGAGTACGTATTACATAGAATATATAGAGGCACTGCTCGGTGGCAAAACTTTTAAAATTGAATCAATTTTAATGGGATAGACAACTGCCATTATGGAAACAAAAGATTCGAGCTGAAAGTATCGGTTGAATCGGTTACCAGAACGTTTTGTTATTCGCTCGAACGGCTTGCGAAATTTCCCCATCGCGTGTACTTTGATTTTCCCATGTAGCCAAAATGCTCCGCTCCTCTGCTACATGCGGAATATATACACGTGTGTGCATCGGCCCGAAGCCGGCATCTAATAGATCATCGCGTCGAACGTGGGCTGCGCGATCGTGAATTGGATCGAATTCCAAAGGGCCGCGTCTGGTGTTGATCAGGGAATCGCGCGCGGCGCTCCAGAGCGGGCTAGAAACAAAATGTGCTGTGGCGGCGCGCCACGGCAAACACAGAACGTATGTACAGCCCACATAATCGGCCATTCATCGGGCTGGCGAGTTGAGCAGCGTACACCTCCTCGCGGCGATCCCCGGCCGATTCATCTAAGCTAGCGCCAGCCCCGGCCGCGAGTGTGCATTGCGCCACCGCCGGCATTGTACGGCTCTAATCGCTCGCCGAATCGGCAGTGGCAGTGGCAGTGGGCTCGGCCCAGACTGCCTCTCTCTCTCGCGCGCGCGGGCTCGAGCGCAAACCGGTCGCCGCAAAAACCACTCGCTCGCGCTCGCGCATATAATAGCTGCTGCACCGCGCGCCACAGCTCGAGCGGTGGCCTTCGAGCTAGGCTTAGCGGCCATTTTAGAATGTGCCGCGGATTTGACGGACTCGAGCGCGAGCCGCGCCTGCAGCTCCTAATAAACGGCCTCCAGCTCGCAGGCGCTCGTTTCATTGCGCTCGCCGTACATATATGCGGGGGACATTACATGCAAATCGCCCGCGCGCGCACCCGATCTATACGCATGCAACAAACCGCAGCCGCGCGCGACCGAGTGTCAGGGGTGCGCGCGCGACCGACCGATCGCGAGCTTCGTCACGCGGCGGCTTTGTCGCGCTCAAAAGCATCATTCCCCAACGTAATCAGACTGTTTGACCGATTGAGCCTATTGGCTCGCTTGCCGATTTGTATAAGGTAACTGTACCCAATGTGCCCCCCCCTAAGGGTTTTTCGCGAATTTGACTATGATAGACTTCGAATTTTAAAATTCTGCGAACGGCATCTCAAAGCTTAGCTCAATACCTATTAGAAACCATCTTCATAATCATCATTCGACTACTTTAACCTATCGAAAATCGCAATTTAAAAAAAAAACGCAAAAAGGCTAAATGCACAAAACGTGTACTCAATTTGGCACAATTTTTTTATCATTAGCTACAGCCTATATAGGCCTACAGGGACGATCCAATTGGCATTGAAATAAACTCTCAATTATGTTCCCAGTGATATTTATACAAAATTTTTAACATACAATTCAAAAATACGCGTCAAATCATCGTAATATGTCTATACAAATATTCAATGATTTCACTCAGTCTTCCCATTTAAAAACGCGTAGAGGGGCACATTGGGTACACTTTTTTTTGATGCGAAAAACAGCAATTTGAGTAGGATAAAAAATAATTTTAGGAAAACTGATGAGACCAATCGAAAGCTGAGATGTTTTCACACAAAAAAGAGTAATGACACTTTGAGAGATAAAAATTATTGACACCTGATTTTTGAGGTTGAGTGTGAAAAGTGAAATAAGAAAATGGTGAAAAAATGAGTAAGTGAAAGTTCAAAGTGTTGTAGGAGAGTGGTTTTAAGGGCTAAATGGGCGGGGAAGATACCGAAAATTTTCTTTTAATTCCCCCAACATAACCCAAGAGCGACTGATGCTCAGAGAGCACCGGAAATACGAAATCTGACGATTGTGCCAAATTGGGTACAGTGCCAAATTGGGTACAGTTACCTTATATGTATGTTGCGAGTTTGTTGCTGGTGATCGAAGGGTCCGCATCGATTACTCGCATTCTGTACATAGATATTGGCTGCATCTCACGATCAGATGGATATCCGAGATATCGTGCGGCCTCTTTTTTTCTCCTGTATGCATTCGATCGTGTACCTGTAGTGCATGATTCGTGTTGACATGCCATGGACCGAGGCTAATTGTCATCATTGTTAACAAATATCACGTCGATTTCCTTGGGAAAACAGATTACTGGCATTTATTCTCATTGAGCGGCGGACTTCGGGCCCACTTACCAGGAGGCCATTTGGCATTTGGGTCGCCAATTCCAATGAAACTTTTAAAGTAGTTTCTTGATGCCTAAACAGGCAATTTTTGCATTCGTTCGTCACCTAACGTGATTGAATTTTCATTTTAGGATGAACCACTGCACTTATTATCTATTTCAGTAATCACTAACCACCTCCAAAAGTTTGAACAAAATTGGATACTTAAATCCCGAGTGGTATATTAGTTTCCCAACGGAAATTTCGTATTTATTCAACAGTTAAAAACAATTTATGAAACATGGATTTCAAGTCGTAGCACAGATTTACTAGCCTGTTCGATTTCGTGGAGGTCAGCGAGTTAGTTTATGTATATTAGGTTAAATGCATTCACGAGTAACGGCCACCTTTTTACCACTGATTCGCTTATCAATTTTTCCCAACACGCGTGCGTATAGTTCAACAAGTCAGATTTTCGTGTATAATTCACGAAATTCTTTACATACTTGTTAAACTACTTTTCCAACTCGAGTCAAACGCCGATTACAAATCAGATTACAACCATCTCCTCCAGATCCAACTGAATTTCGTAATTGACGATTACATAACAGTTAATATAGGGATTGTAGATAGGCGAGACTTGTGCGGGAAAGGCCACCTCGGGTGATCATATCTTGGTAGATTCTTATCTGCATTTAACAAGGTTCTCTCATCTCGAGCGAAGAGTGCAGCTCTTTGTACACGGCGCTGAAAAGATACAATATCTGCGGGCAAAATGCCACATTGGAAGGCATATCAAAAAGACACGTTGGAAATTCATCAAAAACACATTAACGACAAGGCTCTCGCAGATTGAATTTATCAATTTTCGAACAACATCCAGTGCGGCTCGCGCTCCTGATGATACAGTGTGTGATCACGCGCACCAACACCGAATGCTGGGATAAAAGTCCGAGTGATCAAAGGCGAAAACAAGGCAGATAGTACATGCTGTAGGGCATATACGCGGCAGCTCGGCTATATAGTACGGTAACGACTGTGGCACGTTCGCGCCTATAATGTACGGCGCGAGTCTTCCTCGTCGGACGTCGTTAAATTTTCCGCAGCTGGCGCTGGCTGGCGCTGGCTGGCGCTGGCTGGCGCTGGCTGGCGCACACGGAAAAGCCGCCGCGAGGCCGCGGCGCGCGACTATCAACTTAACTCCGCGCGCACCTGGCGCTTTTTGCGCGGATGCTGATCACCCCGAGCCGGCCGTCTAATCGTCTCCCCGATGATTCGCCACTGTGCGCACATAACGGCATCAGTTTGTAAGCTGTGTTGAATCGCCGTAATACATCGCTCCGTCTCGGTCTTTCGTTGGACGCGAAACATTCGATCGGTCGGCATATCGAGTGATTTATTCGCGATTAAAATTTCGACGGTTCGTCACTCGGTGCGTTGGCTAACGAGACATCGCTAACGCCTTTGCGCAATATCGCGAGTTTCAAGGGAATTTTCACTTTCGTGTATATTTTTCAACGCGTAGTATCGAGCTCGTGGAAGAATTTCCATAAATGGCCATTTCCAATTAACCTTTGAATGTGCATACGCTTTGATGATGAACGACGTGGTCTCTTGCATTGCACCTGTAGTATGTGTGCTCATCGAATACGGTGACAGCTGCTTCAGAAATGGGAAAAAAATCATATCCCGAGAAATATAGCACATACCGTAGAAGTTGGATAAGAGACAAAAATATTAAATAGCATTTGTTTAGGGGGTATAAAATCAGCGAGATTTTTCCAGAATTAAAAACTCGAAATGGAAGGGAAAAAGTTAATCGCCGTGGCCGTTCGAAAATATTAATTTCTGGCTAATGCACGCCACATCCCGTAGTTGAAAATGATCACCATTCTTTCCGCCGCGAGGACAATTTGATTATTATTTTTTTCCTTTTCGTCGCTCGCGCGCGCACCTTTCATTAAGTTCATTTTGCGCTACGAAGAAGCAAATCTAGATAGAGCAGAGACAAAAGGAAAAAAGTGTGTATTCCTAGCGTCGGCGGTGGCGCCCTATAAGGTAATAGCGATAATTAGCCCATTATGACACGAATTCCAGTAATTACGTAGCGGCTACGTGTGTGTGTGTGTGTGTGCATTTAGAGGTTCGCAAATGGCGCGGCTGAAAATTTTCTGGTGCACACGCACATAATGGTCGAAAAGCGTGTAGGGAATGGGGCGCCGCCGTCGCCGCCGCGCGCGCGAATAATATCTGGGGGCGTAATTATTGGTTATACGCGCGCCTTCTCTCTTTGTCCGCGGTTTTTGTCCGCGCCTTTATCTGATCTTCGCAACTGCATCTGGCTGTGCACGGCTGGGATCGGCGAGTTTTGCTTTTTCGGCGGCGCTTAGTGTGTGTGTATGTGGGCTCGCGGGGCTGGCCTAGATCCGATAGTCATCTAAACGATTGTAACGAGCGTCGACGGGTACTTGTTAGATACTTTGAAACAGCCAACCGCGCCGAGAGCTCTTCACCGATCTATTACGAAAATACTGCCATTAACTTTGTAAAAACAAACAAATGACGAAATATAGTTAATCACGCTAATGATTGCCATCGAAATGTCGGCGAACAAATTCACGGGACTCGCTCGGTTAGACGACAGACGCGAGCTATTACCATTTGATTTCCACACGACATAATTGTTTCATTTTGAATAGAATGGAGACGGCGCGCGTACGATCGCAGCCCTCGATTTTGATGAACATTCCAGCCGCGAGATACACTTGTTGGCTCTCGCCAAATTGACGCAAACGCCCCGCGAGTATCTGAACAGACGGGCGAGTGAACCGCTTGTGTTCAATGAGTTTGTTTAAGAACAAATGCCACGCCCCCTGTTTCCCGCGAGTACTAATCATAACGCGCTTTATGCTCACTGCCATACTGATCCCAACCGTATCGTTGAAAAACATTCTCAAAGAATCGATACATCGAGATTCCGAGTCGTTGTGTGCAGCTCGGAGAGTTACTGGCTCTAAAGCAAATATAATATAACTTTCAATTCGTATAATATTCATCGGGGAGAAATTAGCGTTTCGAAAGCGAACCGATCGCGCGAGCGTGAGTTTTTGCGTGGCTCGAGTGTCGCTTGTTGTTTTTTTCTTTCTTTTGCTTTTTGCGAAACTGCGCCGAGTAGAGTATCGAAGAGGCGACAGCGAGCTCGCGGCCACAGAGAGCCAGCGAAGAATTCGCACATGCCTGTGGCTCAAAACGGCCTCTCGGTTCTCATGGCCGTGTAATAGCACTTTCGTAATTGAGCGCGAGCCTAGAGCTGAGAGCCTAGCCGAAGGGTCGCTCATTTTTTTTCCCTCTCCAGTCCGTTCCTTAATCTTATTTACGTCAGCGCTCAGGGTTTCCATAACAAATTGGTTATGATATATACATAGAATGAGAGAGGGAGAGACAGAGACAGAGGCTGCAGTCTCTCTCGGGCAGATTTCGCAACTCTCGACCATAGAGCGCGCAATCCGATCTTGAAATTTTCCGATATCACAGATCGAAAGAATGACAGGGGAACTGGGTCATTGAATTTTCCTCTGGCGCGCTTTATTACACGGATAATTGAGTGGTTATGAGTTTGTTAATTCGGCTTGTTACCGGGCGGATCGATTTACCTCGTTTTACACAGCCCGGCGAGGTCGCAAATTGATTGTGCTCAGGGGTTCGCATGCCTGAACTTGGACCGACTCGCGCCATCGGAGAATTGGTCAATGCAGTATCCTTCTGGAAATTGGCCGAGCGCGAATTCGTTTATATACATATCCATTTGCATAGGAATCGCATTCGTTGGCTATTCTTTTTTCCCCCCTACCCCACGTATATATATATTTCCCAACCGGAACGACCTCATATAAAATAATCATTTCCCGTCACGTAATCGAGCAAAAACATTAACAGGTTAAACTCGGTAGCACTAGGAAAAAGCTCTCAATCTCTTCATCTTCTTTTTCCCCCCGGCGCAATTGCCCAATGGCGGATAAGTCTTACGAAAATCGCGCGCGCGCGAGCACGAGCTCAACATGGCGAACCTTGAAAACGCCGCAGAGCCGCCGCGAGTAGGCCCGGAGCAGCAGCAGCAGCAGCAGCAGCAGCAGCAGCAGCGCACTAGAAGGAAACGCGAAACCTTGAATGAAAAACGCCAATAAAATCAGCATAAAACACACAACGACCCCACGCTCGAGCAGTCCCACATGCAGGATAGCATTTTTGCGCCGAGCCGGAGAAGGGGTCTTTTTCTCTCTCTTTCTCTGTCTCTATCCATGCACGCATGCACACGAGGATCTATAGCCCGGCCTCGAAACGGAGCCTCTCTCACCGCATGACGTCATGCCCTTCTAAACAGGAGGGGCCCGCCGCTAGCTAAACATGGCCGTGGCTCGGATTTAGGCAACGCCAGCTCCCCGCCACTGCAGTGCGCAGCTATTACACTCGCCGCGCCGGCTCTCTTTTTCCAAGAGGGGGCAAGGGGGCCGAGAGTCGTTTTCGTGGGTAGGACCGGACGGCCAACGAAAAAATGGCCGGTGGACGATTAGAACGCGAGGGTGGGGGAGCCCGCCGACGACTGCTCTGTGTGTGTGTGTGTGTGATTCATGGCGATTGTGAGAAAGAGGCCCGAGCCGCGCGCACAGCCAGCAGCATGAGCATTGATGCTGTGCCCGTGTCCTGGATTGGAGGGGCTTTGCCTCCGCTGCTGTACTTTCATTGTCTGCTCATTTCGGACGGGAATTGATATCCAGCCACATTGTCGCGATTATTTAAAGAAATCATGGGAGCCGAGCCGATTTTTAATCTGCGCAAGCTTACAACGATCCAGTTGACTCTTCTCTGCGGATATCTCCCCGAGTCGTCGGTGGCTTTGCGGACAATTTTATCGCGGAGTGATATCGCCAATGTAGAATTCTCCGCGACATCAAACGGTTTCCCGTATCGCAACAAACGGTTCAGCAAATACAAGGGATATACTCGCGCACGAATCCGTATTCATAAGGGTCGCGCTCATTCTGCATCAATCCGCCATTCAATTTGATCTCGAATACATATATTCTATTTGATTATTCGCCGGCACAAATGATTCAGCCAACCTCTCGAGTCGCATCTTTTCTTAATTTCATTAGGACGTAAGATAATTAAAAGTAAATTGCTTGTTGGAAGGATTATCGTATTATAATTAACTGTTGAGACAATAATCGCTATGTTAATGCAAAGTTTCAATTATAAAAGAAAACACAGGGAACGAGAGAGTGGACAATGAGAACAAGAGAATAGCACGAAGAGGAGGGGGGGGGGGGCGGCGGCGAAAAAGAAAACCGTCCGCTTCGTTTGTCGTTGAAAGCAACCACCTCGATTGTTTCCTTCACAACTACACTTTAAATTTTAAAGCATTAACAAAGAAATTTTCCTCCTTTTCATTTCTGCTCCTTGAAAAAAAATTCATAATGTACCGCGCGCGTAGGAATAATAACCGCGCAAGAAATTAAGCAGCTACGGATCGCTTACAATAATTTCGCAACGCAGCTGTAACTATAATATTTATTACTTTTGAGATATATACCAAAGAAGAACAAGCCGACCCGCATATTAAGGATGAATTTCGCAAGTTTTCATTTTCACGAGAGTTGTTGCATCATAACAGTACTGCACTGAATCAAAAACTCGGATTGCTCTATATATTTGCAGGATACTCTGATACAATTATTATTGCTGATCGACGCGGGTCCGTGGATGGGAGTCTAGGATACGTATATCTATCATCCCATTTTTATTCAATGGATCTGTATAGAGTGAAGATGAATATAGAGTGATAAGAATATGGCGAGCAAGCGATAATTTGAATTTAATTCGCAGAATACTGCAGTTCTAACCGGAATGAATAATTTTTATAGCTCCATTAGTTTCAATGCAACTCTCTTAATTGGGATTGAAATTTCCTTCTCAGGATATATTATTTTGACATGGGGTGCAGAAAAAAAACCGTTCTAATTTCTTCGATTGAAAACCCTTAATCCGTTTCTAAAAAGTACGCGATCCTTCGAGATGCAATTATTCAGAGGCGCTGTATTTTTGTTCTCTGAAACAATCGCCAGGCTAATCCATCGTCATTAATAGCTGTCAATAATGTTTCTCCAGCAATTACGACCAGTTTGCAAAATTGTAATATATCATAAAAGTGTCACAGCATCTAACTTTTCTGAGCATATCTCCCGCTTCACTGACTACTTGAAATCCGTTTCGTTCCATCCGTCATGCGTATAAAATATCCTCTTTCTTCTCGCCCCTCTTTCTCTCTGCTTCTCTCTCTCTCGTTCTCTTTCAACCGAGGAAAAAATCTTTCGGCTGCATAAATATACGAAACGGCGCATTATGCATAGAGGAGCTCGCGCTTACACAGAGAGAGGCAGCCGTCGCGCGCGCGCGGGCAAAAAAGCTCACGCACACAGCAGTCTGCACCGCTGCTGCAAAGGTGAATGCCGCCGCCGCCGCCACCGTGGCTCAGTGTGGTAATCGGCGGCCGCGTTGCAGGATGTTTACGCAATTTCGATGGTTCGCCTTTTTTTCATCCGCCGCGGCTCCGTCTCCCAGCGACTGTGCACGCATCCTGCGCGCGCCGAGCCTCCAGAGGCTGCACAGATGATTTCCGAGACTAGACAAATTATTTTATGATTGCGGTGATTGATTCGATTTTCCAGCTGCCACTCGAGTTCTTTTTCTCCCGCCGACCAGTTCAAAAGATTCATTCGTTATTTTATTTCAGATGAAAATTCATTCAATGCAGTAAAAGGATTGAGCATATAGCATACTCAGTTCGAGTAATGATTTACGAGTAAAATATTGTACAATAATATCGCGCATATTATAATTAAGAATATAATTGAATTATGATCGCGTATCATTATCTGGGGTAAAGTAATATTTATCCGTCGTAGTTATGATACTCGTATTATTCTGTCAATGAAATTTTATATAGAAGTACCGTTCAAATAATTTCCAAACTCCGCCACATGCAAAAAAGGGACATCTGAAATATTTACTAAACTTATGAATGAATAGAAATTAAATATTTATGCGTTTTTAAAACGTTCGTTTTAGACTCAAGAATAAACAATTATCTGGGAATACTTTTGTCTGAATGAATGAGCATACCTGAGTTTTATGAATGGAACTGATGTATTCAATAATAGATTCAAATATTCTGGTTTACGTACCTACATATGGCATTCGTCAATTGGTCTGTATTGGATAAAATATTCATCTCTCAACTCGTCAATTATTAACAACCCTGTATGCTCCACCGCTGATTTCATTCTTGAGTTAGTATTTCGTCCGATGATCAGAGTAATTAAATTCTTTCGACGCTGATCAAGTCGTCTGGACATTACTATACACTTTAGTTAAAAAAAAAATGACATTTTTATTATAGAATAATTCAATTTATACGTCTATTCCTTTTATATTCATCGGCGGAAATAATTTTTCCTGTAAACTATTTTCCTACTGTGATATGTGATGGGTTGGACATTCCCAGCGGTTAATGAACAGAAATGGAAAAGTAACCATGTATTATTTCAATGCTCCGTGAGTCATTTTGAAATCTTGATGGAAATAATAAGCAAGTATGTGAATTCAAGATCATAATACTCTGATTTGATTTCTGATAAGATCCACGAGTTTCAACTGATAATTATTGTGAAGCATAGAAGACAAGTTCTCACCTTTCAAAAAAATTCTTTTCGGTATTTGGAGCCACACTAAGGTACTACGACGCGGGGCTCGCGTTCTTTTTTAGAACATTACCCTTGAAAATCATTACTCTTAGCTTAATCGATTTTTGACAAAACTGACTGTTCAAGAGTCTGATATTCAGTTAGGTTCAAAACTTTCCAAGCCCAACTCCACATTTTGAAGAGAGATCTTCTACTAATTTTAAAAATAATAATCAAAATAATCACATGCTCGTACTAGCCCTGAAGGAGGCAATGTCACCAAATAGTGTCATGTGCCTTGAGGTTTTTTCCCAGAATAATAAATACTGTAGAAGATTCAGATAGTTTTTCAAAATTCTACTAGCATCGATTGAGAATAAGAGTTATAGAGTACGACAAATAGTTCACACGTTAAGAACTAACTATTATTATACCAACTCATAATAATGCAAGAGAGAAAACTAAATGATATATTGTCGCACATTTTATAGCCTTAGGAGGACCGTATACCTTACAGAGAGTCTTCTTACGGGATCTGAACATGCGAATATAATATCAAACCAGCGCGTATTTAATATTGTGATATATATAATAATAATAATAATATTGTATACAATAATTCACTGGGAATGTTTGTTTATCGTTGGAAAAACCGCTGCCAAGTGCCTTAGCAGTATGCTTTCTCAAAGAGGCTTCAACATCACCCACAAACGCGTCTCAAACCTGTATTTTCACCATTCCACTAGCGTAGATACTATCATTTATTTTTCAAAGATTACAAAAAAATTATTTAATCAGTTCAATTCGTATTTTGTGACTGTGTAAAGTGTCGTTCTTTTTCAATTGACCAAACTTTGTCGCGAGGGTTGATATCTGCCCAGGCTCTCTTATGATTTGATCAAATGCAACAAAGCAAACGGTTCTAGGTTCTACACGATGCGAGATATTTGGACCTGCATAATTTTTCGATCAATTCATCTTGTGACTGTCATACGGTTTAATGGTGGTCAAAATCGATCCGGTCCATATTTAGCACACTTGAAGACTCATTTTGATCATTTTCGAGGGCAAAAGACACTAAATTTTTCCAATTTTTTCTATAGCATGTTGAAAATATTGGAAACGTATCTTACATGAATTTTTCTTCCCCTTAGCAACGGTTGCTAGGGCGGTAAACAACGGTTGCTAAGGAGCTAATTGGGAAGATTTTGTGTCCTTTGCCGTCGAAAATGATGGAAATAGGTCATAAATAAATGATTTCCAACCTTCCTAACTGTTGCTAGGGAGGTAAACAACCGTTGCTATGGAGCAAATACAATTCAGTGTCCTTGGCCATCGAGTGTGACTTAAAACTGATTTTCCGGCTTGCCCCAATGAGTACTCATAAGGATTTGTGAGAAAACACGTTAGGAACGGTTGCTAGGGAAATATCCAACGGATTTTGCTGAAAATTTAACTCGGACTAGATCTTGTCACAACTAACCGGTGTGCAAAATTTCAGGACGATCGGACCATTCCTTCGAGAGTTATCGTGGACGAAAAAAAAACGGGACGCACACACACACACATACATACACACACACACACATACATACATACAGACACTTTTGAATTTCCATGTTTTTCGACCCGTAGATCACGAAAATCGAGGTCCCGAGGTCTGATTCGTTGGGTCAATTTTTGCCCCATTACAAAGCTTTCTCTTTGAGAAAGCAAAAAAAAACTACGAGAATCAGATTGGAAAGTATTTGGCCCGATATGCCGTGCATCAGGCATAATCCGCAAGAGTTTTTGTCTCGGTCCACGTCGTGCTAGCGCGGGGCTATCCGCATGCAACGCGTCTAGCTGCACGTCGCGTTTCCTGGCTCGCGAATGCCGTACCGCGCTCAATGTCTCATTCGTAAGTGGCTTAATTTTTTTGCCGGCCGGCTTGTCTTTTTCCCTTAATTGATCGATCGTTAATTAGACGCTATTTCCGATCGGAACGCGGGGATTCGTTAAAATGGTTATGTTAATGTTGAGCGATACGTGATTCGACCGCGAGTGAATGGATACTATTTAGCGTTCGTCGCGAAATATATTTCCCAACCGCAGATGTGGAATTTTGATAATTTCGAGTTGATCGTTATGTACTTATACACTTCAAACGCTCGGCACCAGTTCAATTCTCACGTATACGTAGGAAGCAGCCGAGCCTGGAAGACGACGATCCCCGCTATTGTGCCACAGCAATATTTGCAAAAATAACCCGGCCTCGATTTTTGCCTTTTTGGGGCGTGCACTGCACCGGAGCCGTTATTTTCCCGGTTAATTGGGTCATAAACACGAAATCGAACGCCCAACAACACGTGCGCGCGTGTAACACGAGCGACTGGCTGCAAGAAAAAACAGCACACAGCCGGGCAACTCAAGCTCCTCCGCGAGTTGCCGGCGTTAATCGAGCGTGTAACTACGGTCTCGGCGGCTCGTCGCGAAAAAAGAAAGACGAGATGCCGAAAGTCGCGGCTGCCTCGGCTCTGTGCGCGCGCGCGCCTGCGCATCAAAGTTGTAAATCAACAATGAGCCCGATGCGGCCGGCCGAGAAACGCAATATCGAAGCCCTCGGGGTGCGCGCGAGCCGAGAGAGAGAGAGAGAGAGAGAGAGACACACACACAGAGGGAGAAGGAGTGATCGTGGCCGCTGACGTGGAAATGATGCCGCGCCCGGAGATGAAGGGAAAAACTGAAGGATGACGAATGGAAAGAAAAGGGCTGTAAGCTAAACAGCGGGAAACAAACAGCAGTTGTGTAACTATGGAGATGGAGCGAGAGAGAGCGTATTCCTCACTGTTCGACTGGCCGGCTGCTTTTGCTTGCCGAGCTATATGTATTTTTGCGCTTTCTCCCCCCGAGTGGTCAACACTTGTATCGCGTGCAAAAAAAATACGTGAAAATGTCTCGAGTGAAAATGCCATTGTCCGGCGGGGCAAAACAACAATGCTGCCCCGACATACATTTCAAAGTATAAACAATTCGTTATGCATAGCCCTTTCGAATGCAAGGAATGAGTAGTTTTGCAACTTCCTATTTGATGATGGGTCGAGGCATGTTACATCCTGCTCGGATGTAAAGCTACAGTGAGCGAGTTTTCGTTTCGAGTCGAAAATTCATTGCGTTAATATTAGTTAAAAAACTATCAAACGTCGGCTCTGCGTCGGCGAATTTCCAAAGTCTGGTCATTTTCAAATGCGCTCCATTCTTGCACTCGTATAGTCTTTATTTTACAATAATGAATAATAAATTCGTTTTCAACTGTATCTCGACCAATACGTTCCACGCCAATGAGCATTCGTTACGCACTATGAAAAGCAAAAACAATCAAAACTCACGAAAAATCCGTCGCGTTCAGGGTTATCATTTTTTTTAGCGAAGGACCATCGCGTTACCGATATCCAGCTGATTTAGTCCAGACACGAATGCTCGTCTACAACCGATTGGACCGAATTAGTTCGACAATTCTATAAATTTATTTTCACCAGTCAAATGCCAACAGAGAATCGCGTTGGAAATAATCCACGAAAATACAGGTGATCCAGGCTCGAGATATGCGGTGTATCGCGGATGCAAAAGAACACATGACTTTGTAGATACGCATCGGAGGGCATTGAGCTGAAAAAAGAAGCCCCAGAGCAAAGAAACAGAAATCCCGGGTAGAAAACGCGGCTAGCGAAAAAAAGCCGTAGAAACAGATACATACGGACAAAAAGAAAGAAGATTACAGAGACTGACAGAGACGAGCGATCAGCTTGCGCGCGCGCGCGAGCAGATCGGCGAGGCGCGCGCGTAAGTATGCTATATACGTGTAGTGCACACGTTCACCTGCGCACACGTACGGCTCTTCTCGCAACTTGGCGGTAGGTATAATACGTGGCGGCTCTTGTTGCGCAGCACTTTGCAGCTCGCGTCCCCTTTGGCGCATGCAACCCGGTCATCCGAACCGACCAAACTGGTTTGCCCGTCTTCGTCTTGGTCGTTTCTGATCAGTCGCGTGGAGAATTTGATAGATTTGCACGAGCGAACGAGCGAGCGAGCGAGCTGCGCTGATGCCGCGCGATCCAATGGTACCACCGCCGATGCTGCTCGGCTGCCACTGCACTGATGGGCTGCCATGGGCTGTTTGCGCGCGCATCATTCGACGGATTAATGCGCCTCGATGCCTTTTCGACCGGTCGCTCCAACACCCGCCAGTCCATTTGTTCGAGTGTACGCACCAACCTTCAAACTTGGCTCGCGGTCTTGACTGCGATAGCGATGACCTGCCTCAATTCAAACATGTTATATACCAGACTCGAGAGGTACGGCATGCGAGAGCACCAGTTGCCGAAGACGAGCGAGCACATACCGAGCGCATTCCAGCTAATAACCACATGTCAAGGACCTCTCTCGCGCGCGTTTTTCCGCACGATTGGTGACGCAGCCCGCGGCCGAGGGAAAATATTTTTCAGACATGCGGCGAAATGGGCAAACAAAAGGGAGTCATCAAAAGAGCCCCCCACGGGACAAAAACGAGAGAAACAGTCGTCGAGAAATAAAGCATCGCGCACGGATGATTGACTCGTCCAATTCAGGCGCGGGCGTTTTGTCATTTCCGGTACCGCACGAGCTCGCGCGCGCGCGCGCGCCAGTCGGTAGCATCCAGCGCAACAATGACTCCCTCCCGCGTCATCCAGCTCCGGCAGCGGCGCTCGCGCATTAAAAATCCCCGACGAAAACGACGCGCTTTTCTCCCCCGCGCGCGACACTACATTTTTCTACTTTCAAAAAGCGAAAAAATGGAAAAATGGAAAAAAAGTGAAAAAAAGGAGAAAAAACGCGACAATAATAAGGCAGATGTGGAAGTGTCGCGAGGTGCAATCATCGAGCAGCGCCCTCGCGCGGACATATTACATTTCGCATTAGTGGGGCGCTGCGCGCATAATTGAAACGTCCTGGGTTTTTTTTTGCCCTGAGCCCACGAGGCAGAAGGAAAGGCATTAACGTCGGCCCCGTTGTAGTTCATCAGTCATTCGAGGAAAATATAGGAGTCATCGCGGTGCGCAACCCCTGCGCGAAATGACGTCCGCGAGGGATGGAAAGGGACAGCAGCCCGAGAGAGGAAAGCAAAAGATCCGCTCGCTTGGCCGTATACTCGTGGGATAGGTCGTGATTGCTCGGTTGCGATACAAAGGGTGAACAGAGAGAGGGGGGGGGGAGAGAGAGAAAGGAGAGCTCAACCCCCTAGGCACCCTATCCCTATTACGGAGCAGCGGCCTCTCTGAGCGAGAGAGAAGAGAGCTGGAATCGCGAGGTCCATCGGGAAAAGGGGGCGCTCTCGGTGCATCGAACCGCCCCTGCACGATCGACGCGGCTCCGCTCGCTTTTTTTAATTTCCTCCAGCACACTTGGTTGGGAAAAATAAGGGGTGGTACGGGTGGCTTCGGAACGCGCGCGTTTTCATGAACTGATGCTCGCGGGAAATACACGCGGGGCTAATTGAAGTTTGAAAGTCGAGTGGAGCTTTGGGGAAAATTGATAATTGTTATCGAGGAGGGTCCGGATTCGAGAGGGACACTAGCGTAAGGATTGGAACTCGAAAGTTCTGGATAGCGGATCATTGTATTGTACAATGCGTATGAACGAGAGGCTCACGAATGTTGGGGAATTATAAATAAATTATACAAACTTTTGAAATTATAGATTTGAATAATGTTCCGGTACCCTGGAGCTGTCACCCACAAAGACTCACGCGATTATTCCAGTAAGATTGATCTATCCGCGATAAAACCATCTCGTTATCTTGATGATGTTGAAAAGCCGAACCATCACACATTAATGACCGTCGGGATGAATAATTATAGGGCTGCTAAAAATTGCACGTTACGGGAAGAAGCTCCCGAGAGGTTGTACTTTGAACTTCAAATGCGATCCGATCAACTAAGGTACCTGTACCCAATATGCGCCACCTAAGCGAGAAAGGTCACTACACAGCGTCAAATGAATATTTTCTAACATAATTGGTGTCAAATGGAAGGTCTACTCAATACCTAAAAAATGAGCCAAGTCTTTTTCAATTTGAACAGTTCTACGCTAAGATACCGCGGTTTTAAAAAAAAAAATTTTTTCAGGAAAAAATTTTTAGTGTACCCAATATGGCGCCACCCTGAAAATACTTCTTTTCATCGAATTTGAAGCATGAAGCATGTCTGAAATGAATAAAATACAAACAAAAAAGTATATTTCTGATATAATTTTATTGAAAAAATACATTTTGTCTTTGATTAAACCATATTACATAGATTATATGAAACTTCTAACAACCTAAATCAAATCAAGTTTTCAGTTAAAATTCATGAAAAACCGTTGTTTTTGAATCAAAAAAATTAACTTATGCAACATCTAATTCCAATATTAATCTCTCAAATTGATGAACATTCTTTTTAGTGTAATTTTAAATATAATTGAGATGTTCTCACTGAAATGAAAGAGTTCAATTTAAGAGTCCGAGTCTATTTGAGACTAGCTATTGTCATGATGGCAGAAAAATTCTGTCTGATGTTTTTTCTTAGACAGTACTTATAAACGCATAACCTTAAGATTTTTCTCGTTATAGGATAGCCAATATCTGCTAAGCGTTTAATTCGACTACACAATTCTTCGTTCTGTACTGTCGTTAGAGCATATGGTCGACTCATTTTCCTCTTTTCGGATATGTTTTGTTTGACATATGGTTGAAATGTTCGACGAGGTGTCTTATATATAGTCGAAGCCATCTTCTGCGATAACTCACCTTTCTTGACCTGCTCCAAAGCTTGAGCTGGATTTTCTTTCGACCATGTTTGGCGGATATTTACCATGAATGGGTTGATTGTAGCAGCTGGAACAAGAAAATAGGGGTGGCGCATATTGGGTATATTTGATAAAAATATCGAAGAGCTATTGAAACGGTTGATAAAAAGGGCGTAAGATGAAAAAAAAAATTGGATGATGTAGATGGGATGTCAAGGAATCGAACGATATATCGCTCGATTTTTTTGGCCTAGTTTAAGGGTATTAAAAAAATTTGCACTTACCTGAGCGAAATTAGATCGAGAATGAAAATTGGCGAAAAAATGTATAAAACGAGCTCTAACAAGTAGGTGTAAGGGTTCCCGATCGGTGAAAATGTTTTCTTTCCTCATTATTTAGCATTGCCGACAAGATTCTGTGCCGTGGCGATACTCTAGACGCGCGTATATATGAAATACGAAGGGTGGCGCATATTGGGTCCTGGCGCATATTGGGTACACCTACCTTAGTTGATCTTGATCGCAATTTCATTCATTTACAAATTGGATCATTTGAAATACTAATAACTTTCTTCTTTTCAATTGAAAATAAAGAGTATTTCTAAATCGGATCCTTACCGCCTGGTTGACACTTTCTTTCCCACCAGGAAACCACCTTACATTTGCATCGTCTATTCCACTAAAACTTTTTGAGATAGTTTTTCGGTGTCCAAACAAGTGAAAATTGTAGTCTTTCGATCTGATATTTTGATTTGTCCGCGGTATGTATCAACTGATCATTGATATTGAATGAATATAATGTATATGTACGTAAAATATCATGCGTATATAGATATACATTGTTTATATGGAAATATGGCAATATCTCGGGGAAATTGAGACGTTAGGATGAATGGCCGTACTTTCTAAATTTTGTACAGTGAAATTCCACTGTAATGTCAGTGTGTATTCATTATTATTCAAGTCGAAGGGCTTCTCCATGAGTACTTAGTACTCCATGATACTATAAATAATGGTATTCGACGTTTTTATCTCATTAGAATGATCTCATTGTGTTTTGATAGAGCGTCCTAATCTGAGGAATAACTCTTGGTCGATATTGAGAAGAATAAAGAGTAATGTATACATCCCTCCCATGCCCTCAGTACTCCTTCTGAGAGTAAGAAATTTCTCGATGCAAGTGGTTTTGACAATTCCACTATTCACCACTGGAAAATAACAGTCAGTCCAGTGAAAATTCACTTCATGACTGGTGAAAGATGAAAAGATCAATATAAGGTCATATGTATAATCGAAATATAGAAACGCTTCTTTAAATCCATATGTTTTTGATAATTCTACTGAACGATGGCTACATATTTGATCTGTTTTTCTTTGCAATAATCTGAAAAATTGCAAACGAATAGTCATTTCCTCATATCACAAAGATAAGTGTTGGGTTTTTATGCTACTATCAACGATTCTTCGAATTAACTTCCAATTCGAAATAAATTTGACACTTCAAATTCCTTATCAAAAATCGAACGAGAAAAACGTGAAAAATGAGTATTTTTACGGAAACGAGGTCCACACTAGACTGATAACATTTATCAGAGTCGTTGCATTTTATCCACACAGTCGCTTCAGTCCCGCGAAGATTTCATTTACATTGTACATGTATATTTCTCTCAAGTGATAAGTAATGTTGGCAGTAAAAGCTAATCTTGAAAACCTTTGAATGTTTTTTACAGATTAGTGCAGTAATACTAGAGTTGGGCTTGAATTGTCCGATCTATATAAATAATAACATTAGAAGGAGGAATGTCTCCCAGACAAGTGTGGACCTGAACTCTCCCATTAATTTTCCTCCCAAGAGGGAAAGGGTTGGATAAGTGGATCATTCAAAATTTCGGATAGTCTCGTTATCAGCTTATCAACGTGTGCTTTCATTCTCTCGCTTGTTTTCCTTTTAGCTGGGCAAAGTACACAATCGAACGACAAAGTGCGCTTGACCCCTCGTCATAAAGCGTCGCCAAGTCGTCGATATCGCGCTCGCGCACGACTTCGATTGTCCGATGCATCCTCGCCTTTTACGTGTCAAGCACCCGAGCAAAAAAAATAACACGCGAGGGGCGGCAAAAATAGTCGCGGCGAGTGCAGAGAATGTGCCCGGCCGAAGATAAAGGAAGATCCTGACAGATGAATAAATGAAAGGCAAACGAGAGACAAACACGAAGAAGAAAAAAAAAGAAAAGATGCGAGTACGAGGGGGAAACAAAGGGTGTGAAGCACGCCTGGAACGAAGGGAAAATCAAAAATATTCGCCATGAAATTGCTGCAGGTTGTTTTTTACATTGTTAACGACGAATCTGCAAGTTCTACAACGATTCAATGTCAAAACGATTAGTTACCTAAAAATAATACTAAAACTCATACTTGCTAGGAATAATGTGAGAATTAGGACAGCATTGCTGCCGAGAAAATAAAAACAAGCATAATAGGGGAGAGAGGGGCAGGTTTTCAGTAGGACAGGTAAGTTGGCAAATTATGAATATCTTCTGATACAAGCTACCAGTACAGATAACGCTTACTGCAATTTGTGCACACTGTTAGGATACATTCTTGTCCTTAGAACCATATGTCCAGCACTGCTTATAGAGGAAAATGGAATTCTGCCTACCTGCCCCCTTGTCTGCCATTTGAAAAAGAGCATAGCGTACTCGAGAGGATGCTCTTATTAGCTCGACCATGATTCATCTACGAATGCGCCGAGCGGAAGTGAAAAATTTGAATGAACGCAATAAAGCTTGGATGCTGGCGATTGGCAAACGAATTCTGATGTCAAAACGATTCCAATCTCGGCCTGGCCAACAATCCAAATTCTCCTTGGCTGCATGCACAATCGGAGATGAAAGGCCGTGCTACATCGCGGCGCGGCCCTAATAAATCGCGTGGCGCAATAAAGATTCGCGCCCTCGCAGAGCCATAAATTCAGCTTCGAGTCGAAATTAAAACGCGCGGAAGTGAGGGCAACGGCGAAGTAGCGCGAGGAGAGGCAACAGAAAAACAGCTGCGCCGCGCCGGTGAAAAATAAAGCAAGGCACGCGCGGGAGGACGCGGGTATCCTTGCCGTGGAAAAATGCCTGATTCATCGCGGCAATAACGCGCGTCACGAGCCGATATTTATTTCGCCTAAGTTTGGCTTATCGCTCGCGCGCGCTCGAGCTAATCCGATTTTTATCGGCGGCGCCCCGAGACCGGAGGACACGCGAAAAATGGAAAGACGCGCGCGTCGATAATCTGGCGTGCGCGCGTAGCCTTGGGCAGAGCCGATGAAATAGGGAGGCAAAAAAGCCCCGGCCAATTGGAGGATGGCGCGCGCGAGCGTTAGCCGAAGATATGCGCGGCTCCGCTGCCGCGCTCGTTATCGCGAAAAAAAGTTCGGCGCTGCACTTTGAGATTGCGCGATCGCGCCGATCCGATACACGAGAGCGAGAGAGAGAGAGAGACAGAGGCCGGCCACGATTTTCTGCCACAGAGATAGTGGGACGCGGGCCGATTCCTCTAGGTTTGCCTTTGAGCTCTCGGGCGCAATTGCTGGTTTCGACGAGCTTTGGTATTTGCCCGTGATTAGATGAATCAGCCGATACACCCAGTCAATGTCTTTTTAATTCTTTGGCGAATTCCTTTTCTCACGTGCTCGCGTGGAAACCGCGAATACACACCTCGAACCCAGCAGCGAACGTTCGATTGTTCGTTTGTATTTTGCTTTTAAATAAAGGCCGAAATAATTTGAAAATCAAAAAACTGGCTTGTGTTGCATCGAGCTACGTACAGATGCGAAAATGAATAGCGTTGCGACAGAGCTTGGTTACTAGGACCAATGAAATTGAGCACACGACTGGTAGCCGCGGTCTCAAAGTTAAACTAGTATTTCAGGTAACTTTTTTTTATATGTATCATAAAACGCATGAGCTTGACTATGATAAAAAGTGAATTTACAATTTAGAACTTGGCATTTAGTCGTCGAATGACAACTCAAATGTACAATTAGCGCGACTTTCGCAATGATACATCGGGACCTATTTTGCTTGGCGGATATTTTAATTGATTCAAATGAAACCTCGGGAATTCCATGAGGCCGAGTTCGCGGGAGCACGAGTCGCAAGACAAACGTTTCCAGGCAATCACGACCAGTGAATTGCCGAGAAAATGAGATCAAATATTAAAACGCACATTGTGCAATGACATCAGAAAAAGCGTAGGCAGTTAAAAATTCTCAAATCGCTCGGGAAACGACCTTACTAGAGAAAATTAATTCTTGCATTCCTCTGTATCCGCGTGACTCCGAGCTATAGTCACTCGTCGCGCGATAGTAATTCATTCTCGGTGTATAAGCGCTCAAAACCTTCGATCTTGAAAAATAGTTTGCTCGCAACGAAAACGTTAAATTTTTTCCCCGTTGCCAGGAGCTGCAAGGTTACAGTTCAGGTTCAGCTATTTCAAGCATCGAAAAAGCATCGATTCACATGCATATTGAATTGGAAATTCCTCACCGACGCAGCTTGTTTACAGGATGTACATTTCCTACATTGGATAGAAAAGGAATGGCTTGAAATTTTCATGTACGATGTATGTGATTGAAATTGTTTGTTTAAAATTTCTATCCTCTATTGAAGATTCGATTGTACGGGCGTAAAGATCACTCACATCGATAGTTGAAAGCCATTAGCTTTGCTGAATATTTTTGTTTTATAACCGCTTCTACGAAAATTCAAAAGTGATTACATGATAAAAATGATGACGCGCCAGATACTTCAAAATGTATCCGTGTTTCACAAGAATTTCGCAAGAATTTTCAGATTATCTGCTGGTGCTAAATAAGAAGCCTAACACACTTCATTTCTAAATCGAAGGTCATTTCGCTTCGAAAAACAAGCAATAAAACATAAAATTGGCGTGTTTATTTTCCTTCATAAGCCTAGTTTTAAAATGCGAGAATAATACAACTTTGGTTTTAAAACGAAGCCCCTTGAATCGCGTTATAAAACAAAATGTTTGATTGTCCAAGGAAGCATTGTTCATCGAGTCGAATCAAAAACGTATCGGTATAAATTATGCAATGCTCGCGCGAAAAAGTCTCGGACACTGTACGCATTAGAGAGAGAGAGAAAGAGAGAGAGAAAGACACTCTGCACAGGACGTAGTAGATGGAAAAATCCATTTGATATGTCAACCTAAATACATAAATTATTCACCACATTCTCTCTGTGTAGCTGAAAATTTGCCTCCGAAACTCTCGACACTCGACAAATAAACCGCGTGAAATCTTGGAAGAGCAGAGAATTCACCGAAATGGCCGGCCTCCGAGCGATCCTTTGGCTCCGCGGCTTGGACTCGTTTTCATCTCGGAATCATCAGCTCGCGCTCGCGCTCACGCATCCAACACGTTCGCATGTACGTACGGGCGTATGTGTGTGTGTGTGTGTGTGTGTGTGTGTGTGCCTAGCGCGAAAAGTCGAGACTTGCGTAACAAGATGGACGCGCGCGGTTTCCGTGTGCCTTTCACGCTGCAAGGCCAGCTCGCGCGCGCGCGCGGCAGCAGCTAGTCGTGGGACCGCAAGGGTGCGTTTGCACGCGAGCGGGATTCCGTCGTGCATCGACACAAATGCATACGTATATATATGGGCGCAACTCCCAGCTGGATCTGGAGCGCGGCGTGTGTGTGTGTGGCGCGCTCGCGAGCGAGTGCAACTGCTTATGGCCGGCTAGTGGGTGTGAAGGGACTCGAGACGGATTTGTTATCTCATTATCCGACGTTGCAAATGATCGGGAGCAAAAGACCCCACGCACGATCGACGAATCAACTGTTTCGAGTCACGAGGAAATATCGCGTCGGATTTGGTTCGGAGACAACCACCGGAATGATCCAACAGTCGAGCATTTTTTGACCCGCTCACTTCTCCTCGCGTGCTGGTGTATATATAAGCAGCCACTCGAGGTTGGCCAAGATGACGGAGAGGGAAAGACGAAGAGGGTGAAATGGGGGGAATCAAGCCACCATCGCTGCCGAGAGTCGGCTAGAAAAAAAAACAATCAAACATGGCCGCCCCGGCGAATGAAATTCTGAGGAGGGAGCCATTCTTTGAAATGTAAATGATCTAGGTGGGGACTCGCGTATCGTTGAGAGCCGCGCGCAAATGATATTCATCAGCTTTTGGGCGTCTCTACATATTCTCCGCTGCGCAAAGGGGTTTCTCCCTTCGCCGCGCACTCCAAACCAGTTATGCCGCGCGTCGAATGGCATACGTATCTCCTTACGCGCTAATGCAGCTCCATACCAAACGCAATAAATAATTTCCAATGCTGCCAATTAATTTTGGAGGAATTTTTAATTAGCCCTCGCTGTTTACCGCAAACTGATTTATACCGACGGCCGAGCTAGTGCGTTTTTCCCCTCGCGCGTATGCTGTTACTTCGAACTGCAGTATACGGTGCCGCTGGTAACACA
This sequence comes from Aphelinus atriplicis, assembly GCA_020882685.1. Taxonomy (NCBI): domain Eukaryota; kingdom Metazoa; phylum Arthropoda; class Insecta; order Hymenoptera; family Aphelinidae; genus Aphelinus; species Aphelinus atriplicis. Next base: position 36,918,786 of record CM037076.1, on the reverse strand, counting down.
CACACACACACACACACACACACACACACACACACACACACACACACACACACACACACACACACACACACACGAACAATGAATAATTGCCGCGAGCCAATGAAAATAGGATATCAGAACGAGTTAACGCTAATTCGAATTAATTATTCGTGATAATTGACTCGCGAGCGATTCGAGGAATTCGAGGCACAACCTTCGGAAATCATTCGGACAGCAGGCGCAGAGAAATGATCACGTACGCAGGCTCGAGCTAGCATATAAAATCGCGGTCGTCACGTTTTTCTCGGGTGGCACGGCCCAGCCCGTCGCGGAACCTGGCCCGTGAACCGCACGCCGATCGTGAGACTGAGACGCGGACGCGGACAAAAAAAAGCCCTCGATCATATATACGTGCGCACGCGAGTCACCAATAGAATACCTCCCATCCGAGACATTATGTGCAGCGCGGTGTTGGTTTCTTTTCCTTTACGTACTGCATTATCCGTTCCGTAATTCGAATTGGGGCCTTCGTTGCTTTGCGTATGGTTTTCAAATCCATAAAACAGTATTTCGATTACATTGTTGTCATGGAAAAATAATGTTTTTGTGAAAGTAACGAGTTTTCAACAATTATGAACTGGGTTTCGAATCGATCGCTTTCAAAGTAAATGTGAATATGATTCTAATTGATAATTCGAAACTGTTATCTATTCATAGATAATTGTCTGCAAAACCATTTTTATTTTCAACTGAATAGTTCCCAAGTTTTTCTTTCACTTATACAGTCATTCAATTTTCGGAACTTTAAATTTTTTGCACGGTAATGCCCACCATAGAATCAAGATGTTTTAAACGAAAGTAGGTAAGAAAAGGAGCGCACCAGAGATCGAAAAAGAAGATTCGAATTTGTGTTGAACGATCATGACTGATGAAATTAAGCGTGATGATAAATCTTCGTTGCTACAGGATTACAGCTCGATCGATTCCATTATCACCTCTCGCTTACCTTTAAGCATTTCCCGCGAGGTTGAGATCTTTATTCTTGCTAGTATGCGGATGGAGTGGGAGAACCTGATTTGAGCAACCGAGGGACTGCCTTGACGTGGAAGTGTTATTACTTTGCTCAAGTAGGTTTCGGATATAGCGCTATTCCATGCCGATGACTTTCATTTTCTCTAATCCAAACTCATGAGCAGACGTTGGAATTTTAAAAGTATCTAGCCCAAGTTGAAACTGCTGTAATTCGGTAGTGACTTATTCAATTAAACCGGGCTCTGTTTTTCACACTCTTCCATTTATGGTCGGCTCTGTCGAGCCTCGAATGATCAATGTTTATTCTCCATTTCCCGTTACGAAACAATCAATTGACCTATTAGTAAGAGATCCGAAAGATAAATTCGTATCGACTATACTTTACTCAGCTCGCGCGCAAGATAACGTATAATGTTTATCGCGAAATATCCACAAATGCAGATTCATATTGTCACGATCGATTAAGTTTTTAATTGTTAAACACTATCAGTTTTGTTGCAGAATCGATGATGATTATCTATTGCAGATTATTCGTTTGATTCCTTGAAAAGTCATTCGGCATATCTAATCTTCCAAATGACATCAAGACGCAGAAGTACTCGAGAGTTTAAAAACTATTTATAGTAAGCTTGAAATTCATTTATCGGGACAAAAACTATCTAGTCTCAGGAAAATTTTCAAAATATAAATGACCTGATATTTTCCACCGAGTAAATGGAATAGCTAAACAAACTCACGGTAAATCCTTTCGAAAATCTCCGAGAATCCAATAAATTCCCGATTACGAGCCTTTGCTTAGCGAAATAATCATTGCTATAACCCTCCGAGTAAATGGAGAGAACGTTAGTCCATAAGCGCGCGCGTGATCTTAAACAAACAAGACGATTTCCTTCACAATGCGCCAATGAAGTAGGAAATAATAGGCTTGCGCCTATCTGTTTTTCTCTCGGGTGAGCGTTGCTCAAATGTCAAAGCTGCGCAATAGTAATAATTCATCAAATGCTCCGCTGGAAAAACGGGCTTACAGTAATTGATTCCTTCGACGTAGCAAAAAAACTCATGCATGTTTTTCCCCGGGCTAATGACAATTTTCCTGAAGGAATACGACATTGTAACTATCTTTCTCCTCCTCTCTCTCTCTTTGGAATGGCCTACCTCATACAATTCGAGCCGACTTCATGCGTCCCTCTTTCAAGCCAGCTCTCCTCAGATTTTTAATGCACGATCGTTCTGGCGACTGAACTGCTATGCTGTGATATTTTTGTGATCATTTTACTTATTCATTGTAATTTTACATATGTCATTGTCATTGTTGTATACGTTAGGATATAACATATTGTTCATTAGTTTTTAAGTATTTTATGTGTTTTTGTTCTTTGTTTTTTCCTATTTTTATTTTTATTTTTATTCTTTTTTTTTCTCTTTGCGCAGTAATTTTTAATCTGATGGCGTACCATCGATCTTGTGAAGCGTTATTTTTCTTTACTTCGTAACTACATTGTATGCGCACTGACCAACTTGGACCTTGAGTCCCTGGTCAATTTTTTTAATAATAAAGGCCCAATCAATCAATTTCTCTCTCTCTCTCTCTCTCTCTCTCTCTCTCTCTCTCTCTCTCTCTCTCTCTCTCTCTCTCTTTTTTCCATTTACTAAACACACGAACACACACATACACGCACACACACATACATGCATCCTTCGAGGGCGAATGCACTAGCTGAGAGTAAGAGAACGCGGACACCTCTTACTTTCATTATTCGATATCCTCGGTTCCATTCACGTTTTCATTCAGCGTCTTATACGCGGGAGGTATAGTGCGCACCTAGGATACTGTAAGTCACGCTTGAACTTTTTTCGCGGTCGCTTTCTGCCCGGATAATGGCTTTCGTTTCGCGAAGAAGCGTGGAAAAACGGAGGCTTGCCTAAACTCAATGTTATTGTGAATATTAGGGGCAAAAAATTCGAGAATGTGAGAATGTATATAGCTCAGAAATCAGTTTAAGATTTCTATAGCTCTACCCAATCATCGTATCGTAGGCGTTTCTTATCAAGTTCAACAATTCAGTATTCAAGTTGTACGGGCAGTGTTTTAATTTAATACAAAAAGGTACATTTTTTTCGATTTATTTACAAAATACTCCTAACCATTGAGAAAAAGGATACGGGAACGAAGATAACGTGCAGCAGTTGCAGAAACACAAGAGGAGATGCAAACATGTTTGATATCTAAAATATATGAATATATGAAAACGTTTTCGAATAAAAATAGCGATATTTGTTCAACGACTATGAAAAAGCCAATATTAAATCTGCAATGTTAAAATGACAAACACGATGATCAAGAGCGTGTGTTTCGTAGACAAATTATATCATTACCACTTCAACATAATTAAGGACTACTTTGGGTTCCGTAAACCAAAATCATCGCCAACTTATTCGTTATTCATTTATTGATTTTTCATCTCAGCAATTCCTTTTTCTGCTTTGATGATTTCAATCGTAATACGGATTTCAATCATCAGAAACCCAACTCTCGTGTTGAAACGAAATCAACCAACATCTGAAATCCACCAAAATGTTCTAAAAACATTAGCTCGGCTGTGATATAGATTAATCATTATTTTGACTCGATTCGGCCTGGCAGTACTGAATATTGCGCCCAGCTCGCGGGAATCATGTCAGAGCGGGCTCGGGCCGAAAAGCCGGCACTTTTTCTCGGCTGCCCCGCGTCCTAGCGGACAACCGAACCAGCCAGAAACCGTTCCACCTAGGAAAACCACGTCCCCCTTCTTTCTCATATGTACATGAATATACTCTTCTCCTCCCCTTGTATTTTTCGTACGCCCCTCTTCTCTCTCACTCTCCCTCTCTCTCTCTCTCTGTCTCTCTCGCTCCTTGCACGCATTGCTCGCGCGGTTATTTTCGAACGCACACACAAAGACAATTACCGCGGCGCGCTATTGCATCGGCGGTGCATATACACCATCTGGCGCTCCATGTGCACGCATTCTCTCTCTCTCTCTCTCTTGGGCGACGCCGCGCCGCCGCGAGCGAGTCCCGACCGTTTTGTGCGCCGCAGCTCGCATGCAATTTTGACATTTTTCTTCGTACGCTTGCCGATTGCTTGCCCAGTCTCTCTATGTGTGCGTAGCAAAGAAAATAATAAAAAAAGAGGGTCGCGCTCACTCTCTCCCTCTTTCTCTCTCTATCTCTGTCTGACGATCGTGTCAGTACTTCCGTTCACTGCGCGATGACTGTGTCTCGCTCACTGACGATCATTATTCTTTTTTTTTGTGCCCGCGCGCTCGCGCCGATGATGATGATGTTTGCCTTGCTCGTTTCGTCCCTACTGCAGTCGGTTCGATTTTTCCGAGTAAATGCACATATTTCATCCACGTGCGCACAGCGAAACTACAATTTTTCCATCATTATTTATGCCAAATATGTCAACCGTACACGTTACAATATTTTTGTCGCCTCTGCGTAGAGACGCGTCGGTGACGAATGCATCCCACGTGTTTGTTTAAACGATTCTGAATGTCAATGCGTGTTTATATTGACTCGAAACAATATCGTATGAAAGTCATCAAACGAAAAGATTGTCAAAAACATACACTATTTGAATCAAGTGATTGATCTGCGCATACGCTACACTAGTTTTACGCTCACCCATCGATTTTCTTGAAAAGAAATACGCGTGTAAATTAGAAAATTGTCGAGATACCAGCATTGTGCCGATGATGAATCCGCTTACGTTATTTTTGAAATGTCGAGATTGAAACATATGTGGAAGTTTGATGGACGTGAGTTAAATTACTATGGGAAAATCGTGAAAGAATAGTAGTAAAGGCTAAACGAGTCGATGCTCTTCACGAAAATCGTAGCACGTTTCAACTTTTTCCCAGGTATATTCATTGTCTTCATACGTAGTTGCAAACTATTCGACTATATATATAACAATTAGCATGTCTATTTGAATATGCCCGATGTGGAAACTTTGAGCGAGTTCACAAGAAGTGAAGTCCAAACTCTAAATTCAAATCGCATTTAATCGAGAATTCGATTGATTGACGTTGGGTAGTAGACAAAGTACATTGATCCGGTGGGAAATAATAAAGAAGAACGATTCCGCGAGACGATTGCGAAATTTTTCCAACTAGGTGCAACAGCCTCTTGCGAAAATGCGCTCGACTGGCCTGAAAAAATACTGCACTCTGATAGCGCTTGTTCGCGCGGGTTATTCTTTCTCTCTCGCTCGCTCGCTCACTCGCTCGTTTTCGTTCACGTGATAAAAGGGGCGATTTGTCGCTGTTTGCGCGACGCGATAGCGATGAGGTAAAAATGAGGTTGAAATTGCAAAATCCCTCGCGCAAGCCGATTCGACGTATCGAGGAGGAAGCGCCGAAATCGCTCCGACAAAGATAACGCGCACACATACGAATAGGTGCCCCCCCTCCCCCCCCCACCGAACGTTTGCTCTGTCTATGTGCTGTACGATGCGATCGAGCCGAACGACGAACGAATAGACGCGGAGAAAAGGGAGAAAAATAGCAAGTGCGTGTACGTACGGGCGTAATCCGGCATGCTTATATACACTTCCATCCGGTTGATGGAAACATTTTGCTCCGGCAATGATTCGGCATTGGATCCGTCACGTATTCGGTCGCGATATTTACAAAAGGTTTTAGTCTAATATTTGTCGGAGCTGCGTGCACTTTTATTGGAAAAAACGTTGTTTTGCATTTCGTCGATTTGCAGTTGAGCTCAGAGATTTTACAATTTCTGTAAATAAGAATTGTACAACTATCCAGATTCGCGTCATTCGAGTTTTGAATTTCAAATGAAAATGAATTCAATTCGATTGACATTCGATTGGCACTCAAGTTCAAAAGGGAAAAAATATGAGAGAATGAAAAACAAAATAGAGACGTATATGATTCGGTTCGTCGAAGAGAAACGTATAGTGTTGAAACTCGTGTGGGCCGTCCTCGCGTTTTACATAATTTTATCGAAACTACCTGCATCAATGTCGACGATATTGCTAATTCAAAAGAACAATTGAGACGCACCGAGCTTAAGCTCGGGCAGAGAATGCATTTTGAGAAAACGCATAGGCAACAATAGGTTGGGAGTAACCGAAAACCCATTGAACGGATAACCAACCGGTGAAAACACAAACACAGTGCATAGCGCGGCGAAAAAAATAGCCAGCTCGTCGTTGCCCCTCGGAATCATTCGAACATTGCCAAACGCGGCCAAACAATCAAGCCAATCGTCAAAAAAAGAAGAAAAAAAAACCCATCCGACGGGATTGCATTTTCGATAGGCGCCTCGCGTCTGTGCAAACGGCGATAGCCGTGTTTACACAATAAAATTTTGTTGTTGCGAGCGCGGGCGCGCGCGTCGCTGGGCGCAGTGGCGATGACGGTGGCGGCGACGCGCCTCGAATGTGCATCAGAGCAGCGGTCATTGCACCGACGGGCCCGGCTCTTCTCTCTCTCTCTCTCTCTGTCTCTCTCTCTCTCTCTCTCTCTCTGTCAATGAGGAGCGCGAACTCGGAGCAGCGCCGCAGAGGAGAAAGAGTGCGCGCATGTGCGCCCGCTATAATTTCGATCAATTAATCAAAGACAGTGTGCTGAGCCGAGGGCTGCGGACGTTGAGCTCGAGTAGCCTGCCCGAGAGCTAGGCGATCAAATTTTCATTCGCTTTTTGCTGTATAGCCTCTGTCGGGGCTTGGTTCTTCTACGCCAGCTCGCGGTGTGTGTTTCGGATTTCGGATATGATATTTGCTCTTTTATTACCGCGTCCCTCGCGTTGATTGCGCGAGAGACTTTGGACGGATGGCCATTATACTTTGCGCAAATATAACCCAACTATAGTTTTTCCCTCTCGAGAGGAAGTTGATTCTTTACTCTCGCCGGCAAATCCGCGGGGATCCCATTTGAATATTGGAAATTCACGAGGAGACTGGCGTTGAATAGATATCAATGAGTAATTCACTTCGTCATAATAATAATTGCAGTCGAGGAAATTTCAAATCTTCATTCATACAAATTTAGAATATGCTCTCTACGAAAAATACGAATTGATAGTAAAATAAAACGGAGGACTGAATAATGAAGAGTCGCAGGAGGGATATGGATGGAACTCCAATTTCCTCCTCGATTAAATTAGTCCCACTTCCTCCATCAAAAATATATGATCCCATTATATACTACTTCGACCCAATGATAATTGTGATTCGATGAATAGACTTTGAGGAATTTATGCATCTCAGTTAAGAAGAAAGAACTGTGAATTGACAGTCTCGACAATGGCTGGTTAGAGTATGTAAAAATTGTATAGAATGTAATTTGAAAATCAAGCTACCTCGATTCTGTCCACTTTTCGGGGAGACAATTCCATCACTAAATTCATCTCTCTAGATACAGATAGGGCAGAATATCCTTTGAGCAGAATAATTCACAGAATATTGACTAACCAGACTTGTGGCTACGTTATTTTTTTCCGAGAAAACTCGCATCGCTAATCAATCGATAAGTTTCTCTCGCGAAATGAATTTCCCCTTCAAACGTACATTCACCCTACCTTTATTACTCGCGAAATGTTTAATACCGTCCCCTCAATGATTTCCTCATGGCGTTGCTATAATACGAGAAGCTCGAGAATAAAACAAGCATACGCGCTATTGACAATAAAATGGATTTGAATGAAAATATGGTTGGAAATAATGGCTCGTTGATTAAGCCAACACTGGCAAACGACACTTGGCGGAGTTTAATCAACTCGTCGATATCTCGCGACTAGCGTCTGCGAATTCACGCGAATAACGAGAGCAGCGGTGAATAACGAGCTCGAGGGTGCCTACGAAACGACGCGCCTATGCATCAAAAGCTGCCAAAAGCAAAAACAAACCGCGGGATAGAAAGGGGCGAGAACGAGGCGGGGGGAAAAAGAGAAGTGTGCATCCTCCACCTTGAATTACGGCTCATTACCTCGGTCGGGAGGCTCTTACTCGCGGCCGCCCAAATCGAGGGGCTAACAAGCGCTGCCGAATGAAAGAGCGAACGACGCGAGCGCGCATGTACATATATATATGAAGAGCGAGAGCGAGAGGGAGAGAGGGAGAGAGTGCAAATACTCGTCGAGTCTCGTGCGCGCCAGCGAGAAAGCAACAAAAAGAGGAAGTCGAAACTGCAGCGGCGCGCCGGCCTTGACTGGTGGAGGCCACTGCACGCGCTGCCGAATGTGCAGCGGCTCGTGGGTGGGGGTATAGCCCGGCCGCGACCCCGACCTTGCACCGCACTCTCGTTTTCGTTAATAACCCGGCGCGCCAGCTCGAGCGCCTGTATATGTACGTATATACCGTCTTTTTTTTCGGCGCGCCCACTGGCCTCGTGAACTGGCCTACATTTTTTCGCCCGGCGCTTTTTTACGCTCGCGCGCAACGCCGCGCACCGATATGCAGTTTTTCGGAGCCGGACGTGACGCGGCCCGTGGCGGTGCGATTATTCCAAGGAGACAATGCACGGCCACGCTCTCGAGTTATATTGCGTGCGAGAGCTGATTATGGGGTGCGCGAGGAAGGATACACGACGATTTTCGGCTGAGCGAGACAAGGTCGCCGCGGGCGAGATCGGCATCGCTCGAGGTTAATTCGCGCGCGCGCGAGTTTGTCTTTGTCGACAAATGCTCGCCAGAGGAATGTTGATTTTTCCCGAATGAAGCGATGGCTGCATTTATAGTAGCGAGTGACCGAGTGGGGGTCAAACTCATCGAAACTTTTCATTATTCAAATTTGCACAAGGATCTCAAATTCAACGGCCAGTACTCGAGGCCTTTGTACTCGACGGTATTCACATTTTCGGGTGGATAATTCAGCCGAGCCCGGTCGAATGTGTCACGCAAAAGTAATTCAACCGACTCGGCCGCTCGAGTGTGGTTCACTTTTCCTCAACGCACAATTGTAAATACGTCATAGACGCGCATTACGAATCCGATTGTACGCGTCCAACAGTCAGCTGTCATGCACTGCACTGAAACAAGAACGCGCGACATTATGTAAATAAACAAAAGTTGCCGCTCGCGCGCGCGCACACACATTGCCGCATCGAGTCGCGCATGAATTATGCAAAATCGCGCGGATGATTCACGGGTGCAGAAACAAAACGTTTCAATCCCTCGCAGCAGCCGAGCGCTGCACTTTGTCCCATACGAAACTCTCGTCACTGCATAGCCGAGAGAGCCCATAGCCACTGGCTGTCTTCCGTCGTCGAATCGGCTTCCGGTGCGGCACAAGCGCTCGCTCGCGAGCGCGAGACAATATTATAAGCCCGCATTGACTGAGCTCGCATTACAGAGCCGATGTACCGGGAGCGCGAGCATTTTATTTGCAAATCACACGCTCGCTTGGCCGGCAAAGCGATCGCCAGAAAGGCTTTTCGCTGCGCTGCTCCACTTCTCGCTCGCTCGCTCGCTCACTCGCGCTCAGTCCTCCGCTTTTTTCTCTCCAAGCTATTTCGGAACTTATTGTGGAGAGGAGCCCGATAAATTTGCGTTCGCTTGCGCTAAATACATCGCGCGCCCGATTTACGCTTATTTTGCATCCTCAAATATGGATAAGCTCACGGATGCAGAAGCTCGCCGCTGCTGCTGGTCTTTTTGCACCATTTTCCTGCGATTTTTCTCTCTTTTAATTCACTGCGGCTTGTTCGTCCAATTTTTTTCCTCCTTCTTCATTTTATATACGCTCCGCTCGCCGCCCCTGCCTGTGTTTGACACTTTCTTTCGGTGACCTAATTAGATGCATTTATGCACTTCGGGGATCCACTGAATATATACTTGCTCTTTATACAACATCTAAAATGGGAGTAACTTTTTATCAATTATTCATTATTTTCTCAGGAAGCAAGTAATTTATAATCACTGTACAAGCTCTGAGAATCTATTCACACGATGCAATGGCTAACGCTTTTAATTTTCTTTCGAATTTCTATGGGTCAGAAAATCGTTTTAATTCGTTAGAAATACGAGTCTGGCTCTACTTGAAAGGTAAAACTCATTTCGAGTGTCAAAGCTATTCAAAGGTTTGAGACGTCGTTCTTCAATGACTTAATTGAGGTATTTGGTAAGTATTTCAATATACATTCAAACGTGGAGACACGCCTGCGGGCATCATTGGTTAGAAAATTGCATAACAACCCTAGATAGCCTCAACTTGTAATATATGACCATAGAATTTTCAATACATAAATTGTCCGATGAAGCCGGCTGTCTAATATGAAACAAATTTTTCAATTTTTCTGGATATCTTATGAGATCTGTGTCACAATGATTCACTTGACGACGAGTTCAAAATATTTCTGATGTTCCGAACGAAACTGAATCATTTTTAAACTCTGCTCTACTGATAATGAAAAAAATGCAATCGAACAAAGTGAGATTTGAATCAACAGCCGTTGATCAATATAATTTTCAAAACCTTTTCAAACGTTACTCACAGACAAAACTGCACTGAAAGCAAATCATGAAATTGCAAAGGAGTATTTCACCGGAATGACATTTGCAAAGTAGCGCAGCTAAAAACAAAGCTGGGACTTAATTTTGGATTCGCGACTGTTTTCGCGCCGAACTGCAAAGCGCAATATTCGTCGGGGCAAAATCCAATCCATCGTGCAGTGCAGACTCCTTTGTGGCGGGCTTTAATGCCTCGGCCACGGCGGCGGCGGCGGCTTGCACGAGTTTTAGTCCCCGGAGGGCGAGTGGGCGAAGCTGCGAGACAATGCCCATAGCCCACGAGCTCGGGCGTATTAACAAATAGTAGGCTATCCTATCTCTCTTTCCCTCGCTGTGCCATAGATATACGCAGATCCGGCAAACAGATAAAGAGAAAGAGAGAGAGAAGTCTTGGGATATGTGTATGGGCATGGGTGCAGTGTATGAACTTTCGTCGCGCCACCGCCGCCGCCACGTTTCGAAAATCCTTGGCGCGCAGACTTTGTCCCGCTGCAGTATAATGTGTTTTTGTAAGCGCTCGCTTCACAATGGGGCTTTTTCGACGGCTTTTTATTACACGCGCGATGATGTTTCTTTTTAGGGGAACCGGTGCGATCATTCGCTCCGGCGTCTGGCTGTCACTCCCGAGGATGAATATTTCGAGGATCATTCGAAAATGGGAACTTGTTTTTTTTTTCTTGTAGGGTCGTCACGTTGGACGATGTTGTTCTTCTTATTGTTCCTCGCGACAGAAGCTCTCGGCGGGATTGATTAAAATTGTCATAGTTTTCGTGTTCTGAAAGAGTCGCGCCAACCATCACATCTCAAATTTCAATTACGTGATAAGAGTTATTTTCTCGGATGATTTAGGAAATTCCGATTTAAAAATTGCCAAAACAGTCTTTGGCAATATAGAGAATCATATTAAGAGAATCATATTAACCCGCTACGTTCACTGGGGGGAGTGAAACACTCTGCAACTTTGTAGACATGAAGTGTAACGTTAAAAATCATGTCTGGCGCCATCTGTCATTTTTTCTCGCAAGTGTATCGAGATACACTCGACACACTTTTGTCAAACTTTTGTCAACAACTTTTTGTCAAAAAATGATGAAAAAACGAAAATTTTATGGATCCTCTACATAAAACTAATGAATGGTTAGACAAAACTCGTTGGGTTGTTTGTAGTAGTTGTATAAATTGTTAAGTTGAATTTTTGAGACAAAATCTCAGTTACTTTATAAACATTGAAAGATTTTCTTCGCCGTATCCTCGACCCCGTGTTCGAACCACAACAAGCGCTTCCATTCCATCGAAAGATTACTGGCTTCAACAGTGAAAGAAAATTATGCCCTAAAAAAGCTCTTCCACTGAAGTAGATTTCAGGACTCTAGGACTCTTGAACTTATTAATTCACTGAGAAAACTTGAATTGTGGAAAATTCAGGATTTCTCAAAAATAGAATCTATAGCTACAATTGATATACTCCCATACTCATTTTCTATAAATCCAATTTACATAGACGGGTTATCAAAAAACCGAGACTGTGGAATTATTACAATAGCTCTCCAGGATATTTTGAAAATCACATAACGAATCTGTGTATAAATTGAGAATAAAGAGAAAGACTTTACACGAGCTCCTCTGGATTTGCAGGCTTTTCGGTATCGAATAAAAAGCCTCGAGCTCGGATGGTCAAGCGAGAACTCACAAGAGCGTCTGCTAATTGGCCGTTACGCTCGATAAAACCTCGACTCTCACACGTTGTTTCATATTATTGTAATACAGATAATACACGTGCCACGGCGTTGCATATTTGGAGGGCACGCATTTGAATGATTCCCAGCTGTGCTGAAATTAGTGAAGCTTGGCAAATGTACGTGAATTAATAGAATCTCATGGCTGGTGTTGTTGCTTTTTTCTTCTCACGTATACGAGCGAAGCCGGGCTTGAAAGCGCGCGCGCGCGGGCGGGTATACGTGTATATGTATCTGGGAGTGCAGGTAGCTCGCCGGTGTCTGCTTCTCTTCCTCGTTCTCTCTTTAGCATCTCTCAATCGTTCCATCAGATCTCGCTCGACGGCGTAATAATTATCCGCGAGCTCGCTACACATACTCGGTGATTGCACAATTGTTCGCGGCTCGCTCGCTCGCTCGCTCGCGGTATATTGGCATTCCCGAACGGGCGGGAGGGCTGCTCCTCGCGGCAAGATTGGCCGAGCGCGATTCTAACCTCACCGTACGTGTCTTTACCTGTGTGTGTGTGTGTGTGTTTATATAGATATATACACAGCCGAGCGAAGAATGGATCCGCGGGGTGGGATTCATATTCATAGCCAGCGGCCCAGCTGAATATAATGAATTAATAATAAAACGCGCGAGCTCCCACATATACATACAAGCGGCCCATCTCGCGTGCGCGCACCTGTACTCTCTCTCTCTCTCTCTCTCTCTCTCTCTCTCTCGCTCTAGAGCTTCTTCGCTTACAGTGTACGAAACTGTGCGTTATCTGGATAATTGCCGACGCTCGCGCGCGCGTTCTGCGTGTGTACGCTTAAAAGCGCTAACACGGATTCTCTCTGTCTCTCTCTTGCGGGCTCGCGCGCGCGCACCAGCTCCTTGTTCAATCTGTTTATGCGTAATTACGGCGAGCGCGAGCGCGAGCCTGCACTTTTTTCAAATTGCCCCGCTTGATTCCCGATGTTTTAGACGGAAAAATTATTCGAATCGCGCAAAATTAACCCGCCGGCTGTGTGCGCACGTATGTATGTACACACATCCGGGCTTCCTGGTTAGCGTAATAAGAAGGTTCGGCTCTGGCGTGCATCGCCACGAGTACACATGTACATATATGTGAAAGATACGTCGCTGGGCGTGTGACGGCAGTTCCTCTCCCTTCCTCTTTTCGTGCATGTGCACGCGCGAGTTGTCCTCGGCGCGCGCGCGATATCGCTTTATTTTAAATTCTAATAAGCGCCAGCCAGCGTATATGAGAGCTCTTTCATTTTAATAATACATCAACTACAAGGGCTTTTAATTTTACCGCGTGTTGCCGCGCCAGCTCGAATATTATATATACTGTGAAAAACGCTGCACTCGTCGATGCAGTCACCCTTAGCTGCTCCAGCATAATTTGATAATACTAATGTAGCGCAACTGAACAACCGCGCGTTTGAGATGTTTACACCAAGTCCGAGCGGCCGCCCTCTTTCACTTTCATAAATTTGCACGAGCGTATTGTGTATTCTCCCACACTAGAGAGAAAAAATACTGTATGCTTGTGTTGTCGTCGTCGTTGGTGCGAGCTTCTAAAAATAATCGACCCGTACCTCCTTCTACGTCGTGAGTTTGCGCGTGACGAAACAGCCTAGACGCGAGTGAGGCATATTTACCATTTTTCGTCTCCAGCTGGAGAAAAGGGTTGTTAGTAGTCTCGAAGACGCCAAGGAGGAGAAGCAGCCGATTTCTTCCGAGCTGTGACGAAAACAACAGTTCGACGTATTTCTAACATAATACGCATTTCACGCTCCGAGGGATAATTTAAAAACAAATGAGAATAGAAATATCGCAGCGATTAACATAATAATGATTGTTTTCCGGCATTCGAAAAATCACGAACAAAGATGGTATTTGATATACAGATATTATTATTAAGAAATTAATCCGAAACGAGAAGTATTCTAATTATATTGTTCCTTGATAATATCGACAGGGTCAGGCCATTATTAAAAACTGTTCTTTAATTTTGCAGGGAATGTGTGAGCAGTATATGAGGTTGGACAATAAAACAATTCAATTCAGAACACGAACAGACAGTTCGAGCTCTGAAGAGCACAAAACCGTAACAAATTGATTTGTAGCAATTATTTTAATATTGCTCTACATGGGAAATACAATCATGATAAGATTATCAGATAAGGCTAATCATAAATGATCAAAAACGTGCGAGATTTGCATCTTACGGTCATAGACGATTATTAAACTATTGTGTGTAAGCTAATAATGTAATGGTGGAAGAAATCCAGACCAATTTCATAGAGCACATTGTAGTATATAAAAGTGAGTAGATATTAATGGAGCGAGTATCTTACTAACACAATGAAATTACAACTCGAGAGTGGGATTTGAATTTCTTAATGTGAGAATTGGAAAACGGGAAATACCGCATGTAGCGAATTATTTAAAAATCATATGGGGATCATTTGGCATCAATCGGGATGTCAGCAATTGGAAGTATAATTTTCGTGATGAATTGGATCCTGGTATATTCAGCCATCCATTCAGCCATTCACGCAAGGAATAAACTCCATTTCGCGATACGATTCCCAACTTTAATTTTATTCCAAGCTACAATTCCTTAACTACCGCATCCCTCCGATTACTCTTGGGAAACAGATTGACGCGATGAAGAGCAACTGGCAGCGCGGGCGCCTGCGCGAGGACAAGGAAGAAAACTCGGGGAAAAAGACTGTACTTTTACGCTTCGCGAGTTATTCCAAATCAATCGGGCGGGATCGGGAATATTTTTCAAACTGCATACACGCGTCGGTCGGTCGGCAAACACTGCTCGAGTAATAGTATATGCGAGCAGCTCGCGGTTAGCTAACGCCCAGCCGACCAAACTGGCAGCGTAACCGAAGCGCTCGATAACGCATTGGCTGCAGTATCGGCTGGCTGAATTCCTCTGTGCACGTAGCTCGAGAGACGGGGGCTCTCTCAAAAGACGCTCCCCAGACAACCGAGGCCAACGAACTTGGCGCATCTTGTACACAACTCATAACTCACTGTACGAAAATCGGCCGAGGGAAAAGCCGCGGGGGGAAATAATCGCTGGCGAGCGAGCGAGCCAGAGTAGGCGCGTACACAAAGGACAATGAACTTGATTCGCGTTTATCGTGACACGCCTGAGCGGACTGACGTCACGTCACGACGACGACGACGACGACGACGAGCTGCGTCGCCGATGGACAGTTGCACTCGGGCACTCGGTTAATAGTGAGGCGCAGTCGCAGCGAGAGCGAGTCCGCAAAACGATTCTCAACTTGACCCTAATGAGCCGCTATTTGCGAGTGTGTGAGTGCACACGCCCGGGAGTCAGCGCAGATCGCCAAGCGATGAGAACGTAGCCGATGCCTCACGTGGCCGCGCGCGCGCGCGCGCGATTCGACGAAGAGCAGCGCTTCGAGCGCCGACACAGGCTTCAACTTTGATTTGAATTCGCCGCGCTCTCTCGAGTTCTCACGCGCTGTCCGGCCTCGCCAATCGAACGATGAGATTTCGGCGCCCGCTATCGGCTAGCCTTCGGAACTATCGGAAACGCGCACTGGAAACTCATTCGAACAGAACTGCAAAGATACAGAGTGGGGGGAGGGGGCACTAAGTTTTTGTACAGTCGAATGGGATATCTTATGACAGTGGCCGCAACGAGAAAGACTGCATGAGAATTCGCGTGCAGCGCTTGTGGTTTCGCGCGCAGTATACGTATGTATTGACATTGAATCTACTCTATATAAAGTTTCACAAAGATGTTCAGAGGATACTATCTCGGCGGGGCTTTGGCTTTCGCCATCTCTCATGACAGCGCAACGATTCTCGATTTAAAACAGAGCTCTATACACAGTGGCATAGCATAGGGAATAGTTGGGCAGTTGCGATTGCACTATCTGGACGGGTCGGTACTGGGATTCAATGATTATCTATCATAGCAAACGACAATCGTACTGGTGTGATGAAAAATTACACGGACAATATCGAGTTTGGATAAAAAATACATGCACTCAAAAACTTTGATGATGGAAGCGATCGGAAATAAAGATTGATTTGGTCCATGGATCTCCAGATGATTGTGGGGATTGGATTCGATTCTATCGGATAATCCCGATTGCTTTTAGTACCACAGTTTTTCAGTATGGCCGGTTCGGTTTTTGTTGATTCCGAATACAATCGCATTGACCAAGAGGCGAAATGCAGTGAATTTTTCATGGAGGTTTGGTTCAACAGTTCGATCGCTTCTGCGGTATGTAGCCGAACAACAGAATTGACGCGCATACAAAGACTCTCCCACTACGAGTCGAATGGGCAGCTCTATTTAGCAGTAAGCAAACTCCGCCCAGATACCTCGGGCCGATCAATATTTTCGCTGAAAAACGAGTTGCCGTGACACGCACGCGATTTCCCGCTGTTTGGCATACAGCAACTATCGAACCACCAAACACGAGAATATAATTTTCCCATGCCGCGAGCAGATCGCCAAGCCAAATCCTGTACGACCGCTCGTCTCACTGCAGTGTTGGGTCATCGAGAACGCACAGCATATCTCGCGTCGTTGAAACAAAACGCCGCGGAGTATATAGCTGCAGAGAAGCACACGCGCGCCTCGCCGAGAACGATAATTTATTAACTCGCGCGGCTATCCGGGGCTGTAGGTAGTGCGCCAGTTACCGGTCGCTCGGTCGGTCGGTCGGTCGCGCGCTCGCGTCGATTTGCCCGCGGCGACGGTCCCTGCTCGCCTCTCCCACTGTTCCTCTAGCGCGGCTGTTCTCTCTCCGCGAGCTCGCGGTCTTCGCCCCCTCGCGCGCGCAGCCGAATGCATCGCGCGGGCATTCGACCGAGCCGCTCGCTGCGCTTTTCGCAGCTCGAAATCACTCTGTGCACGCTTCGCTGCCCCGCTGCAGTGTATTCCGCGCCGAATGGGCGCGTGCCCCCGCCCGTGTGTGTGCGATCCGCGCATACATATGCATTTATGCGCGCGCTCGTCTGCCTGGCTGTTACTCCTATTCGTCTTTGCATATCCGTGTTTTCGCCCGGCTGCTCGTGTGCGTGCGCGCGACTTACTACATCATACGAGTGCGGATGTATTATCCCAGCGAGATTTGTACGCCTCGAGTTCGATTCGCGTGTGGGTGTGTCCGCAGTACCAACTTTTTCGTGCATTCTCCGCGTGCAGCAAGAGCATGACACGTTTGACATTCGCACATCTGCACGTTAGTCGCTGTACGTGCTGTGTGTGATGCTTCACGGGTCAGGCTGTTTGTGAATTTATGCCAAGTCAAATTGCCAGATAACACGGCTAGATACGCGCGAAATGATTGGCGAAAGAGTAGCGCTTGTGTGCGTGTGTTGCGCGCGAAACAGGAGGCAGCGTGTGTATAGGACGACGGGAAAATACTTTGGACGTGCATTGCGGCCGTAACCTCGTCTTATCCGCGAATGCGGGCGGACGAAGAGTCGCGCGCGAGCGGGCTCTGCAGTGTGTGTGTGTGTGCGCGCGCGCGCTCGTGTTGGGGCAATCGAACGGCGAACTTTTAGTGTACTTAAAACCAGTACCGCTAGTCTCGTGTCGTGTGGTCGATTCGGCTTACTTTTTACGACTCGCCGCGCGGCAGAACGGAAGGCTAAAATTATGTGTACAACTTTTTTACCGGCATCTGATTTTTCTCGTTGAATAATTTAGTGCCAGATAGGCCATTCCGACTTTTTTTTGTCTGCATCGCACTTGTAGCCGTCATCAATATCGATCCTCGCCACTCTCCATTGTTCTCCATTTCCCAGCACGTGAAATATACATATATATATACACACACCACCGCGATGCCATTTGATCTTTTTCATTCGAGTAAACTTTTTCAAATTACATTAGCCCCGGCCGCCGACTTGTTCGCCGGGGAAATTCATCTCGGACGTTTATATAAATTTGAAAAGGATTTTAAAACTTGATCAAACGGTATATTTGTTAAAATCGAGCTTTTCATTTCAATACGTACCTCGTGCCGAGCAATGCTTCATTGAAATTTTAACCAAAGGCAATGTCTTGCAATTAAAAACTTTTTAAAACTCTCTTTCTCCCGCCGACTGTTCCCAACTGTTCGGCCATTGACCATAAAAACTTTCGTCCTAGCCATGGCTGCAGTATATACACACCGAGCTGTGATTCATTTAAAAGCTCTTACCTGCAACTTATTCATCTCAATTTTATCTAGCAACAATAATCCACCCAAGCAAGAATTTATGCTCATTTCAAACGGACAAAGGCTACACTTTTCATTCGTATTTTAAAACGAAATTCCAAGTGTACGGAATGTATTTGTTACACATATCGCAGCATGATTCTCTGTCTAGCTCTTGTATCAAAACTTATGTGTACCTCCCAGTTGAATGAGCACTCGAGTGACTCAATATCTGCGAATGAAACTTGACAATTCATAAAGACAACGCAGAAAATGAATAGCTGTTGGTGAATTTCGAAGATGGTCGAAAGGAAAAAACCTGCCGATTCTCTCTTGGGAAGATCGAGCCGAGAAACATCAGCTGAGAGAATCGAAGCCCATACATCATCTTGCTAACGAGCCTCCGAAGCTTCATTTTCGCCGATGTCGAAGCTATGGGTCGATTAGCGGGCGGTTGGCTGGCGTAACTCAACGACCCACTAAAACCCGGCTCCATACTCCCCGCTCGACGTACGGTTGCATAATGCGCGACGTTGCGGCGCGGCGGCTCGCGCTCACCTCTATATACGCCTTCGAAGATTTCCGATGCGTGGCTCTCTGTCTTTCTCACGCGCCAACGTACTCGCTCGAGACAAGGCCCGTAAAGTCGTTTGGCTGACGTTAACGAGTGGCGTACGGGTTAACGCATGCAGTCGCGTGGGCGGGATGAAGCTGGCCGATTCCCCCCTGTGCCGCGATTCGGAGGAGGCGTCGGCCGCCGAGATTGACGATTCGCGAGAGCCTTGTGAAAATGGGATTGTACAATCGCGATGATTGATGCATAATCGCTTCGATTGTCGGCCGAACGTGCAAATCCAATGGCGGGGGAGCGCGCGTGTGTGTGCGCGGACGTTCCGACGCTTCGGGCCAGCTCCTAATTGATTGATGAAAATTTTAATGCCGCTTTTTTGCCGCGCGGTGTATTCGCGGTTTGCGTCTGGATGCGGCGGCGGCGGAATGAAACGTATTCCGCGGGAGATTGTGATCTTTTCCCCTGTTGTTTTGGAATTTCAATCTTAACTTTTAAAATCGCATTATAAAATATGAGGGATGGAATGAAGTTGGAGCCCGAATGCTTTTGCCTCGCGTTTCAATGGGAATACTGCGAAGCCTCTGCACCTTTTGCAATATCCACGTAACAAGCCCGTGTTTTCGCATTTTTTCCCCCTCTGATTTGTACTCATCTCTCTGTCTTCTTTTCGTCCTGGGATGAGATCAAACCGGCAATAATAAAACTAGTCTAATACCAGTCATGATAAGAATTGAGACCGAAGGTTGTCATTACATTACAAGCAATCGCATGGTTTATTTGTATTCAAGGTAGGATTGGACGAAACGAAAACATAATGAGCATATCGACGTTCCTTACGAAGAGTGGCAGCAGCTGTTCAAAACTTCCCACGGAGGCTACAGCTATACGACTGTTTGCCCTGGAAATGAATATGTTTTCACTGATTTCACACAGAAATCAGATATTCTATACTTAGGTCACTCCTTGCGGTAACTATCTATTGTCAGAGATTTCCTATATATTCTATTTAAATGAATCTTCCTTAGCAACTTTTGCCATGGAAAGTTGAATTTGGCTTACATTTTGCCACTACTTACTTGTGTGCCCAATTTCAGAGAGAGTAGACGGTTCCTTCAGGAGATATCGAGTATTTGATATAATTCGATCCGTAGATTTCGAAAATGAAGGCTTGGTTGTCTGATTCAAAAATTTTAACTTTCTGCAATACTTTTTTTTTTGAGAGAGCAAAACATGAGTAGAAAGTTTTCGACTAAATTCTTGTTATAGTCTGAAACTCACGAAAGGCCTCCAGATATTTTTTCCGTACAAAATGAATAATTGGAATAAAGCAAAACTGGGTCTGAAGTTACAAATGAGTCAAGGCTAACACAAATAGGCTGATCTTAATGAACTGATACCTCAACTTTCTCATATCAAACGCCTAAGAAAATTCAACTGTGTGATTCCTCAGGATATATAAATCTAGCTGTTAACCAAATCCTGAGAGAATCTGAGAAGTTTATGTGGTATGTTTAGCGTAGTACCTAGAGTTCTATTTCAAACTCAACGTAGATCAAATGTTGCCGGCAAATTTTTGAAGCCTATGAAAACATCCCTTCTTATAGAAACAGATATGATGGATTGGAAGGAAATTGCCTGCGTTTTACTATCCCATAGAGGAAAAGTTAGAAAAATCGATGCGTGGGCGTTTCAATGGGTATTGGGGAGAACATAAAAAATACGTTACTAACTACATCAATAGTATGGTTTCTCAAAGAGGCTTTATATGAAAAGAATAATGACAATGAGATATGTCTTCCGCCATCGGTAGATAAACCTCAAACTAGTTGACTGCTGCTCATGGCAATGGTTGATAGGGATATCAATTAATGATGCTATGGGGAATACAAAGACTCTGTGTCTTTTATCCACGAAAGTACTGGAAATTAACTTCAACTAAATTTTCATTCTTTTAGCAACGGTTGCTAGGGAAGTAAACAATGGATTGATCTGAAAATTGAACTTGCACCACATATTGCCAAGCCTAATATGTATGCAAAATTTCAGGAAGATCAGGCGCTTCCTTCGAGTGTTATCGTGGCAGAAAAAACGACCTCATACGTACATATGCGCACATAGACATTTCTGGAATTCGACCCGTTTTTCGACCCGTAGATTACGATTCTCGACCCATGACGGAGCTTTTCCTTCGGGAAAAAAGCAAAAACCATAGAATGCATACATCGCAATCATGTATCATGCAAATTATGGTCTGATCAATCTATAGAGTTTTGAAGATGCTTTCGTATTTCATAAAGACGAACCCAGAAAAACTGGTGACGTGGGAATGGAATTGAAAAAAGAAAATCGGTATCTGTGTAACAGAAATGATTAAAAAAAACCTTGAATCTATTATATGGACCGAATATGGATCTGACCAATCAATAGAGCTTCGAACAAGTTGGAATAAATGGTGCTTCGGACGTGAATAAGAATTTGGAGGTTTTTTACTGAATTTTGATGAACTTTTCTCATGATTAGAAACCACCATGGAAACCAAGAATTTTAAGAAAAGTTCTTTGTATAATAATGTATTGTGTGAATATAACAATGTGAATTATTCACCAATAAAGCGAATAAAAATTGCAATATTTATCTAAATTCATGAACTAACGTGTAAAGGACACGAGCTAACGATGGCAAGTAAGTGTTTCTGGAATCTAATCATTATATTATGTGGCAATATAAAAATTATTTTTGATACTAAAGTTTATGCCAGACCTGTATGAATTAGGATTGCTATATTCTTTTTAGACACTATCCTGTAATGTGCTACATATTTATACTCCAGACTTTCATGAATGTGACACCAGTGTCAAAATGTGCTATTATCTGAAAATGTGTAACTTCTTACAAAATATATTGGAAAAAAAAATCTTTGAGGGAAAAAGCAGAATATAACTCGTCTTTGCGGTAAACGACAATCATAATATTTAATATTGGTTTTGGCAAAGAGTTTCTGTATACTTGAAGGTAAAAATAAGTCTAATGATCTTAAATTCGCTGAATGGTTTGGAAGAAAAATCATTCGTCCATGAGAAAAGAAGAGAAAAAGAAAGAAAACGAAATTTCATTTTGTAGATCCACATCTCTTCGGAAAGTTCATCCGTGTAAACTGTAATTGACGAGATTATAAAGTCATTATAAATCATAGCGGATCTGTTTGGAAACATGCAACAAGCCAATCGCGCAGTTCGCCGAGCGAACAGCGTAGATTTTAACCCAGTTACGGACGTGGTTGCCAAGATACGACTTACACTCCGAAAACTTGAGCTGCTGCTGCTGCTGCTGCTGCTGCTGCATCTGCTCACTCGGCGCCGGCAAGTTTCACGCGAAATAAATCGGCTAACGAGGACTATAACCTTCCTCCCCCAGCGAACTTGCCCGTAATTAGCCGGCTCCGCGGGCCATCCGTACACAACACGCCCATAATCTATTAGCCAGCGCTACTAAATATTCCTTGGCCGCTCTGCTTTTGTTCTTTTTCTCGAGCTCATATTATGGTCGCGCGCGCGCGCGAGCGCATACCTCCGCGGGCTCGCGTCCCTGTATATATATATCGGGATAATCAAACCATACGCAGGGGCAGCGAATGGAGAGCCACGCGCGCATTACCCGATGTATCATGTGCGGGCTGCTTTCGTTTAATTGGCGAAATACGCGCTTAATGCAGCCGCGAGCGCGCGGGCGCGGGCGCTTGATGGCTTTTTTCTCATAACGCCCCAGTGCGAAATTGAGATCGCCCCGGCTTTTTTCACACTTCGCCCTGTTGTGTTGGCCCTTTTGCGCCGCTACCGCGTAATGCTGATCCCGTTCGCGAGATCATCTGATACGGACGTAACGTCGTTGCTCTATTTTCAGTGTATTATATAGCCAACGAGGACATTTTCATACGTTTCCCTCGGCGGCAATTACGACACACCAACGTGTGTGCTTCGAATCCCGAAAGTGCAAACTGCGGTCTATCTGCCATTTTCAATATTTCCCATGGAGGCTCGAATCAGTTGTCAACTGCGGGTGACGAAACTCTCCGAAATGCTTTTTGGGTCTCTCGTCAGCCTAGCATTTCAATTTTCCGCGGACATTCTGCCAATTACTTCCGATCTTATACACACAGGAAATTATAAAAATGTAGTTAAATGGCTGTAGATATATGGCTATTTGAGGTATCCAAGAAGCATCCCGTAAGTTTCATCACGATTGGTCAGCCGCAGTTGGCAACGTCTCAAAGTTAGCTCACGCGTGCTACTGATTACGTCGCCCGACGATGGTACTGTACTCGATGAGGATACTTTCGGTCAACGTCCGAGCTTCGACGGGCGAGCTTCGACGGCGACCACCAGACAAAAGTAAAAAGAGTAGCCGAGAATGTTGGTTGTAAAAGGGGCACCTGTCATGCCCGTCCAAATGGGCGGCGCGCGGGCGCGAGCCGTACGCGAGCACGGCTCGATCGGGTGGAGAACCACGGCTCGGGCGCGCGCTGCTGCAGTTGGGTGAGGTCAGTGTCGAGGACCGGGCCCGAGCGGTGGCGGTGCGGCGGGGAGAGAGGGGCAGTTGGACCGGTGCGCGCACACAGCGCAACTTGCGCGCACTTGTGAGCGGCCGCGTGCGTGTGAGCCCGAGAATGCGCCCGCGGCCCGATGTACGCGCCCGCCTGAAAACATGTGCGTGCTGCGCTGCACCGGACTTTTCGAGCCGCCGCTGAACGGAGGACGTGTAGTAGCATTTTTAGAGCCGCACTTTTCGTCCGCCGCCGCGCAAGCGGCTCTCCCCCTCTCTCTCTCTCTCTCTCTCTCTCTCTCTACATATGCCTCGCGGATACGAGTATCTACTCGATCGACGTTTCACCCGCGTGTTTCACAACAAATACACGTAACAGATGGGTCGACTGCGGCGGTGTGGCCCCGCGTATGCCGAGTATGTCGCGTGAAAAATTTTATCCCATGAATATTGCCTCGGAGCTCGAGGTTTTTTTCCCGCAACTCGCTCTCGTCGATCGATCGTTTGTTTCCTTCGGTGCGATGGATTTGGAAAGATATTTTTCTCGGTCTCGTGACCATTATTGTCACCGGAACAATACAGTATCGTATTTTCAGGTCTTCGGTTATGATCGAGCTTTGCCGGATAGCTTTCGGTTACCCAAAAAAGGGAAATGTGTAAACAATCATTTGACCTGACTCTTGGATTTCATATAAATTTCATGAGACTATCCTGTATAAGATAAATGATGATTCACGGATATCTTTGAAAAATCGAAACGTTACACTATAATTTCGAGACTGGGCATAATGTTCCGACTAAACTTACTGGCTTTAGGATATATCCATACAGGTCGACAGCCGTATAATTTAACTTTTTCACTTTTCGGCGATGATTGCTTATAATTCGATCCATCGTCAGAGTATCTGTAAATACAAAAACCCTTGAAAACATGGATTTATATCTACGTTTCTATATGTATATGGCGGAATCACGGAAAAATCTGCGGGAAATTAGAAGGACACAGTTTCACCCTACGGTGAAATCGTTATTTTCATAATGAAATTTTGTAAAATGGTTCCTGGATTCCCAAATAGATGATATATGATAGCTGTGCGGTCAAACTTTTCGATTCCCCGGAAACATTTGGTCAATGATGGTTCTGATTCTATCTACCAAAGGTATATTCGAATGAACAAGAACCCACAGATATATAGATATCGTGTAAATTAAAAAAAAATATCTCGAGGAAATCGTCGTGTTAGCCTGCACAACTTTATGTATCACCTACTCGTGTGCCCAGAAACCATCTTTCCGAGTTGCATCACGATTCTTCACCCCTGCACGTTAAAATGTCCCCTGGCAAATGGCATATCGCATGTATCTTTGGACGTGCAAAAACCACCTCAAGTGTGTTCTCTCGGCTGGCATTGCAAGATTCATCAAAAATATCGATGAAAATAAACGACATTCGGTACAATGAGCTCTCACCAGGTTGACCGAGTCAAAAAAGAAGCTAAAATTTGCAAACGTCTCGGGACACGCGGCTCGCTGGGCGATCGGTTGATATCGCCGCGGAGAGTAACGTGCGAGGATGATAAAATTCAGTGCAGTGGCTGTCGAGGGAAGAGCCGCGAGCGAGCCAGGCGATGGGAACAAAGCCGCGCTCAGCTGCGGAGATTCCGGCGAGCTCGAGCTCGAGCGAGAGAGGGAGCGAGCGATGCGCTCGGCATGCCGAATATACGGCGGCGCGCTCGCGATCAAACTCGGAGCTGTGCCTGCAGCCCGAGCTGCGGCGCGGCGGCGGCGGCGGCCAGCCGGCCGGCGACGGTCCCGGTTTTCGCAGTGCGCGCGTTCGCCACACAGAGGTGCATCGCCCTCCGCCGCTGCGTCAAGGCCAGCGAAAATGTGCTGCCGCGCGCGGCTCTCGCCTGCCTGCCTGCCTGCCTGCCTGCCTGCCTGCCTGCCTGGCCGCTCTCCCGCCCCTCCGCCAGCCGCGCGCGCGATATGCACTCGGCTTTTTCGAGGGGACGCGCCGCCGCCGCCGCGATATATTTCGACGCGAGCCAGCCTCTCTGCAGCGAGAGCAGCTCGGCTCCCCCGGCCCCGGCCGCGGGCCGCCGCTTTCGCAAGCGCCGAGAAGCGCTCGGCAGCCGTTACCGGTCCGAGAACGTCCGAAAGTGAAATTTGTCAATCTCGGGAATCGTCAGCCGGAATCGCCATCCCCCGAGAGCGAGATGCGAATTGCCAGGGAGCCGATTTGCGAGGCAGCGCGCCGTGCGAGCCGCAATAGACCGCGCGACAAAAAAACGAGCTTCGCGGAGGCATGGGAGGCGCAACCGCGCGGCGCATCGCAGTTGACATTCTAGATGCCAAAGACCGTATCAGGTGCAAAATGGCCGCGCGGTCGAGCGCGCGCGCATCGTTTCTTCGGCTCTCGTTCAGCTGCGGCGGCGGCGGCAGTTCGTTCGCCTGTGCGGCCGCGCACACGTACACACGTACACAGTTACGCACGCGAGTCCGGCGTGTAACCGCCGAAAGGCCCCTGTCTTTCCCCCCGCGCCCCGAGGCTCCTCTTTCCTTCTCCTCCTCGGCGCGCGCGAGCGCCTGTCTTTTTCTACTGGCTGGGCCTTTTTCTACTGGCTCCTCGTCCTCCTCTCTGCCTCTCTACCTCTCGGCCTGTTCGAATGCTCGATGCCGGAGCCTAACTTTTCTATGGCCGCGCGCGACACGCGTGTGTAGATCGTCTCTTTCTCCGGCTCTCCGTTCTCGGTGCTTCTTCCGCGAGCCCCGCGGATCGCCAGCATGACTTACGTCCTGCCCATGTCCAAATGTAGTTTTTACCCCGAGTCCACAGAGCAGTTTCAGCTTGACGTTAATGCCTTTCCACTCGAGAAGTGCGCTCCGATGGAGATCTCGCTTTTGATTAAATGTTAATGTTCGCCGCGGCTCACATCTCCCGCACATCTTGATCCGTCCGATCGCTGCCACTTTGAGAATATCAATTGGATAAAGCTAACAAGGGAAATACGTCGACTTGAGCAATTGGCTCGGTCTGCTCGGACGGACTAATTTTCTATGATTCTTATCTATTTATTTCCGTTGCGATCGGGATGAAATTTCATCACACTAATCGCACATTTGCATGAGGTATTCGATCAGATAGTTTATCATTTGGCAAGGGATCCTCTCGTACAAGTACATTCTCTCTCTCTCTCTCTCTCTCTCTCTCTCTCTCTCTCTCGAGTGCCGTGATGAATAAGAGTCGAATTTATTCGCAACGACGAAAACTGCTCGTCCCGTAATTGAACCTCGTGGTCATTTTGCGGCTTCACTATGAATAATTCAATGACCGCACGAATATGTATAAGTCAGCTATTCTTTTGAAAATCAATAATTTATGAGAGCCAGCGAATGTCCTCTAGTTTGGATAATATGCGCAGATTTAGTCTGAAAACTTTTGAAACATATAGAGTGGCCCGGGGTATAAGCAAATATACAATTTATTCTTCAATTCGACGCAGCCTGCGCACGAATCGATGGCTCGCAACATAATGAGACGGAACGACGAACGAGTTTTAAGTTCCCATTCAAAATACGAAGAAGAACAAACAACGTTGCGGCAGCATAAATCCCGAGTCAAAAAGCCAGCGGCGCGGCGGGAGGGAGGGAGGCAACGCCGCCGCTGCGATCGAGAGGAGGGGGGCCCGAGAGAGTGAGTTTGTGTTGTGCGGGTCGGGGACTGGCGCGCCGCGCCGGCGGGAGAAGGTGGGGTTTTTGGACGGATGGAATCTGGTTGCGATAGGTCATGGCCGGACGAGGAGCAGCGCAGCCGAGCCGGTCGAGCCTTCAAGATGGTGAGTTTCGTTCGTGCCAGCCCGACGCTCCGCCGAGCGTAATTCCTTCCCGTGAGATTTTGGCTCCGGCTCTTTTTGGCATATTTATATTCCCTGCTTTTTTCTTCAGATAATCATCCACGTTTTTTCTCTGGGGCTGAGAATTTTTGCTTTTTTTTCAATGAGAACGAAACTCGCGATTGAATCGCTGTGTATAAGAGTCAGGACACCACGATGAGATATGTATACGCATTGTTGTCTTTGAGGTAATCTCATCGATTACGTTTAATACTTTCAATATTTAAATATCACAGCAACTTTATTTCAACAAGTAGTCAAATGCTAAACCACAAAATTACATAAAAAGATGAAAGTTTTGAAAAGTGCATAGAAGCGTTAACCTCAAAAGGTCAGATACAAGAGTGAAATACTTCAAAAGTTCGACGAAACACAAAACTGAAAGTTTCACAAGACTTGATTCGGATATAGAGTATAAAACTCATGTTATCAAAAATGTCGAAAAATGTTGAATACGAACAGAATAAAACATCGCGAGATTCAACTGTAATTGAAAAAAGAATTTTGCAGATCATGATTTTTCTTATGGAAATATATCCAACAAATATTAAAACGAGACATTGCTTACCTTCATAAAGTTTTCAAATTGGGAATCTCTGTTTAATTTTAATATGAATAACGAGTTTTGTTCAACAGATGTCACTTTTTGTGTAAAACAGATGAAAGAGATACGTATAGCAGTAGCGAGGTTCACAAATAGATGATGAGTCAGGGTTTTCTTATTCTGTCTTAAAATCGACGTGTCAATTTGAATATTTCGTATCCCAGCGATTGACCTTCGAGTTCCTTTGTACTTCAAACGATCAAGGTCAACATTATTGTATTTCAGAGGATTAACGTAATTCAGAAAGTCAAATAATACAAATATATCATGGCGAATAATTTGGAAACAACAACTCAATCGATTCAAATACGATTAATATAGTACTCGACTAACGAGAGAAATACCCTCTTTTTTATCAAATCCACCAAAAATACTATTACAGACGCTCGTTGCTTTCAGAAATTCGACTACGCTCTTGGTCTCTCTGAATTTATTTACGTTTATTCGCGTAGACAAGTCGGTTAATAATTTGAATTTCGAGCGTATCAAAGTTGGGTAATTCGCAAGATGCATTTAGCGGGCCGATCAGCTTTCGCTTCGTTTTCCAGCCCACTCCACGTTCGAGCGGTCGGATCGCGGTGAGTTTTGGGCGGGAGCAGAGAGTCAAAAATACTCTGAGTCGGATTCCGCGAGCGGCCAAGTGCAGGCGAGCTGTATGCGTTCCCCCGCGGTCGCTTCCTCGGAAGAGGCCTTGAACATCAGTCGCGCAACTGCTCGAATCACACACATACACACATCCGTTAGGGCGTTACACGACTCGATTACTGCGAGCTGGCAAGCGCCAAAGCTCGGGATTTATGTGTGCGCGCTCGCGCGGTTGTTGTTTAGTGCGCGGCGGACACCTGCCACTGTCCCGCGAGCGAGCGAGCGAGCGAGCGCGAGATTCCTATCTGTGCATATGTTTTCAGCTATTATGCCCTCTCATCACTCGTAATTATCCGGCCGTTTTTTGAGCTCCGCACAAGCGGATCGAATGAATCGAATGGCATTCTTTTGTCGCCGGTGATTACACGTTGTTGTTGTTGTTGTTATTGAATGGCGATCATGCGCTGTGCCGCGGCTAGTCGTGATCGATGCGCCGATGGGGATGCTTTATCGATGACATGTACGAGACGTTCCGCATCTGCAGTCTGCTCTATCCCACCCGACACTTTTTCGACGAGTAGTGAGAGGCGCGCTCTGGCCAGACGGCCGATTAGAGATTAGGATTAGGTTGAGTTAGAGGAGCGAGCCCTGACGGGGAAACGAAGCGAAAACGCGAAAATACTGGCGAGAGATAGTATATATACTCGCATTCGAAAAAGCCTGTGGTCCAATGAACTCGAGCGCCGAGCTTGAGTAGCATTCAACTGATTAATACTCGCGCAGTCTCTTTGCTGCTCGGCTCTGACATAACTGGCCGTAGCTGCAGAGCAGCTGCTGCCCCCTCCGGTCGCCCCTCCATCCCGCTAGCTTTTTCCACTGTCTAACATAGGTTCGATCAGCGTCCCGTGTCCATCAAGCGACCATCTCGCTGGGCGTCTTTTTGCCCGAGGCAGCTGCGAGCAAAATAAACCGAGCACCAGCGCCGCGCGGCCAAGATTACCAGCAGCGCGTACGTGTGTGTGCGCGCTCGCTCGCTCGCTCGCTAGCTCATTTTTGCGCGCACCCGTCGAACCGGCTACCGCGGCCAACTGCGCCTTATTCGATCCGACGCGCGGACAATGGGCTCTAGCTGGAATTCGCTATGTCTCTCTCTCTCTCTCGCTTGCGCACATACACACACACACACAAACGCGCCAACTCTTTTGCTCGGTCGTTCGGTCGCTGTGTGCACAGGTGGATTATTTACTGTAATTACTTGTCGCTGCCGGCATAACTCATCGGCAGTCGTCGATGCGCCGCGGCCGTCGCGGCTTTTTAGTACCCACGTGATGACGGCAGCCAAGAGCTATTGCGCCGAGCAGTTTTTTGGGAGGGGGAAATTCGCGGAGGGACATTACATACGAGTCGAGTCGTCCAGGCGGAGTTTTGAGATGGCTCCGAGGGACGGGGCTGTCGAGTGCGTGCCAGGTGGGCCGCCGTCTCGTCCATCAAAACTGACAATTTTCTCATGGCGGCCGCGCATTACGCGAGCCCGTTCGCGATTGGACGGGGTCGTAGTCGGGATTGAAAGCGATTAGGTACACATGCTAAAAGCGCTCGCGGGAGCAGCCGCCGAACATTCCTTATCGGCCATCACTTGGCAACTCGGCGCATTTGACTTTCATCGTTTCTCGCTGCTGCTCGCAGCCGATGGGTTTTATCAATCAGCCGATACACGCGCCCTTCCCCCGGCTGAAAACCCGCTCGAACTACTGCACGTATGTATCGGCTGTACGTATACGCGGCGAAACAAGCGCGCATCACTGCAGCGATATGTGGGACACGATTCTGCACTGATGCAAATCATGCGCAGCTATACTGGTGGGTGTGCAGCGCGCAATGTAATGAGCATGTAACGACGACGAAAGCGAATAATCGGCCCGAAAGCTATCGACGTGCGTTGATTAATCGACTCCGGCCAGACTTGCTCCTCGACTCCTTGCACAAATAATCCCAGCCGAGACTCGTACTGTATGGCTACGGGCCTCGCCGTGTGAAACAGGGGATCATCGAACAGCTCCTCGCGTTCGAAATTCCACCAGCTCGAAAAGTTCGAGATGTTTTATTATAATCTTATCGACTCGACTCGCGAGCGCGGAAACCACCTCGCCACATGGGAAAACACTCGAAAGACGAAAGTAAAACTGCGCAACTGCCCTTGGCCGGTCTCGCGTACTCGAGAGCGTGGACAAAGAATGGCTGTTGAGCCTAGGCCGGCCGGCCGGCCGGATTCTTTGAGAGAGCAGCTCGCAGCAGCAGCAGCAGCAGTGCAGCGCAGCAGCAGAGCAGCAGCAGAGTGCAAAGACCCGAAACGCGCTATAGCTCCGTCCTCCTCGTGCTCGTGTCTCGGTCCCACCCGCCAGCGGACGGCAGCTCGTCTACTGCTACCTCCCTCCCTTCCTCTGCCCCTCTCGCTCGCTCGGCTGATGCATTTCCCTTTGACCATAAGCCGCGGTTAGGGACGCGTGCACGCACGTATGTACGCGCGCACCGGCCGAGCTGAGCAGTCCGCAGCTAGACGACGGCTTTGGCGACTCGCTGCTGCGGCCTTTCCAACAGCTCATGCTCGCACGTGTCGCAGTTGGAAATTGATTCGATCCGCCGCGCGCGGTGCCCCATGGGATCTTTCCTCGTCGCGCGATTCCACCCATAGCGGCAGCTCGTCCTCGAAATCTAACGCCGGCGACGGACGTCTTTTTGCCCCGGACGAAAATCTGCCGTGGACAGATCTTGGCTGCAGTCTACAAGGTGGGACGAGGGTGGACGATGAATAGAAGCCTCGCAGGGAAGCGGCTTTCATCGCGGTACCAACGCTCAATTAGCGTGCGCCGGAGCGCAAACGCGCGAGCGCCATTTTTATCATCGTGCCCTAGGCGCGCGCGCGAGCAGGGGGGCAAAGAAAATGAACTTTTTCTTTTTTCGCCTCTTTCGCTCTTGCTCGCTCGCTCGCCCCGCTTCGACCGGCCGATGATGCACGCGCGTACGCGGGAGCGCTCGGTCGAGAGCCCCTCCCCCCCACCGATCGGCAGGCGCATAAAAACTCATCATTGAAGAGCCGAGCCGAGTCGCGCGGGGTAGGGGCAGAGTCCAGCGGGTCCACGCATAATAACCCGTAATGGACACGCCCGGGGCGTCACCCCCTAGCTTATATTCCGACAGCGAGAGGGAGCGAAATGCATAGATGTGTGCCCGAGTATACGCCCAAGTATATTTATATATGCACTCGTGCGCGAGTTGGACGTTTGAATTCACGCCGGCTGTGCGAATGCAGTTTAGAGCGGGACTCGCGGCCAGAGCTTATATCGTCGAGCCCGTGCGAGCCTTTCAACAATCAGACTTTGTTCAGCCTGTCCCGAGGAGAGGAACTCGGGGTTCAAACGAGCGAACGAGCGTAGACACGCTCTCTAAATTCCTTACAGTGAAATCTCACTGTAATACAGTGAAAATTCACTGTAAGTTTCAGTGAAATGTCGCTCACTGTATTACAGTGAATATTCACTGTAACATACAGTGAAAATTGTTAACTGTAGTTACAGTGAAAATTGTTGACTGTAGTTACAGTGAAAATTGACTGTAGTTACAGTGAATATTCACTGTAGTTACAGTGGATATTGATTGTAGTTACAAAAAATATTCACCATAAGAAGGTTAGGAATGGGTTACGTGTGTACCTATATATATATACGGGATTGCTGAATTCATCGAAACTGGTGATACTCGGTTGGAAAAATCGTTCAGCTATTTACTGGGCATTAACGAGAGTTGCAGCTCACTCTCAGACTGCTTACACAACAGCTTTGCACTAGTAAAATCAACGCAGATCCCTCAATTCAAAACTAGCTATATACACTAGCAGCAGAGGAGTTGAGTTGTACAATCTATAACACTTGTTCACTGCAGCTACAGCTCACTCGAACTGAACTGAGCTAACCAGAGCTGACTCGGGCCCCTCTGTTTACTCTTTACACTTTCTTAGTGCATATGCCGATCTCCGAATCTCTGCACTTGCTCTGGCTATCAACATCAACCACCAAACACAAAGTCACAATGCCCGAATGCCGCTTGACCGAGCATTCGCAGTACACATGTTCGACTGTCGACTCGGAAGCTCTTCTCTCGACGGGGCCCGGAGTTGAACTGACGAGATTTTTCATTGAGCTAACTGCAGTTACAGTGAGTATTCACTGTAGCTACAGTGAGATTTCACTGTAACTACAGTGAGAATATTCCAACTGTATGTTACAGTGAATATTCACTGGAACTACAGTGAACAATCACTGTAAGTACAGTGAAAAATGTTTCACTGTAGCTTACAGTGAGATTTTCACTGTAAGAAATTTAGAGAGCGCGTATAGCGTTAGTTGATATTCTTTTTTCCTCGGAAAAACGTAATCGATTGATTGGCCCGCGGTTGGTGGACGCGTCGAGCGAGGCTCACACGACGCCGTGGGTTTGAGGAAATTCTTCGAGTTTCTCTGTCGTAGTCAATCGTCGCGTAACGATCGAACCGCACGCGAGACGTAAAATAATTGGAAGCGTGAATTGCATTCCAAGACTTTTCACCTGTTCATTTCGATTCAATTCGATTTTTGGGGAAAAGGAAAAAAACAATCGAGCTAAATATTCACTGATTAGTGGAATGATATAATTTAAAAATCAGTCTCGATCGCAAGAACATGGAAGTACGTGAGACAAAGAGACATGAGCAAGGACAGAAAGAAAAAATCGCGCGAGGGAAGAAATTGGCTCGAGACCCTCGAATTACACGATTGAAATCGAGAGTGGCCTGGCGAAGGCGAGCAAAACAAAAACGGCGAAGAACGGCGGGCTCCGCGCCATTGAAATCGAAAGTGGCCCCCCCGAAAAAGGAGCAGAGGCAGAAGAGGGAGAGAAGAGGTGAATAAAGAAAGCGAGCGGGGCCCCCGGGGCCGCGCGGTGACGTCGGCGGCGTCGCATTGGGCAAGATCAGGGTCGGGGAATTAGGCCAGGGGCCCAGTGGCCGGCCTCCCCGCCCGAGCGAATTCGGCTAAGCGCTTGCCCCCACCCGCGCGCGGCCTCTGCCGGCCCGACCTAACCCAACTGGCCGGCCCCACCTCCGCCGCGCGCGGCTCTTCTCCGACGCTCCTCTCCTCCTTTCGCTTTCCGCGTGCAGCGCTCGTGTCGCTGCAGCCGCCGTTTTTGCGCTCGTTTTTGCCCCGAGTGTATATACACGCTGTGTGCAGTCCGCGACGCGGCTACGTCATACTCAATTCAGAAACAGGCCGAGAGCACGCATTGTATACTCACCGGTCCTTGCCTCCTCTCCCCTTCTTTCTCTTCTTTATTTCTTTCGCCGCCGCCGCTGTATATGTACTCGAGTTGGGCGACCGGCGCGAAGGCTCTTTTTCAACAGTTTCCCATGACACGCGAGCGCGAGCGCGAGAGACCGAGACCTCGAGCAGCTGTGTTTTCGTCCCTTTTCAAGCGGAGGAAATGAGATTTTGATTGTTGAGCACAGCAATTTCCATGATACTGTTGATGGTTTTAGTAGCTCTGGGGAGCCGTATGCCGAGTCTGGCTGGGATTAATCATCCCGATATACGAATCAGCCGATACTCGAAATTGGCCATTTCACGTGGATAATGCTTTTTTTTCTCTCAATTAGGACACAGACACTCGTTGTGGAATATTCTGCGACAAATTTTTTCGACAGGCCGTAATGTTCCTTCCATCCGGTGTGTTGAAAATATCAGCAGGACATTCGACATTATTAAGCAACCCATTCACTATTTTGTGCAGCAGAGTAACTTTTCATCGCAATCAAATCATGATGGCCCGACTTGTATCCCCGTAATAATAGATAGGCGAGCTCACAAGAGAGAAAAAAGCACGGGCAGACCTATAATTCATCATTTCCTGGAGGCTCCATGGCAAAAAGAGCCCGCGGCACTCGAGGGGAAACTAAAAATCGCCGTGTACGACTAGAATCACGAGTCGGATACTAAAGTGACTCCGGAGAAGAAATGCAA
The DNA here is from genome assembly GCA_020882685.1 of Aphelinus atriplicis. Lineage (NCBI taxonomy): Eukaryota > Metazoa > Arthropoda > Insecta > Hymenoptera > Aphelinidae > Aphelinus > Aphelinus atriplicis. The sequence continues at coordinate 36,884,096 of CM037076.1, read as the reverse complement.
TTGCGAAACACTCGAGTAAGAAGACGTAGAAAATCATGATACATGCGCGCATGCCTGCAGTGTATACACACACACAAGACGAACTTGTTTTCAGCCATTATAAACGTGACACTTTTGCTCTTTCGAGCGAGAAACAATTGAATTAAACGACAAAACATATAGCTCAGTGGAGTAAATTTTGACGAGTGCCGAATTTATTAGTGAAAACATCGCATTGAACACTCGACAGCCAAGAGAGCAGTTATATATATATGTGGCCGGGGATGTGCAGTCGAGTCGGGGAGGTGGTCGAGTTTTCTAAGCCAATGGCGATGGGCAACCATTTTCTAAGCACCGAACGAAAAACGACGTGTAGGCCTCGGTCGGCCGATTGGAAGGCGCGCAGTGCGCGAGCCCATTGTGCGCTCGGCTTAAGGCATCACGTCTACGGCCGCCCCACCAGTGCGCGGGCCGGTGTGTGTGTGCAGCGTCCCCTCGGGGGCCCCAACTCAATTTCTCCTCTTTTGGTATACCCAACTTGTAAGGGGCCCCTCCCCTGGCCGCGCGCGCGCGCGCGGCTGCCCCCTCCCCAGCCTACGGGGTCCTACGGCCATTGATCCCGACCTTCACGCGCCGAACGCGCGCACGTCGACTCTCCTGCCGAACCCGGCTCTCCACAGGGAGGGGGCAACTCCAGCCAGCCAGCCAGCCAGCCAGCCAGCCAGCCGCACCGAGTAATTCCACGCGGCGGGCCTTACGGCCCCATCCTTCCTCTGCGATCGGCTCCTCTCTCTCTTTCTCTCTCTCTCTGCTTCTGCTTCTTCTTCTTCTGCTGCTGCTGCTGCTGCTGCTGCTGCTGGTCGTTTTCTCGAGTCTTCTTCTCCGCCGGCCAGCTCCTGCTGCTGCCGCCCGTTTTCCTCTCTGCCTCTCTCTCTCTCGGCTCGTTTATCCTGCTTTTTCGAGAGACTTCCAGCAGGCCGGAGTAAAAATCTCGTTCCGAGAAGCCAAAAAGCCGTCTGGCGTGCGCCGCGCGCGAGCGCCTTGTTTGCGATGCGTTGTTTTTGCGCTACGGCAACGAGCTGTCGGCCAATTGACGATTCGATGAATATGAATCCGGCAACCAAGCGGCGGCGCGATCGTGTGCGTGCGTATTTACTGCACTGCTGCGTCGCGATTCGACCGAACCACGATCGGTTCGAGATGAAATCGACCGAAGCTGACGTACGCGAAGACGTGTCTCTGCCGTTCTAGCCGCGCACTCGCGCGGAACCTCGGCCCTTTGTTCCACGGCCCGATGTGCCAGGGAATATTTGGAGGATCGAATGCCGAGAAAGTCTCGACCCGCAGGGATCGACGAACTATTCAGAAATTGTTGGGCGTCTCGTGGGGGGAGGGAGAATACCGGCCGGAGGTGCAGCCGCCCCGAGCTGCCCCCTCCGAGTTTCCCGAATGAAATCGTAAATAGAGTAACAACTGCACTCGGACAAATAGACTCGCCGGCGGACGTATCGATGAATGCCGAGCCGATAAGCGCGCGCGCGCGCGCATTAAGTTAACTCCTCGCGGGATTCTTGCCGGCTCGCGTTCTCTCCACGAGAGCAGCCCGGCTGCCTTAAAATGGCTCTCGCTGCTCGAGCGCGAGTGATTTATCAGAGCGCGCTGGCTGCAGCTGGCTGGCTGCAGCTCGCTCGCACACGGCAGATCGGCTGATCGATCGCGCGCACGTCTGCACCTGCAATCGTTATCTACTCGCCCGGCTATCAGCAAGGGAAACACTCTCCATTCGACCTATTTCGCGCCTCGACGTCTTCTTCCTCCCCCTCCTCCCCACCTCTTCCACGCTCTCGCTCTCTCTCTCTCTCTCTCTCTCTCTTACTCTCGCATCGATTCAACACTCGAGCCAGCTCGAGAGAGCAAAGAAGAGCTAAACTCGGGAGATTGTGTTTAGGAGTCGGAATGGATGCTCGGCCTGTCAACGTGCGCGCGCGCGCGCGCAATATTGTGGAAAATTTATTTCTCGCACAAGGCATACACGAGTGAGATGGGTCGCTTCGCCACGGCCGCATCTCGTGGCTCTCGCTCAAATACATTCGAAAGTTGGCGTATCCTTTCTCAATTAGTGCACACGGTGATTGGATTGAATTACGTTTAGCTGCGTGTAACGTGAGCGTACGAACGCGCATAAAATGTGATTGGAATGGGCTTTTTTCTTTATCATAAAAGCGCCGTGGAGTCAAGTGTTATATTACAGCGCATTGATAATAGCTGCTATCAAATTTATTTGTACAATATCCATTGCGTGATTCTGTATGCATTCTAATGTCGCAACGGTCCGACCAGCACGAATTCACACTAAATCATGTTGGGCTATTACACTTGGGTTATTTTTCACGCGCGTATGCCCCCGTGTATCGGCGAGTTCCAATCGCCCCCCCCCCCCCTCAATGCATTTGAATACTTGGTCGAGTATCGATAATTTCACAAAACAAACCCGTGGATATTTTCGCCGTCGGGCCCAAAGGGACGTAACAAAAGACGCGCATACATGGCGCAGCACACTCGCGCGCGGGAGAAAGAAAATCACAACAGCAGCAGCGGTGCAGCAACAACGAGACCACAACGAGCGAGCAATAAATGCCGCGGCGCGTCTTCGGTCTCGAGCTCACTTCGAAGATACAATTAAATAAAGGCCCGTTGCTCGCGTGTGTATGCATGTAAACGCTCGCGGCGCCGCGGGCAGCACGCAAAAGTGAATGGGTCGATCGTTAAGTTCACTTGGTTCGCTGGCGCGGCAGCCGCGAGCCGAGGCGTTGTGCGCGCGAATATGATGATCCGAGCCGAGGCTGTTCGCAGCTCGAGTCTCCTGGGCGCAGCTGTCGCTGCCTGCTGGCCGGCGACTTTTCGCGCCGAGCCCACGAGCCCGAGAGCCCAATGGAAACACGAGACGCCCCGGCCAAAGAAGAGGCCCCGAGCTTTGTGTCCCGAGCGGAAGGGCATTTTCGCTAACGAATCTGCAGCCACCGACTGATTTACATTCACTCCTATACGGTTACGCTTTTATACAAATTGTTACGTACCCCGCCAAAAGGAAAATGTCAGCACTGCTTCCGATATGTGGCCCTACACTCGATATCCCTCCGTCTGCATTTCGTGTGTTTCTCGGACAAAAGGTTTCACCTTCGTACTTGGAAATCCGGATGGCTCGCTTGGCGTAAGAATTTTTTTATTCAATACTTCGCCGAAGAGTGAATCGAACGTTCGGTTTATGAACGATGAAAGATTGAAAAAAATGCAATTTTCAACTATGCCAGACGCTCGAGAGAAGAATAGAAGAGAACGTCGTTGACCTTTTTACTCGTTGCGCGAGACGACCTTCCCCACTATAGTTCCAAGTTACGCGGCTCTTATGGCATTGTTTTATTTTACCTTAGTCTAAAACGCCGCAATTCTGTTCTTTGTTAGAGTACTAGAATAAATCGTTGGAATAATAAAGTACATTTCAATCAATCGTTGGGCTGAATAATGACTCCCAAGGGTTTGGAATTCAGTTTCTGAAAAATCAAGTATTTCCTTAAGATAATCATAAGTTGAGAAGTGTAATATTGATATCCATTGTTGAAGACAAAAGATTAATTGACATGATTTTATTGAACGATTTTTGCCAATATCAATGAGTTCTTGTCAACGATCTGAATATTCACTTGCACAACACGCATGAATATTCCAAACGCGCACCCATTTATCTTCATACACATTTCAAAACGCGTGTATATCGAATGTCAGTAGATTCCTGACTCAGATATTTTCTCACGGTCGCAAAACTCCTAAAGTACTCTCTTACTGGCAGACTCCGTCTTTCGCATCATTTTAAATGAAGTTTACGTCAGAATCTTTGAATTTCCATCTCTCTATCACCCAGAGAAATTGGCTCCTGGATTTCGAGGAAAAGTTGGTAGAGATCTGTATCTTAATGCGAGAATAGAACTATACATTTTGAAGCTTATACTCAGTATCGTGACATACATCGCGTCGTTTATATGTATATATATGCAAGACAGTTAAACACACAAAATTTCCGATCACCATCTCGATTCAGGCTCCACGAAATAAATGATGTTTCGGTACGTTTCCCGCGCGACTCCAATGTTAAATCCGAGTCCAAGCATAAATATTATTTGGAAAGTACGTAGAGCCTCGGATGGCTGGCGATAATATCGTTTACCGGATAATACCGCGCTGAGTTTTCCTCAGCGCGCCGCGCGATGCGCTTAATAAAATATCAAAAAGAAACTCATAGGAAGTCTCCTCGGTTCAGCGTAAATAGTTTGCGGATCGGGCAGCCCATCCCGAGGATATGCCCCGCGCCGAAACAGGAAAAACAAGCGGCCGGTTAATCCGTGAAAAAAGAAAGCCGCTCAAGTATTCAAACCTTTTATAAAATTCGCAAAAACCACATACATCGGCCGTGCCTCCGCTCCGTAATTTTCCAATCAGAAATTTTTCCGCCGGACAAAGTTGGCCAGCGGCTGGTTGGGCTACGTGTGCGCGCATATATACGTACCGCGTACCCGCGCGCCTATACCTGCCGCGGCGATTGCTCAAGTCGGTGGGTCAGTGCATACCAGGCCGAAGCATTCGAAAAAGAGAGAGAGTAGAAGAAGGAGAGGAGAGAGAGAGAGGAGCAACCAACCACCAGCCGGGTAGGAGCCATCGGCCCCTGGGACAAAGAGAGACCGCCGCGCTGCAGCCGCCGAGCACCAAAAGAATAAATAAGAGGAGAGAGAGAGAGAGAGAGGGGCTGCAAGCCGTCGAGAGGAGAGAGAGAGAGAGAGAGAGAGAGAGAGAGAGAGAGAGAGAGGAGAGAGGAAGAAGGAGAAATGGCGAAAAGAGCCAGAACGAGAGTGACAAAATGAAAGGCGAGTTCTTGGTGTACGCGGGAGATTTGCATATTTCACGCAGACGCAAGCGAGACCTGTCAAACTTGGTGCCGTGGGAATTTCGACGAGCCGATGGCGCGGATGATCCAAAGAGTCATGCCCACGGCCGAGGATCGATCGCTCGTTATTTTGCTGATACCGGGACCAGTTGCAGAAAACTGCAGCCTGGCATCTTGGGCAGGTTTGATTGAGAAAAGTGCGCACAAGATTATATATAAGAATATTGAAATATTTCACAATATGCTTGTTTAGTCTTATAAACTTGTAAGTCTGTCCTTTTCAATACGTTTCTGCCATCTTTGTCGAATGACTCTAATTCATAACGGCTTTATGATGGTTGGATGGATTGGATGATGGTTACATGGTATAATATAAAAAAAATGGCCCATGAACTAGTGATAAAAGTAACTTATTGCGAAGCTGATCAACCCTTTCTCAGAATTTGAGCAGTAAAGAATAAATTACATGGTTCAAGCAAGTTTTTCCCTCTTTTCTTTCTAGATACATAGATAGGTAGATAACGACTGGTTATCGGGCAATCTGGAATCAGGACCAACAGCAAATAACCAACGAGTCCGACAACAATGAATCTGCCATCGGTGGGGTAATTAATTTAAGTTGTCGTATTTTTGCTGCTCCGCGTCGAGAATAAAAGCCTCCCCGTCGCAGGCGAGCATATCCTCGTTGGCCGGCTCGAAAAACGAGAGCATCGCGAATGGGCGATGGAGACCATACCGTCGACGAAAGTGAAAAGGCAGGAAAGAAGAAGGAGGAGGAGGAGGAGGAGGCGGAGGAGAAAAAGGAGAATGGAGCGAGTTAAGTGGTGCAAGGAGGCAAGGGCAGCCGAGCGCAATGCAGCACACACCGAAAATTCAAGGGCGACCTGTTGTAATTTCATCGGCGGGTTCGCTGGCCGTGCTAATCGCCAATCTTGGGCCGCCGCCGCCGCCGCCGGCCGCTGAAAAGGCGTGACTCTCTCTCTGTCTCTCCCCCTCCCCCACACTCTCTGTCCCTCTCTCTCTCGGCGGGCTGGCTTCCTCTTGTTTTTCGTTTGCGGCCAACAGCTCCTATATATACTCGATCTGGTGCCGCGGCGGGTGCTGGAAAAAATGTAATGCACGTTGGTCGCAACAGATCGACAGATGGGATAATCTCCTGTGCCACACTATTCCGGAATCAACACGAGATTCGGGATTAATTGGGAACAACAAAAACGTAAAGGGTGATTCGAGGAGTCATACGAGCATCGATAACATGCGGGGATATTCATGCTTTCCTCATTTTGAGTGTCCGCTAATTAGGAGCCTGGAAACCAATTAGGAGAGAGAGAGAGAGAGAGAGAGAGAGTATCAGAATACTCGAGATATTAATAAGATCGTTATTTCTCCACGATGAGATCTTGATCTGCGGTGAGTCGCAACTCGTAACGTGGAGAATAAATTGCTGGCAGATCGGAGACACGACTCTTAACTACGACTTGCAGCTACACGGTGTAATTCGCGATTAAGTGTAACAATTTTTTTCATTCTTGCACGGTACTGGAGTGCCCGAGATAAGTGCGATCTCTGGCGGCGACATTTGAGGCTAGACCGTCAGAATCCAGGTTGACATTAACCGCGAGGCGATGGAATAATTACATCGAGATAACTGCAGTGGGGTTATTTTCATCGACTCGTCAGGTTCCCCCATGGTGATCGTTACATAACTCCGTGGTACTTTACTGCAGTAGGTTGTTGGCACCAAGCTCTCAAGCTCGATCTCCATATCCCTCTCGCCGCTTCCCATGGAAGAACATGGGCAGTACGGCGCGGACGATCGAAAGCCCGATCGAGACGTTGACGATGATCAGCTGCGAGCGATGTGGGCCGTGACAATGGGAGAAGCGCGCGCGGCCATCAGTCGAGCGCAGTTACGCTCGCATTGCGTCGCAGGGAGACAATGCTGGCTCCGGTCGCATACGCACGCACACACATAAGACGTGCAATCGGAGGTGCAGCGATCGCGGGCTATCGTGGCGCAGCCAGGACTACGCTGCAGTCATCGCGATCGATGTGGCGAGTGCAGGGGGCACGCGGCGTTTGCCTAGGGTCATCAGGGTTCACGAGACTCGGCTGCGGGAAAAATCGTTCCGCAGCGCGCCGCGCACGGGATTCGAGGGCGGAAAAAATCACGAGCCGCGCGGACTGGTGGGAGGGGAGCGGCGGGCGGGGGGGGGGCTTTTCCCAGAGGATGAGCCCCCGTGGGTGGAGCGAAATCCACGCCCCCGCTGCCGGCCGACTGCTAGGCCTACGCGCAGGGGGAGCGGTGCGTGCGCGCGAGCAACTGCAGGCCTACACACCCCCGCTCGCGCACGGGGCGTGTACGCAGCCAGGCAGCCCCGCGCGGGGAGAGGGATTTTGGCCCGAGAGAGAGAGAGAGAGAGAGAGAGAGAGCGGGTGGCTAGGCCACCCCGGCACTGCCCCGGACACGCATTTCTACGTCTGAGGGTGCGACACGAGCCGCTCTCCCGAGGTCGACCCCGCGCCGACTTGCCTCGTCTCCAGCCCGGCGCACGACACACTCGCTCACTTACGTGCATAATAATTACACGTGATGATGCGCGCAGTTGAAATTCGTAAACACACAGCCCGAGCCTGGTTCTCGGGATTATCGGTCTGGAGCGCCGCCGGCAGTTGATGGTTAATTTGAAAGACAACAAATCACGCTACTTGTCGCCGCTACCAGCTGCTACTTTTCCGAATTTCGGAGTCGAAAGTTTTTGTCGCTCGTTCGCAGCTCGCGTGCCGCTACAAATTCAGAGCATCGTAAATTAACAGTATTAATCTGTACACTAATAACAGACCTGTTTTTTCTTTACAACTCGTCAACAGAGTTTATGACTGTTTTTGCGTGACCATGCCTCCAGTTAAGAGCTTGTGTTCATGTAATGGAGAGTAAAATATCGCCACACACCCAATTCAGCCTGGCTTCAACATTTTCAATGTATGCCAGACAATTTCCAGTAGTTTATACAGTATTTTCATTATCCCTTATTTCAGCATCATTATTTTCAAATTGGTCTGGATAAAGTTTATTCATGCACAAATGTTGGTTAAATAATTTCAATTTTCATACTTTTTATCAAGCAGTAAAATAAGCAGGATGTTTTTTTGAATATACATATTGATTATGGTGATTCGAGTTTCCTAAAGATTCGCTGATTCAGCAAGGCCCGGCATTCCTATCGACCGACTGGTGCAGTAAAAGCCATTTGTGGGAATACTCATAAAATACTTGGTCAATAGAATCAAGGTTTGTTATGTGGTTTGCGTCCGAGGAAATGTTTTATTCGTCTGGGCTCTTTCTGGGGCCAACAAAATAATGCTAGGCAACGCATATGGCAGTTATAATAGCATTCTCGCTCTTGAATACCACCCCCTGCTACAGGCATATGTTACTCAGGCACGTATGGTAGAACGTAGCGCAGTCACAGGATCTATTGGCCAGGTAATGCGGTGAGGCAGTGCAATATACTTACCTATGCTGAATCTTGCTGCGGCGTTGTTTTGACTTATCGCGGTAATACCCAACTTGGCACGGAAGTGGTGAGTAACGATCGGCTTCTAAAACATTAAATACGCTTGGATAATCTTCTGATTCCCTGAAACACAACTGAATATTAAAATTGAATCAAGGAGAATTTATAAAATTTTGATGAAATGTTTCTGTTTGTATTTCAATCATTTCCGTCCACAATATTATTTTAATGAAAAATACTTTTTGTTTATAAACTAAGTTTTAGTCTCACTTAACGCCGAAATAACTTTTTTCTATACAATATTCCAAGAATTTTGCATATTCCCAGGATGATGTTCTCATTCTTTTCTACTAACGTAGATACTTCGACTATAATCGGAAGTATTCTTTGGATCGAGCATCAATTTCATAGAACTTTTCGTTAATTCTCAGGATGTTTAAGGAACAATGAGAACACTCATGCTTGCATTAAGATTCAGTTGCAGAGGTGCTCAACTTGAAACTTTTGGCAGAAAACCAAAATGCTTTCTTACAGAGAAAACTTTGTAACGTGGCAAAAATCTACCTCTCGAATGAGATTTTCGGACCCTCCTTTGAGAAGTTTTATATAATTTCTCGTAAATACTCGTTAGGGTCCGCCGAATAATCACGAGAAGCGACGAGAATCAACGAAATATTTCTTCTAGCAACTGTTGTTTACCTCCTTAGCAACCGTTACTTTCGAAATAAAATATCGCGTTAAAGTTCATTTACTGTACTTTTGACACAACACAATATCTTTGTCTTTTCCATAACAATCATTCCTTGGTAGTTTGGATAATCAAGTCCATTTTTCGATGGCAAAAGATATATCAGGATCTTTATTTCTACATAGCAACCGTTGTTTACACTTTCCTATCAACCGTTGCTAAGGGAATGAAAGTTGAGTTGAAGTTAATTTTCATTACTTTTGATGACAAAGGACACAGAATCTTCGAATTTCCCTCAGCAACAGTTGTTGATATCCCTAGCAACCATTGCTACGAACCAACGGTCAACTAGTTTGAGGTCCATCTGACGATGGCGGAAGACATCTCTCATTGGCCTTTCTTTTTCACACAAAGTCTCTTTAAAAAAACATAATACTAATGCAGTTAGCAGCGGTTTTTCATGTACGTTTAATGATCTTACGTTCAGCAAAAATGTTTTACTAGCCTTTATCAGATGCCATAGATATCTGAAGCGCCTGACAAGAAAGCCTTTTGCTATATAATTAAAAGAGTGCAAAATAATACAGCACATGCTTTTATCGATGAAACATTGGAGTATAGTTTCTGGCGTCTGTATCTTTAAAAATTATGTCACTTCCAAACTGTAAGGCAGATTTTTTCTGTTAAAAATTAACATTAAATACTTGTTTTCCGAAAAAAATTTGAAGGAAACTTGTTTGGTAGTTGAATGCAATGTGCCTGCATACTGGTGCTCAGTATAGAAATCCGGTTTTAAAAGGTGCGATTTCAGGTTCAGTAACTCAAAATTCAGTATAATGTTGCAATACAAAATAAATTCGAGATTTCCAATGTTCGCTTGTCAGCAAACATTTTGGCATTCAGCAAGAAAATTCATTTTCCTAACAACTGGCACAGGTATAGTTGATTAATTATATTGATGAACTAAACAGCTTTGTGTTTGATTTGACGAGGAATTTTTACTCCAAGCTCGTCAAGTTGTTTGTCTTCACAGTTCACTGGCTCACTCAATTTTGTTCGCAGAAAGAGAAATTTGACCACGTGCGTTAATGTAAACGCTGGGTAAGATCCGGGATAGGAATCCCTTGTGCCGACACGTAGGTTTACCGAATCGCGAATCCCGTTGGAGCCTAATCCCAGCAACGAGAGTATATTTATCGCAATATAGCTGGTCCCGCGCCACATCAAGTTGCAGAAGGAGCCCCCTTTCGAGATAACTTATTGCGGAGAGCGCACGAGCCGCTCGTCCCATCTAGCTCGATGCCGGCCGCGGCGCATCTTGTCGCCAGTGTATCTCGCACCTCCCCCGACGTGCACGTCCCCCTGTCCGCCGAGTTGCGCGATCATCGTCCTCCTTTCGCATCGGCGAAGAAATCTCTCTCGAACGCGTTATTTTTACAGCGCGTTTTTTCACACGCGCGCGCCGCTTGAAATTTCATGGATACGCGGTCTTACGATTCCTTTGATATGCACTCCCGAGCCGGAGCCCGAGCCCGAGGCCGCCGTAGAGCCTATATTTAAAAGTAAGCGCAGGGAGTCTTGCGCGTCCGATAGCCGCGGCTACTTCCGCCGAGCGAACATGCCTCATCTTGTTATAGCTCGGACGCATGGATGCGCGGACGCCGCGGAAGAAGCCTCGGCCGACGGGGGCACGATGAAAATGACATCTCGAGCCGCTCCTTCCTTTTTCTTCACCTCCACTCTTTCTTTTTTGAAATCAGTATAAAACGGAGACGGGGGAGTGCGGGCGAAAAAAAATATAATAATCTTGCCGCAGCCGCAGAGCCGATCTCAAAGTAATGGTGTATCGTTTGAATGCTCGCTCGAGTATAATGACGCGTGCCCCGAGAAGGAAGCGCCCCGGGAAGTTGAGGTTCTTTCCTCCACTAGGGTATGCCTTACTTTTTCTCTCTTTTTTTCTTCTTTTTTTTTTTAATTAATGGGGAAATTGCGGAGGATGGTAGTGCGACTGTTTTCCAATTATTTTTCTATTCTCTGTGTACGCGAAACTGCTGATGATATATCGTTCGACTGTTACGTACCCAATAATTGGGTAGCAAACGTTGAATAAGAATAATTACAAGTATAAAATGCTAATGATGCACGAATATTGAATATCATCTTCTCTTTGCAGATATCGGGCTTGATGCGCCTCACTAATCTATCCAACCGCGGCTGGATCCCCATCCACACTAGAGCTGCGCGCACAATTACCAGCAACTTTTGACGCACATAATGATATTAAACTGCTTGTACGCGGGTTTTTGTGCGGGATTACGCGCCGGCTAATTGTCCATAATGCCGAGAAATCACACGGTTCGCGATAAGAGCGCTCCTGGCCGCGACACTCGCTCGACAAACGATTTCCGCGCAGCTTATGTGTGATGCCCCGCTCGGCGGGAAAAGGATGCGCCGTGTCATTCGCGGCGCGCAATGACCATTACGCGACAAATTGGGACGAGGAGTCGGCGATATCGAGAACGGCCAATTAATACGCCGCGAAGAGGGGCAAAAAAAATGCAGATTGCCGTTTCCGGCGAAATTCGGTGCGAGTATTCGAGCGGAGAGAGGCCGTAACACACCTGATGCTCGCGGCGCGCATATTTCCACTAATGAACGGAGGAGGCCAGGGGCGCTAATTTCGGTATGCCATTCTGACCTAAATTTGATTGCATAACCGTGCTCGGGAAAACGCCCCGAGAATTGGCCGATTTCACCGGAGCTTGTTTCGGAATTAATTTTATTGGATTGCCGATGCTCGCACCCGTTTATTCTATAAGGTTGCGTGATAAATCGAATAAAATTATCAAATATCAATCAGCTTTGATGGATCAATTCAATTCATGTCCAAGCAACGCACATAATGATTTTTGGACGTTGACGAAATCCAAGCAGACGTAAATCATCTAATTTATGCTTTTTCAATCACTCATACGTGTTATTCGCTTATCGTATGATTGCATTTGATGAGGCGAATGCTTATTTGAGAAATAATTCGATAGTAAGACAGAAATATCCCCAGATATGATAGTCCTTCAGCTGCAAATAATTCACTAAAATCATTTTTTGCTAACAGTGATTGACATGCCCCTTTAATTAAACAGTTTTAATTTGCGAACAAGGTACCTACTTACGAGGAATATGATGTTATTCCTCATATTATACCAATTTTTTTTTTCTCTATCTATCGGTATTGATGTATGTGTATTTTATTGAGACATAACCCCCAAAAATGAAAGTGATTTTGACGTGGCAAATGTACAGGATTTATGGACGACATACATAATTTTAAAAATTACAATACCCAGGAAGGTTCACTACATGTAGTCTCATAATCAGATGAAAAGTATTATACTGCATCTGATGGCACTTCGAGGACTGAAATGAAAAATTCAATGTCAAGATTAGAAATCATCATAATTCGTGTTCTTGGAAATTATTAAAATAGTTGTAGATAGTCTAAAGAGGAGCTAATCGAGAAGTTACTCTATTGTAAATTGTGAATAAAAAACTTTTACAGAGGAATGTCAGAAGCATATTCATGTGACGGAGATGATTTTCTTCATACTGTTTCATACTCTTGTCTCCACTACTGTTTCATTCGCTAACAAACAATGTGGAACAAATCAAAGCGAATCAGTAGTATCTAAATCTGCAATTTACTTATTTTATACCATGATGATTTCGTTTCAATTTCAGAATATCATCAGTTCAATTCTTGCTCTTGTTGGTCGTGCCAAAACTCAATCGATTTCGAATGACGGTCCTGAGCTCATTTCATAGTAGAGTTTCTCTCACGTATCAGCCGCATTGACCGCGGCTGGAATTATGAGTGGCCACATGACTTGCCAGTCACATTTGGTATCCGCTCAAAGCATCAAGTGGACTGGCGCTCGTCTCCGAGCCGCGAATCAAGGCTACCACGCGAGACCTCCCACGCTTGTCCCTAAACCTAAATTACCACTTACACGGCCGAACGCGCCCGCATTCACTTTTCCAATCGAGGAGCCGAACGGATCTGTTGCAGCGGCGGCGGTAGCAGCCCTCGAGGAGGTTCAATAGCCCCCAGACTCTCGTTGCGTCTTCTTGCGTTTCTTGCCGTTGGTGCGGTAGCCGCCTAATGGAGGAAGAGCAGCTCGACCGCAGCCGACTTTTAATGGAGGCCCCAAACGACTGCACTTTGCCGGCGTAGTCATGCGTCCCGGTAGCAGCGGCCTGCTTCGCGGTCGGGATGATGCTCGGACGGACACCTGTTCGACGGCTGGACATCGCCGGCTTTATCGGAGCCCGACGATCTGCTAGCCGATTCGGAAAAAATGACGCTCGCTTCCTGTGCAATCGTCATAATGTTGCGCGATTCGTCGGGGCTGCCTGGCTGCACTGCTTATGCATGCTGCCCCGCGCGCGCGCGCGAGCGAGCAGCTTAAAAATTTGTTGAAATGCCGCGCGAGCGCACCTGTTTTCCCCCAAGGAAACAAGGTCTGAATCGAAGCCTTGAGCTTATGCAAATGAAGCGAGCTGCGTAGATAGCTGGGTGGACGGGACGTGGCCGCGCGCGGAGGGTTGGAACAATAGTTGCTTTTGGAATTTTCAACTCTCGACGTGCTGGGGATTCTTAGACGACGTGACGAGTGATATACCCACACGGTACAGCTATTTTTCTCAACATACACTGCGTTGAGAACAATGAATGGTGTTCTATGAGAAGCTATGCTAACAGAAGTTGAGCAAATTCACAGGCTAAGATACAATTTTGTTTGACAATAAAAGAAATGACACAAATTAACGTTGCTTGGATTTTCTTTCGAATCACAATGATGTTGTCTTTGATACTTCCCTGTCACCTTGGAACTTCTACGAGTGAACCTAAACATATAGATTATATTTCACACCGCAGCATTTGCTTCCTCGCTGTATAAGAATCGATTAGACCAAGTTGAATTTGTATCAAACATGTACGAGGGGCTTCTCACTGCAGTACTCCCAGAGCGAGTACGACGGAGTTCTTATAGAGTAAATTGGGTTTATCGATGAATATTACTCTTTATTCTTACCAATATAACCAATGAGCTATTTCCTCAGACTGGGAAAAGCTGGATCAAAACATCATCGAAATTTGGAGGAAGTACCGGAGTGAGAAGCATCTTTTACATGTACATATGACATATCGACCGAAATGTGGAAGAGTTGGACGTATAAAACTTGTTGAATGTTTCGTCGTGACTTCCAAACACAAAACTTAATATACTAGAAACTGAAAGAGTATAGGTTGCTAGAAATACAATTGCAAGACCGGAGGAATATATAATTGGGCAGGACGTCTATTCAATCAGCCAATAGGTATGCAAGATCTGAGGAAGAGTCTCGGTACTGTATCGGGACTGTCACTGATGGATTTTAAATATTCAACAGTCGTTGTGGCAATGTACGAGCTGGGAACGATGTCAAAGCTCGGAGTATACGTTATCCGATCGAGAGCGGGGAACAATCGATCAATCCATTAGCCGCGGCCAGCTCGGCCGAGCGGGAGAAGAAGGGCTAAAGTCGGGCGGACGGCCACTCGAAAAATGGTCGAATAACGCGCGACGGACTTGCGCCGCTCGGCGCATCGCGGCGGAGACACACGCGAGCGTTACAAGATCGATAGCTGATGTGATAGCCCGGCCGAGTTCGTTCACCCCCGCGGGCTCGCCATTATCCGTTCCGAATGTCGTCGTTCCGTTTACGGCCCTCTCGCGCCCTTATTTTTTTCGTCTCCGCCGCCCAAAGCGACTCGCGCGCACCCGATCATACCTGCAGCCTCGTCTTTTTACGGCCGACCTCCTCCCCCGACTCAGCTATCTCGCGCTCCTTTTACTCCTTTCCTTCCTGGCTCGCGCGCGCGCACTTTTTACTTCGCCTCTGAATTTTACTCCCTATGGCGCGGTTATCTGACGGCCGTTTTTAAGATTGCGCCTCCCCAAGCATTACGACCCATTTCGAGACGCCGTTGGGGGGCTTCTTCGTGCTAACCTGCCCCTGTCGCGCGCGCGCACCTGACGTGCTGGTCGAGCTCGGATTTTGAACCCTCGCTTGTGAACTCGCTGCAAAATCCGCCGCGCCGGGTGGCCAATGTGTGACGGCGAAGCCAACAGACGTGTGATGAGCTCGGCAATTTTTCGTCTTTCGATTCGCTCCCTTGTCTAATTTACATTGCCTTATTCCGTGTAAAAACAGACCACAACATTTCCGTTACGTTCTTTTTTGGAAAGAAAAATTTCACCTCCGCCACGAATGACTGATTAGCATTTCTTAGCAATTTTTACCTGCACTAAAATTACTTTTCCTATTGCAAGTAAACAACATATTTTCACCTCATATTATAGTGAATTGCTACTGCGAGTATATGTAAGAACATGTATCGCGAACTAGAATCGAGACATGTCGATCGGGCAATATAATTGCATAGTAAGAAAACAATCGGCACTGTGCAGTAAAAGAACATTCCCCGAGGAAAATGGGACCGAATTGCCGCGGGAGAGAAAAATCAACTCGCAAGCACAGAGCGGCTGCAGTCAATTTGTGTTCGGCCGCGCTCGAGCTTTTATCTCGGATCCGAAGTCAAGGAGCACGAGCTGGCGCATTACGATCGGACACGAATATTCTGGTGGCCCGTCGGCTAAAACGCCCTCGAGAAATAAGCGTTACACGGGGCGACGCGCCGCGCCGAGGAGAAAGAGAGAGAGAGAGAGAGAGAGAGAGAGAGAGAGAGACAAAAAGAGAAAGAGAAAAGTAGCCACTTTTCCACGAACGGCCCGCAGCTATTTTCTTGCTCTTTGCGCAATCAAGAGCCCGCTTCATTTTTCCTTTTACACCCCCGGCGAGAGGATTCTTGCCGCTCCGAAAAGCTGCGCTGTTCTCGTAATTTATATATAAAAATTTTTCGAGTGCCCACGAGAGAAATGTCGGGACGACACTGCTATTTTTCGAAACTGCCGCGTTAAGGGGGAGGATGAGATTGAGCGTAATAGACGGGAAGAAGTCGGATATAGAGTGGAGGGCGGCCGCGAGAGATAATGTAGTAAGTGTGAAAGATGGAATAGCGTCGCACGTGAGCAAGTAAAAATGGTAATATCCCTTTTCTTTTGTCACGAATCTGGTAATAACACTTGGAAATGATTAAGAGACCTGGATAATCAAGTATATCGGCTCTACCGAATATTAAGTTTACCCAATTACGGATTACCGATTACTATTATCCATTTGTTTATTATTACGTATTATTGAGGCTCAATATACGTGACTTCAAATTTGAACACTTGATTCTATTTCATTAAAACGATCACTGCACATTCATAGTGTAAGTATTATGTTATTCATAATTAAAAACCAATCGATATTAGTTCTCTAAAACCATATTATAATAAAAAAGTATCTCATGAACTGTACATTTTTCATTATACACGAACAAAGCATTTCTGATGCCAGCTTAGTTATTACTCCACGTTTCTTTTGTACACGAACCCATAAAATTGGCCAGATTAGAATATTACAGCTTTCTAAAATATTCAACATTATGGATGGAAAGAATGAGATGGGAAGTTGAATGAGTCGAATCTATATTGACAATCTAACTACGGCTTGATTATAAAGCCATGAGAATGAATAAAAATGAATATTTAATAATCGTTCTGGAGAAGTGTAATAACAAATAGTCACTTGAAACGTCTCAGCTGCGCGCGAGAATGGACTCGCATCGAAAATCAAGCGTAGCACTGAACGGATTATTCGTGAAACCGGCCGCACAATAAAAACGCTATATAGAAGCCACTCGTCAACCGCATCGCGCGGCATTCATCAACGGTAGTTGCGCGCACGGCTGACTAAGCCGCTCGAGGCCTGCGCACTTGGCCCCGCGCGCGGTATTACAGTATATTATTCGCGCATAGCGCAGGAACACAGCAACCCCCGTTGCGGGCCACGCGCACCGGGCCTCTCGAGCCGGCGGAAGAAAAGGCAGCAGGTATATAAGTATAACGCTGGAGATTTTCACGGGCAGCAGCTTCGTTAACGCGGACGCTAACGATTTTTCTCATCCGACGGAAGGGGCTGATATTTCCGAGCTCTTTCCCCGCTCGCCAGATGAGAGATCTCCGCTCTTTCGCCTATGCGCAAGGAGATTTCAGCAGGTATTATCCCCCGGGAGTGATACGCCGGGGGAGAGAGAGAGAGAGAGAGAGAGAGAGAGAGAGAGAGACGAGAATGAAGGGAATTATCTGAGGAGATTTTTAGGGGGATTTTTGTCGGTGCAAGTTATAATTGCTTAAATTCTCAAGAGCTGCCTTATAACGAAGAGGATGGATCCCGATGCTGCTGGATTCTTCCCATACACGGATGGTCAGGAATATCTTTCTGACGCTTCAAAATGGTATGCACGTCATAGTATAAGGATTAAACGAGTTTCAAGAGGAACTTGAGAAAGAAGAAAATCGTTTTTGATGCTCCAAAAGGTGGACATTTTCTTTTGAACATTCATTTCTCGTTAGTTTGTTAACTCTGAATGAATGCGATAATTATATTTTTCAAATTCAGTGTTATATATTATAAGAACCTCCGAAACGTATCCAATTCAGAATGTAAGAAGTCATAAATTATCAATACCAAGAACATTGAGGTTTGTTAGCATGTGACGTATATACGCATATGCGATATTCAGATGGAGAGAGAGATTGAGAGAGAGAGAGAGAGAGAGAGAGAGAGAGAGAGAGAGAGAGAGAGAGAGAGAAAGTACGAAATAAGTTCTTTCCTCATGCGTGAAAAGTAAATGTAGGATATGAAAGAAGAATGTATCGTTCATGGACGATGACTGTCAATGTATCATAATGGATCGATAGACATAAAGATCTAAAATTTATTGCCACTCGCGGTATTGATCAAAATAAATAAGGATTAGTGAAATTCAATAAAAGATGAATGAGAGAGAGAGAGAGAGAGAGAGAGAGAGAGAGAGAGAGAGAGAGAGAGAGAGAGAGAGAGAGAGAGAGAGAGAGAGAGAGAGAGAGGCGAGAGCCGGGCTCGAAGCAAAAGCTTGTGCATGCGTGCAGAGGTCAATACACCATGAGGCAACAACGCATAGGTGAAGAGAGGAAAAATGTTTCGTACGAATTTGCTGCTTCTGTTCGACGAAACCTATCGATCTTGTATTCCCTAACCAAGATAGCCATTGTTTTAACGGCAATGGGCTCAATTTTATAAGAGGATAACATAGGAATATATTTCCAAATTGAAAATCAAATTCTGTTGATTGAAATTTAACTAAAACACAGATGAATGGGATAAAAAAACTAGCACATATTGATATCGATTTAATGCTGTTTTGTTTTTATTTGTGAGGGTTCGAGAACTAGAAAGCATCCCTCAATCAAGCTGTTCTTGTATGATCCGAAAAGAAGACGATTTACAAAATGAAGACGGCCGAGAAATAGAATTATTCATATCGATTACAAGATGGCAGGGCAATCAATGGGGGCCGGGATGCGATTGCCGCGGCGACCCACGCACCGAAAGCGTCGATATCGGGGGACTCGGGCAAAAAATCATCAAAGACTCGAGTGCGCGCGACGAAAGAATCTGGTACGCTCGCGAGGGGGGAAAACGAGCGAGCGAGAGCCACCGGGGCTCCCCTCCATCGGCTCGAAATGCGCGAAAGCCAATGGTGGCGCGGCACAGCTGGCCAGGAAAGGCGGCTCTCGAATTGCCGGCGCACGTCAGAACGGAAAAGCGAGGTAGAAATACAAACGAGGAAAAGGACGGGAAAGGAAGCGGCGCGTCGGGGCGAAGACAGCGACGCAGCGCGCATCCATTGTGAGCGACGACACTTCCGGCGCCGAGCATGCCTAAATTTAGGAGGCTGCTCTCGCGGGGCTTCTCACGCACTATACGCCTGCACAACAGCCCATCGCGCGGGCAGCCTCGCGCGCGCAGACCTACCTCAACTCTTCTTTCTTCGCCCCCTCCACCTCTTCTTCCCCGGCTCGCAGTTCGGCTCCCTAACCCTCGCAACTTTCGCGCAGTCCCGACTCCCCCCTCCACGCGCGCCCGGCTTTTTTCGCTCAGCTGTGGCTCGCTCGTTCTTCGCCACGTATGTATACGTGTATACATACACAGTAAAAACGATCCCTCAAAAGCAGTACTGAAAATCCATTTTACTTAGAATAAGTTCAAAAAAGCTGGTTTGCGACAGTTACAGTATAATTATTACTTGAATTAATATTTTTCTAAAATTCGGTACAAATTGACTAAAATCTAGTGTAGTCATTTCTAAAATCGATTTTGGTCTAAATTATCTGATTATTGTGTAAAGGTCAGTTCGGATTGAAACAAAACAACTTTACGAGTTGTATTATAATTTTGTATGTATCGCTGCCAGATTCATTAAAAAATTTGAAAATTACATTTTTATTTATTTTTCACAGGGGTTATGGAGCGTATATATTCCACATTGAGATAAAATAAAAGAATAATTTAAGTACAGAAATGACAATTATTGATTTAAGTACTTGGTCGTACAGAAATTCAGCACAAGAAGTACTTAATCGAAGTACAATATGCGAATCTTGATTTGAGTACTTTTTTCGAATCGAAATTTTTTCCGTCCCAATTTAAAAGAGATTCTTTACTTAAATCGAGGAATCATTTTGCTGTATTCGGCTGCGCGGGATTTTCGACCCGGACCTTCCAGCGCGCGCCGATTCGGCTCTCAAGGTCGAGCAACTACTGAACTTGAAATGCAGCATTCGACCGAGAGCTCTCGATCGCGGCGTTACACCGACATTTTCGTCCCGGTAAAATTTCTTCGTGGCGTACGCGACGCGACTCGCAGACACGGCTACTATTTCGAAGCTCGACGTCGCTGAACGAAATGGCTCGGTCAGACTTGAACGAATTTCCACTGCTCGGCATTACTTCGGTGGCGATCTCGCAATAATTTGGATCGTTGTGCTCGATGTCTGCTCGGTTTCAGTGCCGATATATCGAGTATCGAAACGTCACGCAACTGTGCAGAATCAGCCGGCTTCCTCGGCCCATCCATCATCCTGGCAGACTCGTGAATTATTTAACAGCGAACGGGACGCGTGCTGCGATGAATCACTCCTCAATTTTATAATTGCGTACAGCGAGCCGAGAGTGTCCTCCTCGACGACGCTCCGAAAATCTGTCCGCGTGGAAACGCGGGAAACGCGAGCGCGGAGTGGGATGTACGGTGGCCGAAAAACCGCGCAGCGGCTCTCGGCCCCGGTGTCCGCGGCCGCGCGTCCATCCCGAAAGAGTTGAGCTCGCGCGCTCGAGAGAGAGAGAGAGAGAGAGAGAGAGAGAGCGAAAGAGAGCCGGGAGCGGCTCGTCTGCTCCTCGGACGCACACACGCTCACGCACCCTTCCCTCCTTGTTTGCCTCCCCTCCCCCCGAGCTGGGAGCCGTTGCCCCCGCCGCTCGCGCGCGCGCGGCTGCCCCCACCAGGGGCCGCGAGCGAGGGGTGAACGAACCTACCAAATGACGGCCATGAAAACAGCCGAAGAGCGAGCGAGCGAGCGAGCGCCTCTGTGTGTGCATGCACGTACGTACGTGCGTGTGCGAGAGCGAGTCGGTAAGGGGAGAGCAGCCGACGACGACCCTCTTTCCTTTCGCTCTCTTTCTTTCCGCGACGGGCGCACTCTTTAGGCCCTGACCACACTAGCGCCAAGCCTCCTATATGTACCCGCGAGCAGGTGGTTCAACACACTTGCCCCGGACGACGTGCATTTGGTGCTCAAGTGCCAGTCGATCACGGCTTGTGCCAACCACACAAGCTACATTCGGCTCGGTCCGTTCTCGGCCCGATCATACATCGCTATTCGCCCGTATCGAAAAAAACTGCGAGTACAATCAATCGACGGATAAGACGCTTGTGGGTAACACCACCAGGTCAATGGAACGTTGGTCTGCAAGATACCAACAGCTCAGCGTAATGCAAGCTCTGATAACCCAATTACCCCCCGAGTCTGCTTTCCAGAGAGACTCAACTTGATATTATGGTTGGACGTATCGAATTTAAAGATCGTGACATTCGTTTAAATTATTCTTCGCATTAATCCGATATCTTTTGCCGTGTTTACTTGAACGATCGTGAAATCCCGCCGCCATTTGATTATCGCTGGGATCCACATCTAATTTCCCCGAGTACATCGACGGATAATACCCCGCTAGAGTTACGAGGAGACGTAAAAACTTGATAATTCATGTACACTCGATTTGAAATTTTGTGAAACTCGATCAGACGCGAATTATAGTATATAAGTAGGAGGGCAGAATGCTTGTTAGCCAAGTTGGCGAGAAACGTTGTTTCATTTTATTACGAAAAGGGGAATAACTCTCGCTCAATCATACTGACATGATAATCAAAGGCGGAATGTACACACAAAAATCCGTCAGCCGACGCAAATTAGCGCGGCTACCTCGTGCACGCCGTACACGATGAGCACACGCGATAAGATCGCGCTGCAGTGGCAGCGGGCTAGTGTGCTTCGGCCTTTATTCGAGAGCAGCTCGGCTCGGCTCCGCTGCTTATTCGTTTTGTTTTGCTCGATCGCGTGTTCCGTTTCTTTTTTCCTCCTCCGGCCGGCTCATGCTCATCTGTCCTTCTTCTTCTGTCCCCCCTTCGTCTTCGTCGCGTCTCTCCTCCACGGCGTCCTCTCCTTCCTTCTCCTCGCTGCGCGCGAGCTCCTTCTCCCCGGCCCCTTCTCGCCTCCCCCTACTTCGCGGCGCCGTGTTTCGTTTCGCTTTCGCGTTCGCGGCCCCAAAGTTTTTGCCCGCCACGACCGACTGAGTCACTGGGAATGCTCGCCTGCCGGCTCCGCGTTGCTAAAATCATTTTAGTTGCGCTAGCTTTTTCCACGGCAAATCCTGCCTTGGCGCCGGATTTTACTTGTTCAAAATAATCTATGACGACGCTTCATACTTGATAATAACCGATAAGAGTAATATGTCCATGTGTATTATTAAATAAAAGGATAAGAAATCTTCTTGTCATTCCCCTGAGAATATATTCGTCAATTGTTTTTGAGAAAATGTGATGATGAAAGGGTTGAAAATTATTTGACGAATGCAATTGGATGCGTGTGTGTGACCTTGATATTGCGCTTGGTAACGAGATCATTCAAGATCGAGAAGAATTCGAATTTCGCAATTTCGTTATTCGTCCCAAGTGTATTTGTGTTTGTCTAATGAATGGAAAGTTGATAGTTCCAAAGAAACTCTTATGAACGAGAGGAAATCATGGAAATCGAGTATGGAAACTATTTGGATCAAAGTTGTGAAGAATACAAACATCCAACAAGCTAGATATGAATATTAGTGAAGAATACAAACATCCAACAAGCTAGATATGAATATTTTTCTCCGGCTCACCTCATCAAGTTCCACGAATGTTCAAGTCCAGCATAGAGTGTTTTTAATTCCCACCACGAAAGCACACAACGATGAAACCACATCTCACGCATCTCTCACTCTTCACTCAACGCATTGAAAATGACTATTTGCATAAATTTACGCAATCCACAAAACAAAGAGTAATCATGGGAAAAAGCGACGGCTCTTAAGCTTTCGTGGAGCTGTTACATCAGTGCTGATTCAAAGAACTCGAAAAAAAGAGAGGAGGAAAAGAGGGAAGAGAGGCGAGCTGATTTGAAAAACACGAGTGCCGATTAAATATTTTCATTGCGGAGCTAATCCAAAGTCCAATGCACTGACGCTTACGCGGTTTGTTTGGACTCGCGGGCACGCTCGTGCACGTACACGACGGGGGAGAATCGCTGAGTGAGAAAGAATCCAGTTCAGGATGCATTAGGGGCCTCCGCCTGCACCTCTTCTGCACAAACACCACCTAATAATCTCCATCTCCTCTATGTGTATCACTCACTTTTCAGCTCTCCAATTTCTTTCGTGCTAATTACGTTTTCTCCAACCACACAAAGAAGACTCCATTATGGTTTTACAGATTAAAATACTCATGGTACAAGCATATTTGATGAATTCCCTGTTATTTTCACCACTCGTATGATTTTTAACTCGGAAGACGATGCACGATTTTACTGAACTCTACGTTCAACATAGTCCACGCTTCGAAAATTCGATCAGATATTTGACGAGTATTGATTAGTACATGCTAACTAGTTTGAAAATTGATCAACAAAAGCCGAAAAACCTGCGATAAAAGGGAGAGCCAAAGCAAGTGATAAAAGCGAGGTTGGGGGAGAAAGGGGCGACGACAGCGAACAGAAAAAGAGGCCGACGAATAGAAGAAAAACTAAAAAGTCACGCGCGAGAGGGCAGAAATAAACGCGACTCGTCAATTTTTCGACTCAGCTCCAATTTTAATTACGAAAGTTATGCGGAGAGCAGCGACGAACGACCTTTTCTATCTCCACCAGTCCCTCTTCTATTGCCAGCCCCAGCTTTCGGCGCTGTACAACTTGCCTTCCAATGCATACCCCGCGGGCCACGACATTCGGCTCTTCCAATCTGCGCGATTTCACGGCTCCGAAATGAGAAGAGGAAATTGATCCTCGGGGAACAAGATTCCGCCAACTTACTCCTGTCAGCTGTACATCAAATTTCAACTTCAATCGAAGTCCAATGTTCAATCTCGAAGTGTACAAACGAGCGAGCTCGTGCTACCAGAGGGAGGCCCTATTTTCGCGCTGAAAAAGGCTCCCGAGATGAAAAGGGCTACGATGAAAACGCAATGCAAACTAATATTCATAAAGTTTGCGTTGATCGATAATTCATTTCGAGCAGTCGATTCGAAAGCTCGCGCTCAGACAAAATCATAATTCGCATCGAATAACATGATGAAACTCAACGGAGCGTGCGCAGCGCCAGTCCAAATATTTATGGTGGAAAAATTCAGGGGCGAAGGAAAAAAAGGGGCGCGCTCGCGCTCTCGAACACGCAAAAGAAAGGACAAGACCGAAAGTGATAAAGAGCGGGGCGAACGAGAGTAGAAGCATGCACCGCTTGAATTCCGGCTCGTGTTTCCCTTCAATTTCCCCGGCGCGCCCGTTTTCTGGCTTTTCGGCGATTGTGCGCCAGCTAGCTTTCAACACCTGATTTTACGCTTCGGAATTTCAGCCGGAAAAGCGTTCCATTGAGCGGACGGCCGGGCGTTAATTCAGACACGCGGAATTGCTTGCTTTCGGTTACTTGCCTCGTCGTTTTGTCACTCGCGGACTGATTACGTTTCTTTCGCCGAATTAACGCTAATGCGAATGTTATCTTTAGACGATTATGTGGGAAAAGTGGCCGGGTAAGTGCTAGAGGTGTTAGACTGATCAAATATTAGCTATATATACAGTTCGAGAATCTTTTTCATTGCATTCAATTGAAAGTAGCAATTGAAGAATACTAATATTTGATTTTTTTGTAGGAAAAAAATTCGTGAATGTTCTGTTCTTATTCATAAAAAGTTTCTTCAACTCTCTCTGAAACATACACTGAAGAATAATCAATCCCTTCTCCTATATCTTAAGGAATTTGCTTAGTTATGAACAGTTGCTGTCTATGTCGTGTTTTGATTAAATCAATTATATTTTGTTTTTAATGCTGTTACTCGTTGAGATACTACCTTAGTTACCCATTTTAATGGTGCAATGTTTCATCACAATTAAACATCATCTACTCGAGCGTTGAAGGTTCTTGTATACGTCTAGCATACAATGAGGCTGCGAGTCTGTTTCTACTTACACCGTCTAATCCAATGCACAGACGCTGTTTCTACTTACGATTTAGAACGCGTCTTGGCACAGCCTGGCTTCATCCACTGAATGTTTGGGATTGGCCCCCCCCCCTCTCCACAGTAGTAGATACCAGGGTATTACCGGCAGTTTATGCGAAACAAGGGTCTAAACCATTCGATGAATTCACTCTTGGAATTTGATCATTCCACAGAAGTACTTTGTCTCTTAACTTATGTAAATAAAAATTTTCATAAAATACACTCATCTTGAGACACGAAAATATCATTCAAATTATATATTTTTAAATTTTACCTCGGCTCGTTTTATTAGCAAAGCGCACTTTGTTTATTATATAAATGAGTTTATAAACTGTTTTGAATAATAAAAATTGTTTGTAGAGGAAAAATGTTTCAACAATTATGAAAAATGTTACGCTCAATCATTATGAGTATACTTATCTTCATAAGTATACTCATCATCATAAGTATACTTATAGTATATTATAGTGCATTAATGAACTTAAACTTGTACTATTTTTCACTTTTCACGTTTTCAGGCGATGTATCAATGTATCATTGGTATCACTGTTTGATATGAAAATTTCACAAAACAGCATAAAAATGGTGGGCCAAAAAACATGTTGCACATTTCTCGTACTGCTCTCAAGTTTCGCATCTTCAACGATAAAAGTATGGTGTCGATAAATACGAACATACTCGAGGAGTGAGTTGGCAGAATGAGTATTGTGCGCGTCATCGCTCTTAAAAACTCGATCAGGGTTGGGTGAATCCTCGGAGAAGCGCGCGCGCGCCAACATGTGCCGGCGCGCTCGGTTCAAACTTGCGAAAATCGTGATCATGTAGGTCAATGGCAACGGCTGAGCGGAACAAGTGTCCCATTCATTACGTAGCTCGAGTTCGCGTCGGAGAAAGCGCAGCCGCCTCCCCGCCTATAGTGTGGGGTCAACGCTCGATTTGGCCGACGGCCATCGGTTTTCCTTACTCCACCACGCGAGCTGCTTTATTTTTCAACAGCTGCCTGCAACTGCATGTTTGTAAATATACGCGCGCATATACATGTATATGACTTGGTGTTGACTATCGTGAGAACGGCTTCGAGGGCAGATTAGCGAACATGCAGTTCGCGACTTGCTTTCTCACCGATGTTTAGAATAATTTACTCAACTCGTTAGCTGCTATATGGATCGAGAGGAGTTGCCAGTTGGCGCGAGTTCGACGAGTACACGAGCCCGCTGGATCTTTCATCGTCCCCCGTGCAGCGATTATGACTGACGAACCAATTATTCCTCAGCCCAATGTGAAATTTTTATCCCAAGTCCGGACCAGCGGACGAGCTAATCTCGAAGCGCGCGTACGTCTGAAACTCAAGAATCAACAGTTGGCAAGTTTAATTAGCTCGAGGAGGAGACATAATGAATGCACTCGGATACTAATTGGGCCGGGTGCAGCTACACGAAATCACGAATTCGTTGCTCGAACCTGCCAACGTCACTGCGTCCCTACGAAAATCTAATAATCAGGGAATCGAGTTACGCGCGCCGGACCGATATGAAAACTCGGCGTGGCGCGGGGCGGCAGAGAGGGGGGGAAAAAAGACGAAGAAAACGCGAGCCGAGGATGGCCGGGCTCAAAGTATGCCCCCGAAAAAAAAGCCCCGCTGCAAAGGTCAAAAATAATCGAGTCTGATTCGATATTCGTTCTCGGGATCGCGCACACGCACACGAGATATATCCTACTTTGGGCTCTCTTTGAGCCAATAAATTGCTTCCTGTCGCTGGTCGACCGGCTGGCTGGTGTACGCGCGCGCGCATATACGCACACAGAGGACGGGCTGCGTTTGTGGCTCCGGGAGCAGTAGCATAAAACGCCGCTGCGGAAATCGGGCTCGCGGCTCCAAACATCCTCTCCAGATATCTCCCTCTGCTGCCTTTCTGTTTCCTTTAGCCCCTTTGAGCGGCGCGCAGTCGCCCCCGGTGTTGCGATTTTCATGCAAATTTCAGTTGACGCCACAGACACTCACTACAATTGGCTGATTTGCCCGGCTCGCAGTTTTCAACATTTTGCCCGGACTCGTCGCTCGGCCAATCCCGCGCTCGAGCCTGTCTTTCCAGCGTTTTTATCCCTCCGATCCGCAGTTACGAGATCTCCTCTATTTACACGTACCCACCGCGACCGCCCACGTCCCCTTCCACCTCATCATGTCGCGGAGGAGGAGGGAAAAAAGATTATTGAATTCCATCAAAACATATAACGATACGGAACAAACAAACCAGTCCATCGACTGAGGAGCGGCGCCGTTCGATTCGCAAATGGAATTTTTCATCCGCACAGTCGCACGGGGAATAATTGGTAATAACCCGTCGGCTTCTGTCGTACCCCGGCAAACTGTGACTCGACAAGGGCGAGCCGCGCGTGGCAATGAAAATGAATCAACTCGAGTTTGGGCCGTCGAGGTTTGACGCGTTGCCAGGTAGGAGTTCGGGTGGAACGTATTTATTCTCCCGATTGGAGAGCAATCCAAGTCGGGAGCGGACGGTCGAGACGGTTG
Source organism: Aphelinus atriplicis (assembly GCA_020882685.1). Classification (NCBI taxonomy): domain Eukaryota; kingdom Metazoa; phylum Arthropoda; class Insecta; order Hymenoptera; family Aphelinidae; genus Aphelinus; species Aphelinus atriplicis. Next base: position 36,856,619 of record CM037076.1, on the reverse strand, counting down.
CTCGCGGAGCAAGTGCAAAACGAGGGAAACAAAAGGGAAAAGCGTCAGAGGCGGCTGTGGCGAGCTGGCACGGAAGGAGCAGAGAAAGGAAGAAGGTCGTGACTCTCGTAGCCTATATCCCCAGTCGCTCGGCTATCTCTCGGCTATCTGCGCCCGGCGCTCGCGCGCAACGTACTCGCACCGTATAAACGTGCATACGCGAGCGCGTGCATAATGTTGTACACACGCAGCGCCTCTCTCTTTCTCTCTCTCTCTCTCTCTCTCTCTCTCTCTCTCTCTCTCTCTCTCTCACTCCGACTATTATGTAAAGACCGCCTGCGCGCACTCGGTCAAGTCGAGCGCCTTATCGCGAGAGCCTCGTTTAACGGACGAGCGCGCCGTGATTTCGTGGTCGCGGCAAGACTAGCTTACGGGGCGTCGCTGCCCTACTGTTTTCCACCTCTTTTTTTTCAGCCCGTGCATTTTTGGATTTTCGGCTGGACAACGGCCATGTAGCGTGGACAAAAAAAACTGCTCGACCAAAGGTTTTCATTGTATTCCGATTAATATCGGTGCATCATTACGTCGAATAGAATAAACAAGCGAACGGGCATTTTATTGCGCACTTGGCCAGGTTGCCCGTAGCGCACGCACACACACTGGCGCGGAGCAAAACAAACGCGGCGAGCACACGGCCCGATAAAATCAGGCGAAGCAACGCACCCCATCCTTGGCTCATTGAGAAAGTAGAACAAAACAGGGCACGCATATAATCGAATCAGCGGCGGGAGCAGTGGCGGGAGCAGCGGCGGCGGCAGGGGCCCATTGTTCCCGGGGCCGCGAACAATAAGAGCCGGCGAGTGCGGCTCGGGGGCCCGGGACGTTTCTAATCAAGCTCCTCCCCGAGCTCGCGCGCCGCAGGAATCCGGTCTTCGAAAAAGGCCCAATCGCACCGCGTGGTGCTCGGGAGGAGAAGAAGAGGAGAGACGCTGGGCCGCGGGCGAGCGGACGGGAGGGGGGCCGGACGGAAACTAGCTAGGCGCGCGAACAAGAAGCGGACGAGCCCGAGAACGGCCGGCCCGCGCGTATAAGGCAGCTGCTCCGCGCGCCGTGTTTTAGAAGCTATTTGGAATGGCGCCGTGTGTCGCGTGGCGTTCCCAAAATGGACGGCCATCGATCGCTGGGTTGGACGTTCGTTGTTTTGTCTCACGACCAACATTCACAATTATTCATCTCGGAGTGTTTGTCGATTGAACGAGCAGTGGGATAGGTTCAAGGTCTAGACGTTAGTACAGGCAAATGCGCGATTCGTTCGCGATTTTCGGTCTAATTTGCGGAATCGCGCAACAAATGAAAGGTCCGTCGGTTTTTCATTTTATGCCCGGGCACGATTATTCGGGGAGACACCGGCGACGCGTGGAGTTTGCCGAGTCGACTCGGGGGCGATTGAACGGGCGACCGAATCGCCGGTAGCGCGAGGTGGACGCGAGTAATATTGTCGGGCGCAGGCCGGGGCGTAAGCTTGGCGAAGTCGCGCGGCGTGCAGCTGCGCGCCGGGAGCGCGGCCGGCTAAGCAACTCGCGCGCGCGCGCGGCCGAGCTGCGAAAAAGAACGAAGCGAAGCGAGCGAGCTGTCGAGCGGTTGTGCACGCAAGTAAGAGTGTGCGTGCGCGAGGTTGATGTAGGTCCAGGGCCCGGCCAATGGCAATTGGTGTGGCGCTCTCGAGAGGCGGAGAGGGGCCCCGGCTCCGCAGCGTTGGCAGCGTCGCACAGCCAGCGCAAGGTTACTGACCTGCGCCACGCAGCTCGCACGTTAAATATCCTGCCCTGAAAAAATCGCTCGATAGCTGCACCGCTGCTCCCCTCCGCTCGCCCTAGCTGCCCTTGACGCGCCGCTTCCTCTGCTCCCATTTTTGTTACTCTCCCGCCTTTTTACGCTCGCACGCACACGCACGCACACGCACACGCAGGCGCGCGCGCAACTACTCTTTTTCACTTTCGTTCGCTGTCATTTTCTCCGGGGCTTTGCTCCCGTCATCCTCTCTCTCACTCGCCTTGTGGTGCTTCTCCACATGCTCATTATCGATCATGCCGGCCACGCCGATTTTCTCCTCCGTGCGCGCTTCTTAGCCGCGCTTTTCTCCCGCCGGCTCTCCAGAGCCAGCTAGCCCTCAAATTGAGTTGAGCTCAATGGGCTCCGTCATTACTCGAGCCGCGTACACGGCTCCAGTGCTTTTCTTTCCGGCTAAATTTATACACGCTACATTATCGGCGCGCGCGGCCATCTTATCCTTATTTCTTTTCGACACACTAATGATATATAATACGTGTGGTTCCGGCTGCACCAACATATTTCAATGCATTTTCCCTCCTCTTTCCAACCCAGCTAAAAAAGTAGGCATTATTCCACATTAGAAACAGGACAATTCTCATTAGTATAGTTATTGTAGAAACGGGGGGGGGGGGAGAAAAAGCAAGATGCAGACTACAACGGAAGTTGTAAGGTCATGAATCACGCGCGCGGAGAATACATTTCTGATAGACAATGGATGCGCAAGACCGCCGCGATATCGATCGGTTTCATATGGTGTGAAGTTTGAAGTATTTTCCAGGCCATTTGCAAACTCCAAACTAAACGGATTGGTGAATTGAGCGAGCCGAGCCCCAGTCAAAATACAAGCTTACGCCCGAAAATCCGCCCTGGGAAAAGCTCCGATATCCAAATCGAATCTGCCCGGCCGCCTCGTAAAAACTGCTCCATGGCTGGTTCGATCCGCGGGCGATATACACTCACATTTTCTGTTACGCGCGGACGTTTTCGCGACGGATCGTCGCGCGCGCGTTTTTTCGCGGAAGCGGTGTATGCGCACACATATGGTACGAGAGAGTGAAAGAGAGAAAAAGAGAAGGAAGGAGAAAAGAAAAGTAAGAGCGGAGCGGCTCTATCCCTTTGTTTGCGCACGAGCTCTATATGCAAAGAGAGAGAGAGAGAGAGAGCAAGCGAGAGAGAAAGAGGGAGGAAGAGAGAGAGAGAGAGAGAGAAAGAGAGAAAGAGGAGCTTGGCGAATCGCGGGGCTCCGTATTTCATTGATTAGTATTGGCCATTAAAAAGGGGCGCCCTTATTTCATGTGCGCGCGAGCCGGCGGAACCGGTATATACGTTATAGAGCTCTCGGAGTAGCTGCAGCTACTGTGCGCTATTGCCCCCGCGTATGTGTACAACCGTATCTATCTCCGCGTCTATTCTCATTCGCAATTCAGCTCATTCTATTCTTCCGCTTTTGACTCCTAAACTGGTTGACTAGCTCCGGAGTATCATTCAATTCGATTTCGACCGTTAAAAAGCCCGTCCCATTGATAAATGTTATTCAGATTCTCCAAGTGCAAATATATAATCAATCCCTCGTACTGCTGGACGAAGTCACGAATCCACAGATTATTAACCGGGAGAATGAGTACGGGGCCCGACAGCGCGCCTACGAGAAAAGCAATTTGGCTCGAGAAAATTTTGAGAAGAATGATGTTGTGGCACGGACGAGCTGATATATCTGTGGATTGTCTTTAATCAAGCTACGCGACGGGGAAATGCCCCCTCTCCTCGGTGCGTGCAGAATAACAAAAGCCGATGGGTTAATAAATTTGTTTGCCAATCCGTTTGCCCCCTGCGTCCCGCTGAATTATCATATTTCAGTGCGTTCATCAGCTCGTATGCAAATACGTCGTCTTGTTTTCCCTTTGGCCCGTCGTTCGCGTGCTCGCGTCCTTTTCCCGCGCCAGCTCGTAGCCCCGCTCTTCATCTGCCCATTCCTGATGATTATTCTTCTTGCGCCCTCTCTTCCCATCCCGGGCTCATATTTTATTTGCACCTTCGTTTTTCCTCATCTCGCCGCGTCGCTCCGTCTCTGTCTCGCCCTTTGATTTTTCTCCCGCGCGCTCCCCGGGGCCCACAACTCTTTCAAGCTAAATCGCACTGCACGAGAGAGAGAGACAGAGAGAGAGGGACGACCGCGCATATGTACTAATATATGAGAGTCCATTACAGCATTCGACCATGTGACAAATGCGAATTTCAAACTTTCCTTTGTTTGGACTTGGTGTATACGCGCGGAGTACGTTGCACGCGCGCATCGACTGAAGTTTCGATTTTATTGAAATACGGTGCCGCCGCTGTTTGAATTCTGCCCCCTCCCGATACGAGTGACTTACGACTTTTCACCGCGTATGCGCGCGAGTGGATAGATATTTGCGGGTTATTGATTATCCTATCCCGTCCCTTCAAAGAATTCTCATTCCGCAGTGGAAATAATGTTTAGCAGTTGACACTGCGAATCATCCTGCAATTATATATTTCTCGAGGGCTCGCTTTGAAATAATTATCATTAAAATTTCATGCGAATCAAGTGGGTATCTATACATCGATGAAATGTCTCCGAACATCCAACGTCTTCTTAATAAATTGCGCAACAGAATCCATATCAAAGTTAGAGAAAAAGGGGGAAAACAAGCTATAACAAAGGTCCAAAGAAGCTCTTCAGTACTAAAGAAGAAAAGAAACCCGATATCGGCGTGGCTTCGGCAACGTGAAAAAGCAAGATAAAATCAAATGAACTATGGACTTTGTAACTGAAAGCTTTTTTCAAGGGGAAAGGGTATATAAGCATGTATACTCGAAAACGTTGACAGCTACTTAGTAGCTTCAGATGCCTCCTAAAAGCCGGCTCTCAACCAGCGGCACATGCAAAAGATTCTTTATTCTCGATTTTGACCCGAGAGCAAATTTAATTATCATGCTTGAATTCGATCGTCAAATGAATCATCAAACGACTAATCACTTGAGTTTTCATCATCTTACACAAGAAAAATCACATTCAATTCATTCTCCATTGAATTTCTGAAGAATTTACAAATCATAGATTATGCGACAACAATATTGTCTGTGATGGGCTGAACGAGCCTCATTAGTATTTAAATTTTGGGAAAAATTTCATCAAGTTTTTATCCAGATTACATAAAAAAGTGACAATGTACAATTTAATTATAATCCGGGAAGAAACATTCTATGTCTAGGTAACCCATTCCTTTATCCAGTAAGTTTCTCAAACTATTTTACACAAATTGTATGTATTCCACTCTCCACAGATGCTGAACAATTATTCGGTTGTTTTCACTTGGAATAGAAAAATGTAGATCTAGATTAAAAATTCTAGCAAAGAAAAACCTGGTCATTTACCACGCGACAGGTACATTGAGAGGCGAAGCTGTCCGAAACGGTGTAGGGGCGGCTCAACGCGTCCGCGTATCTCCCCGGAACAGCCCGAAGTTTGAGCTATACCCCGGCGTGGGCACATACACACGTAGGGGAGAGGCGCGTAGCCCCAAAGAGAGAAAGAGAAAAGCGCATGATGGGGCTGCGAGGTGGCGCGCGGGTGGGCGCAGCAAAGGGAGAGAGAGAGGCAAGTAAGTCGGCGGCCCAACCCTTGTGGACTTTTGTATCGATTACCCATCGGTTGGGCGAGGTTTTCGCTCTCCTCCCCTGCGCCTGGCGCGCTCTACTTCCCCTCCGCGTACATCTCTCCGTCTCTTTCGCGAATGGGCCGCGAGCGAAAAAGCAGCAGCAGCAGCGGTGGCGGCGACGGTGGCGGCGGTGGCGGCGGCCGCGGCTGCTGCTGCTGCAGCTCTCTCTGGGCTTGCGCGCGCGCGCGCGCGATTCTTTTTCTCCTCCTTTCCGCCGCAGCTCTTATCCGTGGGGGAGGGGGTCCGGACGGGCGGGAGCGCCTCGGCCGTTCATTATTTTACTTGATTGGCGGAATTTTACGCTATCCGAACGCCCGGGCTGCAGCTCCTTTTATTTCGCGTCCGGCTTTTTGCCGGCTTTTTCGAGGGCCTTTTCCTGATTGGAATTCGCGTTCGATGAATTAAAATGTCAAAAGTAGCGTGAGCGCCCCCCCCCCGAGCCCCGAGCCCCGAGCCGGATTTAATTAAGCCCGCCAGACCCTGATGAAACGCCGTTTTCTTGCGTCCGCGTGCGAGAACCGCCACACGAGCTTCTTGTTTAATGGATTGATTTGTTTCAAAGGCTCGTTCCGTAATGACTTGAGAGCTGCTTCAATGCCCGTTTCTACTTCTATTTTTTCTTCTTTAGCAAATTCATCCGGTATTCAGATCAAACGACCACAAGAATTTCGATGTATCGACTGATTTTTTTATTTGGACAAGAATACAAGCTGTCGAGGTGTGAAAAACTTGGTCGAAAAAATATTTTTCAGGAAGTCGACTAACTACGAGATACTTTGAATTTTCGTGGATAGCAAAATGAGATTCTTGCTTCGAATACGGAATTGAAGAAGATGCTCACTCTTATTTCTGTATTGGCTATCATACTTTGCCGAGTAATATTTTTGAGAAATCTCCCATCATGCTTGTTAATGTTACAGACTCATTTGTAATTAACACAGCCATTCTAGTGGATTACTCGGTGTGACCCGCTACAAACGAGGTTATTGGAAGGATTCTTGATAGTCCCTCCACGAAATTATCATTTTGAAAAGATCGAGTATTAAAAAATGCCCAAATAAGCCAGAAAATAGAGGAGGAGGGAGTTTATAATTCGCCACTAGACGAACACTGGACGAGCATGAGATGCTCCAACGTACATGGGCCAAATGCACTCGTTGCGCGTACAGCAGGGGCGAGTCACTTGTCCGCAACTGCGAGCATCCCTTTCGCTCTCGTCGCAGCTGTGCTCGGCCCTTCCGCCTATCTCCGTCTCGCTCCCGTCAAGCGTGAAAGTTCCACAAGTCGACCTCGACGCCGCGCGCCAGTATCCCTGAAACGGAATAATTCAAATTCGCGCGAAAAGTACGGGCTCGCCGGTCCCTCTTGTCATCGCTTCCGTCTTGTCGAGCGCCCCACGTTTTTTGCCCGCTCGCGCGCGCGCAAGCAGGGGCCGCTCAAGGTTGCTTATAAATACTCGGCTGGCCAGTTTAATTGCCAGCACTCGCGAGGCGCGCACCGAGTTTTCGGCGGTGATGGGCAGAGGCAGTTTGTTTCGTTTCATGCGCTCCTCCACGACTTTTTCTCATTTGGACTGCAAGACTTTCTCACGCAAATCGTATTTGATATTGGAGTGGAGTCACGGAAAATCGAGTCTTTCAAGCTAATTTCAAGGAACATCTTTATCTGCTATGTAATATTTATCATTCGCTGAGTAGAAAAAACTGATTTCTTGGACACGAACTGTACATGACTGTTTTCTTCCAGCTGATCCAAATCCTAATCGTATTCATTTGTACAACGTTCGTAATTTATTTGAATATTTTTCGGTTGTATTCAATCGCGAGTATAGCTCGTCTCGAGTTTCGCGAGAGATAAAACGAAAAAAGTGAAATATCGCGCGAGCTAAATTTAGAGTATTTTCGCATGCACGAAGAATCTCAAGGATTCTCGTGCGCAGTACACACTTTTATCGGGCCGGAGTAATCTTTATCGGAAGAGGGTCGGCTTCTCCCACAATGCTAAACAGGTCGCATGCCAAATGAACCATTCGTATGTATATCACAGACGGACGGGCTGCATGCACGAAAGCAAATCGCCAAGACTTTGAAATTTTGGTCAACCGAGATTTTTTATCTTGCTGCGTCACTGCCCAGATTATTCCTCTGCGCAGTCTCTTTGTTTCGGTTATGCATCAGTGTAGGATACATTCAACAATTCATTTTTAAACCTTCTATTGGACAGCTCAAGTATGTTCATTTCTGACTGTAGGAAAGGATTGGAACTTTGGGTCATGAATGATACAACTCTTTGAAATAGTTTTTCGGGCGCTCTAATTCTCATATTCATAAATATACAGCTATTCACACTAACCAGATATTCGTAAATCATTGTTGATTTTGATACATTTACAGTATATAGTTGTACTTTAGGTGGATCGGAATCAATAATGATTCGCGAATATCTCCTTAAATCAAAACATTAGGCTAAATAGCTGGGGGTATTTAATTTGGGTTCTCCAGAAGCCATCACAGAGTTTTATCATAATAGAAACTTATTTTTCAATTTTTTATTTTATGGTGACCTGATGGTACCGACTTTCATACTTATTAGTGAATATGCCTATGATCGGTGCGAAACATCCACTATCTACAAAAATTTGGTGAATTTTTCCAAAAAAACTAAACGATTGTTCCGGGTACAGACGCGTCATCGAAAACAAACCGTCCAATGATTTTCGTTTCCTGCGAAATTCGAAAATTCGTTCTCACGAAGAAGCATACCCGCAAGAGGCGATACCCGATTCACCTCCTGAATTACATGGTCGAATCCGGCTGACCCAACAACCAATGGCGCGCGCACACACCCGAGAGCCGCTAAAAATAGCCGCGGGAACAAAAGAGTTGGTTGAGCTCGCGACGGAGGAGCGACGCGCGCGTGCACATCGATAAGGATCAATTGCGCGGCGCGAGCGCGTCACGCACACACCCCGCATATAATTTGATTCCCGCAATAAAGGCCGAACTCACGCTTTAATTGGGCCGAATGTACAATTTCGGGCGTCCTTGGCTCGCGAGCCGTGCAGTGCAGCGCGCGCGCGGATAAAACGGGCGACGAGTACATCACACACACACGCGCGCGCGCACACGCACACATGCACAGAGCCGCATGCAGGTATAAAGTGCACGAGCAGACAGCCGGCCGGCGCGAGTTAAGCCGATTATCCGCACCTAAATACGAAGCCGGAGACATGCATGTGGCTTAAAATTGATGCGCCTACTCGCTTTCTTTCGCTTGCCGCTCGTTCTCCTCAACCCTACCCCCTCCCCCCTCCTCCCTCACTATATGTCTCTCTCTCTCTCTCTCGGCGTCGTTTAAGACGACATTGCAGCCGGCTCGGCGCAGTTTTTAACAAAACGATGTGTTTCTCTTTGTGAGCTACTTCGTAGACAATCCGGAAAGATTAAACTCCCTGGCAAGAGTTCACCCACGAGAAAGACCCGGATGAAGCATTACTCGGTCTGCCGATATCATTCCACACTCTCCGTGTGTTGTACTGATTGAGAGTTCCGTAACGTGAAAACGCGATTTCGAATAATCATGTTTTGACAGTATTACAGCGTATTCACCAAACGTTATTGGTCCATGAAGGTTGCGCTCGATTTTACTCTTGAGACACAAACATAACGAAAAGTTGTATCGCAAAACAAATTTTGTAATGTCAGTGAAATATCAAGAATGAAAATGTTCTATTTTGTCTCGTATATAATAATACATATAGAAATGTAACATCTCCAAATCAAATCAACTATTCATGCGTAAGTATAGATGGCGAAGAAAAATGAATATTTAATATCATATTGAGTATTACCAGCAACACTTGATAGCCAGCGATTGTAAAAAATCAAGTGTAGATATTGCGAGTGCCAAGAATAACAGGTTTTCGTGTCGGAAATTCGATCCAATCTCTCTTTGGATCGTTAAAACCCTCCTCTCATCTTCTTATATAGGTATGCCCGTTATCATCAAACGTAATAAATGCGAGATCGAAAATAAAAAGGTTCGCTGAAAAGAGAGGCTGCAGCAAATAATGAGATTTCTCCATTTTCCCATCTTGAAAAAAATTCATTTGAAAATGCCAAAATTACACTCACGAGCATTATCTTCTTCCTTTTTTTTTTGCGGGAACGCGTGTAATGGAAGAAAAAAGGGAATCTGACTCAAGTAGTCAGGTCTTGCGCGCGGATGAAAAAAAATGGGAAAACTCGCCGAGAAAATCTCACGATGATTTTCGCATTATTCCGAACACACGGACTCTCTTAAATTCGCCCGAGTTCGTTTGCAAGTTGAAGGCCAACCCGGTCGAAAAATACCCCTTGTTCCGCGTCGACGTCCGTTCCTTTTGCGTATGAGCAGGCGAGAAATACGAAACCGCTTGCACCATGGCGCAAACTCACACGGAGCTTTTGACTCCATCTCACGTGCGCACTCGTACGTCCAGGTAAAACTAAAGAGCGGCGAAGAACGAGAAAAAATAAGGCAAGGGGAAAGAGAGGCTGCCTACTTTTTGCGGGTCTCCAACTCCCCGGGCTCCGGAGCCTTTTGATCTGCCTGCATTAGTTAATGGTAGCTTTAGTTTGACGCTCCGATAGCCAAGTTATTTCAACAAGCAAAATCGGCTACCTCCAGAATAATCTTCTCAATTCGGAATGCTGCCTCCATTATTTTTCAAATGGCTCTAGTCAGTTTCGTACAATCTTCAACCATATTTCTCTCACCGCGAACACATCAGTTTTAGGATGGAAGAAACATTCTTCTCCAAGTGGGACAAATGTAACCAGAATAATTTTTCCCATAAAACGTAGCCTCTTAAAATCTCTCACGATACAGCATCACCGAGTTTTGAATCAAGTAATTCATCGTTTCAAGATATACCTGAAAAATGAAAATTCCATCGTGTGTTCCATCTCATTCTTTCCTGGCAAAATGACTCATCCTCTATGGCGCAGTTCAAATTATTCCTCCTGCCATGGCCCCTTGGCTCCATTCTATTCTAAACGACTCTAGCCCAGAACCTCCTACCCCGTATCTGCCCGTGAAACCCAAAGACCCTCCAGGAACAGGTTTGGAAATCCCGCCTATGCAGTAAGTAAAAATAGCAGACCACCGTCTGTTTATTCCTCTGGCAGCACCTGCCGCGCCGAATCCTCCTTTTGCCTTCTGCTCCTTCGCCCATCCATGTGTGTGTGCAAATGTCGGCTCGGCAGCTCCTGCCGCCCGAGGCCGTGAATTTGCTATTCGCGTGCAGGGAGGTACATGCAACAGAACATCGAGGTATTGAGAGAGAGAGAGAGAGGTACTTTTTTTGGAAGTTCTTATTGCAGGAGGGAAACGGATGAGTAGATACGCACAAATAGCATTGCGAGCGCGGAAATGTTTATATTTCAATCGGTTTCCCTCTCTGCTCAACTGATCGAGCATTACTTACTTTTTCTCTGATCCGAGAGGGATTCCGCGATGACGGATATCTTCTTGGTTTTTGTTTTTGTATAGCTCGAGTCCATTCGTATCTTTTGAGATTTCAGAACATGAATCTTTGAGGTTTAGAGTTTTTTACCAGTATGTAAAGTGTGATTTAAAAAACTCACATGACTGCAAAAATGATCAATGCTGGGAGCGGTACAGGGTCGAGCATTAAGCAACTACAGCCAGACACCAGGCATATAACAACATCACGCTTGCATTTCATGCTCCCGCTTACGTAATTCATAGTACTAACCCAATTATCTTATACTGCTCACACTCGAGCTTCTCAAATCGTCAATCAGAGATGGATTATTACGATTCTCGCACATTAGAATCCCGACACACTCGCAAAAAGTATAAATGTGAATGTGAAATGGGCCTAAATATTCCGAACCGTTTTAATTTCTTCCCCCATTGGGGAATAACGCGCGAATTTCAAATGTCAATTTTACTCCAGTGGCGGACTACTGATTGTTCAGTAGCCGACGAGGGCAGATCGGACCGAGATGGCAATGCTGTACGTACCTAAAAACCCCTTTCCTCCCGCGAACCGTAAAATAGGAGAGTCGAAATGTTGTCCGGGGCATAAAGCGAAGCCGACGAGGCGAATCGGACTGTAAGACGCGAGTCGTCCTCGGCGGCGTGTAGCGCGCGCGCGACCTTAAGGCTATAATCATGGTATAACGCATTCAGGGGTGCGCCGGGCGCAACCCCTAATTAGCCCACGAGCGAGCGAGAGGGCCGGAGAGAGGGCCGCCGCGAAAGAAATTATACAGTCGGCAATTGCAGGGTCGATCGGCGGCCAAGCGCACTCGTAATGGACACGAGCCGCGACGAGAGCCAATCGCATCTTCCCCGATACATGCACTCGCGCTCTCGGCAACTCGGCAACTCGGCGAGTCGATCCTCGAGTGCTTTTTCAATGCGCCGACGGGATTTTTTTTAAGGGCCGCGACTTTGCCGCGCCGTTGGTTGGTTGGTTATGAAGAGGCTGCCCTCAGAGACGGCCGGCTATGATTACTTTGAGCCGCGATAATTATTGCCAAACGGTCTGCTTACACAGACTCGAGCCAGAGGAATATTAATACGACGAATATTATTCATCGGTATATCAATTAGCTCTCGTCCCGACAGTCTGCTGAAAAGATGATGTACCTATGCGCTCTCGATGCTAATTCGTTAGGGACGTCGAGTTGCCCAAAGCTAATCAATGATCTTCAATTACGAGCGAGAGTTATTCAAATGCGAGTGCGGCGAGTCGTATAATTGTATCCGTGAAAAAGCTCCTTCGAGGATGGAAAAATGCCGAGCGCGGCGAGCGCGGCGACGTACGAAAAGACCATGGGACTCGGTAAATCAGCCAAGCAGGCAGTAATAAGCCAAATCTGAGCATATGATCAAGCTCACACACTCGAGTGAATAAATCACGTGCGACTCGGTATATCATTCTGCAGTGGGTATATAGGCGCGTACACGCGCGGCAGCTCGTGTACTCCGGTCGCGAGCAAGATCAAACGAGGAAAAGCCCGAGCGAGGAAGCAGAAACAAGTAAGTAGTAGAGAGACGTTAATCGAGTCGGCGGCGGCGGCGGCGGCGGCGGCGGCACTGACCTAAAGGCGCTACGCTCGACCGGCGCTGCTCAGCATGAAGTCGTACTATCAGCGGTGGGAGTAAATCGCGGGAAGCAACAGCCGCGCGGCGCCACGCCGCTGCTACTGCACTTGCGGATTCCAAAGCGTTTAGATGCCCCGCTGGCCCTGAGACTCCTTCCGGTGGCGCCACCCACTCACAGGGCTTTCCCCACTTGCGCTTTTTGATGTTTGCGATTGCGAGGCGTCGCACGGGTTTTTTTTTCATTTTTCGTTTCGCGCTGGTATGCTTTTGAACCGGGAATGTCGCTGAGGTATAATGGGCAATCCCGCAATTCGAACGAGATTAGCTTGACACGCGAAAATTCATTGACCTTCCCATGGCAGATTACTGCAAAGCATATTTATATCCTTTCTGCGATAAGCGCATCTCGGCGAAGGGCCATGGTAAACCTTTTTCGGAGTTTCAATAATATTTTAAATATGACGAGTGTTTCCGAACAATATACGTAAGTATATCTATTTGTCGAGAATAGCATGCGATCCCACGATATTACGTGTGAAAGTGTAATAAGGGAACTATTAAAAATTGTTGCCATGAATAACATTTCAAGTTTGTCCAAACGAATTCCATCGAATATCGTAGAAATGTGTCCAGACAGTTGAACGAGCTCCGCTGCAAACAAATGTTAGAGGGCCGCAGCCAATAGGTTTTACACGTACGTGCATGGACACATCAGTCGACACCAGACTGAAATACTCCGAAACTTGGACAGCTGTCGTTTCACCTGTTATACGACTCATCGGGTTTTGCACGCGCAACCTCACTTGTGACTAATTCATCGAAACACGCTTGTACTCGGTACGGACACGCGAGTACACTAATTCGAATGAAAAGCCAAATGAATCGCTATTCTCGGCTAAATTCTGACGATTCCAAACAGGTCACTTGTAACATCAAGTATTCATCGATCGCCAAGGCCAAATTGGGCATTCTCTTCATTTCATTTCTGCGCAGCTTTTGAAACCGCTCGCAAATAAAACATTGCAAAAATTTTTGTTCAGTCCGATTCGATCTCGCATTGAAACTAAGGATCATTTTGAGTAGTAAATAATTCGAAATATCTTGACAACTCTTGTAATGTTTTTTTTTCTGGCATTATCATATCAAACGTGCGAACGTGGATCGATAAGCACGATGAATCGACAAAATTGTTTACGATGCGCCGAGCCCCCCGACCGAGTATCTAACCCCGCGCACGCAAATTTTTAATGATCCACGCGCTCTTTTTTTCTGCAGCTATATATGAGCACGCGTCGCTTTTACCGCGGCGGGATGGCGTAGATCGCGCGTTCTCACGACGAAGGGAGAATTTTATGCGTTTTAACATTTTTAATTTTTCTTCAATTCAATATTTAATAAGGCGGTTTAAAAAGTTTCAGTTTTAAATTGCATGATGCCATCATTCAAATGAAACCTCAAAAGGAACTAAATAGCACGTGAATTTGAAATGAGCAGTCATTACTCTGAAATGATCTTGCATATTAATGCGGCGTGGTGCTCGCTCCTACGAGAGCGATGCAGCTTCGTTCGAATCCTCGATATTTTCAAGTAGTGTTATAATGATCCCTAAATACTCTAAATTAATCCTGCGTTTTCTTTTAATTTTCACAGAACTCGATTCCGACCACTTTAGACAATTCAGATTAATTTGTCTAATAATCATTTATAAAAGGAGTGATTCGAAGAACATTCATCTCAAATTCATGATTATAATTATATCATTTGAATCGACTGTCAATTATGATCAAGTTTTAGCAACCATTACATACAGACTGCACGAATGTGAGAGTTATTTATGCGAGACATTAAACACTTAAGACATAATATTCAACTTTACTGAACAGGATACCACTTCACATTTGGGTCACCGATTACTCTGAAACCTTGGAGGTAGTTTTTTGATACTCGAACAGGTGATATTTGCATTCGTTCATCAGCTACCGTTTTGATGTTTTGGACATATTAACCGATTATGCCGCTGATTTTATGCATGCTTTGTATATATGTGATATGTGATACATTGTTTGTATAAAATCATGACAATATATTCGGAAAATCGAAAATACGAATCTAATGAATTACTGCATATATTATCTATTTGGATAATGATAGACCACTTGCAAAAGCAAAATCCGAGTCCCAAAACTCAAGTGGTGTCCCGATAAGAGACAATTTGATCAATGATGATCAATTTGTTGATCATCATTTTCGGCAATGTGTTTAACGATGTGAAAACTATTCAAATGTCATTAAATTTTCAAATAGTAACTTGGTTAAAATCCATCCTGCCTTGCACCTCAATATTTATCGGAGCATCAATAATTTTGCTGGTGTAGAAGACGACTTTTAGCGAATGATTACAGGTAACGAGATTTGCCAGTGTGGACATTTATCGAAAATTCTCGAGACAACGGCTCGCTTCGGATGGCATAATTGCCCTGTCTAACTCGACCATCAAATTAAAAAGGAATGACCGAAATAATTGAACTGAGCGGAAACGCGAAATTCATGTCCAATCGCAAACGGACGATTTCATCGAAGCTCGAAAAAAGAAATATCGCCCGTACATTGCCATCGCTCCCATTCATCTTGGCAAATAGAAGCGCAAAACTTGTCCCGACAGTAATAACAATTTTTAATACGAAAAACCCGAGAGAGAGAGAGAGAGAGAGAGAGAGAGACTCGGGGCGGCCAGGGCAAAGCAAAAAAACAAGCGAACGAGCGAGCGCGCGCGCGTCTTGTCATCCTCGGAGGATCGCACGCTACTCGATCATCAGAGAGCCGGGGTAACGAGTTGTCAGGCGGCGGCAGCGGCGGCGGCGGCGGAAAAGCAACACAACGCCGCACGAAAAAAAGCGCGAATCGATGAAATGCACATTGACACGCGCGCGCCCGAGTTTATTATCCAGCCGACGCACGTGTGTGTGTGTGTATACGAGTGTGTGGGTGCGTGGGAGGGGGAGAGGGTGTAAAAAAACGCGCTACGTGTCTCGCCGGCTAAATTTCGCGGAGCGCGATAAGCTTTCGGCGAAGCCGATTTCGAGCGACGCGACGCGCGATTATACTTCGATCGTCGCGCGCGCGCAAAGCGCAATAAGAGAAAATAACAACGCCGCCCCGGCCCCGGCCCCGGCCCCCCGTGTTTTATCTGGTTACATCTCTGGCGCGCGCGCGCGCGCGTAGCTGAAGAGCCAACGCGGGGCTGCGTATTTTTATTCTGACGCGGGCGCGCGCGCGCGCGTACGGGTTAACGATCCCCTGCGCTCCGAGGGGGAGAAATTTCAGCGAGTCTGTCGCGAACTGTAAGCTGCGCGATGTGCCTTTTTTTCGTGCGCAATTATCAAATTGAAAGTCGGAGTCGTATTGTGCGGCCGGCGCGACAGCGAGTTTCGTGCCGCCACGAAATCGTTGGTGTTTTACCAGCTGACGAAGTTTTATCTCTCCTTTTTCTTTTTTTATTTTCCATAACCAACGAGTGGGAAAGTTGAGTTTTCCGGAGGCGCGCGGGGGCGGATTCTTGTTCCCAAAAAACAGTCGATGGAAATGAGAGTTTGTTTGGGTTGTTATGTCGAATTGTATCCAGTTTGACGAATTCCTCTCCCTCTCTCACTCACCATGGGATGCTTACACGTATTGAAGTTTTAGACTACGGATGTTTGTTCCCGACGAAACAATCGTAATCTGATATCACGTTTGACGCGAGCTCGAATTAAATGTTTTTGTCGAAAGAACCACCCAATTTTCCTCTTGATAATCGTAAGGTTACTTAGGAATAAGGGTTAGGATATTTGTAAGTAGTAACAGACGAGTGTGGTCAGATATCTAATTCTAAAATCATCCGCATATATTCGGGAAGCAGTTATCAAATAGTATCGCAGCTGGTGCGTGAAAATTTAGAGACGCGTACGTGCGCGTGTCCACTGCACGAGTGGTCGTGGCGAAGACAGCCACGAGTATTACACGTTCACACGAGTATTTAAATTTCAACACACCAGTCTGATACAATCCATGTTATGAGTGTTTCTTCATAGCCCATTCGAAAAACGCACTGGTGCGTGAAATGGCATTTCACGTACCGAACAACATAAATCATAATAATCGGCGAGAATTCGAACTTCTCAGTTATTTGTATTATCGTTATTGATTATGATTGTCTGCAGCTATCAACTCAATTCATAATTCTTTTCTATTCTAAGTTCGAAACATCCAGTAAGAGAAATAGGAAAAATCTAAGTAGACTGTATTACGAAGAGTACTACATGTATCATCGCTGGTAAACCACGATCAATATTTAAACGGAATAAAATTATTCTTTCTTAGAAGCCTAAAAATAACGAGGGTTCGTTTTAAAAAGTGCACAAAATCCATTTGAAAAAGAAGCACGAGCTCCGCAAGCTCTTTGACAAAGTCGACATAGCGAGCAGAAATGCATCGGCGCTCCCTCTCGCGTGCGAAAGCGCTTCAAGGCCGGCTGCCGCCCGAAAAAAAAACCGGAGAGACGGGCGTAAGTGGCATTATACCGAGGCGTCGCGTACGCCGAATCGCAGGCATTGTGTGCGCGGTTGCGACCTACCCCAAATACACGTAGGCTCTCGGGAGGCCTACGTCATGAGCCGACAAAACTTTCGCCACTCCCTAACCTATCTCACTCTCTCTCTCTCTCTCTCTCTCTCTCTCTCTCTCTCTCTCTTTCTCTTTCTCTTTCTCTCTCGTTCTTCTCTCTTTTTCTCTTTCCCTCCCTATCCCAGTGACGAAAGCGGGCTACTCATCACCGCGGCCCGGCAATTACCGGCTCGGTTCGCGTCTTTTGCTCGATTTTCCCTTCATTGACGGGCTCGCCTTTGTTTTTGGCGCCCACACGCTTGTCGCCGAGGATTAACTGCGAATGAGTTGGTTTCTGGTGGGGGGGGGGAGGGGGAGAGCTATTTCAGCTATATATTCTAGCTATTGTCACGGGATCAAGTGGTTTTTATGAGTTTACGAGGAAAAAGAGATGGTTGAAGTTGTCTCGATACGACTCGACCCAACGGAGATTCTCACGAGATCGAGCGATTGTTGTCCTCGGTTCGTTGGTGTAAGATGGCCAGGACATGCAAAATTTCGACCGGTTTTATCGAGGAACGTTCGATTGGGAAACTGCACTGAACAATGGCAGACGACGACGAGTCGCGACATAACGCAACACACGGCGCGACATATATATTCATCAACAACAATCACTCAGCCAACTGCTCGGTCGCTCGAGTCTATCATTCTTCGTTGGCTATTCTCCGGCTAGACCCGAAGCCTCGCCTCCAACTGTGCGCGGCCTTTCAATCCTCGGCCATCGGCGAAGGTACAGACCGGCCGAAAAATCGGACGGATCGCTGTTGCGCGCAGTCTAACGAGCAGTAGGCTCGGCTGGCAGAGCTCGTCCCCCTCTACACCATTCTTTCGTTCTCCTTTTTCTTTCTTTCATTTCGTTCAGCTGGTCGATGCCCCCTGAAAGCGGCAGCAGCAGCAGCAGCAGCAGCAGCGGCGGCGGCGGCCGAACCAGCGACGTTTTCGAGATTTACGCGGGGTTTCATCGACGGTTTTACGAGCCTTTCGCGCTGCAGCTCTCGTGCCTCTCTTTTTTCCTCCTTCCCTTCGCGCGCGCGAGCAGCTCTAGCCGAGGTGTTCGGCGTCGCGGCACAGATAGAGGAAATGAAAATTTGCGTAATTGATTGATTCATGACGTTTCGCTGGCAAGGCTCGTCCGGGAATTTAGAGGAAGAAAATGGCTCCGCGGCTTTCTGCGCTATTTTGCTAACGTCTCGGATTCGACATTTTTAAACCGTGACTGTTTATTCAAACTTTGATTTGCGATCATTCGATAATGAGTGGACGTGATAAGGATTCCAATTAGCAGTTAAACTAGCTGAGCTCGATAACACGCGAAAGAAGCTCGATACGTGGAAATTTTGTAACATATTCGGAAGATGACGGCCGCATTTCAAATGCGGAAATCACTGCACATTTATTTGGTAATAAGGTAGTATAGGAAATTTTTCTGGTATTTTAGATGAGAAATTAGTTATTTCAAGTGATCAGGAAAAAAAGAGCGTTATGGAGAATTATGATACAATGTTAATAAACTATTATTGCTCCCTACAGTATAGTGAATTCCATACACGATTTTTGTCTAAAAAAAAGTATTGGCCACATCGAATCGATGTCAAATAAAAATACAATCATCATCGGCCACTTAACTTGAGGTGATAAAGCTCTAATGGGTATGTCCGTGCAATATTTACAGACTGGATGGTGGGCACAACCTTTGGGTCATTGATGATGAAAATGAAACTTTGTAGATGGTTCAAAGTTTATATAGTATATAAGCTACCTAATAGCTTATATACACAGCCATACAGTCTAACGTTTTGATTTGCCGGAGATATTCGTTCAATTCATCAGAATTTATGGATTCATATTGTAAATCTATATTTCTGGCTTCTTGTACGTACAGATATATTGTTCGTGCTGCAAATTGAGAAATGATTCATAGAATATCTCTCGATATATAAGCCATTCAAGTACCCAAAAGCCACCTCACAAAGTTTTATCGTGCGATTGGTGATTCCCAAAGGTTGCCACTAGTAGGCATAGATACGTCCACCAACATAGTAACTTTTCTTCTTCACATCTTGGAGGTTCGAATCTTACCTAAAACTTGAAACGTAGAGAATAAGCGTGTTACTGTACAATAATAAAAATAAATAAATAAATGACTAAAAATGGAGATGAACTGCGGATTATCAGAGAAATGATTATTGCTGATATTTCTCGTCCAAATATAAACAACATTACATTTTCTCTATTTAATATGTTATTCATATATTCGTCATGGTAGGCATTATTTCATTAAATAAATATTTTCTAAACAGATAGAAGTTTGTTGATTCTCGTGACTTGAAACACAATTCACCTACGAAAAATAAGTTTTTACATTCCTCAACTTGGTTTTCTTTTGAATGAGTAGGAGAGTAGGAGAGTGCTCACAACCTTTGGGACTCGCGGGATAATTTTGAAGTATCAAAATAGATAATATGTTCAGCCGTACATCTAACGTTTCGATTTTCTTTCCTTTACAATCACAAAGAGGAGATGCATCCCGAATGAATCGCGTCCGGAATTTCCTAGTGAGAACTGGATTCTAAACTGGAATCTTCTGGAAAGAAGATCTTTCATCTTATATCAAGAATATATTGGCTTGGCTGAAGATATCGTCCCCATAGGAACAATTTCCGAAAGTTTCATCAATATCGGTGATCCAAAGGTTATTTGGTCTCAATGCGAGCTCTCGGACTTTCGAAGCTAGACGAAGCTATCCGAGCTTGTGAGTTCGATAGGAAAATCATCCGATACATGGCCATCCGCCAGTGCGTACTTCCTCGTTTGCCAAACGACCCTGCCATATGCATATCCTGTGTTTGGGGACCGCCCACCTCTGGCCAATTACGGCTAGCGCGTTACATCGAAACGGCGCGGCCTAAACAACCAACAATCACAGAGTAGCCGCGACAAAAAGGTATGTACGAGAGAGCGTGCGGATCGGCGGTGCACGCGAAATAGGCCAACGAACTCGCGCGCGCGCGCACGGAAAAGCCAAAAAAGAAGCCAGACCGGAAGCAGCTCGCCGTGATTTCACGCTAGCGAAAAGACACGTAATTTTCGAGCCGCCCAACATCACTCGCGCTGAGCGCAACGCACAACTAAACCATATAATCGCGCGAGAGCCAACGGTACATTTTTGCTCGCCGCGCGCGCGCGCGTGTACACATGATACGCTGTAAGGGGCGGTTATCCGCCTCGAGCGATGCCCGTGACCAGCCAATATCCGATTTATAATGATCCGTCAGCTGGGACGGGCTGCTGTTCCTAGATTCCCTGCCCTTTCTGGGTTTCAGAAGAACGAGGATATAATGGGGAGAAAGGAGATACTTGGCTGGAAAAATTCTCATTGGATGCTTTCTCGAAATTTGTCTCCCCCAATGTCCGAAGGGACCGAAAGGATACTGGATTATATATCTTTCAGCAGAGAGAAACATATTTTGAGATAAATTTACTCTTTTTATTTTTGTTACATTCGTATTCATTGGGCTATCCTGAGAAGCTGCATTTTTTCATGTAAATAATATTGAAGCCTAACAATTTCCTGAGAGAATGAAATGAAGTGAACTACTGGGATGATGTAGTGGAATGAATATAGTCAATTGACATTATAAATCTTTAAAAAGTCAAATCGTGAAGAATATTGAAAAGGGCGTATGGGATGAAAAAATTGACCAAACAATTGTATATTTTTAAAGAACTCGATATTCATCGCGTACTGTCTAAATAATATCAATTCCTCCGGCGGTTTCTTCACATATAATATCCCTCGAAAGCCTCAGGGTCGTACAGTAAATTTTCATTTGAAATCATCTAAACTGCATCGCGAAACATCGATGCCATTCCGTTACATACTTTTCCCATCATGTCGATTACGGTGCGGCAGCGCATCGACGAGTTTAAAGTCCAGAACTCATCTCTGTGGAGTAGTCGCGGCATTACGACATTCGCATCCTCGAGGAATTCACGATCGATAAGCCGAATGTCGCTTTGTCCTGTCACTCCTTCGAACTTTGCCTCTATGCGCCAAAGCTATATCCATAACGTTGGCCCATTCGAGTTGAACATTTATTCAAACTGACTTTGAGTTTGACTTGACTAGCGATGCAGGCATGAAAATCATCGATCGTTTCCAACTATACCATTTCACTGCTCAATAATATGCTTCTCTCGAACAGTATTGTTGATCATCATCGACTTTCATGCTTAATTGTTCTTTGTCCATAAAGCTTTACGATGTTATTCACTTGAGTTGCTAGTAGCAAACTAAATATCCCACGTCGCATCGAGTGAGCGAGCGTAAGCATTGGCCGCGATTTACATCACGATCCGAAGAGAAAAATCTAAAATTATTCGATCGATGATGAGTTGAAGTGATTGTCGCCCGGATGTACGTACACCCAGTATTGGAACGAAGGTCCGTCAGTCGCCACTAGTGAAACAACGCAGCGACGATCCCGAAAACATTGTTAACTAAAATAACGAGTGGAGAGAAAAAAAATACACCGCCAATATGTAGCGGGGCTCCGTCATTCTAAATCGAGCCGCGCACGAGAGCGGAGTATCGCGCATCAATGCATAAGCGCGCTATATGAAAAATTCATAAAAGAAGTAATGGATTCTCGAGTGTGTAACCAATTAGCCAGATAGGGGGAAAACAGCCGGCGCAACAGCCCAATAATTCATCCCTCAACATACACGGCGACGAGAGCAGCCGACTCCCTTTCCCACAAACGGCTGTTCGCATTGTTGGCGGAAGCGCGGAACAGCGCCAGCACGAAAACTTGACGCGGCTGCGATTTTTCCCCCGGGGAGAGAGAGAGAGGAAAAAAATTAACACACAAATCGCGATCTTTCCCAACCACGCGCAGCCCGTAATTAGTTATAAAGCGTCGCCGCTTATGATATTCCCCTTCGTGAGGTGAGGAGGGTCAAAGAACGCTGGTGAATCCGCAGAGCGGCTTCTCGCGCGCGCGATCCTCCAGCCGAGCGTAGGAAAAGCGTCCACTCAATCGAAAGGGGAGTCGATCATTTTAGGGACGTCCGAGACGACAGCCCGAGATAGGACAGAGACTCTCGATAGACCGTATACCCGAGACTATAGGCTGAGGTGAGATATTTAGGCACTGCCAATGGCCAACTATTTCACTTCGTATTTGCAGATACAAGCGAATTCTAAATCTTCTTGAAAAGATATCAAGTGTGATAAAAGAACTAAATAGCGGTCTGGTGGTTTTCTTAAAATATATTCTTGAGATCAAAAAGTGTATGCTTTCATTCAACGTGCTGCCCTCTTATATGCATCAGTCATTAGTGAGATCGAATTTCAGATTACTTGACAATAAACTAAAAAGCTCGGATTTCGATGTGCTTATTGATAAGGAGCATTTAGTATAATGCAAAAATTAATTAACTAAAAGAGAATCACCGATGCGCCTGTTACGCATTTGCGTTCATTTTCATCGATCAGCATAATTTATCAGTGCATATATCCTCACTGTTGCGAGCTTTTTAGTTTAGCAGGGGAAAAAATTTGAGAAAAGACGGTTTTTTGAAAGTGCGTTCTTATGCGAATGACTACGAAGAATAGTATATTATGCACCCGAGCGAGATTAGGCGATTTTGGCACGAAAAACGTTTGCGATCCGAGCGCAGCGAGGATTGCAAGTTTGCGCGTGCCGAAATAGCCTAGATGAGCGAGGTGCATATACTATTTTTCGTACCCCGCGGCAGAAAAGTGCCATTCTTTGCAAACGCCAGGACGCAAAGTTGGCACTTTACTGCCGCTGGGACGAAAAATAATTTTCATCACACGTGTCTCGGAGGTTTCTACGTCTAGACATTTTGCATGAAAGCGTATTTTTGAAAAACGCTTTTTCATGGTTTTTCTTTTCGCGACAACAAGTGAACAATTTTTGTGAGTAGCAAATCTGCTTGAGGAGACTCTGAGTTCAAATATCTTTTACTGTTTAACCCTCCTATCTCCATTCATTCCCTTCTCGGAAAGCAAGACTTATTCTACTTTACTCAATGCTCACACCCCCGGCTGTTAAACTTTCACACTTTCACTCATGCTTTTCTCATTGTTGGTCTGGCACTTTCTTTACCTACGATGAAAGTGAAGAAATTGAAAGGACACGCTGTCGCTCCAGATTTCTATGTTCTCAATAGAAATTTCCATACGAAAAATATAAAATGCATAGAAAACTTCTAGATACTGGAAATATAAATATCTTTTCATTGACATGATTTCAATCAGAAACGGTTTTACTTATCGAGTAAAAAAAACTGTTGTAGCTTAGGAAAATATTACCGTATATTACTCGATTATGGTATATTACCATTCGCTTATTACATTTATGATATCAATTGTTTATTGACAAAATCAAGACCATGTGATCAATTCATAGTGAAGCGAGTTCGCACACTTACATAACTCTTTTAAAGCTCACTTTAGTTCACAATCAGCACAAGAGAGCAGATTTGCCAGAATCTCAATTGGGAAAGCTCGATAGTTGCAATTTTGTCAAAACTATCCAATCCATATTTTTCCATGCCACCGAGGCGTGAAGCCTCAGTTTGCTGAATCGTGGCCGCAACACGCGCGGGCACGCCTTGTGCGATATACGCGCGCGTACATATATGTATACCTATATACATTAGCGCTGTGCAGTTTTGAACGGGCGAGCGCACGTATACATAGACATACACACACGAGCGTAAGGTCATTGACGCGGTACACTTTTATATCGCGGCTCGGGCTTGCGCGAGCACGCGAAAGAGGAGGCCCTCGCGATGCGTGTCACCTGCGCGCCCGCTATTGTGCTGCTCCGCGGCTCCGACACTCCTCCTCGATTTTCGAGCGGCTTATCGCCGGCGCGCCGCTCCATCTATTTTGGCGGAGAATCGTGTTGAGGGGAGGAGGGAGGGGGCACGTCCGCTGATACGACGCGCGCGCGAGACATAACATCCGCGCGCGACGAAGACGATTCCGCTTTGTTTCGCGTGTTTCGTTTCCCGGCCGTTTCGGATGCGCGCGTATTGACAGTTTGGGGGCTGCGCGCCAGCGATAATGCGGCTCCGTGCGATTTGGATACGCGGAGGCCGATGGCAAAACGGTATGATCGCCCTGTACGCTCCATCGCCGCGATTATATATTCGAATTGACAAATCGACCCGGTCGCTATATATACGACAAAATTGAGTCGTGTACTCGATCGATGGGCATACGTTAATCGAAATTATACCAGCGCAATATGAGAGCTTCGTCGAATGGTGGTGGGTCGTGAAATAGAAGTGATAGGAACGGAGAGCGAATTAAAAACACCGCTGAAACTAGCTGTTTCCGGTGGAGCTCGATATACGCGACGAGTCGCGCGGCGTGTCGGCGTGGGCAAATTGAAGCGCAATTACACCGAGTACTTGGGGGAGGGGGTCGGAGTGTGTGTGCCGGACTCCAGTCCTTCCGCGGAACCGATCAATTTTTAATTGCCGAAAAAAAGCTCGCGGCCGGGCCCGGCTCGCCGAGCGATTCGAGCGAATCCGTGTTCTTGCCCATCCGAGCGTCGCTGGCCGATCAAACGCTCGCGACTAATTACGAGGAGAGACGGCCGTCGTTGCGAGGCTTAATGGGATGTCAGCTGGCTCCCGGCGCTGGCCCTGATACGTATAGCGAGCTTTTTTACGCGCACGTCTTCTTTGAGTGGGACGCGACTCGTCCTCGAGAATTTTTTCTCGGATGAAAGGCGATTCGACGGGGGAAATTGCTTTTTCAGTTCTGACTAATGGCTGAGAATCAATGCAGCCGAGCTGCGCGCGAGATTCCCCCGCCCCGCCCCCCCCCACCTCCTCTCCGCTGTACTGAATCGATTTCTTTTAGCCCGAGCAATCCTCCCGATCTCCCTCTCCGCCGATGCCTGTCACTTCTGACTTGGGCTTTCACTCATAATTCGCTGCCACCCCGAGCGAGCGAGCGACTGTCTTGGGGCTTCTTTCTTCTTCCAAAGGGTGAAAGAGAGCGAATCAAGCGGATCCATATTCATGATTGAGATTTCCATCAGCCATTCATGGACTGATTGCTCCATCAAAACTATCATCGCGCGTCGATCTGGCTGTTTTTCGCGCGTACGGGATAAATGCAAGCCGACGACGAGCGACGCGTGTACTCGTGTACTCGTCGCCAGTGACTCGGCTCTTCCGAATTGCAAATGCCCGCGGCTTTTGATTCGATTGTCCCTCGTTCGAATGTAAATCAATTCGTAATTTAGCCATCGCGAGAGCGGCGCGTCATCCGGGCCGCGGCGGCTGACTCTGGCAGAACGCCAGAGCGGATCGCGAGGGGGCACCACCTGTTGAGCTCGTGTATTCGAAATACTCGGGCGCAGCTCTTGCTCGCGGTCTCCGAAATGAGCCAGCTCGCGATCCTAATCCATTAGGCTGGCGCCTCTCCCTCGAGACCCTTTGGCCGACTAGTTTTCCAACGACGACGACGAGGACAAGCCCGTGGAACGGCTCGTCCATAACCAAGACGTCATCCAATCTGTGCGATCGAGGCGGACGCGCGAAATTGCGGAATGCCATTAGTTCCGGCAGCTTGCGCGCGCGCTTCCCTTTCGGCTTGATATTCGGTGCGAGTGACCTGCGGCGCGCTGCCACTCGATGCACTCGCTCTACTGCCCGGCCTGAAAATGTGCGGCCGGGCCCTGACCCTCCTCAATAACCGGCGAGCCAAGCCTCTGCTCGCTCTTTCTCGCGCCCGCGCGCTCCGCCGCTTCGGCGATGGCTCATTCTCGGAAGGGCGCGATCAATCGATTGCTGCTCCACCGAGAAACACAGACAGAGAGGGAGGACTGTAGATATACGCTATAGGACGTGCACCGCTGGCTCCTGCAATATTTACAGCTATATAAAGCCGAATTCGGCAGTGGCTGCATTGATCGAGCCGTACGTGATTTTCGTTGTACGCGAATGCCATTGCGAGAAAGGTTTCTCCGATAAGAAGCTCGTCCAATTCAAACGAATGATTTATTAGTAATTGCACTATTGCGAATCCATCATGATCGAGCATACTTTTGCGATGCGCTAGTATATACTTTCAAATTAATATAGTCGGATCAATTTGTATAATTTTTATGCCCTCGTTTATCCAAGTAGGCTAGAAATTGCGTGAGTGGAGAGGTCTTTCTCACTCAAAACCTTATGTGTGTATATTTTCAATTTGAGTGGATTTATGTAGAGACGAATGTATGCTGACTACTGAAATATTTTACATGTGAATTGATTCGAAGATTACTAATTTTATCATACACTTCTTTTAGGATAATGATTTCACACGAGATCAAGGTCCCACGAATATACTGCGATTAAATATTATTACATTATGATGGCTCGTTAATAAGAGAGATCGAAGATTGAGAATCAAAACATCGAATCGAAATTCGTTAATAATGGGAAGTATAAAAAAATGAGTTTGAATCCATAACTAATCATTTTTGTCACTTCATAAATTATATTTGACCGAGTCGTTAATTTACGTATAAAAATTACTTCGAAACTCTTTTTCAACGGAAAAGGTTTCACAAGAATGAAGAGCTAATCCAAGAAGACCATCAGTTTCTTAAATATAGTTAAAAACAGCAAAGACAAATTTTCTCGCTAATTCATCGGGAGAAAAAATTCAGAATAGTATATATATGCAAGATAATCATATAGGATCTCTTTTCACGTACTATAACATACGCATACGAAATACAGATGTGACTGGGTAATTGGAAGTGTATGCACCAACTAAGTTCGAACAGAAGGCAAGAATGAACTTTCATTGGCTATACGCGAGTACCTTAAGTATCTTGGACATACCATATTCTTGATATCAAATTAGAATATTCATCGAAAAATTATTCTTCGCTTCATCGTATCCGGTTGATAATTGATCGATCCATAAAGCTTATCTTACTCTACTATCTTTTCTATGAGTGGTGATCTTAGAGGACAATGATGAAGTTAATAACATATACCCGTGCAATAGATGAAATTTGAATTCTAATTAGATATCTTTTGTTTAACGACGCTGTGCTACATTCATGGATGTTTAAAAAATGTAATATTCCAGACTTGCGTTCGTGTTTTAAATCCACTAAATTGTTTGGCGCACGGAAACTATTTTTTCTTTGCATCTTATAGTTTGAAATTTTTTTCCATGTATATTTTAATTTGTGAATTCTATGAACGGCATTTGAAAGAGTAGCTCAAGCATTAGAAAACATCGCTATAATTATCATTCGACCATTCTAGTTCATTGAAAATGTCAATTAACCAAAGTCAATCAAATCGGGTATTGTAGCATTTGCGCAGTCAATGCGCCTTCTTTATAATTCAACCCTCTGAACGTCTCCCGACATAGCTCACTTTCATCAATTCATATATTTTCACCAACTAACGTGCGGAAAATTGACTTACATTCATATTTTCATCTATATCTAGTAATTATTCATGGGTTATGAATATTTGAGGCATTTCCGGGGATTTCCATATGATTAGCGGAATGGGGAACATTGGCAGCTCACTGTTATTGCATGAAAAAAAGAGAATTTTGAGTAAGATGGCACGCTTGAATAAGTCTATCAAAAACGTTTACTGTGTGATCTTAAGATATATTTCAAAACTTCAAAGATTTTTTTGTTTGTTGAAAAAAAATGTTGTAAAATATTGTAACACAATATAGCATTGTCATTGACACCGGTTTGTACATTACAGTTACGGATGCAAAATTTGAGCTTGATATTTTATCAAGAATCGGCTTCAAAAGGTACAACTTGCAATATATATATATATAGACCACCGTGGGGTTGGAATGGCATATTAGGAGGAGAATCACTAAGGATCTTTTTCACATACCTGTACTAATAACTTCCAATGAAATCCGAAAATTGAGTCGTTTTGGAAAGTTATTTTTCATCGTCAGTATAGCGAATGAGATGTAAATGAAGTCGAGAACTTTGAATTGAAAAATACGATCATGTTTCACACGAATTTCATAAAAAAAAAAGTGTTTACATCAAATTCTTTCCAGGATGCGTTGCTTTTGGGGAAAAAAAATCATAAAGCTTCAAAAGCAATCGAAATTCAATAACTTTTTCACATTGAATGGCACGAATCCCATTCCTATTACACTCATCACGTTTTACAGATTACTGAATATCTCGTAAATTGCCAGAAGTCCATCGATTCCAGCAATATTGCGAGTGTACAAATCATATTTTGAAACACAAAAATCCATGACCCAGTGCTAGATGTTGGGTAGCAAATCTCGTGTCGTGCGCGAATATCTCCGTCTTTCTCTCCAAGGCAGAGAGCAACCTTGAGGCTGCACTAGTGCAAGCGAGCATGTATACGTGTGTCTGAATTTTCCTCTGCCCGAGAAGAGCTACAGTCAATGCTAAAATCGATCGACCGATCAAACGTAGGTCGGGAGGGAGCGAGAGGCAGATGAAGAGAGACAGGAGGAATGCGCGATCGGCCCAGCCGATGACCTTAATTTTTCCCGTCGAGCGTCTTCGGGCTGCGCCCGCTTTCGAGGCCAATAATTTTCAATCTCCGCGCCGACGAGTTTTCGCGAACGAATCCAGCGAGTGAGCTTGGATTGCGCCCGATGACGGGGGTAAATGAGCACGAGATTTTTTCTTGATTTCTCATTTCCTCTCCGAGGTTTATTTATTCGGACAACGTGATTCTTGGCATATTTCTTCAGCATTGATTTCTATCATTTAGTTATTTGGGATTTGAAGACGATCGAGTTACTTTGATAAAATAAAAACATTTTCAATAATTAATCTTTATAAAAATCGTCAAAAGTTCGCTTTAATGGTTGCTATTGAATGATACTATTTATAATCATCAAAAGTGATGAGAGGCAGATAAAGGGTCAAGATTTGAAAATCATTGGCAGATCGCGAAAGTGACTTGCACAAAATGATCCACCAAGCAGCTGGGAATGATCTTTGCTTAACAGACTCGTAAATAAGAGATCCCGTAACATCGTTTCCGTCTCGAAACGTCAAAGAAACAAGTTACGATGTGATTATTGAATGGGTATCATCTGAATATGCACTGATCTCAGTAATCTGAATACTATATTATGCACCCACCGGATCAATTTTTTTCATTATCCAACGTATTGAATTTTTTTTTTGACCTTCAGAAAATGATTACATATTACATACATTCGGTGGGAATCGCGAAAAGGATATTATCTATTTGAGTTAATAAAATAAGTGAATTCAAAGCATTTTGTGGTGAATTTGCGGAACAATACAACCTGAAAACTTAGATGAGATCATGAATGTGGTGTAATATTTCTCAACAAATCTTCTATTTTAATGTTGAATTTTGAAAAATAGGAGAAGATCGAACGCAAATTGTTTTTCATGCATATGTCCCATGCATGAAAAAATGAAAAATTTCTAAGTGAACCCAAGAAGTATTTTCAAACGTGTCGTAGTTTTTTTTTATTATATCATGTGACTGTGGGTATCGGATAAAATAAATCACTGAGGGAATGAAAAATTGTGCTCAATTTTATTTTCACAGACCTCTTCGTACCAACTCGATACTATTTCATAGTAATAAAGTCCGCTACATTTATACGAGACGTGAACACTTTATTAGGGCATTTTAATTTGAGAGCTAAATAAATCATCGCGTAACGTGAGAAAATCCGTGATTACGTTATCATGGGAATTCACGAAAGCGACCTCCATCTAAATAAAAATTTTCAAGCCTCGCTACCCGGCAAAATTATTAATTCATAAGCCTCACTCTCTCTCTCTCTCTCTCTCTCTCTCTCTCTCTCTCTCTCTCTCTCTCTCTCTCTCTCTCTCTCTCTCTCTCTCTCTCTCTCTCTCTCTCTCGCTCTCCCCCCTTTTTTTCTCTCCCACTGGTGGCGTGAAAAATAAACACGAGAAATTTACGAGTGACGTTGAAAACATTAAGGAAAAAAGAAAAGCTATTAAAGTCCCGCGAAGCATGTGACGCCGCCGCTGCCGCCGCCGCGACGCAACGTCGCCGCATATTCAGCCTGGCTAATTGGCGTATGTATTTCGCTTAGAAATTTAGGTTGAGCTGCGGGAGGCGCTGGTCGCGCTCTGATTCGACGATTCGTACGCGGGCACGCGATAAAAGCCGCCCGGCTATGTAGCATTATTACGTCGCCCGGTGCGTATGTACGTATATGCGAATGCATATGTGCGTTACTTGATTCCGTTAACTTTTTTTTCGTGCGCTCAGCGCGAGATGCCTGATAAAATGCCACGCCGTAAAGCTTGTCTGAATTTAGTCGCGTGGATATAATTCGCGATTTTATTCGATCGGGGCCATTACGAGTTGTTTAGCATGCCGTTTGAGTAATGACCGAACTAGTGGATAGGCACGTGGACCATTTCTAAACGAGTGATTACTCAAGTGAGATGTAGAATTTTACAAACAAGTATGTGCATAGAAGTATGCTTGTTGAGTGTCACCGGTCAATTAATCGATGATTGATGAAAATGTAACTCTTTTCTCCCATGAAATATGCGGTAATACAGATCAAGAACATTACAAGAATGGAAGAAAAGGAACATATCATTACACAGTATCAGGTAGCGCGACACTGCCCGACGAAAAGTATGCGCAGAGAACACGGAAATCATAGTTAATTATGATTGATTTAGTAGAAAATGTTTTCACTTCCCAATAGTCCGTTCTATGAGACGGTGCCGCACGCACGCACATGTGTGTGTGTGTGTATGTGTGTGTGTGTGTGTGTGTGTGTGTGTGTGTGTGTGTGTGTGTGTGTGTGTGTGTGTGTGTGTGTGTGTGTGTGTGTGTGTGTGTGTGTGCCCTGTTAGTACAGCACTGTACGTAGCATGCGCGCCCTCTGCCGGCGGGCCTACTTGGCGGGACTGACACCCAGCGCCGCGGCATTCGTGGCTTGACCGCCGCGCGGGACAGACCAGGACAAACGTGCCAGTCTGACCGAGGGACTCATTCGTTCGTGAAATTTTCCGTTGCGCTTCAGAGTTCCCAACCGCCATCTAGCCGAGATATATACATGGGGCATTTCCCACCAACTCAGCAATCCCATTTTTTTTTTTTGATTTTTCATCAGCTAATTACTCGTAAATGGTCATATCAACCCTCCCAGATTTTTGTGGATTGAATAAAATTTACGGAACCTCTCAGATTTGATAGTTTGAATATTTATTCATATTTTTTTCAACTTTGAGATCTGACTTACTCAAGAAATAGTCATAAATTCAACAATACGAGAATCAGTACTTTCCGAAGAGCTGAGAGATACGTGAAGGGCAGGGACCAGACGACGCCGCGAGTCACACCAAACTCAAAGATGAGTTCTTATTTTTGATGAATAACTTGATTCCCCAATATCTAATCTATAGAATCGTGAGAGAATTGCCCATGAGTATTCATTCGAGCTCGCGTTGGAAGGTGGAATGCCATTACATGTTCGTATTCGCGGGTGGGTTTGGTTTCCGGACCTTGTCCTCTTGCGGATCACTATCTGCTGGCAATGGGTTCAGCTTAATACTTGGTGCAGTCTGACTTTGGTCAGTCGGTAAGACGGATAAGAGGTCGTTCCCGTCAGTGGATGTTTTCTATGAACTTTGTCGAGGTTTGTAAATCTTTTTCTTAGTGTCGCGTTAACGGGTGGAGATTTATGGGAGGGGTTTCAGTCATGTTAAGTTCTCGATCGATTCATCCTTATAGTCATGTCATTGCAAAAACTGTTTTTCTATGTTGACTCTCTCTGATGATTTCCCGCAAAATTGAGGAGCACTGACGCAATTTGATAATGCAAAGATTTTCTTCAGTTCAAATGTGAAAGTGCCCTTGGAACATTCGAGCTTCGCGACTATCATCGTACGGATGACACAATCACAGGACCTCAAGCTGCACTGGCACGTCCGTGATGAGGATGACCCATCATCCTCCATTCAGAGCCCCAGAATCAGTACTTGTCCGAAAAGCAGAGAGCTACGTGAAGGGCAGGGGCCAGACGACGCCACGAGTCACCCCAAATTCAAAGATAAGTTCTGATTTTCAATAAATATCTTCATTCCCTGATATCCGATCTAGAGAATCGTGAGAGAATCGCCCATGAGTCGCTTGTATTACTTGTGTGAAAATTGTTCTGGTAGCTGCAGTACACTTCGCCCACAAGTGGGGGCGTCGTCGAACGCGACCATGCGAGTGTTTCTCATCATTTGATTGATTTTTATTGTGGAACAGCTGCCGCCTCGTGACTTGTCTCCACACGTGATGCGAGACTCGGTTTGCATTTTTTTGTGGAATCCTTCTTTAGAAAAATTAATAATCTTGAAAGTGACGAATCTACTTTAGCGAGTTTTAATTGACTTTCACAGCGTGTGACAAATGCGCATCGACAGCGTCAAGGAGCTTCTCTATGCGGTACTCGCTCAAAACTCCTATGGTACTCCCTTCATATTCTAGTTCTCTATGGTACTGCATTAAAGTTTCCATCTTATCGGCATTAACTTGTTGAGTTTTGGTAATGCATCCTAAGCTAAGAATAGCTCTGGATTAAAATTGACAAGAATGTCGCGTTATTATTTACCCATAAATCCGCAGTATTCAATAAGAACTCCATGGTGCGTCCTTTGGGAGTACAAAAGTAAGAAACCCCTAGGGCAGCACGTATATAAAGATTGGGTAGGGCGAT
The DNA here is from genome assembly GCA_020882685.1 of Aphelinus atriplicis. NCBI lineage: Eukaryota > Metazoa > Arthropoda > Insecta > Hymenoptera > Aphelinidae > Aphelinus > Aphelinus atriplicis. The sequence goes on along the minus strand of CM037076.1, from coordinate 36,823,598 downwards.
AACTTTTGTCAAGAATTGAACGGAAATGTCTTTCGATGTCACGCTCACAAAAATGGAATTTGGAAATGTGAAAATAAAACGTGCAAAGCAAAATATTCATTTAGCTCCTGATATAATATGGTGGCGAACCTACTCAACTGGACTACTGAAACGAGACGAGTTATATTCCTGTTTAAGGCACTAGCGAGCGACATATAGATCGAAGCACTCGCCAGATTCGGAGACTTGTTGATCACTCATTATCTTGATCATAACGCAATCCCTTGGAGTACAAGCATATTTTGTTATACGAAAGAAATTCAGACCTAACTGGCTGACTAATCTAATTTGACAGTTTGAACATCCCTCTTATTTTCTTGCCCTCAGTTAAATTCAGGTGATATTCTGAACGCGTTCGGGGGTAGAATTTGTACTTGTGTACGAACATTTTATATTATTTCTAACAACGCTTTAACGTAATTACCAGAAATAGGTTGAAATTATCACCAAATGAATGCATGAATAACAGTTGGAAATCCAACATGTCTTACGTTTAACTCGTCCGTGGAGGTAAAATATCAAAAATATCTTCATCTCTGTACATAAACACCAATAAAAATAGTAGCACTTCTATTAGTTGGTCTTTGTGAATTTCAAACAAAGAAATGTTAATATCTGGTACTCTTCAAAACTCATATTCAAACTTCAAAGTATCTTGTCATAATAGTAGTGCAAAATATAATTGGTCTTGATAGAATATAAACATATAATTGCATTAGATCTTTGAAGTTTGCTAAAGTATAGAAGACGATCAATTAGCTCTACTTATAATCCTGATAATAATGATTTTAATGATCGGAGTATCAAAAAGTAGTGTCGCAAACAAATTAACAATTAAAACATTAGCGGCGCACCGGAAGAAAATAAGTTCACTCAATTAAAAGCTGCGGAGGTTCAGGGGTGATAATTACCCGGCATGAGCGGATGACGCGCGAGTAGCCTAACCGCAGGCGCATTGAAACCGCACACGCGCTCAGCTTGAGACCAATGAATCGTTGGGATCTCGGTTTCGAAGCGAGTTCCTCATCGGAAAACTCGGCGTTCTACAATCGTCACGGGCTCTGCGTCCCTCTCCCGACGAGGGGTGAATTACTGAAAAGTACGCAGCGCGTGTATGTACGCGTGCAATATTAAAGCAGAGCCAACTCCCTCGGCCAAGTAAAATGCCGAGTCCTCGATGGGACGAGAATGCACTGCGTTTTTTTTATCGCGGGCGCCTTTTTTCCTCTCACTCCTCGTATTTTTTCTCCCTTCCGATCTTAAGCGCACTATATGCGCTTTGGAGGCTTTCTATATGGCCAATCGAGATGTAAACGCACAATTATGAGAAAACAGGGAGAAAACACTGGATATGCACTGTAAAAGAAGGTATCGCATAACTTACAACGAATATCCTCTTTTTGCTGAAATTGAGCGGCCCAGTTTGACGAAGTTTGACAAATCAGCGCCGGTGATCTCTGAGGCGGCCTCTCGTCTGTATATTTGAATAATTGACCAATAATCCATCAAATTTAATGTCACTGAAATTCGCAATATGAGGACCTCGAGGCTCTTGAATTATTTGAATCCGTAAACTTTCCATATCTATATCCTTGTAGCCAAAAAAGTAAATTACAACTTGAGGATTGACAACTGGTTCGAGGCGCGGTCTCGATGCATAAACGACGACGACTTGATTATAATTACCGCATGAAAAATCTAATTGCACGTCTGCATAATAATTATTAGCACACACAGGTCGAGTTTAAAACAAAACCAATTATAAAATCGCCACAATGTAAGTACATGAAGCTCATCACTTTCTGAGAAAACTACAGCAAAGCTCGGTGAGGCTGTTAATATTTCAGCGGCTCATATTTTCCGAAGCTCGGTCGCGCCCGGCTAAGAGCTGCGCGTGTCTCTCCTTTTTGCTCCTCATCCGGGGGCTCTCGAGGCGCGGCAGCTCCGGTAATTGCCCGCAATTATTACTTGCCAAAGGGTCAGGGAGCGTCGCGCCAGCCCCGCTTTAGCTCTGGCTCATCTCCCTCCAGCCCCGGAGTCTTGGAGAATTTTTAATCGACGAACGGGCGAACGAACGAGAGCGAACGCCGATATTTGCAATTTTCCCAGGAGGAACGCGCAAAATAAACCGTCAACCACAGACCTTCGCGCACTCGAGCCCCGGTCCTTCCCTTTCCACCTCTTTTTTTTATCTCTCGGCTGATTTTTTTTATTCGTCTCTCTTTCTTTCTCTCTATTCCTCTCTCGCGCCAGCCGTCGGTTGCGCGATCGATGGGGGCGCGGGACTCGAGAAAAATTCCATATTCCCCGAGTCTTCTTCCCTTTTCGCTAAATACCGTGGACAGAGTCCGTCTGCCATCGACTTCGGGCTATATCCCCAGCTCTTCTTCCGCTGCCATTGCTTTTCCCCCGATCACCAAGTCTGACAAGGCCAAGTTCTTTGGTCAAATTTTTGCTTTCGCGTGTTTGCTCGTCGATACTGCTAATAAACTGCGGCTTCGTTATGTTCATTATCCATTTGTTCGCGATGTCACTGATGTTTTTAGAGAAAATATCTGTCTAGATATATGAGAGACGTTGGTATCGTCGATTGATAAAAAATTCGATCACCACCGTAATGAGGTGTACATAGAATTATTTGAACTCTCTCTGGGCTCGTCATCTTATTTGGATAATTATACAGTACGTTTGAGACGACGACCCTCCGGAGGATTTTCGAAGCGAACGGAGGCTCTTTTCCACAACAAATACTCGCAGTATAAAGTTTTCGTCCTTTATTTCGCCTTTATAATCGGGCAAACTCGGGACGGATAAGTGTACTTCATCAAAGATAAACATTGCAAAATTACACACTCTTCGGACGGTAAATTAACGATTGGATAAAATGCGAATTTAATTTCGAAATCTCTAACCGGAAGCGTATGATTTTCACCGCGGCAGCTAACGAGTGTTAACATAATTGAAAATCATGAATCGTGAGAAATATCCCCTGATAAAAGCGAATTGAAAAGCTTGAAAAGCCCCCGCGCGCACGCACGCACGCACGCGCTCTCTCTCTCTCTCTCTCTCTCCGAAAGCCGGGGATCACTTTTGCCTATCAAAACAGGCGCGCGCGCGTATGCACGCCCCTCCTCCCAGCATCTAGCAACTATCCGGCGCAGCACTACAAAGCGCACTGAATCGGAAAAAAGCGCGATGAATTGAAAAAAAAAGCCGGCCGCGATCGCTGCTCGCGTTTTTTCACCCTCGCGCAGCCCTGAAACTCGACCGACGCCCCGTACGCAAATCATCGATGCTTTTTCCCACTCCCACAGATGCGTTCATCAACGTCATGCACGCAAACACGCGCGAGCTTGCAGTAGCTCACGTGTACGTGAAAGCTGTTTTATGCGCGTAAAGATAAGTCAAAAATGAATTTGCACAATGACTGTGATTTTTTAAAACTTGAAGGTTTGATAAAGGCCCGATTGATAAAAGTTTTGCTCATTGTTTACCATTTCCTGATACTTTGTTCTCAATGTCGCATGATAATCAATATTCATAGTGACCCCCTAATCTTCGCGAAATAGCTCGAGGAAGAGAGGATTAAACGCACGCAGCTATAATTATTCATCATATTTCTCAGATTCAAAATATCTTTATAACATTTGAACATCATTACATCCGAAACTCAAAATTCTCAATCAGATACACCGAGAGTTAATAACTAGGATGTATTACCCATGAAAATGGAGCTCTTTGGTAAAGATCTTAGATATCCATGTGATTTGCCTATACTTGATCAACCTGATAACGTAACCTCATATTGATTCATCGTAATTATTATGCCCTGTACTGTTTATTAAGATTGTCACCTGTAAATAAAGCTGTCATGTTCCTCAGGTACACTTTTGCCCAGCGAACCTTTTTTAGGGCAATATACCCTAATCATTGACTCTAAGCTCTCTCACAAGAGAGGTCCTATAGCACCTATACGTTGCCTTGAGATATGCATAATTCATCTTTGATTTTCTACATTTCAAATACATACAGCTATTATATCAATAAGTTAGCCATAATAGCTATATTCAAAATGCCTCTTGAGTGTCAATCTTTGGTACATATTTCTATAAATGAATATTCGTTCATGTGACCAATTCATATTTTAACGTTTTTTAAACGCAAATAAGAAATGCCGTAAAAAATGACGGTTTCCCCAAGATATGCAGGTAAAACGACCGCTTTTAGAAATCGTTCATCAGAACGAGACACATCAGGAAACGCGAGACAAACAAGTGCTGAGAGCGTGCCCGGGTACGAAATTGAATCATTCGACGCAATGAACAAGACACAAAAAACAATACAGTTGGAACAATAAACCCGGTGGGATTGTTGTTCCAACATAATTTTTTATTCGATTAGAAATGGGTGGCCGATTTGCCTGCCAACCTCCTTAGTGTAATTCGAAAATACCGAACAATTGGATATTTTTAAGCTTTTCACGAAAATTACATTGTTTTATCAATCTGCCCCATTATTCGATTCGTGATTTGAACTTCTTTTCCGAATATAAAAACAACACTTGATGCGGCGATAAAGAGCAATAAAACGCGTAAACGAGTTTAGAGGCGGGGGTAAAATGCGAGTTGTGGTTTGAGCGTCGTAGAAAAAAGGATAATAAAGAAGGAGATGGAAGACATAGCGGAAAGCTCGAGTGCGTAGGTATCGTCGGTATCCACTTCTATGAACCTCTGAATGCGGCCGGATAAGTGATGATTCGAGCGCACGGGCGCAGCAAAGAGGACGCGGAAAGGGTTGCATTCAGCATCTATCCCCATGACTGACTGAGCGAACGATGCGCAAAGAGAAAAGAGTAAGAGAAACAGAGGAATCTGTGTGTGCACGGCTAATAAAAGAAGTGGAGCAGCTAGGCCTCATGAGAAGCCAGAACGTTAACCCCGCATCTGGTTAACCTAACTCATCGGGAGGAATTGCGTTTGCGTTCCATTGCATTCCATACTCTATTGGTTAGCTACTAGGTGTGCGCCACCAATTATAGTCCCCGCGAGTCACGATTCTGAGTCTCGATTTATCGAAAATAACGACTTGGACGAGCATAGCCTACCTGTATTTATTGTGTCAAAACAACATGATTTTTTGGAGATATCATATTTAAATGTTCAGTCTACTTTCTTTGAAGGATTCTATTACATCGCTTCCTTGGGATGATCACAATTTTTCGCTCGACAAGAAATTTACATTTTTTCTGCAGTTATTATCATACTACGTGTTGCATCTGTAGATTCGTGATTCATGTTAATCCCAATATTTTTGCATAATAGCAACGTTTCCCAAAGACTATTTTTGGATGAATTTTGAGTATAAGAATGTCCCATAATACTGATAGCTAACGCTTGAGATATCAGGTACTTAATTATAATCGACAGAACTGCAATAAGTTTTAGTTCTATTTTAAATCAAGAATATTGTATGATTAATCTTCAAACGATAGAATAATAAAAAGATTATCTTCAAAATTAAAAACTACGACACTTTTTGAATATTTTGAAATGTTTATGGCAATGAGGGGAAAAAACCACAAAATGTGGAACGAAGAATTTTATTTTCAAGGGAAAAGATCCCAGGAATTTTCTGTGAGGCTTGCAGATTTCGGATATTCCTAGGCAGAATGATCTTGTTTGATTTTTTCCCGCGAAAATCAGCACATTTTAGCTTCTCGCGGAAATGAATATGATCTACCGATATTTGCGATAAAATCTCATCCCAACAATTGATTTTAACTTTATAAACATGAGAATATACTGATTAGCATTAATAGAAATAGGGTTCGGGATTACTAATAAAAAATGATCAATTCCAGCGAAAAATAACTGAGCAGTGGTTCTTGGGAAAAATCTAAACGGTGTTATCCTTTGAATTATAGTTTTTCCTATATTCGCATAAGAAGTTTCGATTGTCACTTATATATTATTGTATTAGAAAACATTAAATTCTATCTATGAATCCTCAGTAATTATATCAGTTACATGCTATAAATTGATTTTGCTTCAAATTGCATAATAATGCTGGACTACAGGTTTCAGATGTGAATTTTTCAACCATTCTTTTTTTGCTCGCCATTCGTTGTCGATTCATTTATTTTGTTATTCTACTTTTTTCATATCTTTTCAATATTCCCGATGAATTTTCTTATAAAGCTCGATAAAAATGAATACATTTTTGAGGAATACCGACATCATGATAGTATAAGATCTCCAAATGATCATTCATGAGTAAACTTTCCAAGATAATTTCTGAAGATCCCAATAGATAATATCTGCAGTAATTGAGCCTAACACCTCGTTTACCTGAGATATTCGTGATTTATGACTAATGTTATGCGCTTACAATAAAGTTATACATGCTATACATTGGTTTCTGGGTATACATACATTCATATCAATAATAAATCACGGATGTCTCAGGCGAATGTAGGTGTTGGGGCCGTTAGACCCGGAGGCCTTATACTCTCCCTATATGATCTTTGGAAGATTTCAAATTATTTCAGGATATATCATGACGAATCTAAATGGAATATAAAATCAAGAACGATCTGAATATTTCGAAATATCCATATAACTTTTCTGAATATGTCAATTTCTTTATATTCAAAATTCGGAAGTGTCCTGAGTTATCAGAACGCAACTATTTCGGTAATAACGAGAGATCTAATATAGCTTATGCCCAATGAAAAATTGATCGGCAAAGGTTTCGCCCTTGTACTGCACAATCGTGCAGGCTGCGAGGGAATCTGCTCTTCCGCAGCTGAATACATGAGCAACAGACGCGCACACACTTACTCGCATCCCTCACGTGTCCTTGTTCAAATATGCGCTTCCTCTCTCTCGGAAGGAAAACGGGATGACGCATTGGGAGGGTAAGGAGCGGGCGAGGGGCAGATCAGGACAGATCGCGCAAATACGGGGGCTGTTTAGCGGCCGATACAGCTGCTATATACCCCGTGGCCCACACTCGCGAGCGCACAGCGAGTGCGCGCGCCAAGTCGTGGCGGGCGGGCGAAGGGGAGAGGGACGTCGCGGGAGGGAAGCCACCCCTGGCCGCCCCGACGGTCGTTGACCCCGCTCTCGCTCTCACTCCCTCTCTCTCGCTCACGCACACTCGCGCGCCCGCGCAGCCCTCAAGGCCGACGACACCAGCCGCGGCAAAAGTATTGGCGCCGCCTCGAGAGAGAGAGAGAGAGAGAGAGCCTCCCTCGGAAATATCTCGGGCGCGCGCCGCGGCCCTCGCACGCGAGACAACTTTTCGCATGCGGATTTTTAGCCAAATTGATGGTCGCGTGCGCGAGATGTTCGATTGAGCGCTGGATGCGTGCACGGGCACGTGCGTCCGCCTGCTGCAGTGTGTACGGGAATGCGCGCGGGTGTGCGTATGCATACCGGTGCCACGTGGGCTCGAGCGTGTCTGCGGTGCGTCGCGGGGGAGTGATGACGGGGTTCAGCGGGAGGGGGGGGGGACATTGTATTTACGCGCGATCGTCTTCGCGTTTTTTCGCACTTTTGTCATATACACACAGCGCGCGGAGCTTCTTTCACGGCGACAGTGAGGGGCGTTTTTTTATCATTATTCGAAAAAATGGAAAAATCCCAGCCATACTATCCGGAGCGGGTCCACGGCTCTTATCCGCGACCCCTCCCGCGGCCACCGGAGCAGCGTCGTCGTATAAGGAGGATTTCTTTCTCTTCGTTTCGCGCTCGTCTCTTTTTACCTCTGCCCCTCCCCCGGTCGCTCGGATAAGGGTGTTTTTGTTATCTACACAGAATCGCGCAATTGAGTTCGAGCTAAATTATGCGTACGTGAGCACATTATTAAGCTCGGCCAGAGGGAGAGGCAGCCCGGATTATTTTTCCGCGTTTCGACTTAATGAAGGGGTTAGCGGTTTGAAAAACCTCCACTATCCCGCGGGGCTCGCCTGTGAAACGCAACATATCCAAGTAATATATTTTTCGACGATCATTCGGATTTTGAATTTCGGAGTTTTTCACCTCGGCGTCAAAGGAGACCCATCAAGTTAAAATGTTTCGTAATGATAAGACCGCAGATTTTCGTTTTGCACCTTCTAATTGCAAAACGCTAAAACGCTCAACTCTCATTCGGCATTACGAAGGTAGTTAACGATGTCGATAGTTATACGATAGTGACCGTGTTAACGGTCACTATTTGTATAGTTATTTGGGTGTACAAATGCGTTTCCAAGGATATTTGAGCTCGTACACATGTTTTAATGATTTTTCTCCATCCACAGCCTATAAAGGAGCTGTCTTTTCCTCGAAATATTGAGAATCTCAACCTTATTGGAGACTTTCAGTCCTTCGATATCGGAAACGATTTGGTAAACATAATTAAGTAAGCGGACTTTGGCAATGGTGGCTTGCAATAACGTTCACCCGAGCAACACACGCCCACTGAAATCTTTTCCCCCGGTGGCTTAATTGGGTTGTACAAAATCTCGAAAATTCTCGACTGGAAAAAAGTTGTTAGCTCCGACGCGGCGGCCAACACGTGCACCTGAGCGAGCCAGCGCGACTTTGCGCCTTGTCGACGACGACATCGTCACCGCGGCCGACACACATAGACGCTCAGAGGCGAGAAGATAAAAGGAGCAAATTCCTCGTTCCTCCGCGGAATTTACGCGGGCTTTTCTAGCGTGTGCACGTAAGTACGTACGAACACAGAGATCGTCGTGTGTGCTAAAAATAAAAAATAGAGCCTCCCGCGAGCCGCCGCCGCCACCGCCGCCGTCGCCGCTCGCGCATAGAGAGGCTGCTGGGAAAGAGAGAGAAAGAGAGGCTCACGCTGCATTACGCAGCAAAGCATCGCCCCTAAGGACGTTTTATTAACTAAAGCGATGCCTGACTTAGTATCAAACCAGGCAGATACGTGCGTATTCTTACTTCCGGCCTATGCTGCCGTTTCTTCCCTCTCGCTCTCTCCGGGGCTCGATGTGCCGATAGCTCGCTTCGACGCTTTTTTTTCTGCCGCGATACCCCCGTAACACGCCCGTGGACGTTACACTCGCACGGAGTTGAAAGTGATTTTTTATTCGACACAGAGGAGCTTTTCAAAAAAAATTATTCATGCGTTAAAAATTATCAATTCGATTGAACTATACCGTCCATCGTTCTGCTCATCCCTTCAGAGGCAAAATATTCCCTTTTAAAAAAAACTTTACACGGTGAACTAGTAGTTTATTTTGTTTATCCTTCATTCCAGAAACCATTACTATTCAAGCGATTTCGATCTGTGTCTAAAGGGGACATTTTTGACATGACTCCACAGGATTGTAATTGAACCTCGACCACAGTTGCAACAGTAAATGTTTGTCACTAGCTTTTTATTTCTGGGCAGGCTGAAACGCGATAATTGTTTCTCAACAAGATTAATGAATCGATAGAGCTCTTTTTTGGAATCCCAACTCGCAAAATTGTTGCATCCGTTGTTTGAACAGTTACAAGTGGTTTATCCTCGACACGTGGGGTATTAGTTCACATTTACATATCCAAACAAGTCGAGAGACACAAAGTGTGTGCGAGAGAGAGAGAGAGAGAGAGAGAGAGAGAGAGAGAGAGAGTGAAAAAACACTTTCACGGCTCTCTCCTCGTGACGGTTTGCAGCACGACTTGGTGAGCGTGGTTGGAAGTATTTTTACATCATTGTACTAAGTGAATTTTCACTTTATTCCCCATTCCCTTACAACCCTTCACGATGTGAAATATGTTGAATGAGTTATAGGAGACACAAGAGATTGTAACAGTGTCTGATAACCATATTTCTCTATCGTGAATAATTTGTTCTTTATTTCCCAAAATACTGGATTTCCGATTTATTTTCAAAAATACGCTTTAAATCACTTCCGGATGAAATATAATTTTCTAATATTTCGAAGATGCCCGGATAAAAATGTCTGTTTCTACTTAAATGAATAGATATTCCATTTGGATTTCGAAATTTAGATTGACTTTAAAAATTTACTTACTCTGTTGTTACTATCATCATCATTACTATTATTATTTTTTTATAGCTATATATTGCTTTCTTTTCATTATTCTGATGAATAAATAAATAAATGAATAAAAAATAAAAAGTATAATAATAAGCAATAGTTCAATGAAACATTTGAACTCTTTTGTGTAGCGCCAGAATACAGTAATGATTAAGGTACAAATTACCGTGTTCAAAATTAAAATCAAAATAGTATATGTATAAGTGGAAATTTGTCACTTTAAATTCTCATTCGATCCTCGGATCAGACATTTATTTTACACGAGGATTATTTCGAGTAAGATATCTTGCGCCGGAAAGGGAAATTCCACAGTTTACCCGTTATATCTTCAAGTCAGCGGAGAGGAAATAAATACCACCCCGTATTCGAAATGTCTCCTCTCTGCGCCCATTTATTTTCCCTCAAATATTCACGCACAATACTCGGGAGCGAGCCGAGCCCCGAGAGGAAAAACTGAGCATCAATTTCTCTCAACAGTCGTTTCCGCGAGGAACGGGGGAAAAATCCGAGTTTGCCAGGCATCGCCTACATACCATTTAGCGAAACATACGCACCGAGTGAGAGACGGAAAGCTGATGAGAGCGGACTGAAGCGTCGTCAGGCTCCTCGCCATGCGGAAAAGCGCCGAGGAAGCGTAAAGAGGGGAAGCGAGCAGCTAGGCCGAGGCCAGCAGGCGGAAAAGAGTGTCGCGTGCGTACATAGCTCGGAGATGCGCGCGCGCGCGCGCGAGGGAGCCAGCCAGCCACCCTAAATTTGCGTGTCTCCAGCTGCAGCCAGACCCCCGCGTCTGAAACTTTTACCGTGCGGATGTCCCCGACACTGACCTACCCCATACACGCCTACCCCATTCCAGTCGTCGCGCGGCGTCTCGCTTGTGTACACGCGCCTGCAGACAAACAGCGATGACGATGATGCGACGACCAACAATGACCGAGCCTTCTTCCCCTGGACTCGTTTTTATCTTTTAACCATCGTCGTTTTTATCGTGTTTTTGTTACAATACCACTGCACTGAATGCCGGCATATAATCATCATTGTTTTTTTTTTATTGCGGAGTAGTGCGTTTTGAAAATCATGATTTCGAGAGAATCAAACCCACGAGACAAAGACGCGAGACAACAATCGGAATATCGACACGTAGCCTGAATATGGATCATGCAGAGATGAGGTTGAAAATTCAAAAGGGGCATTCAATGCATGAAGGGTCGTTCGAGCTAATCAACCAACTGGTGGACTGCTTTCTAGTCATCAATTTTTTCCTCCCACGCACTACTGGCTCTTAGAACCAATACACTTTTAAATCATACGAATCTATCTCGAATGCCGCTGCATTTACTGACAAGCAATATTAGACGTTGGTTCTGAGTGATCGGGTGCATCTTAGTTTGATGTTGTGCGCATCACAATGCTAATAAAACAAGTTGCATCTCGAATTCCAAGAGAACGCAGTGTTTTTCTCATTGCAAGTTTCCAGCTGCTCCGACCCTTCGTCAACATTTCTTCTCTCGCTCTCTTTCTCCATATACGTGGAGTAATTGGAGGCTGCTCCTTTTTCAATTCAGAAGTCGGCGAGAATTCCCGGGGGCTTGGTTCCTAGACCAAGTTTCCTCCAAAGCCAGAGTTGTTTAAAAAAAGAAAAACAAGTACGGTAAAACAGAGACGAAAAACCATTTTGTTTTGTTTGTTTACACTTTACAGTATATATTTTGCTTCGAAGGGTCCCTCAACACCACAAAGAGTTTCTACAAAAATTGGATGAGTATTGGAGAATACTTATCCAATCGAATTGTGCTTGTTTTATCGAGTTTTTCATTGTAGAAAATATAAAAAAATATGATTATCACTTAGTTCAAACATGTTAGATGAAAATGATGATATTCAATATTTAGATATCACCAAATTCCCTATTCAAGTTATTCCCTAAATTTAAATAGCCTACCTAGTTCTCACAGTCTAAGCTTAACATTGTGAGTAGGTAGAATGATGAATATGCAACTTGACATCAATTAATGATTAGAGCTTTGACGAAGAAAACTTTTAGAAGTATCATCAGATACTTGAAATATTCAACGAACTACGACTTTTTGAGTAAACTGCGCTGGATTTTAATGCATTGGAGAAGAATCCTTATTACGCAAGTTCGTGTTCTGAATAAGAAACAGTAACCGAGCCAATCCAAACTGTTATTTCGTACGGCTTGGATTTTCTTTATTTTTCTATTTTTTCTCAACTATATTGATTTCTTTCTATAATATTCAGCATACACTCTCTAAAGAAAATATTATCATATATACTGACTTCTATAACCAAACGATAATTGGATAATCACGCAGCGCTAATGAGTGTCAACTGTTAATAACAGACCAATACATTTTTTATTGTAAGATGATGGTATTATGATCCTTGATTGATCAGAGAATGAAACCACAAAAAATATCTGAGTCTGATACATGCACTAGATGCACATTTGGAGCTGAAGGAGCAAAAAAATATTAACTGAGTTAGCTCCATTGATTCATCGGATATTGTTAAAAATTCTCTACAAATTGAATACAAATTGAAAGCGTGAATGTGCTTCTCGATATATCCCTTTCTGTTACTGATTTGGAAAATTTGACAACTCTCGCGACCAGTTCTCAGATGCGAGCTATTATTGGCTACGATTCAACGATTTTTTGGTATACGATGTTTTAGTATGCCAGATTCATTCGTGGCGAATGTGTATTGGTTATCTGGACCAAAACACAAGTACGTATATAAAGCATAGTGTGCATACTTTTTCGTAACACCAATGTGTGATTGACATGGGCAATTACATCGAGGACGTTATGAATTGCCTCTGTGGAAACTTATCCGTTCGAATAGTACAAGTGTAATAGACGAGGCATCGTTCATACAGTTTTACGCACGAGTTCGAGAGACGTACGCATGAGTCGTAAACATGGATTCCCCCTGCTAGCTAATCAAAGCGTAAAATCTCACTTCATCCACCGAAAACATTACATAAAGTCGCATTTCCAGTTTACCATTACGGAAATAATGTTTAGTAGTTGGGTGCAAAACAGTTTCATTTTCCTTCCACAAGCTGCATGAAAATGTTTCTCAAGCCTTCCGCACCACTATCCCCGAGTCGGCTCACTATTTTTCCACACCGAGTGCCTCAAAACTAGGCACCCGTAAAAAAAAATGTGCTTCTCGCGAAGAGAATTTCCCGGGCGCGGTGTATGTCCTCATCACTGCATTAAAAGTGCGCGGGGAATAATACCCGTTCGGGAGGAGTAGCTCTTCCACCCTCGACTTTCTCGAACCTTTCGCCCTCCCCCCCATGCGAACACACAAGTGTTTGATTCCCTTTTTTCGAGGAACGACTTTCATTAAACCCAATTGCTAGCTGAGAGAGCGCGTGTGAGAGAGAGAGAGAGAGAGAGAGAGAGAGAGAGAGAGAGAGAGAGAGAGAGAGAGAGAGAGAGATGACAGTGGGAGAGAGAACGAGAGAATCGAAAAGGGTGGAGGAGGGAATGTCGAAAGACTGAAAAACGGAAAACCGCTCGCGAGCCTTACGCAGCGGCTAATTTTCCAACCCTTTTTCCCCGAGCCCTTTACGCGTGTACAGCCTTCCAAAGTTCACAGGGCGGGCACTTCCTTTTGTGCGTACGCTGTACGGTTCGGCAGTCCACCAAAGTGAATGGTAATCGAATTTCGAGGGATGAAAATTTTTCCTCTTTTTTTTTCGTGGATGGTTATGAACTTGTAGGCATTCAAGGGCTAGCAAATTGAGGAACAAAGTGTATCCAAGGTAAATAGTTTTTCCCGAGCTCGTCCGTGTCCCTGATTTCGATGTTAAAACAAACACTATTAAAAATTAAACCAACCCAGCGATGTACTTCCGATTGAATAGAATAGTTTTATTTCGATACGTTCCGGAAAAATTGGCATGTTTTTAAAGTAAATAAAACGATTCATTACAAGTGTTAGAAAAAGTATATTTCGGCACAAAAAACATTGCGCGAGCCGAAATAGTCTAGATGCGAGCGAGATGCATACTATTTTTCGTACCCCGCGGGAGCAAAGGGCCATTCTTTGCAAACGCTAGGATGCAAAGCTGTCACTTTGCTACCGCTGGGACGAAAAAATATTTAACAGTAATAATTTGTTCATGTTCGATTAGTTGGATATTGCATTGTCTTATACTCATATCGTCATTCCCGTGTACGAATGTTCTAATAGAATTTGAAAAGTCGAAAATGTCGTGTACGTTTCAAAAATACCAATCAATGAATTCAAATGGTAAATCCAAGTAGCTTATCCGAGGAGTCGCAAGTTTCTTCATCCTCGCTCGGGGGACGCTTTGTTACGAGTTTTTCATATTTATGCAAAGAACAACGCCGTCCCGGGGACAAATAAGAATAGTAATTGGAAAATGCAGCTCCGCGTAGGAGTATCACTCGGGATACTTTTCGTCTCGGGGGCCAGCTCATGAATAGCGTGTCCCTGCACCCCTACCCCGCCAAGGTGTCCGGCCCGCTCTTCTACTGCGCACTTGCTCGCCGCGAAACTGCAACTCGGCGGCCACCTGCCATCCATACATCCATCCTGGGTGGCGGGTTGGTGCGCGCGGGCGGCGACAGCGGCGTATGCCGCGGGGGAATTCATCCCTTAAGAAAATACAGGCAATAACGCGCGGATCGGGGGCTGGGCGCGGGCGCGAAGGAGACGGCCGAACAAAAGAGCCGAAGACGGGGTGGGAGCGAGAGAGAAGCATCGGCGGCGACGGGATCGGAAAGAAAAGGAGAGAGAGGCAGAGCCCGTTATTTTACGGTGCGTGCGCGGAGCGGGCGGGGAGGAAGCTGCTGCTGCCGCCGCCGCCGCCGCCGCCACCGGCAGAAGGAAAAAAATGAAGGCAGGTGTGCGCGGGCACACACATACAAGCGCACGCGCGGGGCGAGCGGTAAGAAGGAGAGCTTGAAAAAAAGGAGCCGCGGCGAGGAGAAAGAAAAACGAGGTGGCGAGAGAGGGTGCGCGAGAGGAGACGCAGGAGGAGAGGGATATGACGGGGTTAAAGGTAGCGCGCGGGCGCGCGGCGGCCCAGAGAGACTCACTTTATTTTTATGCAGTTATTGATCTGCCTCTCGCTCTCTCGCTCTCTCTCTCTCTCTCTCTCTCTCTCTGTTCCTCCTCCGAGGTTTTTCTGTGGCGCGCGCGAGCGAGGGGGAGGGGGCGGCCGGGTAACTAGCTTATCAAAAAATGGGCGTTGCCGCTCCTCGCGCGCTTGTCTTGTTCGCACACCTGCGCTCGCTTCGCCCACCCCCCCCCACCCCACCCCACCCACCTCCTCCTGCCGCCGCCGCCGCCGCTCGGGCTCGCGTTTATTTCCACCGCCCCTCATTGCGCGCGCCGGGCGAAATAAGATATCGGTATGTAGTAGGGCTCGGCTCGTGCCTCCCGCCCCCCGCCTCCCCCGCAGCCTCTCCCTCTCTTCCCATCGCTGGCTTTCCCACTCGCTCTCGCGCTGTCTCGCTGTCTCGCTGCCTCGCTGTCTCTCTGTCTCTGCGTCTCCCTCTCGCTCCGGCGTTCTTCGATTTGGGGCAGAGGCAGCGACGTCGCGCGTATACGATCCGATCGATGTCTCTCTGCCTCTGGTCCTTAATTACGCGAGCGAGCGAGAGTGCGGCGGCTCCGTCCTGCTCGTTTTTTCGCCGCCTCGCCCAGGTCCCTCTCGTTTCGCTCGGCTGTCTCGCCCGCCACCAGACTCTAAAGGGCGAGACACCCGGCCTCGCCTCTTCCGCCGCCGCCGCCGCCGCCGCCGCCGCCGCTGGACCGGGCCTCGCGGGTATTGCGCGTATGCTGCGTGAAACGAGATTCTGATATGCTTTTCGAGAGAGGATGTATCCCGGGAACGGGAAGAAAAGACGCGAATGTGATTTTTGATCGTCCCCCGAAGTAGTATAACATTTCGCTCTCGAAATTTGGATTACTCCTGGGCTATTTATCGTGAGATACTACTAGAGAGATAATATTGGAAAAGCAAGTATATATCTTGTGCCGATTCGTTGAAACTTTTTCTTTTGAAAACGCGGACATACGTAGATGTACGGTGAATTCACGTACAGAACGTCACCGACGTACGTACGTATGTAATTTCGATTCGGATGAGTTTATTGATTGAGTATTCCCGAAGAAATTTATCAAGCACACTCGTCGGGGTTCAATTTCCTTTGACCTAATGATATTCAACTTATTTCTACCTAATTTTCCGTAGCCTCGTAGTTTCACTTTTGGAAAATTAAATTTCACTGCACTTGTCATATACCCCTCGACAAACTGAAGGCCATCGTCCTCGAGAGAATATGAGAAAGACATGCGGCATATATAGCTTGGCACAAAGCCCGACGCAAAAAAGCAGGAAGCTCGAAATGTAAACAGGCTCGAGCACGTAATTGAGGGAGAGCGAGAGAGGAGGGGGGGAGGGATGGGCGAGGAAAATGAGAGAAAGGGTGAGAGAGAGGGATGAAGCTCGGCGTCGCATCATCGACGCCTTCGAAACGCAGCTCGCAGCGCGCGTCGTCGCCTTGGCGACGCGAAATTAGCGACCCGATACCCAAACGATTTCGGCCGCGTAGCTACGTATACACACGAACACTTCCGAGCAGTACAGCGGAGCTCTCGGGACGAATTGCACAACTCCTTTCCGATATAAACTTCTGCGTCTAATCAGTTCTCCCTGCCTCCCTCCCTCCCTCCGTCTCGCCCGTGCGCGCACGCTTCACCTTCTTCCGGCTCTTTTCGCGTTAATAACATTAAGCACACAGAATTGCGACTTAATTATCAAGTCCCAAGTTGTTTCTCACAATCCGATGGAACAAACATTCTTTCATTGCACGGAGTATGGCAAGTGTGTGTCGTCTGGATCTTCTCGCTGAAATATCGGAATCTATCGAATTCGAATAATAACACCGCGATATACTTGTATGATTTCGAATCAGAGTAAATCGTATGTCGATGAGCGATGGAGAGATGATTTGATAAAATGAAGAAAAGATTCGAAGCTCAACAAGAGAAAGACGCACATTGTTGCGCCAAGACTTCGAGCCGGGTAGCAACAGGCGTCCGCTCCGCCAGTCAAGACAGAGCATCAGACATGTCGTAGGTGGGCCGTTTACTCTAACGCGGGAACCTCGCTTTTACTCTTCCTTGTACTCTCATTGTCCCCAACTCTTTATCTTTTACTTTACTCTCTTGAAACAAGGTTTATTCGAATTCAATTATTTATTCATATATAGCAACGAGGCACTGAGAATTATAGTGTTTTTCATTCGATAAATGATTCATCTATATTCAAATATTAATCGATATGATTACTGGTTGTTGACGATCGTTTCTTCAGACAATTTTAAACTTGGCATAGTGATTCAATCAATATTTATTTTATACTTACCCGGTGAAATTTTAGCTCTCCAACGAAATAGTATTCAAAATTAAGATTTTCCTCTTGCATATTTATCAGTTGTATGTTTTTTAGAAAATATACTTCATAACATTCTGGATCATTCGTACATACAGAATTTGTGTATTTAAACTAGTTTTATTCGTGATCCCTCAAACATTTTTTTGCAAAATAAACATGAATAATAATTGTGCAATAGAAATTCGTATAATCACTCTAACAACAAGTGATTAAGGTTATACTGATTAATAATTCACGAATAGGAATTCTCAAATTCAAAATTGCTGAGATACTAATGTTAAGTAGGATTCTGTTCTATTCGGAATACTGAAGAGCGCGTGTATGTGCGATAAGATAAAAAATAAATTGTTATTAGTAGAAATAAATGTTAAAATAGTAAATATGTGAAATTCAGGCGAGATATTCGACAAGGACGCGATATTGAGAACTGGATATACACACGCAATATCTATTGCGGGTACTAGACGCGCCCCACGCGTGCTTGAGGGAGTAAAACGTGCTGGATTCGAACTCTATCGTACACGTATAGCCGCGCGCATACCAGTACACTGGCACGCACATTCGCACGCGCGAACAAGTGAGCCGTTCATTCGGGGGTGGCGCGTAGTTTGCCGAATTACGTCACACGATTTGCTCTCGGGCGCGGCGTGCCGGAGAGTGTGTGCGCGTGTATACGTGTATTATACGCTTTTTTCCCAAACGAGATTTCGGGGGTTGTGTGCACGGGGCACCTGTTTGATTCTCAGCCCGAATCCGGCCGTTTCGTGCTAGATTCAGCGGCTTTGCGAGTTGTGAGATCACAGATTTGGTAAGTGCGGCGTTGGAAAGTGTTGCGCTTGATAATATACTCGTGAGGATTTTCGTTTGGTGGCAATTCGCGCGCGCGCAACAACTTTTACCCGCTATTTCAATTGTACTACACGGAGAATAGAATTTAATTTAGTATTCCTTTGATATATTATATGTAGTATAAAACAATTGACCAATAAATATCACTCGCATAATGATCTGAAGTTGTAGTTTTTCATTCAAAATGGAAATTTATCCACGAGTGAGGAGATACCCATGAAATTCTCAATGTATTCATTGTTTATCTAAAATTCGCGTGAGATACGATCGTTGAGAGCCAATCGAACGGGATATAGAGAACGAAGATAAAAACTCTCAATCTTAATTTTTGCGGCGTGACGTTGGCCAGCATAGTTTACTGGCCTCGAATCAGGCAGTTATTTAAATTTACGACTATGCACATTATGACATTCGGAAGTGGAAGCAACGACTTCCGCTGGCTGCCGCTGTCAAACAAATACATACTGAGCAAGTCATCCAGAAACGTCACGTCACGAAAATTAAGATGTGGAGTTTTCATTCTTGTTCCTATATCCCATTGCAGATTGACTCTCAAACATCGTATCTCGCGTGATTTTTTAATCATGATGAGTGTTGAAAGCAACATTTCTTATTGAATTCAAACTAAGTTATATTTCAAGTCCATGGATTTATCGTGTATGCGCATACATTCGCGGTCAGGTTAATTTGCCATTATACAAAGAAATGAAACTCTTTGGTAACCGCATAATTCCTTCAAATTCCAACTGTTCGTAACAGGAATCAACTGTAACGCCGAAAATATGCTGCAAATGGTTAACTCCATCATTGTGTTGGTAAGCAGCCTCCTAAATCTCAGTCAATCCACACAAGCAAGTAGCCGCCACGTATTCCCTGTACATACATTCTCATTCCATCATCAAACCTAATACTGGTACACCGCAACCCACCCATGTATCATCCTGCATGCGTACATATACCTACAATAATTATCGACAATCAGGTACGCTTGCCACGCGAATTCTCGGCGACGCATCTATACATAAACACGATCAGTGGTATACAAACATATGGGAAGGTCCATACATAGATATATACTGGGCGAAATATCCTTGAACTGAAAGTACTGGAACTTGCTTAGTCCCTCTCCCAACTCTTTTTATTCCGATTCTTGAAGTCATCGGGAAATGATTAGATCTTATCTAATAAGATACACATTATTCATCAACTTGTAGAATTTATATAAGGTACCTGTACCCAATATGCGCCACCTAAGCGAGAAAGGTCACTACGCCGCGTCAAATGAATATTTTCTAACATGATTGGTGTCAAATGAAAGGTCTACTCAATACCTACAGAATGAGCTAAGTTTTTTTCGATTTGAACAGTTCTACGCTAAGATACCGCGGTTTAAAAAAAAAAAAAAATTTCGGGAAAAAATTTTTAGTGTACCCAATATGGCGCCACCCTGAAAATACTTCTTTTCATCCAATTTGAAGCATGAAGCATGTCTGAATGGATAAAATACAAACAAAAAATTATATTTCTGATATAATTTTATTGGAAAATACATTTTGTCTTTGATTAAACCATAGTAAATAGATTATATGAACTTCTAACAACCTAAATCAAATCAAGTTTTCAGTTAAAATTCATGAAAAACCGTTGTTTTTGAATTAACAAAATTAACTTATGCAACATCTAATTCCAATATTAATCTCTCAAATTGATGAACATTCTTATTTGTGTAATTTTAAATATAATTGAGATGTTGTCACTGAAATGGAAGAGTTCAATTTAAAAAATGTCCGAGCCTACTTGGGGCTAGCTATTGTCATGATGGTAGAAAAATTCTGTCTGATATTTTTTCCTAGACAGTACTTATAAACGCATAACCTCAACATTTTTCTGGTTATAGGATAGCCAATATCTGCTAAGCGTTTAATTCGACTACATAATTCTTCGTTCTGTACTGTCGTTAACGCATGTGGTCGACTCATTTTCCTTTTTTTCGGATGTTTTGTTTGACATATCGTTGAAATGTTCGACGAGGTATCTTATATATAGTCGAAGCCATCCTCTGCGATATCTCACCTTTTTTTACCTGCTCCAGAGCTTGAACTAAATTCTCTTTCCACCATGTTTGGCGGATATTTACCATCAATGGGTTGATTGTAGCTTCTAGAGCAAGAAAATAGGGGTGGCGCATATTGGGTACATTTGATAAAAATAACGAAGAGCTATTGAAACGATTGATAAAAAGGTCATACAAAGAAAAAAAAATTGGATGATGTAGATGGGATGTCAAGGAATCGAATGATATGTCGCTCGATTTTTTTGGCCCAGTTTAAGGGTATTAAAAAAATTCGCACTTACCTGGGCGAAATTAGATCGAGAATGAAAATTGGCGAAAAAATGGAGAAAACGAGCTCTAACAAGTTGGTGTAAGGGTTTCCGATCGGTGAAAATGTTTTCTTTCTTCATTATTTAGCATTGCCGACAAGATCCTGTGCCGCGGCGATGCTCTAGACGCGCGTATATAAGAAATACGAAGGGTGGCGCATATTGGGTCCTGGCGCATATTGGGTACACCTACCTTATCTTAAGTAGTAGATATATACAAGCTATCAACAACAAGAACTTCTTGAAATTGGTATACTCTACATTTCTATTTACTATGTTGAATTATTCTAATTCCTCTAACTACGGACATGTTATCGATTTTATCATCTTGGTTATCCATTTTGGACATTCTTTGTAAGCAGCAGGGCGCAAAGTTGACACTTTGCTTTCGCTGAGATGAAAAATATTTATTGAGCATTGGTCAAAAACATTGAGTATAGTTTATTTATTTACTTCGAGAAAACTCACTCAGTAAAAGTGGAATTTTCACCGTTATACCAGGGTATATTATCTTTTATTCCAGCGGTTTTGACCACCGGAGAATCACTTTAAT
Source organism: Aphelinus atriplicis (assembly GCA_020882685.1). Taxonomy (NCBI): domain Eukaryota; kingdom Metazoa; phylum Arthropoda; class Insecta; order Hymenoptera; family Aphelinidae; genus Aphelinus; species Aphelinus atriplicis. The sequence continues at coordinate 36,802,250 of CM037076.1, read as the reverse complement.
ACTAGTGAAGATTCACTACAAGAAAAATGAAATACATACAGAGAACATTTCATTATATTAAAATGAATTGGTCTTCCATTTTCACACTGAGAAAAAAAGTCAGTTGAAACAACAGCCATTCGCCAATGAATATGCACAATGATTTTTTTCCTTCAATTCAATGGACGTGGCAGTTAACTTGACGATCATAAAGTGTTGATACAACCATTGAACGTATTCAAGACTGAAAGGAAAAATGTTGAATATATATATATATATATATATGCCGCCCTTAGACTCGATGAGGTAGCCGAATCACCAGAAATTCAAAGAAGCGCCTATTTACATACATTGGTTATTATTATTATTATTATTATTATTATTTATCTTGATATTATTTCGCTCTCGCACTTACAACGCAGTCGCAATACTGACATGAGACACATCGCAAATACATATACATACATACACCTATAATGTTCGCATACGCATGTTGAGGGCCATATACTTAATCGGCCTTATATACAAACCGTCCTTGTTTCCCGTCACTTGCGAGAAAGACGCGCACCCTGGAACTCTGGAACGATCAACCCGCGAATACGTTGATCGTTCCAACGAATACGTTGTTATTTTAACCAAAAAAAGCAATTGTTACAATGGATCCTCACCTATTCAATCAAAGTAACTCGCTTCAGTCAATTCAATATACATAAATACTTTGGGTTAACTAAATACTCATTAGTCCAACTGATACTTCTTTGTTTTAATATCATTTTCTGTTAAATCAATTGCACCGCGGCAGTTGTGCGTATTCATTGGCAGTGGCAGTTGTTTTGACTGACTTTTTTTCTCAGTGCATACACCAGATTTTCACTGTAAGGAGTTTCGAGAGTATAAATCGCGTCAAATTCGAATTAGTCGACGCGTGTATAGTCAAGGACAGTCTACTTAATACTTTCATGATATATTGAAATAATTGAATATAATAATAAACGAAAAGGATGTATGATGATAAAAAATTGAATTATGGTGAAAATGACAAGAAATAAAATGGCATGTCGTTTAAAATTTTCGCTCTAGTTTAATTGAAAAAATTCTTACTCGCCAGAATGAAATTAGATGGAATGTCTCTGTTACTTAAAAAATCCAAAAAGTCCTTTAACTGATGTAAACATTCGCAACAGGTCAGAATATCTTCTTTCTTCTTTCTATGCTATCAAAAATATGGCTAATCAAAAATATATCTGTGTCTCAGCGCAGTGCTGCTATAAGCCCATGTATATAAGGTAACTGTACCCAATTTGGCACTGTACCCAATTTGGCACAATCGTCAGATTTCGTATTTCCGGTGCTCTCTGAGCATCAGTCGCTCTTGGGTTATGTTGGGGGAATTAAAAGAAAATTTTCGGTATCTTCCCCGCCCATTTAGCCCTTAAAACCACTCTCCTACAACACTTTGAACTTTCACTTACTCATTTTTTCACCATTTTCTTATTTCACTTTTCACACTCAACCTCAAAAATCAGGTGTCAATAATTTTTATCTCTCAAAGTGTCATTACTCTTTTTTGTATAAAAACATCTCAGCTTTCGATTGGTCTCATCAGTTTTCCTAAAATTATTTTTTATCCTACTCAAATTGCTGTTTTTCGCATCAAAAAAAAGTGAACCCAATGTGCCCCTCTACGCGTTTTTAAATGGGAAGACTGAGTGAAATCATTGAATATTTGTATAGACATATTACGATGATTTAGACGCGTATTTTTGAGTTGTATGTTAAAAATTTTGTATAAATATCACTGGGAACATAATTGAGAGTTTATTTCAATGCCAATTGGATCGTCCCTGTAGGCCTATATAGGGTGTAGCTAATGATTAAAAAATTGTGCCAAATTGAGTACACGTTTTGTGCATTTAGCCTTTTTGCGTTTTTTTTTAAATTGCGATTTTCGATAGGTTAAAGTAGTCGAATGATGATTATGAAGATGGTTTCTAATAGGTATTGAGCTAAGCTTTGAGATGCCGTTCACAGAATTTTAAAATTCGAAGTCTATCATAGTCAAATTCGCAAAAACCCTTAGGGGGGGGGGCACATTGGGTACAGTTACCTTATATCGATGTGTCTTACGAAGAAAGATAAATATCGCAATCTGTCCGCGAAGAAAGACACATACCGCAATCTGGCCGCAAAAAGGATGCATGGCGCACGTCCTATAATTTTCCGAAGTGAAAAAATATATGGAATTAAAAGTTAGAATGAGTAAATTATAATTGACAAAAAACAAGCCTTTTCGGCAGTTCGATTGCGGTTTAAACTCTTTCTTCGTTAATATTCACGGGAGAATAATTCCGACATTTGTCTTTCTTCGCGGACAGATTGCGATATGTGTTTTTCTTCGTAAGACACATCGATATAAAATTCAAAGGGTAGGCCTTATTGAGTACAGCTATCTCGCTCAATTTCAGTGTGCGGCAAGATCTGTATTTCGAATTGCAAATGCAGATCGAGACTTCAGATACAAAACTTTGTCATAAACTGATCAAGTTTAAAATATTGTGCTTACCGGAAGCTTTCATATTCGCGAAAGAAATAGTACATATATAGTTCAAGTATCCCATCTTAAAAGGGAGGTGGCGATAAGTATCGAATTGAAGGTCCGCCATTGATAGTTGGCCAATCAAATTGATTCTTAGATCTTTTCCAAGCTTTGGATTGGTCGTCTCGAAAGCAGCAGTAGTTGTTGCTATATTCAGAGCGGTCAGCTAGTTTTGCACATCGCTTTTTTTTTTATTACTAGAAGCTGTTTAGCGCGCGTCCCGCGCGCGCGGTGACGTATCGGATAATAAAAAAAAAGCGCTACCGCTTGAATATAGCAACGACCACTGCTGCTTTCGAGACGACCAATCCAAAGCTCGGAAAAGATCTAAGAATCAATTTGATTGGCCAAGTATCAATGGCGGACCTTCAAGTCGATACTAATCGCTATCTCCCTTTTAAGATGGGACTAGCTACATCAAACGCACTGCGCGCGATTTACATGTATGCGTTTCAAAACCATATTTCAATTATTTTTTCCACGAATCTTGACCATAATCGTTCTGACGTACATCTCAATTCATTTCATGATGCGAATTTCTAAAAGCTAAATGAATAACCGAACCCTAAATTCTTATGATCAATGTAAAGAACTATCGAGCACTGACATCTTCTTCTATTCAAATAATCCTGAGTTATCGACACTTGAGCTCGCAAGACGATTTCAGATTTTTAATACTAAACTATTCATCAAACCACATAACACATAAAACTTACAAATCAGACATCTTAACTTAACAGAGTTATCCTATCCGGCAACTGTTCAAAACTAAAAGGTAGCCCAAAATATCCACGTACCATCAATCAAATTCACATACCTACAATTATAGTTTTGAAAATAAATTTTCAAAACTTATGACAGCATCATCAACGAAACTGACTATCCTAACCTATAATATCATGTCATTGGCTACCTTCTATCTATATATCTCACTCTATATCTATATACACCCCACTACAAATCACGTGGTTAGATCTACACCAATCAAATCACGAGTTAATGCCTTCACTCTAAATAAAAGGCCATCACTTTTTTATATAAGGATCCGATACGTCACCGCGCGCGCGGTACGCGCGCTAAACAGCTTCTAGTAATAATAAAATCGAAATAACTTCACATGAAGCTATAACTTTCATCAATTGAAACCGGAGGTGATAAATCTATAAAATTATTTGATGCACATACCGACTCTCTTTACGGAAAGTAGCACGTTTCAGATTGATATTCCTGCGGGGATTGACACGTTTTTGAAAAGTGCTACTTTTCAACAGAATTTTCAAGACTTGCTACTCTATCAAAAAGCTACAGAAAGTTGGATACTTTTGAACTCAATCTACTTCCAGGTCAGGGCATCGAGTAGCACTTCTCTCCTACCGTGACGAATAATATCTCAATTATCACGGATGAATGGATACTTCGTCAATAATATGAATCATTAGTCAGAAAGAAACCTAATTTCCTAGACAATGTCCAAAATATTTTCACCAAGAAAATAGGACATTAGTTGACTAGTGCGCAAAATTGGTCGCATATCAATTCGCATTGCTCGGGCGACAAACTTTGCATGGGCATGGAGTTCACCAATGTGTACGAGTTGCACACCCTATTCTAAATCAGACCAAAAAGTTTGGTTTGCTAAACACGCATATATATATATATATATATATATATATATATATATATATATATATATATATATATATATATATATATATATATATATATATTTTCTTCCTAAGGCTATCACCTCCGGGGTATGTGCCTGTATATATATATATATATATATATATATATACAATGCCCGATTTCTGGAGATGCATAAAGAGTTGGCTTTACCTCTACGCAACACTTTTTGTAGCACAGAATGCGGGAAAATTGAGATCCTTATATATACACATGCTGTAATTGGGTACTTGGCGCACTTTTTGTAATCCTGAAAAATCGAACTGTAAAATCGCACCCATAGTAAAAAACAGACTTTCAGTACTTTAGAGACAACAAATAAAACAATTACAAGGGGACACTTCACCTTCCGGATGATCAATCATGATGAAACTTTCTGAAACAGTTTTCGTGTACCGAAACAAATCTTATACATTACGGATTTGCTGATTACATTCACTGATAATGTGATGTAAGAAGAGTATATTTATGCTTATGGGTTTCTGTAAATACAGATATCTTGTATGCTTGAAATCGAAAATCATTCACATCCCGCGATTGGTAAATTGCATAGAATAATAATTATATTCATGAAAAACATGATAATTTCCATCGTGCGTAAGATAAACTCATGAAATAGTACATTCCGGTACTAGAGAAATGATGAGTTCTAAGCTCGTGTGAGATTTGCCGCCTGAACGGATCGAGGTTGATAATAATCATAGAGTCTAGAATCAGTATCGAACAGTATTATACATCACGATGGTAGAAAATTAAGGTTCAATGATCAACTTTTCACACAAGTAATGAAAAAGTAATACCTTCCTTACGTATAAAAAGTGATAACAATCAACAGATTCTATTTTTTTCTATGGCATTAATTATTTCGCGTGCGAAAGTAATTTATGTCCACGCTGAATAAATTAACGGGCAGGCCGACATCGTGAAAAAGATAGAGAGAAAACGTGAGAATTAGGAGCAAAGAGTAAGAGACACATGCTCGTGTCATGCAGAAAGACGTTTTTGTAAACTGGTGAATCCAAATATTGATTTTGACTCATACTTATACGAGACGAGATACACCAAATGCGTGACTCTAATGCAACGGTGAAAATACACGATGTAACCTAGATAGATGCAAGCCGCATGTTGAACCATCATTTCGATCTTTTTTCGGTTGCGAGTTTAACATGATATATATACTGCCTAGTCAAGTGCTCCGGTACATTTGCACAAACTGCTTAAATTTTTAATTCAATTTTCAGAAATATTTGTAATTTCTATAATTATTACATCAATTATGAGTAATTCCAAAACTGATTCGATTTATTTCATAATCACAATTGTAATATCCGATCAAAACATTCGGAAATATTCTCTCTAATTTTAATGAAATATAAGGTCACTTTATCCGGATGAAATCGTTTGATAATCTTTCAATCTCAAAAGTAACAGTGTTGTTAACACTTTTTTGCATACTATCACTAATTCTTACGATTTCTGATTTCTTCGACGACTAATCTCGAAAAATAAAAATTGACAAGTGATGAAAATAGGAAATGTATCACAAAATTATTATAAAATAATAAGTCGCATTAACGAAAATGATAACGCGAAAATAATATTCAAGTTTACACCACTCATCAAATCAACTCTTCGCATATATATTATATATATATATATATATATATATATAAGGTATTAAATGAACCGCTAAAGCGACTGCTTCATAGCGCCCTCTTATAAACAGGTGGTGAATCAGATTCACCTGTAAACTGTGGTACGTTCTCTCCAACAGCCAATAAGCGAGATTTCTATTCGACCATGTATGGGTTTTTGGACGACTCAAGCAAGTGGCGCTACTCTTGCGGCGAAATCCGGTAGCTTTGATATCATCAGATTTTGCTGGGTGGTAGCTTTAGACAGTAATTTTCAAAAAATAAACATTGTAACAAAAGTTTGATCGAATAATTCAAGATGTAAAATTAATGGAGCTGTTAAAAGTTATATGGATACGGATATCCAATAGTTAACAGAATGTGCTATGAAAATAATTGTGTCAAAAAGAATTCAGACGTCGCTTTACAAGTGTGAAGCTTAAATCCATGTGAATTATAAAATTAAACAGCTAATTATTTATACTCTGATTTCATCTATGAACATTGACTTTTATTCAAAGTCAGTATATGTTGTGAATGAACATATTTCTAGTACATAATACATTTGCTAGCACGATAATTCTTTTTTTAATGATGATTTGTTGAAATTGATCTATGTATAACTTTAGTATCAATCACATTGAATAAAACAATGTTTTGCAATCTTAACCCTTTAGGCGCCAATTTTTGCTATTCAAAAATTCAAGTAGGTGGCGTTTTATACGCGAATCCGGAATTCGAAATGAGATATCGATAATACCAGTCAAGCGCGCAACTAGAATTGATACTTTCTCCTAACAAAGACATTCCCAAGCTCCTAATCATCGCCTGAAAAAAAAATCCCCGTAATTCTTTTCACAATTTTCGAGACTCGAAGACAGTCGCGCCGTATTTTTTCATGCAGATCAATCGAATGAAATGATGCTATCGTGGCGGAAACGAGTGTCTCGCTTGATCGAGGGAGGGAACCCATAAATTTATGATCTCCATCGGGCGGTGTCGGCTGACAGGCACCTTGACCCTCGCGAAAATACTTGGACGGGGCCGAATCTGCCTTATTCTCACCCGGCCTGGGCTCGAGACAATCCCACAAGCTTTCGCCGCACTCGGTGGTCTGTCCCGAGCGTATCGAGCTATACTCGATGGCTCTGTACGCGTTATACAGTTCAAACACGCGCGGCGCCACAGCCGCTCGGAAACCCCGGCGAAATCTCCGGGAAACCCGAGGAAATAGGGCAAAATTAAAGAATCGAAACGGGCCAATGGGTCGGGAAAAAATGGGCGTACCGAGTAGCCGGGGCGGAAAAACAAACTCACCCGGGAGTTTATGGAGAAATCCGCGGTTTAACCCGTCACGTATACGGAACAGATGCGCGGCGCGTACAGTCCGTATGGAAAACAAACCGGGGTAAAAGAGCTCGAGCTCGTAGTTGAAGGGGTTCGAGCTCATAATTGGCCGTGGGGCGTCTAAACAAAAATGAAGATCGGCAAATTCTGCCACGGCTTTGTGCAGCCAGCTTTCCGATCGGGGCAGCGGGCGAGGAGTTATGGATTTTCCAAGCCACCCGAGCGCCCGGCATATTGCTTGGGGCGACTGTACGCGCGCGAGGCTGACGCGGTGTGCCTGCCGACGAGCGACCATCTGATCGCACGCGCGCGCGCGCCGCCTGCGCCTCGCGAAAACTACATTGCATGATGCGCGCGAGCAAATGTATATACTACATTTGGGGCTCGAGGCGCAAACGACCGCCCGATCGATGGGGCTTTTTACAATCGCTTTTTACCCGCTAGCAACTAGAGCAAATCAATTTTCGATCCCGATTGATTCATTCGCACTGCCCACAGTCTCGTTATTCGACCTTATTTTTTTTATCAACGCTGGTAGATCGGACTAGCCGCGGCTCGGGCTGCCTAACTATGCATAAATATAGGCCCAGCAGTATCTATATAAGTCGAATGAAAAGCCATGCTCGCCGATGAACAAATGCGAAAAGTGTCAATGCCGCGATGTCTTGGCGCAAACGAGGCTCCGCCGCCGCAATGCACGTATGTCGAGAGGAAAAAATCTCTTGGCTCCTCTGTAAAAATGCAAGAGGAACAATCGCGTATAGCCGACGACGCTCCCGACGAGTTTTCCGTCGTCAGCTGGCGTGTGCGAAAAGAAAAAGCAAAAAAAATCATACGGCCGGAGGTGCGCACATACAATTAGGTGCGTACATGTAGTGCGGACGGAGCTGGCCATGTCGTGGGAGCGAGACGGAGCAGTGCACTGGCGCGAGCCGGCTCCGCTCGAGATTTGGCCGACAGAAGCTCAGAATCGCAGAATTGCTCCAGGGGCGTGATGAGAAAAGTGCGCGGGGCAAAAAGTTGGCCGGAGCTCGTGTGCTCGGATTTGGGCTGGCGGGCCCACTCGCCGAGATATTCGCGATCGAACGAGCGGATTTTTCGGCCGGCCTGGAGCCCGCGCCGCTCTCCGGCTGTGCTCTCTGCCGTACCCGCGCAGTCGTCGCTGGCCGCGTACAGTCCGCGCGACAAATCCGGCCGGGCCGGCAGTTGGGTGGGCGCAACCAAGCCGGACCGAGGCAGTTTCGGGCCCGGGGCGCCGCGAGAAAATTGCCCGCCGGGAAAAAGTAGCCGGAGTTGCCGAGGTCGGTTCGCCGATCCGCGCCCCCCCGCGCGACTTATCATTATTCAAAGACTCGGCCGCCGCGCCGGCTTGTCGGGAATCTTGGGGGGCAGTGTACGCGCAACGGACGCCACACGAGAGCGCGGCAAGCCGTTCACGAGGCCTGCAGCCTGCGTTCACAACGTCGAGTGTCCCGAGCGCGCGCGCGCGCGCCCCGCGTTATCTTTCGCCTCTTGTATCTTTGCGCGCTCGAGCTTATACCTTTCGATTTCCAATTTATGGATAATCCGCCACGGCAATTGGCTCCCACGCCAATTCACCACATACTTTTCGTTCTTCCTCTTTTCTACATTTGTTCTTGGAGATTTTGCTCTCGTGTGAGCTCTCCGAGGCTGCTACGGCTAACTTGAGGCTTTTTAATTTTTTATTTCGGCTACTTTCTAAGAGGGAAAACTTCTCCGTCCGACCGGTTATACTTTTTAACTTCATACTAACATAATTTTTCATACATTAATGGAGAATAAGAGAGGAAATGGTCGATTCACTTTTCCAAAAGCATATTGACCTAGTCGTAACACATAGAACATCATGTTGAGACGAAATATCCTCCTGGATCTTACAACACATCAAATACTTTGATTTGATGCCCTGATACATTTTTTCCATTGGTTTGAGGTGGATAAGCGAGAGACTATTCACTTCGAAATCACTGGTGATTTTTTGTAATTTTTTTGTATTTTTTGTATTATTTTGGTGCAAATAGCCCCTTGGAGTATTTCGACGTGTCTTACGAAGAAAGACACATCTCAAACTGTCCGCGAAGAAAGACACATCTCAATTTGTCCGCGAAGAAAGACACAACTCGCAATCTAGCCGCGAAAAAAGACACAACTCGCAATCCAGCCGCGAAGAAAGACACAACTCGCAATCTAGCCGCGAAGAAAGACACAACTCGCAATCTGGCCGCGAAGAAAGACACAACTCGCGTCTGGCCGCAAAAAGGATACATGGCGCACATCCCACAATTTTCCGACGTAAAAAATATATGGAATGAAAGCTTAGAATGAGTAGGTTGTACTAGACAAAAAAAAACAAGCCTTTCCTACAGTTTAAACTCTTTTTTCGTTAATATTTGCGGGAGAATAATTCCGACATTTGTCTTTCTTCGCGGACAGATTGCGAGTTGTGTCTTTCTTCGTGGCTAGATTGCGAGTTGTGTCTTTCTTCGCGGACAGATTCGGATATGTGTCTTTCTTCGCGGACAGATTCGGATATGTGTCTTTCTTCGCGGACAGATTCAGTTATGTGTCTTTCTTCGTAAGACACGTCGATTTGGTCACGAACAAAACTTTCAGCTTCATTCGCTTGATTGAAAACAAGGGAAATTCAGTCTAGAATTCGACAAAAAATTCAAACAAATCACAAAAAAATCAAAGTAAATCACCAGTTATTTCGAAGTGAATAGCCTTTCGTGGGTATGAGTAGATGAGAGCTTTCAAATTTTGCTAAGAAAGAATTTTGTGTCAACAAAGAAACAAGTTGCCTGTTACCTTTTTCTACCATATACGATAGAAATAACTTTTTGCACTTGATTGTGTCCTAATGGACGTACTAGAAGAATCGCGGATAGCGTGTTCACTACATAAGAAAAATTACCGGCAGTTTTGCCTGCCTGGCCATATTTCCCGCAACCACCTTACTGCGCTTCGCCATTATAGCTATTTGATTTACACAATTATACGAAAGTCAAGAATCTGAAAAAACTATTTTTAAATTGCCTAATTCATGAAATCTACTCCTCATATGTTGAATCGATGATTAACACGGTAGAGAACATTTTAAATTTATGATGGTATATCTGTTGGTTAGTAGATTTTTTCAACTGCATTATTCAGACAGTTTTTGAGATTGATTGAGAGCTGATACGTAATAAAATTCGATTTCGTAATAAGGCAATGCAGCATTAATTTTTGGAAATATAATTGATGATAATTTTAAAAAATTCCCATTCAAATTTTATGTGAATGAGATATTTGGAAAAAGCACATTAATCCATCATAAACAAAAGATCTCTAGTCGTGTATAGCGTATTAAGGATCTTTCGAAAAATTAATCCAACGAATGATTCCTGATCCCCTGAAATTTTATGTCAAAGCCATGGTAACATGACCAAGCAATCTCTTCAAAACATAAAAGAGAAATCAATATAAAAAATTAATGTTTCACATTTGATTTAAATGTAAAGCTGTGGAGAGCGGTCTCCTCGCGGGACAGTTTGCGTATTGCAGCGTGATGAAGCTTCTCCGTGTTCTCTATAACAACTTACATATGCGGACACCACGCACTCCGAGAGCTGCACTGAACGAGTACGTTCCTTCCACGATAAAAAAAAAATATTGTATCAGGATTTTGTTCACTGCTTGATCAGAGATTCAGATATTGGTAAAACATCATTGATTCTTATATGTTCAGTGTTCATAGAAAATAAACATAAATATGTAGTTTGCCGATAAAATATTTCATATACAAATCGCGGAGCATCGGATGGACATCGTGTGTAAAAACTTCTTCCAATCATAGAAGAAACGGACACTGAATTTCACCTTCAGGAGTGCGTAGTTTATATGTGGTAGTGTTAATCTATATAAGGTAACTGTACCCAATTTGGCACTGTACCCAATTTGGCACAATCGTCAGATTTCGTATTTCCGGTGCTCTCTGAACATCAGTCGCTCTTGGGTTATGTTGGGGGAATTAAAAGAAAATTTTCGGTATCTTCCCCGCCCATTTAGCCCTTAAAACCACTCTCCTACAACACTTTGAAGTTTCACTTACTCATTTTTTCACCATTTTCTTATTTCACTTTTCACACTCAACCTCAAAAATCAGGTGTCAATAATTTTTATCTCTCAAAGTGTCATTACTCTTTTTTGTGTAAAAACATCTCAGCTTTCGATTGGTCTCATCAGTTTTCCTAAGATTATTTTTTATCCTACTCAAATTGCTGTTTTTTCGCATCAAAAAAAAGTGAACCCAATGTGCCCCTCTACGCGTTTTTAAATGGGAAGACTGAGTGAAATCATTGAATATTTGTATAGACATATTACGATGATTTAGACGCGTATTTTTGAGTTGTATGTTAAAAATTTTGTATAAATATCACTGGGAACATGATTGAGAGTTTATTTCAATGCCAATTGGATCGTCCCTGTAGGCCTATATAGGCTGTAGCTAATGATTAAAAAATTGTGCCAAATTGGGTACACGTTTTGTGCATTTAGCCTTTTTGCGTTTTTTTTTAAATTGCGATTTTCGATAGGTTAAAGTAGTCGAATGATGATTATGAAGATGGTTTCTAATAGGTATTGAGCTAAGCTTTGAGATGCCATTCACAGAATTTTAAAATTCGAAGTCTATCATAGTCAAATTCGCGAAAAACCCTTAGGGGGGGGCACATTGGGTACAGTTACCTTATATACAAAACCACGATTAGGTTTGAGGCGCTCGAGCGTCCGAGTTGCAAATTCTGAGCTCGCAGTAATATCATTCGGAATTTGAAAATGAACGATACATGTTTCACAAACCATTCTCTACGAACGTTGTACAGTAGAAAAAATTATATGCGAGTTTCATGTATGAGCCGAACGAATATAAGACTATAATATCGTATTCGATCATCATCTAATCAGAATCAGAATCATGGAATGACATTCATGTGAAAGGAGTTGATGATGGAATTCATAGAAAATTATATTCGAATTCCATCTGTAGTTGTTGAGGGTTCTGAATTTCGTGTTACGTAGTCTCGTAAATGTTTTATGCTATTTGATGATCAACTTTTTCAATATTTTTCAATTATTTTCCAAATATATGCAAACAGAAACAATTTACAGAAGATTCAAACCGTGGAAAAAATAAAAGTTTACAAATTGTTAATTCAGTAAATTAGAACCAATCTTCACGTAATGTAAGTATTGTTTAACGACGAAAAAAAAAACAGATTACGTGATAAATCGTTCAACTATGAAATGTTACGAAATTTTTCGAGTTCAAACTTGACAGAAGATTAACGTCTCTGATTTTTTTCATGATTTACTAAACAAGTTGCAATCTCAACTTACATTCACTACAAAGGAAACCGAGATCAATTTTAAGGGAAACAATATAAAATATTAAAAATTATATCAAACAATTTTAGGTACGGTGAGGTTTGACGGTGACAGTGATATATAGTACAGAGGTAGATATGGAACATGAACTATTCCGGGAACTGGTAAAAAGTTCATTCGGAAATTTCGGGTATAACGAGTATATTATCATTACCTTGTGGGAAGATTTTCATCGCGCAAGAAATATCCGAGTTAGATGTGCCCGATCCTGAAATCAAACATTTTGACACAAGCAATTTTCTTACAGGCAATAATTTCAAAATTTGCAGAGCAAAAAAATAACGTAACCAAGTAAACCAAGAATTATGTTAAAATAATAATAATGTTGAAAATTATCCGAGGAATCGCGTTCATAGTCGAACTTTTTCCTTGGGAAGCAAGAGACGAGTGATACATGAAACTTATATATGCGGGATTCTGAAAAACGCTTTGTGCAGGTCTGAGTTGGTTACGCCAGACAAATGGTTAGGTCTTGTAGACACCTAATACTTCTAATAAGTCTTTCCGAAAATCAATCGCTCATTTGAAACAGTCGAGCTTTCGCGTGTACCCACACGCGGACGCGACCAATACACAGAGAGGTAGAGAATACTTTTCAGGTTATGCCCACAAATATGTTTATCCTGTGTAAGAATAATGAAGTCATCCGCGTCCCTCGGGAATGCGTCTGACTCGTTATAAATCGCATCGTTTCACAAGTCATCATTTGCCAATCGTAAATCGTTTTGCCCCGTGAAGCCCCCGGACCGAACTTACCGTTGGGCAATTCTCCGAATCTTCGTACAATGAGCTGCAGAGCAATCGTCTCGAAGCTATACACCAACAGTATTTTCCTCCCTCTCGTTCGCTCGGCTTCGTGAAAATGTCCATCGTGTATGTATCGGGTGAAATGCGGGATTGGGGCAGAGCCGCGCGCAGGTACTTACTTATAAGCTTATAAGAGACTTTGAATTGAACGGCTGTGCCGTCTCTCTGCCGAGCTGAGAGCGAGAGTCACTCCTCTCCGGCCGCCGCCAGTCGTGTGGGGTGAGCTTAAGACGGGGGGTAGGGGGGGGGGGCGGCCGGCTGTATTCCTCGGCGGCGGCGAGCGGCCGGAGCTCAGTTGGCAGCGAGACGCCGAGCAGCAGCAACCTAACCTAACTCTCGAGCTTCTCACTTTACCCACGCACAGCAGACATGGCCGATATCAGCAAGGACGAGCTCCGCAAGGAGATCACCGGTAAGAGGCTCTATCTCGGTAACTACGCGGCCCCCCGGGCCCCCGACCGCGGATCCTCGCTACATTATTTTGGGACGAAATCTTTCGTACTGGCCGGATTCGGGCTTGTCGGGCGAAATCGCTGGGTTTACTCTTGGCTCCGCGGCGCGTGCCCACGCCGACCAGTCGCCATTGGCGGCCCGCCGCGGAATCGCCCCGTTTGCCCGTCACCGGCTCGGCCCCTCGGCCCTGCAATTTTTTCCCGGCTTCCCCGACATGTTGCGGACCGACTTGGTCCGCGGTGTTTCCCGCTCGCGTCAACCCTCGCCCGGCTAACCGAGGAGGAAGCAATGGAGTCGGGGGCTTATCGCGGCCTGCTCGCGCGCGCGGCGCTGCTCGGCTCGCGCGGCCGCGCGCGCGCTATACCAGCTATCCTATAGCTCGCTCGCTCGCGCGTCTCTCGGCTTGCTCGCGTGACGCGCTCGCGTCGAGCTCTCGCCACTGCACATATACACACCGCGGCCAATATCTTTCGCCCGCGATTCTCTCTTTTTTATATACCTACTCTTTCTCCTTCCCTCTTTCGGCACTTCCAAACGTCTTTTCGGATGCGCGCGCTTTGTTACCCCTTTCCGGTACTCTTTCTTTTTTTTCGGCTCAAGAAAAAAAAATATTCGTCCGGCTTATCCTCGAGTATCTGTTAGATTGTGGTGACGATTTCTGTATACCTAGGGCACATGTTCACCGGGAAATACTAATGGCAATATTTTTATCGCTCCGAATTAAAGCATCCAATTGAAAGTGCGAAACCAATTTCGACGAGTAGAATCGGACGGGAAGCTCATTTATTTGTACTTATTAATATAGAGAGCGAGTTATCACGGCTGAGAAAGACCAGGACGCTCGATTATTGATTGTTATGCCGCGGCTAAACTTGACCGACCCCGAAATGTCGGTTACGCGGTCGCTGGCGCATCGGCGCGGTGCTCGCGCGCTTGCGCTTGCATATAAGTTTTTTCAAAAATCATGACATAAAACTTGAGCGGCAGACGTGTCCGACCAGTCGATTCGTCTGTTTTTTCACCGACTCTCTGGAACTCGATAACCCCACGGCCGTATCCGGCGCACTGTAGCTAAGCAATCGTCAAGATCTTCCGGAGTTGTAAATCCCACGAATTGTCAAGTCGGACAAGTTTCAGGTAGATTTTCCGGTCCACCTTGCGCTTACGACGAGCCGTATATGCTTATCCCGTGTTTCGGGAATCGGGCAGATGTCTGTGCCAAATAGGATTGCGGAAGGGAGCTGAGCAGCCCCAATAAACCGTTGTGAGAGTGGAACCCGTGAAGCGGGGCAGCGTCGTTATTTAAGCACACCCCGTACGCGCTCGCTCGTATTTACCCTCTCTTCTTCCGGCATAATTCGTGTGGAGTGCAGCCTGCGGAGAAACTTATATTATAGGACTTGATCAGCGGCCGGGCGCACCATCTGCGCGCCTTTTCGTGTATAGGTACAATAGCCGGCTCGCGTACACATGCGTACACGCGCTGAGCAACGCAAGTGGCCTGTTCGAGATCGATTTTTCCTTTTTCCCTGCGACTCGTCGCGCGGTTTGTCATGTCGCTCAGGATACTCGTCATTATATTTTACTTTTGCCTCATTCTAGTCGTCCTTTTTATTATTTGTATTTTTCTTTTGTTTTTCATCGGAGATACGGTGCTTCGCTCGCTGCCGACTGAAATTTTCATATATTTTTCCATCGGCTTTCTCTCGTTATTTTTCATGTTCAAGATTATCGCAATTCTCCTCCTTTGTTCTAATAATTTTTCAACGAAAAAACAATTTAATAGGACATAATCACCGAATTTATCTGCGTTACAGCTATCTTGAAGGATGCTGACCTGACATCAATGTCGGCAAAAAAAGTCAGACAACAGATCGAAGAGAAATTAGACGTCGATCTCTCAGAAAGGTGAGTCTGAATGGTTAAAATCGCATATTATTATGAATTCATATTTAAAATTGATCTTGTTGAAATTCGGATACAATGCAGGCGCTCATACAAAAAGAACACTATTAGTGTGTTTGAGTGAGTTGTTTTGTATCCAAGATAAAATGGAGGGACTCTGCGTGCAATTGACAAAATTAAATTAGCACCTCGTTCACCCCCCAACATTTCACCACCTTATGTACGAAAATACTTATCTCGTAAATCATTGATTTATCGTTAATTTTTAACAAAATACATTTTGCTGAAATGAAAAATCGTAGAGAAGAAATATTTAACAATTTTTCTTGCATTAAAAATAATTAACATAAAAAATTTCCCAATCTCATTCGTTATTTATCCTTGCAGGAAGAAGGAAATCGACGATTTGGTAATGGAGTGTCTGCAGGAGAAGCAAGACGGCAAGAAGAGTAAGAAGGCTGCTAGCGAGGAGTCCGAGGATGGTGAGGAAGAAGAAGAAGAGGCCTCCGAGGAAGAAGAAGAAGAAGAGGAGAAGAAACCCGCCAAGCGTGGTCCTCCTAAGAAACAGGCCAATAAGCGTAAGAAGGGTTCTTCTGAGGAAGAAGAGAGCGCCAGCGACGAGGACGCTAGCGATGAAGAGTACAGCCCGAAAAAGGCTAAGACTACCCCCAAGAAGGGTAAGGCTTTTGCAAACACAGAATATATCTATTACATCAAAAAATATTCTAGTGAACATACATGTTCAATGCTCAATATTAATTTGTGTATTTACTTTGATTATACACATCAACAACATTTTTCTAACTTTGTATTTCTTTCTTCAGGTAAAGCCGCCGCTAAGAAAGGAGGAAAGAAGGGCAAGGGCTCTGATGACTCCGATTCCGATTGGGTAAAGCAAAAAAAGACAACTGCCCCCAAGAAGGCTGGTGGTGGCAAAGGCAGTGGATACACACGCGCCGTCACGCTGTCTGCTGATCTCGCTGCCGTTGTCGGTGCCAAACAAATGGCAAGACACGAGGTCGTCAAGAAGGTCTGGAGCATCATCAAGGAGAAGAACCTCTATGTAAGCACACTTGCTCTTTATCTCTTCTGAATTGAGTATAACTAATGTGAGATAATTTACTGATCAATTTGTTTCATTTCAGGACCCTAAGAACAAGCAGTTTGCTATTTGCGATGATGAACTCTTCAAAGTAATTGGTGTCAAACGTTTTAGGACCTTCGGTATGATGAAGTATCTTAAGAACCATTTTGTAGATTAAATCGTTCCTCTCAAAGTCCATTCTCAAAGTAATATAAATTTATGAATCATGGTGCGCGTTCAGCGCCTTCTTTCCGTTAACGGAACCTGGACGGAATCAACATCTTGTATACATTACATGTGATACATGTATTTCATGTGTGCAACCATTCACAAAAACACACATTCATACGTGTGAACACTATTTCATATTCTACTTTTTTAAGTACAAGACTAACCTTTTCCCTTATAATTGTGAAGCTGCAATAACCGCTCCTATACTATAATCGTAGTAGCACACCGATTTCTTGGGCATTATATTCAATAGCCAAGTATCGTTTTCTTAGCTTTTATCAGTCAATCGTGAACCTCCTTTTGACGAATTTCAGACAGCAAAATTTGTATAAAAAAATCCGGGCAGTTATTGCAGCATTATTTTTTTGTATCTTGAATGAATATTGTATTTTTTAAATAACAATATTGACACTTTTGTGAAGATTTATTTGATACGCAAGAACTACGTAGATTAGAGAATCTACGAAAATTTCTGTTTGATTTCCTATGTGATGTAAGAATTTTTTAATTAGTTTATATTTGCGTATTACATTTTATTTCGCGCTCAGACACGCATCTGTATATGTAAATATACGTCAAGGAGTATCAAAATATTTTTCATTTCTACAATTATTTGTGTCATTAAGTCTCGACGAGGATGAAACACTTTCATTGTTCAATCGCATTGAAAAACTGTACTGTGGTAAAATAAAAAAAAAATAAAAAAAGAGTAAAAAAAGAGTAAAACAAATTATTCTAATGGAAATTATTTTAATGGCCATAAATTTGATATCGTCACTTCTACTGAAATAAATAAATTATATTTTTTTTCAATACATTATAACGTGTAATCAATAATCTATAACTGTAATGTAATTTATACCTTTGGTCGCTAACCAGATAAGAAAGTCAATTTAAAAATAATTAGAAATTATTGATTAACGTCATATTTACAAGCCAGTATGAAGAATATAATGAATAATCGAAAACTTACCTTTTGGGCGATAAGTATGCTGGCTAAAATTTTATGAGCATCATGAGAAGAACAGCATAGAAAGCAGAAAGGACTAGAGCTGTAAGAGTAATGTTGACTATATGTGAAAAATTGTGTATTTGATCTTACTCTATTAAAAAGTATTACTTTAATTTTTTGTAAAAAAAGTCTTGATTATTCAATAACCATTTTCATTACGATTTTCTCATGCATCCTTCATGTATAAGTGATCCTTTAGAAGGATAAGAATGATTTTAATATACATGAATATATTCGAACGAAATTTTAATTTTAAAGTTAATTTTAAAGTTTTAATTTTAAGCTTTGTCAAGTTTAAAACAGTTCCAACATACAAACACAAATCAACACACTATAAGTGGTTTGGAAAATTAGTATATTTTATGCACTAAAAATGAGAACCACGTTCTTGTAAATACTGTTTCAAAATATTATTGATGCAAATTCACAAAGTTACTTTGTGAATTGGTCTTTGTTGACAACTATAGATAATTTTAGCTTCAACATTTAGAGGAAACTAAAAGTATATGTTGCTTCATTTACCTTAGGATAGGTAAGAATGACGATTCTTCTAGTTTGATATCCAACTCTAGGGATAAAATGCGTTCACCTACTAATTCTCATTACACGAGAAAGTTGGAAGTATGATAAATTAAAGTATAAATGCTGTTCATTCGATTTGGGGCAAGTGAAGTATCCACAAGTATTGTTTGAAAGTAGATATTGAAGAATTTGGCCTCAATTGATCAAACTTTCTTCCAGCGAAGTACATACATATATCAATTGCTTCTTCTATATTGATTGATTAGACTAATTGATTCAAAAGGCTTCATTAATAATAATAATAATAATAATAATAATAATAATAATATTTATAATAATCAGAAAGATATATCAATTTTATAGAAATTATTATTTATCTATCAAGAAGCCTGTGTTGAGTATTATGAATCAGTATTGTTCCAATGAGTTATTATTTTACATTACGTACATTTCTTTTTAGAATTCCAGATTGGCATTCTAATAGAATCAAGAATTCAAAGAGATTTGAAAGCTACAAAATCGTTTGTATTCAATCTAATTTTCCTCTAGGACTTGGCTCGCTCTTTGATGTCAGTATTCTTGAAGGTAGATTTGTCTGTGATTCTGTAGATCTTTGAGTCTTGCTGGTAAAATTATATTTATAATTTATAACAAAAAGAATCGAGATAATAGTAAGTCAACCATAAGCAATCTTTGCATATACCAATATTTATAACTATAAGGTGATGAATAAATTATTTCTTCTTCTCAAGTTAACTTTATTAATAAATCCACATTGAATTAATAAGTATTGATGCTTAAACTGATTTTCTTTTGTCAAACCATCATCAGTCATCTTATGACAAAGTTGAATATGAATTAATTATACCTGTTTTCAAGTAAATTATTAAAATATCTGCTAAACAAAGATTGATGTAGAAAATATTTTTAAACATTATTCTAGACTAAAATGTTACAGTTGTATGTATGTACATACATACAAATTTCAAATTAATTCCTCATTTTTCTCAAATGATTTTCTCACAAAATTATAATAAAAAATAAATTGTTGGTCAAATTAATACAAACTAAAAATTATGGTTATTGTGATCATTCAAGGCATTGTTTCAATTTAAACTATTATGGAGAACAATAGATCATTAGTTTTTGAAAAAATGAACATTTTAATACTCAATAGTAATTATGTATCTAGTTGATGGAAAATAAAAAACTGAAAATATTTAAATATATATAAAGGTCAGTTGTTGTAGTTTGAATCAGAATCCAATATAACAATTTGAATTCAAAGAAAAAATTTATTAGAAAACTACAAACTTCAAAATCAACAATGTTCTCATATACATACACGATTGCTATTTTGTCTACAAGTATGGTCGATCCATTGGCGTCTTTTTAGCTTTCTTGTCTCGTGCCCTTGGGTACCATCTGTTTTTACAAGTGTAAGTGAGTTTAGCAAGTTCCTCTGGTATCATATCTTTCCTTGGCTTTTTGAACATTTTGGTCACCAATTCTTCTCCAATCTTTAATACTGACTCAGGCTCTGGCTGCTTTGCTGGTAATGGCTTTGAGAATTCATATGGAAACGGCTGTTCAGGATGCCAGCAAACTATCATTCGATCATCCATGAACACTACTAATTCTGATGGTAACTTGCTACTGTACGAGCAGCCAAGGGGCTGTTTATTTAGCGTTCTGAATAACCTTAATGCAGCGTTCATCTATAAATGAATTGAGCACGATTTTGAAATAACTTTTCGTAATTGAACTTGCCTACAATTTATGAATTGATACATTTTAATAATATATCTATTATCAGAAGTTATTTTTTGAGGTTATTAATTTGCAAATCAAAAGATCTTTGTAAGTTAATTAGTCTATAAATCATCATTTCATTATCAAGAAGGTGAGTCATTTTCATAACTCCTTACCGTAATCAATGATAGTGCTTTGCTTTCACATAAAGATAAATGGAAACAATAACAATACAGCAGCAACTACTTTATTTTTCATCCTCAGCAGCCATCTTGGCTTTACTCCACAGTATATATATATATATATAGGTGTCTCAATTGGCGAAACGTTGGTAACATTTTATTATAATATATATGTTATAAATTGTGCTGATACGGCTCATAACCGACCACTCACGACCACTCATCAAGTCATCAGGAAAAAAAATGAATAAATTATAACATTACATGCACATACCTCGTACTCGGGGGTACTTAATAGCCAATAGAAAAGAAAAAAAAGTATATAAGTGAATATATCTAAGGATCATGAAAAAGAAGATTCAATGCGAATTGAAACTTGATAGTTCTAAAAACCAACATAAACATTTAAAAATCTTTATTATTAATCAGTCTCATAATATACATTGCTATAAATATATGGATGGTTCTCTGTAAAATCACCTGGGCAAAAACAAATATTCAGGATCGATTTTTTTCCGTATTTACCCCCATTGCATTGTCTTTTGTAAATTTTTTCAGATTTTTTTGAGAACTAGCCTTATTTAACAGAGAGCCAAAATGCTATTCTGAGTATTTATGCTATTTCAAAGGCATTTTCAACCTTTAAACGACCTCTGAGTAGAAAAATGACTAAAAAATTTCTATTTGGAACTCACCTAAATTTTCAGAAAAAGGTAGTTTCAAGACTTCAGGATAACATTTGTGCATCAGTAAATTAAAATCCAGGCTCAAAAAGTGATTTTTAGAGGTCAAACATACTTCACCATCATCACATAGCCAACTTAGAGTATCTCGTGTGTTATATACCTAATAATTTAGTCCCAGTATGGTTCTCCACTCGTATATGGTCAAAGCTTACCATGTTATTAGCAAAGTTCAGCTAGAATACTTGTTTTTCTATATAATTCATGGTTAACTATAAAAAAATTCCCAATTGTTCTTCAAGCTCATTTCTATGATTTGAATTTTGTTAAACAATTTTACAGAGAATGGCTTATATGTATATGTATATATTTACAGAATTTGGAAAGCTGCTAAAAGAGATCAACAAACATATTTGATTATTAAAATAAAATTTGAAATTGAAATTTTAATTATAACAATATTTTGACTGATGCATTGATAATACATAAAGTCTACATGTATTGAACAAATGTAAGAGGGTTGGGGAATAAAATAATGGAAATAAAATAATCACATAAATATATTTATATTTTATTTATTAAAAATTGTTCTCGTTGTTTCTCTGCACTTCCAAAATGATGGAACTCCATTCCATGGCCTAGGAATATCTGTAACAAACATCAATTCATTTCATTATATTTTACTCACCATATACAGCAACAGTTATTCTGGTCACTCAGATGGGCTTCTGCTGCGAAGAGCAATTGTCAATGGACACTCAAGAGTAATTTACACTAGAAACCTCACTTTCACATCCAACTCTAATCATTCAACTTTAGTATCCAGTCATTATATTTGGATTGTTCTCAAGTAACATGAAAATTTAAAGTATTGTCTTGCAAATTTTTAAATAGACTTCATAGATCTAACTTGAAGAAAGACACTTTTGAAGTAAGATACACAAATCACAACAAGTTTCAAATTTGAAAGTTAATTTTGAAAATTGAAACTATAATTTACCAGCCACAGGCACTATGAAAAACTGACCAATAACTGATGTTATTTTACCAACAAAACTACTAAAACACAGCACCTTTAATTTCACTAAACTCAATAGAATAAACTAAACTGGAAAACTTTAACAATGAAACAAACTTTTCCACGCATGCCTCCAGTTGTTTCGTTCCTGATGAATAGAGGAAATTTCCTCATGTTCCAGTTGAAATGACGCTTTGGCAAATTTCTTTTCAACAATTTCAACTCCAATGAAGTACTGAGCTGAACTGTAAACTTTTGCAGGTGATGAATGTCGAGAAAAAAAATAAACACATTTTGTAATTTTTATCTCCATAACGGCATCTATTTTTTCTCAAATCACCAGATACACTTATTACCACTGCACCTGTAATCGAAACTGAGCATGATCTGTGCAGAAACTTTCTTCAATCTCTATTTTGTGTACAGGTATGAGATTAAGGAAGTTGCTACATACTCAGAAACGAGAACACAATCACTTTTTTACATCACTATACACAATTTGAAAAATTGTATGAATTTTAGTTTTCAAATTACACAAAGCACTCTCTCAAGTCTTGATAGCACTAAACCTCAAATTCAAGATTTTCACAGCTGCAAGATAATTGTAAAACTTATTATTACAATATGAAGTTATCTTGAATTTTCATTTTCAAATGTAATTAATATAGCTTATTTGTCACTGTCCCACTATTTCTATACACAATCTTATAACTACTGAAAATAATGGAGACAGAACATTTCCAGTTTACTGAAAAATTCCTTACAATGTGACATACTTCATCGCTTACTCTGAAATAATAAAATAAATCTTAAAATTTACTGAAGCACTATGTATTATGTATTACATTTTCAATTTCCATATGTTACAAACAAATCTAGCTCTTTCACATTATCATTTCTCAATTTGATGGAACGCATTTTCTACTGATTGCATTTTTAAATTATTTCAATTTTTTATTCTTGCAGTGAGTGAAGTCGTATCCAATCAAAAATATTCAATTCACTATCAACAATTTCTACCAAAATTTGAAGTGAACTGCAAAAAATATGAAAGAACTGTGATCATGAATCATTTCCAGTATTTCGTGTTTATAAAATTGTTGTTATCTTATTATAGATTGTAGGATTACAGTACCACTGTAAGTAATGGCTTCAGATATTATGTAAGACTATGCTTCAATCCTGTTCAAATATTCTTAAATCTATCTACTTATTAGAGTCTTGCCACTTCATATAAATTTAAAATAAATGTTTCTCAAGTAACTTAAAAAGTTAAGTGACATATTACATAATTCTGTAAACTTTTGAATGCTAAAGCTGTAAAAGCATAACCACAAAATAGTAGAAAAAACGATGTCTCATTGTTATAGTTTTTGTGACTCAATTGTATGGTTATTAAATTTTTAAATAAATCTATGTCACCTGTGTGAGAGAAATAAACAGTATTATTGAATAGAAACGTTATATCAAAATATCTTGATCTATTATGTTAATCACTATTTAACAAATCAATTTTTATCAATTACAGATTTCCTTATTTCATTGAGTACTTTGACATGTTAGGAAGAACCTATCATTTTAGATAATTTAAATAACGAAAAAAATGTATTTGTATCGACCGCTTTCTGCCCAAAATGGTTAATTTTCAATATTCAGTTTTTCAAAAGAAACCCGGGCTTAGTTCATCGCGATATTACATTTATGGACGTATTAATATTTATCATACTTGATATTCTTAAAAACTTTCAAAATAATAATTATTCATCTATTTTATTGCTATAAAAAGATAGGACACTCGATAAAATAAATATTTCAGCATTCTCAAATTTTGTAACTCATTACAAGACTCAGTTGAGATGGAAATTTTCATCATACAATAATTCTTGCTACTTTTCATCATTTCCAATTCATAAACATATTTATACTAAAAAGATTCTGTACAAAAGTTTCAATATTAATTATTTCAAATTCTATACTTGGGTCACATAATCAAATAACTCGACTATTTTCAGTAGTCCCTTCAGATAAAATCTGATTGAAATTTTAGCGAGTGTCCCTGAATAATCGATGGATAATGAATGCATTACCCAACGGAAAGTAGTCATTCGGAAATGCCCTCTTCGTACAAAATCATTCAATTCGTCAATAAAAATAGACGCATTCAAATTCCTGAAAACCAAAATTTCTGCAATTACAAAATAAAGTAGTGACACAATAATGAAGTATCATTACTCACGAATACAGCATCTATGTTCTCGAAGTTTCAAGAAATAAAAAAAAATCCCACAGAGTCTCATTTGGATCCCAAAAACTTCACCATTCATAATAAAAAAAAATCCGCTTACTACTTGTCCGACTCCGACGCTGTTCTCCTGATATAACAATTATATTAAAATAAATTGAAAGCCAAGCGGAGCTCATACGAAAATTGGTGAATCACGAGCGGGCCTCTTCAGTCTTCACGCAATCTCATGCACTCGGAGTTAGCAATAGAAGTCTCTGTGAAAAAAGGTTCTGTTTAAGCACTGCCACCCTTGACGACAACGATGACAAGGTGGTCTTCCTTGAGGCCCTCCTCACTAAGATTGGGACAGGTGCGCTTGAGCAGTTCCGTGGAAAAGGCGCAAGGCGGAAACGCGTAGAGAACTCCCGTGCTCTCCGTATCTTTATTCAGTAGGGAGATGACTCCAGCAGCCTCCTTTTGCTTGAGGTATGAAACCAGATTCCTCAATGGACGTGTCTGCACGTTTGCGTCTTCATTTGTTATGGCTGTGCTTGAGCCAGCTAGGCCTAGGAATATCGCATGCGAGCTTGAAGTCTGGATGCGCTTCGACACATCATCTAGTTTGGGCTGGTCGAGTCGCAAGCGCTGAGTTATCCTAAGCATATGTTTGCCCTCTTCGTCCTTCATAAGTGAATCAATTATCTCTGCGTCGCCATCCGTCAGGTGGAACTTGGCGGGGAACAGAGAGTTTTTCAAGATCAGAGCCCCCTGCCACACAGCTACGGACTTCCTGGCTACGTCGGTCAATGTGCGCGAGCTGCTCAGCATGCCACTGCGAGCGTTTTCCGAGTCTGAGTCAGAATCGACGGGTCTCCTTCTGGGCGACCTGGATCTGGATCTATCTACTCCTGGTTCTCGAGAGACTGATCTCCTTCTGGGGCCGTCGTAGTCTGCCTCGGGCCTGCGGCCGCTGGGCCAATCGGCTTCTCTTTCTGGATAGCTACCCTCAGGGTAGCTGCCCTTGTAACCTCCCCGGCGACTGCCTCCACGACTTTCCGGCCAAGCAGCTGAGCCTCGTCCACCCCTGAAACCCCTGGAGCCATAGCTGAACTCTCCATCGGGACCGTAAGGATCATATGTGCCTTCGTAATCTGCAGGCCGCTGTCGGAATTCACTTCCTTCCTCGGGGAACGCACGAGGCTTGTATCCAAAGCTTGGCGTCACGTCTGCAAAGTCGACGCGCAATCGGCGATCCGGTCCACCAAGAGGGAAACCTCGCATCTCCTTCACGGCAGCCTGAGCGGCATCGATCGAGTCATATAGGATGTAGGCGTTGTTGTCGCCCTTGATGTAGTCAATCTTCTTGATTGCGCCGAACCTGTCAAACTCCCGCTCCAGCTGAGCAACCGAGGTCCATGGCCCGAGACCACCAACCCAAATGCGTGTCGTCGGGGTTGCTTTGCCGTAGCCAATTTTACACTGGAACTTGCCGATGTACTGGCCGGATAGTTCAACCTTGCAACGGTGGGCCATGTCGAGGGTCTGGAAGCGCACGAAGGCGTAAGCGTTGCCGGTGCCGGGTGGCGGTCGCTTGATGTCGATGTCGTCGACTATGCCATACTTGCTGAAGATACGACGCAGCTCGTCCTCAGTTATGTTGATCTCGAGGTTACCGGCAAAAAGCGTCCTGGTGGCGAGAGGGTCATCCTCGGGGGAAACGTGATGCAGATAGTTGGGGAACTTGTCTTTTTTGTTCTCGACACGCTCGAAGCCGTGCACCGGGTGGCGAACCATCATGTGCCTGGGTGGTCCATAGTGGTGAGGTGGTCCCGGGTGCACATGCGGCGGGCCGTGGTGCAGTGGCGGCCGGACGAAGTCATGGTGGGGCGGGGGTATTGCGTCCCTGCGGAGGTCGCGGGGTGGCAAGCCAACCGGCGGTCCGTAGACTCGGTCGTAGCGCTCGACTGGCCTGTGCCTGTCGGTGGGCCCCGGCGACCTCGAGTAGTAGCGGTCATACTCTGGAGGGCTGACGGACCTCGGACGCCTACTGTATGCGGACTCTGGTCTCTCGTACACCGACTCAACCAGAGCCAGCTTGTCGTAGATGGGGACTCTCGGCTTGGCGTACTTTGCATCTCTAGCATCTTCGTGACTGCGGAAGCACACGTATGCCACTCGCTCGTCCAGCTCATGGGCTATCCTGATAGTGAACTCGCCGAACTTTTTAAATTCTCTGTAGACCGTCTCCTTCACTGACTCATCGCTTGCTTTAGGATGGATGCCACTGACGCACAGAACTTTGTAATACGATCTGTCCGTGGTAACTTCACGAGTTGTCCTCGAATACTCTTCACGGTGGGAGCTCGGTTCTATGTAGCGGGAGCGCGGTGGCGGTGATGGACTCCTCGCTCCTCGACTACGACGGCGAATCCGCTCTGGTGTGATTCTTTCGTCACTTGAATCTTCATATCTAAAGATAAACAATTATTTCTTAGTAAATTAATCTTTGATTGAATATGCTTTGATTAAGTATAAAAAAATTATGAAAAGTTTGTACGGATGTTCTGCTTGGATAGAATGCAATATATAATACAAAGATATAAACAACTGGAAATTGTAAGATATCAGAATTATAAATTTGAAATTCAATATCAATTTTTATACAAATACAATCTGTGAATTTTATGAAAATTTGAGAAATAAGAAAAATCATTTTTCCCATCGATTATGAGAATATTCCAAATAGAATCATCATGTGAGGATGGATTCCTATATTTTATATACATTCTTCAATCAATATGGTTCATGAACTGTTCCAAACTATTATAAAATTAATATTTTATTATCAGAACACAAGTTGATATGAGAAATTATGAATATAGAGCATAAGTATATGCTATATAACTATAGTTATAGTCAAGTCAGTGGTATTGCATTAGGCACATGCCCCGGCGACTATAGCCTTGGAAGAAAAAAAAAAGTGGTATTGCATAGATGAGAACAAATTCTACTTTTTGCATCTCACATGTTAATGAAAAACTAAGAATTATTTGAAAGAAAGAGTCTACTTTTTCAATTAATATAATTTGTTTAGATCAATTTGATTGGAATTTGACAAATGGTCAGTTTATAATCGCTTAATCTCAAACATTATATACTTTTAAATGTGAATTATTCAGTACAAAAATTAACTTCAGAGGAAATGTGATCAAATGGGAATATAACTGATAAGATCAGATCCAATGTACTAGATAAAAATGTTCTGAAATTTGAGTGTAATGGCAAATCAATATTTCATGTAATTTGCAATAATAACAGGAAAAAAAACAAATTTCAAGCTGTTGTTTAAACTGTTTAGAAGAGAAAAGCAGATTGGTTGCATTGAATATAGTTCAATTTTGAGACAATAATAGTCTGCAGAATGTTGATAATCTTCTAAAACAAATTTCAACTACTGATGGTCCAGTGGATAATATTCATTTTCTTTCTTGAATGATAAATATCCCAAGTTTCATATATTTTAACGATTAAATGTCAGTCCAGATCAAGCATGAATGGAAGAATAATAAACAGTTGGACATGATGTTGAAAAAGCATTATTCATCCATGAAATATATCGAAAACTTTATCAACAATGGAATCTGTAATATCATTTGTGTTAGAATCTTGTAATAAACTGTGCCATAATGAGATTCAGTATCCTGAATCCATGAGTCGTGGAGTTAGTTCAAACCAAATTTACCAAAATCTGTACTCGAGCCAGCTGACAGGAAAGTGTATACGTGGGATGCATACATGCGTTGCTGAGAATATCGACCTGCCTCAAAGCACAGAACTCTCATTGAACAAAACTCTCTCTCTCTCTCTCTCTTTCTCTCTCGACAAGTATAAGCAATCACCCCCGAACTTTGGCAACTGATTTGACAACCTTCACAAACTGTAAACTTTGCAAGTTGCCGATCCCTCCGGCCCAAGGTCGTTCACCACCAGTACGCTCAGCCGAGCCTTGGGCCTGGGCACTTGTATGTCACACTAACTTTGAACCCACCAACAACCACTAACAAGAACCTCACATAACTCACTCCACATGGCTCAACAAGCGGGCACGCGCGCGAGGAACGAACGACAAGCTATGCACTTGTGCGCGTGTCTCACAGTGCACGTCCACTGACCTCACTGCCAATCATAATAATACATCATGTATATAATAGATAATAAATATGGTGAAGATGTTAAGCCGCGCATCGTGCTTGCGTACGAAAAAGGCCTTCTCGAAAGTTCCGCCGCGGCTAGTCGCGCAGTTTGGACAGCCGAGCGGAGCTTGGCGAGGGACGGGCGGGCGAACTCACCGTCCGATGGAGGCTCGGCCACGCTTCACCCGGGGCGGGGGCGAGTCCCTGCTCGAGCTGCGCTTCATGTTGTTGCGGATCTTCACCGTGATCTTGGCCTCGTCTGCGTACTGCGACTGCTTGTCGAGGCCGAGCATCAACGCTGCTCGCTGAGCTGGCTAAGAGCGCGCGCGCGCGCCTTGGCTCCGTCGGATATCTCTCTGCTGCTCGCCTACACTGCACACCTGCACAAGCGTCGCAGGGCTCGTCGTCGTCGTTGTCTCCTTCTCTCTCCAGCACGGGGCCAGCCGAGCGGTTGGCTCTTTGTCGCGCGCGAGCCACCCCTGCACACAGGGACCCTTGCGTCAACGCGATTACGAGCCGCCTCCGCCGACGCCTGCTCCACTAGCTGCTGCCTGCTGGCTCCGTTCAGTTGCGTCCAGTTGCGTCGTCTCGCACTCTCCTGTGCTCTCCTGCGCGACTTGCACCAGTCGCTCACGCGCACACAATCGTTTTTCCTCCCCGACGACGACCAAGCTCTCGGCAGCAATATGGCGACTGCGACGTTGCCGCACGCGCGCGCGAGACAAGACAAGGCCAAGCGCGCGTCACTATACTGCAGCGCCCCGCACTGGCCGCATTGCACACCATTGCACACTTGTGCACACTGTTGCACACCGCGCGACACCCTGCGACACCCGGGCCGGGCCCCACCGGGCCCCACGGCCCCGGCAGGCCCCGGGCCCGCATAGAGGTATAATCTCATGCAGCTTAATCTGAAATCATTGTGTATGTCAGCTACTGATGTGACAGATGAGTTTTTAGTTGCTGTATATCTAATAGATAAGTATTAACTTGTTTCAGTAGTTGGCAAGTACCAATGTTAATACCTAAATGTAAATATTATCTGCAAGTTATTTTACTATGCTGGCTATAGTTTTATTTTGATAATGAATAAAGGAATAAATTAATGAATTATAAATAATTTATGTATATACTGCTCTCCGTCACACACTGCTACATCAGGTGACAGGTCTCGCCCCGTGAGCTTCTGCTCCTTTTCCGAGTGCGATCGCGACATCATCGCATTACGCGCGAGACTGATCATTTTCACTGAGCTGTTACTTTACTACATGTGATTTTTTTTTCCGCGCTAGCCGGCTTATAAGTACAGCCGTAAGGAATTCCGAAGGCCTAGCAGTCGGAATTGATTCGATGAATTCGCAGATATGTTGGGGCTTGAGAGGGAACATTGTTGCGCGATGTTCTCTTTTTGAGCCGTCCGTGATTGTCGAGTTTTTGACATGAAGTGATATAGCTTTTATCAATACTAGCAAAATTATAATACTGCTTTGTTACTAATCATGCAAGAACGTATATGGAAAAATATCTTTTAGAATGCGTACGATGAGTCAATATTTGAAGTGAAATATTTTTTCAAATACAATCGAATTATTCTCATGAGGTTTCTCACTAAAAGAGGAAAAGTGAACGAAATATTCATAAAAAATTCAGCTGCAAGGACTGTCAAGTTTCATTATTCCATTGTTCTAGAAAATTGTTAACATTCTAGAACTGGAAGTATAAAATAGCATTGTCAAGAAATATGCAATTAGCTGAAGTTATCAAAATTAAAATGTATACATAAAGTAATTAGAAGATACAGAAGATATTCGCTGATTTTTATTTCTGTATAAAATAAAACTCACAAAATATGTAGATTGACTACAATGTATTGTCAATTTTATAAAACTATCACAGATAAATTCATCTTTCACTAACAGAATATACTCTTCACCAAGTTTCTGATTGATATCTTTCACTCTTTTCCAGATTTCTGACATAAGCTTCAGCTTGATCTTGATCCATATTTCCACATGATTTTGTGATATTGATAAATTCTTCTCTCACCGCACTTGGCATATCTTTAGAGTTTCCTGCTAGATGAATAGTACCATCATTCACCAGAAATCTCCATACGAGTTCTTTTTGTTGTTTAATAATGTGTTGTACATAGCTGTAAAAGAATAATCAATAGATAATTTTCACTTCTCAAGTATTTTCTCCCTATATTTTATCTTGAATCAGTTATATAATTTACCCATCAGCTAATTGATTTCACTTAAGGGGGGGATATACAGTTAGAATGACAAAAAAATTCGATTTTTTTTTTATAAAAAGTTAGTGAATTTCCCATAGAATACGCTCCTGAAACCCTTTTCTCGAAATTCGAACTCCAAGTGTTTTTTCCAAGGGATTGCTGATTGAAGTGTAAGTACAATTTAACGATAATTTAAAACTTTCAACGCGTTTCTCTCAAAACTGCAGTTTCGGAGTTTATGCCGGTGATAACTCAAAAACTAATCATCCGATTGAGCTGAAACTTGAAGCATTTCTTTATTATAGTATTACCTATTAGATGAATTAAAAATTATTGTAATTTTTTATTATTAACAATGGAAAAATGTGATAGAATGGCGGGAAAAAAATTGTTTTTTCACTCTTTTTTAATTCATCTGTGAATGTAATTAATGTAAATTTTTTTGATTTTTTGATTTTAGATCAAAATTGCGACCAGGGGAGAGCCGGCACAAGCAAAGTAGAAGTACTTTTTCAACGCTATCTATAATCTAACGGCCGCAATTTTGTTAAAAAAAAATTAAAAAAAATATTTTTGTATACTACATGGATACACTTATAATTGTCAAAAAGTTTCGATTGATGTGATTAAAAACTACCCTTGAAAAACGATTTTCAAAAATGAGTTTTTTTTTTCGTTCTAACTGTATATCCCCCTTTTAGCTGGTGATAATGATACTTCAATTTGAAGATTAATAGTAATTGAATTGATACTTTATCTGTACTTAGATAATTACTACAGGATACTTTTATCAATCATCAGATATGTTGCAATTTATCCAAGTTATATAGCTATCATAATTGTCTACAATATTTGTTCTAAAATGGAAGAAATATGTAACTTACATTTTATCAGGTTGATCTCTGGAGAAGGCACAGAAAAATTTCAACTTGTATTTATCAGTCAATGCATGAAAATCTTCATGGCAATGATAATCTTTCTTCTCATTTCTGCAACCAAAGAATAGAAGACAAGAGCTTAAGTCACCATCAACTACAGCTTTGTCCAGCAGAAGAGATCTAAAAGGAGCTACTCCAGTTCCTGGTCCAACAAGAATCATAGGTTTTTCGTAGTTGAATTTAAATGTTCCTTTTTGAATCCAGAATACAGCTTTATCTCCGGATTTTAATGTGGCTAACCAGTTTGAGCAAAGGCCCAGCCGTGGTTCAAATAATTTAGTTTTATATTGAACTACAGCAACTATTAAATGCACTTCATCTTTGGTATGTTTGGAGCTGGATGCAATACTAAATGCTCTTGGCTTTATCGGTGACATAATTTCAAACAGCAACTTGACATTTAATTTACTTGTAGTATGAGGGAAATCTTGCAAGACTTCAACAATGTTTCTTCTTGGTCTATTGATGTAATTGAAAAGCTCTTCCTGACCTGTAGCTGTTGTGAATTCAAACAGTTTCTCTTTCTCAAGCTTATCATCACTGATCAGTGATAATGTATGCATTGTAGATCTTTTTGGCTTATAGTTTAAATCCCAATATTGTTGAGCTATTTGTCTTAAGGTCAGTTTTGGTTCTAAGGCAGTTGGTAACTTGATTTCTTTTTCCGATATTTTAAGTACCATATCCGGATGTAAATTCACGCCATTACTATTTAAAACATTAAAAAACTTATCTACCTGTTGAATCGAATTTTTCGCTTTTATGTACACAATATCACCGGGACAATAGTTAGTTTCAGGAATCTTGAATTTGATCAGTCTTACATCCTGAAAATGATCAGTTGTAGTCGTTCTAATATTCTGTATGACTGTAGAAGTAATCAGAATTTTATTGTGTTGTGCTTCATAGAGATATATATCTTCATTTAGATTACTTAGTGGCTTTTCTTTTTCTAAAACTTCTACATCAAATCTTTCCACTATTTCGTTCTCAGGAAGAATACATTTTTTAGGCACACCAAACTGCAAGCATACTTCGTTGAAAATATTGTCTAACCATCCATCAAAAACAGCATCAATTCCCAAATCATGTTGATCATCAGCTAGACCAATTTGGACCAATTCAGTAGCACCAAGCTGGGTTAATCTCTTATTCAATTTTTTAGCAGCATAATTGAATTTTTCAAATGAACTATCACCTAATCCTAGTACAGAAAATTTGACATTGCTCAGAAAGTTTCCAGGAAGGCTTTTACGCAGAAGGAACTTCCAAAATGTTTTCATATTTACAGGTGTATCCCCTTGACCAGCAGTAGAAACAACAAATATCATTATTCTTTCATTGATTATATGTTCAATATTGTAGTCGTTCATTGCATCTACACTACATCTCAGACCATACCTGAAAAAAGCAATATTAGGATTGTATATAATATAAAAATATTTCCAATGTCTTCAATTTAATCATACTATATTTAACCACATCAAATTCAAATTGAAGATCAAGTATAATACGGATCATTCATTAAAGGTTGATTCAACTTGCGTTACACAATGATTGGAGGCTATAAATCTCAAATCACAGTGCGGATCGAGTAGTGAATAAAAAAATATCTTTGGCACTACAACTGAATAGAAAGAGAAATCCAAAATGAAGATGCTGAACAATGACGGTTAAGTTGGTGTATATGTATATATATGTATGACAATAAGTAACAACAAACTAAAAAGCTAAACCTTTTGGAGCGCTTCCAAATTTGTTCTGCAATATCATGAGCAGTTCCGGTCTCACTGCCATAGAGAATAGTAATGCTTGGCCCAGCCATCTTGATCAAATCAGAGCTGCTGTTTTGAGTGTGAAAAGTTGGAGATCTTCAAATAACTGGTGGGTAGTGTCAAGTGAATGTCTTGTCAATATTTACGTCTCATTACCGGATAGCAGTATGGCGTAACACCTGCAGTGAGTGTGTTTTATACCTCCATCCACACCTATGAATTTCTGTAAGATAGAGAAAGACTCATTTCAAATTTGTGTACACTCGCAATATTTAAAAACAATAATGCCACATCTACTAACAACTAACACTAACAACAGAAGCTGAACGTTCTCAAAAGAGAAAAATGAATGTTAGTCAGTTTGTGGAAAATGTCAAGTGAATTCAGACAGTGAGAGCCGATTGTATCGAACGAAATTTCGGGATCGAAACAAAAAAAGTCTTAAACACAAAAAACGTCGGAGCCAATTGGATTGGAAATAAGGCCCCGAACGCATGCTGGGTGAAACTCGGCACGATTTCATTGTCAAATGTCAAGGGTAAACGTCTCGGCCGAGGCCCACTTGGCCGCTGGCCCAAGAACTTATTTATAAAAGGAAAAAATCGCGTGTTCCGCGTTCGTCATAACGCGTGTGCGCCTCTTGTTCACCTGCTGCATGCTTCTCCTCTCGTACTGCCGTCGCTGGTGGCCGCTCTCGAGAGCACGCTGCTCGAGTTTCGTGGAGTTTCGGAGCAGACTACTTTAATGCGAGTTGCGTCTTAATATGACTTAGATGCTCGCGGGTTCGCGATTCAAGATATACACGAGCTCGAGTTCGTGTGGTTCCGCGGAACTTTCAGCCCGCTTGCAGTTCTCGTCGTTCATGATTGCGCGGTCACGTGCGCGCTCATTGGCGACCGCCTCCTCATCAGCTGGTTGGTATCTGTGAATTCGAACGCTAACGGGACCAGACGTGTTTTGATATAACGTTCACTCATATCATGCTTATTTTATACTTATATATGCTGTATAAGTTACGCTGCTCGTGATTCACATTAGA
Organism: Aphelinus atriplicis; assembly: GCA_020882685.1. Taxonomy (NCBI): domain Eukaryota; kingdom Metazoa; phylum Arthropoda; class Insecta; order Hymenoptera; family Aphelinidae; genus Aphelinus; species Aphelinus atriplicis. Next base: position 36,767,506 of record CM037076.1, on the reverse strand, counting down.
TAGAGTTTGAGAGGTCTATAAGGTGTATTTCTTGCAAAGGTTTCGAAAGAAGCTCGCTTATTCACCCTCGCTGAATCCCCTACAATACGTTCAATTTTTCTTTTGTAGTCACCCCGGGTAAGATATACTACTGCTTTTCGTACATACAGCTATTATTGTGTAATGGTACGCTGCCAGTCAACCCGCACAGTCCACCGAGCGGTATATCGCAGTTACACAAGTTACACACAAATATAAGTCGCAAGTATAAATATATAGTGAGAAAAGCAATAACGTAAATCTAAAGCGGCCCAAATCCAAAAGCTCGTGTCCGGCTGAGCGGCCTTGGAAAAGGCTCAGCGTAATCTTTCCGAATCCAATTAAAATTATACAGCCGCCGCGCAGACAGTGCGCACGGAAATGATGGAGAAAATTGTGATGAATTTGCCAGAGGCGCAGCTTGTGTGTGACTGTGTATATATATATAATAATACACCGCAGTGCGAGTGAAAGTCAGCTGCATATAGTCGCAGTACTCGCAGTCAAGCCAACGTACGAGTCTCGAGCTGCAGAGCTCGACCGCTAAAACAGGCCGCGCGCGCGAGCGAGCTGCGCACACACGCATATATATACATATATATATGAGCTTTCTCCGGGCGGGGGAATAGCTGCTCTGCTGCTGCAGTGCTCGCTGGAGGAGACGTGCGGAGACGTGTTAGCTGCTGGCGGTGTGCTGGTGCTCGGGACGCTGACGATGCGGATGATGCTCGCGGCCACTGCCACCCGAGACCCAGCTCGGCCTCTGCCCTCCTCGTCGTAGCACCGTAGGCATCGTCATCCTCGCCTCCCGCACGCTCTACCTCGCCGCCGCGCCACCAGTAAGTCAGCTCTCCACAGCTCGCGCGCGCGCACGACTATATAGCCCACAGAGAGATATATACACCAATGTATACCCGCGACCCGCGACACGACCCGTCCGCCACTCGTCGCTAGCTCTGGTGTCTCCCTGTTTGTCTCTCTGATGTGTGCAGTGTATGGGTATACATATATATACAAGTGCAACTCGCGAAAACAAAGCTGTAACGGGCTCTCCGCGCTCTCGAGAGAGCTGCGTGATGTTCTCGCGCATTTGTTGACTCGCGCGCGCTTGTCAACGTGTGGGTGGGTGTGTGTTTGTACTGTGTATGTGTGTGTGCGCGCGGGGACTGCTGTGCGGGGGGGGGGGCGCAGTGCCAACACTGGGCCCTGTGCGCTTATTACACTGGCGCTATATAACTGATGCTTGTGCTGCTCTTCTATACTGCCCGCCTCTGGATATTAATGCTGGTCGCTTGTATTATGTCACTTAAGGTTAAACACTTATGCGTGAGTTGCCTCCAACTGAATCCTATTAGATTCAGTTTTAATTATTCATGAGCAACCAATTAAACACATATCCGAGACAAGCAACTTGTTACGTGTAGCTAAATGACTGATCTTTTTATTATTCTACTATTTGCCACTGCTTTTGGCTGGCAACAGTGTTTCATTTGTGTTAGTTGGGTATGGTGGTCCTCAAATATGATATATTGCGAAGCATACATGACAGTATTTATATTGCTTAGACAGCATCAATACTAACTATTCAAATTATGTTTGCAGTGGGTTCATGGGAATAGTAGTTCACCATGTTGCCTTGAGCGCAAGACCACTAAGAACAAGGACTCTTCTCTTGAGTCTTGACTGTAACCTGCCTGTTCATAACAGCCAATTGTGGGCTGGGAGACTTGATTTTCACACCAGGTATGCAACTATGAACTATAGTCATTGAAATGGATGTGTTCAATTCCACTACTTTCTCTTCTTCTCAATATCTATTCCTATTGAAGAGAAAAACTTAACTGTACTAACAATTTACATATGAAACTGTTTAACCTAAATAACTCAATTGGTTTTATTTATTATCCACTTTTAGTAGGTTATAACTCAATATATTGCAAACATTGTGACAGATTTAACCTAAATTGATTACTGCTGATCGAATTCATTATTCAGTCATTATGAGTTCCTGTCGATTCTTGAGTGATTTTTATTAACAATCATGTTAACTCCTATACCTTTCGAGTAGCGTAACTAGTTATAGAGAATCAGACAGAACCAAATGCTTTTCTTTTTCTCCAGCTTATCAAACGCTCAGTTTAAAAATATTCAATTTCATCTAATTGTTTTCTACTTGTTGGAAATTGTTTCGCAACTTTGAAATAAAGTCTGGGAAATTTCATTATTATCTGTTCCAGATAAGGACAGCTGATTTCTTGTAAAAACATCAGCATCACTATGGTCTCGATAAAGATTACTATCTCATGATGCAAGCTCAGCCACGTAATAAACATAAGATTCATGTACTCCCACTTGGAAAACTTTGGCCAAAGTTTTTATGGTATAGAATAAGCCAAGATCTTTTAAATCCAAGAAGAAAAACTTGAATTTTTATATTTTGAGTCAAAAATAAATTACATTTCATGATCTGATAGTTGTTTCGAAATACATCAAACAACTTGAAGGTAAGAAACAACCTCGACAATAGTGAAATTTTGATTTATTATTCAAAGTATAATACGGTTACTCTATTAAGAGTTTCTTATTGAAATTTCAGATATAACGTAGCACCCCTAAAAACGCCATTTGGAGAAAATGAATAGTCGTCCCTGTGAGACAGAGTCAAAATGGACTTGCGAATACTGCACTTATGAAAATTGGCCATCCTCATTGAAATGTACAATGTGTAGAGGTGCCAAACCACTTCTAGGAGAAGATATTTATAGGCTAAGGGATTCAAGTCCACAAAGATCTGGCTCCAATGTGGCATCGGGCCCTGTGCCACCTATCAGTGATTCTTATAATTTAGGTATGGAGATATCATTCAGAAGTATGTAGTGATAACACGGCAATTAAAAATCGACGTGTTTTACGAAGAAAGACATAACTGAATCTGTCCGCGAAGAAAGACAAATGTCAGAATTATTCTCCCACGAATATTAACGAAAATAGAGTTTAAACTGTAGGAAAGGCTTATTTTTTTTGTCAATGATAACCTACTCATTCTAAGCTTTCATTCCATATATTTTTTTACCCCGAAAAATTGTAGGATGTGCGCCATGTATCCTTTTTGCGGGCAGACGCGAGTTGTGTCTTTCTTCGCGGCTAGAATGGAAGATGTGTCTTTCTTCGCGGACAGATTGCGATATTTGTCTTTCTTCGCGGACAGATTGCGATATTTGTCTTTCTTCGCGGACAGATTGAGATTTGTCTTTCTTCGAGGACAGATTGAGATTTGTCTTTCTTCGCGGACAGATTGCATTTGTCTTTCTTCGTAAGAGTCATCGAAATAATGTATTTATTAATCAAAATTTCTGAAGTTTTTTATGCTTCTAATGTTTATTTCTTTATGTACTTTATTTATTTACAAGTAGATTTCAAGTTTGATATTATTGTATGATTGATATTATTGTATGCTTATCAAGAGACTCATACAGGCATGCTTTGTTTTGGGGAAAGTTAAAAAACCTCATCAAAATCGATAGAATAAACTGAGAAAGTATTCATGTATTAGACCATGCATAAACTAGTATTTCTTACACATCCTCGAACACTATTTGTGTTCTTTATATAGACGTACTTTCTCACGTTTTTTCCACATCGCATTAACTTTCTCCATCAAAAGCCGTGTTAGGTAACTGAAGCTTTGAAATTGTATGGATCATTGACACATGTTCTTGTGTCAATGCATTTCTTATTGCTCAATTAAAAATTTTTTTTTGTATTGGATGAAAAAAAAGCGATTAGTTGTTTTCTGGAATAAATTAATTTACCTCACTAAGAATAATCAGTTATTTAAAATTGAATCATTAATCCTGTCTGACTTGTTTCAGGTTCACAAAATTACAGTCAAAATGTACCGTCGGGAGGGAAATGGTACTGCGAAAAGTGCACATATCTAAACTACCAGAACGCGGCTCGATGCACGCTATGCTCAAACCGACGCTCTCCAACGACTATCACGACGCCTCAGCACAATCAGTCGATCAACACAGCAGCATCAAATCTCCACGAACAATTGGCGCCTCTGAGACTTGGTGATCCACCGCCGCCGCCGCCCCCGCCCCCGCCTCCGACGAATTCGCAGAGTAACACACCATCTGTATGTATATATTTTACAGTTTTTTTAGTTATTTATTGTTTTAAAATGTGATAATCGCTCTTAAATTATATTATATTGTGAAAAACTATTAAGTAGATACTTATAGTCAAGAAGAAACTATATATATCAGTATCATTATGATGGTACAGAGATTCGTATTTTTAATTATGTTTATGGTGATTTTGATCTCCGAATCTTATCTTAATTTTTGCTAACGACATTGCCCTACTGGTCAATCATTTTATCATAATTATTTGTCCGTAAACTAAAAATTGGGTATGGGTCCAGTGCCCATGAAAGTAAATTGATGAAATATTGATTGATCTATTAAGTCTGGCAAATAATTCTATTCTCTGTTATCACCGTAAATTACCCGCAATTTATAATAATATTATGTGGCGCATTTGCACCATGCACTTTCCAATGTATTGTTGGATATATATACACTGGCTGACGTAAATACATTTTGTTGAAGGTAAATTTAAACCAGCAACTACAGCAACAGCAACCACCGCAGCTTGAGAAGTGGGTGTGTTTGTCGTGTACTTATGAGAACTGGCCCAAGACGATGAGATGCGTGATGTGTGGCCACCAACGGGAGCGAGAACAGCAACGGAGTGGTGGTCGTGACCACCACAGGAACAATACGCCCACGAACAACTCAACTCTGATATTGCCCAGCCCCGAACGTGACTTGCTCCACCATAATCACCCACAGCGGGGTTTGCCCTCGCCACCACACACACCTTATAACATACACCAAGCACAGCGTGATGAGAATCTCGCGATAGCCAGGCGGTCAGTACCCTTTACTGTGTTTCGATCTATATTTGAATGAAATGAATCCATTGGAACGCTCTTATTCTATTACATTGTCAAAACAACAAATTAATAAATGATTTTTCAAATCATATTTCAGGAGTTCCCATAGGTACGAAGGTAGAAATGACAGTCTTCCCACGCCGCAGTCACCAAACAACTGTGACTATGAGCGCAGACTTAAGCAGCTCAGGCGACACGCGGACTGGTGCTGGTTGAACGCTTGTCTCGGCATCGTCGAAGGCGACAACAGCCCAGTCGAGGCTTACCTCGCCAGCGGTGGTGACCCGGCTCGTCAATTATCGCATTCCGAGGTCTTACTTCTCAACAGAAGCAGTGCTTTTGACATAGGACATACCTTAGTTCATTTAGCTATTAGGTAAGTTCACCAACATTTTCGTTTTATATTTTTGAGATCTTATGGCCAGTTGGATAATCAGTGCATGGAAATAAAAATGATAGTTATTGGATTCCATTGCAAATATTTTTATCTTTCAAATAACAATTTCAACTACATTTTCGTTGATTTCCTAACGCAAAAATTTCGAATAATATGTTACTTATCTAGAACTTGACTATGAATAAAGAAATTTATTCCTACTTCAGTGTTGAATAAGAATGATTCGTGAAGTGATTTTAATATTCTAGAGCGCGTTTACAAATCACAGTATACAATTTGAACTTAACAAGAATTATAGTGGAAACAACTCATCTTTGCAGCCTAGCACAATTCATTCATTCGAGATCTGAAATATTTTTTTCAGGAGTTTTTAAAACCACACGCTCCAATACCCTAAGTGTACTCTTTAGATTTTAATATCTGCAATCGTCCAATATAGCTTCGTCTGTAGTCATAAATTAGATGAGAACACGACTATAAACATAGTCGATGAATTTTAGGTTTCAGCGTGAAGACATTCTAGCAACGTTGCTATCACAAATTGAAGGCTCGGGCTCTGGAATAAAGAGAGTGCCGAGCTACGTTGCACCCGACCTCGCCGCCCAAATACGTCGACATGTGTCCAACAGCATACGTATGAGGAAAGGTTCTTTTCCCTGCTACTTCGTCACCGAAATGACTACTTTCGCCTTGCCTGCTGAGGTATAGTTATAGAAACTGAGCAAAGTGGAAAATCCATTGAAAATTGTATGTGATTCGAATTAAATTGATTCAATCATGAATAACATCAGATAATAGGATCGAACAATCTTAGAATGGATAAAATATCTATATAATTTACGTAAACTCGATGATTTAAGGTGGAAGATCTGCCGAGCATCGTGCAAGAGCAGATGCTAGAGGAGCTGCTTGACCGAGAGGCACAAGCGCAATTAGAAGGTGGTGGTGGCGAGCCGCCAGCGCTCAACTGGTCACTCGAAATAACAGAACGACTAGGCAGTCGGTTGCACGCGCTTTGGAACCGCTCAGCCGGCGACTGTCTTCTCGACTCGGTGATGCAGGCGACCTGGGGCGTCTTCGATCGGGACAATGCTCTCCGACGCGCCCTCGCCGATACGCTGCAGCAGGCTGGTCAATTGTAAGTGACATTTTTTATTCGCGAGTTTGATTAATATTAGAACTTTGAATGATGAATGTACATTGTACATTGTAAGTATGAGTAACAATCTTTGTTTACAAGGTAAACTTTATTCGATTACTTTTTATATCAACTTTTATTGAAAGTTATGCTCCTTTAGAAATGAAAATATTCCATAGTGGAGTAGCATTTTTTTGTTCGAATGTGAAGATTCTTAGTCAATGATCTATTCATGAAATCGCTTCATTCATTGGTTAATTCAATTTTGTCATTGAATTAACCAATGACAAAATTACAAGAAAACACTTAATTAAAATGATAACGTGTGATTTTAGTTTTTATCCTCGCTGGCGGGAATATGAGGCATCGCAAGCTTCCAGAATGTTAGACTTTACCCTTGAGGAAACACAGTGGCAGGAAGATTGGGAAAATCTGCTGTCAACAGCCGCCCAACCCGGAAGTGCACTAGAGCAGCTACACGTTTTTGCTTTGGCTCATATACTAAGACGACCAATCATCGTATATGGAGTTAAATATGTGAAAAGTTTCCGTGGAGAAGATATAGGTAAGTAATCCGTTTACAAAGAGCGCGCTCGTAATTTCATCTCGTAAACCAATGTGATAGCTCTATAAGTGTGAAAGTTGTCAAACGAATGACCAATCCTGTACTTGTTCACAGGTTACGCAAGGTTCGAAGGAGTCTACCTGCCACTGCTGTGGGAGCCATCCTTCTGCATCCGTTCGCCGATAGCTCTAGGCTACACGCGAGGCCATTTCACGGCCTTGGTGCCCATTGAGCCCTACTCTTCGTCTCGCATCCCAGCCCTTGCAGGTGGTGTTAACGTCGTCGGTGGTGGCACTAGCCCCATCCAACACCAGCTTCAGATGCAGACGACTTTTATGCCCCTAATGGACCGCGAGCGCAAGCTCCTGCCCATCCACTTTCTCAGCCCCGAAGAAATGGGACGCGAGGAAATGATACTGAAACAGTGGCTCGACGTGTGCACCACAGAAGGCGGAATCCTGGTGGCCCAGCAAAAGCTGCACAAGAGGCCTCTCCTCGTCGCGCAGATGCTTGAGGAGTGGCTCAACCATTACAGAAGACTAGCGTGAGTAATTCAGAGGCAAGCGTTTTTCATTATTGATTCTTATATATCTCGTCACCGACAAATCGTTCATTCATAGCTCATCAAGCTCATTTGTAAAAATCAAGTTTTTCTTACAAAATCTACCTTTACTTTTTTTGCTGCGCGTGATTGAAGACCTGATCGTCTTTTCGATGCATTTGCATCATCTTCATGTCAATCATAGTACTAGTACAATGGATATTATAATTTCTTCTATCATCAATATCTATTCTGTAACAATATTATTTTTGTTATGAAAAGTTCGAAAAGAACTCGCTCTTGAAGCTGCAATTAACTTGAAATCTGAATATTTTTATTCATTGAATTATGAATAAACGGGATCGAGATCTTTTGAATACTGATTTTATGTATGATTTCCATTCAATTTTTATTTGTCGTTCATCTCATTATACATTTTTACCGTAGTACTATAATAAATAATTAACGATCAAATTAAAATTGTTCCAGTCAAACAAACGAAGCACCATTTTCGAGAGCCGTTGCTCTGCAGGATTATAGCAGTGATGGCGACACTGAGGATGAGTAACGATGTCAACATAAGACAGAGAACAAAGATTATCGTTAGTTGAATCAATTATCGAGCCAACACGGATAGATGCCTATTTGAAAATCTTCTATAGTATGAACTATATTTTAGTTTATTCAAAGCGTTTATACATTAACAGACAATTTCTGTCAAAAAAAAAACTCAACTGCATACGTTTGAAGTTTGATCACTAATCTTCATTCGCTCTAGACTTTCTTCCTCCATTTGGTGGTTTATACTACTTATCATGATGAATCCGCAAATACCGCCCATATGTAAATAATTGTTATTTTCGAGGAAGATCATTTATATCATAAATCAGTAAGAACGAATTTATAATAGACATTTTTCTTAGTATGATGATTTTCTTTGCTGATAATGATTCTTTTAAGAACTTCAAGGGGGTATTCAAAATATACATTTGTGAGTCACAGATATGTATTCATCATTTGTGGGAGTAATCAAAGGACGAATACTTTGAAAAATTTCAAGGTTTTCAAGATTTTGAACCAATATTTAAGAAGTTTTGCAGTTGTAAAGTAACTAAAAAATTGTTGATTTTTCTTTTTGTAGCGTTCATGAAAAAAAAAAAAATAATTGAGTTAAAAAAGGTAGGCTATCAAAGTAAATAAAGTTGAACTAATTGATGCCATTAGGGAAATCAATACTGCTAAAAAACTAAAAAATAAATTTCCATGAGTAATATTATTGTTGATGCAATAGGTGTTTATCTTCATCCGTGATGAGCTTGAATTGTGTGTAATATTCTCATGCTGTCTGTTTGATCGAGAGTCAAATTGTATCACTAAAAAATTTTGTTAAATTATAGCTAAATTTATCGAATAGAGTATCACAGAGGGTTGAAAGGATTTAGCTAAACTTCTTTTTTCTTCTTCAAGAAGATAATACAATTGAAGCAAAACTTTGACAAGTGATATGTGCACATCGAGGAGAATAGTCATTACTACTAGTATTATTCACTGGTTAATCGTAAAAAATTTTTTTCCAAACAAATTTTATTATAGTATTGAGTTGAAGATGAAAATAAACTCAATTTTCAATTGATGACCAATTTTTTCTTACGAAAAATCAGTGGAAAATATTAGATTTTAGAGGATATTGAGTTTTTAAAGTGCATTAAATTATAGTCTCTTCTTTTTTCAAATCCAGAATTAAAGTGGTGTATCTATCGTTGCGAAATCAGCGCGCTTAATTGTAAGCGTTTATTGTTGAATTAGCTTTTTAACAAACAATAACTGCGGAATCGCCAACAACGATGTCGATCTTAATGGCGACAATAAGCGAAGTATTTGTGGAAAACAACAAACATGTATGCTTTTGAGAGCATTTCCGTCTAATCATATTCGATATTACGAAAAATTGAAAGAAATTATTTAAAGAAGTAAAAGTAATTATACCAAAAGGAAGTTATTGAAGTTACGTACCCGTACAAATAGCGTAAAAAATAAGCTTCTGAGAGAGACTAAGTCCTTTGCAATCTATATACTTGTACAGGATAGCTGTAAAGTATGGGATAAGTAATGTTTTACTATTTAATGATCGCTCGGCCAAACTGTTAATCTGCGAAACCCTAATCAAATGAGTACAAAAAAATCTAAGATTTGTCCCTTCTGTTACTTTGTTGATATTTATACGCCGCTTTTACCTAACGTCATAGTCTTTGTTTCTACTGAAGTTTGAGTCACGACATAAGCTTGATTTAGAATAAATAATTTTATTGTTTCTCAATACACAATTATCGTCTTTTCTAAAGTTTTTTTTTGCTGTTTCGGTTTTTGGTTTATTTAAATTTCAAAATTTCCGAGTCAATTCAAGATAGTTTCTATCTTTTCCAGTCATTTATTTTAATTGTAGCTCCATGTCATTATCTACTCATTTTCTCATTATTTTTTATATTTATTGTCTGTGTGATATTAAATCAACTGAATTTCTTATAGTGTATTCCCATATTTTTATCTTACATTGGATTGTAGTGAGAAAAAAATCAAATAGACGAGAAGGGATTCTTATAATAGATGGAATATAATTTAACGTGGTCTCCTAGATTGTATATTTCAGTTTAACAGTAGAAAACTTGCATAAAACGCACCGGTAACCCAAGTCGTGCCTCGACTCAAAAAACTAACGTAGCATCTAGTCCTTTAGCACTATTAGTGTTTTTTTCTCAATCACGCGTATGTGATCTTCCTGTGTAACTTGATAGGGTGAGAGGGAAAAAGAAAGAAGGGGAAGAGGAAAGTTTAAATGAAGAATAAGAAAAAGTATATATATTATATTATAAATATTACGAAAAAATCGAAGCGGTATGCTGTTGGAATGCGTGAGAGAGTTGATGGGTGAAAGCAAATTCCCGAAAGATACGTCCTCTCTTCTTTTGTTTTTATCAATTTACAGTCATTCTTTTAGTTATTATATGCAGTAAAAAACAAACAGAAATACTTAGCGTTCTAATTTACCTTGCACGCTATGGTAATATTCTTCTGATGAGGTGGGAAAAGATTTATAAGCGAGCGATTATTGTGACTGAATGAGATCGGAAAGCCGTGAATCATAATCAACGATGAAAAATAAAAAAAAAAATTATTGTCTGGTTGGTTAAATGTTTCTCACGCGCTATCGTTTCGCCACACGTTTTTTGTCTGGTGAACGACACGTGCAGCTATTATCATAAAGTTTTATTGAAAATGAATGTAAGACGGGGAAAAAATTTAATGGAGATATAAAAAACAGATAGAAGTCTATATTAATATAGAAATATATGAAACGGATTATATTGAATAATATATCGGTGTAAAATAATTCTGAAGGACAATTGAATGATTTATTAATTATTATTATTTACTACTACTACTACAACAATTATATTATCTTACTACTATGGCCATTGCCAAAACCACGTGATAAAACGATAGTAAAATGGAATATTTGAGGTACACCTCAAAGAAATGTAGAGAAAGAAGTTTCTATCAATGGCAGCCAATTTATAAGTTTAACGAGAATGAAAATATCACTCGCAAAACGTTACTTTTTTCTTGTTGTGAAGTGAAAGTGAAATATATGGAGACAAGTGGTTTAAGATTAGTTACATTATAAGTCACTATAGTTTTTCCGGGTCACTTAATTTTCACTGAATAAAATCGTTTTGAATTCGTTTGAAAATATAAAAAGAGTTTTTAACTGAAATCTCCTATCCTCAATTATTGTGATTGCCTTTGTCAGATGGCCTCTAGTATTATTTGGTTTAGAAAATTGTTTTATTTTGTTTTTTTAGGTTTGATCGATGTAAAATGGAACCTGAAAAATTTTAAGTTAATGCGTAGACATTTCCCGCTTTTTATTAGAAAGCCTGTTTATAATTTGTATTTACTAAAGCTTTGTACTTAAGTTTTCCTCTCCCTAAGGCACCTACACAATACAAATTGAAATGGAATGCTTTTATATTTATTATTTGATGTTAAATAATTTTATGTAATTATACACAAATTTTCCAATAAATACAAACATGATACAATTTTTTTTTCATCCCTTTCTCGATCAAAGAAAGAAAATTCAAAGATAGTTCGATGATAATGTATTATTGTGATCCATTTTGGTAGTAAAACCATTCTTTCCTCAACATAATATAATACTTTTTAAGCAGCTTAAATTGATATGACCATTCAACAGTTCACATATAGATTACAAGTATCCTAATTACAAAGTTTCGATGTCAATTTTTAATTTTATAACCTCATAGAGAAAAATCTTGAGAATTGTTCAAAATTTTTTCTAGCATGAATTTGTGAACGTGCATGAAATGAAGTAGCATGCACACAAATTGATTCCTGTCGATTGTTTAAAATCAATTTTATATGCACTTACAATAAGCGACATATTAGAGAGATATTGTTTATAGTTAGACAACAATAAAGATAAATTTTGACCAGTGTATATATGGTATTTTATGAACTCGTCAGTATTTTATTTGACTCTCACTTTCTCACTCATTACGTAAGAGTCAGTGCAGATTTGGCCGTGTTGGGTGATGGATGTTTTTTCGGAAGAATATTCATCATTGAAACTCATTAATATATCATAATATCTTCATTTCTAATGAAATATGGAAACAGTTATTTGTCGTTAGATTCGACTTCTAAGGAAATTCATCGGTTCTTGCTTGTGTCTCGAGATATCCTATTGATAAAAAAAAAGTAGAACGAATGAAATGTAGTTCAAAAAAACCGATGATGAAAACATGCGTTTTCATTATCAGTTAAGTGAAGGTAGCAGTTTTTGATGAACGAAAATATTGAGTCGTGCGGCTTTTTGAAGCGAATAAAGCTTATTATATATATATATCTAGCGAATAGCGGCCATGTTGTAAGTCGTAAGCTCGGGGCGCGCGCGCCATAAGAAGTATATATGCCTCGCCGCCGATGTGCATGTGTTTTAGGGACGGGCCCCCCAGCCTCTCACGTGTCTTGCTTCTGACTCGATTCTTATCTGTCGCATCAACCCCTTTCATGACTGGGCGGCAGCAGTGAGCATCAGTTGTTCGGGGGCAGGCTCTTATTGTCCGTTAGGTGCTGCAGTCGTGCGCGCAATACGTATACCGGGATGGTTGCGGATCCTGAACTGGACTATCAGAGAATGAGAAGCAAGCCGTTTTTTTAGACAAAGGTACGCAAGATGGTTGATCTTCAATTTACAGTCAGAGATTCTAGTTTGATTCTAGTTTTGTGCAGTTGCTGCACCATGTACAACAGTGAGCTGCAGTGCTTGGCTGTTTCATGACTTACGATTAGCCAAGGAGTATACCAGGATAGTACAAAATTTGATGCCAAACATGATTAAGTAGCTGTGCTGGACAATACAAGCACGAGCTTCCACTCGACTCAAGGATGCGACTGAAACTAGCAAAGTCTTTGCTTATTCTCATACTGCTGGGCAATGTCATTATCTGGTACAAGATATGGAAGGTGTTTACTGCAGATGAATCGCAGTCTCTGGAGATGAGCGCAACGCAGGAGACTCCGCAGAAACTGCACCTGAGATTGGCTCGCCTGGTTACTGTGGTCATAAGACAGTTCGAAAGCTTTGAAAACGATGTTGCCACAACCGTCAAGATTGTATTGAACTCCTTCCCTGCCATGACAATAGTCATTGTTTGCGATGAGTTTTTGTATCCGCCTTTGGAATTGGATTTTAATAACGAGAGCATGAAGAATGTACATCTCATTAATTTGCAGCCTAATTTCAACAGATCATATGAGGAAAGAAATCCTATTACGTACATTCACACAAAGTTTGTTGTATTTTTACCGGATGGAACAAGATTGATTACTAAACAGACACTACAGGTTTGCAGGGCTGGTTAAACTATTTATCGTTATTATTGTTAGTTTTAACAATTTATCGTCCAACTAATAATATTACTTACAGGAAGCAGTAAATCAGGCTGCAAAGTTAGGACTCGTCGCTGTGCCAGTTGGTAAAAGTTCCTTGAGTTGTGTTGGTATAAAGCTAAAAATAAAAGAATGGAGCTTAAAACTTTCGAAAGCCAGTAGCACTGAATGTGATGCAGTGTTAGGAAAACATGTTACTATTATGGATTTTAAACTTCTGAAGAAATTGCCAGATCCGTTCATGACGCCATTTACTGATGCTATGTATTTGCAAACAACTGCACTTGGAATTAAGGTAAGAAAAAATTCATTCAAATTCATTCAAGTTTTTGTTTTTGAATGATACAAATACCTACTGTCCCTCATAACTTTTTATCCTTTTGTTATATAATACTGTTTCTTTTAAAACCATGCCCATTTTACTATTTTGTTAATTCACCGCATAATTTCACATTAAGTATGAGCTTATAATCTATTTTGCATTTAGTTTGTGTGTGTGTGTGTGGCGTGTGATGATTTTTTTAATGATGGATCAAAATGGTGAGTTGTTTTTATATTGTGCAAAATATTATTTTTCTGTTAAAGATTATTTAATATAATTACTGATCATAACAGTTTGAATGACAGTTCCTTGTATTTTGATTTGATTTTGAACTTGAAAATACAATAACGAATTCAATAGTAATATCTTATGAGACCATGTTTGCATTCATTAGGCAAGCATTCTGAAAAATCTCCATTTCAATGAAGGAAAGCCATTGTATCGAAGTCAACAAGCTCAATGGAAACTGCAACAACTTCATCGAAGTAGAGAGCGCACAATGTTTGATAAACTAGGAATTAAGAAAGTGACTCGAGCATCCAGCAATATAGACTGGTACGGTTGCTCTAGAGAAACAACACATTGTTTTGGATCAGTAGTCAATGGAATCCCGTCATACGTGTACCAAAACCGTTACACTCCGCCTTGTTGTCTTGCTGGTCTGAGGAAAGTAGCCCACCACGTTTTTGACAAACTTGAAGAAGTGGGAATTCGATACTGGCTTGAAGCCAGTTCTTTATTAGGTGCTATGCGAAACGGCGATATCCTACCTTGGGATCACGAAATTGTTGTAGGTGTGAACAGAGACGACTTGAATAGGTCGCCTTGGCTCGTCAAGGCGCAGAACAAAGCCGTGGTTGACAATCACGGCTTTGTGTGGGAAAAAGCGACTGAAGGAGAGTTTTTCAAGGTTCAGTATTCAAAAATCAATAGACTGCATGTGAATTTGCTACCTTTTTACGCGAAGAACGGAACCATGACAAGGGACTCGTGGTTCTTGAAGAACAAAGATTTCCCAGAACACTTTTTGCATCCAATGTCGAGTATTGACTTTGCCGGTAGGCAAGTGCCAAGTCCAAATAATATAAGAGACTTCTTAGAAATTAAGTATTTTAAAGGTGTGATAGAAAATCCCGAATTACCGGGGAAATTGTCTATTGATTGAGAGTTAAAAAACCCAGTTGTGATGAATTAATTTAATTCAAATACATTTTTTATTATTTATCCAAATGTAGGTAATATTAAATGATTTGAGAGATTTACGAATTTCTGAGAAAATATTGTAGTTTATCAAGATTTATATAAGCATAATTTCGTCTGTAATATTAGGTATTTATCAATCAATTTTAGGTCATTTAATATTATCAACAAGGATTAGAAGAAATATGAATTGGGAAGAAGAGATTGCATTTGAAGATTTTCAAACCTTTGATTATAATGCAGTCTGTCGTTCTAGCTCATGTGAGCGAGTTGACTATGTATTGACTATGTGTTCATGATTTCAGAATAAGTATGTAGATACAGTGTATGTACCAATATTATTGTAGCAGGGTAAAATCAACAGCACTCGCTGTTGAGAATATTTATATTGAAATTATATTTTTCAGATATCATTAGAAACTTGATTTGTAAGCCCGATTTATAAATCAATCGAAAAAACAAAAATTTAATTATTGCGCAGATAGTTCCATGCCAAAAGGAAAAATAAAGATAACTCATCCAATGTTTGTTGGAAAATTAAAATATTTCTAATTCATTTCAAAGTAATCATTATAATTATTTCATAATGAATATTCAAGCTGTGATTGAAGAAACGTTTTCTCAATTTTGAATTGATAAAAATTTCGATTGTGATTTTATATTATATTGTATTTAAGAATTAAAGAATTAATTTTTATGATAAAATTATTTTTATGACTGTTGTTTGAGATTTATGGCAGGAACATGAAAAAATACAATCTAGCTCTAATGTTTATCCATACTCTTAACATTCTACAGTATTATTCAAACTCAATCTCTGTTGAATATAAACTTCGAAAATAACATGAAAATCTGAAATAAATACATTTTTCTTGATCGAACTTATTTGCGTTGACTCACTACCGTGAAAAAAAAATAAATAAAGAAGAGTTTGTAAATATATGCCTTTATTCAAAGTGTGAAAAATAAATTCCCGTAAAAGTGGAAAATAGCTTATCAGTGACATTGACTAAAAACTGAAGCATTCATCCATTATTCCATATCATCATTTTCAAAACCATGTATACGCCCCTCGTAAAGTTGCCAATTTTAGAATACTGCAATGAGCAGTATCATTATTGTTCATACCAGTAGAAGTACTCCTAGAATCTACCAAAAAATAGAAAATTTCATAGCTTCTCGCAGAGTAGCAATGTTCAGTTTTTCTCTGCAAAAACTATGTTTAACTGATTTTCGAATGTTTTTTGAAGAACTGTCTATTTTCAACTAATACTCGGGAAGACTACTTTAATTCCGATTCGATTTATGTTATACGTCCAAGCTCATCAAGTCAAAATCAACTTTCAGATTTGATCAGATTTCACTTCGAAAATAGTTGTGGCATTCTCAGGAACAACGATGAAAAGCTAAAAAGTGCTAGCCTTCGTGAGAAAAATTCAAAATGAGTTACTCTTTGTGAGAATTTCTGAAATTCGCTTATCTCTCAAGAAGACTCTTAACATCTAGTACCTATTAATCGCAGGGAACACCGATATAATTTGCTACTCTTTGCAGAGGCCTAGAATATGACACTATTTTAAGACCATAGTGGCCTTAAAATAGCGTCATATGTTAGGCAATACATTATGAACACCCATTGATGATACAAAATTATAGCATGTATTTCTCAGAGGGAATATCTTAATATTTTCAATTCAAAGTTACTAAAAGAAGCCAAGCTTCCTCTTGTAGTGCAAAAAATATAATGCTGAGGGTTTTTTTTTGAGAAGTTTTCATTATAACTGTTCTGGTGGTACATCTGGTGGTGGCGTCAAAACTGGAGGCTCGCGCACAAAACTCAATAACTTTTCTAATTTCATTGTGTCTAATTCTAATTGCGTAAGGTGTAGCTGCTTTTTCGTTGGTTTTACTTTCAGCCTAAGATTAGGCGAAAGTTTCATAGTGCTTATTGTTCCCCTGAAAAAGAAAATTAAAATTAGTTTTGTCGAAGACAGTATAATACTTTTTTCCTAATTTTAAATTTCTAATATTATTTTTCTTAGTATTTCACTTTACCACCATATTTGCATTCAATTTTCTTTTCCGGAAATATTAAAATCCATTTTATAAAAGTATAAAGTCAATTCCTGAAAGATTCCAAGCATAATTCTAGTGATGATCAGTGGCGTTTCATGACTCAACATTCGGATAGTGCAACTCATTTTATACTCATCACAGATAAGTTTTTTACAATCGCTTATTTGTTATGATTTCAGAAAATATACGATTTTCGATTTGTATCTCTCTTCTTTATATATATCTGAGTCATTAAAACTTGCATGAATAGATGAGTAACCAGATACGTATCAAACTGTGTACGTTTTTCAAATCAAATCAAAGAAATTGTCGCAGCTGAAGGGGGAAACTTTTTTTTTTAAGTAAAATCCTACTAATGACCAATTTATTTAATCAGTCGGCCTATTCCTAGTGGAACTTTCTCTTTCTAGTAACTTTGATAAGAACAGTTTTCTAAAACGGAGTAACAATCTTTTGAAGTTATATATTTTGAACAAAAATATGTTTCAAGTCACGTAGATGATCATTTGTGATGAAACAATGTGCGTATATGAAACAAAATTCATGTATCTTCTACCTTCAACAAATTCAAATGGAAAACTTGATTGAAAATGTTTCTTTTGACTCATTACTTTTATCGAATCATGTCTATGAAAACTAATTCGGAGTCTTCGATCTCGCACGTGCATGTATATTGGGGGATTCGTCTCGAATGTCCCTCGCGCTCGCGAACTTTAGAACGCGATCTGAGAACGAAGCGAGCAGTTATGTGTAGCGTCTTACTTTTCGTCGCCAATGATGAGGAAGGGCAGGACAGGGTTGAACGCGAGCCGGGTAGGTTTGCAGCGCTTCTTGTTCACAACCGGCTGGCTGCAAATCGGCCGGTACTTATTCACGTTGAGATCGAAGACGGTGACCTTGCCGTCGTTACAGACGCACGCGAGCACTGTCGAGCTGTACGGGGCCCACTGCACGTCGCCGATCGGCACACCCAGGTCAAACATGAACAGCGGCTCGCTGTGTGCAAAAATACCCGAGTTTGTTGGATTTTTCGGGGAAATTTCACCGGGAAGTCTCCCGTACATTATTCGTATTAATTTAGTTCACAATAATCTTATCGTCAATGAAAAGTATGCCGCGACTCCGTATGGATGTATATTATTCTGAAGTCTATGGATGAAACAAGAGAAGAAAACGAATCGTGATGACCTGAGCGAACGCGGCGCGCGTCTGGCCAAAGTCGGGCATTTCTACTTGGAGGAGTTGGTTTTCTCAAGATCTTGTATACATGTTTCTGCATCGAATATTCAATGTTCAGGGGCTTTGGGGCTGAATGTAGAGTATACAAGAAATCTGAATTCGCGGAGGTTGGACATGAGCTAGAGTACAAAAAATAGTTCATCGTAACGATTCCCAATCAACGACCCCAATCAAACCTCAACTGACGGTGGCTTGGAAAATGTTACATTAACGCCCGAGGCCCCTTGTCTTGGAATCGAACAAGTATGCGGCAAGAGCAAGAGGGAGAGAGAGAGAGAAAGTCATGGCTATGGACTAACGGTCTGTCGTCCTCCCAAATCTTGATGCGCCAGTCGCCGGAGCAGCTGGCGAATATGCTCGAGTTGAACTTGTTGAAGACGATGCGGTAGACGGGCATGTTGTGCGCCTCGGCGTAAGTCCGCATGTACACGCTGCTGTAGGCCGTGTTGCACTTGTATATCGTGCCCTCCTCCGTCCCCACCAGGAACACGCTCGGCTCGCTCGGGTGGAAGGCTATGCACGTGCCGCACCCTGCGCCCAAAACAATTCACTCGCTCCTCGATACATCTTTCATCTCGCCTTCGCGCATATCGACCCCTTCGATCGGGGACCAACAATCAAGTTCCCCCTCAAGTCCCTGCCCCGAGGCGTTCACTCGGCCTAATTCAAATTCCACTGTGTGCGAGTGATTGAATTTTCAACTGGATCACAGTGAATTTAAACTGCGAGGCTTCAAAAGAAAGTAGTGAAAGAGGCGGTTGGAGATGCTTGATTGCAAGCTTTGAAAATTCGATCAGGGGCAAAAGCTCGAAGGTGAAGAGATGAATGACCTTTGAGTGTGATGAGAGTGCCGTCGGGCCCGGGTATTGGGGGCTGGTCGAGGAACAGCGTCATGACTGTGGTGACGCCTAGCTCGTTCTGGTTCATCACCCAGTGGTTCACCTTGCCGTCGACGCTCACGCTGTAGAACGCCAGGTTACCCTCCTCCGTCTCCGGTGCCCAGCACACCTTTTCGATCGGTACACTAGTTAAACGTTTCGTTGCTCGGTTCACCAGCCAGGCCAAGGCCAATAGGGCTACAAACCTGCCACACGATACTCCCGTGCTTCTGCGTCACGTCGTTGCTCTTGTACTGGGGCGCCATGGACGTCAGCATCACGTTGTACACCGCGACAGAGCCGTCCATCGATCCTGCGCGCGAATTCATCCGTTTGTCACATCGTTTTTTTATCCTTCCAGAGAATTATTTTTCTCGAGATACTCCTTTATTAATTTAATTACAGTTCCATGTCATTGACATGTCTTACCTATGACGATCAGGTGAGGATTATCTTTGTTGAAATCTAGGCACATCACCGGCGACTCTGTCATACAGATCCATTCTGGGTAAGATGGATTTTTCAGAGAAAATAAACAAACCGCCCCCGTAGATATCGGATTGTCGAATGACACTGGAAAATTTTTACTTTCGTTATTAAGATTTATCCTTACTCCTTATTATCATCGATTTGATTGTAAACAGGGGAAAATTCATTCTCGCAATGTCTTCGATTGCTATTCGTATAGTATAACCGTTATTCAGATCATTAAAATGGTTTTTTCCCCCAATCGCTATTCGCCTATGTAGTTTGCTATCGAATAATTTGCTATCTCGCGCAAATTTCATTGTTGGTTTTCAAGTTTGAAGAACAAGAGCGGGAAAGAATAAAATTGCTCATCCGTCTTACACGAGCCAAAAGCTACAGCGAATAAATCGTAGTATCTGTGGTTGAAGCACAAGTCGGTCACTTCGTGCTTCTTCGTTTTCTCGTAACTGAATTTCCACAGCGGTAGAAGCGATCCTTCGCCGTTCTTGAACTCATCACTTGGATCGTCCCAGTACCTGTAATCTAACGTAATTCGGTTTGAGTAAATTTCAATACATCCGTCGAGTGACGACGGCGATATCAATCATTGGTCAAACTCGATAGAGTCAAAAGGATTGACTTGTTCTTTCACGGAACTTATACTGATGATGAAGGGGACAAATGTAATCTGGTCCGCAATTAACCTTGAGCTATTTCGTCGAATATATTTTGGTTAACCATCCGCTCCAAAGTTCTCGCGGCTGTGTACATTCGATTCATCATTGCCGTGTTGTCTTGGCTAGTCTTCTTTTTAAGCTCGTCTTTCCGATTTATTGGCATTACTTTACGATCTTTCTCCTTTTCACGCTTTTGTTGCGCGAAATCCTCCTAAAAAAACCCGTCGAATGCTAATTTTCTTCCAAAGTCTCTTTGATTTGTAATTTTTTTGTCCGCTCACCTGATATGCATCGTGAATAACCCACTGAAAAACCGTGCCACCACAAGTTGCCATCGGCGGTGGCATTGTTTGGGTTGACATTTCCTATAAAAACATCGTAACTTCATAATACTACGATATTTTTTAGAGGATCGCTTTTAGGCAGTGGCAAGGATGATGGTCTAGCCTTTCAAAATAAATACGAATGAAAACAAATTTAGTCCTCACCCTGACAATATTGTGATAAGTTAGAGCTGCCCTTTCGCAGAAGTTGAACTGATTTGGAACTTTTTTCGGTTTGATTGCTTTTTCTTCCTCTTCATCAGCGTCGTCCCCGTCGGCTGCACCATCTGCGGCTTTTGATTCTTCTTCCGCGGTTTCTCCTGTTTTACAAATGTTTGAATCGCGGGAAAAAATTAAAGGAATCTATTTGAAAATCTCTAAAATCCATGAATGTCGTCTTAGTACAACGATCAATTATTTTCCTCACCTTCAGCTTGCTCGACTCCTGCGTCAATGCCTTCATCTTCTTCGTCCTTCTCCTGTTCTTGTTCTTCCTCTTCTTCCTTCCCTTCCTCTTCTTCTCCGCTTTCACCTTCCTCATCGTCGTCGCCACGCTCTAGATAACGATACGATTCGTATCGTCACATATATACGACTCTCATAATAAACGGCAAGCATTTTTCTTACCTATAATTCCACCAGCCATTTGTATCTTGGCCTCCTCGCTATCTTTGTGGAGTAAAATCCCGGGAATGTTTATAATTGTCACGATGTTCGGGGGATCTGGCAGACTCACGAATTCTCGCTTTTTGTACGACCATACAACTACATTGTCAGGCTTTCGGTTGTTGTGTAGCGTGAGGACTTTTGCTATATCCTCATCCAACTCCTGCGAGATTTGAAAAGAAGTTGAATTGAATCTATTTCTCAGACGGCAAAAGAAGACAATGAGAACATGCAAGGAATACATTGATATGCTCTTTTACTCACAGCCTCGGTGAGTTGCAACTGATCGTCCGGCCTTAGGAGCACTTTTCCACTCATCCACCCCATTTCTCCAATATCCATTCTGGATTTTCTCGGCATGGTTATCTGGGAAAAAGATTTGTTTAATCTGGAATCTTTTCACATGGATTTTTAAATTTTTAAATTTCGTAAAAACTAAATATTTTATTATATCACAGTTTATTCATTATTGATAATCCATCATCGGTAATATTGTTTTCAGATTTTCGTTTTAATCATGGAAACATGCCAATTAAAGTATAAAAATTATATTCATGCATTTACAAGGTTAAACAATAGATCAATATTTATCGGGCTTTGATGGATCAAATTTTTTTTCAAAGAGTCGTACGTTTCACACCAGGCCGCGATAAATCAATATTTTCGTTGAAAATATAAAATATTACATCGGAGCCCTTCGACGACATTCGCGTCTTCGATATTGACGGCGGCATCTTGATCGTTTAGTTTAGTTTGATATTGCGGAGCTCGGGTCGCACGGTCTCACTCGACAATTTCTCCAATCTGCATATCGAACAGGGTGATCAATTCACGGACGAACAGGTGTGGTCGTCGTGACGACAAGGAAGCGTCGCGCGACTTCGGTCTCAACGATGGGCCTCTCGATCTCCTGGGAATTTTCAACATTTTTAGGTTAACAAAAAAAACTACGACTAATAATGTATTGCGCGTTAGCGGCTGCTTCTCTGGCAATCGAGAATGACCGCGTTCGAGTTTGTTGACGACTCCGGATCCTGAGGCCGAGTTGTCATAGAAACGATGCGCGTTGGCGCTTTCTCTCTCTCTCTCTCTCTCTCTCTCTCTCTCTCTCTTCAAGGTGTACTGCACCGATTCGCGATTGAGCTTTTATAATTGGATCGCGCTTGCTCGCAGCGATATCTTTGGAGTTTCATGTCGTTGCGGATTGGAAACAACATAGTCCTTGGAGATCGTGCGAACAGTATCAGTTTGATTCGGTGCGGAGTGGCATAAAGATGTTCGCGTGCGCAAATCCATACTGTTTGAGAAATCATTTACGACTGATCCACGGGTCCTTTCTCGACTGGATTCAGTAATCCGTGCCACAATAAAGCTATATCATGTGTACATAAAGGATTCGTTTGCTTTCATACACTGCCCAGCCCATTTGAAAGCGGTTCGCTCTCGTCGTTATAGAACAGTCCTAAACGTGGAAATTGTGGCAAAGCCCGGGGGAAAGAGAGAGAGATACGCGACGGCCGACGCGGCGGCTGAACGTCGGCATAGATACGCGCAGTCTCGCGCGGGTCTTTTGGAGCGTGCGCGCCGATGACCGCACACACACACACACACCCAGACTCACACTTGGAGGTTATTCCTGGCCGATCAGTCGCGCGTCGCTCGCTCGTCGCCTGCACTGACAACAGACAGGTGTGTCTCCTTCATTTTTACTTTCTCATCGGGTGATTCGCAGTCGTTCGTTATACAGTCGCATATGTGCAATCGGGCCAGATTACGAGTCGTGGTAGATTTTGCGTTGTCGCATCGCATGGATCGGGCAGTGTTTTCGACACTGTGCCTTTCTTGGATTTATCTTTTTTTTCCTGGATATACTTTGGGTGTTTGGTGATTCGCTAGTCCTTTTTCTCCCACATCGAGTTTGTTTTGTTTCCGGAGGTTTCGACGTTGACAATTCGCTGTATGACGAATTTTCTCTCGCGTCGTTCCGTCTCGTCGGGAAGGACTGTGCGCGCGCGATGTTCTCGAGGAAAATCAATAGCGGCGTCAGCCAATGGCTGCGGCCTCGCGAGCCAACAAGTTGTAAAGGTGTTTACTTTCCGTGATTGATTTTATTTCGGCTCTAATTAACCGTTACTCTCTCTCTCTCTCTCTCTCTCTCTCTCTCTCTCTCTTCTCAACTTCCTCCACAAGCTCGATTAATTTTCGCGCTATGCATACCGATGGTTCGCGTCGTGTGATCCGATCATTTATTCACTATTTTCCTGTGTATTTTCTACGAATGCTTCGAATGTGTCAATAAGATCAGACCAAAAATTCATCAGTGCTTGGCTCGATTGTTTCAGTAAATAAAAATTGCCTCATATTTGATACGCGTCGAGAGAATAGCCATATTATTATATTATTGTTTTTGAATATTGGGTCTTGTTTCCAGTACAATGAAGTTATAGACAGACAGATAACGGTTCCGTGATGGAGGACAGTGGGATAGATAGCGACCCTAAACCCACTACCAGGGTTGAAGAAGAACATATTTTCACTGTGAGTACTCCAATACAAATCATTCGATGAATTCCATGAATTTTCCTTGGTGATGATTTTTTTCTCACTCCGAAAGGGAAGTGATAGCAGCTGCAGCAGCGCTACTAATCAACTGGTTGCCCCGAAGAGTACTACGAAACAGTTGCAGAAGAAACTTGGTGAGATTACTATGATGTGAACTTTTATTTGCTCCTATCAGTAGTTTAAACCCTACTTTTGAAATGAAACAATAAAGCTTAATTAAAAAAAAAATCTTGTAAAGACCAAATAAATTACCATGGATGAGGTACTCTCAATCGCTCGCAATACTCCAAATTATCATTTACGAATTGACGATTATTTGGTGTTAGAGGCCAGAATAGAGCAAGCGAAGCGAATCCAACGAAATGCAGCAGAATACACGAAACTACCCAATAACGAGCCGGACAATTGTGGCTCCGGCCACAACAGCTCGCTGATACCTATACAGCGGCTGCCCATACCGCAGAAGAGGAAAAAGCAGAATGCATTGATTGAATTCTGGCACAGCGATAGCGAAAGGTAATTGCTTGTAATTTAATCTCCTGCCGAACTTGTGCGCGAATTGAATTGAAAATTGAATTTTCGCAGCGAAGACGAGATGACGCTGTTCCCGGCACGAGCCAGTTCGAAGCACAAGCAGGACCTCACCGACACGTTCAGCATCGAGGAGCTGAGCGAGGGAAGCGAGGATTCTCTGCACTTGGGGCCAGCCCCGCAAATCCATCCGAGTACTCGGACCCTCATGCCTTCTGGATGTTTTTCTTGTCACTGTCAGATCCTTTAGATAGCCAAACAAAACGGACAAAAAACAACAAATGTACTGCTTGAAGCACCTTGAAGTTACTACCCTAGGCACAATTTGTATATACATATATATAAGAGTTACCGTTTCAAATGCTTTAAGAACATTATCGATTGTATGACCAATGTTGTTGCGATTATAGTAATCTTGAGATCGTCTGATCGTCTAGTCATATTTCTTCTGAATCCGCAGTGCAAACGTTATACTTATGTCAATGATATAAGCTTTATTGTAAATATATCTTTTAGATGACATCTTTTTCGGCTAAGTGATTTTCCGTGGGAAAAATGCATCATCCACTGATACGTGTAATTGCTCTACAGATTATATTTGTATAAACTTTTGAAGAGTCGTAAAGAATGTATTTTATGCAGAATTATATAGTTTATATCTGTTACAGTTGCCAATGAATTGAAATAGAAGAGATAACAAACTAATCATTCCATTTATATGTGAATTTTATAAACTGAGGAGAAATAAATCACAGTGTAATAAATACGAAGCTCATTTTCCATTTCGTTTATTCGCTTATTTGCCTATTCGCAACAGTGTTTTTCTGAGCTTTTGATAGGGATTTAATATACCCTGGCAATCAAAATCATTTTACTCTTGTGCTTTCACAGTTATTCTCATACTTCTGAATTATAACCCACTTTCAAAGTTTAATATTTGAATAGAAAAGATTTCTAGCTGCGCAAACAGATTTTCTCTATAGCACTGAGGAATCAAGCTTAATGTTCGTATTCCAGCGCGAGTAAAGTAAAATGTATCGAGAAGAGTGTTAGCTTAATTATTTGCTATTTTACCTGGCTCATGGAATCCCCTGCATGCGAATGATCTTGAAAGCTTTATTAAAAACCAATAGCCGATATACTCATAAACTTTCTCAATAAATGAACAGAAAAATAGTAATACAATAGATACTACTTCTTGAAAAATTAAAGACTCGTTTGATTTTTCCCTTTGAAAAAAATAAAATGAATCAAATTTACCCTGCACTAAGAAGCTTTGATATTTATCATACATAGCGTGAAAAGTCTAGCGTGAAGGCTCTCAGAACGCGTGAGCTCAAAGTAGTTGAAAGTATTGTTCCAATTCCATTATGCAAGCTGGAACTAATTCAAATTTTAATTCAGCAGTTCGTCCGTTGATCCTAGTGAAACATCTGTCTTGCTTATATTTTACGCTCGTGAATTAGGCATGATTAACTCGCGAGGCAGATTCTGCTCCATATTCCGGAGAGAAAGTATCCACGTCTGTGAACACTGAGTTATAAACGGTAAATGCGTCTGAAATAGATTTCGTTTTCGAGGCGCATTCAACTTTTGTCGCACATAAAATGAGGCTCGCCCTCGCTGTTTATATATTGTGCAGCAGCAGTAAACAAAGACATCGAAGTAGAAGAGAATGAAGAACGAATTTCGAGCCAAGTACTTACAACGCGTTTGGAAATTGTAGATTTATTCAGTGAAAGAAAAATCAGCATTTCATATTTTTTATTCACATTCAATGATGGTCGCGAAATCAATACGGAATGCTCATCTTTATCGGCTCAAAGGACGATACACAGAGAAATGAAAATGTTGATTTACGCAGGCAATATCAGATATAGATATTTATAACTTCATCAGGATTGCTATATGATTAGACAGATTAGTTATATTAATTGTTTCAGTTTTAATTAGTCCAAATTGTCCAACTGGAATAAACTCACTCAACTAATAATTCATCCAATTATTGAGAGTGTTGATATGGAAATAGATTTAATAAATGTAATTCATATTCTAAATGCCAATGGATTTCATCTTACGAATTATATTTATAGAAAATTTGGGAAAAATTTAGATAAACGTATTATTGGGTGTAATTATCGTATGCTTTACTGGCTAAAAGTAGCCAAAGAAAAAGAAAACTCTCAATGTTTACCTTAGATATACAGTCTGTACCTGCTTAATATTATCCAAGAGGTTTATACTTCCCTTTGAACTTCCACAATTTTGAATGAATTTCTAAAAGGAACTGAGTGAAAGCGCAACTGGCTATGAATTACACATGTAAGTAAAACAAATTACATATGTAATAATATAATTCGTACGTAATTTCATAAGTTTTCGCGTGGAACTATTTTCATTTCATCATTCCAATTTTAGTGTGGATTTCACTTGTTCCGTTGGAACTGGGCCTAACGACGAGCATATTTGCAGAATCCGCACTTGTTTATTCGTCCTGAATATTCGTTGTTTCTATCTTGATTATTCTTCGTAGTCAAGCAGACTTGAAGATGAACTTGGAAGGATTCATGCACTGCGAGAAATCCGCTATACCGTATAGTATACTAAAGAATATTTGTTCAACAATGTTTTTTTAAGTAAGAACAATTTTACTTACAATTTATTATTTGTCACAGACAATGTTGAATTGATTAAAAAAAGGCACGATTCATCGCTAACAATATATGATTTGTTTGATCGGATGGTTTGCGAGTTGCCCCTACACGTAGCCCCAATTCATGCCGGTTCCATTCGTTTGAGCCAGCATGGGAATTCAAACATCACGTGAGAGAGCTCCCGTATATAATTGTCACGGATGAGCAGCCATACGTCCGTGCCTGGGCTGCTAGATTAATTGAATGGCCTGTGCTCAGCCGTCCGTTGTCTATTCCCGCAGTTTTTGGATCGCGTTATCCGAAACCGAGAGATCTCGGTGCAGTGAGGTACGCGGCCGCGCGAATTATCCCGAACGTTATCTTACATTTTCACCGAGTCTCTTTTTCGATTTTCGTCCAATACGACTGGCCTTTTTCATATTGTTGATGTGCGTTGAAGTTGTACCCTCGATTTCTCCATTTCTCCTCACTTATTTCGACTCTTTATTTTTTCCCTACCCAGAAATCTAATTTTCCCCCGGATGCAATATTGTGCATTGTGCGCAGCGTGGTACTTATAGTTTCCTTGCGTCTTGGCTCTGTGGGCAGGCATACAAGCAGTCGTAGGCTTCCTCCTCTGAATACTGATTTTTCGGCTCGAGCGAGACTCTCGCGCCTGCACTAGATTTTCAAAATTGTTGCAGGCAAGGTTGTCACGATATCAGTATATATTCATGAATTTGTTTCTTCTAGAATAAAAAAGCTTTTTTATCTTTTCCCTTTCCCAGAGAGTGCTCCCCCGATCAATAAGCCCTTCAAACTTGGTCAACAGGAGGGCTGCGATATTACGACCTGTCATCGCGTAATCAATCCCCCTCCAAGAATAAAGGCCATAAATCAAGCTCGTACGTAAAAATGAAGTTGCTCCGATCAATTGGCGCGGCTCGATTAGCAGCGCAGGGAGAGGAGGGATTTGTTTTTTGTCTGCGTCGACGAGTCCCTCATCGACGAGGCAAATAGAAAGTGCGAAGACACTAGGGGGAGAAGAGGCCAGGGGCCCCGAGAACATATTTTTCTCTCGCCATTTGACGGTTGTTAATTTTTCCCGATGACGCGTACCGAACGCATCGAAAACCATGAGTGACGCTCATGGGACGGGGCAGATTCATTGTTTCCACGATTGCTCATCTGAGTTTTGGGCGATACCGCAATTGCCGAGCCACGACGTATCCGCGTGCAGCTGTTGATACAATGGATACGCGCGCGATGTGATTTGTCAATTCGCGTTCCCGTATCTCTCGAATGTTCATTGTCACGAGGCAGGGGAAACCTGTGTCACGGGATTCCTTAGCACAGCGAGAAATGACAAGATGCACTCGAGATGTCCGTGACGAGAAGACACCTACAGTCTCTGAATTGAAAATAGATGCAAAATTCACTAATCGATAGTTGATGGAAATTGCATAACCACGCGAGGGACTGGGAAGAAATATTTATTGAAAATTAATTCTCAACTATATTTCAATTGGCTATTTTTCTCATCGACACGAATAGTGAACGAATAAGAAGCTTTGTTTATCGCTAGAGAAGAATATTGAATATTTTATCAATTCCGAGTGAATCTCCAGTATGATCCGCATGAGTCGTGGAATTGTTGCCAATGAACTGGGGGGTCCTCGAGTATTTCGAATCGACAGAGCAACGCAGCGGAAGGACGAGTGACGCCGGGGGGGAGGGGAAGGCAAAAGGAAGGTGCGGAGGGAGGAGG
Source organism: Aphelinus atriplicis (assembly GCA_020882685.1). NCBI lineage: Eukaryota > Metazoa > Arthropoda > Insecta > Hymenoptera > Aphelinidae > Aphelinus > Aphelinus atriplicis. The sequence continues at coordinate 36,738,568 of CM037076.1, read as the reverse complement.
AGAGAGAATTTGGGCCGCGCGCGGGCGCGCGAGAGTCGGCGAACGGTGTGAAATGCGCGTGGGCCGCTTTGTACCAGGCGTGCAAGAGTCGGCGAGAGTCGGTTGGGCGACGGGGCAGGAGGGGCGGGGAGGGGAGGGCGCGGCAGAGAGACTCAGGGTCGGCTGCTCCTGGAAGGAGCCACCCCCCCACCACCACGTGCCCACGCTCCGGCGCGCTGCAGCTGGCGGCGGTGGCGGCGGTGGGCGGCTCCAGGGGGGCGCAGCCGCTCACGCGGAGAGAGTCAGTCAGTGCGAGGCCGGCAGTCCGATCGCGCACCGACCATCTCTCTCTCTCTCTCTCTCTCTCTATCTCTCTCTCATTCCCTCACACGAACACAAACACACGCGCGAGCGCGCGCGCACACACACAAACACACACACACACAAACACGAACACGCACACGGACACACGGACACCCGGACGGACTGTTGCCCGAAGCTGCAGCCGTGCCGGCGGCGCACTACGCGGTCGGTCGTTGTGTGCAGTGCCCTCTCGTCCTGGCCGCGAGGGAGTAGTCGCGTGCGGTATCGCGATGATCGGCCAGTGATACGAGCTCGGTCCTTCCTGCCCCCGACTCTCCCTCCCCCAAGCCCCACACGCTCGAAAGAGAGAGAGCCAACGCTCCGCATGTATCGAGAGGATGGCCCGGTGGATGCTGCGTCGCAGCCGGGACAGCAGCTCGCCCGCGGCCGGCGGCCCGCCTGAGCCCCCGAGGCTCGGAGCCAGCCGCGGGCCCGTCCGCACCCGCCGACCCCAGCGCCGCGTAACCAAACACACGGCCCCGGGACGATGCTGATGATCCAAGGTACTCCTCCTCTCCTATTATACTCTCTCTCTCTCTCTCTCTCTCTCTCTCTCTCTCCCGAACTGCCGATCCGCTGCCGATCCGCTGCCGATCCGATCCCCAAGTGGAAACGGACCGCGTCGGCCAGACCACTTGGCCGCGTCGAGCACATGTTCGCTCGCATTCCCCGCATATTTTCACCAGCTGTACCGCGAGCGGCCTCGCGGATTCTCATACTTACATGCTTATTTCGCATCGATCAGAATTTGTCGTTGGTTCGTAGGCGAACGCTCGCCCGATGAGCAGTTGTTTTTGCGAATTATACGTTGGACGGATCAGTGCAGATCTCGGCTGATTTTCATTGTTTTCTACGCTTCACCACTAGTGTTGATTACAAATACGTGTGCTCGTGAAATATACAATTATTTTCAATATCATTACTGTATAGTCGCCGGTTTGCCAAAACCTACCTACGCGTTAATGATACATTGCTAATTTGAATTGTTATTATTTCCCGTCACACCGGGTGACAAGCGACAGAACTTCTCTTCCGTTGGTTACACGAGAAATACCGCATGTTCCAATTCGGAATTCTCGATTCGCTCGAGTCGCGGGCGTTTCGCGTGCTGAAATCGCCTAAACTCGCTCGGGTATACGCGTAATACACTACCGCTGCGAGTAGAATTTTCTACGTGGAATATGTTCCATCCGAGAAAAACCTTTGAATATAGGGAAATCGATCTTTTACTCTTTTTGATGTCATCTGACAAACGTACACTTTGGGATGTAGAAAATGGTAGTATTCACAAGGGCGTATTTCAGAGAAATTATTTTTTATCGATTCTCTATCCAAAAGTTTCATTCCCTCCATGCCTCCCCACGAATTATCTGCTCTCATGTCCCAGTTGCCATTCGTCCGTCAGCTCATTCCTCCAAAGTAATTATGTATTCGGAATATGGAAGTTGGAAATTTTCGAACACAGAAATTTCAGATATCCAGGTTATTGCATTCCGATTGAGATAGAGAGTCAGCGAGCGAGCGAGCGAGCGAGCGAGAGAGAGAATATGGAACTTCTATCAAATCCTCTGCTCTGCAAATGCCATTATCAGTTCTGGGTTTTGTTACGATTCGGTAAATATTGGAAAAATAATCAAATTGAAGATGGGATCGTTTTTCATGGGATGCTTTATTCACACACAAATCATGCAGTATCGTATTCAATATTTTATACTATTGGATAATGCGTTTATTTTCATGTGATTCAATCGCCGAGCAATCGTTTTCCACCATTCCATACTACACCTGTCCGTCGACGTTTTTAATCTTGCTCCGAGTATCGAAATTCGCTCGTAGATCCAAGTCAACGATGTCCAGCGTTGCGTTTGATCCGAACAATGTTGTCGTATGCTTGGAACGTATGCTCAAATTCCAGAACGGCTGGAAGCAACGAGGCTCTCGAGAATCCCTCGGATAAGAATGAGAAATAATTAAAACCGATTCCAATCAACGGAATCAAATCAATCGAACAAATCAAACTGTCGAGATAGAGCCAGACAGTCGGCGCGGCGTCTGAAAGGGCCGAAAGAACGGCACTGGAGAGTCGTTCCGAAAAGCCAACTAGAATTTTCACACCGCGGGAGAATAATTCGCGCCCTCGCCGATCGTCGTCCGCAGCGGTCCCGCCAGCTAAAGCATCGCTGCGCCGTGAATAACGAATGGAGACGGCAGGCCGGCCAGGCGAGCCGAGCAGCGCGCGACAAGAGCGGCGGAAAACTCCCCCGTCATCTTTTTTCGACGGACGACAGCTGGCACGTACAATCAGCATATCCGATTCCGGCCTCGCTCCTCGGAGGACAACTTTTCACTCGCGGATACGTACGTACAGTAGCTGATACATCCTTCGGAGCGAGGAGCCATATAGCTGGTGTATGCGCGCAGGCAGGTATAGGCACACGGATGTAAGAGGCAATTTCCGAGCTTACTTGGGGCCGAACATCGTTTGGCTTTCATGCCCGTGTCGCCGCCGAGGGAGAGGTGGAGGGAGTAACGAACGCTCGAAACTTCGATCGGCCGTGCGCCCCTCGATGCAGCCTTAATTGTTTCGATCGCGCGCGGCTCGAGATGCCCCTACCTGCACCTCGCACGTGTATTTGTGGGCCGCTGTGCTGCAGGTGCGACGCGCGTCCCGGACTGTGTGCCGGGCGGGGGGTCAGGGGCACCGCTCGTTATTCGCATCCGCGCGCGGTCTATTTGCCAAGGATGCGCGCATCATCGATCGAGCCAACCCAGCTGCTGATTACTTTTGTTTTGCCCCCAACGTTCCATGTTCTATCTTTCACCGGCCCTCCGCGCCGCAACTTTAATTAGCCATAGAGCCACCCCAACTCCCTTTCTTTTCTGCCTCGCGCATAATAACGTTTCGGAGTATCCAATAAACGACCGCAGCTCTCGTGTCGAACCGATCGATGGATCCGCCCTGGCCACTCGGCCCACGGGAAAAACCGAAACGAATATCAGCCCCCCAACGAGCTCAAGTATTTCGCGCAATACCGCTTCAAGTATCGCTCCCCCACGTGTGTGTGTGTGTGTGTGTGTGTGTGTGTGTGTGTGTGTGTGTGTGTGTGTGTGTGTGTGTGCATGACCATGTATACGCTCGAGCCTCTCTCTCTCTCTCTCTCTCTCTCTCTCTGTCGAGATACCGCTAATTCGAAGCGGCAAAAAACGAAGGTCTGCGGTCAGGGAAAAAAGCCCCGCGTTGCTCGTGTGTGTGCATGTGCAGAGAGAAAGGGAGAGAGGGAGAGGGGGTGGGGGGGGGGGGGAGTAACGCGTCGAATTTCCGCGGCGGAACGAGGTTAAGGCGTTTTTGAGCGGCCCGCGGCTCGCGGTTAACCCTTTAAACAAACGCGCCATTTCGCGGCTGCCTAAGAAGAAGAACGAGCTTTGAGAAGTAGCAGAGGAGGAGGAGGAGGTTGGTTGCCCGGGGAGAAATGTGTTCCTCCCTCTGCAGCCCAGCCCAGTCCCCTCGTCTCTCTCTCTCACTCTCTCTCTCTTTGCGCGCCAGTTTAGCCACGCTAATTGGACTTTTCCAAGTCACTTACGCTAATCCGCATCCTGATCCACTCGGCCAGGCCGGTTTTATCACGTGCATAATGAGCCTGATTATAATTGAATGCCATCTTTTTTCAATTGCTCTTCATGATGCCGCGCGCGCGCGCGAACAAACCAAGCCTATATATGAGCATGTGCACAGATATACACACAGCAGCTGCAACTGTCGGACCAATCGAATCTTCGTTCTCCTTGCGATGATTCGTTGGATCATACGGGAGGGAGTAAAAATTATTACGACGCAGACGCGGCACGACCGAGTTATTGAATGAATATAGCAGTTCCGGAGTGATAAGATGCTAGATAGGGCAGATGCCAGGCGGAAACTCAGTCGGATGGCCGCGGCGCGCGTGTTTCCAAAACTTTTTACTATTGAACCAATGGAGAAAGAGCTTTCCACGACCTTATTCCACTTGGCCCTAGCAACGGCTTAGCTTCTGTCCTCTATTCAAAAGTCATTTCAAACTTGCCAATCTTCACAACTTATCAATCTTTCAAATTCGAAAAATTTTTAGCCAGATTCCAACTATTCATGCGCGGACAGCAAACCCTCAATTATATATGTAACTATGAGATGCACGCGCGAAAAACTCAATCAATCAGCCGATCAAATAGTTGTCGGTTGTGTGGCTTTTGAGACGCGTCCACTCAGCGGAGTGTACAGTTCGTACATGATCGTGATACAAAATATTCCAACTATCACCGAGAGAAATTTATCAACTATGAATTCACGGCTGATTGGTTACAGACATTGGATGTAACAGATTAAATCAGAAAAATATCGTAATTTTGAACTTGAAAAATACCACTTTTTGAGCTGTTTTTTCGCGTTCTATAATTCGTTTCTAAAATTGTCGTATCATTGAAATCATAGGCAGTGGCCTTAATTTAAATGATTCTCTCCTTCGAACCGATCGATAATTTAGATCTAAACACTCCAATGCACTGAACAAAATGTGAGAAATATCAGAGAATCAAGGGAGTACAGCTCAACTCATTATAAAATGTACTTGATTTTACTAAAAATATACGGAATATAGTTTGAATAACGATAATAACATAGTATAGGAGAGTAGAATATCTACAACACAATATTGATGTTACAATAAAGTTATTCTTTGAAAAGAAAAAAAAAATTGTTGAAACAACCATTTTGATTAGATTTTACTAGGGCCATTCTCCTCAGTACAGTGAATCAACACTGCAACAACGAAGTTGCTTCGATATAGCCGTATCTGTAGTATTTGAAAATTACAATCTGAGGGTTATAACTTAGGCGCGAGAAAAAGCTATCAATGCTAGTTATCACTCGCTAGATCCCTATACAGCTGTCGGTGACGCGCATATAAAAGCTCTCCGAGACAACAGCAGCCCACGAAACATTTTGCAATAAACAAACAAAGAGAAAAGACGAGCTTGTCGACAAGATTGAACGTTTTGAACGGGCGGACAAACTGGAACTATGAATATTTCATAATTGTGCCGGTCCCAAGTGAGACTTGGTATGAAACGGCCGTTACACGTATAGACTGCAGCACAACATTGGAATTCGTATGGCAACACGAGACGTGCCCATTTCACCCGATTGATTCGCATTCGACGAGTCTGACAAATCGTCCCCTCTTAATTACACCCAAGATCAGCACGACGTGTGTGTGCGTGCGCGCGCGCGCGCGTGTGTGTGTGTGTGTGTGTGTGTGTGCCAGCCGTGCGAAAACATGTAACAGCAGCTCTCGATCCATAAATTGACCAAAGCGTGTCCCCTCTAGCACGTAACCCACCGCCACGAAATTCGACGCGTTAGCCGAGCATTAATCACAAGTTCCTTAATCGGTAAGCGCTTGTCCTCCCAACCGTCTTGCAATATTACGGCCATGGTGTTGCGACTCACCCTCGTATTCTCTCCCCCCCCCCGCCGCCCTCCTCGACAGATAATAATTCTCGTTCTATTCATTATTTCTGATTTATTACACCTCTCTCACGATCAATTGCGTATTTTATTTCTATATTTCTTTCAAAATGGTTATGCCACATTGTTACTTTGCTTCATTGGCCAATTTACCAATCATTGTACCTAAGTATTGTTTTGAACGGAATTTTGAAAAGAACAATAATATTGTATTTTTTATCCCTTGAGGCATACGAGATATAACCCCGGGATCCCAATCAACCGACCAATCAGTCAATCAATTAATCTCTTTTTTTCACTCTCACACAGATGTCGTAGAGCTTTCGCCTAGCGACATTTATTGATTTTGCATGTCCATTCGGGCCACAGTGAAATTTCAGTCTCACGAATGGTGACATTTGATCTTACGAGTAAGACCGATCGGCACTTACTTGGGGTTTTACGATTTCTTGATTCTTTTTTTATTTATTCATAAAGGCGAATAGCGAAAAAATGTCCGATAGATCTTGTTCGCTATTTATTGATATTTTTTTAGCCTGATCGGGGAACGAAAGTACTCGTGCAGTTTTTTTTTTCTACGAATGGGTGAGTGAAACTTTTTTACTCACCCCAAATTAAACGTTTAACGATAGAAGTAATATGCTTACACGCAACCATGTAATAGTACATTTCGATACTAGACCAAAAGACAAACTCTAGGCACGAGGGAAGTTTGCTGCCCGAGCAAAGCGAGGCTGGTAATCACATATGCCTAGAAATCGTCTTTTGATTTAGTATCGAACAGTATTTTTCATCACGAGTGTAGAAAACTATGGTTTAATGATTAACTTTTCGATAGAAGTGATGAAAAATAGATTTGCCGGAGAAAATCCAATTGTTTCACCAGAGAAATTTAATGAATTTGCGAAGATACTGAGAGAATAATATTTCCATCGTTATACTGATATTAAATTACTTTCAAAATTTTAACACGTACTCGCGAGGAGTCAAAATTTCGCGTCTCCAAATTCTTTCCGAATTATCGCTTGGAGAAACCGACAACTTTTCAAAACGTAGTTTCCGAGTATCCAAACACGGCACATGTGCAGCCCCATTTTTATGTTCGGCGTAGATATTTGTGAATCGTCATTGATTTTGTATGCTCGTGCAATCTGGCCGCATACAAGTATATAGGTGCACTTGACACGTATGAAATAAATCATTCACGAATGCCTCCCGAGAAATCGAAACGTTATGTATAAGCTATCAGATAAGCCCAAAAACCATCAGATTGTCAAACCGAAGATACGATACTTATCTTGCCAGTGAGGCTGTACGGTTTCCTGGAATTTCGGGAATTTTGATATGAAATACCGTCTCATCGAGTTGGAATCTAGTAGCCGAAAATCTCGGGAAACGTCCTGTTCTTCTTTGCCCAAGTTAGTACATTTTCCTACGCAAATCGAAAAAATATCGGAGCCCGCTCAATTTGCCGCGTCTCTGAAATATGACTTTTCAACTTTTTCTAGTTTTTATTTCGAAAAATTCTTGTGTACTAGACTCGCGAATTACAGGATATTTCTTTTTCAATTCTATTCGAAAAGTTAAGAAGTAAAGTACATAAAAATGATCAAATTTCGAATTTTTTTTCCCTGATAATTTATACCACGTCACCGCGCAACATTCGTAAATCCCGAAAATCTCGGATACCCGACTCAAATCCCGGAGAAAAATCCGCTGCTGACAACCGCATTAGCCGTATACTTTTTCAAAGAGGCTTTGCGTGAAAAAAATACTATCTGCAATGTCACTGTTCTTCTAGAAGAAGTATCATTTTTATTTAATGAATGGTGCTTCTCTGCCATCAAGCGTACTGAAAATGAACGTCAACTCATTGTTCATTCCCTTAGCAACGGGGTGCGAACGGCCGTTTGTATGAAAGAAGAACCCATTAGCTAACTATTTATTACGGACCATTCCTTTGAGAAAATAGCCTTACAAATTACGCACAGGTATTTTTGAAATTCAACGTTATTCGGCCCGTACAGATTACCAAGATGGAGGTGTCCGGGAACCTGATTCGAAAGTTCGACTTTCGCCCGATGACAATTAAGCAACCGGGAATTTTCGGGAAACCGCACGCTCCTATACAACCAGCTGCTTAACGCCAACCCCAACTGACCCATTGCGAGGAAGTAGAACAGCAGGTCTGATTGGAGACGCCGAAGGTCTTGGGCTCACGCACGAAGACTCGGCTGCAGACACAGAGGACGTGACCGGTGTATCGTTGCAAAACAAACAGAGAGCGTTTGTGTGTGTGCGCGGCCCGTAGCATACGCACAGCTCGACACGTATAAGCTGTGGCGGCCGCTTGCGCATTCGCTCCGCGACGTAGCAGTAGCAGCAGCAGCAGCAGCAGCTGATCGATCACCCCCGGGACGGGCCGATATACATCGGCTCTCGTGGGTTTATAATTAGGCGCATCATCGCTCAGGCGGACGCATCACGGCGCACCGGAGGATCCGGGCGTCGGCTCTGCTACCTATACACTGGCTGGCTATATATCTGCATTTGACAGAGCTCGCGCGTTTACAACGGCACTCGACGAATATAATTGACGCTGATTGGTGGCGGTCGTTGCAGGGAAATACCCGATGGCGATTACAAGACACGCTGCGGACAGCCGGAGGCGACTCGGGTACGGAGTCGCCCAAGTAGAATAGGTCGACGTTGGTCGGACGCGATTCGAGATCATCGCGGGAACGCCACCTCGGCGGATAATGTCGTTGGGAAATTTAATCATATACACAAACAGCCAGCTGGCAAGTGTGGACTCGCTCTCTTCAATCCCTACACTGCGGAGATTTCAACAGTTCTTTCCCGAGGACTCGGCTCTTTTTGCCGCGAAAATATGAGTCGCTCGGCAACGCGAAAACAACGCGAAGCAGTGAAGGAAAAAAACCGAGAGCGAAATAGAAATAGAGCGAAGACACCGGAATAATGCGCGGTATGGGCAAAAACAAGATGGTCCGACTCGCGAGGGAGCCCTTGTATTTCTTTATCCACTCGCGCCCTGCTAGCTAGACGTACGTCTCTCTCTCTCTCTCTCTCTCTCTCTACTTGTATGTCCTCGCTCGCTGGCAAACATTTTTTCCGCTCCTTGTGCTCGTGGCACTTTCCAAGATGCATTAATCTTGCCACTGCTGGGGGAGGAGTCGCGAAGACTGAGGGACGCGCCGCGAGTACAAAAAGATGACGGTGTAAACTGAATTTAAACTTGGTCAAGATTAAAATCGAAAAATATCCCGAGATTAGCGCCGCGATTGCTGCTGATGCTGCTGCTGCTGCTGGTACGTTGCAAAGCAATATTTCGAAAATTCACAAAGCAATTTCGAACAATTCTTCCCGAGTTTTTTCTCCCCCCCCCCCTTCCCAGCGGAAAAGATTTGCTTCGAGTTTTTGGGATTGGGGCGTGAACAAACATATATATAGGCGGACAAAATGGACATTGCTGAATATCCATCGGGAACACTCGAATGCGGATACGCGTTGGAATAAGTTGGTCAAAGTTTCAATTGTTGTATCAAAAGTTTCGAATGATTTTTGCTTTCTCCCCAATTCTGAATTTTATCAAGCACAAATCGATCAGGAACGAAGGGGTACCCAGAGACTTTAGCACGTGATAAGCAGCTTTTAATCTTACGAAAAATCCGATTGTCCGTTGCGTGTCGAGCGTGCGATCTGCCACGATCTCATACCGTTCAATCGGGAATGGTCCCGAGTACAAAGGTTTATTCAGAAGAGCAGATCGAAAATAAGAAGCAGTCTGATCCAGCTGTATCGACACCGAGCAATTTTCAAAACGTACTCGAACCAGAACAAGCACAACGATTCAGATCATTCGGGCTAGACCGAAATGTGAAAGACGACGACGACGACGACAATAGTGCTTCCGCCGGCTAAATCCTCCCGACGTATATATATGGATATATACCAGCGATATCGCGGGCGATTGTTTTTTCAATAGTCGCCGGGGGATTTTTTCCTCTCTCCTTTTTGTTCGCACGCGCGCGCGGCTCCTTTTTCCTCTGTTTGGCTGTGGCAAGCCTTTGTTTTTTCTTTCCTTGCGTATGCGCTAATTGGTAGGTCGTTCCAACTGCTTTCCGTCTTATTTGCGCATTGTTACCTTGGATTTAAGAGTTTCCCTTGAATATACCGAGAAAATAGAGGTTGTGATTGTGCGCGAGTCGACTTGGCTAATGAACGTATTTATCACGCAACATCGTTCTCTTATAGACCGCCCCCTCCCTCCCCCTGACGTAAAATCGCCCGGTGCTCGTAGTTCGTTTTGATTATTCGCGTTGGCTCGAAGAACAACGAGAAAGTGTCGAGGGCAACAGCGAGGCGGCGTAGACATGAAAATTCCGAGGGGGGTAAACAAAAACGACTCCATTGGAATAACGCCGTAACGTTTTCGATCGGTTATCGAGCCACGCCCGACGGTCGTTACGACTCGAGCAAACGGCCCGGGAAATTAATAAGAAAGCCGAAAAAATTGGCGCGGTGGCCGGAGGAAGAGGGAACTTTGCCGCGCGCGCAAGGCGAAACTTTCGCAACAGTTGATTAGCCCAGTGTGGCAGCCCAAGTACGCGCGATAGATTTACATCGTAATTGCAGAAACTGCGGAAATCCGTTGAGAAGAAACGGCAAAGAGTTGCTGCTGCTTTTTCTTTTCATCTCTCGTTTGTAAACGAGAGCCGCCCGCCCGCGCGACACTAATTATTCCACTTGTCCAATGTTTGCTCAGAATTTTCGCGAATGCAATGTTTTGTTTGACGAGCCCACATCTTCACTCGTGTTTCATCAAGTCCCTTTGCCCAGCCCCACTCACTTTTTACCCAGCAACGGCCAACCCTTTGTGTCGGGCTTTCTTGCCCGCTTCTCTAAATGTATGCCTGTTCCGTTGGATTTAATTTTAAATCATCTTTTTGTCTCCCTCCCTCCTCCCCCCAGCGTTTACTGCCTTTCTTCACATGATTCAAAGCCCGGAGTATACCAGTCATATAACGGATTCGAGAACGAGACTTTTGGAAAGTATTACACTTTCGGGGGGCGATTTATGGCTTTTCTACAGTTCTACCAGTGATTAAATGCTGTTGTCTACTTTCTTAAACGATTGCCGATACCGTCGTTACATTATTTCCTAGGATATACGAAAATATACGAAGTAAGGAAGATTCGAAACCGGCAAAATTCGAGAGCAGTACGAGAGGGAATCAAAATTTCAAAAATGACCAACAGCTTCCAATTTTCCGCGCGCTATACATAACGCTATACATAACTAAAGAGGTGAAAACTCTCTCTCTCTCTCCCTCTCTCGTAACCAACAAAATACCATCTCTCCTTTCCCGCCATCTGATTTCATAGTTAACATCCGGATGAAGTCGCTTGTACAAATATTGTGAGAAAAATACACAACGGACGATTTCGACTAATCCACGAGATAGGAAAAAAGGGTTGAACGATAAGAGAAGCGAATATGTGTGTCGGACCGAGCGATCGGGAGGATCAGGCGCGTTTAGCAGTGAAATATAATATATGGTATGTTTGAGATGACGGGAGTGTGGGAAAAGGCGAGACACACACACACACACACACACGCAGATATAGTAGCGGGGAATGGGGTGGGAGGGGGGAGGGCTAGGCTACGTAAATACATCGATACGCGGCATTCGAGCGGCGCGTCGCGTCGTCGGCCGCTCGCGCGAGGGGATCAATACGATGACATGCACCATCACTGCAGTTTAATACAGTCGGATTAATCTGGCCGAAGGTCGGCTCCTGTCCCGTGCCAAATGTTACATCATTCTTGATTTAAATATTGCAATGTCATGAGACAAAGGCTTCGGCCTGCGCTTCTCTGTGACTCGCTTTTACACTTGACGGAGCTTCTGCAATACTCGCTCTTTTCTTTTTTTCCTCTCTCTCTTTCTCTCGAGCTGGATATTCCTTCCTGCATTCCGCTTGATTCGATTCCCGGACTACCAGACTCTTCAATTACAAAACTTTGCCAGCTTTATAAAAATTCCAAAGCGTGACGTAAACATTGGAGGTATCCAGCTCTTTTTGTCATCGCGATCACTATACATATACCTCGTCCCATTTCTTACTTTCCTTTATTGAAAACTACAACCGAATCTCTCGCTTGTTGGTATTGCTACGATTTTTTGGGCACAACTTCGAATTCGTTCGTCCATCGGTCTTGTTATTCTTTTGCTCACCTCGCTCGCGAGTATAATAGAACAGAGTACTTCTATAACTCCGGCTAGCTCGGCTGCCACTCTGGTTTTTCATGTCTCATGCTCGTCTGACTATATTCAAGCTTTTTATTTTTATTCTACAGGTCATGAGTCCGCGAGCACGTCAAAAATGCTCAAAAGTCCCCCTGGCGATTGTCACGTCTGGGCTTGAGAAAAATTCCTCAAAATTTCATTTGAACGCATTCTCAAATTCTTCATTTCTACAGGGGCATTTCATCACGGGGATAACTTTACTTGGCCGCATCTGAAATATTCCAAGCTTATATCGCTCTCGTTCTTCTCGTGGTTTAATGCAGTCCGGACAACTCGCGAAACTTGAGCATTCGTTTCTCTTCTCAACATCAACTATAGCCGCGTGCGCACCGGCTATTCAATTTTCTTCCGGCCGTCTTCCCTTCTTTTCTCTTCTATCTCTCCTGCCACTCCCAGCGAATTAACTCAGTTCTATACTATGCATTATTCCATGTTGAATACGGAGAAATGCAAGACCCTTCCCGACCCTCCTCCTTTTGCTCAGCTGAATTTTTCCCCATTCAACTCAATTTCACCGTGAATCCAGGGCTGCACATCTCCTTATTATATGCGTTGAGTTTCGGCCAGCGATCAATAGCAATGTGAATTTTATCAATGAATTATTTCACAACGCTCGATTTTCCTATCAAATGAGAATCGATATTTCCAACTAATATCTCACACTTAGGTGACTTTAGCTGTCTTATGTTTTCCCAGGGTGGAAACTCTGTGATGGTGTCGACGATATGTATTAAATAAATCTCAGAGAAGTGTATGAAGTTTTTAACCTTACGAACGGATGGTCGGATTTGGATGATCGGTATTCTAACATGACCCCAACTCCAATTTCAGAGAGGATCTCCCACCATATTACGGCTATAATCTGGAATATGGTATTTTCATGATGAGTGATATTTTTCGACAGAGTAGGTGGAGTTTATGGAGGTTTGGCCGTCAAGGTTCTTATTTAGTTCGAGAGTTATGAACCGTTGAATAATGACCAGATTTTGTTCTTGACGATTACTACTACTCTTTTTCTTATGTTTGCCGAGATCGATGAATACTCATTTTGGGGAAGCAGTAACAATATAAGTCCTCTGTGTTACGTATACACATATATTCATACCTCTCTATTGGTATTGGAAACCTACTCCAATAACTCGTACGCACATTGAAAGCTCTCAATGATCATGGGGCAACGGGAATTCAGTTAGCTTAGATCTCTAAATTGATTCGAGCAGCGTATTTGTGGCACTTTAGTGGAATATCAACATTCGTTCGCGTGCTTTTACCCGAAACAGCCGAGCTATATCCCGGCCGAAGTCCGAATTGCCATCGAGAGACTTAGTCCAGTACTCCCAGTGCAATAGTTATCGAGGCGCTTTAGCCAGCCTCGAGTTCGAAGCCGAAGGCCGTTTTCACATGCCGCGCTTCTCTCTCGGTGCGCAAACAGTACGGAGAGCGTTTGACCATAGAGCGCGAAAACAATATGGCAGGGATCATAAATGGTTGTTTGCGTGTCACAATTTTTCAATTGAGAATAATCAAGAATCCTATAATGCCTGACTGGTTTTAAGAGGACTTTCCAGATTGAAATGGTGGTAAATAATGCAGGTAGTTGGCACGATCAACGGATTTTCACGACGATAGAAATAATTCGCGATGACCGCTAGAGTGCGCTACATTCGCTTGACGTAATATCATCGTATCATATGATTCGTAGCAGCAACGCAACAATTCGGATTCGCGCTATAAAAAGCGATAACTCCGCGGCTTCGTGCCGAGAATGTGATAGTTCGGCGAAGCGGTAGAGAACGGGATAACTCCGATCATTACTTCTTAAAAAAGAATATTTTATTATTGATGAAATATTAACGTTCTACAACACGAAGCCGGGCTATCGTTTTTCACAGCGTAAAACTGAATTGCTCCTCCCAACCGACGCGATTTACATATATTGTGTTACCAATTATCTCCGAGTTCCCGAGAAAAGGCCCAACTAACCGGTGCGGTCGCTTGTGTGTTTCAGAAACGGAGCGTCCTTCCCCGATCCTGGCTGTCCCGCGGCCCAGCGCTTGGAATAGCGGCGGCTCGGCCCGCCAAATCGGCCGGCCTTGTCGTCATCAACACCAGCCCCATCTCAGTCGCTCAGAGTGTCAGGGGCGACTTGAGCAGCACAAGCAGGCGACCAAGCTCGGCGGTTCGAGCGAGGTTAGGCGGAGCTAGTGTCGCGCCAGCTGCAAGTGCGCGATTGAGCTAGAGCGGCGCCATCTGGTGAGCGTTCGCCTGGCGGCAGCAGCAGCAGCGGCAGCAGCAGCAGCGGCAGCGGCAGCAGCAGCAGCGGTAGCAGCGGCGGCGCCAGCAGAGCTCGGCCCGAAGCTCGCGCCCCCCGCGCCTGAGCCACCCCCTGGTGGCAGGGGGCCGGTGACGGGGGTCGCGGCCCGTGCAGCTCCTCCAGGGTGGGTGCCGGTGCGGCCGGGGCGCGCCTCGCCCGTCGGCTCGCCCGCAGACTAGCGCGCCACCTAGCGGCGGCAGCCTACCGGCTCACGGCCCTAAGGCAGGACCACGCCGCCCACCACAGCACCACACCACCTGGCGGAGGCCTCGTCGTCCTGGCTACCTCCGGGCAACCCACGGTGACCAACGGCGGCGGCGGCGTGGCGGCGCCTGCGCAACCAGCGCCGGGGGCAGACCAGCAGCAGCCAGCGACCATCAGCACCGGCGCGCCGCACAGGCCGCAGCTCCAGCTGCAGCTCCAGCAGCATCATGTGGGCCCGACGCAGCAGCTCGCTGCTGAAGCCCCCACCGCCCAGCACCAGCACCAGCACCAGCACCAGCACCACCAGCAGCGCCAGCCCAGCCCGCCGCGGGACGGCGGATCAGCTGGCGACTCTGGCGCCACCTGGAGCAGCCATGGCTCGAGTCGGCATCGGGACAGGGCCTTCTCCATGAGGAGTATTCGACGCCGCGTCTCTCATCCGTGAGTACACCTCGCTCTACCATTATTTTTCCTTATCGGAATTTTAACCACTAACATGCGTATACGAGTGCTCATCGTTTAGCTTGCATCCTCGTACTTTTTGATGACGACGGGTCAAGCCACCAGTACTGTTTACCATTTACTCCATTGTCGAGATTCCTAATTGTGCCAATGTTATCGTGTAGTTAAAATTCCGGTTCTTCCAACTCGATTGCATTGATACACCGTACTTTGACAGAGTATATGAAACATCAGTGCGTTTGTGTTTGATAGAAATTTCCATCGAGCCAAACATTCAACAGATTCCACCGTTATCCAAATTTCCAGTTGAAAAACATCGAAGCCGCGGCTAGGTTTTTGCGAAAATTTGCTTGCCCCCCCCCCCTCTACACACACCCCTCCACTGAGAAAGAATAATCCCCGATATGCCTTTGATAGGGCTCTCGAACGCTAAGCCTGATGAGATAAATATCCTTTGATGAGGCAATCAGCTAAGCGCTCGCGGTGAGATTTAATCGGAGCTCAAGGGCACACGGCTCTTTTTCGGCGTAACATATTATTAAAAAGATCCGGCACGGATTTGAGCGCATGCACAGCAGCAGCCGCGAAAACGCGCGCGCGGTCCATTCGACAAAGGGGCGCGGAGGCGTCTCTCTTCTTGGCAAGGAAATCTCCCCCTTTCGGACTAAGGATTTACGTATCTTATGGCAGTTGGCCGCACTGTGCCGGGGCGCTCGCGAAAAATGGGACGGGTCTTACGCTCGCGGAAGGCAGCTATTTTTTGACTGCTTATGGCCGCATGAGAATGGAAACTTCGCGTTGGATTACTCTTCAACGCGATTTTCTCCGGCAAATCCAGTCGGATCCGAATAGTGATCGCCACAGCACAATCGTAACAGTAATGGAATATATATATTATAAGTGAGATTTTATAGACGGTTATATATTTCATGCGGGATACAACAAATGACGCGTAACATTCGATCATCTCGCGAATCGAGCGTGAATTCAGTAGATTTGCTGTATGGTTTCCAAGAGCGTGTTCTATAAGAGCATTGGTAACGAAAAGAAAGTACCTACACGTGTAATTGAAAAGCAGCTCTCAGATTTAACTCGAGATAATTGCTATGAAAGATGGCTGAGCTATAAAGTAGACTGAATTTTTGATCTAGTTCTCGGGGGATATTGCAATTTCAATGGAATCCATTCTCTATTCAAGTGAATTACGACTCTCTCTCTCTCTCTCTTTATAAAAATGATTTGATCTCAAATTTAATCATCCTCATAATATTTCGTATTCGTTTGTTTTTAATGGTATGCTTTCCATTTTCGTCTGATTTTTTTCAGACAGTTGCTCAACAAGCCACACTCATCATTATGAGTGAAATGACACTATTATTTTCAAGTTTGAACAGCGCATACTCAAGATACCTCTACCGTGGCGATGATGTATGTTGAGAGACTCTTGGGTTGTCTTTACGAGTTGGTTGCTTTGATAAATTTAACTTTAATGTAATGAGATGGAGAGATTAAACATTTTTAATGAATGTAATTTTCCTACCCGAAAGCACTGAGGCTTATTCTCAAGATATGTAATTCGGATTTTACATTGGGACGTTACATTCAAAGTAGTAATGGTTCTTTCAAAATCGATCTAACAAGAAAAAAATAACGGTTTTTCTCTTAACGAGTTCTTTTTTTTTCTCTAAAATTAATCATAACATGCTATCGAGAAGAACGAACCAAATCAAATTACTCATTTTGTAGATTACCGAACCGTTTTTTTCACATGTTACCACAAAAGAGTTTGTTCGTCTGTCGTGCGCGTAAACTCGTGGATTAAATAGCGTACTACTTGAAACAATATCGCTGTATCGAATCACTGCCTCGAAACGTTCATGAATTTTCGAAATTCTTTGCTGTCGTAAAATGTTTTGTGCCATAGCGTACCTTTGAAAGTGTTCCGAGAGAACTGAAGTCGAGTACAGAATGGAAATTTCGCTGCCAGAACAATGGCGACTAGTCAAATCAGCTCCGTCCGTACAGCAAAAAATCGAAGCACGTGGAATTAGTGGCTCCGCTCTCGAAATTCTCTCTTCTAATTCCATTACAAAATTCGATTATCCGAGCTTGGAGCAGCCTATTCGCCCCGGGACAAAGAGTCAGGAGCCGGGGGGTTAATAAGTCCGTGGCGAATCCGGCGCTCATCTAAAATTCATATTCGTAGTTGG
Organism: Aphelinus atriplicis; assembly: GCA_020882685.1. NCBI lineage: Eukaryota > Metazoa > Arthropoda > Insecta > Hymenoptera > Aphelinidae > Aphelinus > Aphelinus atriplicis. The sequence goes on along the minus strand of CM037076.1, from coordinate 36,721,204 downwards.
CCGTTCTCTCCCTGTCGCTCTCTCACACAATGGCCAATCAAGCGTGGGTAATAAATCGCGCGGCCGGTCGAGGAGTATCGATTGCCCAGCCTCCCCAATGGCCCTTTGTTGCGCTCAATCGTTCACCCTTTCTTTCCCTCTCGAGTATCTGATTTCTGCCGTCTTTTCATCCAGCGCTCGCTGCGCGGCGGATACTTGTTATACTGCCCAAACCGGCGGCCCTGTTCTACATACACACACACACACACACACACACACACACACACACACCACCTACGTCTCCCACTGAAAAGTCAGTACTGCCATCCTACCGTTTTCCATACTCCACACGCCACTTCGCATTGACTTTTAATAATATGCACCCCTGTGTCAATCATCATTTGCAATTGCAGTAAAATTGACGTGTTTTCCTTTTTCGAATCCGCGAATAACGCGACTAGCTGACGTTTCGCAGTGCCGCAGGTTTCTTTCGACGGCTTCCAACGCCACTTGGACCGACACTTTTTGACGAGGCTCGTTAAGCGAGTTTTCGGCAGGTGAAAGGCGCGCCGCGGCACTGGATGAAAAGTGAAACTGTGAAGTGAACAAGCCCCGCCGACATCCGAAGGATCGGAGCGCAATACGAAACGAGATCAGCCGTACAGCCGTGTGCCGTGGCATTTCTCCCCCCGAGAACCACTCGAGATATTTGACGCGGGCTCGAGCGCACTCGTGGCCGCCGAATGCCTCGAACCGTCCCTTTTTTTGTCTTCTTTCCTCGGCGGAGGGGAAAATTTTTCGGGCCGTCGCGCGCGAGCCGTTTCGCGGGTATACCTCTGTCCTCGCCAAACACCGCACTAACTTTCAAAGTTAATTGCGCGACCCGGGGCCGCTTGAAATTTTCCCGCTCCTAACGACGTCTTTTTTACAGCCGGCGAGAGACAGATAGATAGATGCGGATAGACAGGGGGGGTGGGAGAGAGAGATGAAAAATAGGTAAGCGCGCGCGACTTTATCTCTAACGAGGGATGTGTGCGGCTTTGCCCACGCGAGAATCCCTCCACGAGCCGGACGCGCGAGATCCGCGCCACAAATCCCAAGCCGTCCTTCTCCCGAGCGATCAAATATTTCGATGGAGAGACGCGAGCAGTGGGAAAAACACCTCGCCCGATCGCCGTTGTTTCCAGTCTGTCTATAGCGCGACCAGAGTAGCCGGCCAAGCTGTTGCCCCGGTCTATATTCCGGCTAGCTGTATTCTGATCGCTAGAGCCCGGTTGCGCGACGAACTTGCTGATTATGCGCGCACCCATTTACTTCGGCAAGTGGAGTTTCGCTTTTTTGTTCTCGCGGCACTCCTAGTGAAAAGTCATCTAGGCGTTGGTTTTTCCACGACTGCAGCGCGACAATCACGTTTTGAGGGTATGCCGGGCTCGACAGATTTTCCGTCGCGAGGCCTGGAAAACGAGCCGGAAAACTGCAGTATCTGCGTGTCCGTAAAGCAGCGTTCGACTGGCGCTTCAAGTCGTGTGCTCGAGCCAATTATTTCGCCGCGAAGTCGCGACACAATAATATTGCCGCAGACGCGGCTCGAGCGAGTTTTCAATGTTCATAAATTACAAGGGAAATACGCGCGTGGCTCGCATGAACAATTCATCGTTGGTGCGGGTGGGGGCCGCGAAGGGCCGGCCCATTTTTCGTCGGATCGAATCGGCGACGCGGCGGTGGTGGCCCGAGGACATGTCCCAATACAAATATCAAGCGGCGACATCTGAAGCGCCGATAAAAAAGCAATTGTTCGCTCTGTCCCGGCCCCGGTTTGCGTAAAACTCTGGAGCGCGGCAAAGAAGTATCCCCCGCGCGGACAAAGCGAGCGAATCGTTTTTTGTCGCGTCTGCATTTCGCGCGCGCGCGCGCGGCAGCTCTATCCGGCCGAGGGAAAGGCCGCGAGCGAGCGCTCGACGGCATGAAAATTGAAAAGCCGCGCCCGCCCCTCGAGCATTATAGATTCTCTCTCTCTCTGTGCCTCTGCCTCCTTGTTCTGTCGCGCGCGACGCCCGGCCGAAAACTAGTGTCGCGCAACTTTCGATCGTCCCTCTTGATTCTCAACGAGCCGCCCCCGCTTCCCTTTCAATTTGATGGATTTTCACCGGCGCAAGTTCTGAATCAATCGAACTTATCCGCGTGTTCAGGCAAATCAGTTCATCTCCCCGGCATCGACCATCTCACGATTCGCCCCCCGAGAAAATACAACTGACTCGCACACAGCTCGAGTGTACTCGAGCTCGTTCTAGCGTTGATCCGGCCGGATAATTAATATCTCGATCTCGACTCGGGGCTGCCGCGAGTATTAGCAAATGCCCCTTGTTCGGGCGACCAGCCGCGCATCAACAGTCCCAATTAAATGCTCGCACGGTGGCCTATATATCGAGCGGCGGATCTTCTTTTCGCGCGACTCGTCTGGGCGCGTCACGGCGGCGGCTAGTTCACGTCCGCGCGCTAATACGGTGTACTTCGTTACGTCGAGCTATGCAATTTGGGGCTTGTTACGGGACGCCGATTCCGTCCGAGGAGGCCGTGCGAAACGTTCGCCTCTCGTTACAAATCACGTTTTGATGAATCTCGAGTGAGCTCCTCTCGAGCCGTACGTACACACTATAATATATAGTGTCGCTACTCGTCGATCCGAGAGGTCGAAGGGCCCCTGGAGCGGGACCTCGGCCACTCGACAAACCGAAATTCATACTCTCGATTCGTGTGTACGGCCCGGTTGCGCGTGGCAAAATTAACCGGGGAGCGAGAGGAGGCAAAAGAACGAGCCACACGTCCCGACTGACTGTAGTCGAAGCTCTTCGCTGTGATTACGCGCTCGACGCTCGAGAGAGAGGGAGACTCGTTCACGTGCCGCTGGATCGGGAAAAAGAGACTCGGGGCTTCCCCTACCCTTCCCCTACCCCCCGTTACGCCCTCAACTCTTTCCCGACTTTTCATATTTATGCCGCGGAGAAAACGGCCTCCCCCGTACACGGGAATTATTCAAGTTTTATCTCGCGATAAATCCGGGGGCCGACGTTTTTTTCTTCTTCTACCTAGCGTTGGCATTTCCCCCACCCCGCCAGCGCCGTTTATCCCATTTGTTTCGCCGTGAAAGAGGAGAGAAAGAGAGAGACGGCCGTTATTCACGTTATTATGCACGTACACGTGTCCGTGGGAGCAGTGCTCTCGTTGCGTCCAAAGAACGCGCGAATCGATTCGAGTTCTTGCACGCCCGGTGCGTTCCCAGAAGAATCTCTGTCGGTTAATCGCTGTTTACCCGTGAGTAAACACTTTTCTCGAGAATCCAACGGATATAGCCCGTCATGGTGAAGAATGAATAGGCGAGCTGGGGGGGGGGGGAAATGAACTTTAATTTATTTTTCGTCCCAGCGGGAGCAAAGTGCCAACTTTCCGTCGTGGCGTTTGCGAAGAATGGCACTTTTCTTCCGCTGGGTACGAAAAATAGTACACTCGCCTCGCTCGTGTAAGCTACGTTCTCCGTGTCTAAATCGCCTGACCTCGTTCAGGTACGCATATTATATTATTCTACTGTATTATATAGTGGAAAAACGCGCGACGACTTTATTCTCTTGGCGAATTCTACACTGAAAAAAATTCAATAACTCGCTTAAGACTGATACAGTCATCATTACAAATAAGTCCGATAGATATATGTGAAAGGGCCATACCTTTTACAAACATTCAAGCAATACCGATTTGAAAAATTACACGCCGATGGAAATTAAGTTCCATGGTTTATTCTTCGATTGAGAGGAGTTGCTCGAGTAACTTTGCGTGACGAGCTTTGCTAAAGTTGCCGAATTTGTAGATTTATAATGACGACAAGCAGAAAATATAAAGTGGTTTGCTAAATTCTAGTGGGACATCCAGTGTACAGTAGATATCTATTGTATATTAGCGAATCTGAATAAGAATATATAGTTAAAGACACATGATATAATTTTACTGAGAAAAAAAAGGTGAATTTTCATGATACATCTACTATATTTTTCTTTTCTTCTGTACGGTCCAGTAGGATTGCCCAAGGCGTTTACCACACCTTACGAATGAAGTAATCGCCCGTGATTACCCAATCCGTCAGTCACAAAGCGATGGTGTTGTCGGTCGTTTGGAATTCAAGCGCTGCAGCCGCACGTCGATGCCTCGCAGTAGTACGAGTCAGAGTCACGCGAGCCTATATATCGCGACACACACACACACGGCCACGTACGAGTGACCGAGCGAAATCTCGCCCCCCCCCACCCCACTTTCGGAACTAATCAATCGAATAGTAGGAATCTCAAGCCGGCAAAGCCTTTCGGGCCGAGTCGCGGCCGAGGATCGTTGAGAGGCAGCTCGCGTGTGTTCTCGGGGAAGAAAGCTCGCGTGGAAAAACAAAGCTCGAGGCTGTGCGCGAGGAGTGGAACAAGAGAGGCTGGTCGCGCGGCCAGGACAATCGCGGCTCGAGCTACGTCCGATTGATTTGGCCGAGACAAAAAGGAAGAAAGGAAAGGAACGCAAGAAAAAACACAAAAAAAGAGAGGAAAATCGAACTCGAAGCAAAAGCCAGCCGACCCTGGGCTTCGCACCGGCTCCACACACACACACACGCGCGCGCGCGCGAGCGACCTTTGGCTGATTGTTCCAAAGCGCGCGTGTGAACGGCTTTTTTGTCGGCTCGAGAGGGCTTTGCATTGAGGCGCGATCGCGTCCCTCGAATTTTTCGCCGTCCAACGTCCGAGCGAGAGAGAAAGAGAGAGCGAGAGAGAAAGAGAGAGCGAAAGAGAGAGCGACTGCACACAATAGCCGAGGCTCGAATCGAAACAGCGCCACAGGCTCGTCGCGGCGAGCGTCAACAAAGGGCCGCTCGATTGCGCGGAGGCCCTGATATATACCAGCTCGAGGAGGCGAGTCCGCGCGAAAACGAATGTGCTGGCCGTTTGCGACTCGAGTGAAATTCGATCCGAGCGCGTGTATATATGCGCACTCACACACACACACTGGAGTAGAGGAGGACGAGGAGGCGGAAGGGGGAGGAGGAGAGGCGCACGGGGAGGAGGGGGAAACTTAGTTAAAGATCGGAGGGTGGGCGAATGGGGGGTGGGGAGGGGTGAGGAGGAAGCGGCGCCCGGAGCTACGAAATAATCGACCTGAAAACTTTGCGGGCATGATCGAAAAGTGAGAGAGGGAGAGCGAGCGAGCGCGCGAGTATTCCATTGACCTGATTTCGCGATCGCAGCCCATCACGCGCCAGCCGCGGCGGCAGCGGCGGCGCATCACAAGGGCAAGCAGCCCCCGAGATTCCGCGCTCCAACGCCTATACATATGTGTGCATACACATACGTATAACATATACATATATGCTGGCTCGAGCTCGCTAATGCCGCCCATCCAACTGTACTCAGCTGCCCAACGGCCAGAGCTGCAGTTCTTTGCGGTTACGCACTGCTTCGGAAGAAAACTTTGCCCGAAACAAATGCGATTTTCTGTGCCTCGATCGGGCCAATCACCGGTGGGCAGAAAAATGCACGAGCAATTCCGTTCCAGTGGGACAACTTGGGCCTTTTGCTCGCGGTTACCAATGGGACTTGTAACAGGCCACCGGCTCTTCGATCTTGCTTCTCGGCCAGCCTGCTCGTATATTCCCGATAATTATTATTGGCTTCGTCAATTGACATCAATATGTTCGTGTTCTGCACTGTATATCTCTCCTCTACTTACTATTACCATTACCTCTACCTGTTATTATCGTTTTTACTTTCACTTATTATTACACTCTGTACCACCACTAAGATCAAACGGGTCGGGTTCTACCCCAAGGTCCGAAATGAATGATTGTATCTGTCTATCGTTGGGTACATGTGGACGCGCGCGCGGCCCGGTGTACTTTTAAGAGCTCGCGGAGGCCTTGAAAAAGGAAAAACGGCCCTCTGTCTCGAGCTCGGCTGCGCGCAATAAAGCCATACAGGAGAAAGAGACCGCGCGGTGACTCGAGCGATCGAATCGTTCGTTAGGTTGAATAGAGTCTCGCCACAATGGCAATCCCATTTCCTCCGCGAGCTGGTCCCCCCTTCCTCTCGTTCTGTACACACACATATAGCTGGAGATTTCGCTGGATAGGCTGCAGCGCGACTCGCGTCTTGTTCTTCAATTATAAACGCGAGCGCAAGAGCGTCGAGTTTCGTTTGACCCTCTCGGCCGGACTAGGCTAGTCGGACGAGTGCCCGTTGATTGCGGAATTCACAAATATACTGCACCTACCGACTCGAACACTCGCCTTCCCTCCGAGCACGTGTTCTCCACGGCTGCAATTATTCCGCGCGCCCTGCACCTACACGCGTGTCCGTGTGTGTGGGGCTACGCGAAACGGGCGTCGGGCTCGTTGCAGCAGCCTGTGTGTACGCGGAGGAAAGAGTGAGACCCTGTAGGTTTGTGGCCACCGCGAGCCACAACAATCGGGCATGATTCAAAAGCCGCCGCGATCTCTGCGACCTACTCCCGTCTAATTTAACCAATAGCTATACACGAGAGTGCGCGCTTACGTGCGCTCCCACACCGAATCACTCCAAGGAGCAGATCTTCGAGCCGAGCTCGAGCCCGCCCGCGCAAGAATTGTAGCGCATTGTTCGCGCGCCTATACCCCGAGTATGTCAGAGCTTTTGTTGCGCGCGCAGCTCGCTCTCCATGTGTATACACGTCGCACACGAGTGCCTGATTAAAAACTCACGCTGCCGCTCCCCCCCCCCCCCCAGTCTGTTGGCCCTCGGTCACAACACATATTTCCAAAACGACTGACCCGGGTTTGGGGGGGTTGCTAACGGGGTCAGCGGGCGGTCAGCGCGGCCGGCTATTCAATTACGCGCCAGTTTCCAAATGCAGCCCGAGCCAGAGCCAGATGCTCCACGGAATTTTGGGTTGATGCGCTTTGCAAATATGCTAATTGTCGGAGCCAAGGGTGGCTCGAGGCTTAAGCTCCAGAGAGCCTCGCGTACGTCCGATCGGACGGATCCATCATGACATACGTATATATGTATAGCGCGGACACCGAGCTGTCACTTAGTCGTCGCGACCGTTCGAATCGAAAATGGTTGCGTCGAACGGTAGCCGATTCACGATTTCACTCGGGATCATTGACTGGTAATGTTCAATCGGGTAGCCGAGGGAATAGTGAGATTTTCATTGAAAACAATTATTTTGATGTGCGCGAGCTGCGCAATATTAAATGGTGATTCAGCAGAGTGAAGTTTCGTTGAAGCTCGTTGGAATATTGCGAGAATCTCAACCGCAATATATGGCTCTCGCACGAAGAAAAGTACATCACAGTTTGTTACGCCCGAGAAACTCAGATATGTGCTTTTCTTCGCGGTAGATTTGAAAACGTGCTCTTCTCGACAAGCGACGTCGGTGTCGTCTCGAGGAGGGAAAAAATGTTAAAATTTCCACTCTGGATTATATTGATGAAATAATATGTACTTCTACTCATAAATCTTGGTCCGGCTCACTGTTTCAAATTTAGAGATTGATTTTGAAAAGGTAAGGAATAGCTGTACGACGCATACGATATGTACATACAGGTTGGAGCAATGCCGACCAATGGCAACGCTCCAAAATTAGCGCGCGCGTATTTGGGTAATTCGAGCGAATGATCGTATTACTCGCGACTCGAGTAAGAACAATGCGTCGATTTGACGTATCCGCAATTGGTATAGAAGAGCAGTAGGCGCGGGCGAACGAGCTGCCGTAGGAATGTCGCCGCGCTCCGCGATTATTTTGACACGTGCCACGCATGTGTATTGACTCGAGCGGATGGGAATTAGTCGCGGCAGGACCGACGCGCACCGGCCCCGCCGCAATCGGTGCCCCGTGCCGAATTAACCAGATTCCCCAACGGCAGCTTTGATGCAACATTGCATCCGGTGAGCCGACTACGCCCGATAAGGCACGCGAGCCCCCTTTCTCCCACTCGTTCCTACGTACTCTCGGCCCGCGACTCAGTGAATACCCGGCATTTTTCATCTTTCCCCCCCCCCTTCACTGATTAATCTCCCCTGATGGCAAAAATGGTGAAAAATCCTACGTGGCCACGAATCAAAAATTCAACGGAGCGCCCCTGAGAAATGGATGGGCTCTTCTGTCGACCGGATGATGGATAGGTCGTCGGCCGAATATGACTCCACCCAACCGGTCTCTCAGTGTGTGGGTGTGTGTGTGTGTGTGTGTGCTCGCGCCTCCAGTCATTTGATCGCTACGGTGCAGAACCGTGTACACGCGGCTTATAGTGGACCTTCGGATTTACTCTACATCTGCCCGAGGTTCATCCGCGGCTCCCTTGCGAACGCGCGGCCCATTTGCCCTCAGCCTCACTCGAGCTTGCTCATACGTCTGATTTGGCTTTGTTGCGTCCAAGTATATTCGAATGTACGTGCTTGTACGTGTCTACAGTGTGGAAACCGACGTTTCCTCCGCCGCGCCGCAAAACGCGCGTCTCTGCCGCCGTGTGTTCAACTCTCTTTTTCAATGAAAAGGAAAGAGAAAACCCGCTGCCAACTGCATTAACAATATATCGACGTGTCTTACGAAGAAAGACACATCTCAAACTGTCCGCGAAGAAAGACACATCTCAATTTGTCCGCGAAGAAAGACACAACTCGCAATCTGTCCGCGAAGAAAGACACAACTCGCGTCTGGCCGCAAAAAGGATACATGGCGCACATCCCACAATTTTCCGACGTAAAAAATATATGGAATGAAAGCTTAGAATGAGTAGGTTATACTTGACAAAAAAAACAAGGCTTTTCTACAGTTTAAACTCTTTTTTCGTTAATATTTGCGGGAGAATAATTCCGACATTTGTCTTTCTTCGCGGCTAGATTGCGAGTTGTGTCTTTCTTCGCGGACAGATTCGGATATGTGTCTTTCTTCGCGGACATATTCGGATATATGTGTCTTTCTTCGCGGACAGATTCAGTTATGTGTCTTTCTTCGTAAGACACGTCGATATGGTCTATCAGAGAGGCTTTGCGTCGAAATTTTAATGCCAATAAGAGATGTCTACTGTCAACGGCAGATGAACCTCAAACTATTTGACTTTTATTCCGTACCAATGGTTCATAGGTATATCAACTGTTACTACGGAAAAAATACAGGAATTCGTGTCTTTTGTCGACCTCCAACTGATTTTCTCCTTACCGTAGTAACTGAAACAATTCATTGATTCTCGTCGATCCTCGTGAGCATTTGGCCCCCAACGAGAATTATCACGAATTGGAGAGAACTGACCGAAAAAACACTATAGCAACTATTACTAGAGGAATAAACAGCGGATTTCGCTGGGCTCGGGCTACATCTTTTCAAGATTATTCTGTGTGCAAAATTTCAGGACGATCGGATGATTTGTTATCGAGCGCCAAAATTAGCTTTACATACACTCGTACGTATATATACAGACATTTTTCGGATTCCATGTTTGTTGAGCCGTAGATTAGTGAAATCGGAGCCCGATTGGGGAGTTGGATTTTTGTCCCGTCAAAAAGCTTCCTCTTTGACAAAGCTACGCAGACCGAATGAGCAGAGTACGCTTGGCGCGAATCGAGCGAATTTACGGGAGCTACGTAACGACTCGACGCTTTTCGTCGACTTTTAGGCAACGACGAGAACGAAGCTGGCCGTTCGGAGAGTTGGATTTTCGCCCGGAGCTTACCGCGCGGGTACGGACGCCACGTGAGTTTGATCGATCAGAAGAAAAATGACCCGGGCCGTCGGCGGGTCGAATAACGCGATCTCACGTTGCTTTCGAATGTAATAAAAGGAAAAGGGAAAAGGAAAAGGAACGATATGCAGCAGCTCGAACGCTTCACCACTTGGCCGCTCGAGCGTTTCATCGCTGCAGCTGTTACGTAAGCCTCGCCGCCGCGCTATGTATATATCACCGGTGTAGATATCGAGAGCTGCGGAAAAAGCTCGGACGCGCGGGGCAGAAAAAAGAACGAGGCCGGTTCCATTATTAAATAAACAAAAATCGCGCATTAGCCGGGGCAGATGGGGGGACGGGGGCACGAGGTCGTCTTGGCTTAGGGCCGAGTGCCGGCCTGACGCTGCGGCCGGAATTCCAAATGTCCTCACCCCCCCCCCCCCAACCCCAAACCCACGGCACTGCGCAGCTTTTTACGTATATCGCTCAACTTCTCGCCGCGCGAGTCGGACGTGCCCCCGGATAAATGGACGCGTTTGTATATATGCCGATACTCGCAGCCGAGCCATCCTATATTCGTCTGCATATATGCCCAGTTGAGTCGATGCGGTGTAATTTCTTCTAATCGATTCTTCCTAACGAATGTTTGAATCAATCAATTTATCGTTGAAACTTGTGCTGGGTGCATTATTTTAATGCGCATCCACAAGTAGAAATAGTACGAGACGCGATGCAGTTGATTGATTGATTGATTGAAACATGTATTTATTCAAATCCTGGGGTAGAACCCCATAGGACTCTGTAAGCGTTGGTCAAAAGGTGGACTGGCAAAACGTGGATAAGTAGTAACGCTCCTTAATCAACTCCTTCATCGAACCGTCTATCCTTGCGGATGAGATTATATTGCACGGAGACTGCAATGAGTTGATGCTCCGGGGACGTGACTAAGAGTCGTCAGCCATTGGCAGCGCCCGGCTCACCGGATATATATCAGATATATATCGGGAGGATGAGCTGGTTTGCGAATCGAGTCCGCGGGGAGCGTGGATTTTTTCCCTCGCGCAATCTCACATTTTAAAGAAAGCGTATGGTTCACCAAGCCCGGAGGGCGGCTAATGTGGGACCCCCCCCTCCCTCCCGGCTGATGTTTCATTCGCTCCATCGCCGTCATTTTTCACTAAAAACCACTGTTTTACGAGGCTCCGAAGTTTTACCGACTACTTCTTTTCATTTCACTGTACTGGATGCGAATTCAAAGAAAAAATAATGGTAATCATTGTTATTTCGCTCCACACGTGAACCATCCTTCAACCTGTCGTTCGCAAAATTATGAAATTTTCGTTCATCATAGCAAGTTTGGGAAAAATCGTTAAGCACGTTGGCTACACATTCACCCGATAGAAATAGATTCATGTCTTTTGAATTTTGGTTTGGTATTATCTTGAGGAATGCAAGAAGGAAATCCGAGTGATACTTTAGTTTCGCGCCTAGACGGAAACCGCGGATGAATACGATATTCCTGTGACACGTTTCGAGGAGCGTACCGTCGGTCTCCCCCGTTGATTGTTGCCATACAACATATCGGTTCTCTTAGCCCACGGCCTTCGTCTCCGGGAGATGGGGGGAAGGGGGGGGGGGGGGGAGGGGCGGGGGAAAAAGCACACAAGTGCCTCGTTAAGGGTCAACGGCACGCATCCGATGCGAGTTGCCGCGAGAATTTATGGGCGCCGCTCGCGAGTGCCAAGCGCCATTTGTCCAATATGCGTTGGGGGGTTGTTGGCAGCCGCGCGCGGTGCGTTTGCGATATCGCGCTATTACGCCCCCGGCTGGCAGAGCTGCTCTCGGGGGTACGTTGCACTCGACAAAACGTCTTGCGCGCGAATCACGATCCCGTGAGGTGACGCGCACCGACAAACGTTCCCGCACGCGGCTATTGCCACTGCGCTGCGAGCAAACTTTTGTTTCAATCTTCACTATAAGAATGAGAATCTCTCGTACGAGTGACAAACCTTACTTTTGGAGAAACCTATCAATTTATTTTATCCGATTTTTTCCCGATTCTCTCCCATTCACAGCGTTACCGCACGTACAACATTGATTCTCGTACAATATGCTCTCTCTCTCTCTCTGTCTCCGCGATTCAGGAAAATAAAATGCCAGTGTTTGCTAAAAAAATATCCACAGCAAAAATAAAATCAATCGCGGTTGGCTTTAAATTTTCAAAGTTGGCTGTTGCGCACATTGCACACACCGATACCCGCCGGCATATCAGCTTAGCAATTTTTTGCCCCGCGACGTGGACACGACGTTGATAGCCCGCGCGAGCTCAGCCGTATATATATATATATATATATATATATATACTGCACGTCAACTTTATGACCGGCGGCCGGGTGTACATTGGCCGGGCGTCGCGGCGATAAGAGTCAGATGCGATGCACGCACGACACGCTGCACTTGATTTCGCCCCCGTCCCCACTCCGTCCCCACTCCGTCTCCACTCCCCGGCACTCGATCCGGTGATACGTTCCGCACGCGACACCTTCCCGTTGGCTTCGCGCGAATAACTGTCGGTCCGCGTCGTCCGACCCGTAAATCAATCGGAATTACAGGTATAATTAAACCGCAACATCCGGATGGAACTGCCCGCACGCCCGAATCGGCTGATCGATTATTTTTGGCGCTTCGCGCGGCCGTTCACAGTTTGTTGACGACGAACTTGGTACGGTCCACGTGAACAAGATTCACAAGATTCATAAGATCATTATTTTAGACATTTTTTGGGGAGGGGGAAGTCGCATACTATATAGGTAACATGCAATTGAACAATTAAACAATCGAACAATTGAATTACTCATTAATTGAATCATCAATGTCGAAGGTTTATTCTATTGTTGGTTGTCATGAGAAGCCACGAATACTAAAGCTTTAAAAATGAACAATATCACCCGAGTAGAATCATGGTTTGATACCGATGATCCAATCAACCAAAATTACTGAAGCGATGTAAGCTGTCTATATTACCCCTTTGGTATGACCCCTTCGAGGAGGTGCTCTTCAGTCCAGACAATGTCCGACAATTTCCAAGTAAATGGTGTTCTAAGGCTGCGCTCCTGGAATCTCTTCGTCAAATCAGCAGCAAACTACCTGAGTATTGCGAGGATCGAGCAGCACCTACTCAAAATTGTAGATAATTCCTCAAAGATTATTCCGAAAAACCTTGTCAACATTTTACTGTTCCATTTTCTGGACTTTTTTTAATGTTGTTGATTTCCACGTGTTTCGCAACATTTATTCACGAGCTGATGACACTGGAGCGGTGTACCCTCGTCAAAATTGGACAGCCGCTTGCTCGTTCGCGCGTGTATGCCACCGTGTGTGTGTGTGTGTTTGCGTATTTAACGCCGATTCAACGGCGAGGATGAACGATGGGAGGCGGGCGGTGGGGAGTGTTAGTTTATTCACGCGCCTCCTCGGGCAGTCGGCCCACACACATCTTTTGTATGAATTCAAATGAGACGATTCGTGATCGGAATTCGAGTGGGTGGGAAAAGAGCTTGGATTGATAGCGGGTGAATTTTGAAATTATACGCTATATATCATCTTCAATTATCACCTACCGAGATTGTTTGGATGGAGTGGAGCTCGGGAAAAAGACGGATAACGGGTGTATGAGTGAATTCGAAAGTGGAAGCGAGCGCGACTATGGTTGTGAGAGGATGTGTAACGCGCAAAATCGATTGGGGGTTGGCTAAAACAGCTGCGCGTGATTGAATTCCTCCCGGGAGCTGCTCGCTTCGAGCCTTAATCGAGCCCCCCTAACCTCAAAATCAAAATCAGCGGGTGAATCCATGGGATCGGGATGAATGTGCAGAAAGAAGCACTTACCGCGGCCCAAATTAATTATATCCTCCCCGACCCTCCCTCGAGTCTGAGAAATGTCATGCCGAGCAGCTGGGGAAGGAAGAAAAAAAGCAGCCGCGCGTGCAGCTGTTCGTGGGCAAATTGGCCGTGGCGCGCGACTGCGGGGGTCATTCGGTTGGTTTTACGGGCCGAGTCCCTCAAGACAGCGACTTGTCCTTTACCCGGTGTTTCGCCCGCGGGCTGCAGCTCTTCGCTCGGGAATTTACGGCGTCCGCGGCCGACGGAGATTTATCGTCGTCAGATACGCTCTCGAGCTTGGTATAAGGGGTGGCAGGGGCAGGGGCAGGGGCAGGGGCAGGGGCAGGGGGGCGGCGGCGCAGGAGCAGCGGATGACAAGAGATGCGTGATTTATGGGGGCTCGAGCGGGGCCCTGCAGTGCGTGCGGGAGGAAGCGACGCCGTCGTCGCCCGGCTTTTTCCCCCGGCGGCGAGGCTCGTGACGGATGGAGAAGCAGCCGCGGTGCATCCCAAACTTTTCCCGACTCGGCTTTTACTCGCGGCGAAACTGCGCGCGAGAGCCAGATACCGCCGCCAACGAGACATATTCGTGAAAGTCGAATCGCCCCGGGGAAGAATGAACTAACCGGGCAATACCGGCCGAGTAGGCTGCCGCGGCTCACAGGTTTGGCTGTCATGCAGATTGTTCAAATGATGAAATCGAATTATGTTAGATGATTATCTCGATTGCAGCCTAGTACTGGTAACAAGCTCTGAGTCGGAGCTCAAGCACCACAGTTATCGGGAATAATTTATTTTTCTTAAAACCTCATAATCAGTCCACGTTGATTCGAAGATAGATGTCATTGGCCGGGACAAATACATTCATTCAACTACATTTGGCAATATTCCACATCACGGACGAACAATGAACCACGTCACTTGACAAATTAAAAAACATGTTCGTCAACATCGTCCCTTTTCTAACTCTTTTCTATCCCCCATCATTGTGGGATTATAACGAGGAGATGGAAAATTTGACACGAAAGGCATTGCCTCGTTATAATCCTGCAATGACGCCCCAACGAGACAATGTCGCCGTGTTTGCCGTGTACTTTCTTAGCAGCTGACGCGGAAACACAGTCTTATGTAGCTCGAGCGCGGAATCCATACTACACGCGGCGGCTTTGAGAAGCGGCTTTCGAGTGATTTTGGTTTCTCGGCCAATGTGTGTGTGTGTTCTCGATTCTTTGTGCGAGGAAGAGAGTCTGGCTGTACAAGTGCGCGGATAGGGTATACCTATCGGGCGACGGAATACGCGGTCCAATTTGGCCGCGGCTTTTGTAAATCTCGCGCGCGCGGGCGCGCGTCTCCGAATCGGGACAAAAGCTGCCAGTCGTGCCGCGCGCACAATGGCTAATTGGATGGCGGGCCGCGAGACGGCGTAATATAACGCGAAAACAAAGTGAGCTGATTTACGGAGGTGCAGCCGCCGCAAAAGTTGCGCGCGCGGGCGAGCAAATTCGGCCGAGTGTGTGTCATTAGAAAGTTTCCCTGGGGTATTTCGTTTGTATCCTTCTTCATACGCCCGTCGCCCGACGATCCCCCGGCGTCTTTGTCGCGGACAAACTTGCGGCGACTCGCGCGATAGCGGATTCACTGTGTGTGTGAGTGTGTGGTATATCGGGCCCCCGAAACAATGCGTGCCGGCTCAAAATTCATTGCCCAACTTTTCCCCAGCTATCGAATTATTCGGTAGGGATGCGTCAAAATTGCAGCGCTAAATCCACCAGGCGAGACATTGTTTTTCAAATATTTCCCCCCATCCATTACTCGGCCGTACGTGTGTATATGAGAAAAGGCCACGAAATTTCATCAGCTAGACGGGACTCGTCGCTCGAGCGGGGCCTGTAAAACCACCTCCGACTTGCTACGAATAATGATCAATCCAAAACGAAAATAAATTTTCTCAAAATAACCCGGCTCGAACCTGCGGCAGTTCCATTGGGGAGTGGAGATACGAGGATGGGCAGAAAATTTCTGAAGCTCAAATCAAAATAATCCACTAGGATCCACGCATATATCTGAATGACGAAGCGAACCCTCGGCGTAGCTCGTCACGGTAGGAGCCGACAGGTCGTTGATCAAGTGGCCGCCTCCGAGACCCGATTCGCCGACGCGTCCTCGCAAACTCGCATATGTTCCGCGCCACTTCCATGCCGTCGAGGACCAGCTTTCAATGGATTAATAAGGCCCGGCCCCCTGCCCCCGCGAGAATCGATCGGTCCATGGCAAGATTCCACGACACCGACCAATTTCCCACAGATCTCACGCAATTTTCGGCTACGCCACTCGATTCGTCCCCCGATAAACTCCCCAGCAGGAATACCATAGTTCAAATTTTGTGTCTCCTAAATCCGACCAGCCGCAGCTACCTCGTAATAATCTTAAATTTTATTTACACAATGGGCTTCGGTGACAATGCGATACGAGCAACATTTTCTCACTGAAAATATAGGTATTCTCATGAGACGTGCTTTTAAAATCCTGCGATTTCAAAGCCCGAGGTCGCCGCAGAGATAAACTAAGCATATCCGAGCTTTCGTCTGTTGTATGCCCCAAAAATGTTGAAAAAAAAAAAGAAACGCTGCTGCAATTGGTGAAAAGAGGAATTAATTATTCGAACAAAAAGATCGCTTAGCTGAAATCCCGATGAAAATTCTGGCGGGATATACCTGGGGAACATGGAAAAAAATGAAACTTGAAGTAAAATTGAATTGTTTCTGAAGCAAGATGTTTTCGTTCTTTCAATGTAACAACGCATCGTCGGGCAAAATAGGTCATCATGCTGTAATATATACGAATGTAAACATTAACATAGGGAGCAGCCGGGCGTGAAGGACAAGGCGAAAACGCGCTGGTTGGCAAAAGGAAAAGTGGAGCTGCGCTCAGTGATGAGTGTGAAGTGAGCGATGAGGTGTTTTTCTCCCTCGTCCCCCGTCGCGTTGCGGACGCGCTGAAACTCACTCGGGCAAAGTCACAACGGCCAAAAACAAATACCCGACTCAGTATCAGTCGCGAATCAAACAAGCCCGGCTCGCTCCACCTGCCGCTCTGCCGCGTCTCGATCGCTCGAGTCTCCACTTGGCCCACAGGATCCGCGAACGAAAAGCCGCGAAAGCAAAACACCTCGTGCGAGCGCGTATATATACATATGCCCAGGCCAGCTACACACCTACACACGGCAGCCGCGCGCGCGCGCGCACCAGCTGGTAACACAGTGCAGCGAGGAGGGGAGGAGGGCGAAGGAAGCAAAGCAGGTGAAAGAAAAAAACAAAAGAGCCGCGCGGCAGCGCACTCGACGGATTTGTATAGGGACACTCGAAGGGCCAGCCGCGGGAACAAGTGTCCCTGGGCCGCGAGTTATGAATGCGAGAGGCCAACCGCGATTTCGGACTCGTTTTGTCCCTTTTTAACAGCGCTCTGCGCCCCATGTGTGCGTGTGCCCTCGAGTGCCATACACGCGGGCTCGTGTCAAATTTCCACTGTCGCCGCGCCATGTATAACCCTCTCCCGCCAAAGCCTAGTTGGCTCTCGATCGTCACTTTCAACGTTCAATTTTGAACTGCACGCAGTTCTCCTGCCTCGGAGTGCGCGGCAAATCTTCGCGTCGCATAGTCTTTATAATGAAAAGAAAACTGTATCAAGCGAGAATTTATCGAGCTCGGAAAGCCTGGACTTTTTTCCCGCGCAATCTAATTTCTCAATTATACGGAATGGTTCGCTAAGCCCAATAAAGCAATAATGATCGTTGCCGACGTGCAAACTTATCACACGTGGGGCATAGAAAATAGGGGAAGTCGAGTGAACAAAGAAAAGAGGGTATGGTTTTCGAGACTCGGGCTACACATGTACATACGTGGGCAGCATAATCTGTGGGTTGGCATGCGCCAAGCGTAGCCCCTCATCGGACTCTTTACTCATTATAATCACGAGCCATCCAGTGCAGAAGGGTAGAATAAAACTGGCCCGGGCGCGCGGCAACAACCATTAAACCCGCAACAAGTTCTCCAGATAATGTCCGTTGCCCCGAGCTAATTCAGCAACTCGCGACCGCCCGTACGCCTACCCGCTCCGCTACCCTCAAAACTCCCAGCGCAACTGTCGCGCCCCCTGTACCCGTGTGCGGCCGCACATGTATAAAGTGCGTGTAACTGAGGGTAGCTACTCGCCTCCACCCTCCCTCCCCCGCAAACAAAGCCAAGTCTCTCGTTTTTCTCTCGTCGTGGCGGGGACGCGCGCGCGCGAACAAGACGCTCTCTTATGTGGCGCACACGTAACTCGGCTCGGATTGCGCGCGTTGAAATGCGACACGAGCCGCTGGCCACCGCTTCTCCCAAAGCCTTCTTTTCCCCCCTTTTTTCTTCCCTCTTTTTTCTTCACTACGCACTTGAGTTGATACTCCCCCCGGAGAAATATTAACATTGTCGGCTACTGCGTCTAGTTTACTTTTAGGGTATAGCTCTTCGCTTTAGTCCATACGAGCCAACTTCTCCACAGTTTTATTCTCTACAAATTTTCATTTTCTTCTTTTGCCAATTGCCAACAGTTCAAATCGCTCTGTTTCAAACTGTCTCCGTCACTCGGAAAGTATTAATCTATGAAAGCTTTCTTATGAAATGACACCTTAGCCTGGTACCGATTTCAATAGTAACGATAAATATACGGTCGAGTGGATTTTTTTCGTACGATAAACCCACAATGGCTCGATCTCGATGGAGGATTGCTTCAGCTAAATCGATTCTCCTGATCTCTCCCAAGCTACGTAACCTCCCGATCCTGCAAATTGATCCCGCTAGAAAGTCACTTGAATAATTCGCCGACATTAAATTGTTAAGTGTCAATTTAGTTTCACGATCATGGGCTAATATACCCTAAAGTCTCTGTAATGCGTTTCCACCGAATCGAATTCGATTCGATGGATCCATCTGCTTACGTCAAACGCCAATCTGAATCCGATTATTTAAATGCCATTTCCATATGTAAGTTTTTAACTGATGCTCTCGCGTTTGACTGGCTTACTTGCATTCAACCATAATAATATCGAATATTGAATTTTATAAAATGTACACTTGCGAAGATGCGTCTCCTTCTGGTTACTTTGAAAGTATAGTACCTAGCCGCTATATGTATTTTCCTCCTGACGATTTTCCTGACGCAGTTTGCCTGGCGCGGCCGAAAACCGCGGCCACTCCCCTGTTCCATCAAATCATCGTACAGCGAGTATCCGAAGCGCCAAACATTTCGATATATCTTTCATCAACTGCAGAATATCGCTCCAAGTACTCCCACGGGCTTAGCTACATACGTGTGTACAGCTGAGTCGACGAAATGGCTCGATAAACAGCTGCGTGTGTTGCTGTTGGACAAGGATCGCCGCGCGCATTTGACCGCGAAAAGCATACATGTATAGGTGCGCGCGCGCGCGCGACAAGGCGTCGATTATTATCGGGCTGCGCGTGGGCGTCGGCAAGTTTTCGCCACCGCGCGCCGGCCCAACTCGATTACGGCCGCCTCTGCGGGCCGCGCGCGCGCCAGCCCCAATCAGATCCGACCGCCTATACCGGGAAAACCGCGCTTTTTCCCCCGCACCCCACTCGTACATTTATACTGAGCGCGCTTTCATGGATTTGCAATTGTATTTGCGGATCGCACTCTTCACGGGGGATCGAGCTTTTGATTTATTCCTGCCGCGGGCTGTATCAACAGAGTGGGTGCGAATTTCCGCTCTTTTTCCTTTTCCACAGCTCTCGACACCTGCCGCTGTTTTTGAGAATCGAACGCGCGTGAAACAGCTGTTCTCTATAACAGCGTGTGTCTGTAAATACACACCTCGCGCGCCATACATTCCCCCAGCATGTGTACTTCAAAGAATCGTATCGGAAATTCGCGTGGGTTTTTCCGGCGAAAAAAAAACGAGGAGCTTCTCTTTTCCTAAAGTTCATGGTATATCCGGCCCTTTTTTCTCGTCTGCGTAATCTCATTGTGCTTCAATATGGAGCAAGTTTATCCGAATAGTAGCTTGTTGGTTGATGTTGGCACGGATAAAGACTTCCTATTGCTCCGTAAGCCCGTAGTACTCCACAAAAACTTCATGTGACTCCTTCTTGAAGTACTCGAGAAAATGTGTTCGATCAAAATTATGCGAACCCCCACTAGACTGAGCACCAGCAATATGTTTTTGTTAATGAGAGTATATATATGTTATTCTCTGGATCCGTGCAAATTAATATTTTCTTTCGTACCGATGTTTATCGCAAAATTTTTTTTCAACCGTTGAATAAGCAGAAACGCAGAGACGCTTTCACTCAATCTCGAGCTTGCGAATCGAAGGCTGATACGGGCGCGTGCAAATTAATGCGCGTATATATATATATATATATAATACGGAAGTGGCGCGCGGCTCTCCCAAGGCGCCACGAGTAATCGGCGCAAACTCGATTGTCGCTGTATACCCTGAGCCCGAGTCATCGAGTAATTGCAAAATCCGATTGAATTACACTCCAAGCCAGGCGCGCCGTTACGCAACCAGCTACTGTGTCTTGTGATTTGCCAATCGGGTATGGCGCATTGATTTTATAACACCTGCCAGCACTGGGCTGGGCTTTTTTCGGGATTTACAAACGACTTCACATTAGGTTTCCCGTTCGGGAAATCTCGGTTAAATACCTGAACGCCCGATAATTCAAATAGCTATTTTTCATCACGCAGTGAACAAACGATTTCGAAGAGTTCCACAGCTGATTCGAGTTTATTCAATATTTTGATGGCTGAACCCGTCATTCAATATTCAGGGCACGTAACAATTCATTGTTTTTTCACGTGTATACATGGATAAAAATTAGTAGTGTCTTGTTAAATGCAATCATTTTTCAGCGTAAAATCTAATATCGCGCTATTTTCAAATTTCCTCTGAATCAACTAGACATTGCCCAAACGAAAATCAACTCTCCGATCTCTCGATAGTTTATTATCTTTATTTCGCAATCAGATTGCGACACAGATAATGCCCCTCCCGCGAAGCGACCCTAATCGCAACGTGAATTACGTATTACGAGTTCCGCTCCGAACGACCTGCTGCTGCTGTGCTGTTCAAATGTTCACTCGTCGCCACTCGTAAAACCGAACATGCGCCAATTGAATCGTTACTCGAGCCACTCGGTATAAATTCATCCGAAAATCGGAGGGCGAGTGAAAATTGGTCGACGCAGAGGTTGAGCGTCGAAAAAGACAACGGCTCGAGCTCGTGCGCAGCGTATACATGTCGATCCGCGCGCGGTGCGCTCCAGCGAGCCAGAGAGAAAAGAGCCGGGGGTGGAGGGCAATCGAGTGATAATCAATAAATGTAGTATCGCTCGAGAAGCGGCTGGCGATCAATATCGCGTGCTCCACCGGCCGGGCCTCTCGCGCGGCCCGAGCCAATCGACAAAAAATAATCCGGAAGAGATTGGTAAATCCGCCCGCGGCCCGATCGGCCAAGTTTTTTCAGGGCCTACGGGCTCTCGGATCGGAGATTAACAGCGCAGCTCGTGGCTAGTGCGCGCACACACACACGTACACCCGAGCTCGTCCGTGATTTAAAAGTTCAAAGTCCGCAATGGCTTTATTACATTTTTTCGAACCCACTGCCCCGCGGATTAAACGAAACGAGCTTTATATGACTGTGTGCGCGCTGTGTGCTGCTTGGGAACGCGTGAGCCCCGTAATCCCCGGCCGCAGCTCACCAACGACAAAAAGTGTACGTACGTGTAGCGCGAAATCGAGACAGCGAATGAGTGCAATGTTTGCATTGACCGGCGCGTCAGTTGTTATTGATACGCACCGGCCAGCCCGGCCCCGGATTGTAATTGAACGCTGCATTGCAGCCGCGCGATATCTCGCGTACGAATTTCGAATTCGCACCGCTGGACACGCGCGTGTGGGCTGGAAAAAAGGAGTTTATCCCACATGTCCATACTGCAAGTGTCCATGCTCTTCAAATCACGTACACTCGATATGCTCACTGTAAATGTACCAGTCACGCGTCGGCCACTGTGTGCTTCAGTCAAGATCGAAATCGATGCAAGAAACACTGTACTAACTGTGGATTTCCTTGAATTTCCCTCTGAATAATACACTAGATCCCATAATATTCATAATAAAAATTACTGTTCCGTTGGAAATCCATTAGACAAATTCGAGTATTTCACCCACTACTCGAGAGCCGCGACTTTACGAAAACTAAAAGGACGGCATCCGAAATGAAATTGACGCAACTGAAATGTCTCGACTTGGCGACACATACCGAGTAGTCACTAACGACTGGCCGATTCGTCCAGTGATATACTCGCCAAAATCATATTGCTATATGCAATCTCCCCACTGCTATGCAACATCGTTGAAACTTTTCGGATTTCGCTATTTTTGTTTTTTGTTTCTTCGCTGCACAGCGTCGAATTAGTTAATCCAACTGAAAGTTATACCGCGGTACGCAACATCGCCTTGGAGAGGAATTTCGAGAGCAGCGAGGGGATGCGAAATCGACTCGGGGCTGATCAGCTTCATTAGCGGAGGCTGTCATGCCGGCTCGAGCAGCAGCAGCATACAATTGGCGCTCGTTAAACGACGGAGCAAAAAAAGCCCGAGCGATCGCCCCTGAGCCGCCTGATCCGTGCCGGCACACTTGTCCCGTTTTCGCCCCGCGAGCTCTGTGCAGCTGCTTATCGCGCCCCTTCCCTTTGTGTGTGTATCTGGCTGGATATCTGTATGCCCCAGCTGGCGGCGGCGGCGGGGGGGCCCTTGACCCCAGCGCCGCGTGCCGCTTTATTTTTCGAAGGATATATCGAGCCGCGCGCGCTGCAGCCCTGACGGCCCCCCCTCCCCCTCCCTCCCTACCTCCCTACCTCCCGACCCGCGATGTTTTCGCCAGCGTTGTTTTCGAGAGGTCGGGCGTGAGCCGCGCCAGCCCGCTGCATCCGGCCGATGTATAGCCGCCCGCCCACCCGCGCGTGTGTAGGCTTTTTTCATTTCGCCAGCTGTTGTTCGCGATTCACCCCCCCCCTTGCCCCGCGTCCCTATCCCCGGTATATACTCCGAGGATTTACTCGTCGATTTTTTCTTTCACCCCCCGGACGGCTTTGCAAAGCACACATACACATATGCTCGCGGATGAGTTTGCGTTTTTGATTATCATCTCAAACGTTCGAATTTCACGTCGTCCCTGTGCGCAGCGCGCGAGAACCGCATCCTCGCCGCCGGATAATTCACTTTGTGAATATTCGCCAAAGTTTGCTTGACTTTTTTCCCCCTCGTCTGCCCCCTCCAGCCCCTCCCCATCGCGACGTACGGTTTGTTTGCATGGAACCGCTTGATGGACGAGAGAACTGTGTACCTCCGTATGTATATGCGAGCGCGCCAGTAGTAAGGTTCGTGCTCGGGCCAGACGCGCCAGTTCCGCTTCTGGTAAAGTCTCGTGGAATCCGAGTTTGGAATATCACCGCGTCTCCCGTGTTATTCGATCGTCTGTCGTCGGGCTCGGGGGCCGTTGGCGATACGAGCCAAATCTGCATCGGCAAAAAGTGCGAGTAGCTGCGCGCGGAAGGAATATGCTCGCGCTGTACGTGTATACGGGGGGCGAAATAAGACCTAATCGACGGGAGAGAGTAAAAATAACATGGAAAACAGGGCCGATCGAATTCAAACCGAATTCTCTCGGGCATCAGGTTCTATATTTATTTTCATTCGCGATTGAGCGGTTGTGCAGAGCTGAGCGAGCTCGCGGATATCGCACGCGATCCTCCCGAAGACGGATGTGCGCGCAGCGGCGGGCATACTTGGGCATTAATTTATTATACACAGTTGCTGGAACACCGCGGCCTCTTGATTTATTCGCCAACGATTGGCTGTTGATTATTTGATAGCCGCTACATGCCGCGATTGATTGCTTAGGTCACTCTCGGTCGCGCCGCGCAGCACATTGAATTCGCGATCGAGTAATATACATTCGGCGAGCCTCGCCTTCACCCCGACCGAGCTTTTCATGCTTCGATTTCTCTGGTCTCGCGTGAGAAACGATTACTTCAATGCAACTATCGCTTTCGTACAACGCACTCGCGACGTTCTAGATATTTTGAGAAGATTTTGAGAAGGCTCGAATGAACCGTAAGAATCTGAAATGAGAATTAAAGGACGTGCGCGAAAACAGTTGGCGAGTGTAGCTGGTTAAAATTCAATCGGGATTCAATGCTGATTTCGTACGTTTACGTCGCAAGTGTCACACACACACACACACACACACAGATCTTTCGAAATTTCAAGTTTTTTTTCAAACCCTCGTCGAGGAAGCAACAACTCCTCGTCCCGGATCGAGAGCAAAATGCCAACTGTGCGTTCCGGCGTGAGTAACCAGAGTAGCAACTTCCCTCCCGTGGGTCACGAACGAAACGAACAAAAGTACGTTTGCACCTGGCTCGCAGCTGCAATATATATATATATATATATATATATATATATATATATATATATATATACGATTCTCCCGAACAGCGGTCGATCGACGTTTGACAAGCGCAACCTTTCTTTCAATCGGCTAATTGATTGTCAGGCTGGGCGAAGCTGCTCAATAAATATACACAGCCCACCGAGCAGCGAACTTTACCGACGAATGTCTGTGCCTCTGCAGCTTCGCAGTCTCTCCCAAGGTTCTACAAAAATGCCTTCGCTCTCACGTGATTACTATTTTCAGAGGTGGGCGGGCGGGCGGGGATTCCGCGGGACTGGCGCGCTTCGTCGCCCCTCCGGGGAATTTTACAATATCGCTCGGGTCATGGTGTGTATATATTGCGCCTCGGCTTTTTCAGCTTCGCCACTCTCTGAATGTCGAATTGTGTATCGGATGCGCGAGGGGCGCCTGCTCGCGCGAGCGCGAATTCTAAAGCTCTGTCATCCGTGTAGAATCCTCGCGACTATTTTTCACCCTCGCAATTTGACAAATACGATCTATACACGCGTGACTGCTGGTATCGAGACGGCCCTTCAAGGATAATAATTGTTTTCCGTATTACAAGACATAGTCCTATTTTGGAGAACTCGCTAATGAAAATCATTTCGTTTCTCAAATTCGGGAATAAGAAAAAAAAGATCAATAATCGATCATTTTCAATTGATTATATTTGGTTTACGGAACCATTGAGTTGTGTTGAAAATATTCTAAGAATACACAACACTTTGATTGTTCTAGTCATTCATTGGACATTATGAGACTCGCTATTCGATATAGTTTAAGCGACTTTTCCTACTAAATTCTCGAGGCTCTGAAATGACAACTCGCATCGACAGAATAGTATCTAATCGAGTGATTTTCCGAAGCAAGAGCATATTCTGAGATTTTGTGACATAGTACTATGTCACAAAATCCTAATTCAAAGTACGTACTTTGAATTAGGAGCTATAGCCCACGGCGTCGATGGCTCAGTTGGCCAAGGCACGGCCGTATTTTCGGGCAGCTCCTGCACAGCGGAAACGAGCTGCGACCGGGAGCTCGTGGAGAGCATCATTTTTCGACCAATTATAAGACTCTTGGGTAGCTGCTATAATGAAAAAGATAAGGAAAAGAAAATATGAGTTTCGAAAGGATACTAATGACTATCTACAGGGAACAATGAAATTTTCACGGAGGGCTGCACATACCATCTAGTTTCGAATCAATTGCTCTTGTGAGCCGAGTGGGAAGATTAATATGCAAGATAATAGCAGTTGGAACGATGATAGATGGGAGAGTAAGGTGATATGTAATCCTCGTTCGAATAAATCCGAGCTGTTTTCCCCGCGGAGCCGCCGATCCACCTTGGCGAGATTCCGGCTGTCGATTCGTTGCAAGTGACTATAGTTTGACCGGAGAGCGAGAGAATCCGGGCCAATTGTAACTCTCGGAGGCGGCGAAATGAGTTCCACGGCTAATGAAAATCTAATGGGTTTTCGATAATTCTCAACAGCCCCATTGCTCACTCGCGATTTTTCACTCGCGCTGCAGCTCTCCTATAGATTAGTATATCCGTTGGCTTTGGCTCGAATCTGGCTTGTGCACAGGTGAAAACGGAGTCGCGGCCCTGTAGCTTGGTCCCGTGGCCGATGACATCAACGCCGCGGGCGCGTACAACGAATCGCGAGTAAATTTAATCGGCTTTTGCTGACGTGCGTCGCACCCGCTGAAATTGCAATGTGTTAAGCAGATTAATGAGCGCGCCCAGGGGGACGTGCGACGCGAGTTTGAATTTTCGGCCGAGCCGCGGGTTATATAGGCAGCTGCTGTTTGACCGACTGCAGCTGCATTATTTCACTCGCGGCCGACAACAATACACCGCGTCCTGGAGCGAGAGAGATGTGTCGCGTTCTCGCGGTTCTCCCCGCACCGAACTGCTTGCGGCCCGAGCACTTGGCGGCCATCAGCCGACGCGCAGCCAAGCGACGCTTAATCATGGATGACAGGACCAATTAATCAGTTTATCGACGGGCCAAGCATTAAACTTGCCGCTCGAGCGACATAGCCTCGGCTGCAAGAAGCGCAAACTTTTTTTCACTCAACTTTATATATATAATATCGTCTAGCTCAGCCTTCTTAGATACATTGGCAAACGGATGGATCATTCTACGTGCTACAGCTACCTTGTAGCTTTTTAAGCCTCTAGACGAAATACTTTTGTTAGCTTAATTTTTTTTCCGCAAGTGACGCACTTGTTTCACATCCGGCCAATTTGAGTTTTTACCTGGTTCAACGCGAATCGATGATCGCTTTAAGGATGGCCGTTTTCTCAGCATAACTGCAGTTAAAAGGGTCCCTTCAGGAAGATCGCGCGGTAAACATGTATGGGACAAAAGCAGCGTTGGAAATGTGCTCGGGGCACGAAGTATCCGCGCGACGTACTCTACGAGATCTCGGTGAAATGTTCAGATCCTAACGTGATTGCTTGTAAACTAGCTTAAAACTGCATTGGGCAACATTTGGCCCGGATGTGACGCTGCTGTTGGAAAAGTTGTTGGCCGAAATATTCGCGTCCGCGTACCTTGGACAAATCGCACGACAATTGGCGCATTGAAAATACTCGTGGAGTACTGGTGCAGGTGGCTGGACAATTCGCGCGTCCCTATATCAACGGGCCGATTGAAGGAAAAACCGGAGAAGCTCAGCAGCAGGAGTGGCCATGATGATCGGCGGGGGGAAGGGGCGCGGTGGTATTTACAGCGCGGAGACGCGCCGAACTACGCTCGATACTTGTTCACGCGACAGCCTCTCTCTCTCTGTCGCGCGCATCCTTCGGCTGTGTTGCCGAGCGAGACGCGTCGTTCTTCTACATACACACACACACACACACACACTCACAAGAGTCTCCGACTCTACTCTCTCGATTCCTAATTCCAGTGAAAATCCACTGTACGGAAGTACGCAAGACCAATGTATGGACGCGAGCAATTTGCTTTGGCATAGTTCGAGTTTCACTCTCGTTCCGGCACACTTTCTACATCTCCACTATATTCACCACCGGCAAATAATCTTCGGCTCGTTTGAATCACAGCCTTCCATTTTCATACAGTGGCTTTTCGCTGCGAGCAATTTAATGAGGGCCGTTGGAATGGCTTGAGCCGCGCAAATGACTTTTTTCCGTTTGGAGCACGAAAAATCACACCCACGTCGTACTGACAATCCGTATGATACTATTGGCGAGGCGAATAAATATTCAGCATTCAGTTTTACTTTTAACTGACTATACGGAAGAATTGGATGAAAAATTAACGGGCATAATGTTTCGAAAGCATTTCCCGCAGTTAAAGAAATCATGCAAGGGAAATTATGCTTAGAATTATAATCTAGGCATAATACTTTCCAATGATAGAGATGCTGGCTTTCACAGAGAAGCATAGACAAGGTATAGCATATTTACTCTGATTATGAGCAGATAATGTGAGTCGATTTTTAAGCATGATTTCCTAGGTAAATTCATGCATCATTTATTTTGCTCGCGGCATCGGTAAGTTTCGCCGATATGTATAAAATGATGAGACTGAGAAAGAGGTATTGATGGATCGATGAATACAAGTAGTATTGAGAGCGACGTTGAAAAGGACAGGTCAGAGGAATATATATATATATATATATATATATATATATATATATATATATATATATATATATTTGACGACTTGATAGAGTGCGAAATGGTTCCGAGCTATCGGCGCATCTGTGTGAATACAGTGCTCGCGCAAATAAATATGTATAGAGGGAAAGTTCGGCTGGGGGGCTCTTTCAAACGGCCCAAATGAAGCAATGCGCGAGCCAGAGAGTGTTGCGATGGAAGAATGAACGGATAAAAGCGCGCGCCTCCGACTTGATCGATTGACGAATGTTTCAACATAATACACTAAGCGGAAAGCTCTTCGCTCTCTCTCTCTCTCTCTCTCTCTCTCTCTCTCTCTCTCTCGCTCTCGATTCTCCCATGAATTTCCATTTGATAGATCGAGCCAGCGGGGTATTCATTTTGCCCAGCCAACATCATTTCAATTGTGCAGCTGCAGCTCTCGAGACGTTATCATCGCAAGCGGATGAATCAAAGAGGTACTCGAGCTCAGGGCCAGGATTTTGGGTTGGCTCGAGGAGCCTCCAGTTAAACCCAGTCAAAATTTTAACTACCTTTACGTCTTATTATAATGTTTCCTACAACGAATCGCGTTTTCAATGATATTGCCAATGAGAATATTGGGAAATATTGAGAAAGAAAAATAATTTAAATGAACTAGCTTATTTCTCTAAAGTGGATAAGTAGCTGTTGAAATATCGAATGTATCGAAGATCGTAACTGCGTAGTCGCAGTAAGAATTCGAAACCCTAAAACAAAATTGTATTGATTGTTACTCATATGCGTATACGTGACGTGTTCTTATCTTAGGAATAATTATACTTGGAATGTGATAACAGGGCAGCCGATCTAGCCCATATAGGACCGGGCAGGAGCAAGTACTCATGAGTGGGAGTCGGTTCTGAACAGAGAGTCAAACCGAGCGGACGTTCCCTCCTCGTGCTTAACAATAAAGAACCATTGAATATTGAATATCTGTTTCTATTATTTAATATACATTCCAATAGTAGCATTTAACTTTCTTCATTTCTGGTGTAAGCGAATTTGCGCTCCTTCGTATAATGTACACAAAACTATTCTAGATCTTTGCAACGCGTATAATGCACGAGTTAGATGTATAGATGCACCAATGTGCGTATGGCGAGGCAGCTGGATACACAGTGCGCAGATCTCATTGCAGCATAGCTCGGGTGTATCAGATCGTGGCTGCAATTGTCCCTGAGAGATAGCAGCCGGCTGTTTAAATA
This sequence comes from Aphelinus atriplicis, assembly GCA_020882685.1. NCBI lineage: Eukaryota > Metazoa > Arthropoda > Insecta > Hymenoptera > Aphelinidae > Aphelinus > Aphelinus atriplicis. The sequence continues at coordinate 36,692,226 of CM037076.1, read as the reverse complement.
GCCGCGGCTCGAGCTCGCTTATAAAGAACGGAACAAGTTGGATAATTGCTTAAACTGTGGTGCCCTCGGTTGCGACACTCTACCTCATAACACAGCGCGCGGCTCTCGCTCATGCTGCGCGTCTGTATATGTATATATCCGTGTCGGCTCCAGCTCGACCGCACCTTACCGGCACCTTCCTTTCATATATATATGTGTGTATACAAGTGCTCGAGGCGCAATAACGATTCAGCAAGAGAAATCCTTTATTGCGCAAAGCAAGGGCCAGGAGCTCGTAGAGTGGGCCAAATGAAAAGCAAGCCCCCGAGCTCAATTTGCCCCTTGTTTATTTTATTCCGACCACCGACGGCTTCTTATGAGATGCTTTCAACTATACTCCCGACCGAGCTTATGCAACTAATGCCGGGTATTTATACTCGTACGTAGCCGTCTTCGCAGCAAATTAGTCTTTGCGGGTGCAGATTTGTTCCTTCGCCGCGACCCCCGTTTTTACCGTGGGACGTTTGAGCCACCGAGAGACAGTTTCCGAGAAGAGCCAGCTTTTATTGGCTCTTCTCCTTCGGTGTCCCACGCTCCGTTTGCTCCTCTGCTACGAAATCGCTGCACAATCGCTTTCTCTCGTACGCTCAAACATACAGCTGATTGACGGGCCTCTCGAAAATCGGCTCGCCGTCTCGGGGGTGCACCGCGCGAGTCAATGACGAGAGAGCGAGCAATGAGGCGCCGCAATGCCGTTATATATATATATATATATATATATATATTGACGAGAATGCGTGAATTTTACCAGCGAGAAGGGGGGTGATTTAGGAGAGCAGGGCGAGCTCGAGCGGTAATCTTATACCTCATCGGATTATCCCGGTACCGCGCGGCGTATATATACTATGGCGTAAACGCGCGAGCGGTAATACGATAATGCTGTAATTCAATAGTGCTTTGACTCGCGCTTATGTAAACTTGCTTTTCACTGTCGAATTATTATCGCTTCGAATTATAAGAGGCGGAGAGTGGCCCGGTTGATTTGATCGCGAAATCCAATCCAACTCGAGAACAAAATTCGAGAGAAAATGGGCCGCGCGCCCTCTGCCAACTTTCCTCGCAAATATTCCCACTTCGAATCCCAACATTATTTCCCCTCTTCATCAACGCTCCCAATTACTTGCGAGCTGTCGCGCGCTCGTGTGGCGCTCTTACCCCCGCGCGATCGAGTCGTCATCGTCGTCGTCGTCGTCGTCTTTGGGACGGGCCAACGCTTAAATTTTTTTTTATTATGAGCGCGCGAACCCGTTCAGAGTACAGACTCACGCGAGAGGACAACTTGGACGAGTTCCCGCTCAGTGTAAGGTGACTGATGCACTATGGTCGACACCAGTGGCTATCGACTTATGTTGGCAGTGTTGAAACAACATTTGCGATCGTTTTCTCCATCGAATTTGGCCCTCAAAATCACCATTTTACAACAATTTGAACTTTTACTACCTCCTTTGTCAGCTCCTTTTCTTATGCAGCTCACTCTTCTAACTCAATTACAATAACCAAGTGTAGTCAGATCATTTTTGATCAGTTTTGCTCAAACTATTTTCCTCGCACAACGTGGTCCTTTTGAGTTAGGAAATTTGGGAAAAAGCCTCGGGGATGGGAGATCGCGAGTGGAGTTAGCTTGTACGGGGCAGCTGGTCGAGGCCGCAGGCGCGCCACTGCAGCCCCATAATTCGATTCGGCTCCTCAGGCCGTCCATTCGAACGCTGCGGCCGTATATAATGTAATGAGCCCGGGGGAGGCATAGGGATAGGAGGCACAGGCCGTGCTTATGCGTGTTCACGCGACACGACCGATCATCGCTACGCCACTTGTTCGGTGCGGCGTGCGCGGCTGTTAAATAAATTACAGCCTCTCGGTCGGTCGGGTGTTTACGAGGCGGCGCGCGGGCCTTTATTGGGGCTTGTTTGACTGATCGACGCTACCTGTTGAGAGAGCTCCCTCGCATTTACATTTGCATCTCTCGGCTGGGCGAATTCGTTGCTCGTTTGCTCCGAAAAATAAGTATGCCGGTTCGCCTATCAAATATGCGGCTGTACGAGCGGTGTATTCTATTCGATTCAAAATCATCGTCGCGAGATTTTACCGCCAAAGTCGCGAGTATGAAAATCCAAGGAAAAAAGGGAAAAATTGAAACTCGTTGAGAGGAAAAATCAAGCTCTATTTATTTTTCCGACAATTCTGTTGTTTCTCCGCGTTATCAACTTGCGCGACTACGTCAAAATAATTCCTCGAGCTTGGATATTAAAGGACAATTGGTTCGTGTGATCTGGAGGTAGAGTGGATTACAGCAGCTCGGGTAACCCGATTCGTTATACCGATGGACGTATCCATTGGCGATTGTCATCTGGAGTCTTTGGTTGCGCGCGCGCGAACGGCGGGAGAAAAGGAGGCGGGAGCAACTGTTTCAGCCGGGACGAAGAGAGGAGCTGGAGCGGTGGGAAAAAGAGCTTTGGAAACAAGGAGCGAAGCTCGGCTCTATACGTTCAGCCGGGAGGTGTCCGGGAGGCTATATATCCGCGCGTCGCTCCGTCCCGAACAGTCCCGGAGAAATCGAGCCTGCAGTGCAGCGCCCTATGAAACGCGACACTTTTCCTCCTCGATATATCGCGCGCGTCTCTCTCGGTGCCTACGTAGATACAGCTCAGGGCTAATTTAACCTTCAGAACTTGTTGAATGTAATTGGCTTTGAGAGCTGCGCCTCGTGATTGCAGCGCGTGATTTTTCTTTGGCTCGACGGAATCGGATGATCGTGTGCACCGCACCGGAGAACGCACTCGACAGCGGCTATACACTCGAGCGGCCGAGAATAAAGCTGGAATATTTGCGCGCAAGCCGCTCGGTAAATACTTGACGCAGCCCTCACGCGTGTGTGTGTGTCTGTGTGTGGGGGGGGGGGGGCACTATGCAGCCGCTCGCGCGCGTTTTTCACGCAGCTCTACACACTCGAGAGTGAGCCGGTATGTACGAAGGGATGGTTTCACGAACCGATAGAGATTGATTGATTGATAATATATTTATTGATGCCAAAGCCAAACTTGGCCAGATGGCAAAATACATAATAAGAGCAAAGAATAAAAAAACACATTTGCTACAATTTAATTGTGACTAAGAACTAATGTACATGATTTTGTAACAATATTATATAATACGCAGTTAGTAATATCGCAAATTAATAAGCTAGCGGAGCAAAAATACAATAAAAATTAAAGTTATGGCGCAACATATGTTACGATTTAAGCAGTTCGATACGCAACTTATACCCTAATTTATCCGCTAGGAGCGACCAACTGAACCCGTTCCAATAAATGTGCGAACAGGGCAATCTTAAACAAGCTGATATTATTCTTGAGTTTAACCTGTGTGGGCAGTGTGTCCCACAGTGACATAGCTTGCAATGTAAACGCGTTCTCGTAGGTCACGGTTCTCGCTAAGGGAGAGAGAGAGAGAGAGAGAGAGACAGCGAGACTCAAGTATCCGCGCGGCGCAGCCAGCCGCGTTTGTTTTGCCCGGATCGGCCCCCCGTCATGACTCGCGCGACATGTTTTTCAAACCGCGCCCGTGTGCTCGCAGTAACTCGAGCCACTTTGACTCGCTCCTCCGCGTATACGGATTTACAGATTCGATTGTACTTGCGTCTGTGCCGCGGCTACGAGATTCGACTCGGCCCTTACCTCACTCAAACATGTCTGACGAATCAATCCGTGCGCGCGTGGGCACTCCGATATTCCACTCGAACTTTTCCACATCATTTTTCAATGATCGTACAGCTGATGTTTGCAGGGTTTTCCACTCGCGAGTACTCCCGCAGACAGAGCCAAGCTTTATTCCTGCGCCAATATTAACCAACGAGCTGCTCAGCCGAGAGCATTGGGTCACAAGCTTCACCAGAAGCAACACCCGCAGTTTATGCTGATGAGATAAAAGCTCGAACGACACTCGCAGCATCTTTAATTCCGTGGAGTACTAAAAAAATTATGTGGAGCGCGTACCTTGGCAATTTTGACGGAGTAACGCGGCCCCTCGGCTTCGTCAGCTGAACTTTTGATTTGTCTGACGTATCAATTCCGAGAACATTGCTCAGTCTGTGCATATCCGTATTGATGAAATTCGTCATTGAGAAGATTCATTGTTTGTGAAAAAAAACAGCAGTATCTCCGGGAAAGTGAAACGGTGAAACGGGTCCAAATGCTACTGAGCACTGTATAAAACTCGATTGAAATAACCGACGAGAGGGAGGATGCGAATTGCGGGAAGAAACCATGGAATAGCTAAATAAATATATATGATAATTTGAGTGCAAATCTTGTCGTGCAGAAATAGCTATATACATTTGGACTGCAGTCGCGCGGCCGTCTGGAGGCACTGCAGTACTAGACTCGCAACTTTGATGGGCACATCAGTTAGTTGTAAAGTTTGGCGCGAGTAGTTGATCCGATAAGTTCCTTTTGTCCTTCCGCGGCGCGGCGGCTCGCATATACATCTATACTCGCGGGCTACCTTATACATGCGTGGATCGAAGGGAGAAACCACTACTGAAATTGAATTATGAATTCGAACGGGCTGTGGTAAAAATGAATCGAATTGCAGCCCGTGACAAACGCTGCTATGATGCGCTGTGTGTCGCGTAATCAAGCCATGTCCCAAAATAACGAGCCGAGTCTAAACGAGAGACCGGGCTAATAATACTCGCGAAAATTGGATGATGAATAATGGATGCGGCATATTGTCCGAGTATGTATAACGGGCAGGGGGGCAGAGGAGGGCAACGCTTTCCACCACCTCACTCGAGACTACTCCTCGAAGAGAACGTTAAACTTAATAACGCCCGAGCATTACCCTACTATACATAATCCCCCGAGAAAACGCCGTAAAACTCGCTCGAGCGTCATAATCGAGAGTGACTCGACGATAATTACTCATCTCGATTGAAACGGTGAGCTCGTCGGCTGGGGGGAATATAGCCGAAATGAAATAGCAAGTGAGGCGGATGAATCGCCAGCCAACTCCGCGAGGAGAAAAATAAGGTAGCGCGGGACGAGCGGACGAGAGGAGGAGGGCCGCGAGTTGGCGGAGGTATAAAGAACGAAGACAAACGGCTCGGAGGCTTGGCCAACCGGCCGACGACCCGGATGTTAAGCGAATTACTTTTTCGGCGCCGGAAAGGGCGCCTTCCTTCCTTCCTCCTCCGCCTCCTCCTCGCTTTCCGCTCGTCAAAGGACGTGCCAAAGGCGCACTGATTGGCCCCCGGCAGATTCGGATATAAGTGCAGCGCTCGCGAAACTTCTCGCTCGACTCGAGCTTTTGTCTCGCCGAATCGTTACCAAAAATATAAGTTTTTTGACGCGCCTTATTTGCAATATGCCTTATATGGCTAGGAAAAATCATATCGCATTCGTAAGTTGCTCCAAGATCCTTTATCACCTCAACTCTATTCAGTAACTCTCCACCAATAGTATATTCGAAGTTTACCGGCTCTTTCTTACTAAATCATATTCAACTGCACTTTGGTATGCTAAACATCGACCCATTTGTCTCACACCTTTCGTTTATTCTATCAATACCAGCTTGTAAACGCTTGGCAAAAGTGGCCACCACAGTGCGTTCCCTGACGTTGCGTCGAAAATGAATGAAATGAAGTTGTGCACTTTCACAGCCATTGTTCGATCTCTCAATTACGACTCTATCCACTTTAATATCCCACCACAGATCCCATAATTGCGCAGTTTATGTATTAATAGTTGGTTATTCACAGAGTCGAACGCCGCTTTGATATCGGTATAAACGGATCATCAACTTGACTGAATTTCTATTGAAAGCATCCGTTATATATTCCGTGTAGGAATATTCGAAAAACAAAATTCCGAACCAAAAATATTTTACTTTTTCATCTGTTAAAACAATCGCGTTTCAAACAAATTTATAGACTACTTGTAACCAATTAATTCATATTATACGGGCAGAGATGCGTAGAATTTACTATGAATTCACCTCGTACTCCTTGCCTTGTCGTTTGTTATTTCTCAATTGATCAGATGAACGTTTGACGAGAAGCTGGATTTACATTGTCGGCGTATAATCCCAATACTTGTCGTCGGTGGCGCTGACGCGCCACCTGATAATTCAGATATGTAAATTCGCAGCTGCGAGATAAATTGACACGTGAAAGATGAGCGCGTCGGTAAACCCTCGGGTGACTCCAATAATCCGACGGTGAAGTTGTCTCTATCCGTACATTGATTCGTGTCGGGGAGGGTTATTTTCTTCGAGGGACAAAAAAGCCGAGAAGCACACGCTAACTAACGATTCCTTCACTCGCTCGGCTGCGGCCGTTACTCAACTGCTATACCCGCAGCTCCGACGCTGGAGCAAGGGCGAACGAGAGAGAGAGAGAGAGAGAGAGAGAGAGAGAGAGAGAGAGAGAGAGAGAGAGAGAAGCCGTGAATGGCCCGGGGGAATAAATATTGCTGGGCGTCCGGTGTGCGCGATATTTACGGCCGCTGGCCGCGCGCGCGTTACATCGTTGCCCATACACGTACAAGCGCCGCGCCACCTTAATTCGATCGATCACTGTCTCCCGACTCTGATACCCAACGACTGCGACAACAATTCAATTTTCCGATCCACTGCCTCGGAACTCGCGGACCGACCGACTAATCGTCGTCGGGGTGAACAACAAAAAACTACCCTGTCATTATGCGCCAGACATTCAACATTTATGGGACGAACAGGTATTGAAAAAGTATACCACGCGGTACAATTGTATCTCGCTCTACAGATAACCCGCCTCAATGTTTTTCCCCTCTATCAACCGAGATGAATCACGGCCAAAGTATCTCACAGCTCGATCCGACGTGTTTCAGTAGAACAGGTCTCGGTCTGGCCGGACTCGTATTCGTATACCCATTCAATCGTGACTCTACTACATCGCCCAAAATATGATTATTTTCAATGTATATGTTTGATGTAATTAAAATGTCCATGGATATATTAATTGTTTCTCATTTTCTCAAAGTATTTTCAAAACTTGATTGTTAAATTTTAAAAACAAACTTTCCAAGTTCCCAACTGCCTATATCATTATATAATAATAATCGAACATATTATTCCGAAGATATTCTGTTCAAATTGAGATTTCTCATGATATTGGATACTTTGAATTCGAGGGTATTATCAACGGTTCGCCGTCTCTATCCCGACTTTTAATCCTCGAGCTCAATTGAAATCTCGCCACAAGAGCATTGCAACATTTTTCGGGTCTAATTTGTGGTTGTCAAAGGTTGATATCCCAACAACTTGGGCCGTTCACAAGTTTAATGAAACTCAACGCGGCGCCCGCGATTGCACACGTGATAAAACGGACGCGCGTGCAATGTGAGAATCGAGCTAAGGCTCGACGGATGATCGGCTCTCCTCAAGCAAACGTCGCTCGCGCGAATCGCCCCGGACAATTTGCAGCAATCACATTGCGGTGCGTGCGTGTGTAGATACAGGGAAGATTTTGAACGACGGCCGCGGCGGGAGCGACATTATCGAAGCCACACTCATTGTTCGGTGGGAGCTAGGCTAGCACGCGAGAGAGCGAGGCACTCGAGTCTCTGAATGAGCCTTGGCCCCCGCGCACCATCACGTCACCACGTACCACCGCGGACAGCGTATACACACGCTAAAATTAACCCGGCATTCCCGCGGCGAGCCCACACGTGTATGCCTACACGTGTATGCCTGCGTGTCCGATCTTGAGGAAAGGCCAGATCGATCCGCGCCGCCCTGCAGCCCAGGGTATTTTTATTCAAACCCAATCGATTTTCCCATTAAGATTTATCATTTGACGAAGCGCGCGAGTCGGCTTCGCTCGAATTGTATTCCAGTGGAACGCCGGGTGGCCCATGCGGGTTCACACAATTTCCCGCTTATTCGCCTAGGCGCACGGCTCCTCTGCGTCCTTTCATTTATTCAGGAGGCTTCAACAGTTGTGCATATCGAGGAAACTCGAATTTTACCGAATTTCCCGATCGTAGTTGCGAATTGGGTTCATTTATGTTAGTGTCAAGTGCCGATCGATGCCGAGCGAACTAAAGATAATATTCACAAAATATAAATTCTGCACACATTTATACTTGTTCCAATTATTGATTGAAAACTCAATATGTTTTGTAAACTTTGCTAAGAAATTGTTTCAAAATCATAAAGAATATAAGTATTATATAAGTAAATACGAACGCGCTGGACAATTACTATGTATAACGATGACAACAAACAGAATTATTGCCGTATTGAGTATAAGCGTACATCGTTGAACGATTATATAAGTATTTATAGTTGTTTGACAGAGTTGTGACATTATCGTTGTTGCACGTACGAGAACGTTGTATTATCTATTAATTATCCGTATCGAATGAATGGAATCCACGAGTAAAATCGACCCCATCGGATATTAACTCGGCCCCGTTGATTCGCGAGATAAGCCATCAATCGCGGCATGTGTTACCGTTAGCGATATCCTTATCTCTCGGGCCGAGTCGAGAGTGCGATTCCGACGGCTCACCAACGTAGTGGTATGTAGTGTGGCAAGGAGGCGGCGGGGGGTGGGGGGGGGGAGCGACAAAAAATCCATACGGCGGATGGAAATTTCCAGATAAAGCGAGCTGTTCTTTTAATGAGCGTCAACACAAAGAGCAGAGACTCGAGTACGGTCGGCCGTGTATATTTGAAGGCGCCACTTTCGAGGCGTCAAACCGAGAGGCGGCTAGGGTGGCGAGCGCGACCGGCCTCCCACCGGTATCTTTTTAAGATAACGAGATAGAGCGCGCAAATGTACGTGTACGTGTGTACGTACGTGTGTATACACGCGCACAGTGGGTACACACAAAGGTAGGCGTTACAAAGTCGAGAGCTGGGAACAATCGATAACTGACCCATATTGCACTTCTCCTTCCCTCCTTGCTTTATCTGCACGCCCGATATATCGCCGATTCCACCGCTGCTTTTCACCCCCTCGCCCACTCCCGCCCGGTTCCGCTAGCCGCGACGTTTTTTTTCTCCTTCATTTTTTCCTTCCGTGTTCTTGCCGCGAAGCGTCTATCGTATACCTCGCCGAATCGAAACGCGCCGACTGCTTTTTGCCCTAACCAACGCTCGATCTATTTCCTCAGACGGCTTTTTCTTCTCTTTGCAAGTGTTCGTTCTTCCGGTTCCTCTGCTCTCCTTCAACATCTCTGCTCGACATACTCCTTTCGATCGAGACCAATATTCCAAAGCGTTTTTGTGCGATCATCAAAAGAGTTGGAGAAACGACCCCCGTGCCCATTGAGAATCATCTTCGTTCTTAAACTTTGTCAACTCATTTTTCATTTTTTGCTATCGTTTGAATTATCTCGATTTCGGATGAGGTCGTGAGGTCTGGAATGAAAACATCCGCATTATTAGTTCGCCGCAAATCTTATCCAAATTTGATAAATGTAATGATTGTTAGCATTGGACGATTATAAGAAATCTCTGAAAGAAAGAAAGAAAGGATGAAAAAACATTCGGACGTATAGAAGGGAGACGAGGGAAATTCATTATAACGATTGTCCATTGTCATCTGTTGATCAATTCAAGGCCGTTGGCCGTTTGTCCCGGGCAATAAAGTCGCGAATACAACGATACAAGTCGAATGGTACGAAACGATTATTGCGGGGAGCAGAGATCCCGCTGGTCTGAACTTTTTTCACCCGCCACCTCGGCGCATACACAGTGGCGCGCGCTGCTATACGAGCGCTTTAATGCAGTAATAAAAACTTTTACGTTTTTTTGTTGATATCCGCAAACGTGCGCGCGCGCCCCGACGATTCGGTTCGATTCCGCGAGTTGCCGATATCCCCGACGCTCGTTCCCCTTTATTGTCGAGCGATAAGAAAGTGGCTCCGATAAGTGCTGACAGGCTTAGACAACCTCTGACTATTATTGAGGAAAAATCGACTTGGATATCAAAGGTTTCTCCTCGATGTGGCTCGCTTCCCAAATGCATTCTCTTCGGGGCCATAACAGCATTGGGGCTTCATTGATAAATCGCCTGAATTTTGTAACCCTAAATTCGGTTTGCGATCGTATTTCACTTTTTCCCCGTTGTTTTCAATCCACTTAATCGGTCATCACTTTTCTAAGGTAAACAAATTATATTTGGGGGACGGCCCTTCGAAAATCACCGTGTAAAAGGAATTTTCTGCGCTTCGGCTTGACTCCAATAATCGATAAAATGATTTTCAGTAGGAAATTCACGCTCTATTGTATAATTACCGTTCATATTAGTACGACATTTTTTAACGGTTTTAATCCAAAAATTTTCATGGTCGCAATTTTAGATCCGTCATTTTGGATTTTTCGTCATCTGACAAGTCAATCATTTTAAAATTTGAAGATCTGATAACGCCTCCTAGAAACGCCCAGTTACTAAATTTTAGTTAAGTACACCCGCGTAAAAAAAGATGTGATCTCAAAGTGATCTCAAATTGATCAGTATTAAATATGGCACTTTTTAATACTTTTTGAGACGAGAAAAAGATTGCAAGAAAGTATGAGACGAGATGAGATCGTTTTGAGATCTCCCAGAGACGATATTTTTTTCAAGTTTTGCGACGATTTTTCAGATATTATGAGACCAATTTGAGATCCCAAACAGATCAAAAATTGATCTTATTGAATATATAATTCCCATTCACTCCATTTTTCGTCCCTGATCTTTCGCATTATCGGGAGAGAGCATCCCGGACAAAACCCAGGACGTTAGGTTTCCGATGATGGTGTTCCAAAAGTGCGCTCCTGGTGTATTTACTTGGGGGGAGCTAACCCTGGACCCGGACGATGTCCAGGTAGTCAGGGTACACGATGACAGTGTCCCAAGAGTGCGCTCCTGGTATTTCTGGTTGGAGTACCTGACCCTGGACCCGAACGATGTCCAGGTAATCAGGGTACCCGATGAGGGTGTTCCAAGGATGCGCTCCTGGTATTTTTGGTTGGAGTGCCTGACCCTAGACCCGAACGATGTCCAGGTAGTCAGGGTACCCGATGACGGTGTTCCAAGGGTGCGCTCCTGGAATTTTTGCTTGAAGCAGCTGACCCTGGACCAGAACGATGTCCAGGTAATACGGACCGTCGATGACGGTGTTCTAAAGGTGCGCTCCTGGTATTTTAGCATAGAGAAGCCGACCCTGGACCTAAACGATGTCCAGAAAAATACGGACCGTCGATGACGGTGTTCCGAGGGTGCGCTCCAGGTATTTTTACTTGGGTAAGTTGACTCTGGACCCAAAAACAGGTAACCCGAACTACCTGGACATTGAACGGGACCAGGGTCAGCTTCTCCAAACGAAAATACCAGGAGCGCCCCCTTGGAACACCCTCATCAGGTACCCTGACAACCTGGACATCGTTCATGTCCAAGGTGAGGTACTCCAAGCAAAAATACCAGGAGCGCTCCTCTAGAACACCGTCATCGACGGTCCGTATTACCTGGACATCCTTCGGGTCCAAAGATAGCTACTTCAATGAAAAATACCAGGAGCGCACCCTTGGAACACCGTCATCGGGTACCCTGACTACTTGGACATCGTTCGGGTCCAGGGTCAGCTACTACAACCATAAATACCAGGTGCACACCCTTGGAACACCGTTATCGGGTACCCTGACTACCTGGACATCTTTCGGGTCCAAGGTGAGGTATTTCAAGCAAAAATACCAGGAGCGCTCCTCTAGAACACCGTCATCGACGGTCCGTATTACCTGGACATCGTTCGGGTCCAAAGATAGCTACTTCAACGAAAAATACCAGGAGCGCACCCTTGGAACACCGTCATCGGGTACCCTGACTACCTGGACATCGTTCGGGTCTAGGGTCAGGCACTCCAACCAAAAATACCAGGAGCGCACCCTTGGAACACCCTCATCGGGTACCCTGACTACCTGGACATCGTTCGGGTCCAGGGTCAGCTGCTTCAACCAAAAATACCAGGAGCGCACCCTTGGAACACCCTCATCGGGTACCCTGATTACCTGGACATCGTTCGGGTCCAGGGTCAGGTACTCCAACCAGAAATACCAGGAGCGCACCCTGGAAACACCGTCATCGGGTACCCTGACTACCTGGACATCGTTCGGGTCCAGGGTTAGCTGCTTCAAGCAAAAATTCCAGGAGCGCAACCTTGGAACACCGTCATCGGGTACCCTGACTACCTGGACATCGTTCGGGTCTAGGGTCAGGCACTCCAACCAAAAATACCAGGAGCGCACCCTTGGAACACCCTCATCGGGTACCCTGATTACCTGGACATCGTTCGGGTCCAGGGTCAGGTACTCCAACCAGAAATACCAGGAGCGCACTCTTGGAACACTGTCATCGTGTACCCTGACTACCTGGACATCGTCCGGGTCCAGGGTCAGCTCCCCCCAAGTAAATACACCAGGAGCGCACTTTTGGAACACCATCATCGGAAACCTAACGTCCTGGGTTTTGTCCGGGATGCTCTCTCCCGATAATGCGAAAGATCAGGGACGAAAAATGGAGTGAATGGGAATTATATATTCAATAAGATCAATTTTTGATCTGTTTGGGATCTCAAATTGGTCTCATAATATCTGAAAAATCGTCGCAAAACTTGAAAAAAATATCGTCTCTGGGAGATCTCAAAACGATCTCATCTCGTCTCATACTTTCTTGCAATCTTTTTCTCGTCTCAAAAAGTATTAAAAAGTGCCATATTTAATACTGATCAATTTGAGATCACTTTGAGATCACATCTTTTTTTACGCGGGCAGTGAATTGATTAACATTTGAACGAACAAGTTACCAAATCAAACTTTGTTGTTCAAAGTTAATCTGAACAAATGCGTTCTGAGGAAAATGTCTTACAACGTTGAAGTAAAAGAGAAACTTGAACAGAAGTTCATCTCGGTGCACTTGACGAAGAAGTTTTATATTAAATTCAGACAAAACTTGGAATAATCATACTTTTTTAGTATTAGTAGAAAAATAATAAAAGTATTAATTGTGATGAGTCTGAAGTAGGAATATGTAGAGTGCATTCATGTTAATTGATATCGCGTTCGGGCATATAAACCATTGTTGAATAAGATTTGAATAGCTCGAAAATTTAATTCGAGGTTCTAACGACATGTAAGCGATACATTGTTGATTGCAGAATGGGCTCACACTCACATGTACGTAGGTAACACTTGTCGCTTTGTCAATTTTAGCAAAGATTAAAGAATATAAGTAATACGTAGTAAGGGGAAATGGGAATCGGCCGAGAGGACGAGCTATCGTAGGAGCGCGCATTTGTCGCGGCAAACAACCTGCCACGGGGATGAAAGAAGTTGGGGTGGGGGATGAATGTAAAAATGCGCTGCACCGGGGCTGGTCGACGGGGAAAGATCATCGATATCGAGTGGCCCGCCCGGCTCCTCGACACACGTCCAAAATCCGCCGCGCACGCGTCCTCCTCCCCTCGGGCTGGCTCGGGGTGGCGCGCTCCAACAAGAAGAAGGAGTGTCTGTCTCTCTCTCTCTCTCTCTCTCTCTCTGCCAGCCCCCACCTCGTCCTCCTCGTGAGCCTCCCCCCGCCCCCGCCCCGGCCCGCCGCGGATTTGAGAATTCGCTGAATGGTCGCGGCCCTGAAGCCGATTAAAATCGACGACCTAGATCCCTGGCTGTGTCGCTGTGGCCGGGCGGCCGCGTCCGGGCGCCATTGTAAACAGCCGAGCGTTTTTTTCTCGTCGAGTGGCTGCAGCAGCAGCAGCAGCAGCAGCAGCGATCGAGAAGAAAAAGGGGGAGTGCCAGTGGCGGTATCTTAGCCATCTCTCGGGAGCGCCCCCCCCCCGACCAGCCGCGCGGTGTGTGTGAGCGTGTGTGTATCGAGCTGCGGGGCTGCGAGCTGCCAGCTGCCAGCGTCGAGGGCCCTTCACCCCCTCCTCCGATATTACGTTTTAACCTACATATTATATAGGCCCGCGGACACGTGCACCTGCAGCTCTGGCTTTGATTCCGCGCCAGCCCCCCAAATTCCCGACCAACCTTGCCAGCTCCCCCCACCTGATGACGCATCATCACACCGGCTGCTGGCTTGGCTCGCGCTGGCCAGATTCGCATCTCGACTAAACGGGCCCACACCGCCGGCACTTTTTCCCCGCGCGCACCCACGTTTCGCTGACACGTATTCCTATAATCTCGCCCGCGCCGCTCGATTCGGGGACGCGGCCAAACGTCTATGCCCGCCTCCTTATTTCCTCCGAGCTTCAACCGCGGATTCCAATCTCTTCCCCCCATTGGCCTGGTAGATTCACTTTAGCGCCCTCAATTATCACCGACATTTCAACGGCCCCGCGGCTTGTGTTCCTGGAGAACAATTACCAGTGCATGAGAAGGGTACGGGCAACTCTAACATCACTTTTCACTATGAAACAGTCACTAGGTTTTTCGTTGGAACTTTTCCTGATTCCTCGAGTTATTTTAGCACAATGGCTGTCCGTCACTGATCGTTTCCATGGATAATAGTCAATTCTGTTCTTTCTCTGCGTGTACCAATACTGACTCTTGAAATTCTTATACCTGACTCATTTTTGCATTCCTTCTCTGTACGACCATCACTTCTAGTGCGTTCTATACGTAGATACTCATGTACTGTTGATATTGACCCAACACCTTTTCTCAAATTGTGCAAACTTATCGAGCGACACCATCACCTTTCTAAATCATGTCTATGCTTATTATTGAATCATGGTTAAATCACAGAAAATTTCCATATGAAAAATCAATCAGTTCAACCATTAGAATGAACCCACAATCATGCAAGACTGATGGTTATATTGTATTGTTGGTATAGGGGTTGGACGTAAAATGTGGTACCCAGCCAATCATCACCGCGGACTTGAATCAGTAGGATACATCAAAGTCTTTTTTCTTGATTCATTATTTCTATCTTTGTACTCTGCTCATTTATATATAAAATATATTTATATATATTCTACTTACTCTATTTCATGTCTTGATTTTTCAGTGAATATTGCCTGTATTTTCATAGTCTCACACGTGTGCCATTCTACATTTTGATCAAAATTTACCTTTTTCTCAAAGCTACTAAGAATTTTCAAATTTTTTCCACCACACTACTTTATTTCTTATTATTATTCATGAACTTTTCAAAGTAAAACTAGCAGCTCTACAATTATGGTGTGGCCGAATTGGTAGTTTCTTGATATCCACAGCAATTTTATTCTTTGCATCCTTCATTATACTCACTTCGTAATCGATTTCACCGAAATTTTTGCATGTCACGCAAAATCTATTATCTCTATATTTCTAAATATTTTTCTAAATATTGTCACCTCTCTTCTCTTAATATCATTCTTATCTCTATAACACATTATCGCTATCTTTGCCATATTTCAACGAATCACTCTTCGATAGTTTTGTTATCGCTAAATTTTTCTCCAATTCAATGTTGAATACTGTATATACAAAGGTAAATATTCATATGATAATAATACATGTATCTCTGATGAAAATATTCACAATATTTCTTCGAGGGGAAAATTTTCGTGTTTCCAGCATATCGATGACTTTCGTGTATGACATTATTCTATTATTTGTAGAAATCAACAAAGATTTCAGGTATACAGTGGTGGGGCTGTCACGTGTCATCTGATGTATTTATTTGTTTTGATACGAGACTCCACTTATAACAGCATTGATATTAATGTTTAGTGTTACTCTCAAGTGAGTCTCACGCGAGCGAAAGACGTATAGAGGTTCAGTTTGGGTCGATTTTTAGCTCGAATATACTCCACTGTGAACCCGAGGAATATTCACTCAAGTCACACATATTAGATTATGTAGCTCAATTTTTCACAAATATTCACTCGTAGTGAATTTTCACCGAACTTACTGTGAATTTACGATAAAAATTTTAACAATCAAATCACATTGAACTCGGGCGAAAATTCAACTGTAATCCTCACGAAAATTCATCCAGCTTCTCACACGGTTAAATTTATACGGTGTGGGTGTTGCTATAAAGTGTCATGAAAGTTGTCCCAACAGCCGAGAGCCAACTTATCTCGTTTTCTCTTCGATGAACTAATCACAAATGATCAATGTGAAAAAAAAAGTTAGGGCAGATTTGCTGACAATAATCAGCCGCATTTCTGTCGATCCGTCAATTAGATTACTCGTAAAGCGATGGAACGCGCGCGTGGCTTTCAAACAATTATCCAACATGATTGTAGCTGTAACGGAGTTAAACTTCTCCGCTTATAATCTATTCCAAGCCATCGTAGTCCATTAATGAGCTGCGAGCCCTTCAATTATAGGGCCAAATCATTCGAGACCCACGCGAAAAAGTTTTATTCATACAATTATCACGAGTTTTTCACGAAGAAATAGACCCATAAAGACTTCATAAGACTCTTGCAAAAAGTTTTGATGAATTTTGAATTTGGAGCTGCTCGATTCAGACGCTGCCCAGGTGGTGTCAGGGTCGCGGATGACGGTGTCGCCCAAGGTGCGCTTCCACCCGACCATTGATCCAGGTGTAACAGCAACCACCTGGACGACGCTCCAGCTCTGCCAATATTATATCAGGCCACGACTGTAGCTGGGCATTGTGTGGATCGAGGAGCACCTGCTCGAAATTGCATCGCGACTCCCAGCAGCTTCAACAAAATCGGATAAAACTTTTGCTCGTGGGAGCAGATCGGAATATATCACTCGGTCGCACCCCTGCAGCATTATGCGATACGATTTTCGCGCGCCGGGATGACATTGGGATTAGCAGATCGAGTCTTTTGCCTGTCTCGCGCTCGTGTGGCCGTCCTATCGATTGTCAAGCTTGCTCGACTGCACTCGGGTGACTCGGGCCTGGCGTGGCCGTTATGCCGGGGAAGGAGGCCGTTTGACGCACAAGTTTTAATGTGATTTGAGAGCCGCGCTTACAAGGCGGAGAATTTCAC
This sequence comes from Aphelinus atriplicis, assembly GCA_020882685.1. NCBI lineage: Eukaryota > Metazoa > Arthropoda > Insecta > Hymenoptera > Aphelinidae > Aphelinus > Aphelinus atriplicis. The sequence goes on along the minus strand of CM037076.1, from coordinate 36,675,205 downwards.
GTCGCGCCCCGTGACATCGACTAGCGCGGATTGTCTTGCGGCCCGCACTGTTACGAGCCAACTTTCGGGCCGATTGTCCTTTCCTCCCCCGCGTATTGTGCCACCGAGCAATGACGATTTGACGGCTCCCGCCAAGTGCTGACGCCCCCTCGTCTCAGTTTTGCCATCCCGGCACGAGAATGCCGCGCTGCCGTTATAGCTCCAACTGCACTGTGGCTCCGGGACAGAATAAACAAACCATACTCCCGTACACAGCTTGTAGCCGCGTTCGGATGTGTGAATGGCCGGGCGATGATATACATATGAAGCCCCGCCCTGTCTGTTCTGGTATCGATAAACGATTCTCAACGTTGCACCAGTCGAGTTTTCTGACTCGAGAACAAATCACTCAAAGTTTACTTATCCACTCATACATCCAGCCGGATACTCATAGATACCTTATTGCAGTATGTATCGTGTCGTTAAACGAGACTTTTGCTGAATAACCAATTAACTGAAAGTCGATCACTTTTAAAAATGTTTTATTGACACCAGAATAAAAATGCCAGATCTCAACATTTCGTACGTCGAAAACCCAACCCGGGTATATCATCGTACGATCCACTCGGGAACACATATATTTCCTAGTTGAAATATCGGACACCGTCAGAAGCTCGACTGAAAAACGTATTCGAACTATGAGCGAGTAATAAACCGCGAACGGACCGAAAAGAAAAAGGAAAAAGAAGCTGGTCGCACATGGGTGGGTACGCGATGTGTATATGTGTGCAGGCGCGTGGCTTTGCCGGGCGAGGGAATGTAACGGCCCGATCGGAAGCTCGTTAACGGCGCTCGTAAACGCACGAGTCGCTCGTGGCTGCACCTGGCTATACACCGCATCATTGTTGAGCGGCTGCACATAAAAATTAAGCGTCGCGCGCGGCCACGGGGATATGAAACATACAGTAGCGGCCCCGGGTTTGCCTCGTTTACGACCGGTTATGCCTCTATTCATCTTCGGCATTCGGCCGACGCGCTCAGAGACGCTCGCGCGCGGCTGCCAGTCCCACGCTACGCTAACGGCCTCTGCGAAACCGCTGACCCGCGCCACCCCTGCCTAGCTCGTAACGTCCTTTCGACGCGCTTCTGCGTACATATACATGTTTACGAGAATACGCCGCGACGTGGCTGCAGTGAGTGACTCTTGCGCGCCACTGTATATAAGCCACGCCAACTTTTTATACTCATTTCCACTATTTACTTACTCCCCTCGCGTCTGCGGATCAAGTGCGGCAAGTTTAATATCGCTCTTCCAAGTTTATATTAGCTCATCCCATCGCTGCTGTGGACTGAACGAATTTTAATGAACCTAATGTGCGTGCGCGCACGGCTTCAACGTTTCTTCCCCCCCGTTTTTTTCTACAGCTCGATTTACAGTAACTTTATGATGAAACCAAGTGACCGTGTGATGATCAAAGCTTTCACGACAGACGATATTTCTCAGCTATGAAGTATAAACTCAATCGTACGATTCGGATGAATTCACGATGCATTAATATCCAGTCGAATCGTTCCGGTCGTACATTGGTTATTCTCTCGCTGCAACTGTACAATCCAAGAATAAGTTCGAGGAAAAATTGGTCGATATCGATGGGGGCGAGCCTACGGAGCGCACATATTCGTCGGGGAATAAACAACGGAGCCGTCCGCTCGATAATTTACGCGACTCGCCGCGACGGCATTCGATTGGCTACGTCGCGGTTAAATCGTGCGCTCCAGTTTGACGTGGGAATGAGGCGGCAGCTTTGCCATCGATATTGAATATAGGCGCGCCGCTCTGGCGAAATATTCATTATTGCCTTCCCCCGTCTCTCTCACTATGAATACACTATATATATTTGTCCCTTGTCATTTTTATCTACTCGCACGTCTTACATTAAAACTCGTCTGCCTCGTCTTGGATCAAAAACCGTCAAATGCGACAGAGAGCGCATTACCCGCCGAATATTCTCTCTCTCTCGCGGGGAAACTGGAACGCGCTTCCCCGAACCAGCGTCATTTAATTTTCACGTCTGAATTGACAATGGCCTCACCGAAATTATGAATCGCGAGCGAGTGAGCGACCAACTTGCTCCCTCGACTGCCCCAGGAGGAGCGTTTTCCGAAAATCCCCCCCAGAAAGAGAAATAAAGAAGAATGAATATGGAGCCGTGCGCGGCGAATGAACAATAGGCGAAATCTGCATCCCTCGGACTTCGGAGGCTCTAATTAGGGCCGCGGCTTTAATGAGGGTGTTACATCGACGCGTCTTTGGCACCGGGCTATTGTGCATTATTTACGCGCCAAGTGGCTCCGCGGCCCAAGGCCAAGTACCGCCGCCAGTAATTAGAGGGGCTTTGTGTCTGGAGCACCGCGACTTTTCTCACGCGCCGATAATCCAATGGGATATGACGCTCGCTCGAGTTCTTGGCGTTTCGGCTCGCGTCGCGACTCGCGTACCATGCACCCTAATCGCGGAGTATCCGCGAGACAATTCGTACTCACAACTACCCAATCTGTAAATTAATTTTTTCACATTCACAAGTTTCAACGATATTGCGCGAGGGAAAAAATTCACGCTCCCCTGCTGCTGAATTCGAACCAGCATCCACCTGATCTCCGGTCAGCCGTTGCGCCACATCCCTGGAGCATCAACTTCTCCCTCTCTCTCGCAATGTCATCCGATCCGCAACGATCAACGGTTCAATCGTCGCGAGAGAGGGAGAGAGAGAGAGAGAGAGAGAGAGAGAGAGAGAGAGAGATGAGTTGATATATACTCTATGAGTTGGTATATACTCTAGGGATGTGACGAACATTGTCGTGTTACCGGTGGCGCAAGTGGCAGCCGCGCAGCTGACCGGAGATCAGGAGGATGCTGGTTCGAATTCAGCGGCCGAGGAGCGTCAAGTTTTTTCTCTCGCCCAATCTCACTTTTTTCATTATTTGAAATAGTACACTAAGCCCGGCATCAAAATTTCGCGCAATTTATATGCGATTTTGTTAAAAAATATATGCAATCTTGGGAAAAAGTTGTGTCGTTTCTAGGCCAAGATAATACGATTTCGCACGTAAGAGGAACATCTTGAGTTGTTAATACTTTTCCTTGGGTATCGGACATTATATATGTACATTGCCACGAAAAATGCGTGCTGGGCAACGAGGACGCAATGTTCTCATTTATTGATCAATGAAACGATTTTTCTCGGGAGTGGAGTGCATCCATGCAAATTGTGTTTGTTTTCTCTTGGAGCGTAGGAGGAGAAATAATCCGCTGCGTTTGATCATACTTTGATTTTTTGCCTCGAAACGTTCGTTCCATATGAGCGAATGTAATTTGTATGGGTATCGCGACGCGACGTTACAACATCTCGATAGGAACATTTTGTCACAGTACGACTCGTCGAATCTCCGATCGAATTATCGCTTTTATCAACTAACGTGAGTTTGGCATAATGTTAGTCGGGAGACGATGCCGCTCGATCGCCCTATCATCGCGAAGACGTTCTTCTCGCGCGCGAATAAATATCGATACTCGAAGCCGTGTAGCGAGCAGTTTACGGCCCGATCGCGCATCACCCGGCCTAATGGAGAGAGTACACACACACACACTCACAGAAGCGATTGAGATACCAGCCACACGCGCGATGTAAACAGCCGAGGAGTATTTCCACCGCTGGCCCACACGATTTTTCGCTCGGTTTAAGCCGGCGCTCGACTGGCGCGTTAAAGGGAATGTTCCCGGTGGCTAGCTCCCCTGTTTACTCGCCGCAGTATCGCGGGCGGCCCGAAAGTTAGCCCTTTTTACCCTCCCGCGACGACTCGATCCAATTACCGAGCTCTTCTTCCAGCTCCCCTGCCCCCTCGCCGCCCCCTCGCCGCGTCACCCGCGAGTCTTGTTTAATCGACTCGAATCGACGGCCAAGTTTCCCGGACGGGAGCCGGCATCCTAATGTTGCCTAATGTAAATAGTTGGGCCAACTGTTGCCCCCGGCGTCGAATGCCACAAGCAACCCCTCCCCCAAATAATCCAGCACTCGCCGAGTTACGCCACTCGCCCGCTAATCTTCCTTATCATTTTTAAACCACGCCAAGTTTCGTTGGGCAAACGTACAATCGATCCTCGGCTCGTCAGCGTACGCCACATGTTCGTCCCACTCGATCTCAATGTACAGGGCGCATCCCCCGAAAAATTCGACGAGTCGCAATCGCGGCTTGGCCCAGCGCAAACGGGCAAACGAAGAATTTACGAGGACAGGCAAATTGCGCGAGTGTCGCGTGAGTTTTGTCGATAGACGTCGTCAACAGAGCGGCGCGTGTTTTTTTTCCGGCGCCCGATGTAATAAATCGCCCCCGCGCTCCCTCGAAATTAAGGACCGCATTGCAGTACCGGGAGCACCGAAGGGAATACCGGATGATGAATTTTTGTCTATCAAAAACACGCGGCATCATAAATTTTTATCCCTCGGTGCAGCGGGGCTCGCGCGCACCACATACATACCGTATTTGCGGGCTTCACACACACACACATCCGCGGCTCGGTTTTCCTCTTCCAAAAGAAGTGGATCGTATAATGAGTGACACATTGCTCTAGCTCTCATTCTCTCTCTCTCTCTCTCTCTCTCTCTCTCTCTGCCTCTCTTTCAATTTCAAACACGAATATCGTGAGGCTGTTCCATCGACCACGAGTGTGTCAACTAAATTTTCACCCGCCGCGTAACACGCGCGCAATATTACGACGACTCGGCTCCGAGGCGCGTCTCGCTCGCAAACAGTTTGGCTGTATATCCGCTCTAACGAGACGTACCATAGCCGCGCCTCCAGAAATCTCCAGCCAAGGCTACGGAGAGCCGCGCAAAGGAAGCGCCCAGATGCGTTGGGCCGAGCCGGCGCGGGTAACGAGTGTACCGCACGATTGCGCGATTTATTCGAGCTTTCGTGGGCCGCTTTTACCGCTGCAAATGAAACGAGCCGACGGCCGCGACTCGTTAGTCCCGACGAGCGCTTCACGGAACAATGTTGAATTTATCGCGAATCGGGCGCATTGGCTTTTTGCAGGGCTCGCGCGAGCCCCACCCCCCGGCCCCGAGCATTTGTTCACGCTCGTGTTTTCCGCCTTTTTGCAATCGTCCGCCCGACAATTGCGCTGATTGATAGGGGCTTCGCGAGGCGCAAGTGTGTGCACGCGCGTGTACTGATGCGGCCAAATTAGAACGGCTGAATCGCGACGCGTCGCGGCCGGCGATCCAGTGTCGCTTCGCGCGCCCGCTTGATCGCCAAGTACCGAAGGAGAATACGGGATTTGTCGGGGAGGATTCGAAAACAAACCGACAAATTTGCCCCGACGACGGGTCGAGCGTAGCTCGCTCGCGGTTCTTTTGCCAGCCGATTAAGCTGGAGAAGTTAGCTCGCGAAACTCGCGGGCATATCCGCCGCTGCTGGCTCGCTGTCAAGAAGAGAGAGGAAAAAAGTACGCGTGTATACCGCGAGGGTCGCGCGAGCGCGCGATTTTGGCCCGTGAGCTTTTGTGCTCAGCCGCAAATGCCGCCGCGAGCGCGTTTTCAGTACGTGAAAGAGAGCGAGAGATAGACGCGCGCACACACGTACGGATAACCGCAGCGATTTTCGCATACGCGCGATGACGATACGAGCACGGGGGGGGGCAGGCAGGGGAGGTTGCGCTTTTCATTCTCCCAACCAAAGCGGCTCGTCGTTCTTTTTTGTTTTTCCCTTGTCCCCTGAACGGCCCACTGCGCCGCTCTATCTTCGCGCATGAGCTGATCCGCAAAACCCAGCCATTCCGTCGTTTTGATAATGCTATCAAAGCCGCCGCTCTCGGGCGGGATCCGCGAGCTGTGTAAACACGCGCAAATGGAGCCGCCGAGAGAAAGACTCGTCGCGCTGCAGTATATTATGCCGGGTTACGGCTCGAGCTTCATAATCCGGAATTATTCGGGACTCTGCGGGACTGTGCGGCTCCAAGGAAAAATGTGTACTCGCTCGAGTTGCGAATTATTCCCAGATGTATATATTCGACCGCTTCGATTACATCTTCAGGCTTTCCATTAGCCACGACCGGCCGCCGCTTTTAATTAATATATACTCGCTGCTCTGCTCTGCTCAGTGTCTCCGCTGAAAAATTCATCAGCTTCTGTCGCCGTCGTAAAAGCCCTGGTAATATTTAATTGTGAACAAACGCTTTAATTGGAAATTCTCCAGTTTTCGTCAAGTGTATTTTCGAACATTCCGACTAGTTTCTGGGATATTGAAAGGATACCGCTGCAGTCTCTATGAAATACATGTGATTGACGAAGAATCACGTGGCCGTCAAGCTGTAGTCTACCTCAAAAATCAGTTGGCATGCCAACTAAAATAGACTTGGTGAATTTGCAAATGAAAACGCGCGTATTCATTGCAGCGAACGGGGGCGAGCTTGGCTTTAAAACGCGCGCACGCGTCCACGCGATTGTGCTCTTTCTCGAGGTGGAAGGGTCGCGGCGCGCATCAAATTTTTATGGGCTCACGTTGGTAAGTGAGCCGCGTAAGTTTGGCGAGACGCAAACTACAAGGAGTTTGAAATATTTGTGGCTGGCTGTTGGGTAGCTCGCTCGGTAAGCGCATTGAAAATGATGGTAATCGCCCGCGCTTCCTTGTGCTCCATACACCAACAGCAAAAAGCTTTCACGCTCGAGTTAATTTTGCAGGCATTATCTATTACCCTGAACTTCCCGCAAAATGGCAAGATACTTTGAGGACGATTTTTTTAAGATACCCAACGTGGCCAACATCCACCTAATAGCAATTCAATTTCACAACGATCACTCGAGGATCGAATCTGTCGTCTGATCCGCGCGTCAGAGGGGGATAAAAGCGAGCCGAAGCTAAATAAAGCACCGCGGCAAATAAAGTTTCGGCTGGCGAAATCAACTCGTCAGCTCTCGGGCCCATTGTCGGCGCGATTCGTTTACGATTAGCGCAGCTGTGCCGGGAGCCGGGAACCAACGAAGCGTCGCGCGAGTTCCGCGGGATAAGCAAGCGGGAGTTGGCACCCAGACAATAAAGCCAAGGAGAGCCGAAGTTTTGTCCCACGCAGGTGCAGCAGCAGCAGAAAGCTGCAGCGCCAGATTGGGCAAAGTCGAAAAGCATAATCAACTCGGGGCCGCCCCGCCAACCGATCGAAAATTCATTCGCTCGCATCTGTTCCCGAGGCTTCACCAAAATCCCCTCAAAAAACCCGCCAGAGGAGTTTTGCGTGCGACTCGCGGCTGGGCCGCGCGCGCAGCAGCGAGAGCGAATTGATGGGCCTAGGCAGGTGAACGGGCGAGACGCTGCACCAGAGGGAAAACAGGGAAAAAATGTGAACGCGTGTTTGTGCGGCTGGGGAGGGCTGCTCCACTTTTCTCGAGGCGATCATCGGCTTTGTCTGTTCCCTCTAGTCATCTCTTCCTCTTCATTTTGCCCATTCCGTTCTGTCTGTTTGCCGGTGCGCGCAATGTACGCACTGCAGTGCTATCCTCCTCCTCGAGACTGATAATCGACGAGCCGCGCGCCACCTACCCGCCGGGGGATTGATCAAACTCGCGGGGCAAATTTTAACAGTCCAAATCCAACGAGACTCTCTGCTCTTAATAAGTAGATATTGACTATATAACACTTACACTATCGAGTTATGAGCTGCGCATATACATATATGTACGTACGGAGAGGCAAACATGCGACCATCCGAGCTGAAATAATTTATTGAATGAACGTTTTTTTAATCAAGTGTTCGCAGCCTCCGACTCGACTGGCTTGCACTTACCAAATTGAAGATTTTTCCAATAATACGTCCGATGTCATTATTCGCGGCCAACACTGATTCCACCCGGTAGATTACCAAGTATTTTCCTTGAAACACTCGCCGATCGACATTGCGACGGAATTTCCAATTCCTCCGACGCGACACGCTATAGAAATTAAATCTTCTCGCTCCGATGATTAATTTGTAATTCGCTTTGCGTTCGACGCGACAGACAGACAGACAGAGAAGGGGGGGGGGAAACTCGAGTCCGATATTTTTTTGCTAAACTCGGCTCTTCTACACGCTACCCCGGCAGTTTTCTCGCGGGCCGACAAAGAAGGAGAGAGGCAGCGAAAAGCGGTGACAAGTTGCAGATTGGCAACTTGTGCTGCTCCGACAGGAGCCCGGCGTTTCATTATTGATGCCCGCTATACCCCGTTGCTGCTGCTCTCGCGCTTTCTTGGCGTTTGACACCCCCTCCCCCCCCCTCGACTCACTCGCCGCCTACGTTTCATAATTGATCCTCCGTGGGCCGTTTTAATTTGCCGTCCGCGCGCAAAGTTGCCAGCTCTAATTTGCGCCGAGGCCGAGACCGAGTCAATGAGTTTTATGAAAAGAAAAAGCATCGGACGATTGCTCCGTCCTTCGCAGACGACAAGTTTTTTATTCAACCACGGGTCGGTCGAGCAAATTTTTTTGCACTCCCAAGTAGTCGAGGAGGGTAGGCGTAGATTGAGCTGTTATCGTCTGATATCGTCCCTGTCCAGACACCAATCGACCAATGACTTGGCGTTTCATCTCGAGCCCGAAGCTTCCAACCGTCCGAATCGCGCACTGTAAGAAATAATTGGACGGAAGAAAGTAGTGCTCGATTTCGCCGCGATGCCTTCAAACCCAATTTCCGGATAAATCAACCTTAAACACGTATAGCTCCGTCTTCGTATCCCATTCTCGTTTTTCTCCCGACTCCATCAGCTCGTATCTTCCGGTCAAGCGCACTCGAGTGACTTTTTCTCCTTACACTACTACTGCCTTCGGAAAGCTCCGCACCTACACCGCGCAAACACGGGCTCGTTTCGAATAAGGACTAGATAATGCGTTCACAAACCTGCATATGACGAGATTTTTTATTGTTCCTCCATGTTTTGACGTTTATGCAGGTACTGTTAGATTCGAGGGAATAAAGTTATATTCAAAACCTGTCCAGGTTTTTACTAGCATTCATGTGTTTGTTTTAGAAATGAAATTGAAAGTCAATTGTTTTTCAATATCCATTAGTTCATTTTATAAAATACAAATTTATATTATTTTCATCGATTTGAATTTTGGACCCAGTGAATTATTAAATTTCTTTAATCTACATCAGCCAGATCAGTCTGTATTTACGCTCGAATGGTTAATCAACTGGATGGGTTGGTAACTGGTTTTGAGATTATTCGGTTGAATGAGGTTTTTCTGTTATTTGGTTATTTAATTCACTAATAAAGGCCTAATGTTTGAGTATCTTTGTAACCAATCAACCTCTATACATAGCATGGAAATCTTTTATCACAATCAAAACAATGCTTAGTTACACAACTTGCTATTATGCTGAAGTTTCCATTCAGAGCATCAAAGCTTGCGAATAAACTGTTTTCACACATTCATACCGTATAATGACACATAATGACAATCGTTACAGTGGCTCGGATAATTTGTGTGCGAAACTGCGATAAAATTCCACTGACTTTACAAATCTAACAACATAGCCTGCGCGTCTCGTTGCGGCCGCACTCGAGCCTGCAAACTGTCACATCGTGTCTCTTTGTCATGGCAGCAGTTTTCTTTTGCGACTTGGTCTCAGTATGGCGTTTAATTACCATCAACAACATTCACTCGCCCTTTGCGTAATCCTTTCTCAAATTCAACAATTGATTTCTTCATTTTCCATATTTATCAGAAAAAGCCACGACCTAATCTACAAAAAGCAGAGTAGAATCGTGTTATTACAGGCTCTTCACGCGATGATTCCAATGAAATTTTGCAAAAAACCAAAACAATCTTCCGTTGAATGTTTGATCAAACCGGAGCAGAAATAGCTGTGCAGATATTGAAAAACGTAATTGATACGCGTGGCGCACCTACCTGGTATAGGACTTGCGCGCGATCTCGTCTTGGTCTCGAAAAATCATGGTTTTGCCTCATATCGAACCGAGACTCTGCACAAGATTCATGATGATCGTAAAAAATACATAATCTCCGTGCTGAGTATGAGAATAATTTCAAGTATAAAAATAAAGAATGCGTTTTCCATATTTTGTGCTGAATTATATCACGAAGATACTCTTTGGTTCGCAATTGAGCAAGATTGAAAAATTCAATTGAAAACTTTGATTTTTAAGAATGTATTTGTTTGATGCAACAGAAAATGATGGCACGCGAAAGCTCAGTAGAGATAAAAAACAAATTCATAATTACTATATTTCAATGGATATGTGGGTCCAATTGAAGTGACAAAAATATGAATTACGAGTAATTACGTAGGTGACGTAGTGAAATGAGATGGGATTACACGCGGAATACGGGCGTCTCGTGGCAATCGAAGACGTTGCTTCCTACCACTCGCAGCAATTCCCCGGCACAAAACCCAATTCCCATCTCGGGCCTCGCGCCGCGTCAATTCGATCAAACAACACATTTATTACAATTCCCGAAAAAACAAACACCACACTCGTTTTAACATTGTAGATGAAAAAACTTGAAGTGAATAGAATTATAGGATAATGTTTTATCATTTGGATATACAGAATTTCATATAAACTATTTTTCCGTAAAAGAGAATCTTTCGAATAACATATGAGAAATGAGTTTCTTTCGACTGTTTCAGCTTAACGCGGTCGAAAGCTATTTTAACATTTGAAAGAAAATTATTTCAACCCACTCTTTTTCTCAGTGTAGAAGTATATGCGACAGTTTTTATTTCTAAACTTGTATACATTCAAAAAAATAAAATCAGATTGATAAAACGAGTGAGTTTTGGGTTCGATTGTTGTGCTCGATTATTTTCGATAAGTAAATTCGACATAACTTTTTTTGTTAAATATCTTTGAAATAATACTTTCCTCGATGGGTTCTAAAATAAAACAATAATTACCCGGACAAGAGCATTGCCCAGTAATAATTCAGGTATGAACGATATTGCGTTTGTGAGAATTCTCCTTTTATTAATAACGGTCTAACTCTTTTTATTGAATTTCTTTTTTGCATAAATTTTTTTGAATAAATTTCCAATGGATGAAAGTATTTTTATTAATTCTGTTGACGCACCACTGCATTGTCATACGAAAACAATACCATGGTCAAAATTTGATACTTTTAGTATATTAGGAAATGACCGAAGATTCTACTGTAGAATTTTAACATGGACAAAAACAATTTGAATAAAAGTGTTCAATTAAAATTATTATACTTTGATAATTCATTCGTTAGTAACACAATGACTTTTCAGATAATGTTGAATAAAGGAAGCATGAATCGGTCAGAATTTTGTCAAAAAAGAAAAATAACAAAGTACAATAAAACTCCAAAAATTTCATTGTCCTTCCATGATGTATACATAATCATTCTATAACGCGTCGATTCACGCGAGCGTAGATTTATGTTTATATCTTTCGGGACGTTAATAATTGGTATTTATGGGTCGTTTATATTCTCATTCGTTATCTTTATGTCAGTCGTTGTTTATGAATTCCTGATTCCTATATATTCATCGGTTTTTACTCGCGCGTAAATTCTAATTGATTCGACTAAATTTTCGAATCTTGCAGATAAATACAGTATTTCCATATAATGTATTCATCCGCACTAGTTTATAATGAATTCATACTCCGATGGTATTATCCTTGATGGATTTTCGAACATATATGTGAGATTTAAAAGTCCCAGTAGAAAATTTTCAGAGCTAAATTTTATCGATAGAACATTTTTCACACATACAAAGCTTATTTCACCGTGATGGGGATCGTCCACTTCCGACGAATTAAGAGTCTTGCCACTCTTGTTTGTTCACACATCGACACAAGTTGGAAAAGGACGAAAGAAATCGCGCGGCGAAGGGATAATATCGCGAGTGCTTATGCCGCTAAAACACCTCGAAAAAAGGCATGAAATGATATATGTGCAGTGTAGACCGTGCGTGCACGCTCAATCTCGCAATTATCGATTCGCCGCCAGCTCGGCGCATTTTAATGAGCCACGAGTCGGCTGAGAATTCCCAAGTGCTGCCGCACACTTTTGATACGTTTTTAAATGAAACGCATTTTTTTTAATCGAAATCACATATTCATGGCTTGATTGTCGACATGGATTTTTGTTGGTATGAGGATTTGCATAGAAAGTGAATTTTCATCTGTACGCACGCGATTTCCGGGATAGCGTGACAACCGCGGTGGCAGCAACGCGAGTGGCATATATGACAGTTGAACGCGGGAATGTAAATGTGGCTTTTATATTTTTTTTCATCACTTGTATCGAAAAGTTGATCATCAAACCTTAGTTTTCTACACTCGTGATGAAAAATACTGTTCGATACTAGATCAAAAGACGATCACTATAGGCTCGTGTGATTACCAGCCTCGCTTTGCTCGGGCGGCAAACCTCCCACGTGCCTGGAATTCGTCTTTTGGTCTTGTATCGAAATTTACTATTTCCCCCCAAGTTTCTCCATTACTCTACGCGCAGCTCGAAATCTTGGCACTGCGCGAAACTCTTGACTCTGGAAGAATTTAATTTTTTCGCGCGCAATGAAAATTCCCCACTCTCGGCTGTCGAAACTTGTCGCTTCGATGTTTCCATCCCATAAAGCTAAATTGCTTCTTATATAGAGAAATGAAAAATTAGTAAGAACGATTCGATCGGTTTGCATAGAAGGACTACTGATGAAAGTGGAAGACGAAAGTGTTATCGACTGTTTGAAGAAAAACGGAAAATTATGGTTGGTGATTGCGGCGCAGAATAGTACGTATATATCTCGGGCTCCAATTAATTGCGAATGTTTGAGAAGAGCACTAGCGCGTTGGTGCCAAAGCTCTTTTTAAATATCGTTTTCCCTCTACGAGCGAGATATTTACGGTAAGAGCAATTTTTTAATTTTATTCTTCGAGAGATGAAAGTGCGCCGAGCGATGGGGATGAAATCGTAGAAAAATCCAACTGAAAGAATATCTCGGGAGTTGATGATATTGCGTTAGCCGTAGCGTGAATTGCAGCTGAATAATTACACAATTATTCTTGGGACGTATGAAAAAAAGGCAAAACTAACCAATCAATTCTAATAATCTCACTGAAATTTTCATTTTCGAAATGCTACGAGCTTGATGCTGCTGCAATGGGTTTTCACAGATGGAAAAGTGAAGTTCCAAGGGCGAATGATTTCCTTGAGTATATATGCGGTGCCGTAGGAACGGGCCACCTCCGTTGCATAGCATATTCTCAGTTGATTTAAAGCTATCTCACAGTGAATCATAATAAGCTTCGAACGTGTAGTACATGGAGTGTGAAATAAAAATTAAATTTCCCACGACTTTCATCAGCGTGCCAAAAATCCTTGAGGATTGCTTTTATTTCGATTGATGGTGTGTGTGGGTGATATAAATCCAATAATACAATAACAGCTGCGTTAACGTTTAACTGGATGGCAAAGGCAACAGATTGCTTGTTTTAGATAGATCGCGCACCGTGTAGATAAAAGAGATCCAAAGTGTGGATAAAAATCACGTTATTTGCACATGAAAGAAGCATTTGACGAAGCCCGTGTCCAATTGAGCCCGGAGTAAGCTAAGCGAGACGATGCTGATTCAATTTGCTTTCAAAAATGAAAAGCTTATTTAAAAAAATATTTCACGCCTCGCTATTTGGATAATTGTGAAATTTTCTACGATTTAAAAGCTTTTTTATCACTCACTCTTCTGAGATCCTCAAGAAATGATCGAACATATTAGTGTTTATTGAAAATCCAAAAATAATGCGCAATCAAACATAAAGTAAAACTAAGCTATTGCCGCATCAGCACACCTCAATCCTTTAGGCTCAAGGCTTTTGATCATTCTCCAGTCACCATCTCGAAACATTGACTGTACCGATTTTTCGTCGTTCACATCCTATTCGTCCTCCGACAAACCGGCTAAGCCCGGATTACGGGGCTCCGCCACAAGAACGAGAGGGAAAATCCAGTTGGGCTTTATTAGTTCGCCGCTGCTCTCCATTCTCCCGAATGTACACACGCACCCGCTGATGAAAAGAGCCGAACTTTTTCAGCCGTCACGGCTTGCGCCGGCCAACAGTCAACTGACGCTCTTCTTTTTTTTCGGCTAGGTTGATCCTACGAACCTTTTGGCTCATTCTATATCATCGTCGATTCAGGGTTGAATTAATTTTTTCACCGCAGTCCCCGAGAAAAATACGAGGGAAATACGATTGACTAAACAGCATGAATCTCGTGAAAAGCGCTCCTGACGTTATCGTGTTTTTTTTTTGTGAACTTTTACCCTCCACTGAAAAGCTGACAGATAAAATGTAGCCTGATATTTTTCGTCCAAGTTGTCGTGAATATTTCGTCGTTCGACCATCGGAGTAAATAAACAAGCACGCGCAGCGATAATTGTGGAGGAGCCTTGTGGAGGAACATTTCTACTTGGATCACTGCTTTGCAAGTAATTAATTGGACCGAAAATTCGAATGGAATCTTCCAGCTCAATGATTGGAAATTCTGATGAAAAATACTGAATAGAGATTGTATCTAAACAAACCAACTGCTCCATCGCGGATCTTACCGTAGTATACATTTAATTGGAATTCCAAGAAAAAAAAATGATTAAATTTAAAATTATCCTCGAAATTTCATAGTTACACGTAGACCAGGTGGCTATTTGAAATTATCGATATTTTGTTATTCCCGTTGAAAGGTCTAAAGTTTCGCTGAGATCATGTTTAATTGTAGAATATTAATACATTCGGAATATTCAAGAGGCTTTTTATCGATTCTCATGAACGTTCTTCCTTTACTAAGGTTAATAACATAGAGTAATGTGAATAAATGGATAGCCACTAATAGTGACAAATATCACATATTGATAATTGCTACTAGAATACAATAATAATGGATGAACGATTTTTATCATAAAGGAGTCTCATTGATATTATTCACAGTGTAGTATATTTATGCATTTTCTATTTCAAGCAAAAAACATTTAACTATTTAGTTCGAAAAAAAATGCACTAAATTGATCAAAATTTGGGATTTTCCTAGATTTGAAAAAGCAGCAAGTCATGTACCGTGCCGGAACTAGTCAAGTTAATGATTTGGCTCGGGCGCAGTTACGTCTGATCGTCAATTACATTAGGATGAAGTCATTTTTACTGTAATAACAAGATAGCTTTCGCACACGATACAAACGTCCATTGTATACTCAACGAATTATTCAGTGAGCGAATTGCGAATGTCAATCATCAATCGTCCCAATTGTATTTCATATAATTATTCTTGAAAAAGAATGAAACCATTCATGATCCGCGACATGTTCCAAACTAAAATAACTAGCCTCGTCACGAGTGAAACTGTCCATTACTCTCATGACTGTCGGGGCTGATCCGGTATTCGCGACACTCGCATATCCCGAGAACGAAAAAGCCCAAACCGAAATTCACGAAAACTCGATAAACCACTTATAAAGGAATTGACAGTGGCATTTGCTTTTCAATAATTGGAGTCGAGTGGGAGGGGAGGGGGGGGGTGAGAAAAAAAGGTGAAAGCGCGAAAAACGTGAAAATCCAACGAAACGACCGTCAAAGCGCGTCGTAGCGAATCGTGTTCCGCACGAAGCGAACCCAGTGCGTCACGTATTATCGTCAATTGTAGGAAATCAAGCCGAGCGTTCTTTTCTCGTCGCCTAAAAATACAACGTCCGTGTTTGTATATGTAGTTTCCCCGTCTGATGAGCTTCGAGATTAGATGTTTATTATAAACACGCAAAAATTTAATACACGTACACTTGAGTTTTTATTCATATTTGAGAGGTACTTATGAAAAACCATATCATCCTCATTTTTTATGACGGAGATGAATAAGTTTGCTTTCACAAAATATTGCTTTCATAAAATTTCGAACAAAAGTTCGTGGATAATCCCACTCTTGAGGAGAGAAAATCTGTGAAACCAATTTTTTAATGCTATGCGCAAATCGTAAGAGAAAATATATCGGTATTACTTGATAATTCAACCAGATGACGGTTGGAGTTTCGCGAAGGATGAATGATTTTGTTGATGAAATGAGATGGATTGGATGCGCGGTGCAGTCTTGACAAACAGTCGACTCGAGTGATTGAATTATCGTTTGTATAGAAATACACACTATCCATCTCGCTCGCTCGCTCGCGCGCACCAACGCAAGCTCGGTATGTGGAAGCTGCTTCTCGGGGCCCATTGAAACATTCGGGACAACGGGAATATGACGGCCCGGGGAGGCAGCATTGCGAGCAGCAGCAGCTGGCGAGCATTAATAAAGCAAGCTGTGAGCCAAGCCCCAGTGTCCTCATCTCTCATGAGCGATTTCTAATAATCGCAATCGCACCACTTGACACGGAAGCCGCCCCTGCCACCGATACCCAGCCGAGCGGAAGCTCGGCCTCTATATACGACGCGGGTTGGGGCCGGGGGGCAGGGGGGGAGAAAAAAAGCAAAATTTATTGGGCTATGCGCGTGGACAATGGCAATTGCGGCTGATGCACAAGACTGACAAAATGGAGCGTGCGCGACACCCGACGCGCGGATTGGCTATAGCCGCGGAGATGCACCAGTAGCTGGCACGCCGCTCGAGCCAATTGGATTAGTTAGGACGCGGCTCGTAAGGTCAAGGGGATCGGATCGCGGCGCGATGACGACTTGATCCTCGCGGCTCGCTGATGAGATTCCCGATGGCCCTTGGCGCCGGATTTTCAAAGCACTTCGCTAGCACCAAGACGCGCTGATGAGACTCGTAAGCTCGACGAGCCGAGTTGTTGCTGCTCCGGAATTGCGAGCTGGCGAGGATCGATCCGCGCCGCGCCGCGATCGCCGGCTGCACCAACTCGGCTCCAACATCAACGTCCGTTGCGCACCAATAACGTTCGACCACGTTCGCTCTGGGTCCGCTTGATCCGCTTACACGGTAAACACGGTTATTCTTGTTGAGACAAATTTATTTGCTCTCAGTGCGTTCCGAATCGAGCTTCATAACGATTGTTTCAATATCTCAAAGTGCATATTCACATTAGTGTAGCTGCTATTATATCCAAAGGATAGTACTTTTGTAGTTGAAATATTTGAAAAATTGAATTCGCGGTAAGAGAGTACGTGCGACATGCTGCACAATCTTAATTTGCGTACTCCAGTGGTATGTTGAATTAGTTGAATCTTAAATCAAGTAAAATTTCACACTTGAATGAAAGAATCGTCCTTCGGTGCAATGTATTTATTAAACCTTTGAACAAAAGGATTAGGAAACCGAAGGATGAACTTTGGCTATACTCAACAAGGATGGACTCGCGGAAAATAAGGTTGTCGATTATTCCCCAGCATGGCTCGAGGGAAAAAAAGAAAAACAGCCAAACAGAACTGTGAACACGCGAGTTGCGGCCCATTGAATATTCAACACGTTGTTGTAACTTTTAAATCGACTTGCGAGCGCTTATTACGAAAGCTTTCGCTGTCGGCCGGCTGCCTCCGGCGATTCGGCCGTGAAGATAAGACGGAATCGCTCAATTCCGAAAGATTGGCGCACTTGGAAGGCTCGCCGTCGTCGTCGTCGTCGTCGTCGTCGTCGCCGAGCTGCTTTGTATAATCCAGCCGTTCTCTTGACATAACCGCGTCTCGCCGTGTGTGCGTGCGCGTGGATCGTTTCGTAACTGCTCGTTCCGCGAATCGCTCGCTCGCGCGTCGAATTAGCATCGCGACGCGTGCGGTGCAACGCCAGATATATACTCGAGCGACGGCGGCGGCGCGCAGATTAAAACGAATAAGGCAGAATGGAGTGGTGCCGTATAAGCGCGAGGGGAGACGCTCGCGGGATTTTACCCATCGCGGCCCCTCGTGCGGCTGTACGCGTACTACGCCCGGATCGTCTGGATGGTTTGGCGCTGCTCCCGAGCGCATACACATCCCCATCCAATATTCGTCCTAAAGCGGCCCATTGGATACACCGTATGCCGCGCTTCTCGAATACGCATCGATGTGCCGGCTCGTGTCGTCGCGGCGGAGATGGTCGAGTCGTGGGTGGTATTTCCAACGACGAGGCCTTGCCGCCGCGCAGTGTTCCGTAACCGCGAGCGTGTGTACATACACTCGAGGCAGCTTACACGCGGCCGTATTATCCTCCATATGGACCGTCTCAAACTTGCCCGAGGTATATCCGATACGGCAAATATCCCTCGTGCGCGTCTCGGCCGATAGAGCCGTGCACCAAAAAAGCCCCCGACAATTTGATCGCTCGTGTTGATCGCTCGTGTTGTAATCCGACGGACGAGGGATTCATCGGACTCGGATTACCCAACGACGACACACCTAATTCTCCATCGAATTCTCCAGCGCGCGTACATGTGACTACGAGCCGACGCTATATGTCGCAATTCTGTATAAATACAGCACATATAGGAGGACCGCGACGTACAGTTGCGAGTGTAACGCTCGCGCTGCCGGTTTTTCAATTATACGAAGACAGGCAAATTGGAGCTGCGGCCGCGACTGTCGCGACAGAATGCAAACAGGGAGCGCGCACGTGCAGGGCCGTACACGCGTAGCGCGGGTCACGACACGAGCACCGCTACGCGGAAATGAGCCTCTCTCTCTCTCTCTCTGGTCGTCCAGTGCGGGTATAGCACGCGGGAAGCGCGCATCAAAAGTGGACTGCTGCACGCGGCGTCGAATAATGAAAACAACGGCCGCGATCCGTTAAGCAAACTTGCTATTAATTTGACGGATACGCGAGTCGAGCCAGCGGGACAATTAAAAACAGCAGCAAAGACAACACGAAGCGCTTGGTCATCGTGACGAGGGGGATAAGTGGCGTTCGGCTCGGCCGCGGAGCGTGACGGATCGCTCGAGCTATGCGTATGTATGCATGTATATACCGACGCGCTACGAATTTTCAAAAACGTTGAGTTTTGTAAAATTATGGAGCAGCCGCTACGAGCGGGACAAATTGGAAGAGCTTGAAAAATTGAAAAACCCTCCCCGCAGCTGACACGGGGAGGATCATCGGCGCGGATGGAGATTCGGACATTCAGAGTCTATATATCCAAGCCGACCGCTTCTCCTTCTCGTATATATGCGCGCGCGCGTGAGCTTGGATAATCGGGGAAAACCGAGCGCGCAGAAATAAGGGCAATTACTCAGCGGCTGGGTCCGGCCCCGTTCGCACGGCCGCGCAAGTAGTAACGGTCGGAATGTAACAGACGGGAGCGCGCGCCAGTGAGCCAGTGAGCCAGTGAGCCGGGCAAAAACATCGAACCGAGCGAGTCGGTTGCCGCATCGGACCAAAGGACTTCCTCGGCCCGGCCAACACTGATTGCATCCTCGGGCCATCTCCTCCCAAATCCTCGGCCGAACCCATACACCAGCCCCCTCGGCGATAAATCACAAGCAGCAGCAGCAGCAGCAGCAGCAGCAGCAGCAGCAGCGGCAGCCACGTCGAATCGGGCTGCATCGTAAACATCGGGCCGTGTTGTGATCGATCGGGTGGGCCGGCTCGCGTAAGATTACAGCGTGTGCGGGGTGCTCGGGTGGGGGAGGAGCTGCGTCCTCGCGTAAATACGTCGGGCCGGGCGTGCGGACGACGCGAGTCTCGCTGCAGCCTGTGCACACGCGCGCGCACCCATATTTACGAGCGCCCGATTACTCGCGCGCGAGTTTATTCGCTGCGATCCCGCGCTTAATGGGCTGGCCCACTCTCCCTCCCTCTCACTCTACCCATACGACACTAGCTCATTCAAATCCGCGCTTCAATGCC
Source organism: Aphelinus atriplicis (assembly GCA_020882685.1). Classification (NCBI taxonomy): domain Eukaryota; kingdom Metazoa; phylum Arthropoda; class Insecta; order Hymenoptera; family Aphelinidae; genus Aphelinus; species Aphelinus atriplicis. The sequence continues at coordinate 36,655,395 of CM037076.1, read as the reverse complement.
CGCCACGCGCCCACCTACCCTCGACTTTTTCGATTCGTCCGAGTTTGGGAGGGCCGAGGCGATTTCGGATGTGGTCGCGATGGAGTTTCGAAACTGCAAGTCGCGCCTCTTTTCCCGTTTTCCCGTTAAATTTGGACGAGCCGCGATTTCAATTGCTTGGAGAAGGATTAGTGTCCGTGAGTTTTTTGTCGTGTCAAATTAGCTGCTTTTCAGCTTCTATTCTGAATCGACAAAAGTCTTCAACCGATTTTACGATTTCGAAAAATTCACCATTTTCTCCGGGTCCTTTTCGGATGGATTCTTTAGCTTGACGAATGACCCAAATAACCCAACGATAGAATATTCAATCAAACAATTTTCACTTGACTGTATAGCTGTGTGATTTTTTTCTCAAGTGGTAAATTGTGCGCACACATGAGAGACAGCCGAGAGAACATGAAGTCGAAACGTCGTCTAAAACGAAGCTGAAGTAATTCAAATGACTTGGCGTTGGCGCGCGGTAATCCGGGAAGGGATCCCTGCGCCGCAAACGCGAATGCCCAGCGCGTTACAGAGTCGCGGTGTACTCAAACTAAACTCCGCCCCGCGCGCGCGACAATGATCATCAAACAAAAGTCGCTCTCGAACCTTCGGATGGGCTCAAACAACACCAAAGAAAGACATGAAAAATCGTGTGTTTACGTCGGGCGTCCCATTGGACTCGCTCGAGTCGCAATGTGGACAATTCATTTCTCTCTCTCTCTCTGGCTGCAGTCGTGCACGCCTACTCCGCCTTTGGACGTGGCTCGTTCTAATGGCTCTCTCGGGGCAATTGATGCGAACGAGTTAATAAACATAAGGCAGCTCGTCTCGATTCACTGCTCGCTCCACGCAAATTACCAGTGTTTGATCTTGTTCTCCCAGCGCGTACTCGGCTTTGGAGGCCCCTCCCCTTCCCAAAGTACGCGCATTGTTCTTCCCAACTCTTGTGGAACGAGAGGGAAAAAAAACAGGAAAATCAGGCTCGTTTCGCGCGTCAAGCAGCTCTCGAATATTTATCTATCTATTTTTCACGTTTCGATTAGTCCGCCGTAGCGCGATTCGGCGTTTCACGAAAAAGCTCGTTCCATCCGAGCACCATCCGAGTTTTTCGGATTATCCACGATTGGCTGGATCTCCATTCAAGGCATCGATTAGTCCATCCATACTGCATCGAGCAACCGTCGGCCAAATTACGCCTCGGTACGTAGCGTCACCTTAATCCGGCATCTCGGCGCTCGCTCGTTAATGGAAAATTTTCGGTTATCGAATAATCGGCTGGCTTAGCTCGTCCCCCTAACCTTATCGTTAATTTACGTGGCCGCGCGAGAGCCAATTTATCCCAGCGGGTAAGCTATGTAAGGAGCGCGAGATTAAAGGTATACTGCGCGGAGGGCTTCTTTCACCGTCCCCCGCTCGGGGCTAAAACTATACACTGCAGGTATGTGCTCGTGCCGAGTGTCGAGGCTCTCACCTAATGTGCCTGAAACTTCGAGATATTGGCAATTCTCGAGAAATTTAATATAGCAAGACAATGAATGGTGCGAATCGAGTAACTTATACGATAAATATCATTTTGTTTCTACCGGACGACGGGGGACTATATCTCGGGACGATTTCGACTATTTTATTGTTGGCATTTTAGGAATCATAATTGCGCGGTAACTTCATAGCAGGGAAATTCCCCAAGTTATTTCTGTACCTCTGAACGCTTGATTTCTGAATTCAGGATTGATCCATTGATTGTTGAGCGCAAACAATCAACATATCATTTGGGATGAATTTATCTCCAGTTACCCGTTCAACTAAATGCGACCCCTTCGTGCGGAATCACATGGGTATATCGTGGGTATAAGATACCATTTTATTTTCCCGCTCGATTCCTCTTGCCTCTCATCTTTTTGTTCAACTTGCATTTGCGTCAATGTTATCGCATGAAACTGTTTTTCCCCCATCTCTTATAGTCTAGAGAAATCACGCAACGCAGATACGTATAATAGATCCACGTGGAAATATGCACAAGGTCCATTTATAATTTTAGTCGTGTTAATGACCGTGTCGTATTTAATGGGCAGAGTCAAATGCACGGCTGATCGTGTTATATCATTTATATATTATGTTCATACCTTAAGGGGGGATATACAGGTCGAACGAGAAAAAAAACTCATTTTTGAAAATCGTTTTTCAAGGGTAGTTTTTAATCAAATCTATCGAAAATTTTTGACAGTTATAAGTTGATCCATGTAGTATACAAAAATATTTTTTTTAAATTTTTTCTCACAAAATGGCGGCCGTTAGATAGCGTTGAAAAATTACCTCTATTTTGCTTGTGCCGGCTCTCCTGGTCGCAATTTTGATCGGAAATCAAAAAATCAAAAAAATTTACATTAATTACATTCATAGTTAGTAGATGAATTATCAAAAAAAAATTAAAAAAAAATTTGCACTTTTGGCGTATCTTTTTCGAAAAACTCAATTTTTTTCAATTTTTTTCCCGCCATTTTCTCACATTTTTCCATATTTAATAATAAAATATTACAATAATTTTTAATTCATCTGATAGGTAATACTATAATAAAGAAACCCTATAAGTTTCAGCTCAATCGGATAATTAGTTTTCGAGTTATCACCGGCATAAACTCCAAAAATGCAGTTTTGAGAAAAACGCGTTGAAAGTTTTAAATTACCGTTAAATCGTACTTACACTTCAATCAGCAATCCCTTGAAAAAAACACTTGGAGTTCGAATTTCGAAGAAAGGGTTTCAGGAGCGTATTCTACGGAAAATTTACTAACTTTTCATGAAAGAAAAAAAAATCGAATTTTTTTGTCGTTCGACCTGTATATACCGGCCAAAAATTCAATACGAATAAGAAGTTTGAAACAAAACTAGATGAATGGGGCAAGTGCATTTCCAAATCCCACGTTTTCATTTTTATATCAATTTTACCAATACATGTACTAATTTTTCAAAAGTATTATTATTTCAACTATTGTATTCTGCCACAATCGTACGTTTCTTATCACATTTTTCAACATCATCTTTTACCCCGTTTAGTTTGTCTGTGTCCCAATTATGATATTCGTAATACCCCAATACCATTAATTACCTGATTCTCTGTATTAATATTCAACTGTGGCATTGTCGCATCATAAAAACAAAGCGTCAAATGGTTTGAAAAAGTTTTGGACTTGTTTAAAAAATCCTTGGGGCAGAACGAAGCGAAGAAAGGCGTATGTGTAGAGGAGTAACATGAGAGAGAGAGAGAGAGAGAGAGAGAGAGAGAGAGAGAGAGAGAGAGAGAGAGCGACTCAGCGTCACCTCCCATTGGTTTTGCCATTCGCGGGTATACAGGCATACAGTCGGGCGAGCCGTCGCTTGAAATTCGAAGATTTTGGCATTGCGCCCGTAAAACCGGAATATGCGCCATCGCGATAAAGCGTACAGGAAGGGCCAGAGATAGAGCGAGAGAGCAATGCGCGAAATTCCTAAACGAACGCCGCGCGGACCTCGTAAATATTGCGAGCGGACGAGAAGCCTGTCCGCCGGAAGGTTCGTGTATCGCCGCACCGCTCGGCAAAACTTTTTTCCTATTTTTTTTTTTTTTTTTTTTTTGTTTATGAAGGGTGCCACGCTATCCGCGGACTGCTTTCGTTTTGCCCCGGCTCGCTGTTTACTGTTTGCCAAGTTTTACACAGCGAGATTCTGAAATTGAAATTTCCGAGGTGACGCGAGGCGCGCAAAGTTCGGCTTTTACAATTCACCGTCCGATTGAGAGGCTGCCCGGCCTGCTAATATTGATCAGCTTATCGTTTTTGATATTTGCAATGAGTGTAGTCATCACAGTCATCACAGTAAAATCTGTAGAAATATATTGTGCGCAATTTTTCGAAAGTTCTGCTGATAACGTCGAATCACTGTTCGTGAATCATTATCGATTGGTGATAGCAAATTCATTCGGCTGCTGTAGCGAGAAACATAGGGATTTATTTTCCACCTCTACGGTTCAATGTGGGATAAATTATGCTACGAGTCTTCAATTACAACTCCAAATGAGATCTGTGTAGTGTTATAGATAGCTCTATTACTAGAATTTATGACTGCACCAAATTTTCGATCCTAGAAAGTCTTTCATTTGCGTTCAAAATTTAAATTTATCCCGAATCGCAATTAAATTTTGATTCCAGAGCAAATCTTATTTATGAATATAACTTGAGCATGGAAAATAAGTGCGGGATTAAAATGAATTATGAAGACTATAATGAAGGCTATGCAATTGTAATGGCCCGACCGTTATTTAGAGGGGCGGTTGGGCGAAATACCCCTATATTGGTTGGAATGTTTGTTATTGGAAGGTGTGGCGATCCGTTATCCGTGTGTAAGACCGCTCGGTCACTTACATATTCCCTAATCCGTCCGGCGCCTGGTTGTCCTTGGCTGGAGCTTGGCAGCGTGGCAGCCGAGTAGTCCGCGGCGCGCTGGGCCGTATACTCGTGTTGGTTCCGGATGCATGTGTAGTGTGGGGGGGGGATGTTGTTAATAAACACACTTCAAGTGCACTAGCACTAAACTTTATTATGTTGCCTAAATCCTATATTTAACACTCGATCCCGCGTGGTTGGATCGTTCTTTATAATTCTGTTCTTCCGAAATAAATGTAAGTATGCTACGCGTTCGCGGGGGAGCTGCGCCGCTCGCGTGCTCCATGTCCGGCCACCCGTGTGGCATCCGTGATTAGCACAGATCAACTCCGTCGTGTCCGCCGCGGCCGCTTCTTTTATAAGCGTCGTGACGTCACGTCAAGATGCGCTCGCAGGGCGCGAAGCGCGGGCGCGAAACGGTTGGGAAGCGCAGTTGCACTTCGCGAGAATTACCTCTCCCTCATGGAGTGATAACAAGCGCGCGTGGCTCAGCGTCTTTCCTCCGTTCGCACGCGCGAATACTTATGACTACGAAGCGCGGTCGCTTCGTTACAAATCCATGTATGCGCTGCAAGGCGCATCGGTTTACTTATACATGTCATTCAACTATTTCACATGGCACTTATTAATCCTGGCAAAACGCTATTGATAAGATATTCCATTCGCTCATGGCACATCGGCCTGTCTCCGATAAAAATATATAAACATAGATAAATTCTGATCTGGCCAGATCAATTGCTTATTTCCTATAGCGAACAATTCTAGTTGCATTACATGCAGGGTTCATACATTCGTCTATACGTTCATTCGTCGTTTTCGCTCGAGTGCCCGCTGGCTACTCGTCAACTTATACGTGCCGATAAGAAGATCTCCTATGGCCGTTTCTAACTAATTTGAAGCTGCGCAGTTGCCGTGTGCAACTTGCACTTATAAAATAGCATTCCCGCACGAGCGCCCGCTGGCTCCTCGTGTCTCCGCACAGGCTGATAAGAGAATATCTTATAGCCGACATCCATCCGTTTCAATGTTGGGCAGCTGCACAAAAATGCAAGCTGTCCTCGTGATTCCCATGCACTACGTGCAACTTGCCATCCGTCGCATGGATGTGTCTCAATCAGCGCATTCTTACACCCACACATGTATGCTTAATCCTAATGTCGCTTCTCGGCGCAACTCGGATAGCATGTGGGAAAATGCGCATCGCGAATGTGCGATGCGACTCGTGTCAATCTAAAATTTCAAAAATGGGCGGGACAAGGCTGGGCCATAACACAATACTCTGAATCGAACCAAATCGCCTAAATACCGATGCGCACTACTTTGCGAGTGCGCGTGAACGCAAGATATGCGCAACGATCACCTATTCGTGCGAACTCGTTTTCTTCTGTTCGTTGCTCTGCGAGCTCACGTTGACGCACGCACCACGGAAAATCGAACGCCGGAACTTATTAGAGAACATGATGGAATATCGAGTTTTCTAATTGAACGAGAGCCGCTAGAAAGAGGCAGTAGTAGCAGTCGAACAGTGGCCGGCCACGTGCGCATCCCCCAGTCTGTTAGCATACACGAGAAATTGCATTTTCCAATCCATCGCGATATTTTGATGCAGACGAAGCTTTCACAGATTTTTTTTTTCTACTAGTAACTCATGGTTGATCAAGAGTCTGTGAATATATCCTGAACTGAATGACTACAATATTTACTTTAGAAGAAATATGAGATAATTGACCAGAGTGTACAAATACGTGGAGTTGTTGACGTGTTTGAAAGGAAACAAGTATGAACCGACAGAATTCTATCGATTTTCCAACTGGAATAATAAGAAACGACTGGCTCGCTCTCAAATTTAATTTCCACGAACCAGGAATCCAATCAATCAAACTGTTCATCACAATTCTTCGGAAATAATGTTTCAATTCTTCTTTTGTTTTGCATCACTCGCAAATGCAATCAAACCTCTCGCCGCTGAAATACAACATACTCGTTCGAGGAAATCGACGCGTTGGAATAGTGATCGCGACGTAACGATGGCAAGGCAATACTCGGGTCGAAGTGCGATTCAGACGAAGCGAGTGGCCACACGAATCTGGGCGTGAGTTTTGCCGAGGCGTAGCGAAGGTGGCGGCTGATCCTCGGGCGCGTGAAACTTGCCCGCCCCCCAGTTGCCCCCGAGAAAGCAAATTCTCCCGCAGGATCCGCGACCGCAGCGTCTCGGCGAGCAAAGCCTGCGCCGTATCCTCCCGGGGTCTTTAAGTTCCGTAACTCTGCGAGTGCGCTCTCGTCTTCATCCGGCGAGTGTGTGCGGCCGGACCGAGTGCCAGCCTCTGGACTAGCTCGGCAAGTTTGCTGCTCGGGCCAGGGCCGTGGCGAAAGAAATTTCCACAGTTTGCGAGGCTGTTGTTTCACGCGAGTGGTCCAGCGAGATTAGCGTCGAGGCGAAATTACGAGGGACAGCTGATAACTCGAGCGGAGCTCCGGGAGCGACGGGCCGCGAGACTGTTCAACTGTTTATTATACATACATAGCAGTGAAACGAATCGGCGCAAAAAGTCGGCATGACCGAAGCTCTCGAGCGATTCACCTCAGAGCACACACTCGAGTAAGGCGCGTGTGTACCCTTTCAAGTCCAAATCAAACAAAAAAATTGTCGCGAGCGCCCGACAAAAGAGCACAACACTTGAGTCTCATGAAAAAAACATTTGTTCGCCCAAAAGAAAATCAAACAATGAGCGGCCTAAAAAAAATCGAAGGCCGCCGGCAGCTGCTGCTGCATGCAAGACAAAACAGCCCTCGCACATTGCAGAGCCTCGAAAGCAAGAAACACACTGAGGGCGGGGGGGAGCGAGAGAGAGAGAAAAAGGGAACAATATATACCTATATTGCGAGGGAAAAACATTCCCGCGCGCAGTAGATGGTCGGCGCGCGGGGACCTCGACTTGGGGCTCGGCGTGTACGTGCCACTCCATATGTGGCAGAAGGTCAAGCGTCCTCCGGCCCAGACAATGAAGCACCTCTTTTAAAGGGGATGCCGGCACGGAGATTTTCCGAGGGGCGGCGGGGGCTGGGGGAGCTGGGGGAAACGAGCTACGGATCGAAGAGCGCGAGCCCCCGATCGTATGTATAATTCAGCCGGCCGGCTATTATGCCAGCCCCGTTCGTCTTTCTTGTCCTCCTCGAGAGCGGCCCTTCGGGGAGCGGCTGCATCTTCGCCCCTGCTGAGCTTCTTATGGTCGGATATTAGCGAGCCTCTTTTTTTCCACTTCGCACGCGGCAATTCGGGGTTTTCTTCCCCCCAACCCTACGATTTGCATTTTCGCCTATTTTCCACTGATAATTTGGGAAATTACGCGTGAATTTGGGGGTGGGGAAATGTTGAGTAACGAGCCCCAAACCGGGCCGCAATTAGCTAGATGTGATTTAATTGCGGCAGTAATATTGTTTTAATTAATTTATGTACGCTGGAACAGTCCTCGAGCACTGAATTATGTGAACATTACTCTCGAGTTTTCGGATGCATTATTCATTGTTCATATCAATTTTGGTGAGCGCATCCATTTTATTCAAGTAGATTATTTCAATACTCTGAGCTGCTGCACGCCAATTACGATGCATTATTCCCGCACATAAGTCGTGATCGAGTCGGTACTCGGATTTATCGGGGGTACGCTGGAAATAAACCGAAAAAACGCTTGAACTGCAGTTGAACTAACCGTGTCGATTGTAATCATCTTTTCGAATTGCTTCGCTCGAGCGATGAGTTCGAACGAAAATAGATCTAAATCGATTTCGCGCCAATCCAAAATACGCCCTTTCGATGCGTCGATGTATGCGACTATCCTAAAGCGCCGAGTTCTCGGACTCGACGATGAGAAAAAAATCCAAATCACCAATTTCCCCCGAACGTTATCACGCGGCGCGTAAGCCTAACGGTGTCGGAGAGATGAGCGCGCGGAGAAAAGCCGAGGGGCCGGGCAAGTTTTTACAAAGTTTCGCAGCTTAGGTCTCATTCGGCGCAAGTTTGGCGCGAAACGAGTATACGAAAGTACAGGCGTATACGAGGCAGCTTAATTTTTCCCCTCGCGGTACGTGCGTTGAAAGCGCGTCAAGCGGCAAGTGTTCCGTTTCGGAGGGCATAGGAGGGCGTAGGAGGGCGCGGCGCACGAACGCAACTTGCTCCCGAGGAAACCTTACAGGGAATCATAGCTTCAATGCTACAGTAGCCAAGGTATATATAACTTACGTTTCTCGGTGCAGCGCTTACTACTTCCTTCTTCCCGAGCTATTGGCTAATTTTTCGTAGCGTTTCGTTGGTCTTGTTGAGGAGTAGGCTAAAGTTTTGCCGCGACTTGAACCAATGCTCGAGTGCGTCTCTTCCGTCAAAAGAGGCAAGATCAAACGAGCAGAGACATCTCAACCTCCCCTGCGATTCATCGATTGATTTGTCCTTTTTATCTCGCCTACGCTCCCCCATCGGCATCACGAACAAGCCTCCGATTATCCAAGGGGCTTTTGGGAATGAAATTCGTATATTGGTGTGATATCCCGATGTTCGGTGGGCGATTTAATCCAATGAAACTGCTTATTCATTCGTTTATTCGTTGCCAGCGGCGGCTCGCCACCGTGAAACTGTTACCGACCTCTCCTTAATTAAAATGAATTATTAAACGAGCGGCGCTGTCAGCTCCCGGTGTTCTTGTCCCCGTTTACTTTGGGCCGACTTTTTTCCCCCCCATCTCCTTCATCGTGCCGCGACTGGCACGCGCGCGATGTGAATTCTCTCGGTGGCGCGAGCAAGTTTCGGCCTCTTAATGAAATCAGCGGATGACTGACGCGGCGAACTTGGTAATTGCGATCTCCGCCGGGAGAGAATGTACGAGGCAGAAAAGAGATTCGTGAGTAAAGAGGTATCAGAGCAGCCCGGTTTATCTCGTGCGTTTTTCTGACATCTTCAACTCAGCTCGACTGCTTCTTTTCCCCCTCTCCTGTGGATTACTCAGTCAAAGGGACAGGGGAGGAGGACAGTGTGCGCCGCCGGGTCTAAATGGATTTTTCCAACACGAGCGTGTGCATCGATTTTGCATCTTTTGGCCGTTCTTCAAAACCTTACGACAACAATTTGTCAACAAAGTTCAACTCGGTTCGCTTAATAATAATTAGTTGATCTACAATTTCAAACACATTAACTTGCAATGATTATAAAAAAGAATACGGTTTCCTAGTGATACTGACAACATTTTCCCACATGTCGTAATATCATGAAATCAGATGACCGCAAATTGCACAAAATTTCCTTACTAGGAGAGGCTGTCAACTTGGGGTGACAAATCACGGTGGAATTTACCAAAAAGAATTTTGTCCATCTGAATTAATAAGCCATACGTGAATCCGTTCAATCGCTGTCGCTGTCGATGTTGTGGTAATGCGGATGGCACAATTAAGACATCTCGAGTCGGGAATAGAAAAAAAGGAAATAAAAATGAGTAAGCAGTGGCTGCGGGGGACGGTAATAAAACGCTTCATTGTCCTGGTATTCGATGCTTCGAACATCTCTCTTTCCGTCGGCAAACAGCGTAATTACCCAACCAGCGGCTTATCCAGCGTCTCTTTCTGTGCCTCGGCATTGCGAGCGCGGGGGACGCAGTAAAATATCGAGCTCCATTACAAGGCTCGAGTTAATGAGACCCGTTATGGTCTGAGAAAGAAAGAGAGGACAATGGAGATTGAGAAAACAGCGGGGAGTATCAATTGATGGGATTTATCTCGACTACCGATGAGCAATTCGTAGTTATGATAAACACGGGTGTTAATCATTCGTGTCATCAGTATCCGTATTACGTATTATCCGGGAATTGGAGTTACAAACGGCAATGTCGACTTCCTTGTTGACGAAGGAACAAGAGCGAGGTTGAGTTGAAAGAAGTTTCGAAAGGACGTGAAAAGAACAACTGAATGGGAAATTATGGGATCCGGAGTGAGGAAAAACGAGAGGGAAAAGGTGTGGAGATAAGGTAGCAAATACAAAGGAAGTAGAGGTGGAGTAGGTGAAAGTGTACGTGAAAGTGTACGTGAATGAGATTTAGGAGAGGGAGAGAAAAAGAAGAGGAGCAGGGTGAAAAACTCCGCTAACTGTTCTGTATAACTTTGGGAATCATGGAAATCATTTTCATATTGGTATTTTATCATTTTTATATTACATTTGTGCTAAAATTTGTGCTAAAATTCAACGAGTTTCAAATAATCATACCTCATTCGCGTCTATAACACTATAACACGTCCAAAATCAGGTTCAAACACTGCCAAAATTTAATCAGATTAACAACATGTGGATTCCCACATCGAAATTTCTATTGAATATCGTAATCCAGAAGTTCGCATGCGAAAAAAATTGCCCCCTCCACACTCACGTGCATACGCGCACACAGGCACTCGGGCATTGCTATTTCTGATCCGAGACGAGCCTCGAAAACGTGTAGAAACATCGATAGATGTAATTCGAAAAAAGGTCATCACCGTGACAATGTTTTCACAAAGTGAAAGAGAAAAGTGACAATACGAAATGTGATAGCCCCGGTTAGGAGACGGTAAAGTTCTTTGGCTCGCTTTATCGTTATCGCCGCGTTATTACGAGACCGTAATGTCACTCGCTCGCTCGCTCGCTTGCCTCCCTCCCTCCCGGAGCTTGGAGCTTTATAGCTTATTTTCCGTAGCTCACCCGTTGGCGCCAACTCCACCTCTTCTGCATGTTCGAGCAATTGACCAGTCAATTATCTATTTCCCCTGCCCTTGCAGCTTCGATTTTCCATCTCTATTTTCTCTCATCTCTGCACGTTGCCGCTGCTCCCGCCGCGCCGCCGCCCCTCATGAGTACACCTGTTCTTTTTCGAGTTTCGACAGCTTCTATTTTTAGACTTCATCGTTACTTTTCCAACGATCGTTCAATGCCACTGAGATCTGGCTGTGGAAAAAGTAAACACAGATATATCAATGTTATACACTAGGAGTTTCTTTATTCTCTATTTGATAGCGGCGTAGAATTTAAAATGGCCTAGTAGAACAGGTCGGGGTGTGGTTAGACGACGCACGTCGAGAAATTTACCCTTCTCATTAAAAATTCCAATTGGAAAAATCGAGTTCTTCAACCAATTGTAATCTATCAAATACAGGATTCGAGAGAAGGATTTGAGGGGGTTGTCAAAATTTATTTTGTTTCTCTTGCTCAATGAAGCTTATGGAAAGTTTTAACTATATATTTTAAAGTTGTATTTTTAATTAAAATTATGAAATCCCTTTTAACGAAATGAAATCTCCTTTTTATTCAGAAAATATAGAACGCAACAAAAATATAGGAGTATAGAAAAGAACTACTCCAGCATTCAAAACTTTTTCATTTTCCACTAGATCTAATTGTTTCTGATTGCAATCCTTTCTTAGAATTTGATCTGGAGATTCACTTGGTGAATTTGTAATATATTTACTGTTCACGAACAAAAATTCAAAAGTTCACTTATTTATTGATCCACTTACTAGGAGAGGTTGTCATCTTCGGGTGCCCAATCTTGACCGAACTGCCAGAACTTGTTCCTGGGTATATTATGAGATACCCAGTGCAGCCATTCAGTCTAACGCTCCCAATAACTTGACTTATGGCTCTATGCGAGCCTGGCTAGAACACTATTTTCACCATTATTGGCACGAAAAAGCTATTTTGGTTTTCCACTCCTTCCACAGCATATCTATCTTCACGCATCACTTCATATACCCTGAAAACACTGGAAACAACATAATCCATGTGATTAAGATTGATCCACACCACTATGATTTATTAAGAGTACCGTAAAAGTGATTAAAATAACCAAAAAAATGACAATATGTCATTGAGACGTATTTCTCTCACTGCTCTGTACTTTCTCTGTTCTCACTAAACACCACATCACATTTTATTCTAAAATATATACAGAAGGAGTAAATTACGTATATACTCAACGAATCTTATTTTCATGTCTCACTCACATAGAGTAAAACATCAAATATATTAAAAAATCAACGATAATCGACTTTTCACTCTGTGCTTGGATACTGAAGCAATAACAACATGTACCCAAGCACAAAGACAACAAATGTAGTATCATTGGACGACAATTCAGTATCAGAATTGATTTTCACTCATGAAAACTTCAATTCTGAGCATGTGTCGACCAATATCATACTATAACCAATTATATCAAAAATCAACTACTCACAGTTTTCTCCTCGCTCCAATAGAATTTCTGGCTCTGTTCAGCTTACCTGGAACACAGAATTTATCACAAAGCAACATATTACAAAAAATATATGAAGAAAGGCAAAGGTTAAGTTGACTTATCTAAATTTCCTTGCGTCTAGATGAAATTCATCTCCATCAGCTGCACATGATGAAGCTCCAAACCTGCTGGAGAACACTGTGACGGAAATTTATCTATAAATTTCCATTACCATTACTCAAACTGTTGTGAGTAAGCAATGTGTACCTGATGAGTACACATCACATGTCTAACTAAACATGGTGTTTACAAACGACGCTTATGGTAACCTGTAGCGCAGTACCTGTGTTACCGACTCCGCCCTGCAGGTTACCATAGGCGTCGTTTGTAAACACAGTCAGTTAGACATGTGATGTATACTCAGGTAGACATGCACTATTTTTACTCACAACAGTTTGAGTAATTATGAGAAAAGTTTCCAGATCAATTCCCGTCACAGTATTCTCCAGCAAGTTTGAAGCTTCATCGAGTGCAGCAGCTGATGGAGATGAATTTCATCTAAACGCAAGGAAATTCAGATAAGTCAACTTAACCTTTGCCTTTCTTCATATAGTTTTTGTAATATGTTGCTTTGTGATAATTTCTGTGTTCCAGGTAAGTTGAACAGAGCCAGAAATTCTATTGGAGCGAGGAGAAAACTGTGAGTAGTTGATTTTTGATATAATTGGTTATAGTATGATATTGGTCGACACATGCTCAGAATTGAAGTTTTCATGAGTGAAAATCAATTCTGATACTGAATTGTCGTCCAATGATACTACATTTGTTGTCTTTGTGCTTGGGTACATGTTGTTATTGCTTCAGTATCCAAGCACAGAGTGAAAAGTCGATTATCGTTGATTTTTTAATATATTTGATGTTTTACTCTATGTGAGTGAGACATGAAAATAAGATTCGTTGAGTATATACGTAATTTACTCCTTCTGTATATATTTTAGAATAAAATGTGATGTGGTGTTTAGTGAGAACAGAGAAAGTACAGAGCAGTGAGAGAAATACGTCTCAATGACATATTGTCATTTTTTTGGTTATTTTAATCACTTTTACGGTACTCTTAATAAATCATAGTGGTGTGGATCAATCTTAATCACATGGATTATGTTGTTTCCAGTGTTTTCAGGGTATATGAAGTGATGCGTGAAGATAGATATGCTGTGGAAGGAGTGGAAAACCAAAATAGCTTTTTCGTGCCAATAATGGTGAAAATAGTGTTCTAGCCAGGCTCGCATAGAGCCATAAGTCAAGTTATTGGGAGCGTTAGACTGAATGGCTGCACTGGGTATCTCATAATATACCCAGGAACAAGTTCTGGCAGTTCGGTCAAGATTGGGCACCCGAAGATGACAACCTCTCCTAGTTAGTCATTCATATAGTTATCTATTTGTATTTATTACCTTACATGAATAATATTACTTACGGGTACCCTCTGTGTGAACCGGGCGCTAAACTCAATAATAATCTTATAGCCCGGATAAAATTCGATAACAACTGATTGTTAATTATTTATTGACCACTAATTGTTCATTAGACTGGTGAGTCATCAACTACGATCGAACCTTTGATCGTTAGGGATCGAGTGATATTGCGAGAAAGATAAGTTCACACTCCAGGTATGAGACGGACATTGTCGTCTTGCCGGTGGCGCAATTGGCAGCCGCGCAGCTGACCGGAGATCAGGTGGATGCTGGTTCGAATTCAGCGGCCGAGGAGCGTCAAGTTATTTCTCTCACCCAATCTCACTTTTTCCATGATTTTAAATATTTCACCAACTCTGATAAATCAATATTTATCGTTACTCCAGATTCGTTCAAGACTGGTTGCATGAAATTTATATTTTCTCGTACAGTTCTACATTAATTCTTGAAACTAAACGAGCACGTTTACAGTTTACAGAGCACAAGTCAGTGAGAATAACATCTACCTGACGGTTAAAGTTTACGAATACTCCGGTCATAAAATTCTCAAAAAATCTATTAGTTCAGGTGAAATTAAAGAGAGGTTCAATAAAAGAGAGAAAATTTCTGGGGAAAACTATCGTAACTAGAACAATTTATTTCTATGAATATCCAAATCTTTTTGTTCTTATAAATATTCGCATTATATTCCTCTAATTATTTCTAATTGTTTCTAAAAGATCCAATATCACTATTGAAATAATTTTGATACTATACTATTGATGAGGAAATTTCAACGGATCATTAATTACCCATTCTGCTTCTTGTTTCAGTTGTCACGCTGAGCACCGACATGCCACGAAACACGAAAAGCGTCCGTCGCAGAAGCTCGAGACCTCCTGGCCATTCTCACTGTGAGTTTTCTGTTTAATCACTTTTTTCATTCTCTACCTTTCTTCTTCTTACCATTTCTATTTTTGTTTGCGCCTTTCTCCAAGAAATTATTCATGTAAGAGGAATGAAACACCGGAAGATCAGATGGCGTTTCAATGTTTATCTGAAGCTATTAAAGTTTATTGGTTTCCATCCAAATATTTGATGGATCGAAGGAGTAAAGTTCTAATTTATTGTTGCTAGATATTTAAAATTCGCTTCTGTTCAATCAATGAGCTGAATATTCCAACGAACGATATCCACTCAATGAGTGAGAAGTATAGGATAGAAGTATAGAAGTATAGTATAGAAGTATAGTAAAATTGTTGCGTATTGAACCTGCGTATGTCATAGAATGTAAATAGATGACCACACTCACAAAAATCGAATTTGATCAAAGTAGAAGAAAAACTAGTTTGACACTATAGCAAGATTTATTCTCTTGTCAAACAGATTTGTCTAGAACCAAGAAAAGGATCTTAATTCGTGAAAAAATTTTCTTGCTAATGCGTCAAACAGATTTTTCTTCTTGAACTATTGAAATCTCAAACGACTACATCGATGAATAAGATATGAAAAAAACCATCTGTGTGACTAAACATTTCTCTTCACAGAATAAAAGTATAAAACTCGAATTATATAAATGACCGAATCGGGCCTAAAGAGGCTATTATCATCTTGAATAACCTTCGCAAACCTCGAAACTGCAACCAGTTGAATTAGCACAATTATCTTCTGAAGCTCTTCTCTGAGCTGTTAAATTTTTCCTCCACTCGTAAAAGAAAAATTAAAACTCTTGAACAAATAATTATTTTTTAAATAATTATTTTTTATTCGTCGTTTAAAACTCTTGAGCTGACATCCGCATTTTTCCCATTCAATTTAATGTTCGCGACACGAGAACGAATTCACTGTGTCGTGGAATGGAATGAAATTCACGAGTGCTCGACAACACTGGAAGATTGTCTCAAGGTTCCGCTGTTCATTATCATTTTGATAAAAATTATTTTATCATGGAATACATTTCTGGATCTACCATCACGTAGATCCTCGTCGTTCAGTCGTGTGGAATTTAATGATGATTCCATGCGAATGGCCTTTTCATATTTCCATTAAGAGCAGCTAATCAAACGGACACTCTCTGATTACGAATACATTCACCTTTACGCGCTGTTCCTAGCAGTAGCGAGCCGTTGGATTATCGAGTTCTAATGGATGCACATTCGCCACTGACGATCCGAGCGATATCAAAAGCTGCTGATGAAGAGTAGTCGTATCAGCTTCCTTTTGATACAGATTATTTGAAAAACTAGTCGGTTAGATTCTCAAAGGGATTAAGACTTCTGATTTGCTCAAATAATAATTACCAACGTCATCGCGATCCTCTCCTCCTCTCCTCTATGTATCTATAACGTTTTGTGATTAATGAGGATATTAATGCTGGAAAATATTCCATTTGATAAGAATAAAACTCCGCAGTAGATCTTGATGAGAATTGCAAAGAAATTATATAGCAGTTTTGGAAATTATGAAAGAGCTTCGCTGTGTTCAATGATTCTATCTTATTTTCTTTTTCCATAAGGATCCTGTCGTGGAATCGCGATTCCGACACAAAACAAGTATAAGATCTATATTTCCCGTTACAGGGATTTTCTTCTATAGCATTCATGTCTATATCGCTGAATCTTTCACTCGAATCAAAACTCAAGTTCGAGGAGGGAGGAAGTAAGTCGCATGAGGCTGGATGAACCCTCGAGTTGGAAAAACTCCCCCGGCAAGAAACATTATAGATACCGATAAAATCCCCCACACAATGAAGGTGGCAAGACGGAGTGAGAATTGTGTGAGACTAAAGTTGTTGAGAGAATAAAAACAAAAATCGTCATATCTACTTGTAGGAGAATTGGAAGAAAAAGAATAGTATCGTGGCCGATATAAAAAAAAGGCAATAATGACACTTAAGTCTTCCGCATAGTTGGTTCGATTCGTTTGTATAAGGATTTAGAAGTTAATCAATTTGACGGCTGAAATGACCGAAACCAAAGTTATGACAGTAGTGAACGTTACGTGTTCATATGGCTCCAGCTAATCACATCGCTTGACTTTGAAATCGAAAAAATTCAGCTAAAAGTTCTTAGAACCCGACACGTCTTCTAAATGTGGCTCCGGAAAATCAGGAAATAACCGCGAGTGTTGTATCAATGAATCATCAATGAATTCGCTGAGTCAGAATAAAATAATTGATTTTAGCTAGACCACTTGGTGTGAAATGTAACGTGTGTGTGTGTGTGTGTGTGTGTGTGTGTGTGTTGATATCAACTAGATGTTGGTATGGGCACTGGCTGCATGAAAATCTGGAGGAAAGTATTGGAGTGTAAGCTCAATAGACTGGAGCCAGATGATTCCGACACAAACAAGGGAAAAACCGAGAATCCCATCGGTTCGTCGGCCTCGTTTTCCGCAGCGTTTGGTGACTCTCGACCGAGCGAGCGGGATTTTTCCGCGGAATCCATTTCTGAGAGCACAGTTGGGGGAAGGGGTCGCACGCGTGCAACACCCACTCATCCGCCGGCTGGTGATTAAGATCCAATCCGCACGGCTCCCACGCCGTGTGCGAGGGGCACAAAAACGCGGGCGAACAAATCGCCCGTTTCGCACAAAGCTGCTCTCGAGAAGTGAAAAAAGCAAAAAAAACAGGCATCTGCACAATAAGTGCCTCCATAACTCAGCAGCGAACAAAGCGCAGATCAAACGTAGCTGCTGCTTCTGCTGCTGCAAAAGCGCATCGATCGCGCGCGAGAGAGAGAGAGAGAGAGACGGCGCGCGCGCGAGGGCCATTAAAATAATAAACACGACGCTTACAAAGCGGGCCGCGCGCATAAATCACAATAACGCTCATCATCGCGCCGCCTCTCCAAATTAAAGAGCAGCGGCACACACAAGGGGAGCAGGGTCGCGGTCGCGCGCGCCCTTATTTTCGCGAGAGCGCCTCTTTCCAGCCGCTCGCCGATCAATAGGAGGCGCTGCTAGAGGGCGCCAGGGGGCGCTACTTGCCGAGCGAGCGCGAGCCTGCGGCCGCGAGTCACAGATGGCGTACGGGCAGCGTTACCCGCGAGGAGACAGGCATCGGTGCAGCTGGTGAGCTGCGGCCGCTTGATTCTCCCCTATCCACGGGAATCCGAACTTTTCTTTCACCTGCGACAAGCTTCGCCTCTTGCACTATCCGATTGACTCTTCTCGTTTCAGCTATTTCAAGGAGTCACGTCTTTTTGAGAAGAACAACTATTCGGCTCTGCAATCTGGAGACAGGAGCAAAAATTACATTCCCCACCAATTTTCCGTTTTGTTCATTTGGAAACTCCAAGATTTTCATTGAAGAGGGCACAAAGGATAACTAGATCAGACAAACAAAGAATACAAAGAATAACTAGACAGTGTGAACATGAAAAACACTTACTCTCTTAAACATATAATATACATCGCTTGGCAGATACTATTGTAAGTCGATCGAGCTTGAATTATCTTTGTGATTAATGCTATGGTCACTCTTCAAATAAAACCCAAATCATTAATTTCACTGATTCTATCAGCAATACAGAGATAATTTCCTAGTTGATTCTTATAATCAAACTAGCTTGCCCAAGAGACTAATGCAACTTGGTAACAAGATTTTATAAGATTATTAAAAAAAATAATCTTTACCCTTTGCACAAGTACATATATGTATGTAGTGTATATATATAGTGTACATACAATGTGTATGTTATATTTGGTTAGTATTAGCAAGAAACAAAGTATGTGAGCAATTCCACAGAGCTTTAGGATTTTGGACGAAGAAAAATCAAAGAATTAATTTTGAAGGCACACCACTGAAACTTGTTCTATAACATATCAAATAACCATGAGAGTATAAAAAATATAGGTCCCCTCATTTTATCCAACAATGTTTTAAGGAAAACTAAAAAAAAAAACTATTTATATGGAGAAAAAAATTTAGCCAGTTCAAATTGTAGCTCTTGACCTTCTCTTTCGACCCATCATACCGAATGTTCTTCAAATCATCATTTTCCAAGTTGTTTATTACTTCAAAATCTTTCGGATGACGAAAATTCGATTATGCATAATTTTCTATGACATAGATTACGCCCCCACGTCTATTTTTTTGGATTCTTCACCTCAGATTATGAAAATGCTCAATCTCTTCTATAAATCTACAAGATCAAATTTTGAATAGATAACCCATTTATATTATTTTTTCAACATTTTTCTGGAATCAAACGTCAAATAATTGTTTTTATGGTCAATACGCCCCCACAATATCAATTTTTCCAACACATAACCAGTTCAAATTGTAGCTCTTGACCTCCTGTTTCGACCCATTATACCAAATATACTTCAAATCATTATTTTCCAAGTTGTTTATTACTTCAAAATCTTTCGTACCATTGTTCGGGAGAAACTAGGATTGAGGTGTGGAGTGTGTGATCTGTTTTGATTTAATGTTCAATGCACTATTATATTAATAAATGTTTATTAAAATGATCAAAACTATATTAGAAATACAAATAAGTGCACTATTCTAGGCGACGAACTATACTAACTCAAACTTATAATAGAAAAATTGACTAAATAGTAGACAATAATTAACGTAGCGCGCGGTTGCGATAAGTTGAAATGATTCGTGAGCAAGAATGTTTTCTCTATCGAGCCAAAACGACAATTGACTATTTTTCTTATTTTCCGCGGCAGGAAAACTCTGTCCCCGCCCGTTTGTTTTTCTCCGTTCAATCACAAATACGGATTTCTCCCCCACTAGTCTGAGACACGGCGCAGGGTCCTTCCCCCGCTGGTCAAAGACACGGCGCGGGGTTCTCCTTCTGCTAGTCAGAGACACAGCGTGGGGGCGGAGGCCCCGCCCTTTGGGCCCTCCTCGCCGGCCTTGCTCACGCTAAATAGCCAACAGCCTCGGTTCCGCGTTGCCGCTTCCCCTAGCAGAATAGGGCAAAGCCCCCTTATCGATAACGGCTATACGGCCGCGAATGCCCTCATGGCTCGCGCACGTCAACAGCGGAGCAAGGCGCGACTAATGCTCTCTTGACAAGTGAACGGGGCCGTCCTTATGACGCCCGTTAAATGACGAGAGGCGTATCTCAAAACTCTGAAAATACTGCCCTATGGGCACTGAAATATACATGCTTTATTCATGCTATAACCAAATTCGCGCTTCGCTCATAGCTTCACCAACTGTATCGCACTCGCTCGTTTATCTATTTACATTCGACGCGTGCACTCGATCGCTCGTACAATATTATTCTTCCCTGAGCGCTCGCACGAGTGACGCTAATCCCGCACGGTTTATTGCGGCAGGAGGGGCTGTGCGGCTCGGTGCAGCGGGCCCCGTGCGCGGCGGTCGCGCACCGTTTATTGCCGGCGGAGCATTGAACGGCTCAATAGGTTCGGCGCGCAGGCGAGGAAAGTCGAATGGCTTGGCGGGCCTCACACGTGGCGTCCGCATGCGATTTACGGCGGGCGAAGGGACTGAGCGGCCCAACGGGTCCCACGCGCTTCGCCTGCGCTTCATGCGCGCTTTATTACCGGGCGCGCCTAATGCGGCGCGCTTCTTAATCCGATGTCCGTCTCGCTTATGACCGGATATCTCGCGCTCCTCAAACATTGAGTTTGGCGTTTTCTCGGCCCTTTACTTAATTGTTATTGCCACGGCGGCGGCGCGGGCGGTTCGGGCCAGATGTTCGATGGGAAACGCGTCGCAATCGTTTTTTGTCATTTTCGCGTTTCTCCGGCCTACAACTCGCTCAACATGAGTAGCGATCCTGCACAACCATGCATAGAATAATTTCGCATTTCTTAAAAATTTTCTTAAGCCTTTCTCTCGCTGCAGAATGCGAATTCTGTCTCAACCATCGGGATATATATCCTAAAACGGATGGAGAGAAAAGAGCCATCGGTTTGAAGAATGTGCCGATAAAAAAAGTGAATTTTCCCAATGAGGGGCCCATGCGACTACCTAACTTTACATCAGCATAACTTTTTTATCAATTGCGGCACACTCATTTGAACGAAGGCATATAGTTCGCAAATTAATGAGAATGCTGGATATTATGATATTTTACGTGCAGTAAATGATTTTTTATAATAATTATGAACATATGATCTTATATTTTATGATTTTTAGTATACAGTCCTATTGCACATACTTCATAAAAATCATCGAATAGCCATCAAACACAACAGGAGCACGGAATCCTAAGGTTTCGTGGAATGGCTCATATATAAGCAATATGCGTTTCGTCCTAAATCCACCTGACAGGATTCGTCAGTGAGGTAATCAAGTGGATCCAACCTTATGGGCCTAGCGCGTGTATTCTACAATGATAAAAGTAATAAAAAACGTGAATTAAAGGATCCTTATATAAAAAAGTGATGGCCTTTAGAGTGAAGGCATTAACTTGTGATTTGATTGGTGTAGACCTAACCACGTGATTTGTAGTGGGTTGTATATAGATATAGAGTGAGATGTGTATATAGATAGAGAGTAGCCGATGACATGATATTATAGGTTAGGATAGTCAGTTTCGTTGATAATGCTGTCATAAGTTTCGACAATTTATTTTCAAAACTATAATTGTAGGTATGTGAATTTGATTGATGGTACGTGGATATTTTAGGCTACCTTTTAGTTTGAATAGTTGCGGGATAGGATGACTCTGTTAGGTTAAGATGTCTGATTTGCAAGTTTTATGTGTTATGTGGTTTGATGAATAGTTTAGTGTTAAAAATCTGAAATCGTCTTGCGAGCTCAAGTGTCGATAGCTCAGGATTATTTAAATAGAAGAAGATGTCAGTGATCGATAGCTCTTTCTAATACTTTTTTATACAGTTTTTACATGGATCATAAGAATTCAGGCTTCGGTTATTCATTTAGCTTTTAGAAATTTGCATCATGAAATGAATTGAGATGTACGTCAGAACGATTATGGTCAAGAATCGTGGAGAAAATAATTGAAATATGATTTTGAAACGCATACATCGACGTGTCTTACGAAGAAAGACACATAACTGAATCTGTCCGCGAAGAAAGACACATATCCGAATCTGTCCGCGAAGAAAGACACATATCCGAATCTGTCCGCGAAGAAAGACACAACTCGCAATCTAGCCAAGAAGAAAGACACAACTCGCAATCTGTCCACGAAGAAAGACAAATGTCGGAATTATTCTCCCGCGAATATTAACGAAAAAAGAGTTTAAACTGTAGAAAAGCCTTGTTTTTTTGTCAAGTATAACCTACTCATTCTAAGCTTTCATTCCATATATTTTTTACGTCGGAAAATTATGGGATGTGCGCCATGTATCCTTTTTGCGGGCAGACGCGAGTTGTGTCTTTCTTCGTGGCTAGATTGCGAGTTGTGTCTTTCTTCGCGGCTAGATTGCGAGTTGTGTCTTTCTTCGTGGCTAGATTGCGAGTTGTGTCTTTCTTCGTGGCTAGATTGCGAGTTGTGTCTTTCTTCGCGGACAAATTGAGATGTGTTTTTCTTCGCGGACAGTTTGAGATGTGTCTTTCTTCGTAAGACACGTCGACATGATGTAGATCGCGCGCAGCGCGTTTGAATGTAGCTAGTATTAGTTTATATTATATTAGTATACTACATATAGATCAATTTTTAAGTAACGTTATTTGGTTATGCCTAAAGTGTATATTCTATAATAATATATTAAAAGCCAGACCGCCGCCGCTGCCGCCGCCGCCACCGCCGCCGTCAAATTTCTGCACCCCTTTCTTGCACCCCTTTCTTGCACCCCTTTCTTGCACCCCTTTCTTACACCCCTTTCTTGCACCCCTTTATTGCACCCCTTTTTTCCACCCCCTTTTGCCACCCCCAACTCTCGAAGGATTGGTCCGATTTTCTTGAAATTTTGCACACAGGTTAGTCGCGGCAAAATCTAGGCCGAGTTCAATTTTTAGCGAAATTTCTTGGTTATTTCCCTAGCAACCGTTACTAACGTATTTTCTCACGAATCCTCATTTAAGTGCTCATTGGGACCATTAAAGTCAATGAGAATCGATAAGACATCTCCCATAGCAACCACTGTTGATATCGTTGGCAACCGTTTGTCTACATCCCTAGCAACCGTTGCTTCGGAAGCCGGGAAATCAGTTTTAAGTCACACTCGATGGCCAAGGACACTGAATTGTTGTATTTGCTCCATAGCAACCGATGTTTACCTCCTTAGCAACCGTTGGTAGGGGGAAGAAAAATTCACGTAGTTTCGTTTCCAGTATTTTCAACTGCACAGGATAGAAAATCTCCGTTCTACCCATAGCAACCATGGTTTACTTCCCTAGCAACCGTTGCTTCGGAAGCCGGAATATCGATTTTAAGTCACACTCTATGGCCAAGGACACTGAATTGTTGTATTTGCTCCATGGCAACCGTTGTTTACCTCCTTAGCAACCGTTGGTAGGGGGAAGAAAAATTCACGTAGTTTCGTTTCCAGTATTTTCAACTGCACAGGATAGAAAATCTCCGTTCTACCCATAGCAACCATGGTTTACTTCCCTAGCAACCGTTGCTTCGGAAGCCGGAATATCGATTTTAAGTCACACTCTATGGCCAAGGACACTGAATTGTTGTATTTGCTCCATGGCAACCGTTGTTTACCTCCTTACCAACCGTTACGAAGGTTGGAAATGATCCATTTATGTCCCGTTTCCATTATTTTAGATGGCAAAGGTAGCTCCTCAGCAACCTTTTTTTACCGCCCTAGCAACCGTTGCTAAGGGGAAGATAAATTCACGTAGTTTCGTTTCCAGTATTTTCAACTGCACAAGATAGAAAATCTCCGTTTTACTCATAGCAACCATTGTTTACGTGTCTAGCAACCATTGCTGCAGAAGAAGAAAAGGGCTAAATATCACTTTGCATGAGTCTTTTTAATCTACTTATTCATCGAAACAACCGTTTGTTTACATCCCTAGCAACCGTTGCTTTGGAAGCCGGAAAATCAGTTTTAAGTCACACTCGATGGCTAAGGACACTGAATTGTTGTATTTGCTCCATAGCAACCATTGTTTACCTCCTTACCAACCGTTACGAAGGTTGGAAATGATCCATTTATGTCCCGTTTCCATTATTTTAGATGGCAAAGGTAGCTCCTCAGCAACCTTTTTTTACCCCTAGCAACCGTTGCTAAAGGGAAGATAAATTCACGTAGTTTCGTTCCCAGTATTTTCAACTGCACAGGATAGAAAATCTCCGTTTTACTCATAGCAACCATTGTTTACGTGTCTAGCAACCGTTGCTGCAGAAGAAGAAAAGGGCTAAATATCACTTTGCATGAGTCTTTTTAATCTGCTTATTCATCGAAACAACCGTTTGTTTACATCCCTAGCAACCGTTGCTTCGGAAGCTGGAAAATCTGTTTTAAGTCACACTCGATGGCCAAGGACACTGAATTGTTATATATTTGCTCCATAACAACCGTTACGAAGGTTGGAAATGAACAATTTATGACCCGTTTCCATCATTTTTGATGGCAAAGGACACAAAATACAAATCCTCCTTATTAGCTCCTCAGCAACCGTTGTTTAACACCCTAGCAACCGTTGCTAAGGGCAAAAATAATTCACGTGAGTTTCGTTTCCAATATTTTTAACTGCACAGGATACAAAATCTCCATTTCACACATAGAAACTATTGTTTATATGTCTAGCAACCGTTGCAATATTTCTCGAAATTTCACCAAAAATCTGAAATGAAACACGCGAAAAACCTAAACCGAAAAAATATGATCTGACACATGACACTTTTAACCTGAAACTGAATAAACAAACGTTTAACATGAACATAGATGAAATTAAGCTTGTATTTTCATTCGAATCGTTCGTTTAGTATTCTTTTCAATTGATCAAAATCGAAGTTTCAAGTTTCAAGTTTTATTGATTTCAATGTAATTTTTAATTTAATCATTACTACACTTATCATTGAAATTATTGACTTTCAAAGAACACACGGGGGGGGGGGGTTGGCGAGCGAAGCGAGCAGGGGGGTACCCCCCCTAGTAATAATAAAGGTAACAACTATACAAAAAACGAGTACTGAAGGATATTAGTTATGTATATGATAAGTATAGGAAAAAACAAAAAAGTAATTGGTTAATAAAAAATTTATATTGTATTAGTATACCATAGATAAATCAATTTATAAGTAACGTTATCTTGGTGCGAGATATTGATATTCGTTATGTATTCTATTGACCATCATCATTGATTAAATATTGCTTTCTCAAAGAGAAAGCTTTGTAACGGGGTAAAAATCGACCCACCGAATCGGACTTCGGGACCTCGATTTTCGTAATCTACGGGTCGAAAAACATGGAAATCCGAAAATGTCTGTATGTATGTACGTACGTACGTACGTACGTACGTACGTACGTACGTACGTATGTACGTACGTGCACTTTTTTTGTCGTACGATAACTCTCGAAGGAATTGTCCGATCGTCCTGAAATTTTGCACACAGGTTAGTCGCCGCAAAATCTCGGTCGAGTTCAATTTTCAGCCAATTCCGTTGTTTATTTCTCTAGCAACCGTTGCTAACGTGTTTTTGATAAAAGCTCCGAAAATCATCATCAATGCACGATGGGTCTCCAATTCTTTCGACGACGATCGATGAGAATCGATAAGACATTCATTTTGGAACAACCATTGTTTATTCTCCTAGCAACCGTTGCTATGGAGATACAAAATTCAGCTTCAGACTGACTTTTTTTGTCGTACGTTAATTTTCGAAGGAATGGTCCGATCGTCCTGAAATTTTGCACACAGGTCGGTCTCCGGCAGATGTGAACCGAGTTCGGTGTTCAGCAACATCCGTTGTTTGATTCCATGGCAACCGTTGCTAGCGTGTTTTCGATAAGTTCCCATATAATTCATGATAAATGATCATTTGGGTTTGTATATTTATGGGATTCTATAACAATCAAAGAGACCTTTCCCGTATAAACCATTGTTGATGTCTCTAGCAACCGGTGTTTATATCGCTTGCAACCGTAACTAGGGAATGGGAAAAGTCAGTTGGAGGTTCATTTTTGGAACTGTTGATGACTAAGAAGTAAGAACATCGAAGCTCCGACATTTACCATAGCAACCGTTGTTTACGTCCTTAGCAACCGTTACTATGGAGTGTGAAAAATCAGTTGGAGGTCCATTTTCGGAACTGTTGATGACTAAGAAGTAATAACGTCGAAGCTCCGACATTTACCATAGCAACCGTTGTTTACGTCCTTAGCAACCGTTACTATGGAGTGGGAAAAGTCAGTTTGAAGTCCATTTTTGAAACTGTTGGTGACTAAGAAGTAAGAACATCGAAGCTCCGACATTTACCATAGCAACCGTTGTTTACGTCCTTAGCAACCGTTACTATGGAGTGTGAAAAATCAGTTGGAGGTCCATTTTCGGAACTGTTGATGACTAAGAAGTAATAACGTCGAAGCTCCGACATTTACCATAGCAACCGTTGTTTACGTCCTTAGCAACCGTTACTATGGAGTGGGAAAAGTCAGTTTGAAGTCCATTTTTGAAACTGTTGGTGACTAAGAAGTAAGAACATCGAAGCTCCGACATTTACCATAGCAACCGTTGTTTACGTCCTTAGCAACCGTTACTATGGAGTGTGAAAAATCAGTTGGAGGTCCATTTTCGGAACTGTTGATGACTAAGAAGTAATAACGTCGAAGCTCCGACATTTACCATAGCAACCGTTGTTTACGTCCTTAGCAACCGTTACTATGGAGTGGGAAAAGTCAGTTAGAGGTCCATTTTCGGAACTGTTGACGACTAAGAAGTAAGAACACCGAAGCTCGGATATTTACCATAGCAACCGTTACTATGGAGTGGAGGAAATAAGTTAAAGGTTCATTTTGCTTTCTCAAAGAGTGGTGATTAATGCAAATTGAGGTTCAATTGCAATACTTTGAGAAAGCATACTGCTGAGGCACTTGGCAGCGGTTTTTTCTTTAGTCATTGATGCTGGTCAGGAACCTATGAAGTTGATATCCAGAAGGAAAAAAAATCATAAAACCCAAATCACTCTACAATCACTGATGTACTTTCTCCTGGCCAAAATAAAAAGATATGACTTTTCACGAGAGATTTTGCAATTTTGACAATTTAGAAGTAACAGTGTCGATAATAATAGTGTCGATTAACAGTATAAGAATGAGAAACCACTCGGTTTTGAATTATTTTGTAAACTCGTGCACCGTTTGAACTATAAAATAATAAATATTCTTTATTTTACTAGGGATCCTAGGGAAAAGTATGTACGGTATGAATGAAAAGTGTTGGTAACAACATTTTCCTATACATAAATTTGAATTCTATTCCAACCGAGTGCCTCTCAACAGTGCATAACTCGCACAACTTCAGATTCTCTCGAGCCGAAATGTTTGTTTCGAGCATAAAGTATTCGGCCTCATGCGAACATGCGAGTCATAGTCAGGTTTGAGGATGACCTTTATACCTTCATCAAGCGGTTTAGAGAGAAGGGAAGAGCGTGTGTGTGTGAGAGAGAGGGAGAGAAGAGCTGTATCACGCGGAGATACGATTTGGAATTCAGATTTTTACGAGGAGAGTGGGATAGAAAGTAGATGCGGCATTAAGAGTTAGCGGACGTTTTTTACTGCAAGTTACGGCATATAGCTAGCCGTGTTCGATCGATTGCAAGACACGCTTCTTCTCTTTTGTCAGCAAAATATCTCATGATCTTAGTGAAGACTTTTTTTCGAGAACAATCTGATAAAAGAATAAGCCGTAAACTTTAGAGTCTATATATAAATTTTCTTTAGAAATTTTTCTATTTCCTCTACGTGTAGGTGAGCAAGGACAGTTGAGGGCTACGTGCCAGGTAGAAAGAGCTCACAACTCCCTTATACGTAGGAAGATGAATTTACTTGATCAAAATGAATCGGTTTCCTGTGTAAAGCAGACCGAAACGACTGGGCTGGGTGATTTTAGTAACCTTCCCACAGTATAGACAGATAATTATCCAAAAGTGATAGGTCATTTATGATTATGACGTAGCTATTATCATTGTTATACATCTCTTGATAGTAGATTTGAATGAAAAACCCCTTTTGTTAGAATGACTGAGTTTAATAAAATCTGTATCAGAATTTTAATCGGAGTAATCTGCTTAATTTGCTCAACTTTTGAGTGAACTTTCGCGATCTGTACCGTTTTTCATCATGTCAGAGTTTACGAGTGAATAAAGTTTAATGGAGAGGGTGAGATGAGGAGGCTGTCATGCATAAAGAGGGGTTTTACGTAACTGGACTCTGTAAAAAAGTGTCATGCATCGTCCATGTATTATTCGTGTTATATCATATCATCTTACGCTTAATATATTTTTGTGACAGAAAGATAGAATGAAAATGAAAATGACCATAGAAAATTAACTCCAAGTTCGAAGTTCGAGGAAGCATGCTTGATGAAAAAAGCGGTTCATTCAAAATATAAAGAAGCTAAATGGAGAATCGATAAGACCAAAAATATAAGGAGATAAAATCAAATACAGAGTAGAGTAACACGCGAGGATCTCATCTATTTTTTACACTCATGATCAAAATTGAGATAACGCAGAGTTTCTAAATGAAGCGATGATCGTCACAACGCATGACCGTCACTGGATTCGTTAGCAAGGAACACGACCAGACAGACTCAAATGAACGACTGAGCACGAAACCAAGGATGTCTTAGTTGAATACCTATAAGAAGGATTTCCGACCATACGGCAAGGTCATTATCCCCGGCACAATCAATGGCCACTTCCGAGGTGAAACTGACATCAAAAGAGAGGATTCAGCATTGGAATAGGTCTACATATACTATACTCATATAAAATCAATAATCCTCCTCGAAAATCTCGGAAAAATTCAAACTAAAATGACCAAACACAGTAAAATCCATTCGAATACCTAAAAACTATTTCCAAAGAGTTACATTGAAATGACCGTGACCCATAGGTACTGGCATCTCTAGGTATACAAGTTCCGAACGTTATATTGTGAATTATTA
Source organism: Aphelinus atriplicis (assembly GCA_020882685.1). Classification (NCBI taxonomy): domain Eukaryota; kingdom Metazoa; phylum Arthropoda; class Insecta; order Hymenoptera; family Aphelinidae; genus Aphelinus; species Aphelinus atriplicis. The sequence goes on along the minus strand of CM037076.1, from coordinate 36,626,234 downwards.
AATGTAACAAAGACTGAAGTTGCATTTGCAATTAGCATAATAAAGTAATATTATGTGACGGGAAATATGCATACTTTGCGTGTCGTCAGAATAATGAAGTCGTATTTTGTTTGATATTAACTGCAATACGATGACTGGGAAAATCAATCTTTCGAGACTTGAAAAGGAGTATGATTCAACACGTGCATATTTGATTCTCGAAGACGTCATGGCTATCAAGACATTACATCCATCTGTTCTCCTGTACATTATAAGTACTATTATGTCATCAGTAAATTTTTAAAATATACGCATGCATGAAATCAGCTCTCACTTACACGCGTGTGTAACGACAGTTTCTCATCACGTCAGTTTCAATATGTGTGGCTGATGATTATACACTTGTTTTTGCTCTTAGGGTACTTTCGGCGTTTTCGACTTTGATTCGTGACAATCCATACCTCGCTAGAAATAACCAATTTCCGATCCTCGTTATATAGTTTACAATTTTCTTGTCAATTTTGAGGTAATATCAGTTCAGTGTGATACCTACTGCACACACACACACACACACACACACACACACACACACACACACACATTTACATGTTTCTAGGAATAACCATCATTCTTGGACACAGAGAACTCGTAGACATTTGTAGGAGATAGAGATGACAAAGCTTCTGTTACAACAAGTAAAATGTGAATTTCATATGTATGTGTTGGAGCATTGTTATAGGAAGGATGGAGAATGCTCGCTAGCCTCGTATGTCAAACAATTTTCACGTCGAGCGATGAAACACGAATTAATTACCAACCGAAGTAATTAAATCCCCAAATGCAAGCTTCCTCTCAGCCCCAATCAGCCCGATCAGCCCTATAAAGAATCGCCCGCGCCGCCCGACAAGGACCAACAGTAGTAGTAGCACGTGTTTACGAAAACAGCAACGTGCTAATGGTCCGTTTTGCGCGCCGGCGCCAAATTACAGAGAAAACTGAGTCAAGGATCGGAGCTTTTCTCTTCTCCCCCCTTCCCCCTCTCTTTTTCTCTTTCTCTCTCTCTCTCGTTCGTATGCCCCCCACGGAGTTATCACGCGGAGCTGACCTTAGCCGCCGGCGATTGGTCGATACCCGAAAATAGCAGCGCACGTTCTCTAGCTATCTTTTGCCTGGCTGTCTCTTTTCACCGAGTTTGCGATACCCTGCCGCGATTACCGCCGATTTGATTGACTCGGGACACAGAGACGAATTGCGAAGGTTCACCTCCAAGAGGAGGATGTTTGTGGAGTGATGCTAAACGGAATCGCCTTCACTGTTGATATTTCTCTCCCGGAATACTTGAAATAATTACTGTGCAAACCCTAGAATCAATGAGGTTGTACAATGCTCGATTGACAATGAATTGATTTTCACAATCATCAAATTATTCTACAACCAAGATTAATGAAACGAACTTTTGAACCCAAGGTCGAATCGATCGACAATGAATGCACAACCTGCTCGCGTCTTGTATAAAATTTACAATCAGAAGTTGAACGTCCACAAGCAGAGGGGCTCTGATTGATGCATTAGCCGGGTACACAGCGGCTATTAGCGACGCGATTCGACTTAAATTTACCGAGTCCAACCAGTTGCCGGATCGATACGGCGGAAAATAACTACTTGCACAAAGCTAAATTCACAAAGTTGGCCCTACCGAAAATTGGCACTGGCTGGAATAGTTGGCGCTCGGGTAGTGCATTGTGTCGTCCGGCAAACACAGCTGCTAAGCAGATTTGCGAAACTCCCGTACAGAAAGACTATTTATTCGGCTTCGTGCGAGCTTCGTGTTCCACTGCGCCTGTTGTTTGTCTTTTTTATCATGCTGTTTAGCAGGGCTTGATGTAGGTGTAGATGAGTCTCTTTCACGGACTCAAAGCAGATTAGCTCCCTTCATTACAGTTTATCCTGTAAAAATTTGGATTCGCTCAAAACAGGTTTTGGGCAAATTCTTTCATTGTAACCTAATAGTTATGAGTGAATATTTTTTTTCGAGATTCGTCAATCATGTTTTGACAGTAGAGCTTTGGGTTATTGAGCGATAGTCGAGCACGTCGTCGTCGAGAATTCACACTCTTCTATCATTTCAATGCACGTGTGAGAGATTGAGTGAAATTCTTTGCATTCATTACGATTGTTCGAGAGCTTGCAGGCGAGAACGAAACCAGATGCTCATTTGATTTTTGTGATATTCCACGGCGCGCCGTCCGTTCTCGTTCCCAAGTCCCCCCCGACTAATCCAAATCCGCCTCACGGGTGTGATTACATATTCACGAGTCGCCCACCGATCGGACGAGGCGGGCTCGTGAAAGCCGGTTTGGCTCCGAATCGCGACGCAACTGTCGATCGCTCGATTTGGAGGAAGTGAAAAATGAACGAGGGCTACTCACGCGCGACCCGGGCAGCGAGGCGGCGAGCGTCGCGCCGCGGCGCGGCCCACTGGGGAAGCTGGCGCCGCCCCCGCGAGGCTCGGCTGCACCGCTGCACGTCGTCGGCTAGGCGGAGCGAGAGAGCGACGAGAGAGCGACGAGAGAGCGACGAGAGAGCGACGAGAGACACCGGGTGCGGCTCGGCTGCTCGAGCTCGATCAGCTGGCCGACCGTGACACGGGCCAGGCGGGCTGCAGGCGCGGCAGGGGGAGAGCCGCGAGAGAGCAAGTAGAACGAGCCGCGCTCGGGTCAGACGTGCCATGGCAACCCGACGTCGAGGACGACGCAGCGGCGGCGTGGGACCGCGGTGGCCGAGTGCAGGACCCGAGTGATTATGCAACGTGGCGGCGCGTGTCGAGTGTCGCGGTACAGCCAGTGACGATATCTCGGGACAGAGTGACTCTCGGTGGAGGCTCCAGGATCGAGCGTCGCGACGTCGCAGCCGCGCAACGTCGGCCGGGGCGCGCTCGCCGATCGATACGCCCCGTGGAAGACGCCCGAAGCCGAGCCGAGAGCGCGATCGATGCCCCGGGGCATGCGGCCACGGCCGGGAGAGCAGAGGATCGCGGACTGCTGCGGTGCACGGGAGCTTGGTCGGTTCGGCCGCGCGGGATCGATGGGGCTCGACGAATAATTGAACAATCCGAGCTAATGACGTGCGGCCGTCGGCCGCCGCGGCTATAACCGCTGGGTACACACGCGCAGCGCTAAACAAGCCGCGATCATCGACCAGCAGCCGTAGTCGCTGCCGACCGGGCGCGCGAGTCGTTTACCCCCTCGCTACGCTCCCTTTTTTCCCAGACAATCGCCGAGCGGCTGTGCTTTGTTACATTTGTACGTTGTTAACGACTTAAATATATATACACACATACGGGCTTGGTGATATTTTTGCTATACGCGCTATTTATATATACACACACGCGCGCTTCGTTGTTGTCGTTGTTGTTGCTGCTGTTATTGTTGTTGTTGTTTTTCAACCGGTGAAACTTCGCTGTGGCCGTTTATCAAGACGCTCTCGCTCGCCCCTTGTCGTTTCGCGTTGCTAACAAGTTTTCCGTTGCCGAGAGAAAAGTTCCTATGAAAGCTCACCGGAGCATACGGGACCCAGTGTTCCGAGACATCAGGTGCAGTTGAGAGATATACCACGTGGGAAGTCGTACATCGTCCTCGACAGGTCAGTTGGTTTTGTTAATTCATGTGTATATATTCATGGATACTGCAGTTGATCTTGTCGATTCTCTGACTTTTGTACATGGACGTGAAATCTCGGAATTCACTTAGTCTTAGCATTGCTTCAACTCGAATTCGGAGAGAGAAAAATTGTTGTTGATTTCCCGGAGGTTACGTAACTTCGGAGAGAGAATTCGGACAAAACGAAAACAACGTTGCAGCAATAAGTGCTAGAGCACGTGACCGAGGATCCATAACGTATTTTCCGATTGAATAGAGCAGCTCGAGAAAGAACAAGATTTGAATGTTTGTGAGGGTCGCTGACGACTCGGCCAGACAAAATTAAAGTGGTTATTTTTGTCCAGCACGCAGAGACGTGGCGCAGGATCGTGTCTCATGTACCCAGGGCTGGTGGTCCAGGCGTAGAGGAGCCAGGTCGAGCCATGACAAAGTACGGGTTCGCGAGGCTGTGGCGCGGCCGACGCTCCCATACGACGCCCAACGCCATCAGCAGCGGCCAGGAGAACAACCCGCTCATGTACGGATGAACCAGCACTAGCTGTGCGCACTATGTGTTCTGCCGGGCAGCTTTGCCGTTGCTGTTGCCAAGCCTCTCTGACCTGTTCTCGAGTGGGCCTCTGGCTGCTCACCACCTGCCTCTGGAGGTGGCTCGTTTACTCGCTCAGGAATTTACACGCCTGGCTGGGCCGCGCGCAAATGGGTTGGCGCGTTTACAAGTGCTGCTGGGCCTCGAGAGTCGTGCCCAAGCCGAAGCTGCCGCTCGTCAACGCGCCAACGCGTTTCTAGAAGCTTGCAACCGGTCCTCGCGAATCGGGCTCTGATTATTTGCCTCATCGGAATACGCAATTTTGACGTGTCGTTTTTTCCCAGCAACTGCACACGTGTATTTCTCGGTGTGTATTCAAATGCCGCCTCGATCGTTGTTCTTAGATTATTTTGTACGCGACAGCTGCGAATGAAGCCACCCTCACTCCAGAACATTTCAGATGTTTACCTGTTGTTTTCTGGCTTTGCAACTTTTGATTTGTGAAAAGCGCTATGCATTTTTGGCAAGCAACATTTGTTTGACGGACACAGCATTTTCAATTGTAAGTGAACCAAGTACTTTTATACGTGTGTGTTTGACAAACTTATACTTTTCAGCGGACAAATAAAGATTCCAAATCACACAAATCATTCTCACACAGCGTTTCAATTGATCCTTCACGCTCTTGCTTACAATATCACTCTTGGTTTTCCTTCAAATATACTTGGAATTCGTCAAAGCCGTTGAAGCTTTTGAATAATTTACGAATCTCTATTTCATATTAACTTTATAATTCTCACAGGTCTATAATGTTTTATTATAATATACTTTTTTTCATTGAAAATGTGTAATAGTTATTTTCGAAGGAAAATCGGGAGTAATTACGAAGCCGAATATGAATTTTTTGCTGCTTTCGGTGTGTAAATAAATGGAATTATACTGCTCACGTTCTGTCAAAATCCAATAACTTCTGCGAAGAAGGTTAAACAATAATACGTAAATTTACCAAGTGATGTCTCAGTGATTCAGTACAAGTTTGTATATGAATTTGTATTGGCTCTTTTGCACATTATATTTTTGTAGAATGCACTATGATACTCACCTAACAAAACTACAGCTACCTCAAATGAAACTGAATTCCAATTCATTTTTATGAAATCAATTCCTTCGTGAATTGAGCTGGACTAGTCAGTGGTTTTTGTCTCACTCGAGAGCTGAGAAGCAGTCGATCAATCAGCCTGTTTTCTCGTAATTACGTACAATATATGTCATAACATATATTCAATTATTTCACCTATGGCGAGACGGTCTGGATCGATTGAGATTCTTTAGACATCTGAATAATTAATTTTAACACAATATTTCCATCAATCTGTCCATAAGCGTAGGATATTAATCTTTCATAAATCTGCACCATATACAATTCGTCCGAAAATGAAATGGAACTAATTGAGTTAGCAAATCGAAAATGCTCTGCTACTTCATATTCAAAATAATTGATCCTCCTGAAATAAGATTACAATGATATAAATCCTTTGAATAAAATTTGTACTAACTTGATATACTTTTTATGATTCAACTCGATAGGTTTTTCAAATAAAATGTAACCAATCCCATTTATGTGAAGCTTTCAATTTCTGAAAATGGCCCAATGAAAATTAGTTTTCCCATACAGCATGCTATCACAAACAATTTCCAATGCACTGTGTCGATTTTTTACAATTCTTCCTTTGAAAAAAGTACATTGCTACTGGTGCGTGAAGACGCCGGCGACGAGTGTTACTCGTTCACACGAGGACTTTTCGCAGCATATCGATCTTTACCGATTACATCCGTCACACGCATTCAAGGCAAAACACGAATAATCGTTTGGAAAAAGGCGTGAGAATGGAAATGCAAGTTAGTTTAGTTGGAAAAAAGTCGGCACACGCATAGAGGCTGTTTAAGTCCGTTCGCGTGTTGAGCATTTCTCGCTCTGTCAAGGTGAAGGAGAGCTCGAGAAAAGAGTCGCGGTAATGACCGAGTGGCGCAAGGTGAGCTCGGATGAATTGAATTATTCGAATGTTGCGCCCCCGCAGCAAATAATTGCATGCGTGGCTTTATTTAACGGGAAAAACGCCAGTAGACTAGCGTGAAAATTGGCGTGTTTGTGTTGGGCAGGGGAGTATTACAGGTGGTTACGGGACCTTGGATGCCGAGTAACTGTAATCTATGACCACTAAGTTATGAAAGTAAAAAAGGAAAATGAAGCTTGCCAAGAGGGAAATGAAATTATCTCACTTTTCAAGCTCATTCGAGAGCATCGCGTTTGAAGGACTTGCAAGTTACTGCAAAAATGTATCCTGCATGCATCTTACTGAACATTCTTTTTGTTGTTGTTTTTTGAGATATATTGATTTTCATATCGAATCATCCGTAAGGAATTTTTTGAATTCACAACTACTCATCTCATCATCTTATCGTGTCATGACGTCATGCGTTATTTTTATTCACCAAGCTAAACTCTTCTACCTATACTTTATAAGAATGAGTTTGAGAAAAACGAAATTAATAACAAAATTCTTGGTAATTTCTCATTTCTTGTCAAAAATTTTTCGACAAGCTCAAAGTAGTTTTATAAAAATTATGACAATGTTCGATAATTTAATTTCAGGTTGATAATGCAATTTTCTTATACGAATTATAAGAAATCTTATTTCTGTACCTCTCTCCTTTCAAGTGAACCAAGAATATGTAACTGTATTTTCAAGAATACAAATCACAAGTATATATAGCTAATGCTAAAAATAAGCATGGCTGTAGAGACCAAACGTAAAAATAGATAATTCCAACATGAATGTGAGGGAACAGTCAGAGTAATTCACGGCTCTATGGCTTCCCATGATAGGCATACTCAAGATCTATATATATATGTAAAAATGATAGCATCAGGAAGTAGTATATATTGAATTATGAAACCAAAACGAGCGTACATTAGGTTTGGAGAGAGCCGCAGATAAAGCCAGTGGCGTCAGTTGATGCGAATCAATAAAGGTTCATATAGTTACACTCGGGGAATATGCGACGGGCTAACCTGGTGCAACAGCCCACAAGAAAAGTCGAGCGCTCTGGGAATGCACGAGAATATTATTTTTAAATGGATTGTACTTTTGGAAGTATCTTAATTTATAGCTCATGCCACACTTGTTTATTAACTTTATCCTGCATGGTAAGATTTTATAAATCGCTCCAAGCGATATTTTCATTCCTGTTATTGGTACAGTTTTGAATTGGAAACAGGTACCATTTTTGTGTTCTTATTTCTACGAAAATGATATTTTCTTCAGCGATTTCTTTTCAAAATTACCTTCCTGGTGGGATAACAGTAATGGATAGGTTTTGAAAGATTTATTTATGTTTTCTGATTGCATATTTGTACACAAACTTACCAGGGATGTACTATTGAAAGATTATAATAAATAATAGGTTCAGAGTTGAGCTATATGTTTCGAGTCGAGTATAATACGCTATTTAGAAACAAATTACCTGAAAAATTTTCTGCAGAATTACACAGAAAATCAGAGACGTTTTATTAGAAGTTGGATATTTTATTACTATCGTAAACACGAAACGAGATTAAAGAATTGAAATGCAATTTATTTGCATTTCATAATGTATAATATTCACAGAAGTAATTTAAAAAATTCAAATTCGAAAATATATCAACGGGACTTTATTTCAACAAATGTACATCACCGAATTCTTTTTAATCTTTTGAATCTCATTCAATCGTCAATTGCGTTCACCTTCAGAAAATCGATTCCGTCCTCGTAAGGTGGTATGTACAATACATCCAGCTTTTCTTCTGGTGACATTTATCTATCAAATTGACAGTTTTAATTCCAGTATCGAAATAGGGAGGTTGAAGAAATTATCTATCACAATCGCTGTGGATTTCGTTACGATTTTCAGTTGAGCATAACGTGCAATTTTAAAATGATGTAACGTTTATTTTGAGAAATAGAACCGAAAAAAATCAATCACAATGATCAATATAAAAAATTCTAAATAATCATCCAATCTATTGGTACATTTTTATCTTGTAGCTGACGCGACAATCACGAATTTGAGAATTTGAATTTTTGAAAAGTAATACAATCATATTTGAGATACTTGAAAGCCGAGGAGCACAAGTGGAACTTCCAACGAAAAAGAAGGTTTTTTTTCAAAAGCCATCGAACAATTTTCTATCGACCAAATAAGCTCACCTCAGAAACTAAATCTTATTCATTGCACTAAAATTTAATGATTATCAAGAACAGGTTAGGATCGAAAGTGATTATTAGATTTGAAAAAATGATAAAATGCACTTGTGTTTATTTGCATTGAAGCGCCTCATTTATGATCGCTACAGAAAGAAACAAGATTAATTATTGCCAAGTGATAAATTTTGATTAAACGATATCCTATTATTTATGATACATATAAGAGTCGATAATTCAATTGACTAAACAGGAACAGACTGTCGATTCACACTGTAATACCAGACTGCACATTGCTCCAGCGACGTACGGTGTTTATATTTATAGCCGCAAGAGCACACACTGAATGCGATAGCGCAATAGCTACTGCCGCTAGTCACGCTGGAAATGGGATCAATGTCAGTATGGCAAAGCTCTTCTTTTGTCGTATCAATTCAATTCCGATACACATTGCGATCGCTTTTGTCATCCTATTAGTAGCAATGCATTTTTCAAGTTCATTTTACCAACTAGGGAGGCGCTAGAGTAACCCGAAACTTTTTCATTCTCTGTATATGAAGATCCATAGAGACGGGAATCATTTTAGTACTCTCGATTGGCATGTAGAATAACTGATTCTCTTACTATAGTTTACGATAGCGATCAAGCCAAAAATATCTAGAGTGTAAAATCAGATAATTCAACAATAATCAACTAATTCCTTTCCCAAGTTATCTGTCACTCAATAATTGATCAGTCGATTGACACTGAATGGAATGAATACATTTCAAATTCTTACATTGAGATTATAAACAAATAAAATATCCAAAAGTAGACACAAGAAGTATTCACGAGAATTGAAGTATCGTTTAAGGTTTGATATAGCTCATATGTGTCAGCTGAGGGAGATTGCAATGAGTGAATAATGAATGAAATTTCATTTTCATAAACAATTTCGTACATTCCCAGGGCAATAGAAAAATCAAACGCGTTCTTTTCTATACGTACTTCAACTCGTATTTTAAGCCCATGAAAGATTAAAACTAATCCAAAAAGAAAGGATATAGGTTTCTCTCTCCATTCGGTATACATTCATTATGTCATGTTCCACTTACTGGCTTTCCTAAAATAATAATCAAACGAAGATTAACTTGCATTCAATGGAAATAACATTTTTGAAATAACATTTTTCTTGGAGTTCTGTGAATCGATGCGATTGAAAATCTAGTAATCAGTAATGATTTGCTGAGGGGTAGTGATTGTCAGAAAGGATACGCGAGTGCAATATATCTTTGAGTCGCGGCAGTTGTTCGGACAATGTTAATTCCGCAATAAAATTAATTTACGATGTGCACTGGCAGTTACACGACTGATACGCGCAAGATATACGAGCGCTACTGCGGTAGATAATCCGTAAGTTACTCTCGGGAGTCGTTTTCTTTCGGTCAACCGATCTACTTACATTGCATGGATGAAACAATTTATCGAAGAGAAAATAGAAAAGTATATTAAAATGTTGAAGTGCAATGAGTATTCTTGTAGTTCCTCAATTCGTAAAAGCTGCACCTTGTAAACAGGTACAGGAATTCAAGATGATGAAAAAATTTACATGTTGGATTAATTCATAGAATTCGCATTAGAAAAACAAGGCAAAATACTAGAAAATGAGCAAAAGCGATAGAAACCTCTAAATCATTTTGCTGTTTATATTGATCGACGAATTCAGATTAGATTAGATTTATCTATTTCGAAATTCTCAAGACCTGCACAGCTAATCGTTCTTGTAGATTTCAGTCCCGAATCTCATTAAACGTAAACTTCCCCCCCAAGTCAGCCCCTGTATTGATTGTCTGTGGATTTGCAACTGGGGGATAAAAGTTGCTCTGACCGTGAAATAATCACATTCGCCTCTATGATTAAGCGAGAAAAAATCGTAAAAATAAAAAACGGGAACGGAGGGAAAAAATGTCGATGTTGGGGTCGGGCAAACGAGCAGCTCGCGCATCGGCGTCAAAGCACTTGCACGTACGCGTGTATATAGCGAGTCTAAATTCACGCTCAGATTGCAGAGCGATTACGCGAGCAAGTCTAAAAGCGGCCCGAGTGTACGCTCGAGAAAGAGTCGATTAAAGTGGAATGGTTTATTGCAGTAGGCTGGTTTCGATGACCGCGGCTGTGCTGCCGAGAACAGGCCGATCCGAATCGGGGCGCAGTTGGCTGCAGTGGCTCCAACAAAACCGGCCTGCCAATCAGTGCGCCAACTGATGATCGTATGATTTTAGCAAATTAAAGGGCTCGACTCTTCTTCTGGCCCACGCACCTATTGATTTTCATTACTTTTGAATTAGCACGTATGAGCTTGACAAACTATATTGCGATCTCGGAATCGTTAATTCGTCCATTTTGAAATGCGACACTGTCGTTGCTGCCGGATAACGTGGCCATTTGGCCATTGCTTTTGCAAAATGAAACTTGACTGATTCTTCACACCGTAAGAATAACCGCTACAAAAGACGCTTGTACGTATGGCGCAGCATCTTACCTCAAAAGAAGCTAGGAGATTTTTTATACCCAAACAGTGGGGATATTTACAGTGAGTCGCTTCGACATTTTAATTGATCCGCGAGTCATTAACCAATCATCCCCGATTGTCCGCGTATAATTTATATTTATATATGAGTATGTGAAACATCAGTCATACGTATAGATAAACATTGTTCGTATAAAATATATCACAATATGTATATCTGTGGGATATGTCGAAAGGTAACGGTGAAAAACGACTGGTGATGTCGCATGTACTCAAGTAACGATAAAACCACCCGTGAAAGTTTCAGCGAGACCCGAGAGCCAAAACGGCCAGTAAGTGATTGCGTGGTCGCGGTTAGATTTTGTAGTCGGACGGACGCGACTCCGGAGCTGTATACGTTTGACAACGCATACTGTTGATTCGATGGCTATAGGCTCGCTACGTCGCAGCCTAGTTGAGTTATTCCGGTTGTTCCCCCCGTGAATTAATTGGGTATATCGCGAGAAGCCCGCGACACTCGCCTCTTCTCCAGAATCAATCGCGCGCGCGCGCGCGCCCAATTCCCATTATCCCGGCTGGCAAATAAAACTGGCCGCGGCGATATTACACACGGGCCAGCTCCGGCCTCTCGTTGACCCAGCTGCAGCAGCGCAGTACACGACCTCACCCTTGAAGTCCGCTCGGAGCATAAGTGCCCCGAGTCACGGAGGCTCCGCCACAGGGAAAAACCCCCGACTAAGCCGACTGGGAGTTTTGGAGTTGTTGGCGCGCGGGAGACTCGAGGCCAAATCATTGCGTCTTCGCCATTTGCATCGCACGTCTGATATAATTCATGAGCTTAGCACCAGCTGTTGCACCATTTTTCGGATAACTCGATTCACCGAACGGCCGTCTATCAGACAGTCGCGTGGAACGTTTCATCAAATAATCCGCACGATCCAGTCGGATAATACAGAACTTATCGCTTCTGGATGTGCGAATAAAAGGATGCTACCGAAACCCCTTATCCAGTTCTCCACATTCTTCATTCGTCGTTTTCGTGAGACTATGTATATTTATCGTTCGCTACTAATATGAATATCTCAATTTTCAACAAAACAGCATGAAAGATTTATTTGATGCCTCGGTTATTCCCTTGATAAATCCCGAAATTGTTCGAATGCAGATCGATTCCCGCCACGAGTCGATAATATATCCACAGGAAAAACGATTTGTTAAAACTGTTACAGTTACTGGGAGTCGATTGTGCTTGGAGGAGTTGAAAAACTCTGGATTTTCTTAATTCACGTATAAATTTCACACTTAGCTCTGATCAAAGTTACTTGAACAAGTAATAAATTTATCTAATTTTCCTAAGATTAAGTGGTACTGCAGTACCCATGGGTTATAGTTTTGCAATTTGAAAAATAGTTACTCAAGGACTTTGGTCATACTGAAAGTTTTTGCCGCTAAGGAATCAGCCGCGGCGGCGGCGGCGTTTCGCATTTTACACGACATAAAAGCACCGCTGGCCGGCGAAAAGATTCAATGTTTGCGCGGCGACACACCGATGCTTATCTCGGGGTCGACTTGCCGCGGGCATCGATATTCCGCCGCGAATCGACGATGCGCCTCGGTTAATTGGGCGGTCCGGCGAAAAAGAAAGAAAAAAAGAGAAAAAAGAGCGAGACTCGAGACGGAAGGAAGTGGCGCTCGGCGGGCGATCCACTGACCCACATTCGCCCTCGCTCGCTCACTCGCGCCCACATATGCACCACCGGCCCAATCGATATCCCGCTCAATTTTACGGACGCGTGACGCGTGAAGCAGCCCCTGGCTGATTCGAGTGGACTCGTTCTTCTTATTTATTGGCCGCGTCGCGAGCCTGCCCCCTTAAATCTCACCTGACCGACGACGGCCGTTCTGCTCGCGACTGATGGATCCAAAGCAAATCGCAGTTGAGTCTGGTGGTTGCGTCGGGGGGCGATTGCTCGCAGCGTTTTACCCCGATGATGTTAGTCTTGGTGAAACGCAAAATCCGATTCGTACGGTACCTACAGGAGCCGCAGACCAGTTTCACTCGCTTCATTTGATGGATTGAATCTCGAGCTGTGTTTTCCAAAGCTATCGCGCCGTGCGCAACCTTTGACAATTTCTACTCTGAAGTACTCGCGGAAGAAACTCGTCGATCTGATGTTATAATACAGTTGTCGTTGCGCGACAGAGTCTGCTCCGCGTATGTTTCTCTCAATTACGATCTCTCGACAGACACGGGGCGCAACTTGTGACAAGTTGGAAATTTCTCAAATATCTCCGTTGTAGCACACGCTCTCACACACGCGCGCATCTACCCAACTTATTAATTAAATCACCGGCCGTAAGTCAAAAGGCCACCACTACCTGCGCGGGCCGTACTTCGAACCCGCTAATCAGTTTAATTGATTCGTTTGATTCATAATCGATCCGCCAACAACTATGTAGCAGCATTTATCGAGACGTGCGACGTATCGGTCGATTCGAATATAAAATTTAACAAGTACAGGATCAATTTTAGTCCGATGAGCGTTTGGATAATTATAGACCTTTTCATCGTTAAAACATCTCAAACTCAATCAACTTGGAATCGACCATGTACAATCTATATGGAGAATAATTCTTTGTGTCTTATTTTTAACGCACTAGATCAAACAGAAAGAACAATAAAATATGAATTACGAGTATTCCACTAAACTTGCAGCTTTATTTCGTAATTACATCGATGTGGATGCGAGCAAACGGCAATTGGGCGATGAAAACATGAGCTCAATTGGTTGTACACGAGAAGTAATAATGTATCCCTCGTGGAACATTTAGCGTAACTCGAAAATTGCCAGTCGAAGCTGGTTTGCGACAGAAGATGCAATGCGATGTAATGATCAGCAGCAGCAGCAGCAGCAGCAGCAGCAGCAACAGCAGCATTACATGCGCTACACGTCGGACAGCTCGAAATCGAAACGCATCGAGCGCTTACCTTGGCCGGCAATGCAGGGATTGTCGCGCGCCTCTGCCGCTCTGTACTGCCATCTTGGCGCTCGCCGCCGCAACAGTTGGGAATCAGCTGGATAAGGCCATGCGCGCTTGCGACTGCTTGCGCGACCGGTCGATCGCGCGCGAGCCGCGATATATATGGTGCATGCTTTGCGCAGCTGTATCGAGCACCTATGCCTTTCTTCATTGATGTGAGCCTGGATTTTTCGATTCTCCCCTCGTCGCCTCATCGCCTTCGCTCTCGGCCGTTTCGCACTCCTCGCGAGCACCAAGTAAATTGTACAGTTTAGATTATGAAAAAGTTGCGCCGGTACCTTTCACACTCGAATCAGTCGAATCGTACGCGGGCGTTACGTCATTCAAGTTGTAACTGTTGTTGTTCCAACTGTTACTTACGGATATGAAAAAATTGATCTTTTCCAAGGGTCGATTTCCTAGTTTTTTTCAAAATTTTCGTGACAACTCGAAAATCAACCTCGATTTCATTATGTCCAAGCCTATAGTCTCGATCGAGCCGCGTAAATTCAATCCGTTCTGAAAGTGTAAAGGGATTCGTTACTGTTACACTCCAAGTCGCGAACTGTCAAGTGTTACTATCTCATTTGTGCAACGAGCATCTGCAGTTGAAAGAGTTTGCAGCTGTTAACTACACCTCCCGTTGTCAGATTATCGCCTATAGAACGATATCGAATTTTGAAGGTTGCATAAAAGCCGCAATGGAGGTCAAAGGGTGAAAGGGTGGACGACCTGGTTTCCGCTACAGTACGCTAAGAATTCCAAACTCTTGGGACTTACGTAACTCCGCAGTGAAATTATCACAACAAATATGTTGAAAAAGTTGAACGATATTGGACGAGCGGCAATTCATTCGCTTGGTCAACAAAGTACAAGAACAATTAATTTCGGCCAATAAAAACACATAATATGCTCTTCTTTAACTTGTCGGAAGAATTTTGATGGTGAGATTTATTTCATATCCACGTGTGAGACCTAGTTTTCACGATGCAAAATGAATTTGTAGGGATTGTCAAGATTGTTACTTCTCGAATAGATTATCCAAACGATGGCTTCATGAAACTTTGTCCAAAGAACAATGCTTTTGCGTTAGTAGAATCTTCAAAATTTACTAGCAAAGTTGAGCCGCTCCAGGTGAGTCTTATATATATTGACTAATCCGCCGCTGGGGACGCAATTCCCAGCCGGACTCGAGAAGCCGTCTTTTGAAGCCTTAAACTTTGTACAACGTCAAAATAACATTCCATTGTCGATGAGGCAGAACACACGTGAGCCAAAATGTACCAGAGCGTCACGTCCTGCTTGTGCCTCTTCACCTTGCACTGCTCTCTTCGGATTTTCTTTGTTGCAATTATCCTGCGATCTATGTCTGCCAGTCTCATATTTCTTCTTTCACTGATGCTTTTCGTGTTTTTTAATCATTTGAAACTCGGGTTTTATCGTGTATTTGTTGCCTCATATTTCAGCAGCTATAGTTTTGTTCACTATTAACATTTTTTATTCCGAGTATTTATTTTGGTGTTTTTACAAATATCGCATATGAGTTTTGAATCATGATATTGTATATCAAGTAACCTGTTTATGCTTTTCGACATTTCGAGAAATGTTCTTAATCACACCAAAAAGTGATTGTTAATCCGTCTTCAAAGGACACTGCGATTGAACAATAGATTCAATCGGCGGGCCACCAAGTGAATCTGTATAAATTTCAAGAACCGCAACGAAGATTGCGAAAAGATGTTGCAGGAGGTGGACGCGATAAACCATACTTCCTGTACTAAAAGTAGATCAATTGATACTCTTCAAGTACTTGTCTTCCAGACAACTTGTCCACTTTTCTTTCTTCAAGTTGCCTAGATTTTTATTGGAGATGCCCGAATCAACATAAAGGACATGTGCCTAGAATTTGAAGTTCCCATCTGAATAATCTATTTAACTAGTTGTCCATGCAATCTTGCGACAGGAAAAGAAATGTCAACAGCTATAGATTACTTTTTTCCACTTGAATAAAATCTAAAATCAAAGCGAATGATACAAAGTTTTTGATTCGCCTTTCAAATTCAAGATCAGTCGATATTCGATACTACAATTTTCAATGTAATGTCAACGGTGTTTCCTTATGAAGCAATAACATCGGCAATATCCCGAAAGAATTTCTGCCTGAGGTTATAGTAATATTGATCACACGAATACACATAATGAAAATGAAAATAATTATCGATTCTTTATTATATGAACGGTTCTTACCAAGACTTCATTTCAATTTTTGACATTTCTTTATTCAAAAAGCTTCTCAATTTTCATGTTCATCTTTCGAAATCAGGTGTCTAGATCAAATTCGAGTGTTGAATAGCTATACGAATCGAGCTTGGAAAATGTACCAATTTTCCAACGCGCTGCGATCTTGGTCGGGAGCACCGCGACGCAACGTTCGTATCTGATTGAGAATTATTTTCATCAAATTAATCAAATTGTCTTTCTCGATATTCTTTCTTTGTCTGCTACTCTGCAATATTTTCCCAACGAATTCAATGGTTGTGCCACAAGAACAATTGTAAACATTGTACGAGCCGTATCAAAATAAACACGTATATCCCTAGGAATTCCTACGGGTCAAAGTTTGTTTTGATTGGTCGTGGACAGGTTGATTGCGGTTCGCGAATTGTACGACGAAGCCTCTCGAAGCTGTTAGCCATTAACAACTGTGGTTGAAACGAACAATACCGCATAGTATCGTGACGTACGACGTACAGCTCACGTGTGAACCGGCCGCAATCCATCACTCGAAGTGTACGACTGAGAAATTTCCGATTGATTCTAGTGTGCAGATATGGGGGATATGTATCAGTCGATTTGCCTTCTCGATTTCTGATCATGAGCCAGTCGAATTTTATCCGCCATATTCGTTTTACTCGCCCACGGCATAGCTAATGGGTGTATTTTAAATATTAAAAAGTCGGGAGTGAGTTAGAGAGAATCGCAGTTATACTCGGGAATAATGCATAGCGCATCGGCCCGTCAAGAAAAAACATGCTTCATTCCTCGAGAGTATGGATTGTAAAGAAGTTTGCACTTACTCGCAAGCTATTATTACTTGTACAGTTAAAAAGTCGTTGACAAGTTTTTTAACTGTTTTTGATTATATACATAAATGAGAAAAGTGTAGAACGATGCGCAGCCACACCATCTTTTCGACCTTTAGCAAAGAGAAAAATTTATTAGAAACATAGGAAAAAAACCGCTGCCAAGTGCCTCAGCAGTATGCTTTCTCAAAGTATTGCAATTGAACCTCAACTTGCATTAATCACCACTCTTTGAGAAAGCAAAATGAACCTCTAACTCATTTCCTCCACTCTATAGTAACGGTTGCTATGGTAAATATCCGAGCTTCGGTGTTCTTACTTCTTAGTCGTCAACAGTTCCGAAAATGGACCTCCAACTGACTTTTCCCACTCCATAGTAACGGTTGCTAAGGACGTAAACAACGGTTGCCATGGTAAATGTCTGAGCTTCGATGTTCTTACTTCTTAGTCATCAACAGTTCCGAAAATGAAACTCCAACTGACTTTTCACACTCCATAGTAACGGTTGCTAAGGACGTAAACAACGGCTGCTATGGTAAATGTCGGAGCTTCGACGTTATTACTTCTTAGTCATCAATAGTTCCGAAAATGGACCTCCAACTGACTTTTCACACTCCATAGTAACGGTTGCTAAGGACGTAAACAACGGTTGCTATGGTAAATGTCGGAGCTTCGATGTTCTTACTTCTTAGTCATCAACAGTTCCAAAAATGAACCTCCAACTGACTTTTCCCATTCCCTAGTTACGGTTGCAACCGATATAAACACCGGTTGCTAGAGACATCAACAATGGTTTATACGGGAAAGGTCTCTTTGATTGTTATAGAATCCCATAAATATACAAACCCAAATGATCATTTATCATGAATTATATGGGAACTTATCGAAAACACGCTAGCAACGGTTGCCATGGAATCAAACAACGGATGTTGCTGAACACCGAACTCGGTTCACATCTGCCGGTGACCGACCTGTGTGCAAAATTTCAGGACGATCGGACCATTCCTTCGAAAATTAACGTACGACAAAAAAAAAGTCAGTCTGAAGCTGAATTTTGTATCTCCATAGCAACGGTTGCTAGGAGAATAAACAATGGTTGTTCCAAAATGAATGTCTTATCGATTCTCATCGATCGTCGAAAGAATTCGAGACCCATCGTGCATTGATGATGATTTTTGGAGCTTTTTATCAAAAACACGTTAGCAACGGTTGCTAGAGAAATAAACAACGGAATTGGCTGAAAATTGAACTCGACCGAGATTTTGCGGCGACTAACCTGTGTGCAAAATTTCAGGACGATCGGACAATTCCTTCGAGAGTTATCGTACGACAAAAAAAAGTGCACGTACGTACGTACGTACGTACATACATACAGACATTTTCGGATTTCCATGTTTTTCGACCCGTAGATTACGAAAATCGAGGTCCCGAAGTCCGATTCGGTGGGTCGATTTTTACCCCGTTACAAAGCTTTCTCTTTGAGAAAGCAAAATTGGATTAAAAATATTTTGAAAATTTCATTATAGGGTTTATGTAGACGTGTTTAACATATTTCATTGGACAAGTGGGTGAGAATATTACAGAAACCCTTAGGTCTAGACATTCGAAAGTTGCTGTGAAAATCCCGATAGAACTGAGATTTTTATCGAAGAATATAGAATGAACGAGTTGTTGATATTTCTTTTGGTATTTGATTTTCATTGTCGAATGAGTAAAATTGACTCAAATCAATGATGTTTAAAATACGAATGCTGCTGTATTGGTTAATGTCACACACACACACACACACGCGCGCACACACACACACACACACACACACACACACACACACACACACACACACACACACACACACACACACACACACACACACACACACACACACACACACACACACACACACACACACACACACACACACACACACATTACATGTAGACAAAACGTATTGAACTTGAGCAGAGTATTCAGAGTGGAGTAGTTTGTATTTGGGTAAGCAAGCGAGCAGGAGGAGGATCCTCGAGAAGAACCTTGGCCCAGGTACATGGGCCGGTATCTCCTCATTAGAGCTGAGAAACGAAAAGCGTATATAACGATGCCAGTGGCAAAAGCACCGCAATTAATTTGGCCCGTAGCGATCTAGGTAGGCGGGGCAAATCGCGCAGACGAGTTGACCCTTACCGATGGCATCTCCCCGACTCCGTACCAGGCTGCTGCAGCTGCAGCTGGGAGATTCGAGAGTACGGGGGCGGGGGCGGCTTGGCCGGCCGTGTCGATACAGCGCCCCCCAGGCCTATAGGTGTCCTGCGCGCGGCGAGGCCTCGCCTGCGCCCCGCAGGTGGCAGCCGCGCTGGCCGCGCAGGGCACACAGATACAACCTAGGCCACGAGTGGCCACGAGGCGCTCGATACCGCCCCGCCGCCGCCGCCGCCGCCACCGACTGACCTTCCCCAAGCGTCTACCCTGCATTTCGTATAGCGCGCTCGAATTTTTACACCCGACCCTCCTCGTCTTCCTCTCGCTCGTTCGCGGTGAAAATTTCGGCACACGCACCGCAGCCTGCATCAAGTAGTAGGCGACGAGGCATCGCTACACAGTTCCAAACAGATTTTTAACATTTTTTAATTGAGATTGGTTTTAGCAGACCGACCGGGGCTTGAATATATGCGCGCGCTCGCGCGTCAAGGGACATTTGTGAATAAACGAAAATGGCTTAAGGGCTAAATTGAGTTTTTGCTTGGCAATCCAACGTAGCTAGTTGTAGAGGAACATTGTTTGAGTAGCAGAGTATCGAATGTGGAAGATTGGTGGACGACTGCGAGAGGCAGCAGCACTTGGAATCCGGGCAATAGGAGGACGGCCGGCTAATCGCGAAATCCGGCGGAAGATCGGGTGGTACATCGGTGCGGTTGCACATTTGTCGCAGCCACCTCGCGAGCTGTCTAGCTATTTCGGGCTTCTCACCCGACTACCAATGTAACACGCGTAATTTTGCATGCTGTCGGAGCCACCAGCTGCGAGATTCGTCGTGGACAAGTGGACAAGGCGCAGTGATCGGCAAAGCCGATTTGAGTTCGGAGGCGCGCTCGAACTGCAGCCGCCCGGGCAGGATGTTTCACGGGATGCCGGTCGCTCGATTGTTTAAATTCAACGCGCGCAAGGTGCGAATGGTTTTTGGCCGATGTCGCGTGGGTGGTTGCAGGTGGGCTCGAGCGAGGGCCAACGGGAGGTCCTCCCACCCTCGCGCGGCGTCGGGTCGGTCGGTCGGTCGGTCGGTGTCGGGTGGCGCTGGCGCCGCGAGCCGTCGGCTCTGGCATCACGCTACTCTCAGTCCTGCGGCCGGCGCGCGGCGGTTGACTAGCTCGCTCGCTGGCGCGCGCTGCGATCCAACATCCCCACCCCGGCGCCGCCGGCCCCGGCTGCTGCACCTACATATACGCACGCACCCGCTCCACCAG
Source organism: Aphelinus atriplicis (assembly GCA_020882685.1). NCBI lineage: Eukaryota > Metazoa > Arthropoda > Insecta > Hymenoptera > Aphelinidae > Aphelinus > Aphelinus atriplicis. Next base: position 36,605,758 of record CM037076.1, on the reverse strand, counting down.
TCGTGTCGCGACAACATCGCCCGAGTGCGCTGCTTCCTTTTTTTCTTTTGCCCCCGTCGGTTCGTCGTTTTCCATTCAGTGCCGCTCGCTGCTTGATCCCTCCGCACGGCCAGATGCTTCGTCCTGCGGTCGGCCGAGCTTTCCGCTGAGGCTCGTCCGAATTTCACCGATTCCCAACCGGCTCGCCGCCGTTGCAACGTCACAGTAGACCCGGGGGCCAGCAATAGATTTGCCTGCACCTGCACGTATCCTCCAAACGGGCCACAAACGCGACAAACGCAGTGTTGGCCGGCCGCGACATTACGAAACTGCGCGTGTGTGCGAGCTCGACAAGTGCGCGCGTTGTCGAACGATCGTGTGCTGCGAAAGTGACTCGATATTGCACCCGAGACAAAAGAGAAGAGGAGAAAGATAAAAGAAGCGTATCGCTGGCAGCGTCCGATGAGAAGCAGACCGACGCCGAGGAGGAGTCGCTCGAGCTGCCGACGCTACTCGCAGCTGCTAAGCTCATAGGTGATGCGCGCCTCTCTCTCTCTCTTATTTACTAGCTATAAGTAGTCTTCCTCTCGCGCGCCAACGCGAAGCGAGCTTTTTCGCGGGACACTTCCGATCGATCCCAACTGTTTTGGAGTCTTTTCAAATGGCATTATTAAATGTATGCCCGCGAGATAATTCGCTCTCTCTCTCTCTCTCTCTCTCTCTGTATATGTGTATGTAGCGTTCATAAACGCAATATCGACGCTTGTTTGAATAATTCGAATTAATCCTTGACGCGCGCGAGAGCGCGAGAGCGCAAGTGCAACGAATGTAAATTGAATCATCAAAATTCATTGGGTATATGTTGCCGGGACGTTTCACTCGGATATATTATATATTCGCGCGTGTTTCGCAATGGCCCGATTAAAAATTGTCGAGATCGTTCGAATTTCAGGAGACGCGACGAGGAGACGAGAAAAATGAGGGATAATTATTTTCATAAATTTGCTCATCCCAACCTCCCCCCCGGGAGCGTTTATGCGAATTAAGGCGAATTAGCCGGAGAAAGGGCTTTAATTAAATTCAAAAGGTTAGTATCTTCCGCCAGGAGGGCAGACGAGACTAAAAAATGAAGCTTCTCAGGCGCGAGAGCATAATTGAATGTAATTTTCGTTCTCTTGGTGAATCATTCATAGCCTTGGAACAGATCCAGTTTTCGACTTTTTGTCTCTCTATCGGCTACACACATTTCTCACAATTTTCCTCTTTCACGCAAAATGCGTTCCCAAACATTCACACCACCACCGGACACTCGGACGACGAGGCGAGTATCATTAGCGTTTTCCAGTTTAATCCCGCGAGAACGGTCGATTGGTGCGTGCGCTTTATCCTCGCGCGGCTGCAATATATTATTCATCGAATGACATAGCTCCGCGTCAAAAACAAAGTTTCGAGAACGCGGAGTAGACAAAAAGTCGGAAACGTACTCGGGCGAGACGCCGTATATTGAAAAATCTTGTCCCCCTTGATTGTTCGATCGACAATAAATTTAATGTCGTGTTGATCGCGATACGAGTGCAGTTACATTAAAACTTATCCAACCGATTCTTCCCAAAATATTTCCACTTGATCTCCCATAATTAATTCAATGTAGCGGCCGGTACAGATTCCGGATAACGAATACTCGTCCGTCATTCGGCTGCTCGACTCGACAGTATAATGATGATCGAGTCGAGGGGAGGGACAAGCGAAAATGTCGGTCCACTTCCAAGAATCATTCTTATTCATCATGCAAAATCTGAGAAAAGGAAAGGAAGAAAAAAGAGTCCTCGGGCTCTTTGGCGTCGATGCTTTGGCGCCAGCTCACTCTCCAGATCGAGCATGTGTGCGAGCGCGCTTATATATAGACAGCGGCTCGAACCCATGCCGATTAATAAGCGTCGCGCGCGTCTGACCGCGCGCGCGCGAGCCCGTTAATTCGCGCGGTGATTGGGCCCGTGTCAGTATCGATGCTTGCTCCGCGGCAACATTTTGATTGTGACGATCGAGTGTTGGTGCGCGCACTGTGTTGGTGCGGTCCAAAGGCTCCGACACACAAGATTTGTCCGCGGCGCGCAGGCATCAAACTGCAACGACAATAATAGAGAAAGAGAGTGAGTCTCGAGCCTGATCGTTAATTTCCACGTGGCTCTTTTGTCCTTTGGCTTTGCGAACGTGCGTTATAGTGTACAACTCATTCCCGGCCGAGTTTCCGCGCAGTCAACGTCTTGTTTACAAAGATTCGGGACACTTTTGAATCTGGTCGATTGATCCAGCGTGTGAATAACCATTTCGTCCAAACCCAAGGAATCAAGCGCGTGTGTGTGCAGTATACATTTTATTGTAAATCTGTCGCATTTGAGTGCGAATCACACATCGAAACGATAGTTTTATTGCCGGATATATTCGACGTCCCGTGCATGGAATTCAATATATCCGGCTGGTCGCGAGCTGGTCGAGCTGGATCGGTGCGAGCATTTTGTAAACACGTGGGCGCGCCAGCTCGATTGTGGTGGAATATAGACGCTCCGAAAATTATTCGAGTCATTGAATTTTTTAGCCCGTCTCAGCGTAGGATCGCGCGCGCGCGCGCGCGAGTAAACAAGCGGGCCGAACGAATTCGTATGCGGTTGAGTCAACCGAGTCGAAGCGATATATCGGGCTTAGGCCGCTGGCAGCTGGCTGCCCCTCTCCGGCTATGTAAATCCGGTCCCCAAAAATAACCTTCGAAATCGCTCGCTTAATCGCAAAAGATCCATATCCGATTGGTCGGTCGGTCGGTCGGTCGGTCGGTCGGTCGCGCGCGCGAAAGAGAGCGACAGAAGGAATGAGCCGCGGCGTGTGGACAGCTGAAAGATTATATCTGTGCGCTCGCGCTTGTCCCCAACTTCTCATCCAATATCGGCGTTAAGTGATTAATGGGCACATAGACGCGCGGCGTGCGTTGCAGCCTGGCATTATAGCGAAGGCCGAGCGGCTAATTAGCCAGATAGAGAGCTACGCTTCCGCGCTCGAATCTTTCGGCCCGAGGCGGCAAACGGCAGCTGTTGGCACTGACCTCTTGACCTCGCAAAGTCGCCCGCGCGCACGGCACAACCGCCTAATTCGACGAGCGTCCGCCGCGAGCACGTGTCTCCCGCGCGTCCCATTTCCACACCCATTTCTCGGAGGACTCGAGCCCCCCGCGTCCACATAGCTTCGATACGCGACGTCCTTCCGTTGAATGTGCCCAGGTGCAGGTCCTCGGGACATATCTGCAACGAGGAGAGCTGATTTCGATCGACCGCGAGACCGGCCATCATTCATTCTTACTTCGAAATTCTCTGCGGATTATTCAAATTCATGCTTTGCACGAAGGAATGAGTGTTGCCGCCATACTGAGCGCGCGGCAATCAAACGAGGCACATCAAAATTCTTTCACCGTACAATTGATTGGGCGTTAAAGTTTACGGCGAATTCCAACTCTCCGCGTGCAGTTGAATATATATGCTAAAATTTCACGTCGTTCTCTCTTTTTCGTTTTTATTATGATTCCACAGCTGGAGTACGACACGAGACCGTGTTCTCCTCTTCGCGAGATTATACCACGAGCGAACGTGACGCGTATATGGTCAAGTTCGTGCGATAAGCTGCATTTTTTTAGTATTACAACAACGTCGGCACTTGCACCGCACAGTAATAACGAGAATTTTATTAACCCAGTAAAATTCACCTCGACAGAGAGAGGAGCTCCATTAAATTTCATAATTTTTTTTATTACTGTGATGAAAAGTACCCGGCGCGGCGGTACTCGTTTACACCGTGATTCCCAGTCTCGTGCGAGAGTCACCTGTTTTGCACCAGTATCGAGTGTTACCAGTATTGTCACAAACAGGCCGCGAGTTATGATTTCTCGCGCTGTAATGCCCCATGAGATTTTAACTCATTATTCTGGTAAATATTCCCGATGCTTTGTTGAAAAACAATTATAGTTCAAATATGAATGTTTGGATTAACAAAGTGATGGATGCGATGGACCAGTCGGAAAAATTGTGCGTCAATACTTTGTGCATTTGAGAATATTCAATATCAATCAATTATGCGATGTTTATTGCAACGAGTAGTAAATATTCACGATCGAATTGTAATTTTTCAACTTTTTCCAATTTAGAGAGTATATGTGTGATAATTCCCATGAGCATACGGACGATATTGCAAGATAGATCGACAAATTAAGTGTGGTGGTTGTAGTGAGAGAGAGAGAGAGAGAGAGAGAGAGAGAGAGAGAGAGTGTGTATATTTGATTAGGTGGATACCCGTGACGAAACGAATTGAGCGCGGCATTGTCGCGTCCTCGACTCTCCCCCCTGGCCTGGCTGGCCGTCAGATCGTCCCTTGACAACGATTCGACAAACAGCCTCGGCCGTGCTGATAGCTCGCTGTCTATGGCTGACTAGTTCTCCCCACTGCAGCTCGAAAAATGCCTCCTTAAAACGGGCCGGAAGCCGCAGATGTTTTTCCCGGGGGAGCTTTGTTGGCACTGACTGCACCAGGCCTGAGTGCGATCGGACAGCCAGCCAGCGGAAGTCAACAGGTTTTTCATTGCCCCGTCGGTTACATATTATATACATACATCCGGGCGGCTACGAGCAATCGCGAAATCGTTGCGCACATTTATAGTCGAAATAAATGCGGCGCATTGTTGCGATTCGCGGCGACGTTCGTGTGTATGTATGTATATACAGGAGCACACGAGCTGGAGTCGAGACTCAGCAGTGGAAAGTTTTTCCGAAGCCTTTTCGAATGCGGAAGACGGAGTTTGCAAAGTTGTAATGAGGATGGGGGAGAATTGGGAGTTGCGCGAGCTCGTGTCCAGTCCAGCTGTGCCGGCCGTGACATTAACTCTTTCAACTTGGCCCGAGTAATGCTTTAAAAATAAAGACAAACGCCCCTCGACATGCTCGCGCCTTCTCAGGGCCTCTCAATTGAATAATCCACCGTATGATTTACACTCCAAAACACCCTGGCCAAAATTAAAAGCTACCTCCCTCTCTCGGTGATTTGTTCCCATTCAACAAACAAATTGCACAATAAATAAAGATGTGAATCAATTATTGGATTTCGCTTCTGCGATTTTCCGGATTTACTCTTAACGATTCTCGTGTTTCACATGGCTCCAGCCATGTAGAACCGTCGATTGTCTCCACGGAGATTGCCGCCGGTGTGATATGACCTGCGGGGGGGGAGGGGAGAGTGAAATTTTTCCGGCAGGACGTGTCGCCGATCGAGTCCGCGCGAGGCTCATGCAAAACGAGACGAGACGAGATGACGTCATCAGTGTGTGGCGCTCGTTCGCTATTCTCATTATTCCGGGTAACCGAACGCCGATGATAAAGAAGGCCCCCGCGATCGAACGAAATAACTTGATGCTCGCGAGCCAACGATTGTTCGTTTGGATTTTCCCTCGCAAGTTTTTTTATTTTTTCCATTCCAAGTCCATCCGAAATCGGATCATCACCGCGCATACGAAAAAATTTATCCGTGTTTAAATTATCTCTCAAGTGTCTTTTTATCAATTTTCAAAAATCACACGTCATTGATCGAAGAATCGCTTGTCGCGTTTGTGAAATCGATTAGCAAAAGCTTGTGAATGTGAGCTAGACGATTGTCGAGCGGATTAACCGCGGCCCGCACAGCGGGAGGAAACGTCTCCTCGCGTGTTCGCCTCGCGCGCGCGCATACTTGCCGCGAGCAACTTCGATTCGATATTGATGCCCGAACGGGTGTACTGCGAGTGGACTGCACGCGAGCATCTCTTGTGCGCGCGCGCGCGAGTGGAAAAAAGTAGTGAGCGAAATTTGGCCCGCAACGCCTCAAGATACAACCGTCAAAGTCAAACTTTTTAGCTGTTGCTCTCTGCAGCGACTGTCTGGTATCGATGTGCGACTATATTTGTCCCACGCGAGCAAAAGCACTGCACATTCGTATAACAAACCTTCTAGCTATTATAATGAGACGCGCATCTGATCTGTCAACAAAACGAATATGTTGATGGAATGTGTTGATTCAAGGGATCTCGAAAGAGCCGATCCCAATTGAAATTGGAACAAGTTTATTTGAAGCTATCAATGCAATTCTGCCAATTTTTTTTTTCTCTAGTTATTGCACCCGCTCGCTAACATAGTCTCATCTCAAAGATCAATGAAACGGTGACGAGTGAGTTCTCATTATCGTCGCTTGAAACAATAAATAGTTCGACTCTTCTATACTTGTCTCCGTTGGAAGTTTTAAGAATAACAAGGCGCGCACGTCTACTCTGAACGTTTAATCAAAATACCACGTGTCGACTTGAAAGCGACGGCAACGCGTTTCTCTAATCAAGGCCAACTGAAAAATATACCGAGATCTATTATTTCCAGAATTTAACCAAATTGGAACAAGTCATTCTCATCAATTTCATCGAGACAATCACATTGATATTTGTATTCTACTTATATATATATATATATATAAATATAAAATTCAATCAATCAAATTTTACGTAATTTGCGTAGTGACACTATGACACCTGCAGTAAAATGCATTTTCAACATTTTCTCATGGTTTATAGAAGAATCAGTAATAAACGTAGAAGACCCGTACTTGTTTCGTATGAAAATGAAGAGTACTCCAGTCAACCCACAATTTGCAGTGAGAATACAATATCTCTTTGTGCGTCATGAACTATGAAGAATCGTACAACATTTTCTCTTCACATCGATTTTTTTTCAATGTTAAATATAAAATCGACATTTGAGTGTATTCGCTTGTATGTTGTAATGAATGAGCCGATAAAAAATGATTTCTTTTATGCGGTATTTATTTGTCATTTGATTTATATGTTATCCAAAGATTTTTGTATACTCCGGAGGAAGGATTTGATTGAAAGTGCATCTGAATACTGAGGGAGAAATTCTTGCAATTAATTGAATGAGAGAGAGAGAGAGCAGCTTGCGACTGTAGTGTATGCACTTGAAGAAGTGTTTCTTCGACAAGTTATACGATTTACTAAGAGGAATTTAAGTACTCAATAATCGAGTTTGTTCCCGAGGGCAATTGATTTTCTCTCGTGATTTCGATCACTTCGTACACGGAACAGCTCAACAAAGTTATTAACCTACGTGGCACGTGCGTCTCTCCGCGCTCGTTCAGAATCATATTCAGCGCGAAAATTATAAAAGCTTTGGAAAAATAGTTATATATATCTATTGGTTTACACCCGAATGCAACGGGATGAATATTGTGCGACGAGCTTGAAGAGAACTAAGTAAGAGAGGAAAAGAGATGTGGCTTTGACGTTTTGCTGCGCGCGCGGTTGCAGAGGCACGTGCGTGAATATTCGAAGCGGAATAACGTTGGCTCGATCGGGCCGATTCCGTGGCCCTTGAGCTCAAATTTTCTATTCCGTCTCTGGCGATGTTTACGAATTATGCCGCGATCGCGCGGCTTGGCTCGTCTTATAGGATTCCGAGGAACTCATTCGTTTGCTTGGCCGGACGGACACGCTCCGATAAACATGCACATATATATATATATTGAACAGCGCCACGCGGCCGCTGGCAAAGTTTTGTTTTGTTCGCTTGGGCTTCGCAGATCCCTACAAAGTAGTCGCAGTTGTATTGACTCGAGAATCGATAATAAGGTGCTACATCGTCATTTTGACTGTTGCTCGAGTCGAGCTCAACGTATAATGCTTCGCCATTTGGTATCCCTCGACAACTTATTCCCGTAATTAGTTTCTCGATATTGCGCACGAGCGATCCCTACGGAGATTTTGTCCTTTCTACACATGGATTTCTCGTCGCGAAATGCTAATCAGCTCCACCGAGTGACGTTCGTAGGTACCCAAACCGCGGTGGTGTTTGAGATGTGTAAGTAACCGATCATTGCTGATTCTCTACACACGGAAAGTCGGGAATATTCCCGGGAAACTAAAAAGCTGGAATGCAGCTGCTGAGATCCGAGAGCCAAATGCCAAGTGGAAACGCGGCGTTTCCGCGGTTTATCAGTCAATGTTTTTTTTGTCGTCGTAAAGCCGAAGCGAGTCGGGGGAAGCCAGGCGGTTTCCGGGGAGAAAAGCCCCGCAATCGTGGCGGCAAGTGTCGCGCGACAAAGGAATCGCTCGAACGTCGAAATGGCCCCCGGGAGCCAGAAGCTTTCCGCGGTTATACAGGCGGAACATCGATTGGTCGCGCCGCGCAGTCGTTATTTAGCGCACATTCCGCGAGGTGGGTCGCGGCGCTATTCCCCAAAAAATTCAACACCCCGAGAGTCAAACGGCCCCTTTTCTGACTCCACGAGGATTTCGCGCAGTTTGTCGGATCGATTTGGGCAAATGAGCAAATGAGTTTTGTCGATTCAATAATAAATATTCGGCAGGCGTGTCGTCGGATACACGATTTGTTGAGTGACATGCCAATATCGTCTGTGCTCTGAGCAACACCAAGAATCGACTTGCAAAGTATGGAGCTGTTCAGAATTGTCGTTCCAAGATAGATGCAACTAGACTATTTCTATGTGTCCCGGTTTTGTAAGATCTCACGTAAGTTTTCGAAGAGGTTATGCGAACTAGTTATGCTTAGTACACCATATTATACAAGCGCGATGTGATTTTGTCGTGCGATTGCCTCACATATTGAATCTTCTTGATCCCGGATCTGTCGATGTTTAGCCCAAGTCTAACAGGACTAAAATAAAGAGGTTTGTTCGCCGAAAATGAGTCTCGGTCCGTAGCCAACAGTTAAGCTCAGCAGTCTATCCCATATTGAATAAATCTATCAATTGGTCATTATTTTTCATTGATTTATAATTATCTTACCATTTGTCATCTTATCATGGATATATATAGAAAAAGTTCCAGGAATGGAAAAAAACGTTGGAATTGTCGGAAGCAAATATAAATAGTGAAACGCGAACCGTATGACGCGAGCAGCGCGCGATGCTTGCGATTACCATAACTCGAAGTGCGCGGATCGATTCATTCGCCAAGTCGCTCGATCAATCAATCAACAATGTCACGCATAGCCGTTTTTGATCCGCTACATTAGCCGAGTCGCTGTTTCAATTTGAAATTCCTATACTTACGGGTGGACGGGTGGAGAGGAAAAAAAATATCAACTTCCTACTCCCGGCGATCGCGACTCCAATTCTGAAACTGCGCGGAGCAACGATTATATCCTCCCGCGCACTCGCCGATTCGATAAACACACACACACACCCTCCGAGCGCCAATAATAACAGGGTCGGACGATCGCCAGCCGGCGGCTCGAAGAATCGAACGAGCCTGAAAAAACAGAGAGAGAGAGAGAGAGAGAGAGAGAGAGAGAGAGAGAGAGAGAGAGAGACGTGTCCGAGAATAGAGCCACGGGCACCGAAAAGCCGGGGGATCAATCCGGCCAAATAACCGCGGCGGATTTTTCGCCCGCGGTGAATCGTCGCGTGATACCCCGGCCCCCAGAGGCAAAGGGGGAGCAGACACGCTCATCCAGCCACGCGCGCGCCGCATGCGAGTCGCGAGCGTTGCCTCGAACTTGATATGCCGTGCATTCTGCACTGACCTCCCGCTCGAGCGGCAAACGAGCTTTTCACTTGCGGATTCCAACAGCCGCACGCAGCCCCGAGATTTCACTCCGGCCGCTCATTTTCATCGGCTCCCGTGCATTTAACCGAATCGCACATTTTCTTCCGATCGTTATCCTTACCTTATCGACTTGCTCGATATATGCACAACCCACAACTCCATATTTCCCTGTGCGATTCGAACATTATTCCAAATTTCAATCATCATCTTTGCTCTTCACCCAATTTCTTTTTTTCACACTGCGCGATTCTTGCTGCATATGCACCTATCGTTTGAAAATCGGACAACAACAATTATTTTGTTCGTCAGTAATGCGGCGCAACATCGAATCGACGATATATTCATGAACGTATTGAACTAGTTGAAAAATAAATACGAGCGCGCGAGGATTGAGAAATCTAATTGATAAATAATTTCGAAACGGGGCAAAGCTTACGCTAAAATCAGTTCTCAACTAATTCCAAGTTAGATACACATTTCTTATTGAATTTGTATACCGTTGAATTTGCAAATGAATGGTTCTCACGGGACGTATTTCAAACTTTATCAAGATTGATTGAAATGGACTGTAGCAGCAATTTTTCAAAGTTTCCAATGCCGCAACCTACAAAAGCGCGTTCTGTGTTTCAATTTAATAGTTGAAACAGCAGCAGCAGCTCTCGTATCTTTGCGGCAGATGCAACTCCCTTGGAATTGAAGAACAGACGGGATATAAAAGTACAAAAGGCATAAAAAAAAGATGAGGAAATAAGGGATAAAATGTTTGGGAAGACAATGTCACGAATACCTCAGTTTAATTGAGTTTCCGAATAAAGTGGAGAATTTATCGATTGTAGGTGGCCTCCAGAGCCGGCTCATTCGCTATGGGTTCAGGGCCACACGCGTAATCGATATATACTTCTTTATTGCATTGGGCGGCACGATTTTAGACCATAATTCATGAATCTTGGTCTGAGGTCTCGACTGGTTTTAAATTCACAAAATAGCTGGCTCGTTCGCTCGCTCGGGGAACGACTCATTAAAATATCAAAGAATCCCCGCGATTTCGACGAGCTTTCCTCGCCGCGAGTCTCTCCCATCAAAGTTGCTGAGTTGCCAAAGTTGCTGGGGGGCCGGTGTAACGTTTATCAAACGCACCGTACACCAATCTGCACCGCATCAATTCCCATCTGCACGTGGGCCATCATCCACTTTGTCCTCGCGCGTTATACCATTCCGCTTAATCCACTCCCACGCACACGATCCCATCTAAATCTGCCTGCGAACCGGCGTTAATCCAAACAAATCGCGCGCCCCCCAAACCAATCAATAATATATATACACATGATCGGTCGGAGGAGCCGTACGCCACCGAGCCAACGGAAATATCACGCTGTTTCCCTTCAAAACAACGCGACTCGCGAGTTGATGCGGCCGGAGCCGCCCCCAATTGTCATTCTCGTTGATTCCGAGAGACGAGGCGACACCTGTTTACTCGCGGATAAGTTATTCACTGTTGAATTGACGCTGCAGTTTGCTGGAGATTCGTGCGATTGTTGGCCGCCAACACGTTTGCCTTCATCTGCAAGCAAATTGAAGCTGCGGTTTGATCACAAGTTGGAAACACGTATCTCTCACGAATATTCAAATAAACCATTCGAGCAATGAATAAACTATCGGATTTGCGTCGAATGTCGTACGAAATTTCAAAGCTTTTCGCACCAGCTACGGCAACGATTGCTCGATTTAAATATTATTACCACAGAGTATATATAGCTGCGAGAGTTTAATTTGGTTCATTTGGTGAAAAAACGGGGGAAAGGTTGGTTGAGTAAAGTTGAGCGCGTTGCAGCGCATCAATGGATCATTAAATCAGATCGATTAGCTTTGGTGCTATCTCGTTTGAAAAACGCGTTGTAATGGGGGGAAAAAGATGCGGTCGATTCGACGCTGAAATGACTCTACACAGCGATCGCTTCGCGAGAGGGACATCGAATCAAACAATTCGCGATTAGCCTGCAGGAAAATCGTGGGGCGGTTCACAAAGGTGTGTAGCATAATACGTCTCTCGTGGGGGCTTTGTGAATTTCACGTGGCCGCTGGTTGCGGGTCGCCGCGCAGCTGGATCGAATCAGGCGAATCGATCCGATTCGGGACTGATATTGATATGATACGCCGGCGCTTCCGTCCCGTCGTGTGTGCTTTTACGCTCGCGCGCGCACACACAGTTGTTTTCGAGTCGAGGAAAAAAGCCAGTCCGATTTAAAATGCAATCTAGATTGCAGCTGCAGCCGGCGCGTCCGCATACGTACTTGGTCGTACTGGCAATTGCTAATCGACCAGTCCGCAAGTATCTGCGGATTTGGCCGATACGAGTCGCGCAGTTCGCGCGTGTCATTTTGCATTTTGTCACAGTTCCCCTTTATTCTTCCCATTCACTCGCGCTCGCTCGTCGCTCGAAAGGTATATATGACTTGGTGCTCGTTCGAGCTGCTTATTCGAATTGAACGACCCATCGATGCGAGCTCGTCTCGCTAATCTACATTTACTGATCGGCAACGTTGCAGAGGAAAAAGGGCGGGAAGGCTCGCGAAGATGGAGAACATCGCGCCGTCTAATGGCGAGAGGGAATTCAATACGGAGCGCTTTCTCCCGCTCTCGCCATTCAAGCTCGCCGCACTGCACGCGCGGATGCGAGTTTGTTGCATTTGCCCGAGCTGTTGCCTACTACTGTTGCCTTTTTCTCCTTCATTCTAGCTCGAGTTCTCCTCATTCAAATTACGAGTTGACCCTCGAGTTCAACTCGTAATTTGCCTTCAACCAATTTCTTTTAATTTTTCTCCAATTTTTTTGAAAAAACAAACACTCCACGACTTGCAAAATCGACGCTTAATCAAATTTAAGGGTGTTTGATAGACCGTCGGCGCTTGAACAACTTGACATTTTCAAATGCGTCAAAGTACTCCATGCAGTTGCAGGTATTGAGATATTCGAATGAAAGATGCGCGTCTGAAATGACTCGACTACCATCGACTCGCGAACGCTCTCTCGTATTCAAAGCCACTTAATGTATTAATTGATAGATTTTACAGGGAGCGTTACTCGGCGTTGAAAAGTACAAAACGACACAGAAAATCTATCCAGAGTTGCAAGTTCAAAGTTTCAACACCTACCTCGAAATTTTCACGGACAAAAATCTGCAGTGGGTGTGACATTGGACCGCGCGGAATTGGTGATTCTTTCAAATTCCCGTTGGTCGTATTATATGCATATTATAACGTTTAACATTTTTGCAATGAAGATACGCAAGTATAGAGGAAAACTTGCGGTCGATAGTTATCGAGCCGTAGTATTTTGATGTGAATTGTCGAATAAATAATCGCTGTATGTATATACGAGCAGTGGAGCAGGTCATGAGCACGCGCGCGAGACACGTAAACAAAGTAAACATTCTCGGACGGATCATCCGACGGAGCATTTTTTTCTCGCTACACCGATGCTGTCGACGGCAGCTCGACAGCGCGTCCGATAGCAGCTGCGATCGCCGGATTCATCGTCTGGTCGATCGGATTAAAAGGGCCCAAGTTGTGCAGCGTCAGCGAATTTGCATAGCGTGGCATTTGGCAGTCGGTCTCGGACTGGGTGTGATTGTTTGTCCCCCGCTGATACGGCGCGTCCGCTGCGAGCACAATTGAATCAGAGCCGCACTCGAGGAGCTGCTGCTGCTGCTGCTGCTTATCTCCGCGATTTTGCTCCTTTCATCTGCTCGCGGTTCTTTGGCCAATCACGCACGCCCCTCCCGTCTCGCCTCGCTCGGGCCTTGACACTGTTTTTTTTCTCTTTCGAGTTTTTCGAGTGCGCGCCAACTTCCTCCGTCTCTCTGTCTCTGTCTCTGTCTCTCTCTCTCTCTCTCTCTCTCTCGTCGGTCTCTCGTCACTTTCTCCGTGCCTCGGCGCGTTTCTTCTTCTGCCGCGCTGCTGCGCCTTTTTTTCCTCGCCTGAAATAGAACCTTGTCGAGTGCAGCAGCGCCGCTTCTTTCGCCCGCGCGCACGTACTCGCTGTTGAGGGCAGCCAAGATTTTTCGCGGATTACACACACACCCACGAACACGTTGTTTAGCCGCCTGCAGCCGCTAGCGGGCACGTGCTGCGATGCGCCCTGACGCTTAGCCGCTCGAGTTGCTGCTCCCACTTGACTTGAGCGACGCTCTTCACCCAGCTGGAAGGTTGATTTATTGTTGGACGCGCGTCTCGTTTAATTGGGCATCCTCCCTCCCTCCCTCCCTCCCTCCCAAAACTGTCACCACGTCAAGACGGCTTATTTTTAATATCTCATCGCTGCACAAGCTCCCAAAGCTTCCAAGCTCTCCAACTCGGGTATCCCCATATCGGCTCCTATTATTTGCCCCGTGAGCTTGCGGATTCGTATTACTGCAACTATCCAAATGCTAACGATCCGAGTAAAAAGCTCAGATTAACGAACAAACTTAACGAACAATGTGGGAAAATGAGGCAACAGCGCGTTAGTGATAGCTGTGAGCTCGAGATTCTGCAAAAGCTTTGTCTTCCGCTTCGAGCGATCGAGAAGCGCAATCCTCCAGCAATGATTCTCGACAAATTCGTCAATGCTAATGAGAAGAGAGAGCAAAAAGTTTCATTTGCGCGTTGGCTCGTCTGACATGTCAAACGAGCACAATTTGAAGTTTGAGAGTAAGTTGGCAAATGCGTTGGCAAGTCCGAGGTGATAATTCAACTGTACGAGTCGAAACTCCAATTACCTAATTAATTTGAGCCACATCGCTGGAGAAGCGTATCTTGCTCTTGGGCATGAAGCCGATCTTCCAGGCGTTTGCGCGCGCGCGGGCGGGCGGGCGACAGATACACTGCACCTGCACCCTACTGCTAAACTCGTGTGCGTTGGCGCGCGCCAAACGAACATGCGGCTCGCACTTGTAACACGATACTCGAGGCGCACGTTTCACGCCTCGACTCATGCACCAGTTGGTCCCGATTCGCTTACAAACGCTCCCTTCGCTCCCTTCGCTCCCTGCTCCGTTCTTCCGCGGATCCTAATTAACCTTGGCGAGAAATCACGAGCGGCAAAAATCGCCTATCAATAATCGCGGCCTGGAAACGGGAAATTTCCACGGATTTTTATCGTCCCATTGAGATGTGAGTTTACCGGGAACTCGCTAGGGAATATTAACCACTCGCCTCGCCCGCAGGAGATATTAAGTGGTCCGAGGAGCGATCCATCGTGGAGATGGGATTCCTCCCCCGTCTCCGCGTGATTTACTACGGGCAAAAAACGGCCAAACGATCCCAATTAACCGGACGTGCGGAATCTCGAAAATATTGTAAAGCTATCGAACCATTCGGTTTTCGGTATTTTCAAAAGTCGCCCAACGCCAGTTCATCATCTCTATATGCCGATCCGAACAAAGACGTCGTGCAGCGCGAGCCGATAAAAAATCACTCGTTCTATGTGGCCGCCGTTCGTTAGTCGTTTGTATAATCGATTTCCGCTCGGTTGCCAAGTTTCCCAGCACATCCGCGCCCGTTGCTATTATTCTTTTTGTTCCATCTTTTTTTCTTTTTTTTTTTTTTTTTTGAAAAATCGACTCCACCCGGTACGCGAGCGGATTCCGCACAAGATCCAAATTAGGAGTAGAGGAAGGTCCTACGAGCTCCGACGATGGTTGGCTAAGTGCATTTACGTCACTCAACCGTCCCTGGCAAGCTACATCGCCGCCGCCGCGAGAAAATCAATATTTTGCGAAGAAGCTCTGTTTTCCATGGCTCGAGCTACCGCCTCGGAATAATTAAGCTTGCGCTGCCTCTACTCTCTCTCTCTCTCTCTCTCTCTCGCTGTTACGCGTGCGATGCTGCACTTTTCGACGCAACAGGTGTCCGAGGAATTTGCGCTGGCTCTTCTTTCGCCCTGCTGCCGCGGCCGAGTCGAGTCTCCGGGCTCTTTCCTCCGGCCCAATACGATTTGTTACATCGATAGTTGTCTGACGTAGTCGTGAAGATGCCCGGACGGAAATGATTCATTTGCTATTCCAGTGCATACTTCCGGATCGAGTTGGAGGTGGGGGGGGGGTGAGATTTCAAGACTACCGTCTCGAGTCAGTAGAATTTTGTTGTGTCATGGCGCCGAGGAAAAAACAATCGTTGCCAATTGATAACCGACGACCAACGGGACGGAATATAATGTCGACGCGAAACGTTCGGGCACAAAAGACGAGTCAGATTAGTATAAGCGCGACCAGTACGAAACTTGGCGAGTGCAGATATAAGCGAATGACTCTTGTGTAGCTGAGTAGACAATGAGCCCCGAGAGAGAGGGGGAGACCCGGGCCTTTGTTTTTCAACGGCAGCTGCAGCCGTTTGATCCACGACGCGCGCGCGCGACAAAGCCGGGCCACGGCTGGGAAAAAGATGCGCATAAGCGCCCGATAAATCGTCAATGTCTCGCAGCAGCACCTGTCGATTGCACGAGGCCTCCCTCGTCTTTTTCTCGCTACGTGTGCGCCTCCTACACGACGTGTCCGCCCCCTGCACTTTGCTGCGTCCTCGATTTTCGGGGGGCGATCGTCTTGCTATGGCACCAACTCGAGCCTCGTGTATTTATTATTGGCTCGCTAATAACGTCCGGGAAGCCCGGCTCGGGAATTTTCCACCGAATCTAGCTCATTTGCGCGAATATCTGCGAGAGACAAAGTTATTTTGGAACTGCGGTGCGGAACACTCGTGTTGATCAAAGAGTACGCCACACATACAGCAGTCAATTTCAAGATGAATCGCGTCCCTGTGTATTCCCTCTCGATTACTCTTTTGCTCCCTCCTCAAACGTGCATTTGGAAATTACTACTTTACCTTATTTGCTTTCATATACACCAGAAAGAGTTGAGATTGTGCGGATTGTTTTGAATATTAACAAAGTACGATCTCACGTCACGCTGAATTCCCCACTTAACTTGCCCTCCTCAGAGTCAATAGATCATTATAAGCTGTTTGAAAAACGAGACACTAATGAAGCATGGAATGGAAACTCGATCTAGTTGAGGTATACTCATCGACGATCGAGACGATATTGCTCTCCCAGCTTCAAAATGTATCCGTTGGCGAAACAGAAGCCTAGGCTATTCGAAGCTCCAAGCAGAGTACTTTGTGCAGCGGCAGCGATTAAAGGGGCTGCAAGTTATGATGAAACGCGATGTGTCATAAGCTCTTGGACAGTATGCTAACATCCCGCTCGTATAGTAGTAAGAAGTATGTTAATTCGTTCCATTTTTATTTAATGAAATAGCTAGTGCCCTGTACGAGGAATCTATATCCTCAGTGTCAGGTAGTATTTCTCCAGAAGAGATAAAATTCAATTTAATGGATTGAAGTGACGTT
Organism: Aphelinus atriplicis; assembly: GCA_020882685.1. NCBI lineage: Eukaryota > Metazoa > Arthropoda > Insecta > Hymenoptera > Aphelinidae > Aphelinus > Aphelinus atriplicis. The sequence continues at coordinate 36,588,763 of CM037076.1, read as the reverse complement.
TGCAATTGATTGCCTAGTCATATCTTACATGGAGAGTGGATTTTTGCTAAAATTTTGTCGGATGGTTGGGACAACAAAAGACAGCTGACAACAAAAGCCAGTCTCCTTGTTGAGGGAGAGCAGAATGAATGTTTCAATACCCCTCCCCCTTTTTAGGAACAGATTTGTTTGCTGCTCGTAATTGTATCTGCGAGTGCAGCTTGTGCGGCGTGTCGATGGCATGAATTGCGGGACTGATGGTTGTGTGTCTGTGTGTGTGTGATTTCAGGGAAGGCGAGGGTGGCGGCGGGGGAGGCCGTGGAGGGTCGGGGGTCGGAGGTGGGCGGCGGCGGGCGCCGAGCCTGCGGCTGGTGAACGGGAGGCCGAGCGGCGCTGGACTGCACTGCACGAGCAGCACCGAGTCGGTGCGCTCGCCCCACTACCACCTCGGCGCGCAGCCTCACGCCAACGGCAGCCATTACGCCTCCGCCAACCACAGCCACAACCACAGCTACAACAACAACCACCCCAGGCTCAACAAGGATGACAGCATCAAGATCAGCATCGAGAACACCAACACGTGCACCGACAGCCTCGTCACCGCGCTAGACGACGAGACCCTCCTCATTACCGATTTCCTTGGCGATACAGGTAACCATCCACCCATCTACTTATACTCTGACTTAACTATCAGCTCGCACACGTTCTTCTGCACTTACCAAATACCATCCGCGGTACCATCCGCGCGGACTACTAAAAATGCATGGGCCATGCTTACCTTTGCGGAACTACTAGACTGCGAGGAACAAAGGAGATTTTGAACATTGGCAATACATACACGCGGATCCTTACAATGAATATTTCGATGCGAGTATCACAGCGAGTCCAGTGGAAATTCACTTTGAGTGAGTATTCGTGAAAATATCAAAGGGAATTTTCACTGTACTCCATTCAAAAATTTATCTGATTACAGAGAAATCTGACTTAAATATATTCAATTTTCGGCTGTAGATACAACGCAACCTATCGCGGTAAACTAAAGCCATCTCAAATAGTTCCGCCTTTTGTACTCTCTTTGCGAATGGAAAAATGACGGACGTCGGATTTTGATGAATTACCACTATATGCGTGATTTTCAGCATCAGGTCTTAGAAACGAAGTCGGTACGAAAATCAATAACATGGACGTGCGCACGTAGTATGACATCAGTCTTTCTTCATCATGTGCATTGTCAATAAGACGCAACTTGGCTCGTGTTACCGAGTCGTGTTTACCTGGGAGGATTTTAATTCGCTGAATTACAGGTGATTCCCGGGCGATCAAAGCGTAATCGCTCATTCGTGACATGAAAATTGGCAATGAAGTCTTTAGATATGTCATAAAAACCAGATGATTTAATTTTCGTTGTCGCTTTAACCTACGACACTCTCGCGACGACGGAAGTTTTTTTTGCCTCTTACAAGCTCCGGAAAAGCCATCAGGTCGAATTTAAAAAACTGCAAAGAATACAGCCGAGTTGAATTGGGATTATTGCGACAAATTGGGGGGGAAATGACGCCGAGGCACACCGACCGAAATTGCTCGAGAAGTCTACAGCGAAAAAAAAACACATGTGATGATTTGGGAGCAACAATGATTTGTCGTATTTACTTCCGATGGCGAGTAGAGAAAAACGAGAAGTTGTACGCGATAACATTACCGCTCGACGCTCGCGGAAATTGCTTTGGGAAAATTACGGTAATCTGCAGTCGGACGCCGATGTGCTTTGGCAAAATAGCAATAGGTACTTTGTATGCTCGGGCTCGCGGGCTGTCGCACAATGCAGTGATAAAATTGAACCGCGCGCGCGCATAACTAAATTACAGCTATATTAATCGCGCGTCGAGCGTCCAATCACACGAGCACATCCGATGCTTGTGTAACGGCCGCGAAAATTCCTTGTTCGTGTCCCTCTCGCGGCATGTGCACTTTTCTCAGCTCGCGAATCTTGAAGATGGCTTGTTTGCCCGCGTTGTCGCGATAGTGAGAATCCAATGGGATTTTAACGAGCGCCCCGTTTGGCGCATGATTTTTCATCGCGGCCACCCCCGACCCCGCTCGGGAGACGCATTTTCTTTCGCTTAGGCGACGCGCGGCGTCCGTTCATCCATGCGCGAATACTTCCAGCCTCGCTCGTCAATCGACCAGCCGATGCCCGCACGCGCCGAGTGGATGAAAAATCGCCCCTCATCCCGCCCATCAGCGCGGTGCCCGGACTTGGCTGTGGCGAGTCGCGCGCGAAATGAAACGAACGAGGATCCGTTTGGCCGCGCGTACTCTTTTGCAACTATATTCGAGCGGGCACATCGTGACAAATTTGGGGCCCCGTTAGCTTGGCCCCGAGGCGAAATCAAACGCCACCAAGACTTATTCACGGGGGCTGGATTCAAAGCTCGAGCTGGATAAAAGTTGATTTGATACAATTTTCCCGGCCCCCCCGATATGTATGCGGAGGAGGAGCGACTTTTCTCCCGTTGGCGCGAAATATTTCTTTCTCCAGAGGAAAACGTGCTCGTTGGGCTTGGGGGGTGGAGGGCTTCTCACATGTCTCTCGCTCGACAAACTCGACGTATAAATAGAGCAATTTCCGGGCTCGTTCATCATTTTAAACGTCGTAAAATTTAACGCGCCGTGCTGCAGCGATGGGCCGCGATGTATACACGTGAGTGCGCGCGTCTTTTCCGGCTCACGCGCGCGCGCGGCAGCCTCAGATTGTCGGGGCCGGGCAGCTCTCGCTCCCCCCTCGGCTCAGCTCTCGGCCATTGTGCGAGCTTCCTCCGGCCGCGAGCGATTCCGTTTTCTCCACGTTTCCCGGGCTGCGCAGATATCGCACGCCACAACTCAGCCCATCGTCATTACCCAATTATCGCGATTTTCGTTTATTTCCCTTGATTGACGTAAATTGGGTGCGAGCTAGCGCGGCCTCACGTCTCAAATTGACCCCGCGAGGTCGCAACACTTGCCGGCTCTCCAACAATTACATATATATATTTATATACATGACTTGACCCGCCGGCTCGTTTGAAAATCCACGCGCGCCTCCAACTCATCTCGAGATTTCTCCCTCGATGCGGCGCGAACCAAATTCCCAGGACGATATCGGCCGTGATTCGAAACGGATAAGCAGTCACACTCTGAATCATATAATAGCTGCTGAAATAACTTATTCATTCGAATTTTAAAATAGCTCAGTTGCGCGCGTTAAACTGGAAAAGCTTGAAGAATTATTCAGAGCAGCCCGTCATATTTTGTTGGATGCACTAGTGATGCACACGTGCGGCCGGCATCTCGGGATTGTTCGAGTGTACATTGTGAGATGTGGCTGGTCGCTTTGTCGATTGTTAACGCGCGGCAGATCAATGTTGATTCAGACTAATTAGTCGCAATTACCGATTCGGAGTCCCCATATGAACTGGCCGGTGAATCCGCGCGGCCAATCTGCCAGTTGATCGAGTGGCGAAGTAAACTTAATGTAAAGTTACGATCGCGCACGGGGAATCGGCTTTTTCATCGGATCCGAAAGCTCCGTGCGCGCACACGCGTATGCATGTGTATACCTATGTGTACGTCGGGCGCGGGGGCTGTGGGGCGGCAGGTTGCGCACACATCCTGTACGCCCTACTTTCGACGGGGGACGGTATATAGACGCGCGCGCGCATACATAACTTGGGCCGACTCTCGAGGATATGTGTATATGACAGTGAGAGAGAGAGAGAGAGAGAGAAGCCCCGCGCACGTGGAATGATGCAGGGGACCGCAGACGCGGCGCGATCTGGATCACCGGTGAAATATTTAGCCGGGGACTGAGCCACACCACTCGCGACTCGCTCGGGGATCTGTTGTTGGATGGATGGCTTTCGCGCCGCCACCTCAATCCCCCGCGTTTTCCATTCGAAACAATGCGCGACGCCTCTCCGAATCGTGTACTCTCTACAAACATAACGAGGTTGAAAACGTATCGTTACGTACATCTCGGTGAAAATTGCATAAGCACAATCGATACTCGCGCTCGACGATCACTTGAATAATCGCTGTTTTCGACACGGCACTTTTTTTCCTTCCAGAAATTAGTGAAATATTTCACTGATTTCGCGGATGATCGGGTGCATCGGTGGTTCACAGAATATTGCTCTGTTCGCTTTGTTGACAAATGCAAAATTGAGTTGATCAGACGCGCCAGCTTGAACAACCACGATGATGAATCTGGCGCCGCGCGACGTCGTCCGCATTTTTTACGTGGTACAATTTTGAAAAAAGCCCGACACCTCGGTGCATAAAGAATTTGCCCCGTGCTCCCGGCATGTCATCATGCGGCTTTGTCCAAGCGAGCTTTGATGTTCATTTTGATTAAGAGAGTGAGCCCCGGCCAACAACACCCCCTCCTACGTGTACTCGTATAAGTATATACGATGCGCATCAACAGACAAGTTAATACGCTTTTCATGGCTCGGCGGGGAATGGAAAATATTTTGCTAGCTAGCTCGAGTCACTGTGCATTGAAGGTTATTCCGATCCAGTCCAAAACAGTGTCGCTCGTGTCGTACGTCGTGGCGTGGCGTGAAAGTATTAAACTCGCAAATTTACGGCCTTCTTCGGGATAGAGCATAGATCGTATGTTTAGTTCGATCTTGGACGAATTGCTCGTTGCTGCTCGTACGACGCGCAAATATGGAGCAAAACTGCGAAGGAGGAAACGAATAGAAATAAGGGAGGTGGGAGGAGGTATCGGTAATTTGGGTAATTTGGACCGGCGGGGGGCAGCCCCCACTAGCGATTCAAGCTATAGACTAGAGAGGGGAAGAGAAGCGAGAAGTAAAGTTGTGGGGGTTTGTGTTGCAGGCAACGAGATGAATTACAAGGGGAGCGGCAAGGTCCACTTCGGGGTAGACGATGTCTCCCTGTACGGGACGCCGAAGGAGGAGCTCGGGCCCGGGCTGCCCGGACAGGAGGTCAAGCAGAGCTTCATCAAGAACCAACTGCAGGCCCTGTTCCAGCCGACCGACAACAAGCTCGCGATGAAGCTGTTCGGCAGCAAGAAGGCCCTCATGAAGGAGAGGATCAGGCAGAAGGCCGCCGGTCACTGGGTCATACATCCTTGCTCCAGTTTTCGGTTAGTCTCCCCACATTTATCACCCCCGCCTTTACTGCTGCCCCCTTCTTATTTACCGATTAGCCGCGCGCATACATTCCAAATCCGAGCCAACCTCAACAATATGTTCACAATGTGTCTATCAACAATCATTTTAATGCGTTCATCAAATATAGCGATTTGGTACGACTTTCGTATCGAATATACCAATCTCGACCCCACCTTCATCATTTGTAAATTTTGAAATTTTTCGTGAGTGTCGTGGGTGCAGTCGTGGGTTATTCGTGCAGGCGGCAGCAAAAGAGATTGTAAAGACTCGGTTAGAATTTGTACGAGCGTCGTTTCGCCGGTTTGCTTTCCGACCAGGCGAATACTATCACAATATTGTCTCACACGGAGTAATACGAAGTAATTGTCATCGAGTATTGCGGATTTATGGGCAAATAGCCGATACTGACGCGGTTAGCGACTGCAGGCAATAAACCTTTTGTTTGACCGACGAGACTGGAAACCGTCGAGCCGTCGAGACACGTCGCTCCTAATCGACTTTTCACAATTTGTCCAGCTGCAGCCTGACGCGACGCTGCTTCGACCCCGAGAATATCCCAAGATTCACGCGCAACAATCACCAACAATCAGTGACAAAATACGAATCGATCCCATTAGACGCCGGTCCAGGGGGCGGGAAAAACAAACGGGCAACGTCTCGCGCCGTACGTATTAAAAATCCCGAAGCAAAGCCCGGGGTATTATTGTTGATGGTGGCGGGCGCGGAGCAAACAGTAGATAGCCAAATAACCCAGGGCCGGCAAATGAATAAAGAAAGGATCAGGCAGGACTGCTCGATAATCCGACATACGCGCGAGTACACGTGTCTCGCGGACCACTTAGCACGCGTCCATTCGAGTGCGGATATCACGGCTGCAATCGGTTTGCAATATGCGCGATCCCCGTCGCCGAGTCTCGATTGACTTGGAGAAACGTCGCGCGCGCGAGCAAACGAGCCAGCGAGCCAGCCAGCTCGAGCGGTATGAAATTAGTTTTCGAACTGATTGGACTTGTAATGACGTGCTGCTGCTGCTGCTCGGAACTTTTCGGATTAAACAATTATTCACGGGTAAATAATGAAGGCGCGATTGATGAACGAAGCATATCCTGGCTGGTCTCGGCGACTTTTCACGTATACGCATATACAGACGCGTGATTTATTCAAGATGCATACTCGGATAAGAATTATCGATTGGGCGCGGCGGTGCGCCCATGAATACGAGTGGCCGCGAACGAGCTGCAGTCAGCTACAGGATCGAACGTCCCGCGCGCGCAGTGACGGCGTCTCTACCCCACTGAATATTCCCGCGGCTAATTGTCGCGCGAGGCAGACGTGGACGTGCACGAGGGGCCGGATAGCCATCGGGCGATGCCCTTATTAATTCACCACGATTCAATATTAAAACCCGCTGATCCCCCTGCCCTCCGTCCCCCGATATAACATTCCTCGATCATACACGCGTTTGCGTGCGAGCCAACTAATCGTCGTCCCCGCCAACGACGTGCCGCTCAAACTCTGCCGCGCTGTCCTGGCTATACAAATCTTGTTCCGAATGATTTGGGTGGTGCGTCGTCGGTACGCGCGCGCGCGCGCACTGCCCAGACGGATCAAGACGGATTAACCAAACGGCCGCGCATACATACTCCCGTCTCGAGCTATATACGCGCCTCGGATAATTACGTTAATCCTTTGATGAGCCTCCCAAGTGCCTCCCCCCGAGCAGCCGAATCAATTAGCCCCCCCCCACACACACACACGAATAGATAATAAATGATGAAAATAGCTGATAGTATCGTCGTAAGGGTAAATGCCACTCGGATCGTTGCATCGAATGGCCGGAAAAATTAGCCCCTTGCCAAGCGTTACGCTCTCGATTGCTCTCGGGCTATCAGAGCCGGCGCCGGCGCGGCCCTCTCGCCGTATGTTCCTCACTAATTGCTTCACCCCGGCCCATCCAACCAACATACAAGAACTCAATATTCCCACGGATATATACCTGAGATTTTTTTTTTGTTTGTTGTTGCTGCTCCTTTATATTGCCGGAGTATTCGCATCGTGCATGATAATTGAGTTCTCACGATCGTTGCACTCGAGTTCACGAGTTACAAAAATTTATTCAATTTTTCTCCTCGTTCCACCGGATCAATTGAAACTGTGAAAATCAAAAAATATGCTCGATCAATTCGAAATGGTTAGAAAGTACTTTTGGTCAGTGAAAATTGTACAGCTAATGTCAAATATCTACAAGTTTGGACAGACATTTTCTCTCCTACCAATAAATAGTTCAATTTCACTGAAAAGTTAACCGAAAAAAATAGTATTCGATAAGCAAAACGAATGAATATTTAATAGTGAACGCATTCACTACTGATCAGTTATTAAATTTTTACTAGCAGATAATCATTTCAAATTTATAAATTATACGCTAGCACATAATTCCGAATCGTTCAAATGCGACAGTTGTATCTCTCGAGTGTGAAAAAGCATCGGTTTGCCTGGCCTCGAAATCGTGAAACGTGCGTGGGTGTTGGGAAGGAACGCGGGACGCGTCTCGTCTTATTGTTGGGGGCGCGCGACCTCGGCAGATCGTCCGTTTGCTGGGCTAAATATAAGCCGCGGCGGAGCTTGGGTAGTGTGCGGGGCAGGTGCAATCAGCCTCGATGGGCCGGCCGGCTCTCGTGTAATTAGCCCAGCCGTGTCGTCGTGCGTTCGCTCGATTCTTCCTGCGCACCGGGCTGCGGCATGTCTCGCTGATGATGCTTTATCCCGCTCGCAGCGCGAGACAATGCCTGCAGTCGTTCGCTCGTTCGTTCAGGAGGGAGCAGACGCGGCAAGGTGACTTGATTTTTGCCCAAGGGCGGAGACGCGCGGCTGGATGGCGATGAATCAAACGAGTGGTGCGCGCCGCGAGAGCTTGTAATGGTGCAGATAAACCGCTCGGCTGGATATAAGTATGCTGGATATAACACGCGGAGATACCGAGGGGAAAAACACGGCCATCAGCAGCTCGTAACTGAACCTGCCGGCCGGCCGGCCGGCCGGGGCAAAAACCCCCGTCTCGACCAATCGACCAAAAACGCCCCGTCGATCGCCGTCAACCGTCCAACCGAACCAAATCCACCCATGTTTTGTCAAACGATGACAACAGACAACTTGCGATGTATGAATCCAGGGAAGCCAGCGGAGATCGAGCCGTGACAAACGCGCCCATGGGTCAATCGGACCCATTCAATTTTCAACGCTACGGGCCAGTGCGGGACCCACAAACGGCCCCACAAAGGTCTCCGAGCGTAAACAGCTCGGATTAGCCTGACGAGATTAGCACACAGCTCTATACTCGCGCGCGGTCCAACGAATTAATATGCTCTCGCTGCAGCTGTTGGGAGGATTGTTCAAAATCGAACGACGCAATACCATACCCGAAAATAATCAAGCCTTAGCTCTCTCTCCTTAGAGTAATCTCCAACGCTACTTCTTTCCATTTTGATTTCAAACAACGCCCTGCGAATTCCACAAATGTAATTCAAGTCGGTCGATACAGTAATAGCGCAGGAAATATTGTGTGCTCGACGTACTTTTCTTCATTTCTATAGCTCGCGATGTTGGGAAGAATGGATCGTAGACAATGCAGTTTGGACAATCGAGCTGGTTCCCCAACATTCTCAACAACAATAGCCACTCTAAAAACTCAAATTTATTACTTCGAGATTCATCTATAAATTGTCCGTTTTCTTCCTCCTTTTTTCTCCTTTTTTCCCCGTTCCACATAAAAGTGAAAGCTCTTCAGGGGAATGTGTGATCGTTCTTTATTGTTTCGCCGAAAAAGGAAAAAAAGTCCAATCACCCAACACATCCCCGGGGGGGCTTTTCAATTACACCTGCCAATCGGCAACTTTGTCCGGCGCACCTCGGGAAGAAAAAGGGACGCGTTTCTCGGCCGAGTTTGGAGTCGTTCGGAAAGATTACGGAGTCACGCTCTCGCCCGGCAAATTTCCCTCTAAGAGGATTTGAAACTGGCTGTTCTCGATTGGGCTAGTGTACGTAATCCTCCGTATCGATTGTCGAGCGGTGTATGCGCGCGCGGCCGAAGCGTGAGATACGACGGTGGCGGCCGTATGAAAAAGCCGCGCGCGGCGTTCGCCCGAGAACCGCAACTCCGAAATATTTCTCGCTCGTGCGTGCGCGCGCGCGGTTAAGCTCGTTCGAAAAGTAAAACAAGTTCGCGCGAGTTCGCGGCTCTGTTTGCGCTCGGCTCGCACGGCAAATTCCGATTGGCTGCTCTTGCAAAGCCCGTGCAAATAATGCGAGATTCCCGCACGACGAGATATCGGTCCGCGCATCTCCCTCAATCCCTCAGTCCGCTCGAGAGGAAAACAAATGACGCACAAGCTATTGATTCGGTCTAAGTTCGTTGGTTTTGCTCAAAATTGTGCAGAACCCCGCGTAGACAATTTACAAAAACTGTACGAGCTTTTTCATATGCGCAATTGGAAATCGTACGGATTTTCTACGCAAATCAACCGATACGGCTGAATTCATTTGACACGTTGCGTATGCATATGGGACGTTCCACGTCAAGTGAGCATGGTCAAAATTTTGTTCGAGATTCTGCATTGACAAATTGATTGGTATCCATCCCCAGAATACTCAAAAAATTTTTCAGATTTTTAGGTGCATGTATGTGGAAGTTAGTCTGTGCACTCAAAACCTGAATTATTCAAAATTTAACTTTTTTCTCAATTTTGAGAGCCCAAATAATCTTGTATATGTGGGAAAATGAAAAAAAGTTGAGAACAAAAATTATGCTGAATACTACAAAGATTATAAAAAAAAATTGTTTGACACCAGAATCCTCCATCCGGATAGGCTACTCTATTAATTAAACATGTTTCAACCAGTTTGCCTATGTTCGCCCACTTATTTTTGACCTTTCAAGTTATACGTACAAACCTTTGTTCGATAGCTTGAAAATGGTCTCATACATTTTTTTGGAGAAATTCCAATATCTCCTGCAATTAATTGTTTAAATCTGCAATATCACAATCGCCTTCTTGTTAGTTTCAACATATCAGGTCCACGATGAAGCTCACAGTGAGGATATCATGCCTTCGGGTCATCAATCTCAGCCAAACTCTACAGATATGTTCCCTGACACTGGATCAAGCTACCGGTAGAGTTTGGAGTTCCAGCGCTGCCTTGTTATAGAACTTTTTATGACTTTAGACTGAGGCAGCTATATATAGATATACATATCTGCCTTGATTTGTCTAAAATCCACATAATATTCATAATTTCATCAAGAAAATAATGTATTTCACCTTGTTTGGTACTATGAATGAGTATTATAACTTATGGTTTCACTTATATTGTGTGAACAGCTGTTGACGGGTGGTCTGAAATCACATGCAAGTTATTACACATGAAATTATAAACATTAACCAGGAATGTAATTTGAGACAACCGGTCAATAGCTTTTCCAACCTTAGCCTTGCAGTTCACACAATATAAGTCAATTACATGAGTTAATATTCATTCATAGTACCAAACAAGGTGAAATACATTATTTTCTTGATGAAATTATGAATATTATGTGGATTTTAGACAAATCAAGGCAGATATGTATATCTATATATAGCTGCCTCAGACTAAAGTCATAAAAAGTTCTATAACAAGGCAGCGCTGGAACTCCAAACTCTACCGGTAGCTTGATCCAGTGTCAGGGAACATATCTGTAGAGTTTGGCTGAGATTGATGACCCGAAGGCATGATATCCTCACTGTGAGCTTCATCGTGGACCTGATATGTTGAAACTAACAAGAAGGCGATTGTGATATTGCAGATTTAAACAATTAATTGCAGGAGATATTGGAATTTCTCCAAAAAATGTATGAGACCATTTTCAAGCTATCGAACAAAGGTTTGTACGTATAACTTGAAAGGTCAAAAATAAGTGGGCGAACATAGCCAAACTGGTTGAAACATGTTTAATTAATAGAGTAGCCTATCCGGATGGAGGATTCTGGTGTCAAACAATTTTTTTTTATAATCTTTGTAGTATTCAGCATAATTTTTGTTCTCAACTTTTTTTCATTTTCCCACATATACAAGATTATTTGGGCTCTCAAAATTGAGAAAAAAGTTAAATTTTGAATAATTCAGGTTTTGAGTGCACAGACTAACTTCCACATACATGCACCTAAAAATCTGAAAAAATTTTTGAGTATTCTGGGGATGGATACCAATCAATTTGTCAATGCAGAATCTCGAACAAAATTTTGACCATGCTCACTTGACGTGGAACGTCCCATATGCATACGACGGAGCAGCCCCGACAAAAGATCAGCCGTATCAAGTGTACATGTATCTTGATTTATACAGTTGGTGAATCATCCAAATCCTTTTGAGCCTATAGCGTATCCATTGAAATTGGACGTAATCCCCCGTGAATTTTGCCACCCGCGGTATAAATCCAATTCCAGGGCGGAGAATATAACTGCGCGGATTTGGAAAATCGAACGGGAGGCGGTGGCGCATTAATCGCGCGGATCCTCATTATAACGATGAGCCGGCTCGAGTCGCAGGTGATTTCGGATGAGGAATTCACGTGGCTGTCGTTACGCCCTGTCGATTGCCCGCAAAAATTTTCATTAATTCACCGAGGCCCATCGGTGCAAGAGAGAGAGAGAGAGAGAGAGAGAGAGAGATTGACGCGACTAGGACGATGATCGCGCTGGTACAGAGCCAAAAACCGGATTATTCATCGGGTGATACTCGCACGGCCGATCCTTTGCTCTCGGCAAATTAAGCTGACACGATTACGTCGTTCTCCGCGGTCGCGGACCGTCATCGGTGGGCGAATCGATGTCTCAAATCTGAGGGAGAGCGGCTGGGCTAACGAGTCTATATATCATTGGCCATGTCCGTGTGCATGTATATATCGATCATCTGGAGGGCCGGTGTCGTAAAGTTTGAGAGGATATATCGACAAAGTTCGCAGTGAATTGTCGCACGAGGCCATTAGGGCGATATGCTGATGGAGCCGCGCCACGGTACAGTACGCCGCCGAATGAATGATGGGTGAAATCCACTCGCGAAATCCACTGGCGGCACCGGCTCGTTCATTCGCGCGATTTTGAAATTCGCGATAGACCGCCGCGAACGATTGGAGCTGGGAAAAACAAAGTGTGGGTGTCGCACGAGAGAACGACGCGAGCGAGGTCATCGCGAGCGACGGCCACACTCTGCCCTTTACACACCGCGTCGAGTTAATCCGATGATTATTGGCCGGGCCGCACGGGATCGTCATCTGCGCGCCTATCTGCACCGTCTCCGTTCCGTCCGCTCCCGTTTGCCGCTATCCGCCCCAGCCCCAGCGCCAACCTACTCCTAACGAGGCTGCGCGCGCTCAATTTTGCACCTACTTGCGATTGTATCGCGCCGCTGCTGCTGCTGGTTCCTCCTCTTTCCAACCACCTCGTGCGCAAATATTCCACCTTCACAAGTCTTTAATTTCCAACCTTCTCGTATCCAACTGCATCGCGCAAATTTCCCTGTCAGTCGTTTCTACAAGAATAAGTTGAACGATCGGATGCCAGTCAGGGTTTCCTACATCATGATGATTCACGACGTTACCAAGTTTAAAATTTCGTTTGTTTGTTGGAATTGGTCGGGGTCGAACAGAATCGAAATAAAAGTGATACGAGACAACCACAGCGAAAGTGTACCAATCTTATTTCTTTCGACTATTTTCATGGGTTACGTATTCCTAGATTTATGATTAAAGCTTCGTTATTTCTAGAGATTTAAATCTTTACTTGGTAGATTAGAGTGCGCACTCGATCGAGCGCAAACTTTACTTTTTTCCGCTCTCTCGCGAATTTGATTGAATGAAAGTACCGACCAGATAATGCGAGCAGCGTGCATTCCATTTTTCTTCTTCTTTCCAAATGTAATTGGACGAGTTCGAAACAGTTGGGCGTGGAATATTTTATTCCAGTGCTAGGTTACACCGATTCACATATCTATACACTTTGCAGTTATCCCCAAGTGCAGGTCTTTCATTTTTTTCGTTGCTGCAGCTCTCGTAGGAGGTTGAAAATTGCGCGGGTTAGCTAATTAAAACGCAGCTATAACTAAAACGGCCCTAATGAAGCTCGAGTCTCAGAGGGCGGCCAATACTCGGGCGTGAAGGGCTTGCGAGGAAGCAGAATGTAAAAGTGGATGCGCGAATTAAAGGAGGAATTGAAGCACGAGCCGCGGTGGCTTGGCTGCCTCGACATTGACTGGCCGCGAGAAGTCTCGCGGCCGAGTCTATTCGTTTCACGGGCGATGCGTTTTATTGAGCCGTAATTAACTAATTGCTGTTTAGCTTGGATTGCCCGCTGGATATTATTGGCTTAAATTGCGACAATTCGCCAAGGAATCGAGGGATTGCTGTGGACTCGTGTGAATTTGTCTCCGCGACTGGCAAGATTTTACAAACGACCAGCGGAATTTACGATCCCCTCATCATAGTCAAACTTGCAATAGTTTTAGCTGTGAGGCTATAACCAACACTGCTCTATACTAAGTATTAGCAATTTGGAATTGGACCCTATTGTCATCTGCTCGTCCTGTTATATTTTATACGCGTACATAAATTCGTTTATCACAGCAGTTCTTGTACAGTTCTTGTACTTTGAAGCACATACGAGCAAACATATGCGCGAAGCGAACCCCAATTGAATCCTCGGATCTTTTCTCCGTCTCCACATTTAGCTTCTACATTTTCTTGCTCTACTGCACCCGAATATCAGCGACGAGCGTACAACTCAAACGTATTTTTTGGACAAACAGATTGTAACTAGTACAGTATGCAGTGCAATCGCGCGCGCAGTGGTGCGTATACGCGTACGAGCTGTCTTCCGCGTGATGGCACACTCGGAGATTGGACCGAGCGTGTACAGCCTGACTGCACAGGTGTTGGGGGGCGGTATACACGGAAAGCAGTCCGCCGCGTTTTTAGTGGCGCTGGTGGGGTAGATTGACTACAGGCCTACAGGGCGCTGGCGTCTCGGGCTTGGTGCGGATATTTTCCGCTCCAACCAAAACACGCCAGCCACGGGGCCCGGCCTAATATGCTATTGAAGCGCGGTGACCGCGATTTCCAAAAACGCAAATCGCGTTATCTCAGCTGCTATTGCTCAGAATCGCTTGAAAATTTTTGAGCATATGCGGGACACCCAAGCGATGCTGACAATCTAAATCCTTCTGATAAAAATTTCAATTTTTTTGGAAAAAAAAATTAATTGATCAAATCATTTGTTTTTCAACTCTGACGAAAAAAACTGTGTGGGGAAAGTCGAACCACAGAAAACTTCTCGCGACATAGTTGGTTATTCCTATTCAAAGAATTCGTAAACCAAATTTCAGATCAATCGGACCAAAACTACCAAAGTTATGGTGGAAAGAAGAAAATTTGTCGCGGCGCAAAGTGAGCATTTCCGTGACAAAATTATGCAGTGTACCAGTGAAAAGTCCAATTCGAAACAATGAGGTCTCAAATGGAAGACAAATAATCGCAGAATAGAAAAAAATTATCGTAAAGGCCATAAATAGTAGTAAAATATCCGCACCAAGCCCGAGACGCCAGCGCCCTGTAGGCCTGTAGTCAATCTACCCCACCAGCGCCACTAAAAACGCGGCGGACTGCTTTCCGTGTATGAGTCGAGCGCAGGTTCGCGTGCGTCTAGTGCTGTCAAGACTGCCCTTTAGCACTTGCGCGCACGCTATTAAGTTATAACGCAGTATCAAGTCACGCGCGGCCGCTGCTCAGTACGCATTTTTAAAAGCCACCACTTGCTGGCTGTTCTCGCGCGGAGCTCGGGTTTGTTTCTCCGCCAGGTGCAAGGCCGTGCTCGCCCCTCAAGGTTGCCCTGACCCCCTCCCGGAGCCGCTTTTCAAAATCGATCACGCGGCTGCGGCTCTACAATGCAATTGCAATCGTCGTGGGTTGGCTCGAAACTCCCCAACACTCTCGTGTTTCTCCGCGGCGAAAAGAAGAGTCCGGTGAAAGGGTCTCGTATGCCATATTGCAATACATCAATTTTGAAAATTTGCTCTGGATCCTACACGTACAATAGGACACTGGCGCGCGCGAAACAGCAATTTCGCTGTATCAGCGCGTTGCTAAGCCATTGTATACTTGAGATTTGTGCTCGGAACTTTGGCCGCAACTACCGTTGCGACGCAAATGAACGTCGTAATAAAGACACACAGTTTGTGCTAACCAAGTGAATTAAGATAGTGTCAATTTTGGTTGGGCCGCGGCGTGTGGTACATGTATGCTTAGCTCTTATTCCCTCCCCACTGCCAACTTTCAAATTAAAAGTGCAGTACAGCCGAGACTAATGATATTTCATTGAGAATGAACCATTTTTGTGTTGCAGGTACGTAATTTTGCCGGAGAAAATCAAACAAGTGAATTTGAACAAGTTCAAGCAATGGGTGAGTTATGCATTGGCTATACCGAGTCTTGGTGGACTTTGGGTTACGGCGTCGTGAAAAAGTGTGTCCGTCTTTTGTCCGATAGACGGTAATTCAAGTTTACATTTGATTCGCCGCGCAAAAAGCCTGCAGCCAGATTTAATAATTGCGTCGCCCTGCGCGCACGTGCTGCTGCTGCTGCTGGCCTGTGCATCTCATTGGCCGCGGCAACATTCATAAGCGGGATTTCGAGCTGAATCGGAATGCGCGCCGCCCGCCTAATTGAAGTTAATTTGCTCTCGCGCGCGCAGCTGCGCCAAAGCATGACACGAGCCAATCTGCTCTCTCGACCAACATACTCCGCGGCCACCGCGCGCAGCGTCTCTTTGCTTTTGGAGATTTTTCCATGGGCAGCTTCGTCATCTTATCCTTAATCACCGGTCGCGTGAACTCAGCTTGGATTAGTGCGAGCTTGATCACAGAGTCAAACTGTACATACATATACACACGTTAATTCATTACGTGAACGGGGATCTTCTTTTTCAATATAGTCTAAATGTCGGAAGAATCTTGGATAAGACCACTCAGTAAAGTGAAATAGATAGTACATAGCTTAGAGCGAAAGGGTTTATTAGTCTCATGGAAAAATTCCAACTCGCAAAAATGAGTATAGAGGTCGAGCCAATGTTGCTCTGCTTAACAGTGACACTATCGTACGAGTTATATTGATAAATAGCAGAAGAATAATCTGAACGATCTGATAAGCCAATAAATTGGGACAGGTATGCTCGGGCATATCACGGGCACACAGCAAGACAACAAGTGTTGGAGATGGAAAGTTGGTCTGGGCGGGAGATCGCAATATGGTTGCAGATCATGAAAACGTCCGAGAGAAGAGCGTTGAACAGATAATGTGGTCGAGGCGAAAAGTAATTGAAATGGTATCTCGATAAAGCTGAATTGATCAAAGTGAGCTGTGGGGCCGGGTGACTCGGGCTCGAGTATATATCGGATAGCAGTTACAAGAATAGATGCGCGCGCTACGGATGGAGGAGCCCCGTCGGTTCACTCGCGAGCCTCTCTCTCGGTCCGCATCGTCCGTAAGACGATCCGGAGAGGCGCGAGCGCGGCATATCGCACGCGCCGATCGGATAATCAGTGTCGCTGCAGCAGGCCCGTTGCGCAACGAGCTCGAGCCATTGTTCAAATTCGCAAACTGCTTAATGGTGGCAATTTGGCGCGCAGCGGCTGCGCCGACATTGGGAGGCGATCCCCCCCGCTCAGCTGCGGGCCAGGGGCTGTTTTATCGCACTGCATCACACAGTCGAAAACGCCGCGCGCGCGCGCGCGCGCGAGAGCTATCGGGAACGAGCCGGTTGCAGTGGGTCTGGCAACTATCTGGATGAGAGTGGATTCGTCGCTCGCGAGCTGATTGGCCGATCGTGCACGCGTTCGCCCCGCTTTCATCTTCCACAGCGCCGGATCATTTTTTCCTTTCTCCTTTGTCTTTCGATCGAGTTGCTCGCCGCGGCGGCCACAACTGGCCCTTTTATTGGGCCTTGCAGTTGTGTTTGCAACGCGTTGCAACTGTGCGAATAAATAACGGATCCGCACGTGAGAGCGCGACACCCAACGCCACTGCCCGATGCTCAACTCCATCTCCATCTCCGTCAACTCTGATTAGCTGACAGCTGGGCAATTCCACCGTGGCTTTGAGGCTCCCTCGAATTTCTTGCTCTCTCAACTCCCCACCCCCACTGACCACTCGCACATCCAATTCGTTTCATCAACTTGGTAAATTCCGAAACGCGACGCACAGCCAAACTCGACGAGATGCGGAGCAATTCCGGTTTAAAATCAGGTTTCGCGCGACATGCACGTGCATTTTGAACAAGCACGAGTCGTCGTAAAATTGCACTTATTGTTATTCCACCCAATTGAACCTCCACCCATACCCAATGCGTATTATTTTTTACCGCGCGTAAAAACACTCGCGACCAATCCGTAAAATTAATGCTTGAACGATTACTAGTAAGTTTGTTGCTATATGTCGAATGTTTGTTGCTAGTCGAGCAGATTGTCACTTTGTTTGGACGCGTCGTAACATCGATAATCGCATGATAATTGCGCAATTATAATTTACTTTTTAAAATAATGCACGGCCAATCAATACATTGTCGTTTTATAGAATACAGTACGTTAGATTGACAAACAAACTCTTCCTCGTTCATTAGCTAAGGATTTTCATCTAGAAATGCATTCTCAATAAAAGAAAAAAACGGCTCTGTTTCGGATCGTATTATACTGTTGCCACATGCACAAAGTACGACTGATCCTTTGGTGTTCGGACCCTGAAATCGTCTTTTTACGTTTGCGCTACAGCTAACGCACTCCTCTATTCCCTCTATATCCCCACCATGCCCACTACAGTTTAACTGGATTAATTCCATAAGTTGATCGTCCCCTCAGAGCTGATCCATCAATTTCGTAGTGTGAAACTTCAAGTACGGGAGATCATTGCAGATCGTCCGTTACAAATATAAAAAGAAAACATCGATAAAAACAAAACTAGTACGTTTGATTGATAACGGGTAATTTTTTTTTAATCCTCATATAATAATTCAATAAAATTCATAAAATAATGAATCGTGAAATAGTGAGAGGAGGCGTTTGTCCCTGAAATGATTATTATTTCGCTATTCATCAAAACATTTGATGTCAGCTGAATATGATAAAATAGCTTCGAATGAGAAATTTTGATTTGCATCGCAAATATTTTCATTTTTCTAGCCTCCAGTTTGCCACGCAAATAGAACGAGCATCAAAATACTGATCGCCGTACGTGGGATGAAATATTAAATATTCCGAATGCGTGAAAGACATTCTAGCCAACTCTACTGCATTTTCAATAATTTATCACAAAATCGGAAGGAAATGAATTTGTGTTTAAAATAAAATAGCGTAGACGTTTGTGATGGATTATTCGTGTATTTCTGGTCAATAAAACTTCATTCGAATTCACAAAAAAATCCACTTTTTCAATCGTAGTAACGTTCATTCGGTAAATAATAACAATCCCTACTCTAGGATGACTCTTCAATATTTCAACAGTTGGATATGCAAAATAATGTTTAGCATTGTATATTGAATAATAAAATAGATAGTCGTTACATGGTTGAAGGGCAATTTGATTCTGTACAAGAGAGCAACATGACAAAGACGATTATGCGAAGTTAATAACTCTATCCTGGAAGAATTGATTACGTCCTGTGAGCGACGCTCGGAAATCATGATTTTAGATCCACGTAAAAAGAGAATGATAAAGGCTTGTTTTTATTTGCAGAAACAATATGGAATCATGACGCACTGAGTTTGTTCAGCAGCTATTATTCATCACGTTCCTAAGATACATCATGTCAGTCAAATCGACAATTGAACAAGTTAATTAACGTGACGAACAAATCCAACATTGCCGCTCGTGAAAAAATATCAACTTCCTCCTGCCACGAGGAAACATTAATTAATTGTGTAACGATCGAGGCGCAAAGTACGTGTTTGTGCAAATATCCCCGCGCGGCAGTTTCTAATATTTTCTCGCTGCGCTCGCGCATTCCGCTGGGCGCGCTTTAATTGTTCCGCGTCAACGCGTCGCGTACAAAGCACTATGTGCACTATTGCTTTTTCCACGTGTGTCTACGCAAAATCAGCCGCCTTCGCTCTTTGTTCTTGCGCATATGCGCGTCATAATGCACGTACTCGTTCTCCCTCGCTTTTCAAAGACTTTCCCACTAACCCAGACGTGCGGCAGCGAAAAAAGAGCAGAATTCAGCTTTGATTAGGAACGAGGTTTGTGAACTGGAACTCCGTCGGGTAGTTTCGGAAGGTGTTAATGCATGCGCCGTTTATTCCGTGCAAAAAGATCCGTCGCTGGGGCGGGTCTGAAGCGCAGTTACTACAAGCATTGTGCCACGGACAATGCTCGATTCGAATATTGCCAGATTGGTTTTTCAATACGAAATCAGGGGATTTCAATAGATAAACTACAATGCGAACTGCCAATTGCTTTCACAAGAAACATCAATGTACAACTACTCGACGCGAATCCAAGTGCAGACGTGAAAAGACTATTTACCATGTGATTTCAGCTTGGAGAATAAGTCAAATGATGTATGAAAAATAAGTGTACTCACTTTTTTTGTTCGCCGTCGCATAATATGTGAGGAACAAAAATAAGAAGAAGCGATTTGTTGAACTCTTTGGGATATTTGTTTTGCTCGAAGGCGCTGATTTATCAAAAGAGTCGTGCGCGAGGAATTGAATGGACAAATCAATTGTGCGCGGCCAGCACAGCTTCTGACCGTGAATCGCGGCTGGAGAAGGCCAATCCATCAATTGGCCACGTATTATAGTCAAACGCACTGCGCTAATGACGGCTCAATGACCGGCAACTTGACGGTGGCTGCTCCAGCCGATTTTTGAGGTACGCGCTACCGCTCAATGCCACGGCCATTACATATACTTATATTGCTCACACGCCGTTTTAATTTTACTGTACGTGGATATCCTTGTTGACTCACGTGACGAATTTGAGTATTTTTGGAACAGCTCACGTGCTTTGTTTTGATCGTACCAGTGCGGGGCCCGTAATCAATGATTTTTTAAAACTTTTCCAATTGTATCGCTTCGAAGTAAATCAATCTTATTCCAGACCGCTTATGGCTGCGGCAATAGGAAAAATATACTGCAACCAAGTGAAGATGTGCACACAAACGCTTATTAAATTCATCAAAATCCACGATTTTCTCGAGCATATTGTTATCTACTTAAAAAGATCCATTATTATTGAGTCTAAAAGGGGTAGCAAATATAGAAAATGTCATTTTTGTTATGGCTGTGAGACCCGATTGTCTCCAACTCAATTGAAAATTGGATGTATCAAATGCATTATCTGTTGATAATAACTCGCTGAATTGCCAGCTCGAAGTGAGATGCTCCCTATATACTTTTTCTCGAACTCTCAACGTGCGTCAGCAGCTGAATTTCCTATGCTCGTATAAAGTAGCAGCCAGGAAAATGTTTCATATCCGAGCCGTTCGAGCCGATACTTGAATTGGTCGGGGTCGAGGAGAAAAACAAATTTGGCTGGGAACAGCACAGCTGATGCGAGTTGCGGATCGGGCGGCCGCGGAAGGATGGAAAAATTTGACCGTGACATTAGGACGGGATCAACACATAGCATAGCTAGGCGAGGTCGCGCTTGCGGACTCGCGAGAGCCGATCCCCGAGGGAGCCTCGGTCCGATCGGCGCGCAGCCCTAGTCCCCAGCGGGGAGTTGCATACACGCGAATTGCACCGGCCCATCTATAAAACATACTCGAGCTTGAGTCTACTAGCTCGAGTGAAAAGGTGGTTCGAGGTTCGGGACCCTGCAGGGAGTCGTTCCTCGAGTCTCATTGCCAAAGTCAGATGAGCCTGTGATCTATCGGCCCTGTATCTAAATCTTGCACTAGACTAACCACATCGCTCCGGCCTCTGGTTGGATCTGACTCGCTTTTCCCCAGATATCCCTAAATCGTTATGCGTGCTGTATATGCGCGCGCGCACCAACGTCCCAAGGCAATCCAAGTGTTGGCCCAAACGATTGGCCATTTGATTTATTTAGTTGAGCCAAAACCCATCACTCGACAAGTTTCATCGTGCGATACTCGCCCGGTAAGCCGAGCTTACTAATCAATCAGCAATTTAAAATTCATTACCTACATTAAATTTTTACACTCGGTGAATCTCATTATCGAAAAAGTCGAATTTACTAAGGGTAATATCGATGCACATTAAACGAGTTTCAATCGACTTGTTTATTCGAACGACGTCAAAGTTCGCGCTGGGCTTGATCGAATTGCTGAACTTGACCGATAAAAGGCTATAGACATTATGGCTATTTCCAAACGTATTCATATATTTGACCAGTTTAAAATCATACTGATTGTATAACTGCACACCGGACGCGGATAGCTATTCAAAGCGAACTGATCAATTTGATGTGTAGGATGAAAAAGAAGAAGAAGAAGAGAATAGCTGCGACAGCCGAATACTCCGGGTGGAAGTACTCGGAAAATTTGATTGGTTCGATACCAGCCGGTCGTTTGATAGCTGATCGCCTTCAGATGATATTTTTCCTCCCCGGCTACCCCCGCCACATTCAATTCGGCAAACAAGATATATTATTGGCAGTTGCCAAGTGGGGTCGATCTCGATTTCGCCACGAACGCCACAGCATTTGGCTTCTGAAGACTAACTATATACAAGTGAATATTTTGTTCCCGAAAATCGTGAAAAACTGCAGGGTCAGTTAACGACCACGAGCTCACACGCACGCCCACCGGGTGATATTTCAAATCCAATGCGCCGAGGATTTAGCCCGCGCGGGATGAATAAAACATTGTGTTCCAGCCTGTTGGCGAAAACAGCAGCTCTCCCACGTGCCCTGGCTTTTCGACCGCATACGCACCTGCGTGATGATTCAATTTCACATCTGCAGGTTTATCGAGCGCGGCCAGCACTCGGGTCGCGCCGCCTTGACTCTTCGTCACATGCGCGTATATCCTGTATGACCCAGTGAGTGTGTGCACTCGGCATTTCGGTGAAACTCTCTGGCCCGTCATTTCCTTACGGCTGATCTCGTTCGCCAGCCGCTAGCGAGCGAACGTCTGTTTCGTGCAATTTGCTACTGACGCAATCATCACTGACGCGGCTACGTATATCAATGTGCGCAAGAGTTGCCGACCTTAATTGGCGCACTTACTCGCGTATCGATCCACCAGGTGGCAGGTATACACATACACCTACCTAGCCTATATTCCAACAAGCAAAACGAACTTATTGTTTGATCTTGAGAACGGGCCAATGGGTGTAGTTGTCCCTACCTCTGGTTAGCTCGTCGAATGATGAACTGCATTTATCAAAATATCCCGCAGTACTTGGAATATCGATTGAGGGCCGACAAGCGACTTGTCCCAACAGATTCGATGCGCACGGGTCACTTTTGAAACGTACCGAAAAGTATGAATGCTTCGCCGCGCGAGAATCTATCAAGTCTGCTTCGAGCGTAAAAAGTCATGGATAAAGTGAGATCGACCTTTGTATTATGGTGTATCTCATCCTGTGCTTGACCGAACGTCGGGAGACAAGGATCCGGGACAACGAGGATCCGGGTGTAACTGGTGAAAAAACGTAGTCGGACGAGAGTTTGAAATTCATAGGAGAATTAAGAAGAAGTGGGCAAGCTTCTGGCGCGGCCGGAATCATGTGCTCCATTAAGCAACATTCGGTGCGCACGTGCGCATGCACACGTTTGGTCGCGCGCGCGCGGCAGCCGGCGCGTCCGAGATTCAGCCGCACGACCGCAAAGCGCGCCGCTGAAGTTTCGGAGGCGCGAGCACTTTGTGCATCAGCCGAGAGCCGGCGAGAAAGCCGCAACGAGTTTGAGCTTGAGCTTTTTACGCGCAGCTGCCACCCGACAAAACGACGAAAAAGAAAAAAAGCCCACCGGAAAATAGCTGCCAACAGCCTCGATGGATATAAATGTACATACATATGTATATATACGTATCCACCGCATCGGGGACGCGGTTTTCTCTTTTCGGGGACTCTTTTGAATTGCTAAAGCCCGACACGCTTCATCGGCGTCCGCGAGCTCTTCTCGATTTTTCGAGCCGGACAACGGATCCCAAAGCGAAATTCGCACAAGCCTCGGCGTTGTTACTCAATTCCTCCTCGAGCGAAATGAGGATGAATTATTCGCGATCGATTGCAGCCTGCGCACAATAGTAGCAGCTGCGTCTTGACGGCGCGAACTCGCGAATCAACGGCAAATCAACTGTGTGTGTCTCTTTTGTAAATATTGTCGAGCGGCCGCGCGATTTCACACAGTCTCCGAGAGCCGTGTATATCCGCGTTTGCCTTTTTCACGGTGCTTCGTAAATTTATTCGCCCCCGGGTGATAGTCCCCGGACCATAAACCAGGGCCATGGCCCTTGTTCATCGGAGCGTTGATTCCGCCCCGATGTTTGCAAATTCGATACGCGGCTCGATTCATCGAGCAATTTATTCGTATGATACGCGGCTGGGCTGTGCTGTGCCAATCGATATCATTGAAATTTCGATGATGCTCGTACAAAAGTTTGTTCCTCCCTCCAACTTACTTTTTCGGCTGCTAATGATATAGCTCGAGCTCGCCCGAGTTTTACAAGCCTCGCAAACTGCAAATTTGTCCAAGGTCGCGCTCTTTATAAATTGATTAGGAACAAAGTTCGCAACTCGTTTCCCATATATATACATATTCATATATATGTGGGCACTCATCAATGAAATTCAGCGCTCGCAATTCTATTGTTGGCACGTCGCTATTTGATCGTTCGCGCTTTAGTTCCGCGTCCAGACGTCACAAGCCGATTTAATGGATATTTCTCGGTTTCACTTGTTGTACCGTGTACCGTTCGTACTCATAACTCATCCCCTGAAGCCAGAGCTTCGATAACTAATTGTGCAAATAAAGGTTACATCTTTAAACGGGATAGCCCAATAATCATTTATTCGAGGATCACCATCTGATTTTGACGAGTACACTTTTATCCGCATCTGCAGCAGAGAGATACTTGTGATACTTGCGTGTCTGCTGCAGTCTGGATATCATCGACAGTTGAATGTTGAGAATTTGAAAAAAAAACCCTACGACGTGAATTGATTCTCTACCAAAACTAGCAGATATTTACAATTTTAATATGATGGATATGAATTTACATGAATACATATGCACTTGGTGCATGAGCGCGCGAGCGCGCGCGGGCAAGTGAATGCGTGTAGTATCCATCAAGCGAGGCGCAACATTATACCGGCGCGCAGTTATGCGTCTACCATAGCCGCGCGTATGCATATGCAGATATATTGTCCAAGTTCACTTGCAAATACGACTATTTCCCATTTCAGCTGTTATACGCGCATATACATAACGCTAGCGTGAACACGTGCGCAAAGCCCGTCTCGCTCGCGAGCTCACGTGCCCGCGGCCGTATACATGAAATTTTGTTTTTTACAATTTTTACAATATCAAATCGAGGAAATGCCTCGCGAGTCGAGAGAAATGCTTCTCGAAATTCAACGGGATTTCGATCCTATGAGATATATACTGTCGGGCAAAACTAATCGATCGGCCGACGGGCGGAGTTTGCAAACTTGGCGGAGAGCAGCCGATCGCGGCGGCCCATCAAACATGCATAGCCACGAGCGGCGAGAGCAGTCGCTCGTTCTTGCTCGCGCGGCAGTACCAGCGGCACCAGCACACCAACTGATTGATCAATATATCCACTGGATCTGCCAGCTGTTGGCGGCCGCATAGCCCGGCAGGGCCAGCTGGCAGGGAGCGACCGTGACCCGCCACAACTGCTGGCTTATTTGAGTATATTCGTGAATCCCATTTGTGGATCGTGCGCCCCTTTAAATTCCTCTCGCGGCTTTCGGCCGCTACTTCACCAATCGAACGTGCAGCGGCTCTTCCGAGCGGGTTATGAGGTTAGAGGCCGCGTGCGCATACAGACGGGGCCGGCGATCACGCAACAGCTCGATGCTGCGCACGATTATTATAACCACGGACTCCACAACTTTTAGCATACTTCGAAGCTACTCGAACGTCTATCGTGCATTAATTATACTAGTTGGTATTGGGTGCGCCGCATCTGGTGCAGCTTTCAGACCAACATCCAGTTGACGTGTAGCGATGCGCGGCGCAGCTTGACACCCAATTAATAAACGCGCGCATCAATTCTTTTCGGCGATTTAATGAGCCTTCGTTATATGACGGCGTACCGCGCCATAGTCGCTCGGACGATCACACGCCGCGCGGCCGGATGTACGCCGTAAGTGTTTCACTCGCGGGCGACGGCATATTTCTTCTCCAAAGCGGGCTTTTATTAAAATAAGCCGAATTACAAGGCCCGTAAGTGGGTCAATGGTTAGGGGGAAAGCTAATGTTTGCTCCATTTGAATTTATCAAGCTGTTGCATCCGAGTAGCTGTTTTCTTTAGGCGCGGTGTAACTTCCTCATCAAAACCGACACACAAATTGTCCAAATCGTTCCTTTATATCATTCGAATGAATCACGTGTAGCGTGGACGTATAATATAGACACAACTAGATCCAACACCAAGCTGGCCAGCTCGCCGATCGCATGGCTCGTACCGCCGGCGAGTCCGGTAGTTGTTTCTTCTGGCTCTGCCACGCAGGAGGAAAGGAGGAAAAAGTCGCGACGATAACGACGAAATTCGTGGCTCGAAAAAACAATACGAGGGAAGTAAAGATCTCTCACACGCAATAGCTCGCGCCATCCGCGGTACATAAACCAGTCAAGCATAAGTAACGCCAGCGATGCGTTAATCTTGCACGAGTTGCTAAATCATCGCGCGGGATCATCAACATTATCACAACACGGATCGCGAGAGCACGCGAGACGTCCGTGCGGCGTTATGTCAGCAGCGTGGCCGGCGCGCCGCGACCGGACAATGGACAGATTCTCCCTGTTGCAGCCCCGGACCCCGGTGACTGGCTGGGACGGCCGCCATTTTATCAGATTACTCCCGACGACCGAGCTCCCTCTCATTTTTCGCTCCTTACCCCTGCCCTCCCCCGCCCCCTTCGTGTAAACAAGATGTACGCGTTGGACGCGGGCCGAGTAGCATTTTTCAGACCGAAAATTCCTCTGCGACATTCTTATTTCTCGCTCACGTATGGCCATCCATTTGACTCGAGGAGGAGGTGGGCAGAGGGATGTGTTTTACAAGGGCCGCGATGGATGATTATTAACGTAGGAAGCTGCTCGAGTTCGGGCCCACCAAGTCAGGCTGGGACGAGGAAAAATCCAAGCTCTCGAGTCGAGTGCATTAGGGGTGTATGGGAATGTTGTTCCCTTGGGGCGCTGTCACGGCTACAGGAACATGTGCTCGGTATTCATTGCCCGGAGCGAAAAAATTAAAGCTCGCTTTGTTTGCGCAGCACCGGAGCAGTAGCCCGCTCCACTGGGATAAAAGCTTTCGAGGGACGGCGAGTCTCGTGTATCTTGTCCGCGACGCCAGTTACCCTATTTCCGCAGGAAACTTGCGCTCTTCCGAACAATTTCTCGCGTATGCACAATCGGCCGTGCGATAAAAATATAGCGCGCCGGGGAATCGCAGCCACTAAAACGAACCCATTCATACGGAGCCGTTCCCCAAGCTGAGTTTATTATTGAAGATCGCGCGAGATACGCTTCAGACTCAAGCACACGTTCTTCATTGTCTACGCTTAGCCGTCCCACCGCTGTCACCGCATCGATCCATTCTCCTTTTCTCTCGTGCGCGTTAAAATAACGATGAGACACTGAAAAATCCAGACACAAATACCCGTCGGAGAATAGAGCTCTAGAGAAGGAATACATTTGAGAAAAGAGACACTGAAAGAGTTGCGTGTTTGCATTATCAATTCACGAAAACGTAATCCGTCCACAGATAGAGATTAGTACATCTCTCAATCAAATTAATCAGCATACACACGGAACTTGGTTGAAGGAGAAAGATCAACAGAAGGCTATACCAGCAAATTTGCTCTAGGACTAAGATTCTTTCCTCGCGATTCCGGAGGAGTACGAATCTTCTTGTAACATCGTCAAAGTCGATTTTCCTCGCTGAAGCAAAATTTGTTTTGCGCGAATGTAGAGTTGCAGAGTGAATTGCCTACGCGTTGGTTGTGCCACGGATTTGCCCGAGAGAACCGAGAGCTGCTCAAAATTTCAGCACGCCCAGCTGGCGTTTGCGCCAGTGACGTGCGCCGCCGTGTATTATACCCGTTGGAGCCGCGTGCGCGCGCGAGAACGCGCCGGTTATATTGTGTAATGCGCGCCGCCCTCCCCGCCCGCCCCGCGAATCCGCGACTCGGGGTCAAGTTCGCGGGGCCCGCGCGCACGCGCGCATTAAAAACCGATCATCTCCCCAGCTGTTATCACTGGAAGGCCCGTGTTCACAATCAACACCCAAGGCTCTTCTTATCATATGGGCATCGTGGGCCCCAAGGTGAAGGCGGCACGAGTCGTCAGCTTTTGCTTTGTTGCTGTGTTGGAAGCGGCAGCGTATTGAACGGCCTGATGATTTGCACAAAGGTCAAAGTCACATCTGCTGCTACGCCAGATTATCACCCCCCATTCGATTTGTGCTTGTTCACCGCAGATTTCGCGCTCGCGGTCACCGATACTTGAGTACTGCTGGCTGGTTGAATCGGTGACTTGAGCTGATGACGTTAACTGCAGGTATCGTTCATATGTAACTTTTCAAATATCTCGTTTTCCTCGTGAGAAACTGTAGCACACGCTGAACAATGTATTCATTCTTGAATAACGCTTGAGACCGTTCACTCACAGCAGAGAATACATTTTTCAAAGGCCATATTTACTCTATGGGCAATTCTTTCATACCCAAAGCTCACACGTATGAAAAATGCAAGCTGCATCGTGCGCTCTTGCCCTCCGGATCTCGCCTACCGCATATTTTGCCGTACATAAAATCTCTTTCGAATGCGAATTTTAATCGTCCTCGGGCTTTTACGAGCCCACTGTCATAAATATCAAAACGTGCATAATCTATCTAGCCGGAGGATTTTTGCGGTTTTGTATGAGTATGGAAAATAACACAATGATTCGAAGGATCCAGTCGAAAGACACTGGATGGCACTGTAATATGAGAATGAATCATCCTTCCATCCAAGTCAGTCTTGCTATACTGTCGTACAAGACCTACATAAACCGCGATCAAAACGTACAAAATGATATTTTCATTTTCGAGACTTTTTTCGTCACGCAAAAAATGTTCCTCAAGATTCCACGATCGATAGAACGAACAAAAAGTCAGAAAGTATAATAAGCATCGCGATTCGAAAGTGCATAAATCGCCGGTCCTCCCTAGCGCGAACTGTCTTTTGCCAACGGGAATTTTTCAATATAGTCTTTATGGAGATAAACAGATGGTGAGAGTAGCGGGGGAGAAGCGATTCATCCATCAAGAAGTTTGCCTCGCCGAGATATCATCCCTCGCACTGCAGTGGATAAAAGTTTGTTTACCCAGCCGCGCCTGCAGCGGTACATATAGTTTTGCCGAGTTCGCATGCGCGCCCGAAATATCCATACAAGCTTTCTCTCTCTCTCTCTCGCTCTGTCTCTCTCGAGGAGGGCGGCTGTATCGGGCGCCGGATCGGATTGATTCGTCGCCCCGACAGTCAAGATGCGCTCGGCCCTGTATACTGCACTGGTGAATCCGGCACCATTATTCCTCTTCTGCTTTCGCACCGGGAGTATTGGAAATTGGCTGATCAGATCGAGCGATTAGTCGCATGAGGAATGAAACGATCTGGATATTGGTAGGATTGGCGGATTTGAAATGCAGATTTTGACTTTGCAAAACGAACGAATTGGTGGGTGAATTATGATTATATCAAAAGTAGGCCTATTCTAACGAGGCTTGGGGGTCGCAGGAGAGATGCATTAGCAATTGGACCTTCGGCTTTCGGAATGGCTACGCTTTCCCACTTGTCTCTAGGGATCACTGTTTATGAGTAGTTAACTAATAGTTGACCTGCATTGCCCGAACTAGGGTCAATATTGAATTTCAGAGCCAATTCAGATTTGACAATGAATCCCTCAACTATGAGTACAAAACGCTTCTTTTATATTGGCAAACTTTCCATTGTTGGCATATTTCCTTTCTTACTTTTCTACTTTCACCTGGTGGATTATCAGCTGTTCTTCGTTGTTGACCATCAAATCAGTTCTACCATTTGTTCTCCCGCTGTTTCATTCTTCGAATTTCATGCATATTCAAATACTTGGAAATAAACGGATAACCTTCTCGAGCGCTGGAAGAAGCTTTGGCCGCTTACAAATAAGTATATTGAAAAGCTGTCAGAAATTTGACAGCTCAAGTTCTTGAGACTCACTGTTAAATTTTCTCTTGAATGTGCGAGGAGAAAGTGTCTGTACATCCCGTATTACACGTACACAATATCCCTGCTCATTTTGTCTTGAATAAATCAGATACTGGAAAAATGTGTCGAATCTTTCGTTTTCTCTCGTATTAAAAATCTGCTCGTCAACTGAGTTTTGAAATGATTATTGTGAACGCGAGACATCTACTGTAAATTATGTGTGCAAAGCTAATGCCAAGACCGTATTAATTCTACACAATCTATAGGGAAAGAACAGACACGTATTCTTATACAATCCACATTTTGTACAATTGCAAAACTTGCTAAAGAAAGACATAAGAGTTGCTCGATCAATGGAGTAGTTTTCCTCGTGATCATGAAGAAAAATCACTCTCCAGCTCAAGGTAGAGGCTTCATTCAGTCAAGGGAAATCCGTGTTCTCTAGTTATAGCCCAGCGTCACAATACACGTCTTAGCTACTCGAGAGCCTGGGAAACGAACGGCAACCTATTCGACACCATCGATTTTACGTCTCCAGTGTTAACCCACCCAACAGTATATGTATATGTATACCTTCGACTGTTACGTCATTGAGGGGAAAAAAGAGAAAAAAATGAAACTCGCTTGGAAGTCGACTGACACGAACGTCCGTGAAACCGGGCGAAAAGAAAATGCGATCGAGGCCTATTTGAATTTGACGATTTGATCAAAATGCTCGTCTTGTTCTGTATACTGTCTCTGGCATTAGCTCGAGAATCGGAAAATTTCAAGTGAATCTCAATACAATCAAAATAATGGGAGAAGTACGATTTTCATTTAGATGTATTCCCTAAATTCAAAATAGTATAAAACTAACTGACTACGTAATATGTGTAGAAATAGCGTAACTAATGGATAATAGTAAAAAGTATCACTGAAAATTAATACAATCTGACTAATTTTTTTTCGCTGAATACGAAAAACAGCTGAAAATAGTTGAAATAGGTCGAGATGAAAAATAAGTTTGTCGGCGTGACAAGAAAAGTCCTGCTGCTAAACAGACTCGTCCACTACAGCGTCGAGCTGACTTCTGTTCGCGGAGCGCTATTCGATTTTTTTCTCATCCGCTGACATCTCAGCAGGCATCTCAGCGGAATCGCTCGATCGGATAAATGGCAAAGCGCGTGTCAGCCCATGTCACTCGTATCGGAGCAGTGCGCCAGCAGAGTCGTGGCGGAGACGGGGCTCGCGTGTCCGGGGGCAAGTGGCCGACATGGGCGCGCGCGCGCGCGCGCGAAAGAAAGAAACGCGCGGCCGACAGGAAGAGGAAAAGACACACGTAACGCGGCTAAAGAGCTGCCGCTTAAGTTACTTGCCCGGGGCACGCGACATGGAGAACAATCGCGTGCCGCGGCCCGGTACGCGCGGACACGCGCTCATGTGCGACATCTTCGCGCGATTATTGATGCCCGCCCCCGAATAACCCCTTTCCCCCCGATTTCGATTTTTCGGCCGGTTTGTTTTATTGGATGGGTCCATTATTGACACGAGCCACAAGTGAATTCCCCCCTGAATTCAAAGTGAATGATGGATTTGCAATTTACGAGTGTCGCGCGCTTTTTTTCCCTCCGTCCGAAGACTGATTGATTCTGTGCGCTATTCTGTGCGCGAATATTTGTCCTTTCAATTTCCCTTTTGTTTTACATCTGTAATCACGCTTGAATACACATATCGAAAGAGCACAACTTTTTATCAAATCACTCTGTATATTGTGATAAAATGCGTGGGAAAAAAATTTGTTTGAGCCTCATTTTTAGACAAGCCTTGATTTTGATTGTTCTCTTGGCGCAAAGGTCAATACAAAATATAAAACAAATGAAGTTTATTCTAAAAGTTGAAAATGATATACGGCACTTTTCCTTCAATGATCGTGTTACATGAATATTTTTTGCTAGTAGTACGTGTCGTATATTATACGGGATCATTCTCTATACTTGTATCGACACTAAATCATCCAAATTCGCTTCACTCGTGGCTTAGGTAAAGACACTTTATTACGGTGAATAATGGGGATAAAAAGCAGTGCGCAGACAATTAAATGCTCCCCCCTCCCTCCCTCCGCCGAAACCAGAATTGGACAACAAAAAAGTTCGAGGCTCAACGCGAAAAATTAAATTTACAAAACTCATGCAGTGGGCGGACTCGTAAAAAAACTCTTGGCGGGTGGGGCGATGCAACTCTTGCCTCCCGGAAGTCGCGTAAAAAATGCGAGCAGTCTCTCGAGTGGCGATATAAAAAGTATTACCTCGGTTGAGACTAGTTACAGCGAGACTATGTGCATAAGTCACTAGTGGCAGCGGGGCAATCAGCTTTTTATCGCTGTTAAGCGCAGTGGTTGCGTTGGAAAATATTCGTCCGCGCGGAATTTAATTCTGTGAGTCAGAGGACAAATATCAAAGAACAGGTGGATCTCACATATTGACTCAAAATGTGGATAATTGTAGAATGCGCGGGGTTTTACAAAGAGTGAGGCTGCAAATGCACACTCCTTGCCAAAGATACTAATTATATAATTGCGAGTGCTGATTGTTCACTCTTCACGAGTAATTGCATATTATAATTTCCAAGATTAATGTAACCATCATCATCATCATTCGTAATTTCCTTACGTCTATTAAAAATATGGTAACTGAATATATTATGACTGAAAAAAATATTCAATATTCGTTCGCGATTCCACTGATCATCTCATTAAAATTCACATCCAATAGTTGCTTGGATAAGGGGACCACCCCACTGAAGAATCATGATTTTGAAAAAATAAAAAAAATCCGAATCGGTGCCCGACGCAGTTCACTCTACAGTCTGCTTGTTAAGCTCGGCGAATAATAATGAACGTCCAATCAATTTTGAGTTTGACTTTCAGTCGTTCAGTCTTGCAGTATAATAAGTACGCCCTCCCTTCACTTCAAGTTCAAGCACTCGTTTACATCATGCAGAGTTGAATTGAGATGTTCGAAGCTATTATTTGACAGAACGATTACCTGGCAGTTGAACTATTCTTCTAACAATGCGATTTTCTCAGAGTAAAATATTACTCAATTGTTATTCTGATACGCATATAATTCACACTCGCGACAAGGAAAGTAATTGTAGAAAGTAAAAAAAATGCGCCGTAGATTATGTTGGAGATGTTTAAAGCTCAAGAACTCATCTTTATGGTATAAAAAAGAAACTTTGATAAATGTCAGCGCCCTGAATCACTTTGAGCCGGCGTTCTTCTCGCCGCGGATACCCCCGAAAAAGAACAGCGAGCCATTTGGATGGACGAGAAGCGTGTGCGTCGGGAGATACAGGTCCCCCGCACATAAAATGTGCCGGACGATATGCGCATGCTTTCGTCGAGCTGTCGTGTGGAACTCGCGCGGTAAATCGATGCTCGCGTCGTCTGGCACGACGAGACTCTGCGATATGCAAATCCTCCCCTGCGCCGCGCACCAAATTCATCCTTTTAGATTGAACCTCTGGGCGCGCAAAATTTTTCACGCTGAATTGTTTTTGAATTACAACCCCTCGAGCTCTCGATTTTTCGCGGAGCGCAGCCACGAAAAATCAAAATCTCCGCGGCTCGACGACTGTAATTTCCGCACCAACCGCGCCAAGCAACAACGAAACTATTTTGCTCCGCGCGAGCGTTACAACGCTGGGATACACCAAATGTCGTTATGGCTCGATTACAATTTTAATTTTGCCTCGTACTTGGGGAGGAATCCGTTGGAAATTCGTTGCGCTTCAACGGCCTGCAGAATCGAGCCGTTTCAAAAAGAGATCCAGCCCCGGCTGAAATTCGCCACAAAGAACTTTGCTTACAAAGCAAAGAAATATCCGCTACACTGTATGAAATTTCGTTAGAAGTGTGGGTGGGCGAGCAGCGGCCTTGGCAGTGTGGCAAGCTCACCTGGCCGGGCCGAGAGCCGCACGATAAGGAGCGACGTTATTAAGGCCCGATGCGCGAAAGTGGGCCAATGCCTGGCAGCTGATTAAACTCGCGGATGCAGCTCCAAGGAGCTATACCACCCGAAAATCGACCCGCTCCCCGCCTACCTTTTTATTTCCCTCGACTGCAGATACAGATATACAATAGGCAGGAGGATCGAGGCCTCGGAACTGAAGCATCGCATACGCCGAGGCGTAACCATAGCCACTCGATCGTTTCTCTTCAATTTGATATTTGACACCACATTGGACGAGTCGAGGTGCATTCAAGCCTTTGCTTCTGGCTTGATTTACAAAAAAGAAAAGGAAGGAAATTGCCACTCGAAGCACTGCGCTTTGAAAATGAGGCATTCAAGGGAATCCGGATGCGACAAGGGCTTGCAGCGTTTTGGAAAATGTAAATTACGGCTATACTCGATTGCCGCGACCACGATTACCTTATATAAATACTCGTAGTGCCTCGTTGCAGAAGACACGCTAACGTAAAATTATGTACGATAATAAACACTCGATTCGTCGAGTCATAGGTGCCCACACCTTTAATGAAATCACGGGGATGACCTTTTGACGCTGGCCTGCAGTTATAAAGCCGGGGCGCCACTCGTTAACTCGCTTTATGGCCGACCTAATTGGCATTAGCCGCGCGATTGTTCATTGCGGCCGATCCCCGGATCTTTGTCTTGTTTACTGCAGATTATTGGCGGCTTTGTTTGATTTTATGCGCTGTTGGTGACGGAAGATGATTGTAACAAAACCTCGCGATTTTCGATACTCCAAAGGGTGGCTACAACTTTCTGTTATTACACCTACGCGTGTAACAGTTCTCTGTTGACATATTATTCCGTAACATGAAAGATTTGATACGTCGATGTAAAATATAACCCGATGAGAGTACGAATTAGTTCAAATTTAGTAAGAAAGTTTTCCTAATCTAGGAAAAGTAAAAACTGTTTTGTTTTGTCTCGATTACGAAAACATTTTTCGTAAATGAAGAAATCCCGAATAACGTCTCAGGAATACTAGAAAAATATGCTCCCAAATTTATTGAAGATTCGTGAACATTTCTTCTACAACATCGCTGTAGCCTATTTAAAATTCCCAGGGTCACATGTAGAGTGAGTTCAGTCTCAAATGATATTTGACGTGCTTTTCACAAAATATTTGATGAATTGAGGATTAAAAATATAGTGCACCTGAAAAATGGTTCCAGAAATCGAATAAATTTTGAATGTTTGGAAGATGGCCAATGCATAACAAATCAATAAGCCAATCTGTCCCTTTCAAAGAGTTGAAAAATTCAGACTCACTGAAAGTTTTCATAATCGGATATTCATCAGCACCAAATGGGTATGCCGAATAAAAAATATTTCAATGAATGATGAAGAAATTAAATGATTGTTTTTAATTATTCCACAGGTTTTATTGGGACTTGTGCATGCTTCTCCTGCTGGTGGCGAACCTAATCATCCTACCGGTGGCTATTAGTTTTTTCAACGACGATTTAAGCACACGGTGGATAGCCTTCAACTGCCTTTCCGATACAATATTCCTTATAGACCTCGTTGTCAACTTTAGGACCGGTAAGTTTCATTTCACAAAGCATATCATCCGAGTATTCTTGAGTTTGGTTGTTATTCGATTTTGATTATCTCAAACTTTTCTAATGAAACTTTGTTGAGGTAAAGTTTTTAGCGATCAAGTAACTTGAAACTTAATACTATTACTAATTCTATTCATACTTTTGATATTAACTTCCCTATAACTGACAAAAGGAACGAAATACGAGATTAATTCAAATATCATAAGAGTTCGTTTCGATTGCCATTGCAATATTACTAAGTATTCAGTCAAAAATGGGTATACAATAGTGCAACTACAGGTGTGAATACGTGATCGATATATTCGTATATCGATGATATTCACTGGAGAAAAAGATATATTACAAAATGATGTATCGATTAGCATAAACGACGATAAAGTCACTATGCAACTTGGTTTACTATTGAAAAGAATAGGATAAACTCAATCGATCTCTCACAATGTTCTCTTTTTCCCCGACGGTATGCATATATAAGCTGAACGGGCGGAAAAAGGAAGATCCTCACGCATCCGAGGCCACTATTGAGGTCAAAGAAGCACCGACTAAAGATTCGTGCCAAAATGTCAGCATTTTTGCGGGGGGCTCTAATTTAGTCAAGTTCAGGGGACCAAGTGACACGTTGTGAATTCTATGAACTTCGTTGTGGTTTTTAAGTAAAAATGGCAAAATAAAAAAAATCCCTCAAACATCTGGGAGAAACAAGATGATACGAAATTTCTTAAGTTTATCATACAAGGTATTGAAAGCAGGTGTGTAAAGTCGTAATCGATTTGAACTTGATCCGAGCTGCTGGTCCTGGAAGCTTTCTGGAATTCTAATTGGTTGAGAAGACGGTCGTACCCAATTGCCGTTTCTCAGCTGGACAATACATAGTTCTCTGTCCTTTGACAGATTCAAGGAGGTTCTTGACAACACAAAAAACAAGCGTCGCATTGGAAGTCGGTATTAATTCATTGGTTTGTCACGAGCAACACGGAGCGTTTGCTCCCTCGGCTACGTACTTCAAGCTCTAGCCGCAGGATTCACTTGCAGATTCGCGCACATAAGCAAAATCATCATCCGCCGCGTGTCTCGGCTGGAGCTCCTTGACATTCAGTTGTATTAGCGATGGGATTAATTTGAGTCGAGTGGCGCTCTCGGGGAATTGGGTCGTAGTCGCGAGCTGGGCTGCAGCTTGCGTGTGTCACAGTCGCATTTCGGGTACACACAATCGTTGCAAATTGCCGATCTGCACATATATGCGTGCGCGCGCGCGAGTATTTTTAGCGCCGATTATATCGCGCTGGTGGAGGAGCTGCTGCTCAGTGTGTATCAATGGGCCGCTGATTACCGGACAATGTGTCCGCGGAGTTTTCGCTTGCCGCGTACGGGGGGAGAGGAGGGCCTTGGCCCGGGGGCCGCAATTATCCGGCTATTATTTGGGATTACGTAGGGCTCCAGCCTCGCGCCTCAATGGGATCCCGCGCGGATTTTTACCCGGTACGGGTTCCGCGCCTAGCTCCACGTCCCGCAAGATTGCACGACGGATATTGCGTCTTTTGTATGTGGATATGCCCGGATAAAGAGAGACGCGAACGGCCCGATCCGATCCTGCCCTGCCCTTATCATTCCCATTCACGATAATGCGTCCCGGGGCAAATTTCAAACTTGATGGCTGTTTGCACAAGCCAAAAGGGATTCTCGAGCTGTTTGGCTCTGCGATTGCAAAACTCCAGCGACGCTGCGCTTGGACAATTCTTCATGATCCTACTCGAATCAGTTTCGGATTTATGAAAATCTTCGAGGTGTAGTGCCAATACTCGGTGCAGGAGATCGGTGAAGGGATTTGTCAATTTGGAGAATGACCGATGGCTCGATCAGAGGCGTGACATTTTTCGCGAGATACTCCTCACCATTGTTATTGCGCTGCAGTCTTGTTGGTCACACGTCTCACGGGACAATAATCAATCCAGTTGTCAGTCCCTGGTAGCAGTGCCCCCGTTGAATCTTGCTGGATATCTCAGCAATGTGCGGCTCGAGTGGCATACCCCTACTGACTGCAGAGTAGCAGCTTATTTGTCGGGAATGGTCACTCGAGCTGCAGCTTACTCGTGCGGATCATTGTTCATTACGTCTTCCTGCGCATTCGCCTACCTTTGCCAGCTATACACCAATGTGTGTACCCGCGAGCAGCAGATTCTCTGTTGATCTGTCAATCTTGACACTGGCCTCTGTGAACCTCGACAGATCGTAATGGACAAATGTATAGCCGATCCGATTGCCCCATTTCTGCATGGTTATCAATCCGACAGCTGTTCACACCTCTAACCGCGAGACTCTTTATTCCAAACTTGAAAATCCACGAAAAGAACACGAGGCACAAGCTAATTGATCCGATCGAACAGATGGACTGTTCCACAGTGAGCTGGCCGGTCGTGGCGAGGAATTTATCATGGCCCTATGTATAAGTACGCGGCGGTTCATCGCGGGGATGATGTAGCGCGCGAGGGCCGTTTTACTTAACAGCACCCACGGGAACTCCTTAGTGCCCGTTGCGCCCGCCAAATTTCGAATTTGCGCGAGCTTCTATTTGCAGAGGTAGAACTGGTGCCCTGGGGAGGATCGAGGTCGGCCGCGGCATTAAAGCCAACTGCATTCTTACGCTTCTTCTGTCTCTTTAAATTCTGTCGAGCTCCAACCAAATCACTTTATATGCCAGCGACGTTCCTTATCGATTGTCAGTCCGTTGCTCTGAAATGCTGTGAAATAATGTGTTTCACTCGATCGATTCGAGCATATTTTGGAAATGGAAATTTCAGTCTATGCGGCCCGCGTTCGGGGAGAAGGACTTGCCAATCGGGCGGCAAGGTATTCAATGGCAAGCAGGGAGTACGTTACGTGCAAATAACCGGAGGGAGACGCACGCGCGGACTTGACAG
Organism: Aphelinus atriplicis; assembly: GCA_020882685.1. Taxonomy (NCBI): domain Eukaryota; kingdom Metazoa; phylum Arthropoda; class Insecta; order Hymenoptera; family Aphelinidae; genus Aphelinus; species Aphelinus atriplicis. The sequence continues at coordinate 36,550,655 of CM037076.1, read as the reverse complement.
CTCGGCAAAAAAAGTGACTCGAGGTCACCCGACACAAGTCGTCGGAAGCGTTTTCACTCGTCGACTCGCCACGAGATGAATCTTTAAACAAGGAGAAGACACGCCTCTCGCGGTTGCACAACACCCACCTTCGACCCTTGAATTAAAAGGATCTATTCGCTCGACAGCCAGTGGTTAGGTATGCGGGGGCAGCTTTGGGAAAAGGCGTAAAATGGAAGTGGGTTGATTGAGTTTTTTTTTCCTTTCTCCTCTCTCTTTCGGGGAGGCAAAGTTACGTTATTGCCTCGAAACGTTGCTCAATTTAATTTCGACAATGCGTGCTCATTTGCCGGGCTCCTTCGTCATTGCAAGTATCCAATGTGCTAAAATAAAACGATACGAATGAGAGACACGACACCATTGTCGATGCAATGTGCGCAGGCTCGTTTGGTACGCATTAGTGATTTATAATCTCGTCAAGGAAATATTGCTTCTCGTAGTCATGTTTCCAATGAAGAAAAGAATGAAATTATTTTGAAAACTGACCATCTCGCGAGGCGCGAGCTGCATGCGACAAAAGCAGCCGCGCGATAAAACTGGAAAGAAAACTGAAACGTGGTTTTCCCATTACAGGCATAATGCAGCAGGACAACGCTGAACAAGTGATACTGGATCCGAAGTTAATTGCGAGACACTACCTCAGGACATGGTTCTTTCTTGACCTCATCTCCTCCATACCGCTCGACTATATTTTCCTCATATTTAATCAAGTAAGTGCAGCGCCCACCGATTCTCTTTTACTTCTGCTCTAAACTCCTTTTTTTACTTTTCCCTCACGCCCACTCACTCCATTATTCGTCCAATCAGTTTATGCTCTCTCGGTCATTGGGCTTCTCGACAAACTTAACGATAGAATCTCGAGTGCGATTCCATTGAGCACAAATGAAACCGGATCATAGTGTAAATATACGATGACTCCGCATAACTACATTGATATTTTGAATGAATCAACAATTCTTAATCCTGGACAATTCTTCTCATTTTCTAAACATTTTTTTCTCCGAGATTCATCGTTTGTTTCAATTTTAATTTGATTTTAATCCTCCATCCGATATATCAATGGATTAGAAGAAAAAATCGCGAGTATCTCCTGAGAAAACTGCTAGGGTTCGAGGAGAAGCTGAGAGAAGAGGCCTTGACACGGGGGTGAAATTACTTTCGCCATCGGATATACGTCTTCTCAGGGCCGCGATTCGGCCGCGCGTCGTCTAATGTGGATTCCCACGTGTCTCGAAGAGATAATCAACAGCGACGAGGGGCAGGGAACCACAGCCCTATCAGCTAAATCGTGTATTAAAATAATCAAGTGACCAGCTTTGCTTCACCATAATTCAAGTTTTTCATTATTGGCGGTTGTTCAGAAGAGACACTGAGGACAAGTTGATTCACTCACTTTGTGATAATGATATACGATTAATGGACTTGTTAGTGTACGCAGTAACGCGATGCAGTAGCGAGGTATTCCGTAGATGCGTCAAAATCGCTTGGTTTTCGTATTGATAAAATGATAAAGATCCGACTAACGAATGTTATTGGCAAGAGAGAGTATACATTGAAACTGGTGATTCATTGTGTTCACCCACCACAGTGGGTCAACTCTTCATTGTCAAAGCATTATTTTTTTCAAATTTTTGAGCTGACAACTTGAATTTCAGGAATCAACAAATTATTATTTTTCGTGACAAGGGAGAACAATATTTTTAATACTCGCCGTGAATCAGTATGAATATTCAACGTTAAAATTATGTAAAAATTCCCCATTCACTCAACCATTAATCGCATATTAACATGATAAATACCTACTGCATTGATGGTAAACTTGAATGCTAAGCCAATGTTATATGCTTCATGTTTAAGTACACTTGAATTGCTGGAGATTGGTGGCGAATGTGAATAAGTTATTGAGACAATGTAATTTTCTAATCAGTTTCAGGATTTCAGCGAGTCATTCCAGATTCTGCATGCTGGTCGTGCCCTCAGAATTCTCAGGCTAGCTAAACTCCTGTCACTCGTTAGGTTACTTCGATTATCGAGACTGGTGCGTTACGTCTCGCAATGGGAAGAGGTCTATGTAAGTATCCCGCCACTTTCTTTCCACTTTTTATTATTATCGTATGATATATGAATATTACTATTGTTTTATTTTGTATGACACACTTATGTATACCATTTTTCGTTTGATTCAGTTTAATTAGTTAAGTTTATTGTACGTTTACACTGGCCCCTTAAGCGAGGAAAAAAATAGACTACATGACAAAAAGAAACATTTCACATTTCTTCGTATGACATTGATTTATTTACGGGTTCTCATTTCAAGTTTTCTAAAAATTAACAAATGTGATGAGATACAACAGATTTTTAAGATAAAATAAATCAATGTCCTTCGAAGTAGGTTTTGACGAATAAGAAAATTTTCAGTTACATTACAATGTACACACAATGGATATAATTCACTGTCCAATACGATGAGAGAAAAAAAAACAACAGAAAAACGTCCCACTCTCTTTTTTTTTAATTACTCGGACAGAACAAGTCAAAGACGATACTTATAAGAACTCTATTCTATGGTGTATATTTCATTAATATTGTTACATAACTTCCCATTTGATTTTCCTGGATTATTTTCTTTCACAATTTTCTCAAAGTATCAAATCTCTTACTTGATAATACTGATTATCGTATATCTATTTGTATTCTGCAATCATCGAGTACTGGACTATTAAAATGTTTTCAACTTTCTGAAATACTTCGAAATAGAATTTTCGTTAGTATTACACGAAGCTCTTTCTGCGCTTTTCACAAGGAGTCCTTCTTTATCTTCAACATTTGAAAAATAACCATAATATTTTCATTTATCTTTTTCAATGTATACAGTAACAAGAATGATATTGATGGTGAAAATATGAATAATTTATAATCGAACTATTTATGTTGATCATTCAGAATGTAATTCGTGCGAATTGACTCGGTGCGAAATGAAAAAACTCATTTGGAGGATAAGTTAATGGAACTAGATCTTGAAATTCAACGGTAATGCGTTGAGAAGAGAATTTAATACGCTAGAATTTTGTAACATGAAACAGTTATTTTCGAAACAGGTATAAAACAATAGCTTCACACCACATGCCAACGATTTTGAGTTCAAAACAAAATTCCTTGGATAACGTAGATTATTAATTATAATAAACCAAATTCAACAAAACAATGTATCCAATATTGTTGATCGGTTCAATTCTCAAGTTTTTCAAATTTCTAGTTAGTGTTGAAAATTCTTCTCATTTCTACGGTCAATAGTTAAATTTTGAGGTCCGATATTTGAAAAAATCTGTATCAATGTGAGTAAGGTTATTGCAAAATAGAATATTATGAATGAGGAGCAGGGAGCGAGAGTAGTAAGAGAGGATGGAAAAGTGATTGAGCAATGAGAAGAATTAATGAACCGTGAGAAACTTTTTCATGCAGTCAAAATATACTCTTGAAATCGTGCAATCTTTGCCTAGTAGAACTCATTTGGTTATCATCGATTTCATTTTAATATGCAGTTTCTTTGTCACGACATTGTCTAGTTTTGCACTTTTTGTGTTCATCATTATGGAAACCACTAAGCGATTTTTGTACTTTTTTCAAAGGCTTGAAATTGATTTTACTACTTCTTTGTTAATAAACAATATATTAATTTTTTTTCTTGTAAAGGTAGAGAGTGAAATGAATCTATCATAAAATTTATGTTTGTACAGAAAAATGTCTAATGGTTTCTCAGAAAACGCGTAATAAATTATTTAAAAAGGCGTGCTTGAGCTCTAACGCGAAGAGGAGGAACGTCGATTCGGAATTTAAAATCCACCGAATCGCACATCTTACATTATTCAGCAGCATGGATAGAATAAACGATTTAGATAACGATTAAATGTAGTTTTGTCACGTATTATATGCTCCAGAGTTACACAAGTGGCTATTGAAATTCTAAAAACGTAAGCATGGCGGAAAGTGTTGGTTATATAATTGCTCGCTAGCTCATATAATCAAGTAAGTTTGTCATTGTTTGGGTTCTTGCTCAAAACCCAACAGAATATGCTGTATGCTAAATAAATTCATAAAATCAACCGCTCGTAATTTAGCGTCTTTAGAATCTTTAAATCGCAAAAACTCTCCCGTAACTGTTGGTATAATTACTAGGATTCACTAGAAATCAATGGTCATAAATTACTTAACATTATATGTAGACCAGCCAAGAGGGATGAATATGATTTTGGTTGTGAACTTACAATACAATCGATACTTCACACGTGTTAAGAACCACGGCCAGACGAAATCCCGATGCTGAATTGCCTCGTGGCCTTTCTTTCGTGTACGTTTGGCACTCGGCCATCGCGTCTCCTTTCAGCTGGTACTGTATGACAGGGTCGAGAACTCATTAGGCTAGCTGGAGATTTTTCTGTACTACACACGTAAAAATGAGTTGAATAGGCTACCAGCCCGCAAATTCATTCTCCTCGAATTATTCAGAAAATTGGAAAAAGTCTCATTAGAGAGTAGCTAGCAAAATCATATGGTACTGAATTCCATGGAAGGGGAACAGATACTCATTTCTTCACTGACAGTCACTTGCAAGAAACTCCCTGTGTATTGGTAATTAGGCATAGACTTCAACGACTTCAAGTGAATTTTCATTATTTATAACCACGTACTCATTCGAAGCTCAGCCAGGATCAAATTGTAACTACACCAAACAGGAATAGGTGGCTAATAGTTCAATTAAAATAGGATGTAATTCTTAAAGTTTCTAAAAATTAATAGTACATTACGTGACTAGTGCGCAAAGTAGATGAATCCAGCACGAGTGGAGATTGGCGCCCGAGCGCAGCGAGGGTGACAACCCGAGTTCTGGATTCACCTACGTGCGCACGAGTTGCGTATACTATTTTTCGTATCGAAGTGCGAAAAGTTTGATTATGATAATGGATGATTGACACGCGTACATAGAAATGCATTGGTCTCTCTGCTAGGCAGAATCCCCAAGAATCTAAAATTATATGTGGCTTCGTAATACGATGACAGTAAATTTTATATCTTTCTCGCAGTGCATTCATATATTTTTAATTTCTCGCACTACTTTCTCGTACTGGCGCGGGAAAGTACTTTCTCGCACCACTTTCTCGCACTGGTGCTGGAAAATACTTTCTCGCACTACTTTCTGGCACAGTGAAAGAATAGGGTACTTTGCGCACCCTACTCCGTGAAAAAAAGACATACTTTGCGCACTAAGATACGAAAAATATATTCTGTGCGAAGCACGCGCGCGAATACCGCTGGCATTTGTAAAAATAGCATCTATAATGTTTGCGTTAGTCATTCAATTTTTCGCGTGTGAATTATATTGAACTAGCCTTTTCTTTCTTCACGCATGATGCAACTGGATGATGCGACGCGCGCCTCGGTCATAGTTGAGACTGTTTGAACACTTGCTCGTGACTATCAATTTTCTCGAATCGTTTGGCGCCCGAGTGTCAGTGTGCGCTGACAAATAATCCGTATATACGTATCCATACTTCACCACAATTGAATTCTCCTCTACCGAGTCTTTGTTCAATTCAAAGTTCAACTAGTATGCCTGGATTTGACTTTTTCTTTGAGAATCTGAATTAGGAACTGGCTTCTTCAGAAGGTGTAAAAATAAAATATCGTCATAAAAGCACTCGAAATCATTAGAGATGAGAGCGTGCCGAGATCTTTCACGTGTGTAACAGGCAAGATGCGAGGAAGATTACGCCTAGTGGTGAAGCTTGTGAAAATAAATGACCCGTATTTTCGTTCCTTCATTCGACAAAAATTAAAGAAGCATCACCCGGTTGAAAATCCACTGCAGAACTTCACTTCCTTCGACACGCTGTATAAATTATTAATTTTATTTAAATCAAGAAACAACGTACGTATCAATGATTTGCAGAAGCTTAACAAAAACAACCATATAGAAGTATCATCATGGCGATTTCATGCATCCTTCCAACATCTTAGTCTCGGCTTTTCTTCTCCTCTCTTACTACTCTAGAATCACGTTCCATGTGTATATCCTTGTCTCCCAAACAACACTTCGGGGTTAACTTTACTCTATATTCGTGTATACGTGCCAAAGTAATATCGGCAGAATTGAAGCAATACAGAAGCGCGCGCGCGTCTGTATGTGTGTACTACGTTTCGCCTGCTCCACCATTGCGATATACTTGATGATGGTCACAATGAGAGATTCAGAAGCGCATAGGGGCAATTTGAGAAATTAATCTGTTCAAAAATATACGTAGCTCACTTCAGGCTGAACAATGATTTTCGTTTACTTTTTGATAAATCGATAAATAATGACTCGATGAAAATGAGTCTTTTTGAATGTCCATGGAGAGTCAGCTAGGATCATAATGAGGAATTATTAATTCGTGGAATTGGAGTTAGAACACGTTATTCTCCTTGTGATAACACATTATACGAGAACAGATTAACTTCTGAATCGTGCGACAAACGACTCGCGGACCAATTAGTCTATAGTCCCGAATGAGTATATAGTCGAACGAAAGTATGAGAATGAAGTGTTAGGTATGAAATGGTAGAAGTAGTGTACAGAGCTAGTGAGAATGCGTATGAGAAGCAAAGTGAGATGTAATAAGCAGGATGAGATGTATACTGGGCTTTTGCGAACACGAATTCCGACTGGGTTTGCAGATCCCCCTTTACCAACAGCCGGAGAGGCACTACGAGCGTCGGGCTACACCGCCCCAACCAGACCGAACCAGCAAGGTGTGCCTGCCATATGATAAACCCACGCATAAGCCGGAGGCCCGCTATTCAGGCCCCCGGGCACTTTTGCTCTCTTGAATTCATAAGCGTTCGTTAAAAAAAAACTTGTTGTTTCTAAGTATATACAAGCTAGATTAACTTTTTTCTTTCATTTTTTTTCTAATTCATAACTGTGGTTTTTTGACACAACTAGACAGAGTTGCATAGTTTGATTGTTAAAGTCTGAAGTAACAAGTTCTCATAACCTGTACTCAATACTTCTTAGTCCTCCCTGGACAGCAGAACTGATCGCAAGCTGATTTCACAGGATTGTGTTTTATGAGTCTACTATCGTGGCGCTGGTTCCATTCTACCAAAGTGACCTGGTTGGATCTCTTTGATTTCAATGACATGAACCTTATGAACATGGTTTCAACTGTTTATCTTGTGTTTCTCCTTGAATTTTTGACTCGCACTGCACACAAATGTAAGATACAAAATGAGCAGTTGAATCAATCATCAACACAATCCATTCAAATCCAAACTTATTCATTCGCTACCGTCTGTCACATTGCTGTTGAAAATTTACATCATTTTTCCGGTGATTATTCGTTTAGAGTTTCGGATAACTCACGAGCTGATTTAATAATTTTGCGATTTTTTATCGCTGTCAATACAACCCTGCAATCCTGCATCTCCGAAATTTGCTGTAACTAGTGATGGTATACACGCGGGTACACATGTTTGTGCATTTTTATACACGAAACAAGTAAACAAAGGAAACCATACGTGCTTTGATCAGATCTGCTACCAAGCCAAATACCTCAACTAAGACCCCGTCGTGTAACATGGATCCTTTTGGTCAGAGCGCTTTGTTCGCTTATTTTTCTAGTCATCATCGTTATCTCATTGCCATTCAGTGTTTCTTGCTCGAGGCTCGAAACACTACTCGTCCTACTATTTTTTGGTTACTGCGTCATTTCCATGCGTTCCTTTTTGTTTTGCTAATCCCGATGAGATTTGGAGAAAAGTTAACTCAAACTCCGAGACACGTGTTTCGATGTTTCTTTGCCTTTTCTACGAGTCGTAAAAATGAATTTTGATCGAATCTAGATTCCAACCAAATTTCCTTTTGTTCCCCAATTTTTCATCCAACATCAGCCATTCCGCAATGAATCACCTCTCACAACTGCAGCGTCTGGACAATATGTAATATGAACCATTCGAAAGATGAAATGAATGGAATTGAAAGATCCATGTTGCACGCGGTAGCTGAAGTCTTTGATGTCAGTGTGTTCTTGGGAACGATAACTGTTGTCTCGGTGTCTTGACATGCTCATCGGGTTACCTCTAATTTTAGTTACGAACCTTATTTTCCGTTACTGTAACTAGAAATGAATATAGTGAACCATGGATAAAGACCCGTTCGACCAATAGGTTATTAGGCGAGCGAGTTCGACCGTCCACGTTACATTAGACTCGGTATGACTTGACTGCACGCTCGTGCCCCACATCAAGCATCCAATGAGCAAAAAAAAATGGGTATGCGCCGAGTTGGCCACACTGGCCCCCGTCCTCCGTGTGACAAATGGAGAATGCTGCAGATAGACCGTGGTGAAAAAACCGTGGCGTCCAAGTTTACCACTGGCCTTCGGCGAGCCAATTAACGAGAACAAGCTCAATGAGCAGAGACGCTAATCGTCGCGCGCGCGCTTGATTCTCATTGATAGCTGGCGTGGGGCGCGACGTGCGCCACCAAACTAATTATGCAAGAGAGAAGTTGGTTGGTCTGTGATTATATTAATTGTAGGTCTGCCTGTGAGTGTTAGGTGTCTAACAGCCCGAATTGCCCGAAATTTTCATTTTCCTTCCTCTTTACTTTCACTTTTTCTGTTCATTGTTATATTGAGTTGATACAATGTAACCGTATTACCCGGTGTACATCCCTCTCAATCCGACAGTTTTTACCCAACCACACTCGATTCCACCACCTTCTGCTTAATCCCATTTTTATTTTGCACTACCTTGATCCCCGTAATTATTTTTTCCCACGGAGTTTCCCATTGAAAACCACGTAAACTTGAACGTAGATGGAGCCAATAGTACAGGATAATCATAGAATTGATGATAGACTGTACGACTTATAGTGCATTTATCTAGTGGGACAAACGTGTTTTTACGAGAATGGGATTCCTCTGCTTATCTACCCTACCTCTGATCCAATCGAGTTATCCCGTTGCCTGCTGCATTTCTTTCATGTTGTTCATAGTTGCCTGTTTTTCGTCAACAGTTTTTCGCTCAATGAGACCACCGTTGTCCGAATTTGATACATCTACGTTATCTCAATTTCCTCGTCTGTATTCACTTTGGCTTATCTACTGTGAAAGGCAGTAAGCGCGCGTCGACCGGAGAAAACGAAAAAAATACGCGAGGGAATATTAAAACAATAAAGCTACGTTCGCACACTATCTCCATTCCCATTTTTTCGTTCCATCATTCGCACGCCTTAGTCTCGTTCAATACTCTTGCTCTTCCTATTTTTCAAGTTTCTCTTCTTTTTCACTGCTCTAAATTACACTATTGTTCTTATGTATCTTCGTTCATATTTGATAATATATTCCAATGAGAAACGGTATATTTCGAACGTTATCAATATTGGATTCATCGTTTTCTCTTCAATGCTCAGTCTTTGAGGTACGAACAACAATCTTTTAAATTTTCCTCATTTCGAATGGCTCTGATAAAGAAAACATTAAAAATATATCAAACTATCTTATTAAAATGCCGTCATAAAAAATTTCAGTTAAAATTAAGTCTAAGAAATTTCCTCAAATGTTTTTGAGTTTTTTCCCTCATGAAACATCCTTCAGAGTTTGAAAGTACTTCGTGAATAAGATAAGTTTTGTTCAATGTGTCTGTGTGCATAGTCATTAAATTCGAGATATCGAATGCGGAAGCCAATTTTGAATTCATTGTTGACAAATCTTCATGTAACGATTGTCTCTAAAATTCAAGAATTATAAAATCATAATGTTTTTTTTTCAGTTTCTCATACCTTGAATCATCGGTTCGTGCTTGGAAATTTCAGTAAATTCCATTGCGGCAATCATTTTCTACATGATTACATTTCCAGAATGCAAAATGTTGCTTCTATTATGTTATAAAGATATCACTAAAGTGTTATTGGCATTCAAATTCGTTGATGAATGGGTAACAAAACGATTCACAGTGATTCGTTACTATTGTGATTTCTGAGTTGAATTTGATATTTATGATTCAAGTTGGCCCAAATCCTTGGAGCACAGAGTCTTGCACTTTTAAATACATGAATTCGCGTGTTCATTATACGATTATGTGCATAACACCGTATAGTATGTATGGCATATTCATATTTAGGATTATCTTGACGAATCAAATATTTTGATAGTTATGTTTTCTATTTGAATTGTTATACAGGAGGTATTCAATACTATTGGAAAATAAATTGGAATTATCATTTTTTTTTTCGAATATTTCATCTAACATATTTATGCGATTGATTTACTGTCTCAAATTTTGAAGTTATGATAGTTCGTGGAAAAACGGTCTCATTCAGTTCAACAGTATATTTTGTGATCCGTATAATTTCCGTATTAATTCTATTAACGGTGTTATGAATTTGTTAGAATCTCATGGATCGAAGTTAAAAAAAAACCACTCCGCGAGATTTTAGATATCATTTTAATTTGGCATGCTTCCCGTTGAATATATTGTGAACTCTGAGTATATTTTGAACTTTGAAGAAATGGTTGTGGATAGAACGTAGTGATTTATTCAATGTCAAATGATATTTAGTATGAGGTATGTTATATATCTCATGAATTTCTCCAAATGAAAGTTGGATGTGTTGTAGGTTAATTTTTATACTTATAAACGTTAATTTTACAATGAATTTGATTTTTCTTATTTTGGTTCACATATTTTTATTTACATAATCAATTAGGATCCACGAAATCAGAAGACCGGGTTGATGTGCAAGTTGACCAATGACAAATACACAACCTTTTTTTCTAAACTGATAGTGAATTATGTCAAAACACAGTTAAGCAAGTTGATTCATCAACTATTCAACTGTGAACTAATTTTAAAGTAACATGACATTTACATTCATAATTTTTCGGGTGTTTTTTTTTATCTAGAGACAATACGTTTACAATGCAGAAATGATAAATGCATCCATCTATATAGTACTACTTTACATGGTGATATTTCAGAATATCAAAGGCTCCTATAACTATACAGTTCTATCTCTTATGGCCAGTTAGTATAAGATACTGTCTATGAAAAACTATATAATATGATCCTATTTGAGAAAATTATTTTAAAAAATTACTATTCCACCTATGACCACAAAAACCTATTGGTTTGCATTTTTTGCTGATTCAATTATCTAGAAATTATTTTCTAAAATATAACATCAGTGATTGATTATTTCTGAAATAGGAATTTACCAACTAGTTCTCGATAATATCATGGCTACTATGGTCTGGTGTACAATTGAACCTTTTCCACTGGGTTAATATGTGAAACAGGACCTTACAGAACCTTTTTGAATATTCAAACTTTATTAACTGATCCTCGGAGAAAGGGCTGTGGGGTTAGGAGCAACCATTACCAAACTTGAACTTGGAAGAATATGTGATATCTACAGAGTGAATTAATGCAGCTACATGCTACAGCAATTTCGCATAAGACATGAAGGACTTTTTGATGCACCGGCAATACGTTGATCGGGAGAATACCTGGACGTAATTGAACGAAACAATATGAGATATTTGCTGATGATTACACCATATTCATTACTGAAGTCGGGTCGACTGATTGCTTATGCATCAAAACTCCAAAATACGCGATGCCTCGGTAGTTTTATATTATCAAAGCACACAAACGTAAGTTTACTTTATAATAATAACATTTTTCGAATAGCTTATTTTCATACAGGCTTCATGCACATTCTATTCCAAACAAGAGAGTGAACAAGTCGCAACAATATTATTCATTCATCATTCAAAGTTATAAAAATGCCATAGTAGCTTGTGCGATTAATATATGCCGACGAAACAACGTATGCTTATTTTGACTTGCTTTTTCTTGGTTGTCATATAATTGAATTTGGAACTGATGTATAGGCGATGGCAATAAATATGCAAGCTCTCGATTATCTCGATTGTTTCTGACAACTTTTTCTTTGTTTCTTTTTCTTAACGCAACTGGTCAACTTGTACGATTAAGGACAATAAGCTCAGGATTTTTCGAGATTCCTCCATCAGAGTTCGCATGTCAACTCTAGTTAACATATATGCGTATATGTATATGTATATACATATACCCACCCATGCTTTTGTAGCACGGGTACACGTGTACGAAGTATGAAGTGAGGATTCTCTGACTGAAGAATATATCAGTATCAAATCTAACTAATACAGATATTTAAAAAGAAGGCTAAAGATCTAACGAAGAGTGAGATGAATAAAATGGACTGATGCTAATGCTTTGTATAATCAACTCTTGATATTGATGATGAAATATACAAAGGGCCTGCCTTGTAATAGTTCGTTTCGCATCTTCTTCTCCTGATGCTTTTGCGTTCTTCACAGATCTTCTTTTTCCAACTACCGCGTACTAACAATCCCAAACACAAACTTATTATTTTCTTTCAAATTTTCCTTTTCTTCTACTTACATATATTATTACTCACACGATCTTTTTTATTTCAACAGTACCTCTTTTCATGGGAGGGAGATGAATCTGAAAGAAACTTGTCTCTACGAAAATTTCTCTGTAACCTTGTTTTCCTCTTCTTTACTATGTCTTGCTATGTCCCGGCTTTCTTTTGTTTCTAGATATTGCAGAACCTTCAAAAAAAACGCACTGAGCGGAGGGGGCGCCTAAGCTCTGACAATATGAATAAAAAGAAGTCTGGTTTCAGCAAAAGCGACCTTATTTTTAAGGTAACCCGCCCTTAAAACGAAAACGCGCTCAAGCTCTCAACCCACGCACTCCCGCCGACTGTAATCTCGTTTTCCAAACAATGTTGAACAGTGTCTCCTAGCGGCTTCTCGTTTCCATGCCCAAAATAACCCAAATAACCCAAGATCACCTGATGAAGGCTCTCTCGTTAAACGTTCACTTGGCGATCGTTACTTTACTTTCTGACTCTTCTGAATATTGCTTCAAACTGAAATTGAAAACAATGCCACATACGTCGGTAGCATAGGTAAGATAAGACGCAATCAGGCAACATGTATAGCCTTTGCGCGAGTTAAACGGTCTGATCTGGAGCGCATGGCAGCGCAGACAGGGATATCTTGCTGGATCTCTGTTTTATCATGTTGAGAAAGCCTTCATCACGTTTCGAAGGGTAAATGTGTCGCGGCTATGTCGTGTGTGTGTGAGAGAGAGAGAGAGAGAGCAGTGGTGGAAGGAGCTGCACGCTGATATTGGCTCTCTATGGTTTTCTACATTACAAAACAAAACATTTGCTTCTGATCTTTTTTCGCCGCATTTGTTACTTGGTTTTTTGGATTTACGTATACGTAACCGCAGCATATAGGCTATGCTTATGAACGTATTTGAACAAAGCCATGTCATTGGTTCCTGTCTGGTGATCACAAGAGAGATCCGAGGGTTTGCGGATTTGTGTGCTTTTCATTCAGCACAATATTTCAATTTGAAAGGAATACAGTGATACATTACGATCAAACTAAATTTCACAACAAAAAACGACGTATAAAAGATTCCAAGTTTTTCGAACAGAGATGAAAAATTCCGTAACAATAAGAATCAACTCCATCTCCAGAACTCGATGATTCAAGTACTTATTTACTTTGCCACGGTAAAACAAATACACAGCGACACACCATGGAAATAGACTCTAATGCATGAAAAAGAAAAAAAAGGAAAAAAAATCGTTAATCAAGCATTTGCAACTAAGGTGTTGGCATAGACAACGACTTGTTCCTCTTTGGTCGCCAGACAGGCTGACGGTGCAGAAATCCTTGGATACACATACTTATATACCGCACGTGATTGGGCGTCCCTTCTTTGTCGCTTTGTATACGCGCGAAATGCATACACGCAGACACATGGACACATGTACTGTTTGAGGAAACCATTATGAGTCGCATATATACCACTTTGGCCTGAGCGTGTGTCGCTTCTTGAAATAATTCCCCGAGTTGGATAGTACCTAAATCGATCCATAATGAGAGTAAGAGCGTCTGCAGTTGCGCGTGAAAGTCTCACAACTTCTCTCACTCTGTGTTCTTTCTCTCCTTTATGAATTTCGAAAAATTCTTAGTTAACGGAGCTGCCGAGCGCAATCCAGGCTTTTTCCTTTCCTTCTCTTTCGCCGATTCTCAAACTCACCACGAGACAGTTTTACCTTGAGTATACGGAATGGAGGGAAAAGGCCAAATTGGCGTTCCCGGTTTGTTCCTGTTTCTTAGATTTATTGTAACCATAGTATATTTGGTAGATAGAATTTATGTCAGACAGTGCACGACCAATGGCGTTCCTATTGCATAAGAAATTGGCTGTGGAATGTATACCACTAGCTTGACTCCATAGCTGTGTGTGGTAGAAACTTGTGTTACACAGGTGTTTATGATGATGCGCGTCATTGTACATCTCTGCGGCTTCTGATAGGCTGCTTGAAATGCTTGGGCTGTCACTGCTTTGCTGAATGTTAACCTTTTTTTTTCACGAGAATGGAACACCGCTTTGGTGTTGGTCCTCCCGCTTCTTTACGCTGTGCTTCTCGCCTGGCTTCGACGCTTCTGTGATACTCTGCTGCCGTTTGTTAACAGTTGTTTCTTTATATTTATTTTTTATCGAAAGCGATGCTGCTTTTTTTTATTAGCTTTTTCTGAATGAATAAAAACCGCGCAATGTGTAAAAGTGTGTTCTATCAATAATTGATTTCACATTATAATTTCCCCCCCCCCCTCAGAGTCTATCTCTTTGTGTTATTTTTACTTATCAGATCTATCGTTATTGTTGCAGAAGCTCACATCTATTTTCCATTATCTACTTTTCATCCTACCGATCAACATACCTTTCGTGATATTCCATACACATGATACATTCGTAAATCCATGATGTTTTTTATTGTCAGAAATAAACGGTCAACATCGTATTATTTCTTCATTCTCGAAACTATTGTTCCATTCCATTCAGACTTGTTAATTTCGACTAAGCGAAACTTTCAAACGCCGCAGCGTAAAAATTATTGTCATATCCTAGACAGTTTTCATTCCATTAGATGAGAGTTAATGCGCACGCATGTTCCGGCGAATCTAGTTTAGTACTGATGAATTCCAAAGTAAAGTAATAACTGAACTACTGACTTGTTTTTTTTTGTTAAATACATTTTACACAAGACTTTCTCTGGGTAGTGCTAAAAATGTTTGTCATATAGTTCATACTTTGGATTGTGTAAAGATGTTGATAGATTTTAGTGCTTCATTACTGACCACCTCGTGGCCACACAATGTTTAGTATCTGTGTTAAAAATATAATTCGCGCGAAAAATGTTGAATTCAGATAAATAAAATATTGTCTAATATTCACAGCTCATTTGTGAAACATTATCTTTGATAATCTGTTATGAAAGAGCAAGTGCACGCGGATCATGCGTACGGGATTAACCTATCCATTATCATCAACTCTCGACCACATTTCGTAATAGATAAACCATGTCATTACCCTATTATATACATATGAATTTTAGAAAGCAGGTTATGTATTTTGATGTACGAGTCATATAGTTTTGTCAAGATCATACATCCTGTAACTCTTGGCCTTTTCGCGTCCCTTTATATTATCCAGTGGTACGGAAAAAATGGCCAGTGACTAAACTGAACGTACTTTTGTTATTCGTCATTCATTCAAGTTATAACCGCTGAACGGATATCATGAATATCCTCTATATCTATGGCAAATCATTCCAAGTGAAGAATCTGACCGATTATTGAAAAATGTAAAAAAAAATTGAGTAGCAATTTTTCTAAATTGACAATTTACTCATAAACTTTTGTTTTGTATGTATTTATTATCCTATTGAATTTGAGTATTGCCGGAGATTGTGTTAAACATATTCCAAAGTTTATCAAACCTATAGAGTAGACCTTGGAGATAATAATTACTCCAATTTGAAGACGAAACTTGTATTGAATCAAAAGTTTTCGACAATTGTTCGAAACACTCGACAATTGTTATAGAAAAATATCGCATTCGAGAAAAAAATTCCATTTAGTCGTGCATGCATTCCATATTGTCCACGAATGAGTAACAATGCAATCGTTTCAAGTTTTTCACTTAGAATATTCATGTTTGACGGATAATTTAACTGATATCTGTCCTCATGTAAAGGATATGCTACATATCAGTGGACTTTTAGTTAAAGCGAACAAAAGTTATTCCCAAAGCGCTTTCGCTGCCTGGAAATGTACAGGTTCCATATACATACCGAAAATTCTCAGATCTTCCTTGGCTTCACGTATTAGATTCAACATATGAAAAATTCGACTCTTAATCGTTACTTTTGTTCACCGGTGCTCGAGATGATCTGAGAATGATTTGTTTTTAGGTTTTTCTTTCGAACGTTTACTCTTTGTTGTTTTTGTTCTCTTGAAACATCGTACTATCAACTTCATTCTTCAATTTGTCGCAAAACATATTAATTTTGTTCTTTAAGTTTGTATGTTTAATATTTTCTGCCGACTCTGCCTCATATTTTGAGTTTTTATATAATCATGACTCTTGAATTATTTCCTTGCGTTTTCTTTCTCGTTTTGTATGGGTCGTCGTGCATATTTTTCTGATGTAGCATGCTTTATTTAACCAGACATTCGTAAAAGTATCAGTTAAAGTAACACGCATAATGAAGTCGTATAAAGTTTGAATGCCATGAGCGGAGAATCGTTGAAGAAATTCATGCATTCGATGTGATCCTCCTGAATGAACAGACGTTCCAGTAAAAGAGACGAGCATATATATGCCTCAACGATCCTCTCAGCGAAAAACGACCTGTCAACCTAACGCCCTATCAATCGGCTAATTTTTATTATCTCTCATTATTTGTCTTAGCGATGATTTTTCGATGTTTATTTTCGTGACTCAATCATCATTTGCCCAATTGTTTTGATTATCTTTTATGTTCAAACATTATTCCAGTAAATGAACTATATATAGTTTCTTTGAATCTGATAGAATTCACATTGGGCAGCGTTGAAAAGGCAAAGCGTAGTTGGGAAGTGACAAACAAGCATATACATAAATATTGCAGCATAATTGTCTTTTACCTGCGCAATATGCAGTTCACTGTACATGACGCAACAACGCTTGAGAATGCCTTGATGTGAATGTGTAAGAACGATTGGGCCGAATGAAAGGGTTCAGGCGAATGTCGAATAAAAACAAATAGTTAAGTGTTGATTGGGATGGGTTAAGTGTTGTTATTTCTTCCTCTATTTTTGGTTGGATTATTTAATTTTGTGCAACGTTGAAACGGTGCAAAAAAAAAAAAGAAATGATTTCCCACTTGGGTGGGGCGGAATCCAAGGGTTCCAAGCTCGATCGATCTAGGGAGATTAAATCGGCTGGCATTGTTGTTGGCAGTTCCTGAACATGGCGTCGGTGTTCATGCGGATCTTTAACCTGATCTGTATGATGCTCCTAATCGGACACTGGAGCGGCTGCTTGCAATTTCTCGTTCCCATGCTGCAAGGGTTCCCGAGCAATTCGTGGGTTGCCATCAACGAGCTGCAAGTGAGTAAATCCAGCCCGATTCGAGGAGCCACGAGGAGGAGGAGGGGGAGAAATAAACGGGCAATGTGTGTGTTTTGTCCAGGACTCGTTTTGGTTGGAGCAATACTCATGGGCTCTGTTCAAGGCAATGTCACACATGCTGTGCATAGGATATGGTAGATTCCCGCCGCAATCGCTGACTGACATGTGGCTGACGATGCTGAGCATGATAAGCGGGGCGACGTGTTACGCCCTCTTCCTCGGCCACGCGACCAATCTCATCCAATCGCTCGATTCCTCGAGGAGACAATATCGTGAGAAGGTAATGTCTCGAAAATTTGTGCGACTCGTTTTTTCTTTTATTCTCTTCCTGGTAGAAATGCTTTGCCGTTAGACATAAATAGCGAGCAATTTGATTAACACGTACCCCGATGATGAGGCATGTGTACCAGGTGGCGTAGAAAAATTTTGAGCACGTATATTATATAAAAGGGCAACTGCTTAATCCGTGGGATTTGTCTGGACTAGGTGAAACAAGTAGAGGAATACATGGCCTACCGGAAACTACCACGGGAGATGCGGCAGAGGATAACGGAATATTTCGAACATCGTTACCAAGGAAAGTTCTTCGACGAAGAAATGATTCTTGGCGAACTTTCGGAAAAATTAAGAGAGGTGAGTTTGACAACTGTTCGTCACTGTTAAATTATCAATAACATATAATAATGATTCTTCCAAGTCTCGACGTAGTTTCTAGTCATTTTGCTTTTTAACCAGACGGATCTACACTGTGCATGAAGTATGAAATTGTTCAAATCCCCGAAATCCATTGCACTGAATTCTCGTATTATTTTCAGGACATTATAAATTACAACTGCAGATCGCTCGTCGCATCTGTGCCGTTCTTCGCGAATGCCGATTCGAACTTTGTCTCGGATGTCGTTACGAAACTAAGATACGAAGTCTTCCAACCAGGTAAGGATCGTTACATTAAACGGATCGTACGATTGAACGGAGATGAGCTGTAGTACTTGTACTCCTTCCTAAAATTCATCACTGCATCAAAAATGATATCTCTGCTCCAACCATTTGATTTCGATACCTTTTATATTCGTTGTATCAAAATATGGCTCACTTATTGAATTACACCTGGCATAGTAAAAAGCAATCCGGTACATAGCGTCCAATTGTAACACGTCCAATTGAGCGGTTGAATCAATATTAATTATGTCAAATTCGTTGAAGTAAACTGAGAAACGTTTTTACGCTGTAGATGAGAAAGCTATATTGCAGCTTTGCAGAAAGTTGAGCATTATGCAGGATATGCAAAGATTGAGTAGAGTGAAATGTAAAAGTTTGAAGGATTGCGCGAAGTGGCGATCGGAGTGACGGAGGGGATGAAAATGGGATTTTCATCAATGTTGATTTTGGTGCGCAGGTGACATAATAATAAAGGAGGGGACGATAGGCTCGAAGATGTACTTCATCCAGGAGGGCATCGTGGACATCGTGATGGCGAACGGCGAGGTGGCGACCTCCCTGTCGGACGGCTCGTACTTTGGCGAGATCTGCCTGCTGACGAACGCGAGGCGGGTCGCGTCGGTCCGAGCCGAGACTTACTGCAACCTGTTCAGCCTCTCGGTGGATCACTTCAACGCGGTGCTCGACCAGTACCCCCTCATGCGCCGCACGATGGAGAGCGTTGCCGCCGAGAGGTATAAACTTTGGTTAGGTTTGTTCTATCGAGTTGGTGTGCTAAACTAGATGTCGATCGCTACCCTTATCCCCCCATATTCAACTCTACATCTTCTTCTCCCTCTCTCAACCTGTCTCTCTATCTCTATCTCACCCCCACACTCTTCTTCTACCTCTACCTATTTACATCATCGATTTACTATACATACTTTTGTATTATTGGCTCGCTCGGTTATTTTCGATTAATCTAAACATGTTTATCAATCGTTGTTACTGTTGATCACCGCATATATATATATTTCAAAGCTATATATGATCAGAATTATTTTACGCTGCCTCTTGTACTTTGAGTCCGTCATCTCTTTGTTTGTCAGAAAGTCTTACATTTCAAAGCTTCTTTTTCGAAATCCATAACTGCCTCTCGACATCGTTTTCACTGTATACCCGCGGCGATCTGCCTTGTCGACATTGGAGCTTTCCCGTTCACTCGATAGAGGACTTGAGCTTTCGAGAAGACATACCGTTCACTATGATCGTATCGATCGTATGATTGCAAATTAATCAAATTGTATAGTCGAGTCACAGTCAAGCTTTTCCAAACAAAACTAAACATTTTTGTTTGATTTGATTTGCTCAGTTGGTTGAGTGATACTTTCATCATGGTGCTGCGAATAATTCTACTTGGTATCGAGTTTTCATCTCCAATGTCGATAAAATAGATACTCGGTGACTCGGAAATGAATATAATTAAAAATCGTGTATACTTTTAGAATTTTTATTCATTCAATGTTGTCAGCTATGTATCGACCGAGACAAAAGTATTAAAGTTAAATTTTCCTCCGCCCGTAGTCGTCATCTTGGAAACGAGAATTGCTCTTTACTGAATGTCGAAACAAGTAGATTATTATTGATAATGAGATTCTCCCAAAAACCCCTAAGGGTAGAATGCATTAAGCAAAGATCGGCAAGTCTGCAGAAAGGTTGTCGCAGCATTAATAATTATTCGAAGTAAAACGGTGGAATACAGTAGACGCAAAATAAGGAAAAATAAGGAAACAGTTACAATGATGTCCAACTAGCCTTGGTAAATGATTAGAATTGACAAAATATCCACCGTTTTTGCTTCTAAACTTTGTTTGCTAATTGCTAAAACAGTGTTGTTGCTACTTGGCTAAATAATGTGTGTGTGTGCGTGTATGTTGCTATATCAATTAACACGGCAACTTTTCATGCAGACTAAATCACCCTCGATTCAGAACATCTACGTTTTAAGTTATCAACTATTCCGTCATTAATCGAAACCTTTAGCAGACTAGTTTCACCTGATGTTTCACCATTCCGCAATACCGTTTAAAACCCACTCTACTAATTTCAAATGTTTTCGATAATAATCTCATCGAATTGGATGACAATGGGTTAGATTTTCGAGAGTATGACTATGCCAAAAGAAAAAGTGGTTTTTCACGAGTGGTTCGAGTTGGCATTAAATGAAATATATTCAGTCGACAAGGCTCGTTGCGTTCGATCTCCGAATTCAAAGTCACGCTCGCAAGCATATTATTTTCTTTTTCATTTACTACGTTATGTGTCGTTGAGCCGGATCAATCGAAAGCTCGTTGAAAATTCAATAGATGACGTAATTGACCCTAGCAATCCGTTTGATGAGTTGCGCTCCATGTCCTCCTCCCCTCGTTCCCTATATGACTGTTTACCTGCACAACAGCTCATCCATGAGTTTCCTGTTTTTGGATAGATGTCTTTCTAAATGTTTATCGCACACTGTGGGGATGGTTGCAAATCAAACGAAAAGTATTTACCCAGTCACTGTGTCGATAAAACAGAGAGCACCGATGAATGTATTTTATATTGAATGCACACTCGAACCCGCTCACGCGCGCGCGAAAGCCCCGCGACGCCACGGAACAGAGACAGAGATAGAGCGGGAGAAACATTGGAAGAATGGCGAAAATCAAGTGGAATCGAGCTGCTGGAAGTTTCACGGTGAAGCGTGATTAATCGATGGTTACGTCCCGTGCGACATTCCCTACGCTTAATCGACATCTTGCATATTGCAGGCTGAACAAGATCGGCAAGAATCCGAACTTAGTTGCGCACCGCGAGGAGGATCTCGGCAGCGAGTCAAAAACGATAAACGCCGTGGTGAACGCCCTGGCGGAGCAGGCGGCACACGCCACCGCCAGCGAGGAATCGGTAATTATTACCAAAAGCGATATCAAACGCCCACCAACACCAACAACAACAACAACACCGAGCCAAGCTGACCAAGCCCAATATTAGAAATGCATTGCTTTTTTTTTCTCTCTCTCCACCCCGAGAGCCAGGAGGGCCCACGACCGAAGCTGCTACACTCTCGAGACCAGGGCACATTTTTCTCGTTTGTTTTTTTTTTTCTATTGTCAACGGTGTAGCCTGTACATAGATACGCTTGTTTTTTATTTCCTTTCATTCTTTCACGATTGCTTTGAGTATAAAGTCAATGAGTCTTGCTACGCAGAGATCTGGGATTATGATTTTGCGATTGAACGAAATACAAGTAATCGCGCGTTATTACAGTGACACAATAGTAAGGTACACAAAAAACAACGAGCAATATTTAACAGAGTAATTTTACTTGTCTATAGGGAATGTATAATGTAAAATTGAGTCAAAGATAAATTGTAGTGTATGCAGATGTTAAAATCGCGCCCATTCGAAAACTGTACTGCTGTTGCTGACCAGAAGTTGACCTATTTCTTGGTTGACTTGCTGCTTTTGTGTGTGTGCAAAGAATAGCGTGGTTGACTAAAAAAATCGCACTGGTGAAAGGGAAAAATGTTCTCTTTGTGAGCTTCTCAGATTGTTGCCTCACAATTCATTTTCCTTTGAGCTCAATTTGCAGATTGATAATACACAGATAATCCCCGTGTGTGTATATTCAGATAGTATTTAGTGTACCAAGTTTTCTTTTCTCTGTGTAACTAATTAAGTAATACGATACTAACAAAGATAAAGTTGAATTATTTCATATGTGATGGTAAGATGATTTTGTAAAAATTTGTTCTTTACTCGTATGTAGAGGATAGAATAAATTAGCATCGAGATTATTTGTTTCGGCGCCGTTGGGTTGTACGATTATTTTTTGCCCTGAAACAGATAATGATAAATACTGGGGGCAGGGAAGGCTTTTGCCCGAAGACGAGGGCAAACTCGGCTGGCGATCACTGACGAGTATCAATCGGCTTTTGCAGGTCCACAGCATGGAACTGAGGACGATGCCGGGCGGCCTGTTGCCAAGGCCAAAGTCCGAGAACAATTTCGCGAGTCAGGAGCTGACGCGCGAGGGCCGCCGGCTGTTCCACAAGAGCGACACGTTCCACAAGGACTCGTATCAATGACGACACTCGTACTACTAGCCCTCGCAGCGGTACTAAAGCGACTCGTCGGCTCGCCCAACGAGCCCACGTGATTCACCCGACTCCCACACACACAACTCTCACACGACACGACACGCATGCGTTATCATAATCATAAATATATACATATACATATATATATATAACTACGTAGCCTAGCACAGGATATTCAATTAGAATATCGGTGACGCGAATCAAATTTCCCGCCATGACACGAGAGCCAGAGGGAGCATAACTATTATTACTATACGTTGACATATATTTAGTACACTAATCGAAGGAATCACATAGCTCTCTAGGATGATCAAAAATTGAGGATGAACCGCGCAAGTTTAAATCCCACCGTTATTACACACATCCACACAAATATATAAATATATATTTTAATACGACTCTATGAAAAAATGAGAAACGATCGCTCACACACACACACACACACACACACACACACACACACACACACACACACACACACAGACACAGACACACATGGTCGTGGGGGTCGGTGAATATTCTTCCTACTTCAAAGTTTCTCCCGAGTGCGAAGTGATAATCAAGTTGCGGAGAGGGACGCTCACACGATTCGAGGGAGAATTTTCTTTAGTACTGCTGGACTGTTATATATTGCGATACGAATATAATTGTATAATGCCTAAGCTCTTAGAAGCTCATCTATAATAAACCCTGTAAAAAGTACATGAAAAGTCGCCAAAATGATGTGAGTCGTAAACACGCGATTCCGATACGTTATGTTCCATTCGTTTGTTCTTCGACGATACGATACGATAATATGTGCGCGAAAATGCGAATTGCGATTCGAGTGCTAAAGTGACAAAGAGCGAGAGACCAAGTGACTCTTTCAAATTGCTTTTTCAAAGGAGTGCGACATCGCTCGTGTGCATTTGTCGAGGTGGCCTATCAAACATAAATGCGCGGAATAACCCAAATAACCCAAATGAAAATCGCACCGGGGGCAAATGCGAGCGTGTTAAGTTGTCTGTTATTAGTTACTACAATATACCCCCCCCCCTAGGGATAAATCAATGACGCACGATTTTCTATATACGCGCATATGTAACAAAGTCGACGATGCGGCATTATAATCAACTCCGTTGAGGCAACGCCCATTTGTTTCGGATTTTTTTTTCTTTTTTTTGCTGCCAATCGGGAGGATGCTCTAGTTTTCACTTTGATTTTATCTGGGCGAGTAGAGTAACGCGAACCTTTGCACCGAAATAAGGGACACGTAAAGGCTAGCCTCCCGTGTGCAACAGCCCAGAGAATGACAGATGAATCGCCGCTGCGCATTTGCAGCAGTCAAATTTTTTCGTTTGCAATTGATATTTGTAATGTTTCTCTTCTTTTTAAGCCATACTGATTTAGGGGCATTTTATATTTTAGGATTAGTCCAACTTTCTTATAGCTATCTTTACTATCTTGGATCGTTGCGTTTTTACAATTGTCATAATAGGAATTGTTTGCGTTGCGGGAATGCAAAGGCGATGCTGTAATATCAATTGTATTAAACGGGAGATGGGATTTTACATTTTCCCAGGACAAAACCGAACGAGTATTTTAACAAATGATGAATTGGACCACGATACCCTATCATTTCGATGTGCTAAGAATTTTATGTAACAATTAAGGAGTTTTCCCTTTAGTCAAAATGCCTTCTTTTTCTTTTGTTCTCCGCGAGATTTGATACAGGTATCGTTGCGCATTCTCCCGGACTATAGTGTAGAAATGCGCATGTGTCGCACCGCTAAGAGTTTTTGTAGATAAACAAATAAATAGCAAATGTACGAATGTCAATTGTGAACTAGTTGAATATTTAAAATTGGAACATGGAGGACCGTCCTTGACGTTATATCAGTGAAAAACAGGTATACATAAATGCTGGCACAAAAGAGAGTGGAAAAAATTGTACCTAACGAAACGTCGGAGCCCAGAGACCGTGTTACATTGTTGGGTATTCTTTGGGCTTTTGAGACGAGAATATGAGAGCCGAGGATAGGAAAAACAAAACGCGACAGTTCAAAGCATAGGAGCAAAGTCTTTATACTCCCCGGATTGAGTGCAGTGTACTGTGAAAGCAGATCAAGGCGGACAGTTATGAACCTTATAAATACTATAAATATGATGAATTATTATTGTTACTATTATAATTACGATGACTACCAGAGCATTACTAAATTCTTAGACGAATTATACAAACACACGCGCACACACACACACGCACACACACACACACACACACACACACACACACACACACACACACACACACACACACACACACACACACACACACACACACACACACACACACACACACACACACGCACACACACACACACACACACACACACACACGCACACACACACACACACACACACACACACACACACACACACACACACACACACACACACACACACACACACACACACACACACACACACACACACGCACACACACACACACAGAGTATATTATAAATACAAAACATGAAATAACATGTATAGATGAAAAAGCCAAGTTATCGCTGGGTGGAAGTGACAGGTTTATCAAAATAGCTGTTGGAGTATTTTCACTTTTTAGGAAATTCATCGCCGCTGTTTTGTCTGCTAGATCTTTTTCAGTCTTGATATGCGTATATGATTATGTAACGAGCCTTATATTCATTTATATCTTGCCCATTGTGTCGAGTTGCAAGAGAAGATTTTATTTTGCACACAGCTTTGATGAACTGAGATCCAAATCAAATATAGTTTATTCCATAACACATTCAACAAATAAACATTGTTTTAAAATTATTCAAGTCACTATATTCGAATATTACGTGAGTTTTTGCTCAAAATGATGGAAAATGTGTGCGGCGAATAGCAAAGGGGTAAAAGCGCAAGACTGCTTTCTTCATTTCTGGCATGCAATGCATTCATACGTAAACAATAAGATGTGACTTGCATATAATGTAAATAAATCCTTTGAGTAAGATGAGAAAAATTTGAGCATTTGCACGCGTATTGAGAGAAATACACATGTAAACATACACAAACACAATATTATGAAACTAAGAAAAGTATGATACCTATTTTTCCCTGTTCAAAAAGTGATAGATCTTATGCCTTGATTTCTCGTATTCCTGAATTCGCCTTGAAACATCCGACGATGAGAAAGAGACGCGTTAAATATTAAGTATCAGAGATAGAAATGATGGAAAATCAGCTAACGCTACTATTCCAACTGGAGTTACTTAATCGAGAGAGAATAATATTTTTCAGAATACTCATTTAATCAATACAAAGCTCTAGCTCAAGAATACACGAGAGGATAGAAATCGTAATGCAAAATAGATTCCAATTATACATTATATTAATCGAAAGAACGTCACATATAATATTTGATTCGAGTGAAAACAAACTGCTGCAGATTATCGAGCTGCTTATATCGAGGAAAAATAGATGATTCTCGGGTGATCAATAACGCGAAAACGGATAAAAATCGCGCAACGGATGCACGAAGAAGAAATAGAAAAGTAGACTGATTGAAAGTTTGAGAAAAATGCTTTTTCTAGAGAAAAAAAGAATTATATACAAATGTCCACGTGTTGCTTGGATGGGATTAGAGATATGTTTGAAAATCGTAAATATTTTGTCTCATTGTGTTGGATTCTTTCAGTAACTAGTAATTTTCCTTCGTCATCTTATACGTCTTGGATATGAAAGTCCGATTGATTTTAAAAATGGTATATTAATTGAATGAGTTCATTTGCAATGTACCGAGTAACGCTGCCTCCATTACGATGAATTTTGATGAATACATTTGCGATTCGACAACTTAAAAAATGATATACCTTCGAGTAACATTGATTACTGAATGCGTCTGCATCTTGGGCAAATGTGAATCATTCATACTGTCATATATCTAGTTGCTGAAATTCACCGTTCTATACTTTGGGTGATCTCAACCAAATTCAATAAATAATTCATGATTCCAATTCTATATTTATCCATTTTTATTGTGTTTTCAAGATGGATTTTGAATCGTCAAAATTGCATAGTGGATTTGAAAATTGTGATCAGGAATATTGGGTAAGGTGACGAACAATTGAGGTAATCGGGAATTAAAAAGGATCAATTCGTTAAAAATTCGTTATCTATATACCATCGAGAAAACCGAATGCTCCATAGGAGTATAGCTTGCTTAGGACGCGGCATGTAAAAAGCAGCTCTCATTTTGTGTGTGAAAATATATCGGGATTCGTGAAGACTACAGTGTAGTATGCCTTAGAATATAACCACCCTAGAGTCAATTTTCTACGAGATGAACTTAAATATTGTATGTGTGGTGCTGCATTCACTTATGCATCCGCGCACATATAAGTAAACACGCATACACAACATAAAAGCGCACACATCTGATGAATCGTGGCTTGTTATGAGAATTGTAATCGCGTGAATGTCTTTGCGCATTCAAGTACATTGATAAGCATCTAGATAGCAATTTTCCATTGTAGTGATACTTCGAGAACCTTGGAATTGATGAATTATATCCGAGACTACCCTTCATACCCTCATTCAATTTATTTAAATCACAAAACCTACCCGACCCCCCCCCTTCCCCCGATTATCAATCGACTCGCTAGATTACAATGCAAAATACGTATATTTTTGAACGTCGCTTGGAAATAACTTTCTCTTGTTCTCGAATGTAATAGGAGCGGAGAAAATATTATTATCAATAACAATGAACGTGATTCCCGATCTGCCAGGTTAGCAGAGTGTTATTTACTAATTATTATAATTTGTTTAGAAAAGGTGAAATATACTATTCAACATTATATTTTAGTCGAATTATTTTCTGCCACACACACACATGATTCCTCTCATAAACCGTAATTCAGTTGGATTAGCAAAATTTATGCATATTCGCCAAAATGTATTTTTCCTCGACACTCCCAGTATTATAAAAGCGGATTAAAAATTTTCAATTGAACTTGTTACAAACTGCTGTGAATTGAGCTTCCGGAAAATGTTACTATATAGTCGCTATTGAACTATTCTCATTGTCATTAACTTGAAAAAGTTCCTATAGACAACAAATCGGCTTGGAAACGAACGTATACGTTATTCCTCCGTCTGTGTGTAGCCTTTCTGGATTACAATAATTTCGGAAGTGAAATGAAAGTTTTCACGTTCCCAGCGATGATGATTTTTTTGAGCAATCCATGTCTATATTGATCCAATTCATTTATTTTGTTTCGAGAGGGATAATTAATCTCTTCAAGTCAACATTGTCTGAATCTTAGTTCTGAACATCAACTCCATTCATTGTTAATCATTACAAAAGTCCCCCCCTACCAAATTTTCATTTGGAATATCGATTAAAATTCATTATACGGTTTGTCTCAGACGCAGTAGAATCTTGAAATTGAATCCATAGTCACGCACCTTGAGTGATTGAGTGAGAGTCGAATAAGTCTACTAAACTCTTGTTCTGGAATTATTTTTCTAGCGAGTGCAATAGTACGTGCGAAAGTGTATATCTTTTATGACTTATTAAATCTTTTGACATCGAAGTGTTGAGATTATTAATTTTGTGCGTGCGTGCGTGCGTGCGTGCGCGCGTGCGAGAAACGTGAAACGCGAGGACACGTGATTATGAGTATTGTTCGGAAATCAAGACAGATTGGATTTTAATTTCAAATGAAATATTCTTACGAGTAAACTGAATTGAAAATCATATGAGTCTCAGCTGAACGTAGTTTGAAAATATGAATAATAATAATAATAACCACAATAATTGTATGTGAGACAAAAGTTATTCAAAGTAGTGAAATATTGAAAATTAATGACTCTAATCGAATTCATCCGAGGAAGGAGAAATCAAAACTATCTCAATCGTGTGAAATTTCAGTCTACTGAAAAATTGTATAGTTTTTTAAATATTCCAAAATTTCTTTTGCGAAGAATAAAATGATACATGACAAAAAAAGGGAAACAATGGAAAGATAAATAAGTGTTTCAAGCATATGTCCTGAAACCAGCAATTTTAAATATACTTGCCATAATGAATGCCTTAGCGAAAATAATGTATTGTACACATATAAAGTATGAAAAAAGTGAAAAGTAAATCTAGGATTATACATAAAAATGGTGAGAATTTCGACAGTATATATGAATGAAAGATAATTAAATAACAGAATATCGGTCGAGGCCGATGAAAAGAGAAAACTGTATTCTCTATAATACGTGATTGTAAATATTGTATTAGACATGTACATCGCAGAATGAAATGAGATGTAGAAAAATAAATGCAAGGATTTATCTAAGGAATGCACATTAAATATATAGTTGAGTATATTTAATATGTAGGACGCAGATACCGAGCCTAAGAAAAACATAAGAAAATGAACATTCACGTGGAACGGAGGAATATGTTGAGATTCACCAAGAGATGCATCAAGATGAAGTTGAATAAAAAAAGATAAAATAAAGATACAATTAAGCACGCTAACAATGAGCTGACTTTTTAGATCGAGTAATGTGAGACAAGTTTCTCGGTGAGAATTCGCCTCTTTTCTGTTCTTTTTTTAATCAAAGAAGGAAAATAAAAAATATACATATATCCAAGTTCTTTTCACCAAAAATATTTAAAAAAATCGACGCTGCCGACAGTGTAAAATCACTCGCTTAATCGACTTTTCCGTAGTCGGCTTCTCTCCTTTTCTATATAAATGAACAAATATAAACTTACGTCAGAAAAAAAAATTAAGATGATAAGTTATACAAAAGAAACTTCGATATACAAACGTTCGAATGCGCTAGTAGAATCAACAAAAATGATCAAAAGAAGTATAAGTATACATATATATACATATACATATATATATATATATGTATATATATATATGTGAAAGAAAAAGCGCGAAACTTAGGAAAAAGGTTAATACAACACACAAAATTATCACACAAAGTAGCGCGTGATTCCGCTCAATCACGCGTATTATACATATATAAATATTAAGTATAAAAAAGTGAGGGAGGAGAAAGCGTAGTCGGTCAAGAAGTTCGAAGCAGGAAATTCACAAGCCGAATTGAACAAAAAACCAATGAATTCAGGGTGGGTGGAGACGACGTTTTCGAATCAGCATTATTTAAAAAGGCGTAGTTTTATAATCTTCTAATCTATTTTAAAAAAAATTGCTGGGAAAAGTGTGAAAGGAGCACGGCTGCGTCGACGAACAAAACAAAAGGGCGTTAAGTAAGAAAGATAAATAATTAAAAAAAGGACGTTCTTCAGCTCGTTGGTTCTTTGCGGGCGAAATGTTGATAATTATGATGAGAAAAAGAATAAAATAGTCAATTCCGAAACATAGCCATAAAAGTAGCTAAGTAAGGAAATATTCATGATTAGTGTCTATCGACGAGATGTACGAAATAATCGAGAGAGAAAGAGAGAGAGAGAGAGAGAGAGAGAGAGAGAGAGAGAGAGAGAGAGAGAGAGAGAGAGGAAAAGAGAGGGAGAGAGGTATCGAAACAATTTGCGTGATAGAGCGAGAGAAAAAGTTATTTGAAGCTGTTTTTTGTGCAGGCTTGTTTGTTATAAATGAAAGAAAATGGCGCGGAGCTCCGATTACTCCGAGTCTTGGAGGACTCTTGGCGTGTTCCGTTGTTATAATGATGAAACTGACAAAATTCAAGTATTTTAGAGATTTTGAAACAAACTGATATTTTATTTTGTAGTGAATAATCATTTCTATCCATCTAGTGACAAAAAACGGCGACGTAGAGAAGGGACTTCGCTGATTGTGGAGTATTCTTCTTAATTATCGACCTATCCTAGCGCAAAGCTTATTCATTTTATTGTTGCGTTTCTAAGGTAGATGACTCGAATTGTATTTTCAGCTCTTTATACTGACTAGAGGTAATTGAAAGTATCTCAACACTTTTTATGTTTTATAGGAATAAAAGTATTTTGTTGCTGTTTACAATGTAGAGCGACTATTGAGAATCTGCAAAGTTGTAAAAATGAAATAATTTGGAATAAAACGTATGATATAAATATGGCTTTGTTCAATAATAAATCTTGAAAAAGTTGCTCAGACAAATTCCGCTTTGATTATGTTGAGTGCAATTAACCATCTGCAAGTTCCTATTTGGACAGATGTTTTGCCTTAGCTTGGTTTTCGTGGATTCATTGCACCTCAAACATACCAATTTCCCTTTCTTCCAAGACAAAATTCAGAAGCACGAAGTAGAGGCGGGTCCTTCTAGGCAGCGCTACAGATTCCTTTTGTGATTCACTCTTGTTCGGCTAATCCGATTGTGGCATGTCGAAACTAGACTATCAAATTTTTGAGACATCAAGAATCTATTTTGAAAATTATTTATTTATGATTCTCATTAAATTCTCATCAACGGAGTGTAAAATCGCGAGACATCTTCCAATTAGTTCAACAACTCGGATAATTCATTCTATTCGCTCGCGTGAGAATTTCAGCCCGAATGAGAAAATGTTCATGAGTTTAATCGAACATGAAAATACATTTTTACAAACAAGTTTTCGGGAATAAATATTTGTACTTTTTGTGAGATACTCCGAGGAAGATGATTTGCGCCGCTTCCGCTCTGTCATATTTCATTCTCCTCAGTCTCCCATCTTTTTTTTTAATCGTGAATCTGAGAAGCAGAGCTGAGTAATGGTAAGTCGAGGTCTCGCATCCGGGATTAATTAAAAAGAACACCACTCGACTACGAGAATTTCTCTAGCTTTTCTTTTCTGTTATAGTTTTTTTTCTTCCGACTGGAGACAGGGTTTAATTAAAATTTCTCGATGTTTCTTTTTGTTACTGGTAAGTAGTACAGGCTTTGGCAAATTCGTGAGCTGTTATTTTTTTCGCGACAGTTCGCCAAGACAATTGTTGTAAAGCTCCCTTTTTTACTCGTCGTGAAATAATTTCCGATGAGATCTAAAACGATCGCAATTAAATTTTTTATAATTTTCATCGGCAGAGAAATGATTTGTGAAATTCGATGTATAGAATATACACCTCAGTTGCAAGTGGGAGTGATTATTGCATGCATTTGACGCGTGCTTTACGCATTGGCGGTAGGCTAAAATAGCCACACAGAGAAATTCAAGATTCTCGTCAGTATGGTACAGACACTCCAAATCTGGTCTGTCGCTCTTGATTCTAAGAATGTGTCCTCTTCAAATATAAACACTGACATTTTATTCTTCTCAATATATATAGAATACAAAATGTACGTATTACACGTAGTTTATCATTGTTTGGGAAAACAAAAAACTTAGACGATTATAAAATTTGATATAATTTTGGGAAAATTCGTATTTTTTGCGCATGCAAATTCTTTCAATGAAATATGTTCATAATTTTCTTTTCTCTTTAAAAAGTTGGCAGTAATAAACACAGTTATTATTAATAATAGTGAGAAGCTACTTTTCAAATATTAATAATTGCTAAATATATAGCAGCTGAAATTTTTCGTATGACTTCATTAAATAATAATAATAATAATAATAATAATAATAATAATAATAATAATAATGGAATTCGTATGAAGAAGATTTTTCCAGAATGTTCAAGTCTATGAACCGCGTCTTGAGTATCTCCAATGGTCCAGTGGTTTGGTATGGACCGGGAAAGGACACAGGCACAATAATGATTTTGGATAAAAAAGTTGAAGCGCTTGAAGCGCGTATTTTTTATTTAGAATTAAGTCGTTATAGTAAGAACATTGTGAGAACCAATCAATATGCATTTTCCTGCATGCAATATTGTCGTTCGGAAGATATTACAAAAAGAAAACATTTTACATAAAGAGGCATTCTTACTAATTAACCATGCTAGTTATAATCTGATCGAGACAATCATTTGTGAGACTTGGATGTACGTACTGCATAAATGTACTAAAGTCCAGCTCTAGTATAAACTATTTTCGACAATATCCATCATAATTTTGAGATTCAATTTCGGATTTGAATGTGGCCTAGAACTAGATATCAGTTGACAAGTCCAATATTGAATTGCAAAAGAATAGGTATGTACAAAAGAAGATGAAATCTATCTTTAACGCGCGTAGAAAAAATCGTATTGTGCAAACATGTATCCTGAAAATTCGAAGCTCTTGTAAAGATGAAAAAAGTGAGAAACTAGTTTCGACTTGTCAATCACAACCTTCTTTCACGAGAAAACAATTTGAGAGTACACACTAAGAGTCGTATTATTGTAACGCAGTTGATCGAATTGGAAGGGAAATTGACGGTTCTGAGGGTACACCGAGGTCAAGGAATGAGCAAGTCCGTTTTAACCCTGGCTCGCTGCATTTCGGAGGCACTCGCGCCGTTCAGGTACAGCTTGAGCTCTTGGCAAAGTGCATCCGCCGCCTCGTCCACGGACTGTTGCTTCTCTACATCCATCAAGTCCGGGAACGACTCGCGCAGAAGCTGCACTACCACCGACAGCTGTGCTCCTGACCTGTGTAAACATTAAACACGAATTTCAGAAAAATTCCTTTCGTCTACGTTGAAGAGAGATCTTTATCACTCGCATCCATATAATTTCGCTTCCGTCAGCAGTGTCAGAGAGGAGCGATGATTTATTTAATTGTTCGCGACTATACATTAGTATGCTTGAATTGATTGTTCACGCCCTAATCGTTCAAGGTTAGAAGAAATCTGAAGAAACTTGACTGATTGCGACTTTTGAGAAGAGCAAAATGCGAAGAATTCTTGAAATAATGGTTTTATAATGAAATTGATTGAAACGAATTAGTGTTTTTCGGCAACGAAATATTGTTCTCACGTGTATAAATTATTGAAAATGGAAAAATGTAGATTTTCCTGTAATTAACACGTGAGTAAATCCGGGCTAAAAAAGTGGCCCTTGGATCGAATCCAGTACAAGAATGTTTCAGCTGCGTAGAACACGTAGGTGGGGGCTGCAACGTCTCTTTGCAAGAGTTGACTTTTGATGAAAACGCAAGACAATTTTTTGTCGATCCTCCTGGAGCTGACGAGTTGGACAAAGATTCAAGGGATCGCGAGTGCTCACCTTGCTGACACTAATATCCTCATATTGGGATCATCGCCCAACAGCGGCATAATTTCGAACGTGCAATGGTGCAGTACACCGTTGTCCCTGACGACGCAGCTCTTGCAGACGCTGTCGAAAGAGTATTTTTTCAGGAAGCTAATCAGCTTAGCGCCGGTATTGGAGTCCTTATTCACCGGCACCAACACAACCCTGTCCACTGAAACGGCCTGCGAACAAATCACATCATCTACAAGAACTCTGCTTCGCGCTAACTTCGAGACAGTTTTCCGGCCTTCTCAACACACCTTTCGCTTATGATTATCTTTGACAGTCGGGCGCGGAGCAGCACTTAAAACTATGTAGCTCGAGCTATATTAGACTCGAGGCATGTACAAATTGATAAAAGCAAAAGTGCGGGTTGACGAGAGCGGGTTTGCCCATCGATCGCCACTCGAAACCATACTGCACGTCTCGAGCGGATCGTTGGGTCGAAATTAAATCGACGAGCAAAGCC
This sequence comes from Aphelinus atriplicis, assembly GCA_020882685.1. NCBI lineage: Eukaryota > Metazoa > Arthropoda > Insecta > Hymenoptera > Aphelinidae > Aphelinus > Aphelinus atriplicis. The sequence goes on along the minus strand of CM037076.1, from coordinate 36,516,378 downwards.
ACCGAGGGACGGACTCACCTTGAGGGCGATGAGGCTGAAACGCGCGGTGGACTTGTCGTCAAAGCCGAGGGCGAAGTCGGGGTGGATGGCCTCGTGGACGCGGAGCTCGATCAGGGGCAGGGCCGTCTGGAAGAGCTTGCCGTCCAGCTCGCAGAAGATGGTGGCGTTGAGCTCGGCGCGGCCGCCGACGCGGTCGAACTCCGGCAGGGCCAGCACCGCCGTCGCGACCAGCTGCTCGCCCGGCTCCAGCACGTCGGTCGGGTACCAGTACGTGCCGTCGGCCAGCTGCCAGAACACCGACACGCCGTGGCACGCGTCCTCGCAGCCCTTCGGCCACACGTACAGCGTCGGCTCCTTCAGCGGGCTGCAAATTTTCATCGGTCAAGCTCCCGTCAAACTGTCCAGGGCCTCGGGTGGGCCGCGCGCGGAACAGCACGTCTCAAACCTGAGGCCAAGCTTTCTTCCTCCTCTCGAGAGAAACCGAGATACGTCTTTTACATTGGCCCGTAGGTTCGAAACGTGCTTTTCTTCGTAAGGGCCGTCGATGCAAGCGACCTGCTCATCAAATACGTTCGTGAAAGTTGTGCAATCATCACCGAATGTCACTATTCGCAGGTAAATTTATGGAGATTTACGGAGGAAGGATTATAGTAATTATGCAACAAAATTACGACGCTGACGCGAAGAAATATCCAAGGGTAAATATACTTTCAATGTATCGATAAATGGACAGTCACTTTTGAAAATACCAGTCGAAAGTGTAACTCCGTGGGACCAACTTGATTGAGGATTCAACGTCTTCCCTTTCACAATTCAGAATGATGAGCAAAATTTAAAATAGCCTAAAGACAAGCGGGGGACGTTCAAGAAGCGTTTAGCTGTGCAAACGTCAAGCGAGCTTGGAGACAATCGATTCTCACTGCACACGCGCTGCAGCCGCGGATAATGAACTGCGCGAGTTGATTCTCGGTGCAAAAAACAAACGACAGTGCGCGACATATGCGCGGGTTAAAAGCCGGAAGGGCTGCTGATAAAAAGTAACGGTTCGGTTTATCTCCAGCCCGTATAGCATCAGCTCTCCGCCCGGAGCGTCGAAGAAAGTTATCGGGTGGAAACTAATGATTTCGCGTGAGCGCACACACACGTGGCCGACATCCGTTTGTCTCTGTATCTGCTTCGCTGCCAGCTCCGATTCTCCCGGCGAGCCGGCAGATTATGCCGGGCCAACGGCTTGCTTGCGCCTCAGCTCGGATGAATGTGCATGTTCGTTTGGATCATTAGCAATCGATTCAGCCGCGACTCGATCTACACTTTGTTCGTCTCACAAACACGGCTTTGTTTGTGCTCGCTTTCACGCGAAGCAAGCGGATTCCGTTGTAATGTCTCGACGAAATGAATCGAAAGGAGTCGGAGAGAGAAACGACATGTATTGGCGAAAATCTGCAAACTGTTTAAAGGAAGAGAGGTAGACGGGGTCTCCTTTCAATCTGCAAATGAACCGATCCAACACTGCAACAGTCGCTAAATCCTTGCGCGGAACAGGAAGAGCAACGGGCAAGCCCACGACTCGATCCATCCCACTTATCTGCGAGCGCGTTACGCCCCCCACAGGGACTGGGCCACGAGAAATCCGCAGAGGCGTTTTGGGAAGACACGCGAAGAAAGGATAGTGGGCCGATCGATAAGCGGCAGCCGCACTGGCTCGCCCGCCCGCGCGCGCGTGCTCGACAGATAAGAGGCTGTCAAGCGCGCAGCAGCGGCCGGGTAATCGCGGGGACTGCTCCAGGGCTTCTTGCTACTTTGATCTATGGGGATTCAGCGATATTCCGGGGCTACATCCTCAATTCTTCTTTTTCTCCAAATTATTTTTTCGTTTTACCTCGCGCAAACTCATATTCTCCAGTCAAATCGATACCCGACACACCACTCGATTGATCTTTTGGAGAAGCTCATTCGATCGGATTTGATTCTAGTGGACACACGAGATCGAGTGATTGTTTGAACGGGAGATAATGTTATCTTCCACGCGTGGGATAAATTGCATTGGTCAAACGAGAATCCCAAAGCCAAAAGACACTGTTCGTTTATCTTTTCGCGCGTCGATTTTCATTTGGAAACACGAACCTCACGATACTTGTTTTTCACCCGAGCCTCGATCGCATCTTCACCGCAGTGAGGAATCGCGAATTTCCTCGACTTGATAGTGGAGCACGCCCCTCGAGCGCAACGAGATGAGTCCCGTTGTCTCACGAATAAACGAACAGGGGCTTAAAAATGATAAAGAGCAGCGGGAGCTCGCACTAGTTGGCACAAGGAGGCAAGCCCAGGAGGCCGGCCGGGAGTTTGGGCGCCGACGTTTTCGACGCGTATCGCATTACGTAACGCGCCGCTCCGCGTGCGGTGATAACATCACGCTGCAGCGAGACTATACAAGCTCGCGAAGTAATGCGCTCTAATTAGGGGTAATGCAGCCTGTGAACGCCGTTAACGGCCGGTCTAACGAACGGAACCGTAATCGCAGCCGCCGCGTCGTCACATTATTCGCTGCTCTCGTGAATCGGCCCCCGAGCCACCCGTTTTTCCGAGCCTCCACCCGAGACGGCGACGATTTTTCGTAGCTGATTGGGGCGAGGGCGGCGGCATGAGCACATCAGTCGACTGCCGGTGGCCAGACAGCTGTTAATTATTCCGGCTGAGGCAGTTTATGAATTCATGTGCACATTCCGTTCTTGACATAATTGCATTCGCAGTAAAGCAAGCAAAGCTGGAATTCCCCGCACGAAAGGCTTTCAAAGCTCACCAAGCTACAAAAGCTCCTGCAACGAGTTTTCTCTTCGAAACTTATCAAAGAATTTTTCCCTTTACAGTTGGATCCTCTACACTTTCAGATTACGCCAAAAGGAATGAAATTTTTTTAATTTCCCAGCTTAATTGGCTTCCGCAGCTTTTGATCTCTCTTACTTACTGAACGGACCCTTTTCCAAACTGCATTATAAAGAATTTTTTTCTACTCAAACATCTTTGGGATTTTAAATATTAAGGAGCGCACGCGTTAGCATAATATATTCCTGATGGCGCATCGCGAAAAGTGCTCTGCCTCTTTCCTCGCTCAAGATCCAAGATAATATTGCCTCGCGAGAAGAGAGATATTCGAAAAGCTCGGAATCACCGCGTAAACACAAACACACGCGCGTTAATCGTTCCATCTAGGCCTGTCCACCGCCTCTACGTTTTTTTACTGAAGAGAAAAAAAAGAGAAGAAATCAACAATTACCAGATACTCCAGAGTAATTACACAGCGGAATGGCAAGAGCGAGCGAGCATGTGTAGTGAATTGTGCATAATTTGCGCGAGGCGAGGCGCACTGATGAAGGGGAAAAAATTGAAGAGCGTACAGAACAAGAGAGGCTCTCTCTGTCTCTCTCTCGGCGCACCCGAACAAATATAAACAAAGTGTGCCGAGCCAAGCTCGCGCTCCTAGTGCTGCACCGTGTAACCCGATGTCAGAATGTTCATAATTTAATTTGGGAGCTCATTCCGCCAACGTGCCGCAGCTCGTCCGAAACTTTCTCATTACGAATTTCGCGCATGCCCGCGCGCCAGAGCGATATTTTCAAACGATCAGAACGCGAGGACTTTGGAATCATATTACATGTTTTATCAGTTTCAATTATTCAAATTTCCAGCTGATAAATTGAAATCATCAATTTTCTTTTTCGAATATGATATTTCGCATTACTTCCTGCCGGAACATAGCAATAGCGGCGAGAACAGCGATGTTTAATTCATGTGACGCGCGTCTCGCAGTTTCGGCTCGATAAACATAACAGGTGAAAAAAGTTTGTCAAGTAAAAAATACTGCACCGATGTCAGAGTGTCGACTCGCTGTTTGCCCAAAGCACTCGGTCGTCGCGGCGAATCATCATTAAAGTTCGATATAGCTGTAATTGCGGTGGAATTTCGATGCGCGCGAGTATTGGGATATACATAAAAAATCACGGGCTCTCGGTGAACAGATCGGATGGGTCGTGATGGGTCCGGTGCTCGCGTGTGCTCGCGTGTGCGCGCCAACAACAAAGGCCGCGCCCGGCTCGGATTTTTGCCAAGCGCGCGTACATACAAAAGGAGCTCGAGCGCGAGTATCTCTTCCTGGATGCGCGGCCCGATTGAATGACGCCCCGCCCGGCCAACTGGAAAAAAGAGCCGATTGTCCGGCGAGCTGTCGGGCTGGCCGAGCGTGCGCCAGCCGTGACGCGCGCCTCGGTCTATTGGCGAGCCGCAGGCTGCACTTACGGGATCGCGTTATCCGCGCACATTCGCTCGCGAAATCCTTTGTCCCGACAGCTGGCCGCGCGAGCCGCTAGATTATTTCGCGGCGCCGCGGCTCGTCCATTCTTACCGCGTGCTCTTCGTCGTTGGATAATTCCCATCGATTCGAAACCTACTTTTGCCGGGCTAATTCGCCGCGCGCGACTTGGTAACGACGCGCGGCCTGATCCAGATCAATTCTCAAGTGCGCGCGGCCCACATCAGTTCCACCAATTCATCATTGACATTATCCAAGCGTTATCCAAGCGAATGAATAATTTTCAACGCTCAATTGATTTTGCCCCTTGGTCGAGCTGCGTTACGCCGAATAAACTGACGAAATCAAATCAGTCGATCCGGATGAGAATCGCGAATAATCCCGAGCTCCTCAAGTCGATCCGAATCAGTATAATGAAGCGAGGAATACGATTACTTGGCGCCCTCGACTAAAACGACACGTCCGCAATGAAGTGCAGCTACGTGCAAAGCCACACTGCACGGACACGTGCGTCGGATAGGCTCGGTCGCGCGGCCCGACTGTGCGGGTGCATCGCTTGCACCGCCCGATTTAACCTGGCGGCCTCTCCTCGCAAGCGTGATTCATCCTCGTGTTTATACGCATTTAGAAATTCACTTTGGCCCAAAGTGTCCGGGCCATCCGGGTCGCGCAATCTTATCGAGACGCCTCGCAATTTTGCGCCCACCAATTCAATCCAGAGAGCTTCTGCTCTCGGCTCGTTTCGCGGCTCTTTTCCTTTTGCTCCTCTCCGCTGCACCGCTTCGCTCGCACGTATACTCCGCCCAAATCGTCTTTGTGTTGTGTCTATGGGGTATTCGCGCGACTCTCTCATGACTGACAAGATCATAAGTCGGCCCCGTTTAACGTTTGATGCGGCGGGGATACATTCCCAAACTTATTTCTTCGTTCGAATGAATTAATTTTGGTCGGCTACTCACTTCACAGACAAGACAAGTTTGACGTTGGACGAATTTTTCGCTGCGACTAAAAATAGAAAGATATTTTTGCGAGTATAGTATAATGCTAGAGAACGTCCGCACATCGCCGCATACATCGCGCGCATCAATGCCCTAGAAACATCTACCGAGTCGGAGGAACGCGCGGAGGGAGGTTTTGGTGACGTGACAAAATAACAACTACCACGAGAATTAATTTACTCGTGTCGATTTTCCGTAACGTATACGTTTCTTTATTACTAGCATTGAAAAATTAAATGATTTTTCAATGTAATTTTTCAACACTCGCGTGCAAAATGTGGGATTTTGAAACTCGGAATATTCTGAATCAGTGCGGCCGCTGTTTGCTGCGCTAATATGAAAGAAATACTGTTACTTTATCATGTTGTAGGGGCGAATTAGTTTTGATGTATTGCATCAGGTTACCCCACACGCTTTGAATGCTGAAACACGAGAAAGAAGAGCCAGCGAAATTTATTACTCGCGCCAAGCTGACGTTTCGTGCCGAATAGGATCCGAGAAGTTGAGCAAGTGCGCGCGGCCAGGTCGAATTGTTGTTGGTGCGAGGGACGAATCAAACGTCAACTGCAGTGCTCGATTATTTTGATGACGAAAACACTGGGGCAAGGAAGGGGCAAAGGAAGCGCAAGCGAGACGACGTCGCACGGCAAAGTTTCGTGCGCGCACAAAATGAGCAACTGTTCAAGTGGAAAAATCTCACAGGCGGCGGCGAGTGGCGGTAATTAAAGTGGAGTACGAGAACGAGAGAATAAAGTGAAGGGATGAAAAAGCCGAGCCTCTTAGTCCGACTTGTTTACTTCAGAACTAATCTGCACGCGCAGTCTCCACTTCTCCCCGAGTTTTCCATTCGAATCAGTCGTTTGCCTCCGATTGATACAAAACTTCCAGATTAATCGTGTAGCACCCGATTATTTTCCCTCGCGATCCGCCGTATACATATAATACTGTCCATCCAAAAGGTCCAGTTGTTTCGCGGCGTTTGTCGCCAAACAACTGCATCCAACCAAGCAGTATAAGCTTTCTTGAAAAATCTTGCAAATTCTTCAAAAGCTACATATATAGTTGGACAGAAGTAACGTGACACGCTACTACGTTACTAGGCTACGTGCACCGAGAGCAACATCTTGCAATGGTTAATTAATTTTTAATATGTTTTTAGAGCTATATGATCTTGGTTTGATGATATATTAGTAAACTTTACTACCCAAATCATAGCATCAATATTTATAGAAAATCTCATGCGAATTTGGTAAAGTAGTATGATGAATTTATTAGATTGAAGATAAACCAAGTTGGATTCGAATTAACTCGAAGTCTAGATATTGTGTATGGTATATAAACAGATGTCATTAAAATTTTTTGTTTTTATTAAAAAGCACTTTAATTAATTAAAATAAATTAAACTGGAGCGTTTCGTATCTTGAATTAGCGAGAGCTGCAAATTTTCGTCAACGTCAACTGTCTCATAATACTGCAGAACAACAGCAGACAAATTTTGTAATGAGACAAGTTTGTAATGCTCATGAAACTGCCTGCGTATAGATAGAGTTGAACGACTCAGGCAAATAATCATCGTCATGACAATTAACTAATTGAAATGTCTCCTTCGCGAATTTCCTATTATTCCATTGTATGTATTTGATACAACCAATTGTTGTGACGATGTCCAAACGATGTAGCTGCTGTAGAATTAGGAAGGGAAGCGAAATCTACTATAAGGGATAATTGTGAGATTGACTGGGAACTGCAGAGACTTGTGAAATCTCGTACATATGTAGGTGAACGATACAAGCGATTCCTCCCTCTCTCTCTCTCTCTCTCTCTGTCGAATACTTCAAACTAGTGCAGGAGGGGCGAGCGATGGGGCGAGAGGGGGTGAACGCGGCGACGCACATGCGTGTAGGCGTGGGGGACGGCCGGGGGAAAAAGACGGGCCGGCACAAGACGCGGTGAATAATGGATGGAGCGCTACCCAGCTACAACTGCAGCTGCACGTGCGCGTACGTACACCTGTACGACCCGCGGGGGCTCCGCGCGAGTAGTCTTTCCTCCCCTAGCCAGCTCGCGCGGCTCGAGAGGCGGCTGCAGACACGTGGAGGGGCGCGCGAGGGAGGGGCGTCGGCGCCGGCGTCGCACCCGCAGTCGCCACCAGTCGCCAGCAGTCGCCAGTCGTCCGCAGTCGTCCGCACGATGCCGCGGCGGTGAGTCGCTCGCGTCGCCCCGCACCTCCGGGCACACCAGCACACGCGCACCAGCACACGCGCAGTCTCGCCGCTGTCTCCGCAGCAGCACGTGTCAGGCGCGCGCAGCTGGGGCAGCCAGCCCGGCCTGCCCGGCGGCCGCCCGGGGACAAACAGAGGTGAGTCTCGGCGAGGTTAGGGCCGCCCTCGCGACGCGCCTATCCCATCCCATCCCCCCGTATCCGCGAGCCGCCGCGACTAAAACCGACCGATGCTACGTCCCCCCTCCCTCCGCGAGAGTGGTACGTCGCTGCGCCGACTGTCGGTTCAGGAATAAATCATGCCCGAGCCCGCAGGCGCTATATACGAGCGCAAGCCATAAGCGTGCAGAATCTATAGGGTATAACCTCTTGAGCCGAATGAAATCATGCACAAACGCACGTGTCGTCAATTCGATCGAGAGCGAAGGATTATCTTATGTCCCGAGTGTCCCGAGCCCGCACTCACTTGTTCATTGGATTATCCTCTTCGATTATTACCTGCACTCATTTTATCCGCGCATCCTTTATCCTTTGCTCCGTCGAGGCCCAATTATATCCAACCGCCTTCGTACAATAACCAAAATAACCAAAATTATTTGCGAATACTCATTTAGATGTTTGCCCAAAGACATTGCCTTGCATTTTTGAACCAATTTGCCAATCAGTTCCCGATGTAACGACTCAATCGACAACAGCTAATTTTACAATATTTTGCCTCCCGTTCGCACAGGTATAATGTCAATGGTCATACATTCACCCCACCCCCCCCCCAGTGTGTATAAGAATTGTCCAAAAGCAAATTCTCTCCGGGTTGACCTAAATTCTCCTCGTCCACGACGATCAAAGGAGACCGAGCCCTTTGATAAGGGGTGGGGGCCTCAAAAATTCAAGAACAATCGCGCCAAGACTCAAAACTAAACCACGTATGAGAGCAAGTATACGCGTCCGAGGCGCAGTAATTTGACGTGAGCGCGTATAACAACGCGAACGCAAACTGTCCAGGTTCGCGAGTCGCCTGGAGCACCCTCAATCACGCGGCTGCTCCCACAGCAGAATGACACGGCCCACATACACGGAGTAACACGCGCGCGCGATATGCCGGGCTGACGGTTATCCAATAATAACGTTTTCGAGTGATTCCGTTCGCGCGCCGAGCCCCGGTTAACGCGTGCCCGCGGCAGGGACGGAAGGGTCGGCGAGAAAGAAAGAAAGAGACGGGATGGGGGTGGTTCATTAGTCAGCCCCCGCGAGACGGAATCAAGTTTGATTTACGTGACGTAATGGCGCCACCACCGATACACAACATCCCAATTCGAATTCGAGGAAGGACGGATAAAGATCGAAATAATCAACGGAAATTACATCATTCCAAAGTGTGTGTGTGTGTCAGTGTCGTCTTGCGGGCGAAACACAGGATGCGTATCGAGCCGCGCCACGTGCAAGTTATCCGTCCTGCTGGCAAAATATTTTCTCAATCAACCATTCATGACTCTTTGCCTTTTTCCAAGCCGCGTAATTTTTTTTCTCCCCGTCTGTCGTCTACCGCCTGCCGCGTTCCGCACGAGCCTGATCTACGGGAAAATATTGATCGAACCTTAGCGGCGCGGAATTCATCAATCATCCGGGAATTGTCATCCGTAAGAAGTTACACATTCCAGTTGTTCGCGGCCGGCGCTTCAGTTCGCATTAACTCGTGATTGCGCAGTAAGCGCCTCCGTAAAAGTCGCGAAAAATTCGCCGGGCCGAACGAGAGATGGCGGAGGAAGACAGGATCGAGGGATACGCTTTGGCGTGGGGTTTCGCGAGGCCGCGACATTAAAGCAGATTCGGGATCCATCGGTTCCCCCGAGAGACTCGGTGTAATTGACGGACACTTGCGACGCTCCGTCCTGATGTATATCTTGATGTATTTCTTGCAGCAGTGAAACTCTTGAGCAGTGAACTGTAATTGGTGGGAGGGGTCGGCGGGTCGGGATTTTACGATACGCAAAGCAAGACGTTTAGTGGCTGATCTGTATACTTATACAATGATTCACGAGCGGAAAGATGACATTTCGCGTTATGTTAAGCGAACTAGCTATGGAATATACCACAATAGGAAAAATACTCGAGGATGTATATTATGCTTGTTTTGGGCAATCTTCGCACGAGATTGGTAATTTTAGAAAAGTGCTTTTGATGTATAATGTTCAGCTAGTTTAGACCATCAGTGAATTAATTTGGATAGTGGAGACACAATAGTTTCGAACATCACAGCTGCAATTTTAAAAATATTAAAAAAACCAGCACAGCATCGATATGTTTATTGAATTTTCGCTCTCGAACGTCGAATTTTCATTTGAAATGTTTTCGGTGAACGAAGTAACTTTGTCCTCGCGTGAAATGATATAGCAAAGCATGAAAATCGCAAAACCAGAATTGCATACCGTGGCTTCATCACAACTTGACAAGAGTTTGCAAGGCTCGGAGCGTACGCGCACTCGAAATCGAATCCGCGGTAGAATTTTCATTGTCAAACTCGGGCACGATCTTCTCGAACCTCAAGTGGAACAAATTCAATTTGTGAATGAAAGATTGGCTGGGTATGGCTGGGCCCGCACGAGCCGCGATTCAAATCACGGGCAAACACACAATCCCTTGTGTCGGAGAATGCACGGGCGCGAGAGAAAAAAAGGAAAAAAGTGGTGACTCGAGCGGTGCACGTACAATGCCGCCCACGCGCGCCGAGGCCGCATATCTGCAATCAGAAAAGCAAATCCCGCGCGCGATAGGCAAAAAAAGCGCTATCGGGCTCGCGCAACTTTATCATCGGCGGATGAACAGCGCAGCGGCCGCGGAGGACGATAAATATGCGGGGGCGCGCCCCACCGCCGATTATTACAGTCTGTTGTCGCGGGCCGGGCCAGCCCGCAGGCTCTAATACAATCAATTACCAGGGACACGCGCATAAATTTACCCGGCTCGGATGAATATGCAAAATTTAATGCGACGAGACAGAGTAGCCGGCGCATCCGCGAGTACGTAACGCCACGGAGGCTCAGCTCGCACAGAGGACGACTCTTTGCGCGAGCGGCCAGTTGGCTATCCACGAGAGCCACCGGGCTTGAATATTTAAGATCAGTCGATCCCCGGAATATTGAGACGAGATGAACCGATGATTGCTTTATCCCCGACGCGCTTTTCCAGCGGGTCGACCGCTTGCCTCTGGCCGCGCCGCCACTTTCTTACCGACTCGACTCGATCTATACTCCAACAAGATTACGCCCCAAATTTAGCTCATTCATTTTTATTCGAGTGCGTTTTTCGAAATCACCCACAATTTGAATAAACTTTTTGCGTATATATATATAGGCTTTGTTCTTGGCTCCGTGTAAAAGTGATCGATTTCGGATGTAGGTCTTGGTTGAGTACTAGCGACCTCCGATAAGCCATCTCCTCCCCTTGCTCTGAAGTATGTCATTGTCAAGACTAAAGATCCAAGAAGTAAAGCTTTCACTCAGCACCGATTTTACTAGCTGAATAATTTCAAATTATAAACTGTACTCCACTGAATCTTGGATTTTGTGTATGTTTCGTTCATCAACTTTCAATCTAAACCTCAATTCTCCCAATATAAAAATGCCGAACAATATACATTACTGTTGATGGATTATTTGAAGTTGCAAAATTTCGTACATTCTGTTCGATGATAAGATTATAAAAAAATTGGGGATTATTTTTGCGTTCATGAATATTGATATTCGTCATCATCAATTCAAGTTAATCCATCATTGTGAATCGAAATTGCATATTAAGTATATCCTCTCTTAATGAAATTATGTGCAATGTTGCGACTAATCTTCCGGGGATTTCGATTGGCTCTCCGAGAGTGACAAATGCGCATCGGAAGCAGCGTTGGGCTCGTTTGGATTCCTCGGGATATCACAAGTAAAAATGTAGGTTGGGTTGGGACTTGGACAGATTTGCTTACAAGTTGAAAGAGAGGTTACTTAAAAAGTCGAAACGTGATAGAGCGTGATATGATCAGCTAGTGTGTAATTATACATTTATTGGTGCGTACTTTTTCAATAATTACTCTTTGACATCGAATTTTCCAATACGATAAACGAAGAATTTGCGAATGGAAAAACATTTTCGTATGGGTATGCGCCGATCTACTAGAATTTGTTTGCGTCAAAAATTTGCTCATATTGAATTCACTGATCTGGTAATTGGAATCGTAATCGGAACTGACTAATCAATCAACTCGAGTAGTATAAAGAAAAATTAATATGTTCGTAAATAGGGTTGAAGGGCTTTTGGATCGAAAATTTTCTACACATCTCATTTCAATCGATCTCTACGAGCTATTACACATATACCATTACTAGTACTCATGTACTACAAATTAGAGCTTAAGAGTGAGATGACGAGCGGATTTTGCATTTGAAAGGGCTTCATCGACCAGTGAAACAAGTCTAATTTAGCTGAATACATTTATCTTCGTTAAGGGGGGGGGGGGAAGGGCGTTTAAAAATGAGAAAAGAAGATGGTTCTAGCATTTCATTTGAGGTTTAAAATCCTGCGATAAAAAAAATTCTCAATACCGTGAAGGATTATTTTGACAATCCCACTAATCAAATTATCAGTGCGATTGTGATACTAAACTTATAGTTGGATAACCTCTTATTATAGCCACTGCAGTTGTTTCAATCCATTTCTAAATTGAACTTAATAATCACTTTTCACTGTTCATTATTTTAACCTCGGCGACAAGCTATTGAATCTAGCCTCTAAATTCAAATTGACGATTTCAAGGATAGGAACATCAAGTATATTTGATGAATTGAATCTGTTTTCAACAACTCGTTTTCCACTTTGTTTCTCAATTTGAGTGCAATCATTGAGACATTAACAGTCTTATATTTCACATAATATTATCGCTTTGAAGGAAAAATGATTTGGATACATAACAAACAATTCACCTCTCGTTTGCGATTCCCGGGAGAGGAAAAAAAAGAAAATTTGAAATTTTAAAAAGGAGGCATTTCGCGAGGTACGGACAAATTATGATTCAACAGCGCGAGAGCTCATTAAAATTATCGAGCGCAGTAGGGATGCAAAGTTGGAATGAGCGTGTATATTTCAGCATATCGAATCCTTTGTTGCGTGTACGGGAGAGAAGCTCGAGCGTACTCAACTAATCGCCATAGGTTTGATCGTGCATATATATAATAAAATTCGACAATAAAATGTTGGGCAGGCGTCGTTGGACGCGCGCGCCGTCTCATTCGGGTCAGCTTAAAATTGCTCGCAGGCCCCCCGATCGGCTGCCGCAGCAGGAAGCGCCCGCGAGCTCTGACAAATGTTTCCCCACCTTCCACCCGCGAAAACTGCGCCACTTTATAACCGCGTGCTTAATTAATGCGAGAGAAAATTCGGCGCGCGTGGTTTTCAACAGAATTAGGATAAGTGGACGGCCTCGTATAAATTTTGTCATTATTCTCCACGAACAATACACGGGGCTGTAGTGATTTTGGCACGGTAACTGTTGATTATACCCCGTAGGCCATTGGGAGACAGAGAGAGAGAGAGAGAGAGAGAGAGAGAGAGAGAGAGAGAGAGAGAGACGGGGTTAATTTGGAGGGCAAATTTATACGGGAAATTGTAGAGTAAATCTGATTATTAATACGACGTCCGTGTGAAAAGTGGCAATCAATCAAATTGAAGTAGCTGGTGGAACAAACCGGAACTGATTGGCGAATCGGCATTAATTTTCGTGAATCATGCGAGGCTTAAGTAATCCTTCAAGTGGTACAGTTGATTAGATACGGGCCATTGTTTGCAGGAGTAATGTGAGCCTATCAATCGCGTTTCGCCCGACAACAACACCTCCGAGAAAATAACTAAAAGTGATCAAATATTTGCAGTAGTTTGGTGTGTGGATTCGCAGCTCGACAAATCAAGCGCGGAACAACGAGGAGGCATTTGGTGCAGCCACTTGAAACGAGCGCGAAACATATCGCGTGGCATTGCGCTAGAGTAATGTGCTTATTCCAGGAGAACGTTTAATTTCCGCCAGGCCACGCGGACGCGTGGCTCTCAGCTCCCACCCCACCAGTATCGGGCGTCTCACTTTGAATCAGCTTATAATGCTACCCACAAAATATACGCTCGATACAAAAGATTCCACACTCGCATAAAATACGATCGCAACTGTGAGTCCGAGAATTTCGCGTCTTGGCTCACGTTACGGGTTTATTCATTTTCTTTTTTTTTTGCCCATCAAAACAAAAGAGTTATGACGTTCAAACGAATCGGCTGGATTCTGCCCGACCAACCGAGTGCATTTCTAGTCGTCCACACATGGATCCACAATCACCTTGGAAAAGAGGAATTAAAAAATAGCTCTCTTTGCTTTTGAAGCTTGACGGTCGCGTCATGAATTACGTCAGCGATTAACTAACTTCGACCAATTCGTACTTCAAATGTACGTTACCTATAATACGTGACTCGCGTTCGAGATGGTAATAAATTGTTCACGAGCGACTCGTTTGAAAAGTAGCGAAGCCGTATCCAAGCGCGCGGCACCGTCCATTTGAATTGGCGGCGGCAAATCTACTTGACGAACACAATCATCCGTATGAATTATTCATCCCCTCGTGTTTTATATTTTAATACTTGCAAGTCGGGCGGGGGGAGAACATGGGGAAAAATCAGGGCCGGCAATGAGAGAGAGCGGTGTAAATTATTCATGCCATCGATATTTCAAAAATTCATATACCCCATTTCTCTTTGTTTGCCCGAGCTAAATATACTTGGCTGTTATATAGCGAGTGAGCACTTGAAATGGTATTTGGATCACGCGAGCGTTGTGTAGAAAAGTTCGCGCGCGCGCATACATGAATTATTCATCGGCAAAACTCACTGAAATTAAACCGCGATTGGTTGATCGCGTTGCCTTTCCTGAAAAATATCATCTCCAATGGGTAAACGTTTTTTTCTTCTGGTAAATTTCCGAATGTTCGAACGAGAGTCTGAGTCTGTGATTATACGGGTTGGAGGGAATAATTAAGAGAGGCGGGAGGGATGTAATGAATTGTGTTGGGTTTCAGCGCGCGCGCGCGCGGCATGAGCAGAGACGCCAGTGGCGGCCAGAGCGGGAGAAGATGACGCTGCGCAGGCACGTGGTGGCGGGCCTGCACCGGGCGCTGCTCGCCGCGGCGGTCCTCGGCCTGCTCGTGTTCGCCCTTTCGGGCCAGGAGCGCTCGGGAGCCGCCGTCGTCAACCCCCGCCAGGCTTACCTCAGCTTCGAGGTGAGTCGCATACTTTACAGCCCCCGACCCCCACCCGGATTACGGCCCCCACGCTTTTGTTATGCCCGGCTGATCGAGTACCGTTTCTCCCGTGATAAACGATGTCGCGTCCCCGACACTTTGGGCTTTAATCAATTTCCTCAAACCCTCCTCTTGTTCATAAACGGGTTTGTTCAGCTTCTTCGGGAGGGAGGGAGGAGGCATTTTTACATCGACGCAATAGCCATTCTCACGAGCTCGCATCCATTCACCCAACAACGTTGTTATAACATTAAAACAAATCTCCACTTCGATATACTCGCAACTTTTTTATTTCCCATCGGCTCTTGCCCCTTTCCTCACTCGACCATATACGTCTACACATGTTCCACGGCAAATGCAAGAACCATTTATTGGTCGTGGACAAAAAATAAATGAGATTCAATAATCGATTGACTTTTTTCATCTGCAAACAATGAATATTTCACAAATTGCGATTAATATTTGAGAAAATAAATGAATGCCGGAGGCATTTTACGCATCATCCCATGGCTCTAGATCGCATTGCATGAGAATATATTGTTTTTGATTCGTTGCTTTGTTTAGCAATGATAATCAACAAAAAATATAGTGTGCGGTATGTGAAAATTGGTAAAACCAGAAGAGAAGATGTTTGTGATAAAACAGCTGCCAATGCATTACCAAACTCGTAGTTATTCTAACGAATGAGCGCAAGATGGGGATTATACAGAATGTTCTCCGACTCAGTAGACTCTAAAGAGCTACTAGACAAAGATAAGATGGAAGCTCGAGAGACAATGGCTATGTCTTGTTTGAGATCCTCCTTTGCTTCAGTAATGGTCCTAGAACGGCGACAA
This sequence comes from Aphelinus atriplicis, assembly GCA_020882685.1. Classification (NCBI taxonomy): domain Eukaryota; kingdom Metazoa; phylum Arthropoda; class Insecta; order Hymenoptera; family Aphelinidae; genus Aphelinus; species Aphelinus atriplicis. The sequence goes on along the minus strand of CM037076.1, from coordinate 36,500,701 downwards.
TAATGAAAGCCCACTCGACGTTTCGTATAATACCGACCAAACTATTTTCTTGAATATACTTATGAAACGTTTCTTCAGCTGTTGCTCGAGAGGGAGGGAAGCAGCTCACTGATTATCCCACTGCTTTCGCGTTGGACGCGAATGGCTTGGGTGGAATTGAATTTGGTTCATCGGTAGATTAGAGTGAGCAAAGCACCCTATACATTAGTCCTTGTCGGAACAAATCACGTCACAACACTGATAAAATCACAAAAGTTCCCCGTTCTCATTGTGTCCCGTGTGCGGCACGGAAAATCGTAATTAGGAGATTAAGCTCGATATTCTCAGCGGCGGAGGGAAAAAAGTGTTCAAGTCTGATTTCAGTAGATATATTTTCGCGGTAAAATCGTATTTTCAAAATTTGGTGTGAATGTAGGTTACAGTAGTCTATTAATATTTCCAGTAATATATTTCCCTCCGCGAAATTCATATCCAATGTATGGAAGAGGGACGGGTAGGATATATGGACGAAAAGACCCACGTAAATGTCACTAGTCTCATATCCACATTTATCATATGGTTTTTCCATTTCACGCGATCATCAGACAGTTCGACCGTGTCGGGGGGTGAGAGTGAGCTCAAGTATCATTCGTTTCTTTTTTGTTTTGGAGCGCTGATTCGCCACATGAATATTTAATATTTTCATAAATGAATGACTATGGATCTGAGATGATTTTCTCATCACTCGATATCGGTTTATAAACATAATTCATAATTATATCAATTATATTATAGCTAGGTGCAATAACAGTGAAATTTGAGATGCCGTTGAGTATATATCAGAACGACCTGTATATGAATAATGGATTTTTTTCGAAGCTAATTGGGACTAATTCGATAAATTGGCTCTCGAATATTCAATGCATGAAATAGCATTTTCCAATGCAGTATTGGTCTGGTGCGCAACCTACCTCTGCGCCTATTGTTGGGTAGGTTATACTGTAACGTATGGAACTCGACTACTTACTTACTTGGGTGGCCCACTACCGAACTAGAAAGTCATCTCCATAAAATGAACATTGGCTTATAGGAGGGTGCAGAAGTATACGCTTTTTATAACTTGATGTAAATTGTTATATTCATTATTCTATATTTGTTTTAACTCGCATTACATTAGGTAAATTTGATAAAAATTATAAGCCAAATAACACCAAATTTTGTTGGAATAAAACATGATGAATTGTAAAATCAATTGGATTAAGATGAATGTTAGAAGGAGCGGCGAGTCGAGGAAGGTTAAGGCAGTGGTTCTATAGACAATCCATATGGTAATAAGCCAGGCGTAGTCTCGAATTCTCCGTTAGCCCGAGAGAACGAGTCGCGAGAAGGGGCCTTTGGCGAATCGCAAAGTCGATAGCCCGCAGCCGTGGGGAGGGGCAAGTTGGGTGGCGCTGCTAATGAGGCAAAAAGTCGCGCACGGAGCCGGGGCAGTGTTGAAAGTTGAACGGCACACCAGCTTGCTGCGCTCGGGGGCTGCTCTGGCCCGCCACCCCCGATGAATCTCGAGCCCGCGGCGCTGCAATCGGATCCGCCCGCTGTATCCGCGCACACATCGCGCGCGCGCCTAATGACTTGGGCAAACGTCCGGCAGGTGAATTTCTCATGGGGCCGGCTTTGTCAAGTAGCTCGGCTCGCGCGCGCGGCTTGAAAAATCCCTGGCGCAGACTCGAGCAAATACTCCACGCTGTGTTTGCCCGCTGTTAATTGAGCGCGAGCGCGACAGACCCGAACGCGCGCGCGCTCATTTGAATTATTCACCGCCGCCGCCGCAATATGCCCCACGACGACGACGACGACACGTGTGTGGCCTTTTCGAGGACCGCCGAGTCCGCGGTGCTGTACACGGCTAGACGCGGCGCGCGAGAGACGCTCTATCGATTCGCCGGCCCTTTGCATTGCACTCCGGCGACTGAGGGTATACAGCTGGTGAATAAGTGAAACGGATCTTGCGTTTCCCGAGTGGCCATGTGCGCCCCAGCGAACATTCGGATATGATTGTTCGCGGCAAATTCGGTAGAGTAAACTCGCTCGAGTGTTTGGCTGTATCGACACGGCAGCCTCTGCTCGGCCGGAAGCAAGTTGTACTGGGTGAATTCGAGCGGTTAATCTTCTTGATGATTGTTCGACCGTGAGTCGCGTGTTCAAACTGATTTGGGCAACGAGTTGAGTTGGCAGATTTCACAAAATTCGCGCAATTCGATAGGAAATATAACGGAGGTTAGAGTTCGTCTCGGAATATTAATGTCAAGAGTATATACAATTTTTCCCAACTACCGGATTATTCGTGTGTCGTAGAATGCTTATTATCCCCAGGGAATATCGAGCCGCCCGAATTGAGATCGCACGCGGACGAAACTCGCCCCGAAACCCAATTCACAATTGCGTCCTGTAATCAAACGCAGTGGTCGCAAATTGAAAGGACGTTTGGAGAATCAGTGCGGCGGCCGCGAGCCACTTGAGCGGTATTTCGAAGAGACAACCAAGCCAGTTTGGCAAATCAACTTTCGCGAGGCGGATCGATGAGGAGGGTTGGGGGGCGTCGTGTCACGGACTCAAAAACGGACTCGAACTAGGCCAGCCCGACGCCAGTAGCAGTGGCGGAGCACTTCCGCAGCATTATCGATAGCCCAGGCTGGCTCTCTTTCTCCCCGACAATGTGCAACCAGTTCCCTTCCCCTCTTCCCTTATACACCCGATACACACATTTCCACGGGTTTGCCGGGCTCTTGTATTGCTCGGCCGGGAGTTTTCCTCGGTCTTTTTCTTCTTTTTAATTCCGCGAGCGAGCGCTCGTTATCGCGTTAGCCGCGCGGAATAGATTCTCGTTTTGTCCTGAGATATCTGCCGGCTTTAAAACAGCAGATATATAGGCCGTGCCCGAAAGCTCCCATCGAGTGCTGTTGATTTTAAATCACGCTCTCTGGGTCCCACGAGTTTCACAACAGTCTTTTATTTCCTCGGTCAAGAATAAATTATCTCTGTCGATTTCGACTTGGCAATTAGCAGTTGATCGATTGATCGGTGACAATTATTATTGTGCCAAGGTCGTCAGGCCCAATGACAACACTGTATGAAAAACGTGATAACGTCGTGTCGTAAGTAGATAAGGTACGAGTTGGGTACGACAAACACGCGCGGAACAATTATTCCGATAGAGAGCTTTCAACACTAGCTTCTACTTGAAAAATAGTGTGATTAAGGGGGCTTCAGCGAGTTATTATTGTATTATAGAATGAACTCAAACTTTCATCGAATGTACCTAGCACAACCAACTTTCAATTGCAACAAAAAAAATCATGGGTCAACATGGTCATTTCTATATGAGTGCCATAACAAAAATGACGTTTTTTACATAGGCTCTTATGGCGAGAATCGATTAATCCCTTCTCAATTAAATATGATCTTATAGAAAAATTTGAAAAAATTCTGAGTAATAGGTTTTTTAAATAGATTATAATATGATCGCGAAAATCGTATGTGGCCATCGAAATAAGATCGTAAAACTGAAAAAAGTGGTTTTTGATGAATTTGACAAGTGTTTATGTGAAAATCTTGACTTGGTTATAATTTATTTTTCCTTTTCAAGCATCCATAAGTAGTCTAGGATAAGACTGATCTACTTTAAAACGATAGAATTGGGAGAATCTTGAAAAATAATTCAGGCACCCTCAGTAGGACCCCGCATTGGTACGGCACCTAACGCTGAAGCCCCCTTAAGGTGGTTGTTCCGCTCAGGGCCAAAATCTAAGGGCACCTCAGAAGGTCCCGCGAATCAATTTTAAGTTGCCGAATAAGGAGGTTTGCTCCAGCAAAGAGTTAATAATCATCTCTGTGAACGATTTTTCAATCTCCATTTATTGTTTGTTTATCGATGTCATAAGAGATTTGGCGGGTCCACATGTTTTTCACCAGGTATATGGATAAGATAAAAAAGGTTGGGTACAAAGAAAAAAATTGTAATCATCACGCCGAGCTCTATGGAGACTTTTTGTTTGTAAGTTGTGCTTTTGATTTGAATAAAGCGTGAAGCTTGGTTTGGCCTGATATTGACGAAGAAGCATTCGCGTGGAAATGTAGTATCACGGGCGAATGGTTTATTCACGCGTTACACAAGAGATATTGAACGAGTTTGTACAACGATGAGGTTTGTACATCGCTCTCAATCCTCACTGATTGATCCTTCGCTCGATATCCATTTGATCGCGGGCATCGAATGATGGACGCACGGCCAATTTTCGTCCGCGAGTGTGCTGGAAATGCTGGAAATGCTCGAAATATTGAGCGCACGTGTGGCCAATCGGAGGAACAAACGAAGGGCATTGCTTTAACCTGGCATATTCCGGGGTGGGGTTCGGGGGCGACGCGACGACGCAGTATCCGCAGACTCGCGATCGACAAAACTTTTTCCCGCGGCTGGCTGGCGCACCGAGGCTTTATGTAAATGCCGCTGCTGCTGCTGCTGCTGCCGGCGCCTCTTTGTCCCTTCGCCTCGCAATATCGAATCGGAGCGAGCGCAATCGTCGGCGGATTGGGTAGGCGCGACGCTTTTCAGCCCGTCGCGGCAAAATGACTCGAGCGGCCAGGGGAGGCAGGCCTTTGACGTATCCGGCAAACGTTTGCAATTGAATATTAAACCAAGTTTGCGAGCTGTCGGCAGGTTTTCAGCGCGTTTTCGTGCTTTGCCAAACCGAGAATGGCGCTCGGTTTAAAGTCCCCGTTCCAATGAAATATTTACACTTCGTGTCAATTGAGAAAATCATTATCGTTGGCAGTATTGCGCGGTAATGGTATACTTTCATAACTATGCGCCAACAACGTTCAGGAGATGCTATTCTAATCCACGTCACGGTACCTTTGGCCAGAGCTCGATTCCACGAGAAGCGCTATCGACTATAACGATAATGTAGCGAGTCATTGGTGAGATATGTGTGCTTTTGCTTCGTTCAAATGAAGCCCGTCGAAATGAAGTAACGAGATCGTGGCTTCAACCCCTTGGAGAACCCAATGAAGAGCAGCAGGAAGCCTCGTTAACAACCCGTGTGGCGCTTCTCGACAATAAACAAGTCTTGAGCAAAGAGGCGCGCGTTCTTTCATAAACACAAGCGGAGCCTGAAAACTTCCTCGACGCGACGAATCCATTTCGCAGCGAAGAAAGTTTGGTCGGAACTTTTGATCGGGCGAGCGCCAGTGAAATCCGCTTGCTTTTCACTCGCTCCCGGGCCTCTTTTTTCCCCCCGCGAACACGCGCACGTGCTCACGTGCTCGCCATGTCGGCCCGGGGTACGGGGCCACGGACGGCAAAATTAATTCCTCGCCGCATAAACTTTTTCAAGAGAAAAACGCGAGTACCATCTACCTCTCTCGAAACCCGTGCGTTCATCTTTTTGCCCTGACCTAACAAATCGTTCGTCTGCTTTTTTGGTTGCTTTTTTGGCTGCTCTTTTGGCGCACGCGGATGCACAAGCCAAGTTGGCCCAGCTGGGATCCCGATGTCGAGGTACTGTAACGGGTCACAAGTTCGGTTTATATTCTTGACTCGGTGCGAATTGTGAAAAAGAATATTGCGTGGGTTGGTACAAGCCAGAGTTGAAGTTTTCATCAAGTTTGACGTCCCGCGGAAAATTAGAGAACGCAGTGTCTGACATGGATGGATTTGCGTCAAAATTTACTGTAAAACATATTAAGCATTCCAATAATATTATCAAGCGAGTGTTTGAAAGATAAAATCGTTGGTCACTTCGTTTCACGACTTGAGGAAGGCAAATTGAAAAACGTACAGTGCTAGTTAATGAAAATAATTACAAAACTCATTTGAAACAACTTGGACAATTGAGACTTGGATCTAATCTGTTGAAATCATTCCATCAGAATCACCACAAGCTAAGAGCACATTATGGTCTTGTTTTATGTAACACATTCGATTATTTGCAATCAGTCAGGAATGACGAAGAATGAACTTACTTCAAAGGTGGATCGGCCAAAACATAAATTCACAAACATTACCGGATAACTTCGTATAATAAAATATGCTGCTCGAATTTATTAGCTACACGTGAAAACTTACGTATAACGAGAAATGCGTGGCAAGAAAAATGATTCATCCGCGGCATTTGGGTTTTCTGCGTTATAGCAACGATAGATGCAAGTGAACCGAGAAATAATGTGCACGAAGTAAGGAATCGTCCCGTTTGCAATAAGATCACGGATGAGTGCACGGGACTCGAGAAATGAGAAACAGTAGAGGCAGAAAAATAAACGGCGCGGAATTTTGCTTGTTCATCTTTCTATTGTTCGGCAAGTTTCTCGCGAACAATACAAAACTGTGCGCAAACAATGACAAGAACTTGGTCAAATGTCTAGTACCTTTTGTGCTACGAGGATTTGAGAAAAAAACGTTTAGGTTGCTTATATGTCTGTATATGAAAGTCAATCGATCAAACACTTGACTGTTCTGTCGAGCGTACTGTGTCCATGACATACACACGATCGAAAGTAAGATTTTCAAAAAATTCAAATGGGAAATCCTTCGCGAGGAAACACGCGGGACATTAATAAATGATATGTTTCCGCCTATTACACATATGATGATTACATTGTTGAAGTTGAGCATTGCCAACCGAACGGATGAAATTTTCAATGGTAAGATGTACAATGAAGCAGGTATTAACGGTGATTCGCTGAAGTGCGCTCGCGCTCACGTGTAACAGAGTCATCCTTATTTGAATTGCGCAACTTTCGTTACACAATGCAGTCCTTCATAAATAAGCAAAAAGCTGAACAGCTATGATGAAGCTGGTAGAGTCGTAAAAGTTACGGTTCAATAACTGAAAGCAGGAGGTAATGAATTATAAAGCGTCTGGGGGAAACGATTCAAATAATTGCGCTCGCGCGCGCGCGAATTGGCACTCAATTGTACATCAAAGAGATATCGATCGATCGGGCTGGGGATGGAAGAGCTGATATAGGAAGTAGCCTATAGCCGAGGGGTAGGCTGGGGTTTTAGAGACGGGCGGCAGTGGCAGACAGAGGCCAAATGAGGAGGAGGAAAAAGCGTATGGGTCGCGCGGGCCAATTTTTCCTCCCCACCGGCACTACAGAGAGCGCATCTCGCCCGTTTACATGCTGCAGTCACTCTCGCGCGCGCGCGCGCAGACACCTTATTATACTTTGTAAGCTGAAAGGCCTCTCCCGAGGCCCTGCCCGTCCCCTGTTCTTTTTCGGTCTTTTCTCCGATGCACATAACTCTCTCCTCTCGCCGTCCCTCCTTTGTCCCTCCATTCATTATCTCTCGCTCTCTTTTGCATAGCTTTCGCGCCTCCCTACAGCTTCTTAGCCCTTGTTCGCGTTCTTATTATACACGCCAGCCCCGGGTTGGTTCCATTGCCCATTGCTCTTCATTCTCCGAGATCTCCTTCGCTCAAACTACACTGTCGCCCGACTATTGAAAACGCACCAGTGCGTTTGAGCAACCGCGATCGTCCCAAACAACTCATGCGCGGATCCTTGGATCAATTTTTCGAAACCGGATTCACACGCAAACCAAGTTGCTGCCCGGCGCCCGCCTAGTACCTCTTACAGATTGCTCCAAATTATTAAATCCTGTAAACTCATAACTAGTTTACCGAGTTTCCTCAATTACAAGTTGCAACTTTGTAATTTGGATAGAATATGATTTATGGATAGAGTTATCCAATTAATTTTTATTTAGCGAGAGATTAATTAATAGCGTTATCCTAATTTGCAACATAAAATATCGGATAATGTTAGACTTCCGGCAGAATAGCGATGGGATTTCGCGTCCCAAGTATTCTCTCTCTTAGAAGACATATATATATATACATATCTTTTGTCGAGTATTAACAACACCTGTATAGGTTGAGTTCCTCGAATAATTTATATTCAACGATAAAACATGACGGTTTACGGCTACTGTTGAATGGATATTAATTCAGACACGCTTTTATTCTTGGTTCCATTCGAATGAGGCGGGTAAAAGCCGAGGGAGAAGTGAGGAGAGATAGCTGAACAGCATATACGTTTTACCTTGATCAGTCTTGAAGCTGCTCAAATAGTGTGAAACTCATTTTTACCCTTGGGAATTGCTGTGCTAGCAGCAACGTGAATTTTTGAACGTGAATTTTTAACATTGGAGCCTCGCCTGCCTAGACGCGCGATGCTAAAAATTCAACATCGCGAGAGGGAATTCCGCTGCCCAGCTGCCAGCGCTTCATTTCGTTTTCTTTCTGTTCGGGCCTGCGTGAGCCGTAGTAGACCAATTCGATCCATCACGTCGGTGGCAATCAATCGACTTTCTCTCTTTATTTTTCCCAATTCTGCTGGCAAACACGTGCATGCGAAAAATCGCTCGTCGCCACGACGACGGGGGCGACGACGACAATCTGGCAGAGCTCCAAGTGCAGTGCCCTGCGAAAGATGGCACTGTCGTCGTTCTTGGGTTCTTACGACTCGCTCTCTCGATCCTAACGGCTCCCGGACGAATTCGTCAATGGCCTCCCTCGCACTCTATACTGCAGCGACGAGTTTCCTTGGGCTTTATTGGCGCGAGCGTGTGAGGGTCGGATTATGGGAGCGGACTCGTTTCGAGGCGCGCGCGATAGGACGATTCGATTCGCGGCTTTCGCTCGAGTCTCTCGTGAGAGATATGCCAAATCGCCGCGGCTTAGTTACGTGAGAGGGATATTAATACACCGCGATCGCCAGAAGAAGCTGCTACTGCGGTTGTATCGGATGAAATATCGGCCTCTCCAAACGAGCCGCCGCCGCCGCGAGGTGACGCAAGAGGTTGTTACTCCACTTCAGAGAAATGTCGTAAAATGATTCTCGTCCAATTTTTGCAAGTGTCAGATGTTTTTAAGCCTATTTTCAGGATGAATTTAGCCAAGTGTGTGTGTGTGTGTGTGTACTCGCGCAACTAGAGCTTCCCATTACACGGATACACGGGTATAAGCGGATTACACGCAAAGTTCACTGTGGTGGATTCACCCACGCGTAACTCGTTTATACTCCAATATAAATATACGGATAAGCACTTACGTATGATGCGAATTATATGTGGACTCAAAGTAAAGCAATGCGTGCGTTAGTCTTTTATACTGATGCGAAATCCGGTAAGTTGATCCTGTCGGTAATCTAGAGAGCCTACGTGTAATTGTAAAATGAAACGAATCATTTTGCACTCATTGCTCGTGTATACGCGTGTCCCAATGCGTTTATAAGAACCTGCGCTAAATGCACGTGCCAGTCAGCCACTCATGTCCCTCGTATTCGTTACAACACGACCAGAACTGAAAGTTCTACTGAAAAGTTTTGCAACAAATACCAAAAATAGTAATAATAATAACAGTTACATAATACCTATGATGAATATTCTGCTGCTTGTCGCTATTGGCCACGCCTTTCTTTTCCGAACTCCGCTTCGCCACAATTCAAATGTAATGCTGACACGACGGACCGTATTTTTGTTTTTGGGGTCCTATACATCCACCTCGGGCGCGAAACTACGTATTCAAGTATTCAACGCGTAAGCATCAAAACTGGCCCTATATGGTTTTGGTTGGGTTCAGAATCACCGAGCCGCGGTGTGAAATTCAATGCACTTGGAAGAATCGCAGGTGAAGATGCCCGGAATCGAACTGGACGAGAGTCGAGAGCCAATACATTGACCTGTAATAAATGAATAATGTACAGCGGAATTCTTTGGAAAATCACAGGAAGCTTGATTAGAAAAACGTTCAGTCAATTTGATCCATGGGCAATCGTAACCGCGACCAATTCTACTGTGTACTGTACGATAACCAATGAAACTTGAGTTACGTGTCAGAGCAGGAAAGTACAAGGATTCAGTTTGGGTCGAAATCGCTTGGAACGCGAGTTGTTTTTCTCCATGAACAACAAGGACACATCGATCGAGCTCGGATGGCCAATGAGCACGTCGCAAAATCGGGCCATCCCACTTTTCCAGCCGCGAAATAATCGAAAATTCGAGTGAGCACGAGCGCAGCGGAGCCCGTCGAATTAAAGCACGTTCGCCGGAGTGCACAGCCGCGTTTATCCCTCCCCCACGGCGCGCGATCAATCATCTTTCTCGCTCGCTCGCTCGCTCGGTCACGCACGTCTGAGCCGACCTTAACCTTCCTCTACTGCTTCATCAGCAGCGCGGATAGGCACGTCGACTTCCTCGTGCGCCTTCCTCCATCCGCACGATTCCCTATCCCATCCATGCTCGGATTTTTATGGGCCCAATAAATCCGGCATTTGCCGTGAAAAGCACGCATTGTTGGCTCTCGACGCGAGGAAGGATGCTCGTACAGTTTCCCTCATGATTATTCGTCCGATTAACGGTGTACGTTTGCGCCACAATTTGTCCCTTGATTCCCTTGTTCAAAACCATCAATAGAATGCGACCCGCCGTGCAGTTTTCATTGAAATATATTCGTGCGCAGAGACAAATCAACTATAGTGTATCTGGAGCACCAGTGAGTATTAACGAGTCGGTATACGAGCTTTGAGATTACCCAGCCATCAGTGGGAATTTACACTGCTAAAACGATTTTTCGATTCAAGTACATATTGCAACTCAACTTGAGCAAGTTTTACTGAATTTTAGGATTCAATTGCACCATGTACTTGAATCGAAGAATCGTTTTTGGATTTTTTTAAATCAAAATTTGCTGAAACCAAAATTGGACGGAACGTCCGTTTATGGTCGAAACATATTTTTTTTCAGCGCGTGATTACTGCAGTACATCACAAGACTACATCGTCAATTATTGGATTCTCATTCGTGATAACGTGATGGAGGAAGGAGTGTCCCACCACGCGTATAATCAAAAGCCTTTTCCATCAAGTATTCATGTTCGACATTGGACGAGATCGTCCGAGAAATAAGCGTCTCGTGTGAATTAATATTGCCCGTGCATCCTTTTTAATCAGGATCGTCCGATCTGTCCGATCGGATCTGAAAGTTTCCATTGGCGTACTTGTACTAGTGAACACCATGACTACTTATTAACAGTAATCAATTGTCCACGTGTGAACGTAAATATTCCGCAGAGAGTTTGATGGGTTCAGTCACAATAACCACCTTCCGAGTTATAATTCATTACTGAGCGTCAACTGGCAGTGGCTGATGTATGATCATCATCATTCATATCTCTCGCAGCTCGTCCATTACGGGATCAAAAAGGAAAATACAATTTTGCGTCTGTCGTGCTCCGAATCAGCGACAGGTGCACGTACACCGCGGCTCGCGCGTTCGCAAAATTTGGCAAGTGCTTCGAAACAGCGTACATATATTTGATGCGCGACTGATTGTCGCGATGGAAAAGCGTCGATAGAAATGAAAGTGGCGCATTGGCGCAAAAACGTTGGGGACGGAGCTGTGGAGCTGCATGAGGCGAGCATACGTACATACGGACAAAACTTCATGAATGCCTTAGCACCGAGCCGACGCACACGTACGCGAGACATACGAGATACGGCTGGCAATGAAAATTTCATCTTACCTTTTCCTCTTATCGCGGCACGAGACACATGGCTTGAATTTCTCCTCGAACCAATGACATTCTACATATTTACATTATTGATCAGTGCTCATCCCGAGGAACAGCGAGAGACTGAATAAATTCCCATTGCTTCACAATCACAATCCGACGTGCTTTTATCTACCGAGTCCTTTTATCCCGCGGAGTAGACAGAATGATTGTGTATTCTGAACATTTTATTTTCTCTTAAATAATTCATTTGGTAGTTGAAAAATACACAATTTAGTTGATTTACATGAAGAATATAACCCGTTCGTTGAAAGTCCATTTCTCAGATGTCTTATTCGGATTAAATTTCATTTTGAAAATCCAAATAAATGCACATTGAAAGGAAAAAAACGAAGGAGTGTAAGGAGATCCGAGTCGAAGCAATGGGCTGAGAATCAATGGCAAATATTATTTTTCTATGACAGCGCGTAGATGAGTAATCGATCCGGCCATTACTCTGCTGGCGTTTTTCCGCCCTAGCCAGCTCTCTCGCCGAGCTCTAGCTAGCATCTATCCACTTGTGGGGGTAACGCACCGTCGAGATCGCTTTGCTCCTCCCGGCAAACGGAGAAAGAAGCTCTCGCGGCTCCATTTCTCTGGCGCGCGCGCGCAGCACTCGGGCTTGTTCGCCTTGAGAGCCAAGAGGGGGTGAGACAGATTATCCGCGCGCGCGCGCGAGCCTGGAAATTCAGCGGATAAACTACGTGTCGCCTTTGTTCGCTAGGCGCCGCTTAATGGGTGAAAGTTTTTCGGCCGGTTGGGCGCCAATGGCTCATTCCGCGCAGGAGCCCGACAATGGCCGGCGGATCGAAAGAGGCGCGCGCGCGCGTCCAAGAGCGAGAGAGAGGGAGACAGGCGTGTTTTTCACGAGCGGCAAATTGGACCGCGAGTCGAGGGAGGTTTGGGAGAGCCGAGCGAGCGGCGTTATTCAGACCGTGTGTTTTATGCAGCCTCTTTGGAATTATAGCGTCGTTACGGGCGCGCTTCTTCGCCTCGCTGTAATAGCGCGACTACCTCCCCCCGACGTTACATTCCCGTAACTGCGCGCTTTTCCTGTATACGCAAAAATTGATAGCCTCGTTTGTGCTTGCGTCAACATTAAAACACACAATGCCCCAGAGGATTCTTCTTGTGAAATCGACTCACTCCAACTGAATGAGAGAAGCATTACACGCATACATGAAATATGTATATGCAGCTGGATCGAATGATATTCTGGTGGAACTATGTAGGACACACGTCTGGTTCCGATGGATTTCTCATCGTAACACGGACAAAATTATATGATATTAATCTCTGATTCGAATAGATCGAGTATTCCACTTGCGCGATATCCTGATGAATTTCTGGTAGTTCCAAATGATCCAGCGACCCATCGTGATTGCCTGAGAGATGATAGAGAAAAAGCCAGTGGCCATTCGTGCCAGTGACATTGCCAACAATCCCACCACTCATCCTCGTCAGCCGCAAAACCTGCCTGCGCATAAGCAGCGTGTATCACTATAGACCACGTGCTCTCGTCCAGCAGCAGCAGCAGCAAAACATCCCTCAGCTGCAGCGGCATCAGTGAGGCATACTGCGACCGCACGTGGTACGCGTGCCGCAAACAAACACACACACACACAGACACGCAGAGAGGCGTGGCCCACATTAGCTTAGCGTGCCGGGCGTGCTGCTGCTGCTGCTACTGCTGCTGCTGCTCCAGGCTCCGAAATCAATAAACGGAAGCCGCTAGAGGCGAACGAGCGTGTGGGTGTGTGGGCTAGTATGTGAACGGCCGCACAATACAAGGCTAGCAAATTTTTCACGTGGGCGTGGGGGGCGAGACCTTGAGAGAGCAACCGGGGCTGACTCGCGGGGATGAGAAATGCGCGATAGCTCGGGCATATTTTTCCAAAACCCCCAAATGCACGCTCTGTTCCGAATCATAATGTTGGCCCGTCGCGTGTGTAGATACATCAAATCCAAACCATCACTCTCTCAAGTGTAAAATTACACCTTCGCACGCGACAGTCGTAAACAACTCGCGCCAGTTAAGATTGAGGAATAACAACAATGCCAAGGTATCTCTTCGCGATTACAACCTATTCTACTGTACGCCGATTGCGATCCGGACAATTTACCCTTGTGAAATCGAGCAATAATTTCTTTCCGAATGTATGTTTCGGAACTTGCACAGCCGCTATAGCCACTAGCTCGGGATTTCTGGAAATCTCACTTTTCGTCGCCGCTGCTCACAAAATCAATTTTCAATTAACGTTTTTGCCCCCTCAAGGATCTCGTGGTATTGAGTAACTTTGGATCTGTTCAATAACAGTCACGAAACAATCCTTGAAAAATCTCAAACCGAGCTACGAAACACTATCGGTAGATCGACGAGGCGGCCAACTCCTCAAAACTCATCAAACTCAAAGAAAAGCTGGCACGTACCGAGTATTAAAGCCCCCGCCCCTCGAGCTTCAAAAGATTAAGGTACACTCGCGATGACGTGCGTGGTAAAGCCTCTGTAGGCGGCTTCGTGTCAAAAAGAGACTTGCTGAAAAGACTCGGAATTTGAAATGAAGAAAATGTTTTTGGTGATTTTTCTTGATTCGACTAAAACTATCCACGCCGAATGATTAACATTGTAAATATTGCGCAATTAACTTGCTATTTTTGAGATTTTAACCGCACCTTAGCTGGAGTTGAGATATTTGTACCCGAACTGCACCAATTCACAACGTGAACTATCAAATGATTTCGATTTATCTAACACTTTGGATTGCATACGAATTCGTACAAAGCAAGTCGATTGGATTAGTTAATTGGGCCGTAAATCGAGTGAGAGGTTATTTCAAGTGAGATTAATCATGAGCTATTAGCGGATGATTAAGCAGAGGACGCCGGTGGGGGGCTGGTAGAGCCGGAGTACCATCCAATCTAGCATTGTAAACATTGCACATTCGTCCGAAAGTAGGCAAACACTCGGATCCGACGAGAGCTCTCGCCAAGGCGGAACAAAGCCGCAGGCTAGAAAATGGACAAAACTAAGCTGCGCGACGAGTGTCGACTAATTTCAAAAAAGCCACTAATTGCAAAAATTGGGAGATTGGATTAGCCTTGGGAGCCGCTTGCGCGCGCGGCGGCGGCAGCGGTGGTCTATCGAGCGACCAATAAAGCTCGTTGACGCGGCTGATATGCGCGGCTCGATCACCGATTGCGCGTGGGCCGTCAATCCGATCCGTCCGTCGAGTCGAGAGCGAGTTGAGAGGAGTACAGGAGGCACGAAACAGCGAGTCGACTCGCTCGGAGACTATTAGATCCTTCTCATCCGTATTGATTGCTTGTCGCTGCACCGGAACGAGCGAATATGTTTCGACTGACGAGCACGCCTATAAAGACCGCCGCCGCCGCCTCCACACGCATTTTTCTCCTTTCAGTTTCTGCGCACTATTGTACTCCCGAGTGCGAGGAAAACGCGTTCGACCACGTTGGATTTTCGACCGGATGTGTATGTACTCATATGAATGCGCCGCATGTTTGAGTTGCGTCGAAACGCCATCTAAATTAGCCGATAATTTTGGAAATTAGAACGGCATGTGTGTTGAGATTATCTCATCCGCGCCGAATCGCTTTGTTCCGGAGAATCGTTGAATACCTTCGCATACAACCCAAATAACAATAGTGCATTCAAACCTTCATGTTTAATTGGCTAAACGTTGGCTAAACGTCCCAACGCGTTGGCGACTTTTTTTCTCAAACTCACAGCTAATTAATTTTATTTCCCGTAAAATTAACGAAAGCCAATGACGAATTAAAATGTCCACCGGCCAGAATTATTTTTTGGTCGGCTCCAACGACCAGCTGGAAAAACAAAAAAAAAGTCCAAATCTCTTGACTACAAAATAAATTGTTCAACATTGAATCCAGAGCGGAATTTCCGCCGCGCACGCGAGCACTCGACTTTTCTGGCAGAGCCACGCGAATGCATCTTTTAGCCTGGACGTGGTTGTTTCTGGCTGCCAAGTTATTCCGGCATCCCGCAAAAAATCCCGGCTTTTGTTTTCCGAGATTTTTGTTTATCATCGCGCAGGCTTTTTTTCTCACCGCGGGAGAGGAGAGAAGGAGAGAAGGAGAGAGCAAACGCAAGCTTCCGCAGCCGCTGGAATCAGGATTAACGGCCGAGATGTTTTCTGCTGGCTGTGTTTTGGCACTGGATTTAGTTCTGCCGGCGAAATTGTTCTCTCTTTTTGCCTTTTCGCGTTGTTTAGGCCCATTCAAACGCTCAGTTCTAGTTCGAACAACTTTTTGAACCTACATTCTAAACTCAATAAAATTGAGCAAATGTAATAATGCAGCTAACAGTTTTTTTTATACGAGTGACAGTGTAATGTTTCTTGCCGTTTTGAAAAATCTGATAAGTCAGAAAACGAGGGATACTAATTTTCTACTTGATATATCAAAACCTGTTTGCAATCAAGGCATCGGTGACTAATTATACTTGAAATAACATGACGTGAAATAGTGCAAGTGTTTGTGACAAGCGTCGATACAAAGTCCATAATATGTAGATATGGATTGATTCTGGGAGCTGTGCCATAAAGTTTCAACATTTTCTGCCCCTTGTCAGATACAGGTTATTTGAAGTTTAGCGAATTAGGGATGCTCATATTCGGATTATTCAAAATTGAAAAAGTTAACAGGATATCATAGTTACTCAAGTGAGATTCATCATGAGCTTGGATGATCCAAGACTTAAGAGGTACCAACTTCCTCGCTTAACTCGCTTAACTTTTCCATAGATGATTCCTGATCCTATTATACTTAATCACAATTATTTGTAAGAGTTCTTTCAAAGTCTAGCATGGCTAGCATAAATCTCGCACGCCCGTGTTATCTTGATTAAGTGGCGCGCGCACGCGGGCTTCTGTTAATCCTGGAACTTCTGCCAATTTATAACTGTACTACTATCGCTCATCGAATATGCCTATGTGAAAAGGATAATGAACAGAATTGCCATGGAAATTGTGTAACGTTTGCTAATCCAATAAGTAAACTTTATCGATTCAATTTCAGATGATCAGTAGCTTATCGTGTCTTCGCTCACGTAAAATCTAACAGATGGACTTTATGCAAACCCGAGACTAATTAACTAAACCAACGAGAAGTTTGTTGCAATGATAACGTGGAGTCTGATTGATTTACAGAAGGAATTCGTAACTCCAACATGAACAAAAGATTTTTATCATCGTCTGTACGTACTTTTTCATTTCATTGCTTGCGTTTATAAAATAATAAATTGGATGAATAGTCTCTAACGACCTTCTGCTGACAAAAAGGTTTCCTCGTCGTAATAACTCGAAGATAGATGAAAATCACAATCTTATGCATGGATGAGAAACTTTCGGGGAAAATATTTTGATCAAGCATGAGATGTGGCAAATTGAAAATTCTAAATAATTCGTTCGACGAAAAAGTCATCGAGTCAGCGAAATTTTATGAAATGTAGAAAAAAGCTTGTTCTAGTTTTATTCTTAGGTGGTTAGTTTAGTTTGAATGGAATTGAAATTCCAAGGACAAGTCGCATCGACAAAATTTAGCAAAACAACAAACAATCTCGTGGAGGCGATGTTCATTCCGAGTTGGCAACAATTTTCTGTCAAGTCAGTCGAAAAAACGAGCAAGAGCAGGCCGCAGCTCAACGGCGGATTACAACTCGCAGCAAACGGGATCACGCCAATCAAACTCGCGCGAGTCGGTGCAGGGTAGGTGCAGTCCTCACCGCGACGATCGAGTCCCGTCTCAAGGGCTTCAGCCGCTCTGCCTCTCATCGTCAAAGACGTCTCGTTGCATTACGCGCTTGCGGACGGGAGGCTAAGCTCGGGGGCTTCCCCCTTGTAATTGCATTGTGCGTCGCTTATTTTTTTCTTTTTCGAGCTCCTCTCTATTGATCTTTTCCACGAGAGCACAGCTTTGTTCGATACGGGTGCGGCTTGTGGAGCGGCTAGAGTGTATGGGGTTCTGAGCGAGCTTCGCGAATGAAGCTCCAATGTGCGAGCTCGCATGAATTGACATCTCGAGGATCGCGAAAATTAAATGTCAACGCATGAAAAAATACGAGTGTGTTATTTAAGGGATGAGTCCTCCCAGAAGCTGACAAGTCAGAAAAGATTCCCAAAGCCGGTGTTGGCGCCTAAACTTGACCGATCCCTCGATTCCAGATGTTTTCAAACAAAAGACTCATGACAATTCACTATTGCAATATAGGAGATGCGATCCGAACAATTTTCTCATTGTCGTATTTTTTTGGGTTATTTAGCAAGTTTGAATCGGCATTTTGTTGCAGGACGAAGCGGCAATGACTCTGGAGGAGCGGCTGATGGAGCAGGGCCGACTGTCGGAGACGGGGATGCGGATGGCGGAGAGGCGCAAGTACCTCGCGGAACGCTGCGTTGAGGAAGGCCTCGACAGGCCCGGCAACGACTCGCTCCACCGACCCAACGCCTGGGAGTTCCTCGTCAATCGCGAGCATCATCTCGTCTGGTGCAACGTTTTCAAGGCCGCATCCACCTCGTGGATGTACAATTTCAATTTACTTGCCGGGTGAGTTTCTAACTAGCCCGTGGATACTAACTCCAATCCAACTGTGATGGACCGCACGGAGATTTATCAAGTAAATCTCAGAGCTCCCCTGCGGCAATTTGTTACTTGCGTTTCTCTCGAAAAAATTCGAGAAAGAGAGCGAGCACGGATTTTTGAGTGAAATATTGAAAATATCGTAACCACACACGCTAAATAAGTTCCTGCGATAAACCGTCGACATGAAATAACGAAGGAAGGAGTGAAATTCATGCATTCTAATAAATCTTGGGAGGCATATACATATGTACATAACTCTATAGAGTTAATTAGATTTGCGATAGGCTTGATCGATGGGCACACTGTCACAGTATCCATCAAATTTTCGAAGCCAGCTTTTGTTCCAAGATTGATGCTCAAGAGAATAGCTCGGATAATTATAGAATGTTACAATACATATATAACGTTTCCAAAACTGAATCAGACTCTACTAATAGATGAATGGAACTAAAGCATTGAAAGTTGAAAATCTCAATTTTGAAATTAACGAAAAGTCCGTGAATGAATATTTTCCCGAAAAATATTTGTCCGATGATGAATTGTCACCGTTGATTCGTTGTCACGGGAATGATGAGGAATTAATGTGCACACCTCGCAAACGAAAATTCAAGTTGAAGCAACGAAAATGCTAACTGCCATAGCGAAAACTTTAATTAGACCCGACAACTTTGGTTCTGCGTTGAACTAGTTCACCCCTTTAGCACGGAGCTGGCAAGGTTGGAAATGAAACCGTCTCTAGTTACAAAAGATTTCATTAATGCATTAAAACTTTCAATTGCTGCAATAAGCTCGTTAGCACTCTGGGATAGAAGTTTTCTTTGGACGGGAAGCCTGCATCGAGAGAGAGAAAACGCAAGGTTTTTCAAGCTCGAACCTTCCTTCTGATTTACGCGAATACGTGATTATACCAAGAAATTGTTCTTCCAATCGAATCGAAGATAGAACTCCCGATTTCAGTTCTAATACTTGCTGCGATTAAATAATGCGCAGAGACATCGAATTAATTAATCGATGTTGTTGAATGCTCGACATCTACTCCGTCACACAACATTTTTCCACAACAGAATAATTTTCGCAAAATATTGTCGAATCAATGTTCCTCCAATTAGAGAGACATGAAGCCGGGTTTTAAAAAAATCATCAAGCATTTTGCAACGGCCCTCCGGGGGTTGGAAGAATCATGAAAGGGATCGTAATCAGCGGTAAACACATAACAACGGAGCGAGTGCTCGAGTCTATGTTTTGGGCAGACGCTGCTAGTGCGTATGTGGTGCCGATGCGAGCTCGAGTGACGCGCTGGTCGTGTGCCCACAGGTACAGCCCGCAGTTTCTCAAGGCGTCGAAGGCCGTGCCAGTGTCTCTGGCCCGGCAGAAGTACCCGCGGCCCACGGCCGAGGAGCTGGCCGGCTACCTCAACGACAGCGTGAGCTTCCTGATAGTGCGCCACCCGTTCGAGCGGCTGCTCAGCGCCTACAGGGACAAGCTCGAGCACAGCCTGCCACACACGTTCCACAGCAAGCTCGGCTCGCACATCGTCTCCAATTACAGGACGAGGGTGAAGTTCTCCTTCTCTCCGAGCCCTCCGATACAATCACTTTTTCAACTTCGAGGGCCACACCAGAGCCAATTCCGCGAGGAATCCCTTGATCGTGCAAATGGGCCTCCCTGCATGCGCCGCCACGTAACCATCTGTACTTGTGTTACACTTTGGCGTGGCTTACGAGCCGTCAGCGTGCGTCTAGCACGTTACTTGCAACTAGGCCACCCAAATTTTTCCCACTTTTAATCTTCAAAGTAAATGTACCTTTTTTTCAATCAAATCATTTTTCATTAAAAATTTCATCAGCAATAGATTCTCTTGGTATTTTTGTTCCAAATCAATCAAGTTACAAAATAACATATTTCATTTCTTTTTTTTCATTACCTTCACTTTGACAATATTCAAACAATCCATTTTGGTTGGAAAAACTAAGGAAGCTTTTTGACCACCTTCAACCAATGCGTGGACTTTTTTTTACATTTTCAACACTCGTTATTAAAGCTGGATATTGATTTTTTTGTGCTGGGTGAATTTCACCCGGTGCGGTCTCTATGCGATTCTACTGAAGTGTGGCCCTCGAGGGATAAACGCTGCTACGTAATGAAAAACATTTTTATTTTTGTTCATCATCCATATCTGTAGCAGCTTCGATGGTTTCTAGTTAACCATAGAAAAGTGAATTGAAGTAAATTCCCCAAATACTTTTTACGAAGTTTGATAATAAATTGTCGACGTTTCAACAAATTACAGAGCTCGAAAACCGGAGGCAAACATGGCCCAAGGTACCCGGTATTCGACGAATTCGTGAGGTGGCTTCTGTGCGAATGGAAAGCTGGGAACGAGCTGGACATGCACTGGACGCCGATTGTCAATTTTTGCACTCCCTGTCAAGTCCGATTTGACATCATAGCCAAATTTGAGACGCTATATGTGAGTATGCCGCAGTGAATAACAGGCTACATTGAAATCATTCAAAAATTACACAATTTCTCAAGCATTAAAAAGAGAAAATTAGTTTCTGAATCCAATGACAAATTAATAATCTAATCAGAATTTAGCAATATCTTGAGTATTTTTTTTTAATTTAAGCTACCAAGACATCAGATCACACGAACTGCTTTTTATTTTTCATAGTATAATTGATTATTCATCTTACAAGGTTAAGTAGGGATTGTAAAGTTAATTAAGTATTCATTTCGCGGAATTTGAAAAGTTTATATCTTCTCAATTATGAAGCCCATCGTCAACATAAAGGCAGGGACGGATTGTATAAAAAGTCAGGAGCTGGCGAAGAAGATTAATTAAAGATCCAAATCTTTAAGAATAACATTTGATTCGGATTGGAAACCTTTTCCACTTTCAAACTTCAATTACTAATCGTGAAAATTGAATGACCAATCAATAGTGAGGATTAACAGAATTGTAAGAGTATATAATGACAAACAGAGTAATTAAATGGGGGTTTCGCTGGTTAAAGTTGTACAATGAGTGAATATAGAAATGAAGGGAAAATCCTCATAAGCCTTTTACGAGAACCAGAGGGAATAATGACTTTTCCGAGTAAGACTGAATTATATCTCTTCTCGTGGAAAAGCGAGAGCAAACAGCAAAGCGAAGAACAACTGGAATACAAATCACCGCTGGGCGAAAACTTTGCCACGAGACATTAACCTTTAAGACAATTCATAATCAAGTCGTCTTATTCACTCATTATTAAAACAATGCTCCCTTCATTCGAGAGACAAAGCTTCTATTCTGGAGCTCGCGCATTCCGTTTCGATATATATATACGAAAATCCGATTTGTATGGAAAACAGGTGGCGAAGCCGCAAATATCTCCGAGACTGCAAGTGATGGAAGATGTCGCGTGAACCAGACGCAAATAGGCTGCCAGATATAAACATAGTAGTCTCGGAGACGAATTTCATTCGAGTTTCATCCATTGCTATATTATTTTTTTCCATCCTGCTTTACTCTGCTACGGTTTCAGAACAGAGTTGAACAAGTCATTCGGTTTAAAAAAAAAATCGCCAGCGAAAATTTAGAAGAGTTCTATTCTTGTCGCAGTGTTTTCACTCTCGGGGGCTAGTAAGCGAGAAATTGTGAGGTGCAATGCCTGGGGTACGCTCAGTCTATATACTAAGACGTTCCTCCTGTACACCGAGATCAGCTTTCTTCCCTGACAGCATTTTTCATTCGTCTCCCTTTTTCTTATCTCTCGCGAAAGTGTCAATCTCATGATGAACGGTATATAAAATACCAGAAATGATGGGCGAAAAAAATACTCACGCTCATTCAAGCTCAAATATTATTTTCTTATTCCAATTTCGGCCATATTTTTCTGCGGATGTTTTTCAAACTTCTTTTCAATTTAAGAACCACAAGGTTGACCACAATGAATACCAATTTCTTCGATACGAGTGCCCAGTAATTTACGACACATTACGGTTTATTACGGTTACAGAAAGAATATCTAAACAAATTCACGATTAGAGATACCCGATTGAAAATCAATCACAAGTATTTGCTATTATCTAATTTCAGGATGACCAGAGTTACCTCATAAAACAGGCTCATGTGGGTCACATAATCAAGCCTGAATGGAAAAACCCTACTCGCGGAGTACAAACGAAAGACGTAATAAAGCAATACTTCGCACAGCTTTCGAGAACACAGATTAAGGAACTCTATGAAATGTTCAGGTGAGAATTATAACATGAAATTTCAATCTAAAAAGGAGCTGAGAACATACCATCACAATCAATTCACGATCAGGAAAAGGTTTTTATTCTTAGTGCGAGCAATGAATATTCAATTGGAGTGAAGTTTGATGTTAGTGATATAATCTGATCGTGTTTCGAATTTGAAAAAGTGATCGTCGTTCAAAGTAACAAACGTACAATAATGAAATTATATATTTTTCCGCATTTTATCGAAAACGTAAAATATTACGATTCTCGTATTTTAACTTTCAATACAGCTCGTGTTTCATTATTCGACTATCGTTTCCACTGCTAATGCAGTAAGAAAATAACATTGATAATGAAAATGATCACAGACTTCATTCGATACTTGCAAATTCATTTTAAAATAAAAATTTTCTCTTTCGTAGGTACGACTTCATTCTGTTCGACTATTCGTTGACGGAGTATCTCGAAATCGGCAGAGACGAAGTGACGAAGTTAGTCTGTAAGAAATGACCTGCCGCCCTGTCGAAGCCATCGTTCTCAATGCTTTACTAAAATAGGAACTACGAACTTTGATTTTTGTACAGACGAGATACGAGAACTTTATAAATGGGTACTGAGTAACGAAGGTCTATAGCCGACAGAGTCTATAAATTTGTAAAAGTGAAATTGACATTTACAAAGTTAATCGGTTTAGGGGAAAGCAAATTTCCGATCTAAAACCATATAGTGTAAATAAAATTTTATTTGCGAACTATTCGGATAGTGTATGAAGATGTTTGCACGTGTTCCAGATACATGTGAATAACGAGAAATGCGTCTAGCAAACCGAACTTTGTTCGAGTTTTATCACTGAGTTTGAATTTGTGCGATGAGGCAACCAAATGTGATTTGAGAAACTTCTCAATTTCGCATATGCGTTCAAAGAACTTTTTCAATGACTGATCTATCAAAAAAACGATTAATAGACAGTGAAAAAATGTTTGAATATGCCGGATCTGATAATGATCTTCCAAACAACCCAAACGCATGATTGGAATACGAGTTTGTTGTCTAGAAAAAAAATCACTTTGTTAAATAAAAAAACTTATTCAAGATGAAGCATTTATGAGCGATCCATCAAGTTTATCGAGAAAAATCCAGGCTCTTCGTTCCCCGAAAATATATTCCAAGTAGAACAATGCATTTTTTTATACCTATAAATTTTACAAACTAAAATGTTTGCCTTGTTGCTTCTGTTGCATTGATAGCTAATAAGATAACATAAAAACTTTTGTTACGATAAAATTTAAACACCAAAGATCATGGGAGAGCACATTTTCTAAATACGACTTTGCATATATATAGAGAAGAGAGTAATTTGTGATGCTAAAAATACTTAAGAATTCACCACTGTTGCTATTACATTTCATTATACCAATTATCGCTATATCTGATATAATTCAGAAATGTATTTATATGTATGATTAAGAAAAATGAATATTATAAAAAATATTCAATGAGTAAATGATAAGAGAAAGATATTTAAATTGAAAATGAATTAAAAGACTACCAAAAAGTAGAATCATTGAAAAGTTGTTATTTTTCTAACTTGAAATTGTGAATATGATTTCTAAGATAAAATTAGTATATTGTATACATTAATCGAAATTTTCATTATCAAAGCAAAACCACATGGCTTTCCAAATCTGAGAAACTGTACTAGCCTTGAGAAAAACTTTGAACATGAAAAATGTATGTAAAAGCTAAGCACGTTCACACAACTTTATGAATAAGAGCTTTTTGCAACCAATGTAGACAACAATTTTTGCGGAAATTCGCACTGATTTTGGAAAATGATCTAGATTTTTTTACTATTGAATGTTTGTAAAACTATCACTGTCATATAATATATCTAAACCTACTGTTGAGCTTTTCATAACATTTTTTACAACGTTGATTGATAATGATAGATTAATATCTAATTATATACTATAGGGATGACGAATGAATGCTGTTTTCACAATCATAATAGTGAATATCAGTTAAAAAAAGAGGTGCAATAGAAAAGCAGTTTGATTGGAAAATGTAAGTTACCTATATTATCAATGAGTTCTTATATAAAATGTCACAAATGATCATATTAGACATAACCAAGTGACAAAATATCTTTCAATGGAAAAAAACCCGTCAAAACATAAGTAATCTTAAATGTTCTTGGGATGAGTAACATAAATATCAACAAAACTATTACAAATAGTTTTGTGAATATGTACGCATTGTGAGGAATCTGAGCTAATATTACATTATTGTGAATACCTGAATCCTTTTCGTACAGCTCATAGAGATTTCAATATAAATTCATCAAGTTGATAATGTATGTAACAAATGTTTGAATACAAGTATTTTACACTACTGATTTTTTTTATTATCCCTTCTGTAATTATTTAATCAATGGAGCTTTCAAGAAGAGTGAACCAGCTCTTTTTTATTTTTGAGTAATGAACATCAATTCAATTACATTTTTTGAATAGAGTAAAAAATTCTCATAACCAAAGAAAATTCAAATCAATACAAGCAAAATGATGTTAATTATTATTGTCATATTAGTTATTCCATCTCATTAATACAGAAAAATTTCAAAGTGATAATTTCAAAAGTTGACATGTTAACATAGTGACCCAATCTTTCAAAAATTCTTATATCGAATCATTACATAAATATGAATGAAATATTCTGTTAAAATAAAATTATATCCTTGGTTTTCCAGTAAAATTATGTTTAAAATAAGTATATCTGCTATTTCTCAATAATTTCATATTTTCAAAACGTGATTGCATACATTTCAGTTTGTACAAATTGATCAACATTAAAAAATTAAGAGAGAATATTCTTACCATAATGTTGTGCTCTTAACAACGACTCCTATCACCCACTTATCATCAATGACTCGCTGCCAGATTTCTTTAATAACCAAAACTTGTCGTTTCTCATATCTGTTGTTTCTCTTCACTTTTATTACAGGTTCGCCAGTAGCCGTGTACAACTGTGAATTTGAATAATGATTTAATTGACAATATAACAAACAATAAAGAGAGTTAACTCACATCACTGTCAGAATCTGAGCTAGGATCATCTCTATAAGCAGCTTTGGTGGCCAGATCCTTGAGAATCCTGTCTGTGACGGTTTGAATAACCTCGATATTGCTTTTTGCTTGGTCTATTTGACTCTGAGCACATTGCAGCTGCTTGATCAAATGCTCTTCCACAGGATTGGTATCTTTCACAATTTCTCTCCGGACAACATGCACCGGATCAGCTGATATAGACTCATTGTTGTTTGTAACCTCTAATATTTCAAGATCATCTTCATCCACAATGTCGATATCCATTGTATTAGCCAAGTTTATTGACAACTGTTTCCACTATTGGGCTTAGAATGTATAACTACACAAGTATCCAACGGTACATTTTCAGTTTTAATTAACACCATGAGTCTACGAATAAAACGTTTCATCTCTATAACTTTTTAGCGACATGCATGGAGAATTTTTCTTATTAACTCAATCGGGTGATATCAATATCAACTGCTCATTCACTATTGAAATAGAGTTTGCCGGTTAGTGGAATTATTTATATTATTCGGCACTCGGGGGCCGGGGCAGGTGGCATGAGGAACCAGCCGGAATACTCGGAACTCGGAACTCGCAACTGTCAGAACTGTTGCTCCTCGTCGCGAGCAACCCAATCAGCTGCGGTGCCGTAACCGAATTTTCTAACGCAAGTAATACTTATATACTTATACGCGTACACGAAGTGCAAAGTTCAAAGTGTATGTTTTAATTACGTATAAATAGAGAGAATGTGATCAACTTAGATAAAAATGGATGAACAATGAGCGAGCTATGCACTCAGCTGATGTAGGCGAGTGATTTAGGTACGATTTTGGAAAAAGTCGGGACCAATTCTCGACACCTATTTTTTCTCAAACTATATGATGCCAGTATACCGTAGGAACAAAGTTGCTAGAATATTTTCTTCAGCGACCCTTTTGTTTAAACAATTTTTTATTACATACATAAAGAGACATTTTTTCGCATGGGAAAAATTTTTTCTAGAAAATTCAGCCATTTTAAAGACTTTTTTATTCTTATAAAATTTTCGAAATCATGCTTAGTTTTCCCGGAAAAAATTCATAAAGTCGGAAAAATCGCAATTTTCCGATTTTTCAATTGGAAAAATATACGTGAAAAATAAGTTCTGCCGAACTTTTAACGCACGTATCGTAAACTACAAATCTTAATCTTCAAAACCCTGTGTTGCGAATTGAAGTTGCTTGTCGGTAAACATGTGTAATTTTCGTTTAAACAATGCCATTTTTTCCTACCGCCCCATCATGCCTCATGAACTGTGAGAATCAACTCACGACGAAATATGTTGTTATAAGGTATCAAAAAGGATTCCCACTAACAGATTGATACTGGAATATATCACATCCTCAAAAAAACCTTTTTTAGAAAAAGTAAAAATGTTGCGTCAAGCATGTGGCAGAACTAGTTTATCTCTTATATTGCTTAAAAAAAAATGAAATCCATAATAGACACATGAGTCAATTTATTATTTCATCAGTATTCATTCTGATTAATTCCTCGTATAGTTGGAGTATTACGTATCCTTATTATAGTTTAGATACTATAGGAGTTGTCAACTTTAACTAACCAATTACGAAAAAACTTACCAGAATGCTCTTAGGTACCTCATCAATTATTTGAAGAACTAATGACGAACCAAATTGACGCCACTTGGTAGGCATTTTTAACGTCTTAAGAATAATAATATTTCACTAAATCACTGGATGTGAAAATTATCATAGAAATATTATAGAAATATCTATAATTTACTGAGACATATGATCAATAGTTTGAATTATTAATATTTGTCTCTTTGAAAGACAATGAAAGTATTGATAATAGAAGAATATATAAAGTCTATCTGAATTATATGAATAACTGCATAGCAATTACAATACAAAAATATATTTGAAATAAATCAAACGATTGAGGAGAGGTTGTGAAACCGTTTAATTAGAAATAAATAGGTAATGAAATAAATAGGTCATGAAGAATATTATATGTCAGTTTAATAAGGCATTCAAAGATATTCGATCCTACCAAGTGGCGTCAATTTGGTTCGTCATTAGTTCTTCAAATAATTGATGAGGTACCTAAGAGCATTCTGGTAAGTTTTTTCGTAATTGGTTAGTTAAAGTTGACAACTCCTATAGTATCTAAACTATAATAAGGATACGTAATACTCCAACTATACGAGGAATTAATCAGAATGAATACTGATGAAATAATAAATTGACTCATGTGTCTATTATGGATTTCATTTTTTTTTAAGCAATATAAGAGATAAACTAGTTCTGCCACATGCTTGACGCAACATTTTTACTTTTTCTAAAAAAGGTTTTTTTGAGGATTTCAATTCTTTTTACGGAGTATAATATATTATGAAAATAATAATCAATAAAATGTATATGCATTGGCGTCAGTAATAAAATTGAATAGATATTTTTCCAAAATGCAAATATTTATATGGATGAGCGATACACAAAATGAAAATATGAAATCAGTAGAAAATAATTAATCTATTATCTGAATTTAAGACAAGACATCAAAATTTATCCCATGTTTGCTTCTAACTATTTTTACACAGGCAAATGGTGGTTTAGGATGACGATGTCGGCGTGTCGCCTGAATATTTGATATAATCTGATACCCGATAATGTCCAGGTGGCTAGGGTCGCTGATGACAGTGTCCTGAGGATGCGCTTCTGGTATTTTTGTTTGAGGAAGCTGACTACTTTGACTACCTGGACATCTTTAAGGTCCAGAGTCAGCTACTTGGAACACCGTCATCGGGAACCCTGACTATCTGGACTTCGTTCGGGTCTAGGGTCAGGTCCTCCAACGAAAAATACCGGGAGCCCACACTTGGAACACCGTCATCGGGAACCCTGACTATCTGGACTTCGTTCGGGTCTAGGGTCAGGTCCTCCAACGAAAAATACCGGGAGCCCACACTTGGAACACCATCATCGGGTACCCTGACTACGTGGACTTTGTTCGGGTCCAGGGTCAGCTGCTTCAAGCGAAAATTCCAGGAGCGCACCCTTGGAACACCGTCATCGGGAACCCTGACTACCTGGACATCGTTCGAGTCTAGGGTCAGGTCCTCCAACGAAAAATACCAGGAGCGCACCCTTGGAACACCGTCATCGGGTACTCTGGCTACCTGGACATCGTTCGGGTCCAGGGTAAGGCACTGCAACCAAAAATATCAAGAGCGCACCATTGGAACACCATCATCGGGTACCCTGACTACCTGGACATCGTTCGGGTCTAGAGTCAGCTGCTTCAAGCGAAAATTCCAGGAGCGCACCCTTGGAACACCGTCATCGGGTACCCTGGCTACCTGGACATCGTGCGGGTCCAGGGTCAGGCACTCCAACCAAAAATACCAGGAGCGCACCCTTGGAACACCGTCATCGGGTACCCTGGCTACGTGGACTTTGTTCGGGTCCAGGGTCAGCTGCTTCAAGCGAAAATTCCAGGAGCGCACCATTGGAACACCATCATCGGGTACCCTGACTACCTGGACATCGTTCGGGTCCAGGGTCAGCTGCTTCAAGCGAAAATTCCAGGAGCGCACCCTTGGAACACCGTCATCGGGAACCCTGACTATCTGGACTTCGTTCGGGTCTAGGGTCAGGTCCTCCAACGAAAAATACCGGGAGCCCACACTTGGAACACCATCATCGGGTACCCTGACTACGTGGACTTTGTTCGGGTCCAGGGTCAGCTGCTTCAAGCGAAAATTCCAGGAGCGCACCCTTGGAACACCGTCATCGGGAACCCTGACTACCTGGACATCGTTCGAGTCTAGGGTCAGGTCCTCCAACGAAAAATACCAGGAGCGCACCCTTGGAACACCGTCATCGGGTACTCTGGCTACCTGGACATCGTTCGGGTCCAGGGTAAGGCACTGCAACCAAAAATATCAAGAGCGCACCATTGGAACACCATCATCGGGTACCCTGACTACCTGGACATCGTTCGGGTCTAGAGTCAGCTGCTTCAAGCGAAAATTCCAGGAGCGCACCCTTGGAACACCGTCATCGGGTACCCTGGCTACCTGGACATCGTGCGGGTCCAGGGTCAGGCACTCCAACCAAAAATACCAGGAGCGCACCCTTGGAACACCGTCATCGGGTACCCTGGCTACGTGGACTTTGTTCGGGTCCAGGGTCAGCTGCTTCAAGCGAAAATTCCAGGAGCGCACCATTGGAACACCATCATCGGGTACCCTGACTACCTGGACATCGTTCGGGTCCAGGGTCAGCTGCTTCAAGCGAAAATTCCAGGAGCGCACCCTTGGAACACCGTCATCGGGAACCCTGACTATCTGGACTTCGTTCGGGTCCAGGGTCAGGCACTCCAACCAAAAATACCCGGAGCGCACCCTTGGAACACCGTCATCGGGTACCCTGGCTACGTGGACTTTGTTCGGGTCCAGGGTCAGCTGCTTCAAGCGAAAATTCCAGGAGCGCACCATTGGAACACCATCATCGGGTACCCTGACTACCTGGACATCGTTCGGGTCCAGGGTCAGCTGCTTCAAGCGAAAATTCCAGGAGCGCACCCTTGGAACACCGTCATCGGGAACCCTGACTATCTGGACTTCGTTCGGGTCCAGGGTCAGGCACTCCAACCAAAAATACCCGGAGCGCACCCTTGGAACACCGTCATCGGGTACCCTGGCTACCTGGACATCGTTCGGGTCTAGAATCAGCTGCTTCAAGCGAAAATACCAGGAGCGCACCCTTGGAACACCGTCATCGGGTACCCTGGCTACCTGGACATCGTTCGGGTCCAGGGTCAGGCACTCCAACCAAAAATACCAGGAGCGCACCCTTGGAACACCGTCATCGGGTACCCTGACTACCTGGACATCGTTCGGGTTCAGGGTCAGCTTTTCCAAGTCAGAATACGAGGAGCGCACCCTTGGGACGCTGCCTTCTGCGACACTAGCTACTTGGATATTATCGGGTATTAGGATATATGCTTATTCAAATAAAACTCAAGTCGACACGCCGACATCGGCAACCTAAACTACCATTTGCCCGTGTAAAATCAATTATAAAAAAAAACATGGAATGAATTTTGATATGTCTTGTCTTATCTTCTGTAAGTTCGAATAAATCTGTATTACTTTTCGTTGAATCTATGGGACACGGTCAATAGTTTTGCCATATTCTTTCTAACTATAATACAATTTACTTCCAATCCCATGGTTTCAAATCTACGCGGGAAGCAAGAGCATGTAAACGTGTTACGTACTATGCGTGAACATAGCTGCTTCATCAGGCTACCGCGGCTAACTTCATGGTAATAACAAAAAATGATCTGAACAAAAATCTGGTCGGGAAAAAAAAGTAGTGGATCGCTTGACACGGTACTCCAAACTCATTATTGCGAACGAGTTTTTGAGTATTTCTTTTTGTCAATTGCTAAATTGGAATGCTAGATGATCATGAAATCCTGTTTCGCATCCAAAAAAAGTCGTTTTGGCTAAATTAAAGCCAATGTAAAAGTCGAGCGTGCAAACTCAAACATTATATAGTCGCGGTGTCTTCTGCTTGACGCATGGAACACTACCGCGTTCCGTGATGTATCAAATTTAACTCTTTTGTTTTATAACAATTCTATAAACAATGTATACAAATTTGGATTTTCGAAATAAAAAAAATTATTTCTTAAGGATCAATCAATTTTAAAATCATTTTACTCTTGTGAATTTT
The DNA here is from genome assembly GCA_020882685.1 of Aphelinus atriplicis. Lineage (NCBI taxonomy): Eukaryota > Metazoa > Arthropoda > Insecta > Hymenoptera > Aphelinidae > Aphelinus > Aphelinus atriplicis. The sequence continues at coordinate 36,469,423 of CM037076.1, read as the reverse complement.
TCGAAAGCATGCATGATTTTTCCGGAAAAAATTCATAAAGTCGGAAAAATTGCAATTTTCTGATTTCTCAATTTGAAAATAGACGGGAAAAATAAGTTTTACTGAAATGATATTGAGATTTATTACATGGTGGATCTCAATGAAAAAATTGAAAGTTTTTTTTATAATTATTCTTCATCATCGGTGGTATCTTCCGTATCATTCGCACATTCACCTTGACATTCGCAAATATCGCAACAATCCAATTTATTTTTGAGGCATGGGCATAATTCTGCATTGCATGACTTTCGCCGGCAACAACTAAAATAATTTTGTAGCATTTCTAAAGCTGTATCTCCTACAAAATATATTGGTGAAAGTCGCCCATTCACAGATTCCCAACCACAATTTGTCGGTTCCTTATGTGGAATATGTGAAATATTTGCATGCATCCACTCGTTAGCTTGCCAAGATGCACGGGATATATGCTGTAAAAGTTCGGCCTCACAAGGTGGAATTGTTTATAGAATTGTTATAAACAAAAGAGTTAAATTTGATACATGTGATATATTCCAGTATCAATCTGTTAGTGGGAATCCTTTTTGATACCTTATAACAACATATTTCGTCGTGAGTTGATTCTCACAGTTCATGAGGCATGATGGGGCGGTAGGAAAAAATGGCATTGTTTAAACGAAAATTACACATGTTTACCGACAAGCAACTTCAATTCGCAACACAGGGTTTTGAAGATTAAGATTTGTAGTTTACGATACGTGCGTTAAAAGTTCGGCAGAACTTATTTTTCACGTATATTTTTCCAATTGAAAAATCGGAAAATTGCGATTTTTCCGACTTTATGAATTTTTTCCGGGAAAACTAAGCATGATTTCGAAAATTTTATAAGAATAAAAAAGTCTTTAAAATGGCTGAATTTTCTAGAAAAAATTTTTCCCATGCGAAAAAATGTCTCTTTATGTATGTAATAAAAAATTGTTTAAACAAAAGGGTCGCTGAAGAAAATATTCTAGCAACTTTGTTCCTACGGTATACTGGCATCATATAGTTTGAGAAAAAATAGGTGTCGAGAATTGGTCCCGACTTTTTCCAAAATCGTACCTAAATCACTCGCCTAATGGCGATTACGATGATCTCATAAAATGCATCTGATTGGCTGGGAGGCCAATTTTTGAATTGGAGTTCCGGACTTATTCAGAGGAATATTGTATCGTTGGTTGTTAATCATCGCGTGTCAAGAAAAAGCTTTTGAACTTCTGGAAAAATGTTCTATTGACAAAGTTGTTACACACACACACACACACACACACACACACACACACACACACACACACACACACACACACACACACACACACACACACACACACACACACACACACACACACACACACACACACACACGCGCGCGCGCGCGCACGCACACGCACACGCACACACACACACACACACACACACACACACACACACACACCGGAACGAAAAATTATGAATTCCTGCAGGAAAGTCAGTGTATTTACCAAACAAAGAAATCATGTAACGTGGAAAGAAAAAAACTTTATATGCAATGTAGTATAAGAAGCTGTAGTGCCGTAGAAATGTGACAAGCTGAAAATTCAAATTTGTTGGGGAGAGAAATCAACTACTATTTCGCTATGAAAATAATTTTTTCGATCCAAGGTATGAAATTAACAAGCTATTTACACAATTAACATAAAATTATTTCTCTCAAATCATTATTTATTGATGAATAATACCGCGGAAGGACCAAACGACACACTACATGCAGGACAAGTTTTGCTTATACGAACACATCTTTAACATTTCAACAGTTAATTCTTGATCGCGGGACGTTACAAACACGCATTGTCAATATATTTATCTACTTGTATCAATTTGTATCAGGTTCACATTCGTTGTAAAATATTGAACGCCGAATATGACAGCTTGACAATCTGAAAATAAATACAAAATGATGTTAGCGAGCGATTAACATTGGAACTTGACGACTGCTGGTTGCAGAAGACTAACATTTACGAAGGACTCCGGACTCAAACAAACAATAACGTTTTTGAACAGAAATATCCCCTTGGAAGTTCTCAACATTATGAACAACAGCATCTTCTTCGTTCTTTCATCCAGATCCAACCAATCCATATAGAATATCGCTTCAGAGATATGTAGACCCTCGTTTGGAAAATAAATATCCATCGTATATACTTGTTTTCACTTTTCTGCACTTCTCGCAATATATCGATTGATATACTTACGGCCATTGTGACTTTGAATCCGTACCAACAATAGAATAAATTCTCCAACAGTACACAGCAAAGGGTCACAAAGACGACCATAGAGTCAATACTGTATAAATCCAGGGTTGATAAGAAATATATATTCGTACATATAACTAAAGTACTCAAGATGAACTGTAGAGTAACAGGCTCATAGAATGTTTCGTTCAATTTTTCAATTGCCCTGAAATATGGAATGGAATGAAATGCAGGATGAATTAGCAAAGTAATTTTTCTCCGAAACTCACTGGCAAATCTCGAGATGATCCTTGACGCACGTTTTGAGGTACTCCATCTGCTCCGTTTCTCCCCAGTTTCTCCCCAGTTGGGCTAACTTTGAGATTCGATGCTCCAAAATGTTGAGTCGAGCGCAAATCCGGTCGATAAAATTGAAAACCAGACAGTCACAGCTTACTTGTAGCATACTCGTGCACACGTAGCCATAAAGTTGATACGAGTAGGAGAACCAAAAGCAAACAGGATGACTTCGGTCGCAAGGCGTGTATGCAGCGATCATCAAACTGTTGCCCGGGTTCGGGAATACTATTGGTTTCAGTGCATTCGCCAACGTGTTTACTATTATCATATACATCAGGAAGTAACAGATGAGCCTGCAGAGAAATTTTTCACATCTCATTGAGTTTTATATAACGTGATATTAAAACGATACTTCCAAGCTAAAAGTTGCAAAACTCGAATGAAATTAATCGAACAAACTGCAGCCATACAGAATCATAACAACTGATGAAAAATTGGTCAATCGAAGGTTGATTGGTCAATTGAAAAACTAAATCAATCGCAAAAATCTTTATATTCTTCGGCGTGAAGGAAGATCAATAAAAGGGTGGTGTATCAACAATTACGTAAGTTAAATACTGTTTGGAGAAACTATATTTATTAAACTATTACATGATCCTGTGACAGTTATTACATAATTAGTGACCATGACAATATTGGAATTGTAGGGGAATAATGTTGATGTTGACTTTGTGATTCAGGAATCATTTGGGAATAATTAACTCTTGAGCTCAGTGACGATTGATGACACAGCTCCACAAAAAATAAAAAATAAATTGAACCATAGACTAGATCACCCTACTCCTATGTATTTTTGGCTGCTGAATCCGAATCCGAGGTCCGTTCAGCTCTATCACCATAATATACTATTAAAAATCATCATTTTGTAAAACAGAATTTTTTTTCAGATTTTATGTAGAAAATTAGATAGAAACTGTTTCTGGTGTTCTTTTAATTTGTCGCATAGTTTACGAATGAAAAATTCATAAAATAATGAATTTCGAAACCGGCCCGTCCAACTTTCTGAATTTTTTACTCAAAAACTATGCGACAAATCAAAAAATCGCTAAGGACAGTTTTCTTTTATTTTTTTATGTAGAATGAAATAAAAAATCGGTGATGGAGCTAAACGGACCTCGGATTTGGATTCAGCAGCCAAAAATACATAGATAAGTAGGGTGGTCCAGTCTCTGGTTCAATTTTTTTTTGTGGAGCTGTGTTATCATTACTTCTATATGTTTTGTATACATATTTATTGAATCTTAATAAAGTTTTAAAGAATATATTTCTTCTCAAAGACGGCTTGATTCGAGATCCGACATTTGTGAGCTACGCTAAAACTCCTGTGTTGATCACTTCTGGTAGCAAATCTTTCAAATCGCGAAACCAGGCTTTTTCCGAGTGTATGCGGATAGATTCCAATATTCTTCCATGACAAGTAATCTATGAAAAATCACTGCCAAGTGTATATCAGCAGAATGCTTTCTCAAAGAGGCTTCGATATCTTCAAAGCGGAACTTGCATTAAATTTCTCTCACCTTTTCCAACAATTGCTAGTGAAATCAACACAATTTAATAGGGATGTAAACTGTTTAACTCTCAAATATGAAATTTCTAGGATATGAGGATCTGTCTCTCAATCTCTCTCTCCCTCTCTCTCAAAAAAATATGTTATGTCATGTATGTACATACATACCTTTCTGAACGAATAGACTTGTCAATGATTTCGACTTCTTCAGCATCGAGAAATATTTTTGATTCACTATGCAGATTCATTTGCAACAGATTAATGACATTGGATCTTCTAAGATATATATTGCACAATTTGGATATAGCAATACACGTTGTTAGAGTTATGAACAAACTTTCGATGAACGATCTAATACTTTTACTAGAGCCAGTAGTGTCGATGATTAATGTTACCAGAAATACAATGATGCTTATAAAAGAAGAAGCTGTGTGTAAATAGTAACACAAACTCTGGAATTTGCCAAAACGAATTGGTCTCCAAAATCCAGACATGGTTAGAACCCGAAAGGTCAGAGGAAAAAGCTTGTCATCCATGGCGTATGTCTTTTCGCGAAACGCGTCAGTCTCCACAGAGTCAGAATCTCTTCTTTTGCCCATTTTTAAAATGAATACGATCGATCGAGCTTTAGCTATACCGAAATGCGTATCATTCACTACTGGTAGGGCCTAAAACTCACTCTCCCAATATAATGACTTTGTCTCCACTCGAAGTCGTTACCGCGACAGCTCACAAATATTGACAATCCTCATTAAGACGATATTATATATGAATTAAACATGTTTACAGGCGCACTCCCTTCATATAGGAGGCATATTACGTCTCCCTTAGATTGAAAAAAAAACCCAAGCCTCCGAACTGAACAATAATTTGTCGAAATAGAAATTCGGATGATAATGTGTGCCTATTCATCATATTTCATGATATCGACACCCTGTGCAATGATGAGCAGATATTCCAAGAGCCTTTTGGGAGACTAGTAGATTTAAGACTTTCCATACTCTTAGCCGAATAGTATAGTTATCACGGTAAAATCTGGTGCTATGTTTCAAGTTGATGAGCTTGAAAGCATGAAACGCAAAGTTGGGAATAGTCAGCTACTGCGCAGTAAAAATCTGCTTTCAAGTGAATTAGCGATATAGAGTTACTGCATAATTAGCAGTGTGCTTCCGTCTCTTTCACCTCCGCATGGCTGAAAATGTGAAAAGTTTCGAGAAGGTTCGGTGGTGGAAAATTTTAATGCTATCACCCTATTATGCTAACTCTTTGAGAAACTCAAAGGAAGCAGAGTGTGCAAAAGCTTTTGAAATCAGTAGAATTACTCGTTTGACACATTCAACTGGAGCTCTCGCCGTGTACTTTATAAATTGACACTTATTGACACCTTGAACTTGAAAACATTAACACCATCATCAGCGACCCCGAAAGCTCTTAAATAACAACTTTTGCGGCTAAAAGTATTATTTTAATTTTTTTTCCACGCCAATGCCTTCTTGAATTTCAAAAATTGGCAAAATCCCGAATACAGAACAGTAGTAAAAACTGAATGAGTTCGGAACGAACTGTCCTATGAACGTGTTCAGAGAAAAAGCTCTGATCATATCAGATCACATCAAATGGCCGTCAAATTAGGCCACCCTGGCCACCTGCTTACGAATGATACCGTTAAGTAACATAATCTCACATCATACCTGTGTTCAATTGCTGAGCAACTTCGAATTCGAGGGAAAAAGTATAAATGCCTGACTTTTAATACGGCAGACATTTCCTCTCATGCGGACAGTATCAACTTGTGCTCCGGATTTGGAAATATTATTATTTTTAGTGCATTTGCCGACGTGTTTACAATTACCATACGTACATTAAGTAGCAACAAATCAGATCATCTGGGGGATAAAAGGCTCGTAAACCTGATATTAATAACTGCTAAAAATATGCTGATCGTGCTGTGGGAACGAAATATTGAATAATGTGGATTACACTTTATTATACAAATTACATTTACTAACTGAAATTTGGAAAGTACGGAGAAATTGTAGTTTTGGGAAAATTAGCTTATCCTTAAGTAACTGACAGTTTTAACAGTAACTAAAACGAAGTCGAATGGCAGTTGCTAATTGACCTGACATTGATGTAAGGTAACTGTACCCAATTTGGCACTGTACCCAATTTGGCACAATCGTCAGATTTCGTATTTCCGGTGCTCTCTGAGCATCAGTCGCTCTTGGGTTATGTTGGGGGAATTGAAAGAAAATTTTCGGTATCTTCCCCGCTCATTTAGCCCTTAAAACCACTCTCCTACAACACTTTGAAGTTTCACTTACTGATTTTTTCACCATTTTCTTATTTCACTTTTCACACTCAACCTCAAAAATCAGGTGTCAATAATTTTTATCTCTCAAAGTGTCATTACTCTTTTTTGTGTAAAAACATCTCAGCTTTCGATTGGTCTCATCAGTTTTCCTAAAATTATTTTTTATCCTACTCAAATTGCTGTTTTTCGCATCAAAAAAAAAGTGAACCCAATGTGTCCCTCTACGCGTTTTTAAATGGGAAGACTGAGTGAAATCATTGAATATTTGTATAGACATATTACGATGATTTAGACGCGTATTTTTGAGTTGTATGTTAAACATTTTGTATAAATATCACTGGGAACATAATTGAGGTTTATTTAAATGCCAATTGGATCGTCCCTGTAGGCCTATATAGGCTGTAGCTAATGATTAAAAAATTGTGCCAAATTGAGTACACGTTTTGTGCATTTAGCCTTTTTGCGTTTTTTTTTAAATTGCGATTTTCGATAGGTTAAAGTAGTCGAATGATGATTATGAAGATGGATTCTAATAGGTATTGAGCTAAGCTTTGAGATGCCGTTCACAGAATTTTAAAATTCGAAGTCTATCATAGTCAAATTCGCGAAAAACCCTTAGGGGGGGGGGCACATTGGGTACAGTTACCTTAGTTATTTAAAAGTTCTCTTAACAAATTAACTCTTGTCTCTTGTTTGAAATATTTAATTTGAGCTAACGAAGCAGAGAGGGTATCATGTACATACACTCGACATACTCAACATATCTTATGTTTCTTTGTGAAAAGTTATTGTGATCTGATACAACATTCAGATACTTTTCTCAGCGAGTCAGCGGAGCTACCTCTCGCCTCCCTCTTCCAAAAAACATATCAACATAAAACAGAATATTGACACAATACTGTACAAAAACATAAATTTTTCATTTGCATTTGAATTTTTTATTTTTAACACGCGTATATATTTTTTATTTGCAAGTCGGTTTAACTCTGGCTATGATACAATATTCATGCATCACAAATATTGACGATGATCATTGTGACGTTAGTGTTGATGAAACAAACAAACCCACGAGCCTTTCGATTGCACACTTCATTAAGGCCTAAGGGTATTAATTACTTTTCGTGAATTGTCGTATTGAAGAAAAAGTCGTACATTTGATGGATTGGAAGGTTTAAAAAATAATTTATGATCAGATGTTTTGAAGAACAGTTGGAATTATTGCGTTAACAGTAGTAACTATGTAACTGCTACTGAAAAATATAGATTTTTCTATAGAGAAAGTCTAATCAGTTTCGAAATCATCGCAATATGTCCTTCAGTATTGAAATATTCTGTATCTACTTTATCATCGGATCAAACTGGATAAGAATTACGAGGTATGTTGTTATTGCACCAGCTAGCTGTAATTGCAATAATAGAGTGTAAATTGACTAATAACATGAAAGATTAGTATATAATGCAGCTGAGTGTTAGTTAGTGCTTGCCCAAATAGCCTCTTTTATTCGATCGCGAGCTGCATATGCTATTTTTCGTTTACAGTCGGAGAAAAGTGTCATTCTTTGCAGATGACACGCAACAAGATTCACTTTTTTGCTCCAGCTGCCACGAAAACTTACTTATTATGTAGATGAATGAACAATGGAAGAGCCACAAATACGAAGCGTTACTTACACATTGGAGTAACGTGGGATCCAGAGGAAACAAACCAGCAGCTGTGAATACGAGATTGTGATGGAGAATTTGCATAGAAAATATTCGGACCTACAGATATAATCAATTTGAATTGAAAGAATATGTAGAATACAATAGGATGTGTTGATAAAAATACTGACTATGTCGTCAAGGGGCTTATCGTTTTCGCAAATTTCTCCTAGGGAAATTTTATGTAGAATCTTAGCGGTAAGAGCAGCCTGGAAACATTCATATCATTAAATAATGAGGGTATGAAGGGTATTTTTTCAACAGATTTCAATAATAGTTGACTCATCCGAACACTCTCAAATCATCGTTCTTTCGTGCTATTAATCTCATTATAATAATGAGAATAGTCCATAGGTACTATTGAGGATAGGAAGAAGTGAGAAACTATGAATGAAATTGTTGTGCATTATCTAATTGAAAAATGGTAGTCTACTTGATTGCTAGTCCAGTAACAGCTGAATACAATCGTTATTACTGAGATAACATTGATAACGGAAATCGAAAAGAAAGGCACTATACTGTCACGTCCAACATATTCCAATCCATATTTCAAACTAACGAATATATAGTACAACATTGCCGTTGTTAGGATGAATGCTTTTATGACTGTAGCGATCTGTAATAATGAATCCGTCATGAATGTATGTTTAGGCCAACACCTCATTTACACGGAGAAACAAGATATTGTAATAGCATGAACCTCGCTTCCGCGGAAACAGAGCAATCCATCGTCATTGCATGTGTTTCAATGTTATCTCGACATCGAATAGATGTAGTCTTCACATACAAGGGATTTCCCTTTGTTAAGCAAAAATTTATGCATTTTCGGTGTATATTTTTTAAACTAGACTCTGGCTTGGCTCAGTTAATGTAGAGACTACATGTCGCCAAGCTCAGGCATCACTTTCTTTTTTCTCCGCGATTCAAGTGGTTTTTCAATGTATTATTTATAGTACTGTTGTGAACGTGAAAGCGCTGTTGAAAATCTTTGCGACTCCACAAAGTTTTGCGTGTATCTTGGCACAGGAGATGACAAAATCAACTCGCGCATCGTTCTCCATTCTTGTAGATAACTGTAAATCACACATCGATTTACGATGCTGCTCGCTAGTAATGGGAAACACTGGCAACTTTCACTCCAACTTTATTTGCGGCAAATTGGAATGAAATATGCAGCTGTGTTATCGCGATGAATAATTCTGATCCGAAAAATCATCCGAAGAATGTTATTGCACGAAAGTTGGATTTGAGACAAAACTTTACCTGTGATTTATGATTATGATTGATTTTATTATCCAAGCAGACGTTGAGAACTTTGAAACGTAGGCCGACATTTATCATCATAAAAGTGAACAATGATATATTTGCCATCTGCATCAGCGAAGTCGCATTGCTGAAAATTTTGAGTGGGGTAGCAATTGGCCTATAAAGAGTAAGTGAGTTATTTGTGTCTGTCTTCAAAAATCTTGCTCGGAAACGGAAAAGTCTCACAAGTCAGTGACTGAGGTGAATTCGGAATAATTCAGGCTGTACACTGCGACCAAGCATATGATTATGATAAACGGAGACACTTTTGCAGCATACTTGTAATCTATGCGGTACCCAAAATTCTTCAAATATTTGTCCTGAAGCGCCAGCTCGTGGATCGACGTTATGATCTGAATAAGGAAAAATTTCATCCATCCAATTTCACGTTATTCATGTTGTAACTTACCTTTACACTATGTAAAATTTTTATGACTGTTGAATCAAATATACAGATCAAGCTAGATATTTGCCTGACGCCTACTATCAATATGGACAACGCATCGCCTTTGAGACTGAACAAGAAAGCATGTGTGTAGGCAGAAGGGAATTATTGTGGACGAAAACAAAGTCTTAATTGTAATCTTACTCGTAACTTCTCGATAGAATATCCGCGTAATCATAGAAGAATTTCATACTAATAATGAAGTATAGAATACTCAACGTCACTAAAATCGTACTGAGAACGTATTTTCTTGAGCCAACAGATCCTTGAAGAACAAAAGGGTATCCAAATATCCGATATAACCAACTAACCGATTCAAATACAGTGTACAAGTCGTAATGCATCTTGCAATCGAGCTTTGTGCGTTGAATTAATGTGGATCCTCGCAGTGAAAAGAGTTCATCGCATATCTCGATAGAAACTTATTTTTGTGTGTCAGAAAAAGTATCACACCCATGACATCGAATGAATGAAGGTTAACTTGATATGGGATTAAATATTGAAGTTAATTCAATTACGCGATGGAGAATGTTACTACTCTATTACGCGTATTGCGCGGCATGCCTTTTAAATTATACTGTACTGACATATGGATTGACATATTCTCCAGCTGTCAAAGTATTTTTGTACATCAACGTTTCCCGATACTTGAACTAACTGCAGTATACTGCAGAGGTACATACTCACATACGCATATCATTACTGATGAATCGTTATTCAACGAATTTGAAGCATGAAAAGTACGGGCCCGCGGTTGGTCGGGATAATTCTCGTGCGCCGCGGACGCGAGTATTACGCGTTGATCCGTTGATCGTCCGCCTGACACGTTCGGCTCGGCGGTTCGAGGGGCCCGCGTTCCAAGGTGCAGTCTAACGCCAGCGCATGCGTCGCAGGCTTAACGAGATGATTGCAACTGTTGCAGCTAGCCGGTCGCTACTTATATGCGAGAAAGACAAAGAGCGCGGATGATGCGCGTACGTCTGAACCGCGCGAATTCACCTATATGTGCACCAGTGCAGCAACTATACCAATCAGTATAACGTCCGCCTCACTTGCTGCCGCATCGCGTCATATCGGCTGCGTCTCCACAATTTGCCATGGACCTCTTCACTCTCACTTCCATACTTATCATAGCTTATGCATTATATTATTATTTCAAGAAGAAGCTCAGTTATTTCGAGGAGTATGGGATGCCTTATTATCCAGGATGGCCCCTCTTAGGCAGTATGCTACAGCCGGTTTTCCGTAGGAAACATATAACGGAGCTGGTATGGGATATATACAACGCCAATCCTGAAGCCATGTGACGTCAGGTGTGAGCTGGCGAAGCTCTGTTCGTTCGCGTAATTTCGTTTCTTTTTATACCGAAAAAAAAAGGTAAAACTCGATTTTGATGCGATATTTTTATTCAAGATTTAACTGTGATTCAAAATAGATTCGTAATTTGATTCGACTCAGAACCTTGAAATCCTATGTGGAATTTACCCAAATATCCGACCAAATCCAATACCAACTCACGGTCAAATTCGATATTCGGTTCGGTTTGTAAAATGCTTCAAAATACAATTCAAAATGCAGAAAGTTCAAAAAACTCAAAACCAATGACTTCAAAATTTCCTCTTCGAAATCAACTTTCAAATCTATTCAACATTACTTCGAAACATAATTTGGACTACCCAAAAATTCAAAATTCAAATTAATTCAAAATTTCAATTCAAAGAAAGGCGTTTAGATCCCAAAATTCAAGATCCAACCCAAACATAAGTCACGATGCGGTTCGAAAATAAATGCAAAAGTTCAAAATCCAAATCAATCCGAAATTATTAAAACAAATGTTCAAGTCTTGATTCGATTCAAAAGAAAATACAATGCTAATTGAGTTTGAAACTGATTTTCCTGCCTTGACTTAAGTCAATTGACGGGCAGTTATTATAAAAGAAAAAAAAACCGTGCTTCCTTATACGATTCGGAGTCTCGGTATTGCCGATTTCGGACCCCGTCTCGTGTTGTAATTGAGGGTAATCACTCCGTATCTGTGGTTCTATAACCCAGCCGGACCGATTACTACTACTATTGACTCTACTGCTCTGTCCGAATGACACTAAGGTCCCGTACTGAGCGCAAAAAAGAAAGGGTAAAAGATTTTGCCTGTGCGAGCTTAGTTCTCACTGAGCTCCGTAGTCCACAACGTAAAAGTTGCGTACTTCAGCAGGCGAAAAGATAGAGTTTACGGAAAATGAAAGTGGAGGAGATAGAGAGAATGGGAAAACAACTTACTTTTTTATACTTCTTTATTTAACCCTTCTCCTTCACTGAGAAAAAAATCTAGTTGATTCAACAATATATTTTTATGAATACATCCAACAAGATATTTAGTTGAATCAATCAACTAAGTGCATTGAACCAACAAGACACCGTATTGTAGATTTGACAATTCGTTCCGGTTGATCCAACCATATTAAGTTTGAGGTTAAGGATGAAAAAATTTTCTTCATCTGTTTCACAGTTGCTATTTTGATTCGAAACCGCTGATTCTATGAATTTATTGATGAGGCTGTAAGAGACTCGTATTACAGCCACACATGTATTTAATGAACATTTAAGTCAGTTACAAATTTCACATTGATAGGATTGTAGTTCATTCGTTATATTTGCTATATATAATTTCAACTTTAGGATTGAAAGTAAGTCATAATGCTTGTTACCTGGTGTATATGATCGCTGCACCCATATATATATGTCGCCCGCGCGTGCCTTGTATTTCCCATGCTATCTTCGGGTATATATACAAACGATGTCGATTCTGACCACTTGCGAGTTTGAGATTTTTTTTACTCAAGTTGATAAAAAAATACGGTACTCATCGGTAATAGCAACAACACGTTTCCACTAAGTTTGAAAAATATTAGCAAGAGGAATCCATGAAATTTTTCCGTTATTAATTCAGTTTCTCCAACTTTAATGAGATAAATCATCGATCATTCTATACGTACTTCGGTTTGACGCCACCTATCGGTTATTGCTGGACTACTGGTTGGAAAAAAAATGAATTGATTGTTCCAACATAACGAATTGTCAATTTGGAGTTAAATTTCATTTACAATACAGAGTATGTTGAATCAACAAAATCCTTCTGTTGGATCGACAAGTGTCGGTGCGCCCTCTACTGGATAACCACCGAGTTTGCTGATTTAACAATATTTTTGATCAAATCGACAAGAAATCGTGTATTGGATGTATTCATACGAATATATTGTTGGACCAACTAGATTTTTTTCTCAGTGTTGAATTCGGCGACGCAGGCCGATACAACTTGAATTGGGTGGCTTGAAGATCCTGATGAAGACTGAGTCCTGGACAACGGCGACTAAGGCCCTGGAGTTGACAGGTTGGCGACGACGGCCCGAGTAAAGGAAAAGGCGACCAAGGCCTGAAAACAGCGGCACGTAGGCCAAGCGAGCAGAGGAGACCTAGTCGTCCTTCTCAGTCCCACTACCTTCGAGAGGCGCGTGACTGTGCTGCCTTGCTCAGCCGCGTTGCCCTTTTTATATGGTTTTTGGGCCATAAGGACCCATGAGAGCGAGCGAGACGGCACTATCGGATCTCTCACTTACTCCTATGCAGAGCATACATCCCTTGCATTGGTGCGAGAGAGAGAGCCTGTATCTTATCTCTCTCACTCCTACGTAGTCAATATACCCCGAGCATTGGTGCGAGAGAGAGCGCAAGAGGGTTTTCCTCCCTCACTCTCGTCTCATTCCTCCGCCCTCCAGTCGCGATTCTCCAATGACCTCTAATTTACCTTACCGATTCTCCAATGACCGGTTATCAACTGCAGGACTCAGTCTCCATTGGCTCCTCAGATTTGGGGGAAGCCCGAAGGAAACGCCTTTTCCGCTCCCCAAACCACCCGCACATGTTATCATCCTTAGACTAAGTGGTGGGAAAAATCTACGCGCTACTTATGACTATGTGCATATTGCATCTATACCCGTGAGTTATTCGCATATAAATCTACTTGTTGATGTGCGCAGAATCGCGTGTCGACCTGTATGATTCAGGTTTGCACGCTATCCAGTTGCTAGCTCGCGCAAATCGCTAAAATACGCATATTTGATAAACTTATTGTATTAACTCGACAAAATCTATATCTTGTGAGGTCTTTTCTGAAAGATCTCAAAATTTGGATTATGAATAACTAACTTACTTTGTCCTAACTCAAGAAACCAACTTTTAACAAGCTAAAAACCATCTCGCAACACTCGCTTTCCCTCGCTTCGCCGGTCGTGCGATAAGTGCGGAGTGCGCGCTTCTCATTGTGAAAACTAAAATCCATGATTTTTCGATAATTCGGAATTTAACTTTGGAATCGTGACGTTGAAAGTCCGCAAGTCGAAGATATCGACTCAGATTTTCGATAAAAGTAACAATAAATTGAGTGATTTTACGAAATATCGACCAAAAACCAGGCGTGTGCGGTCTCTATCGAACCGTATTGAAATTTCCAGCAAAAAATTATCGGGTGAAATTGCGCTAAAATAAAAATTCGAATTTTAGTAACCAAAAAACCGAAATATTACGCGCGTTTTACTTATGCCTGTGTATCAGTAAAGAGTCTGGAAAAACGCACTTCGAGGGCGGGAAAGCGAGAGTTGCCGGTTTTATGGCTTTTCTGCGAGATAACAGGCTCTTCCGCGCCACGGCTCTATGCCGCGCGGCAGGCCGCACATGCATCGCGTTGCAACGTACTGCGCTTGTGATTCAAAATTTTCTCGCTTTCTTAACGTTAAAATCAGTCTTTCGTTGGTTAAACATAAATATATTTATAATTATCGCATGATTACAGCGTATCTTAAACTCAAATTTCTGCTCAATATACGGGTTAATTCTAAAATATAAACCATTATAATCACTAATTATTCTAACGCAAACTCGCTATTACATCTATTTAACCTATTTAAATTCACTCCTGCCAATTTATATCTTGATTTGAGATGAAAATTCGGTGTTATAAGTCAAAAACTGATCTGAAACCATGTCTTGTGTGGTCTCTATTAAAAGAGCAGAAAATTTGCAATAAATAATCATAAGGTCGCGGCCTCGTGAAATGAAAATTCAATCGTTAAATTACGAGAAAAAAAAGGAAATATTCGTTTCAACTTTCCCTAAGATACACATAGATATAGAGGCGCGTGAGCGAGAGGCGAGCGCCGATTTTACGACCCCGTCGAAGGTTGGTTAAGGGACCAGTGCGCGGCGTCTAGACCGGTAGCGCGCCACATGTCTGGCCGCGTGCTTGCTGCTTAATCAGCGCTCCTACACTTGCTCTTGGTACCTTACATTCATCCGAACAAAAAAAAAATAGTCACCATATATCTATACGACGCATAACGTCACACCAAGTACGTTGGCGCTTTTGACTTTAATCAGCCAGTGATTGTCCTGCGCGACCCGGATCTCATAAAAAATGTCACCATCAAGAACTTCGACAATTTTCCCGATCATCGGGCATTCATAGATGACACTATTGATCCACTTTTTGGAGGGAACCTGTTCAACATGGCGGGTGATAGGTGGAAAGAGGCCAGAAACTTACTCAGCCCAGCTTTTACATCGAGCAAGATGAAAGGCATGTTTGATTTGATGACCGTTTGTGGTAAGAATTTTGTCAACTATTTATCTGAAAGAGATCCAGAGCAGAATAAAATGGTAGCCACGAAAGATTTATTCACCAAGTATATAAGTATATATATAAGTAGGATTTTGTTTTTGAATTGTATTGTTATCAGTTTCACTCATTAAACTGTTACATATTGTTTTACTTAAATTTCAATAATGTAACGTAAATAATGTTCTGACTATATGTCAATATGATAATATATTCAGATACGTTTTTATTAGATTATTTTAAACGTGACATTTTAGTCTCCCTAAAATAACTTAATTTATGAAGTTTTCTTCACAATGAAAAATGTCAGATATTCCAGAAAATATCACAAAGAAACATATGATCGAGGACTTTAAATTTCCCAATCGCATTGAATATTTTAGAATATTAAAATATCAAATGTAGATAGTGCATGTGAGTGTGCGCGCGTGTGTGTATGCAATATTGTTTAGTAGCTTTTACTCTGGAACTTGAAATTGTCCGATCTTCCTGGAATTTTGAAGAGAGGTTAGTCGTGGCAAAATGTAGCCCGAGTTCGATTGTCAGCGAAATCCGTTGTACATTTTCCCGGCAACCGAATTGTTAAGGTGTTTTGGGAAGTTCCCCATAATTTCTCACAAAGGAAAGCATACTGATAATGCAGCTACCAACGGTTTTTTTCATTGATATCAAGATCATTATGAAGGTCAAAACCTTAGTTTGGTTGATGGTTAGTTCAAATTAACATTAGATTACATTGATGTATGGATGAGTGAGAATGACACATAAGCCACTTGTAAGACAAAAATGCCGATGATAAGATTGATCGATCAGACATTTGACATGCGCTTCAAACGGACGTCGCATCGCAAAACTCGAAAACAAGTTAATGATGCAAAGGTTGACAATGAATGCATAGGTTTCCTCGTTTACTCGTCGTTGCCTTGAAAAACGTAATCCATTATAGTATAAATATATATAGTTCTATTACTAATCGCAGCATCGTGTGCCATTCAAGACAAGTGTCGAGTTTGAGTTGCAATCTTTCGATTCAATTTCAATTAGCTGCGACTCGCAGTTAATCAAACGAGCTGTTATGAAAATTTTTCGGAAATGTTATGAGAAACGTTTGACGGTCAGGTAATATTCGGTCGAAATAATAACAAACTAATATGTGTCGTTTGTGTTAGTTTTATTGACAATTTATTTCTCTGCCAAATCAAACATTGAAAGATTTAAGTCGGCTGAAACTCCCAAAAACCCTTTAGATTCGGAGAGATATGGTTTATTTAAAATTTTTATGAAAAAAGTCTCATGTTGTCTTCCCCAAAATTCCTTAGTACTTCAAGGGATCTAAAAAATCTGAATTAGTACTATATTTGTCTATAAAAGTGAAATGAATAACACATCCATTTATCATTATTCCGAGTGTTGGAAGGAAGAAAACATAGGGATATGGTACGGAAGAAACATTCACCAAGTACGCGAGTGATGATTTAATTCATCTGCGACTACATCAAAAAGAATAAGAGTCTGATCTCTTTATGCAGTTTTTAATGAATTTGCGAGATGGCAAACTTAGTTTCCTTCCTTGAATATACCTATATAAATAGTCGAATAAACATTCGAATGTAACTCGCGAGACATTCAGCTGGTCATTCGGTTCTAATTGATATCTGATACACATCTGATATTATTTGAATTAGTGTAGTATGTACGTCACATAATTACCCACAAGACTGAAATCGTAATATTAGAATTGCCGAATGGTGGATCTGATCAAATGAAAATTGCCAAAGCACTTATTGTTTAGTTATAAATAGCACGCTGTAATCGACGAATGGGGGAAAAGCCAATCATAATGAATATATTGTGATCCGAGTTGCAGTCGCGCGCGGGCTGCACACGCGCCAACTGCGAAAGAGCTATAGTCGATGACGTAACGCTAATTTACCAGCACTACACGCTCCAATGCCACCTCTCGCAGGACTTGGCGAAGCACGGCAGATTTGACGCGCATCGGTCGAACAGTCGCACGCTACTTCACGTGTCGCACGCATCACATGCGTTGGTCCCAGCTGGTTTTCGAGTATTGAGTATACCTGCAAAAACATTATGGACACGTGGACTTTGGCTCTTGTGATTGTCGTCGTTTGCGGACTTTACTATTACTTCAAGAGAAAGTGCAGTTATTTCGAGGAATACGGGATACCTTATTCGCCCGGACTGCCCGTGGTAGGCTGCATGAAGGATCCACTTTTGCGCCGCAAGCACTTTGGAGAAGTGGTCCGAGAAATATACAATTCTAATCCAGATGCAAAGTACGTTGGCGCATTCGATTTTACCCGGCCAGTGATTGTGCTGCGAGATCTCGAGCTCATCAAGAACATCGCTATTAAACATTTTGACGATTTCCCGGACCATAAAAGTTTCATCGACGACACGGTCGATCCTCTTTTTGGAGGGAACCTGTTCAACATGGCAGGTGAGAGGTGGAAAGAAGCCAGGAATTTACTCACGCCGGCTTTCACGTCGAGTAAGATGAAAGGCATGTTTGAATTGATGGTTGTTTGTGGCAAAAACTTTGTGGACTATTTGCTGGAACGCTCCGAAGAGGAGAATAAAATGGTAGCCTCGAAAGATTTATTCACCAAGTATACGAACGACGTCATAGCTACTTGTGCATTTGGCGTTCAAGTTAACTCATTGAAAGATCCAAAGAATGACTTCTACGTGTTAGGCAGAGAAGCAACGAATTTAGAGGGTCTTATGACATTGAAATTTTTCTTAGCAAGAGCTATGCCACAATTGATGAAATGGTTGAACATTAAGTTCGTGAATGAGCGGTGTGTGAATTTCTTCAAAAACATCGTGGAAACAACTATAAAGTACAGAGATGAGAACAAAGTTAGCAGGCCGGATATGCTGCAGCTGATGATGAATGCACGAGGAAAAGAAAGTAAGCATCTGAAATTGGATATCACAGAGATGACGGCCCAAGTATTCATTTTTTTCTTTGGGGGCTTCGACACGACATCGACTCAGATGTGCTCGATAGCCCATGAACTTGCCCTTAACCCGGACATCCAGTCAAGGCTACAAGATGAAATAGATGAAGTTTGGCGCGCGACAAACGGCAACCCAACTTACGAGGCGATCAACGGAATGCAGTATCTGGATGCTGTTTTCAATGAGTCGCTGAGATTACACACACAAGGTGCTTTACTTGACCGGCTGTGCATTAGAAGATTCGAATTGCCCCCGGCTCTGCCTGGCGGTAAGTCATTTACCGTGGAACCGGGTATGAACATTTGGATTCCGGGAATCGGGATCCACAGGGATCCTCAGTATTACGAAAATCCAAATAAATTTGATCCTGACAGATATTATCAGAAGAAAGTTACGATCAATGATGTCACCAATCTTGGATTCGGAATCGGCCCAAGAAGTTGTATTGGCAATAGATTTGCTATTTTGGAAACAAAAATATTGTTCTTCTTTCTGCTTTCAAAATGTAATGTGAAACCATCTTCGAAGACTTGCAACCCGTACACTTACAGTAAGAGTAGCTTTTCCACAGTACCTGAAGGTGGATTCTGGATAGCGATTGAACCAAGGACATGAGTTTTATCAATCAACTTATAACAGTCTCGTATATTTGACACTGATATCATCAATTCCTACTGTAAATGATACATGAGTTAATATAATATCTTTATCACATTATATCAAAACATTTGTTTTATTAATAATGTATCATTTGTACTGTACCATTTGTCTACACAAACAATTATGCACAAGTGAAGAATTTAAATCTTTCTTCATTTTGTATATAGACTCCAGGTCTTTGTGCAGATTAATTCTTTCAACCCATACGGAAGACCAACTTCATTTTTTTCTTGACTCAATATCATTTCTTTATGTCTCATGTATAATTACACTAAGGAGGATAGGGTGAAGCAAACGCGAAAAACGAAAAACAAACATGCGTAACACAGTATCGGAATGCACTTCAATGCGAATTCTCTAGCCAAATTTCAAATATACATGTGTGCATGTGTGATGATTTGCGTGTTACAGGTGAAAGCTTATGCTGCAGGCTTTATGTAGCAAAATAATCACGGTAGCGTCTGAACGTCACCTCCCACCAATTACGTTCTCAATGACTGAAGTGATCGCGTGTATACCTCGAGTATATCTTGCAGTCCCACTGCGGCCTCCATTCGCGTCACAGATCAAGCCATACACGTTCGGAGCATGGATTACTGACTTTTTACTCTGCTCCTTGTGGCTGGCTACGCCGTTTATTATAATTTCAAGAAGAAGAAATTCATTAATGATGTTACTAATCTCGCTTTTGGTATCGGGCCGAGAGACTGTATAGCAAATCGTTTTGCTATTTTTTTTACTCAATCACTTCAATCTTAGGCCAAACTCAAAGACCAGCAATCTACGTATCTCTCGTATCTCTACGTACGGTACGACAAGAAAGTTTTTACAATTTCCCCAGAAGGTGGTTGGTGGTTGGCAATTGAAACAAGAACATGAAAGCAATGACATTCTGTAAAATACACTCAAATCATTTTGTTATAAGGTACCTGTACCCAATATGTGCCACCTAAGCGAGAAAGGTCACTACACAGCGTCAAATGAATATTTTCTAACATAATTGGTGTCAAATGAAAGGTTTACTCAATACCTACAAAATGAGCTAAGTTTCTTTTGATTTGAACAGTTGTACGCTAAGATACCGCGGTTTTAAAAAAAAAAAAATTTTCGGGAAAAAATTTTTTGTGTACCCAATATGGCGCCACCCTGAAAATACTTCTTTTCATCCAATTTGAAGCATGAAGCATGTCTGAAATGAATAAAATACAAACAAAAAAGTATATTTCTGATATAATTTTATTGAAAAATACATTTTGTCTCTGATTGAACCATAGTACATAGATTATATGAACTTCTAACAACCTAAATCAATTCAAGTTTTCAGTTAAAATTCATGAAAAACCGTTGTTTTGAATCAACAAAATTAACTTATGCAATATCTAATTCCAATATTAATCTCTCAAATTGATGAACATTCTTTTTAGTGTAATTTTAATAGTATATTACACTACAAGGAACGAATGTCGATCATTCTTCCCGGCGGAGAGATTGCCTCATCATTCCGTCGATCATCGAGAGAGAGAGAGAGAGAGAGAGAGAGATTTTGATTTGATTTGAAAACTGTTTATTAATGCCAAAGCCCGTAGGGCCGGATGGCAAATAGAATATACATAAAAATACATTGATTTCGAGAGTTAACAATATAAAAACGATTTAAGGAAAAAAGAAAAAACAACAACAACATTTATTTACATACATTGAAAAATTATCAGCGGTATACAAGATTTTGGTTTGAATTTAGAAAATGTGCAAATAAGGCGAGCTTGAATGATTCAATACTGTCTTTTAATTTAATATTAATTGGAAGAGAATCCCAGAGGATCTTCGCTCGGTTAGAGAATGACTCTTCGTAGCATTTCAAATTGACTTTTTGATACATAAATTCAGATTGTTTATTCCTCTGGGATCGCCTGAGACTACCATCGAACCTTGTGAACATCTCAAAGAGATATTCGGGGCGGGATGTAGTGAATATTCTATATGTCTGTATAGCTAATAGGTAATTTCTCCGGTTTTCGAGTGACAACCAACCAAGGCTAGAGTAATAAGGTGCTAGCTCGGCATCGCATTTAAGGTGAAAGATAAATCGCACCACCACGTTACACAATCGTTGGAGTTTAACCGAAAGATATCCGGACAGGCCGCAGCCGTAAACGAGACAGGCGTAGTCGAAGTGGGGAAATATGAGGGCCCGTACAAGATGCTTTTTTAGATTAGTTGATAAACAACTGCCCCTGAATCGCAGTCGATAGAGTACACCATTTACTTTTGAGCATATTCTCGAGACATGGGCATTCCATGCCAAATCATTTGATAACATGACGCCTAGATTTTTCACGGTATGCGACAGGGGAACAGTTGAGTTACCAACAATGATCGGGGGAATTTGTATTCCGCTTTCTTTTAGTGTTTTGTGATTTTGCGTAGTACCGCACAGCATGGCCTGGGTTTTTCTTATGTTTAGCGAGAGCCCGTTTTCGGCAGCCCAACGAACCACTGCCTCCGCATCCTCCATTAATTTCGCCACTGCCGCACTCAATTCCTCCCGATAACACTCAATGTAGATGTGGAAATCGTCAGCGAAAATAAGACCCTTACAGTGTTTTAAAATCAAGATGATCAAATTTATAAATAACAAGAAAGCTATTGGTCCCGGCTTAGATCCCTGTGGAACACCTGATGTATTTGGCAGAAATTCAGTGGATGACCCGTCGTTCTGGAGAACAGCCTGAGCTCGTTCCGACAAATAAGAAGACATGAACCGTACGGCCTCATCTGAGAAATTTAGTTCTCTCGCCTTCCTCAGTACCTTATGATCGATGGTGTCAAATGCCCTCGAGAAGTCGAAAAAGAGAATAAGCGTGAACTTTCCTTGATCCATGTTTTTCCGAATAGAGAGAGAGAGAGAGAGAGAGAGAGAGATAGAGAGAGAGAGAGAGAGAGAGAGAGAGAGAGAGAGAGAGAGAGAGAGAGAGAGAGAGAGAGAGAGAGAGAGAGAGAGAGAGAGAGAGAGAGAGAGAGAGAGAGAGAGAGAGAGAGAGAGAGAGAGAGAGAGAGAGAGAGAGAGAGAGAGAGAGAGAGAGAGAGGGAGAGTGAGTGAGTCCTGTGAGAGACCCGGCTACGAGACGTCGTATGCCACATCTCACACCGCGAGCATCGATTGTATTAGTTTTATGTATTATCTTTACAATAAATATAGTTGGTTTAGATTAACGGACGTCAATACACTAACTCACCATCAACCTCCGCCTCTCAACCCCACATATATATATTCATGGTAAATGCATTCATTGCCCAGGAAAACTTGGTTGATATCTTGAAGATAATCAAAAGGTCAAATCTACTAATAGTGTTATTGCGTCGATGAATTTGCATTCAATGCTTTCGATCATACTTCTCAAATTTTCATCTTTAATATTATTCCTTTATAGTGAAAGAATCTATGGTGGCAGTGTTATAGTACAACAGAAATATAAAAATCATTGTTTTTTATTACTTGTTAATGAAAAAATAGCGAGAGAAGCCTTCGCAAAAAGATAAGATACGCATATCATTGAACGTGAAATTCAAATTTTTTTCGGAACAAGTTGGTTATCTTCTAAAATATGAAATTCTTCAAAAGAGAACTTCTCAGGATCTGAAACAAAAATTAATTATGCCTGATTGTTACGAATAAAACTAATCTTTTTCATGTCTTATTGTTGAAGTGCACGAAGGAAATCAATTTGAACGACTTCAAATAAAAAATTGATAATAATCATTCATCAGTTCTTATCATCATTTCTTATACAAGAATAGGGAAACATTTTTGAAAAAGACCACTAGCAAAACGGAATTACTTCATACCGTATTTTTAGGAGATTGATTTACATGAAATTCATGCGTTTGTTAAAAAATCGTTAGATTTTTTTGGTGTTTTTATTTATGACCAATTGTGATATGACTAATAACAAAAAATCTACATAATAATAAAATGGATCCGTACATTTTTCTGGTTCACCTTTATTGCTCTCGGAAACAATGATATGACAGTTTCGAGGTACATTTAGTATGACGGATCGAAAGGTGGGATCGAGGGCTACATTTACATAAAAAAAAAAATTTTGAAAAATTCAAGTTGCGGTGGGCGTATGGACAATTTAAAAAATTTTTTACCGATGTCCGGGTGGGACCCCCCTTTAAAAACGTACAAGTGGTTGATTTTTCGAAAATTCGTTCGAGCAGATCGATAGAGGAGCTTGAGCGCTTCCATAATTCATATTGAAAAATTTGAAAGTATTGATGCGTGGGCGTATTCTATGTGAACGAAAATGGTGTGGTGAAAAAACAAATTTTCGTCAATTTTCTTGATGATGCAAAACCAAAATTATACAGTTTTGAAGTATCTTTTGTATTGCGGATCGGAAGGTGGGAACAAGGACTTCATTTCCATAGAAAAAAAAATTTGAAAAATTCAAGTTGTGGTGTGTGTGTGGAAAATTTGTTCGAGCAGATCGATAGAGGAGCTTGAGCGCTTCCATAATTCATGTTGAAAAATTTTAAATTATTGGTGCGTGGGCGTATTCTATATGAATTTGTGGTTAAATAAATTGGTTATTTACTTTATTGGTTTATTCTATATAAATTGGTGGCTTACTTTGCGATTTTTATGGTACCAGATAAATACGTGAGATTATGATTTGGTGAAATGTCGGGTATGTTCGATCGAAAGAACATCGGATGGGCTTGAATATCCATGGAGAGAATTTTGGAAAAAATGATGCGTGGGCGAGAAATATGGAAGAAACTGACTTTTGTCAACTTGTGCCGCATAAACCATTAGAAAAATATATGAAACAGCGTCGTGATGAAAATTCTGATTAGAGGTATCGATAGAGCTCATTGAGCGCTTCAATTATTCATCGTTAAAATTCAAAAATATTGATGCGTGGGCGTGAAGTATGTGATTGAAAATTGGTGGTTTACTTTGCGATTTTTATGATTTGGTGAAATGTCGGGTATGTTCG
The DNA here is from genome assembly GCA_020882685.1 of Aphelinus atriplicis. Classification (NCBI taxonomy): domain Eukaryota; kingdom Metazoa; phylum Arthropoda; class Insecta; order Hymenoptera; family Aphelinidae; genus Aphelinus; species Aphelinus atriplicis. The sequence continues at coordinate 36,445,223 of CM037076.1, read as the reverse complement.
ATCGAAAGAACATCGGTTGGGCTTGAATATCCATGGGGAGAATTTCGGAGAAATCGATGCGTGGGCGTGAAATATGGAAAAAACTGACTTTTGTCAAGTTGTGCTGCATAAACCGCTAGAAAAATGTATGAAACAGCGTCGTGATGAAAATTCTGATCAGAGGTATCGATAGAGCTCATTGAGCGCTTCAATTTTTCTTTGTTAAAAATCTAAAAATGTCGATGCGTGGGCGTGGAGTATGTCATTGAAAATTGGTGGTTTACTATGTAATTTTTATATGCATTCAGAAAAAAACGTGAGATTAAAGTCTTGTTCGATTTTGAGTATGTTTGATCGAAAGAACATGGAATGGGCTTTCATGTCCATGGCGAGAATTTTAGAGAAATTCATGCGTGGGCATGAAATATGGAAAAAACTGACTTTTTTCAAGTTGTACCGCATAATCCGTTAAAAAAATTTATGAAACAGCGTCTTGATGAAAATATCGATTAGAGGGATCGTTAGAGCTCATTGAGCGCTTCAATTTTTCATCGTGAAAAAATTGAAAATATTGATGCATGGGCGTGAAGTATGTACTCAAAATTCGGTGTTTCAATTTGTAAAAATTTAGAATTCGTTTGAAAAAAATACTTGATATTTGAAAGAAATGAAGAATTTTGGAAAAATCGATGCGTGTGCGAGAAATATGTGAAAACTGACTTTTAGCAAGTTGAGCAACATAAATCGTTAAAAAATCTACGAATCAGCGTCGTGACGGAAATTCTGATCTGACGAATAGATATAGCTGATTGAGCGCTCCCCGTTTCCATCGTGAAAAATGGAAAAATGTCGATGCGTGGGCGTTAATTTTATGAGAAATTTGCATGTTTTCATGGCGAAAGTTATTAAGTTGCAATATAGTAATAAGATGCAATATAGTAGAAATTATATTTATTTCCGTTGATATTTCTCGAGGTTTGACGAAAATTCATGATCATAACAAAATCTATTTCTGATTATGTTATTTTACTTCCTCAAAGACAAAGCTTTGGAATGAGGTAAAAATTGACATCTCAAATCAGACATCGGAACCTTATTTTTGATAGCCTAGAGGTGAGATACATGTTGATGTAAAAGCGTCCGTAGATACTTTGAATTATTCACCAATAATTCGAATAAAAATTTCATTATTTTTCTTTATTCTTGATAGAGCAAATGAAAGACACGAGCGAGCGATAGCGAGTGAGTGATTCTGGCTAGTATACGATAAGATAAATGGAGGGATTCACGCAAGTCTGTACGATAAGGAAGCTATATAATAGATCGACACTATGCCAGAACGAGTATAAAGTGATTTCCACCTACAGGAGTGGATTCTTATTTTAATTACGTATACGAGGTTATAAGAATCAAGATGCAACTTCAAATGTTGATCGTTATCACCATAGCTCTTTACTGGCTGTATTATTATTTCAAGAAAAAACTGAACTATTTCAAAGACCACCAAATACCTTACTTACCCGGATTGCCTCTCGTGGGTAATATGGGTCCTGCCGTCATCCGCCAGAAGCATATTTCCGAAATTCTGCAGGACGTATACAATGTAAATACTGATGCAAAGTACGTTGGTGTTTTTGACTTCAACCGTACGATAATCATGTTGCGTGACTTGGAACTCATAAAGAATGTCACCATCAAGAATTTCGACAATTTTCCTGACCATCTGCTCTTCATTGACGATTCAGTGGATCCATTGTTTGGAGGGAATTTGTTCAGTATGAGTGGTGAAAGGTGGAAGGAAGCAAGAAATTTACTCACTCCGGCTTTTACGTCAAGTAAGATGAAAGGCATGTTCGAACTTATGGTTGAATGTGCTGAAAATTTTACAAATTACATGACTGATAGAAGCCAAGCGGAAAACGAAATGGTAAAGACAAAGGATCTCTTCACCAAATATACGAATGATGTGATAGCCACATGTGCATTTGGTATAAAAGTCGACTCTCTTAAGGACCCAAAAAACGAGTTTTATGTTCTCGGTAGAGAAGCCACGAATTTCGAAGGCATTTTGTCAGTGAAATTCTTTTTGGCTCGAGCTTTCTCAAAACTTTTCAAATTAGCAAAGATCAAATTTGTTGAAGATCACGTCGCTGACTTTTTTAAAAAAATCGTGAGTGACACGGTGAAGATGAGAGACGAGAAAGGTATCTATCGGCCAGACATGATCCAGCTAATGATGGATGCACGAGGTGGCGATAACAAACACTTGAAATTAGACATTGTAGAAATGACAGCGCAAGCGTTCATTTTTTTCTTTGGTGGCTTTGACACGACATCGACTCAGATGTGCATCATTGCTCACGAACTTGCCATAAACCCTGATATTCAATCAAGACTTCAGGAAGAGATTGACGAGGTTCTGAGGAAAACCAATGGGAAACCAAATTACGAGGCAATTAACGCGATGCCATACCTCGATGCAATTTTTAACGAGTCAATGCGAAGACATACGCAAGCAAGTTTCATAGACAGATTATGTGTAAAAGCTTACGAATTACCTCCCGCGGTTCCTGGGGGTAAACCTTTTACTGTGCAGCCAGGTATGAACGTATGGGTGTCGGCTTCAGCAATACACAAAGATCCAAAATACTACGACAACCCAGAGACATTTGATCCAAATCGTTATTATACAAAAAAAGTTACAGTCAACGATATGCTGAATCTTGGTTTTGGAGCTGGGCCAAGAAGCTGTATCGGAAATCGGTTCGCCATCTTAGAAACGAAGATCCTATTCTTTTTTCTGCTTGCTAAATTCAATCTAAGGCCAAACTCAAAAACCTGCAATCCTCTCCGATATAACACCAAAACTTTCTCTATCTCTCCCAAGAATGGTTGGTGGTTAACTGTCAAGCCAAGGAAATGAAGACAATGAATTTTTTTTAATATATTAGTGATACATTACTAACCATTGCATGTGGCAGTGCAAGGAATCGTTAACGGTATACAATGTCGAGTAGGATAATTATTTTTCCACGAAGGTTCATGTCGATGTGTTCGTTTAAATATATCAGTATATTATTGAGACTCTTACCAAGTGATATGTTGTATTTTGTAACAAGAATTATGACGCTTAGGAAAGTTCATTCAATGTATAAAATAGAAGTCTCAATAAATTTGAAATAGAAATTGTGAAGAAGAACTTATTATTAAAATGCAACTTTAAATTCTTAAAAGTGCTTATTTTTACTGATCACATCTGGTGTTCAACAGTTCATTATCCATCTATATTTTCAACAATCATCAGTTGCACGAGAACTACAGATAAGGAATTGGTTATGCGTCATCCATGCATCACTATTCAAGATATCAGAAATTATGAAAAACATTTATCTCAATTTCAATCTTGCTGTCGCTGAGAATTATCTGGAAGTCATGGAAACCGCGCATGCCAAAAATATAAGTTTCCAATTTTCAATATGATAATGTTTGTGAGGAACATCATTTGGTTCTATTCACACAATTTATATTTTTTATAATTCGACGAAATTGGGCACGAGCATGCCGGTGTAGCCGCTGTTTACCATCACGTGCCTTTTCCGCATAGGTTACACGAATAACTATTTCTCCTTTGATGTACGTCGCACACCACCGAGTGGCTGCATATAATCTTGATACTGGATTTTCGAATATATTGATGTACGAAATAAGTACATGGATAAGGTCGATAACAGTTTACGAATATCTCAGCAGGAAAACAAAACGTTGAAGTGTGTGGTTGAGGTACTGTCACCTCCTTCCCTGGGAGTTCCAACATATTATTCTACTTAAGATTCACGCTCAGCAATTTTTACCCCCATCCACCCTTTCAATTCGGCTCTGTCCAGTCTACTGCTAAAGGAGTGGAAAAAAGGGGAGCTAAAAAGGGGGCTGGAAAGGGGGGCTAAAAGGGGGGCTAAAAAGAGGGGAAAAAAGTTCACGCTCAGCAATTTTTACCCCCATCCACCCTTTCAATTCGGCTCTGTCCAGTCTACTGCTAGAGGAGTGGAAAAAAGGGGAGCTAAAAAGGGGGCTGGAAAGGGGGGCTAAAAGGGGGGCTAAAAAGAGGGGAAAAAAGGGAGCAAAGATTCTGACGGCGGCGGCGGCGGTGGTTTGGCTTTTAATATAGAGAGATGAATCGATTAAAATATTTTAATAGCCGTTAAAAAGTACTCGAGGATGGAAAAAGGCACTTCTCGCATTCATTCAATTACGCACATATCTATCGTATCAGCAGAGATAATAACAGTTTGAATGCGACGGAGCCTTGTCTCGTAACATGTCTCGCGCACACGTGTCGATTGACTTGGGATCAAAATATTATTTGAAATTTCTTCAGAATCTTAGCTGCGTGAAAGTAATGTTAATCAATCATGATATGTAATCGTTCATCGGGTTATTGTTGAGCTCAGTTATGACGTATTCCTCAGAAAAAGTTTCGTATCGTCTTCCATTCGACATCAATTTGCTAAGCGAATGATTCTTTAGTTTAACAGAATATTTATAGAACCGTCACATTTCAAATGTCATGCATATTTTACTTGGCGTATAAGTCATTGATGATCTCTGAACGTCAGACCAAACAGCCTCATATGTTTGACTGGCCATGCGGCCCACCACGCCTGTCAGCTGGGAATGATAATCGCTTGAAAATAGTGCTATAGTTTAAAAGTGCTGTGATTCAAAATAATTAATGATTCACCCGTCGACAAAGTTTAATCTATCTAATGAGCAAAGTATAATTTATTAATATTTATTATTCAGGACATGGCAAATTTATGAAAAATGAAATATATCTCAGCTCTAGTAGTCCTACAACAATTTTTTTTTCAGTTTCAAATTTGAAAAATAACCCAGCAAGCCGAACAAAAAAACACCTACCTTCCAAGTATACCTTTCAAGTACAGTAAAAGTACATTCTAAATAAAACCTGAAGGAGGATTTTGGATATGAATACAACCCAGAAATTGACTTGATGTGATTCATCTGATCAGTGTATCAAATTGTTTAATCATCATGTATCATCAAGCTAAGATAGAAGTAAACTATTCTGCTAAGAACTGGTTTTGTGTTTTTCCTGCTTCTAAACAGAGTATACTTTTAAAAAATCTAGGAACATCAACTCTTACTCCAAAATCCTATTGTAACCCTCTTCTAACAAGCACAAATAGCACTTGTAATAAGTTTAAGTACACGCTTAAATACGCTTTCAGTCGAGTTGTGAAAAAATGATTATGGTAGCACCAGACTGCCACCTCCCACCAATTACGTTCTCAATGACTGAAGTGATCTATACCTCGTATATTCTTGCAGTCCCACTGCGGCCTTCATTCGCGTCACAGCTCAAGCCAAACACGTTCGGAGCATGGATTACTGGATTTTTACTCTGCTCCTCGTGGCTGGCTACGCCGTTTATTATTATTTCAAGAAGAAACTCAGTTATTTTGAAGAGCTGGGGATCCCATATTTGCCAGGATGGCCACTGCTTGGCATGATGGCAGAGCCGCTGCTGCGGCGTAAACATTTTATCGACGTAGTGATAGAAACGTACAACGTAGATCCCAAAGCGAAATACGTGGGAACATTTGACTTTATGAATCCGGTGATTGTGTTGCGAGACTTGGAGCTCATAAAAAATGTGACAATAAAAAGTTTTGATAGTTTCCCTGATCACAAGGCACTTATTGATGACAAATTGGATCCACTGTTTGGTGGGAACCTTTTTAATATGTCAGGCGACAGGTGGCGAGAAGTGAGAAATCTGATCACTCCTGCTTTCACATCGAGCAAAATGAAGGGCATGTTTGGATTGATGGTCGAGTGCGGTAAGAACTTTGTGGACTATCTGTCCGAGCGAGACCAAAAAGATAACAAAATGGTAGCTACGAAAGAACTATTCACCCGTTATACGAATGACGCTATTGCTTCTTGTGCTTTTGGTGTTAGTTTGAATTCGTTGAAAGACCCAAAAAACGATTTCTACGTTCTTGGTAGACAGGCTACTAATTTTGATGGTATACGATCATTGAAATTCTTTGCTGCTAGGGCCATGCCATGGTTCCTGAAGTTATTCAAACTAAGACTCGTTGACGATCACATCCGAGAGTTTTTTGAGAATGTCGTGAAGCAGACAATATCCTACCGAGATAAAAATGGCATCAGCAGACCAGATATGCTCCAACTTATGATGAACGCACGGGAAAATGGTGACAAAAGTGTGAAGATGAGTATTACTGAAATGACAGCCCAGCTATTCATTTTCTTCTTTGGAGGTTTCGATACAACATCAACGCAAATGTGTGCCATAGCCCACGAACTTGTTCTTAACCCAGACATCCAGTCAAGGCTACAAAATGAGATTGATGATGTTATGAGTAAAACAGATGGAAAGCCGACGTACGAAGCTATTAATGCAATGCCATATATTGATGCAGTTTTCAATGAATCGCTACGATTACACACTCAAGTCTCTATTACTGATAGATCATGCGTCAGAAGTTTTGAGTTACCCCCTGCTTTACCGGGGGGCAAACCGTTCACCCTTGAGCCTGGCATGAATGTTTGGATACCAGCAGCAGCTATACATAGAGATCCAGAATATTACGAGGACCCTCTAAAATTCAACCCAGATAGATATTACCAGAAGAAAATCACCATCAACGACGTCACTAATCTGGCATTTGGGATTGGACCTCGAAGCTGTATTGGCAATCGTTTTGGAATATTAGAAACAAAGATATTATTTTTCTTTTTACTCTCCAAATTTGATCTGAAAGCCAATGCGAAAACTAGCAAATCTTTCAAATACGATAGAACTAGCCTCACTTTGATACCTGAAGGCGGATTCTGGTTAGACTTAGTAGCCAGGAGGTAACTAAATTGACTTATACGTATACTTACTAAATTGACTATGCGAGTATTCAGTCAGTGTTTTCAAAACAATACGTTCAAAAATTATTTTTGAAAACTGATATATACAGTTCATGATTTTTCTCGGACTAGTTTATTGTTTCTTGTTTATGTAGAGTATATTTCTAAGAATCACGCGTTAACTGTGGGTTATTTCATATTGTTTTAGATAAGGTATCTTTTGTATATTGATATTTGAAAATAAAACCAGGAAGAACCAAATATCTGATAAAGTTTCTAAAAAAGATGTGTTTATCTGTTGAACGGATTTAGCTTGATTACGTCTAACTGATAAACAATTCTCCATTATCCATAGGCAATTCAGCTTCCGATTATATCCTTCGATATTATCGTCATTCTTATACATGTAAAATTATATATCTGTTAAATTAATGAATACTTGGTTTTCACGAATGATATTATGTGATCAATATAAGAATGTAGAATATATGTGCATAGGTTATTCGTTGTGTTACTGTTGATATCATTAATTTGAGTTATTATCCCAATGTATTTTACAAATACAATCAAAACTGTTCAGAACTTGATGAACATTATATCGATGTGTCTTACGAAGAAAGACACATAACTGAATCTGTCCGCGAAGAAAGACACATATCCGAATCTGTCCGCGAAGAAAGACACAACTCGCAATCTGTCCGCGAAGACTGTCCGCGAAGAAAGACAAATGTCGGAATTATTCTCCCGCGAATATTAACGAAAAAAGAACTCATTGAATAAATGCATCCGCAATGTAATGATTTCATGTGTTGACTCTTATGTGTACCATCTTATGAATATGAATTCATAAGAACTTCATACAAAACATTTTCATATATCATTTCGATACATCTAGTGATAGTTTGCTACTGGCTGCTTTTGTACAGAAAAACAGCCAGTTTAATTTGAAGAAAAAACTGAACAATTTATAGCTTGGCACATTATCGTGTGCATTTTGTTATAAAAGTCTACTCCCCAAAAAACAATTGTTATGCTCACGGTAAAAAATCAACGAATTATGTAAAAGCATTCTGTCATAGTGAAATTTCGGTCCATACTCTTCCAAAAATATCATCCTTATTTTAAATAGTCATAACTTTGCGAAAAAACTCCTAGAGAATCAAGGAAAAAAAGTAATACTAAACTATTCTGAAGATAAAAAATAAAAATTTTCATGTCATGTACATAACCTCAAAAATAGCGAAATAACGTCATTTTTAGAGTACATTACCTGAAATATCTTAAAATTCTGACGTGGAAAGCTGATCCCGACCACGGATTCTGATTCTACGGAAAAAATCACTTCGAAAATGACCCGCACTCCCCAACAACAAAACCTTGTTGACCTGTGTAATCTATATGGCAAAGTACAGTAGATCTTGTTATGATTGAATTCAAGTACCATCTACATATTTGTAGATTAAACACATTAAATACGTAATAAATAAACTTTTGACTTTGACAAAACCATTATATAGAGAGAAACAGCTTGACAGTCCTAGGACAGTTTTTTTAAATTAAACAAATGGAAATGAATTACGTATCAGCATTGATTAGGATTGATTACGTATGTATCATTCTCCTTTGCTGGCATATAAGTGAAATAGGCTAGCTTGAATAAAATATTCGGGAATTTTCCGAATTCCATGGTTCGCCACATACTTCTCCCAATTTCCACAATTTCGTTGCGTAAATCAGTATAAAAGTTGAGCTTCAGCTTCTTAATCTAGAAACAAAAATAACAAGTCAAACCTAAAGCAAAATCATTCGATGAAAGTTCATAAAAATTAACGATAATAAGTACCTTTCTTTTCAAGTAAACTGCGTTATCGAAATTTTTACGCCTATCTTTCGGTAATTTCAAGTTCTTTGCAAAAGTCTGTTGTTTATTAGTCTGATTGTACAGATCCCACGCATCTAACGATTGTTCCAGTAACTCTTCTGCAAAAAGACATAGGATAATCACATTGGATCATGTAATTCTCATGAAATCCTGCTGTTGACTTACGTTTATATTCTTTTGTAAAGTGCATCCCTCGAACTCTGTAAGAAGTCCAGAATGTGAGCTGGGGCATCTTGTAGATTTCCGGAAGCTTCAACGAAATCAAGTCCAAGTTTTCGTCGAGCATTTTTGCCAGCTCGATCTGAATATATATATATATATAAATATAACAAATATGTAAAATGCTGTAAGCTCTGAAACTCACTGATAAACAATAATATACTTGTGCATATATATACTTACCCGCATCGCCTCGTTGAGTTGAGTCTCCAACTGTTGTAAGAATTTGTTTTGTTCTTCACTCGTTAACGTATCCGGAGCCATTCCGTAATCCGACTGATCTTGCGTTTGCTCCAATACTTTCGCCACCCTTTGTGCCTTATGTTTGTCTTCACTTTTTCTTTTGAAAGAAGAAATTGATCGTCTACTACTAGGCTTCGTCAGGAAGGAGCCGCTCTTCATGCTCTTGGATATTTCATGCTTCATTTCCAGTTTGCCTTTGCTTTCGGATTTGGTCTCGGAAATATTCACTGGTGGGTTGCTGCTCTGCTCGGCCATTATTTCACTCGTGGGTTGAGCATCGTTGAAAGGTTCGAATGGGAGGTTGGCGTTGGCCCTGCTCGCGGTTGGTGTGGCGAAGGGCGTTTGCATCGTCACCGCTGCGATCACCAGCTTAGTCGGGTCGATTATACTATCATCAGGCCCTGCACATCTTTTTCTGATCATGTTGCTCGGGGAAGCGAGTGATTCCCCTCTGGCGTGCTCTGCTGTATCGGCGATGTGAAGGTAAGACTCCTTTTTCAGAGACTTGAGGTAATTTTGACGCTCAATCCATTTCTGCTTATCTTCTCGTCTCTTCACGATCTTTCTCTCGTTCTTGCACTCGCAAACGGGTTTCATCACTTTCAATCTACGAGGCTCTTTGTCGACTTTATTGCTCTGAAGCCAACATGGCGTGTTTTCTCGTTTCTTTACGAAGAAATCCGTGAGGTAAGGATCCTTGAATGCCCTGTTCCAGTCTTCAGAACGATCCTTATCTTCTTTTTCACATGCCACAAATTATATGCCATTAAATTTTGTGAATACCATTAAAGAGTTAAATATTTCTCGTACCTTTTTGACCCTCTCCCCTATCAGCTCCAGCCCTCTTTCTTACTGTCGCACAAACCTTTTTTTCGTACGGTGAATCATACAGCTCGTACTCGGGGATGTACTCATCGCTGCGTCTGATACTCGGTTCGGGTGTGATCCATTTGACACCCTCGATTACCGCATTCTGGTCAGGACCAAGACCACCGATACTATACAGCAATTCCTTACGATTGTTGCGGTTCTCGCGGCAAACGCATGGCCTCCCACCTTCTCGCACTGCAACCATATCCTTTGGTTGATCAGCCGTTGGCGGATCCACCAGATACACAATTGTCTTGACAGCTGGAAGTGCTTCTTCGGATTTTGTGCGGTAGCCGTAAGGTCCCCCGGTATCGGCTGGAGGTAAAAACAGTTGAAGCGATTAGAACAATGTGCATTATTAAGTTCACCCACTAAAATGTTCGGTGGAATTCGCTGGACGTAATTGAGGCGTCCGCTTGTAATACGATTGTAAGAACTATTTCTTTTTGACTCCCGCTTGCTCGGATTCCCACTGGGAGCATAGTATATTAGTTCCATTTGAGTTAAAAAAAAAATGTCACTGCGTGTCATTTGATAACTCAAACAGGATTTAAATTCCTATCGGCAAGAATCCACTGACCTGTCTGCCGTTGTTATGAAAGTTTTAAAAATAAAATATTATTTAGTGTTAGAAAAAAAACTGATAACGACCAGCAGGTTGCTACCACTAGACGGTAGATAACGAAATCGGCTGAATAGAATTTCGAGATACGTGAAAAATAGTTTTAGAACATTGTTGACTCACGAGTTAGGAATTCTGATGGTTGGTGGCTCATGATAGTTTTTTGTGATTTAGACTTGGTCGATTTAGAATCTTCTCCTTTCATTGAAAACTTCATCGAAGCCTTCGACACTCTGGAGGCTTGTTTTTTCTTTGATTTTGCTTGTTTGCCACGCGAGGCTTTGGCCATTCTGGATCGCCCAGTGCTGCTCGTTAACGTCGTACTTGTTGATCCCTTTTCCGAAGCCAAGGAAATCACTTGTTCGGCTTTTCGTAAAATTGGTTTGGCACATTTAACTTGGTTAATGTCCAATTGTAAGTACTGCGATAGACTGTCGCAGGAGCACGTGGAAGCCTTCTTTCTGGCGGATTTAGCTGCGCAACGTGGCTCTTGCAGCCTGAGATTCTTAGGGTAATAAATGGAGCATTTCCGGGGCAACTCTTTTCCGCACGGGCTGCATACGTTACACTGAAAAACAACCATACTACAATGATGCGAGTAACGCGGTCTCGAGATAAATGTCTTTTGGTAGCACTCGCTTTGTCGAAGAGCAGGACTTTTGCCGATTCGCGCGAGTACGGGGAATCAAGTACATTTCACCCGTATGAAACGGAAGGCACGAGCCGATGTGGAGTTGGTCCAAGTCCACGTCGGCTTGGCCGCGAGAAACACCAGCGTACGAAGGTGGAAGGAGATGGTGACCCACGTGATCGATCTGCTGAGAGGCGGTGGGGCCCTCGGCGTCCTCCGGCTCGTACTCCTCGCCCTGGTCGAAGGGCCGGAAGTGGTCGGGGGGGCCGGCGAAGTCGTCGACGTCGCACTCGTCGAGCTGCTCGCAGCCGGCGCCCTGGACGGGGGGGTCGCCGCAGTCGCAGCCGTAGCCGCGGCCCTCGAGGGGCCTGAACTTGTTGCCGTAGCACCGCGCGTCCTCGGGCTCGTGCTCGGGCGCGGGCTCGGGCCCGGGCTGGCCGCACGCGCAGCCCGGCACGTTGCGCACCTCGTGCACCGGCCCGTCCGGCACCAGCAGCTCCTCCGGCCGGTGCTGCAGCTTCTTCGAGACCCCGACCAGCTGGCGCACCGGCTGCCCGTCGACCATCGCCGTCGGCCCGATCTGCATGTGCTTGTCGAAGCGGTCGTGCGACGGGACGCGGGCCGGCTCGAACGGGGACTCGCCGCACGGACCCCGCGGGCCCAGCTCCGGCAGGCTGGCGGCTGGCGAGTGTAGGGCCGTCGCGCCGATCACCAACCTGCGTAGGTAGTATTATGATCTAGAATTTGTATGTACGAGATCGATGATTCACTGATTGCTTCAATGGCTCACAACTCCATTACAATAACAATGCACAAAGGCAATTTCCCCTGTTGTAATCTAACGAGGAAAGCATGCAAGTGTGTATGAGTAGTCGTTCGAGTACTCGCGAGCATGAGAGCAGTGATTACGCTTTATCTTTCATATCAGTGCAGAGATAAAAAGAGTCTCGTAATTTGTCGCACGTGGAGCAAAATATCATCATTAATTTGGCTGGCGATTAGTGCAGTGATAGAGTTGGGACGGACTCACGGCTTGTCCCGCTCGTCGAGGACGAGCCCGTCGACGAGTCGATGCGGGTGTTTGGTGGCGTGCCACCTCAGGTGGGTCGTCTTGGTCTGGAGGCAGGCGCAGCAGGAGCCGCACGCGTCGCGCGGCTCGAGCACCCGCTTCACCTCGCCCGTCAGCCGGTCCGCCTGCGCCGTCAACACGTGCAAGTCCGCCTCGGCGTCGAGCAGCAAGTTCTGCAGGCCGAGCGACAGGTGGTCGCGGCCGCGGGGGAACGGCCTGGGCCCCGCGCCCGGCCCCAGCCGCGAGAAGAACTCGAGGTCCGTCTTGAGGGGGCCCGTCCGGTCGAGCAGCCTGCGGTACTTGTACGGACACGGCGTCGGCGGCTCAGTCCAGTCGGCTGTGTACGTCCCAACGAAACGTTGTAAAACGATTGTTTCACCGCTTGTGCATACACCGCGCGACTCTTGGAACGTGCTTTTATTCGGTCAACAACCTATTTTTTGCCACCCGGTGGCTCCTAAATGCCTCGCGTCTCTCTTCTCCACAACTCGAAAATAAGGAGCGTTACATATAATGACTTGGAGCTGCAGATTATAATTAGGTAACAAAGCCTGAAACGACGAGTAGAAGAGAAAGTTTTACTTGGAGTCTCGTAAGTGTGCACATTCCGATAACCGCTCCCGGCCTCCTGTTGCGGTTTAAGCGTTCCATCATCATCCGCATCTGTCTTCCCGATACGATCGCCACGTGCCACATCCCTTGTGGTATCTCGCGAGTAACTTTCCACGGCCAATGATTGCTCCGACTCATTTAATACTTGCTCTTCGATTTTCTTCTCGTCTTTGCTCGTTGGCATTGATTTTGCGTTAGCCTTGTCTTTCCATCTTTTCATATCCTCGTTTGTTTCCTCCGCGTCGTCGCTTAGTGTTTTCGACTCTTTTGGCAGGTATACAAAAGGTCTCAGCACTGACAGATATTGCTGGCGCCACGCGAACAGCTCTTTTTCGTAGATTCTCCAGTTATAAGGGAATTTAACTTGTTCGAGCAATGGAGAACACATCTTTTTGTACCTGTAATTCGGCTTAAAGGCTTGAGCTGGAGAAACGAGAAACGAGAGAAAAATCAGCTTGGATCTTGAATAAGAAGGCTTTTCTCTCTCTCTCTCAATCCTTTTCTTACTCACGTTTTTTCGGAAGTTTAAACTTTGTGATTGGTGGTAATCTGTTGTGCAGTTGGGTAATCATTTTTGGAAGTTCAAGAAAGGCAATGGCAGACAGAATTATTCTTTCGTTGCTATGGTATTCTGTCCCTGAAATGGGTAAAATTGTGCCTCACACGAGAAGAATATCGATGCGGGAAAAGCGAACGAAATAATATTTGCGAAGCGTACTTTGTTGTTCGTCTTGGAAATAATGTCCCGTTTGGGCTTTGTATACCTCGCACATGAACTTGATTGGATCCTCGCTGTAGCTGTTGATCAATTTGCGGATTGTTTTGGAGTCAACCCGGACGAGGTGAGTAATCGCTCCAATAGTTACAAGAGATTGAAATGTTCGACTGACTGTTTTTTCTTCTTTGTCTTTGAACATGGCGTCTACCAGTTCATTCAAGCTTCGCAACTGACGGAAGGGATTTTTGCCCGAATTACACGAAGGCATGCGCGGGGCCCAACTTGTTTATTATTTACTTGTCAATGTGAGTTACCTGTTCGAGGGAGAATTCCGTGTACCAGCAGGGCGGCTCGCACTTTTTCAATTTCGCTGCTTTTCTTATCTCTAAAAGCAAAAAGAGCAAGACGTGCTGTTAGATGAAGCTGGGGAGCCGAGTGGGGAGCTCGGTACCGTTTGCCCTGCCGATGGCGGCGCGTCGGTCCATCCGCTGCTCGTACTGGGCCTGGCGCTCGGCCCGGGCCTGCTCCACCAGCAGCTCGAGCTGGCTGTCGGTGGCCGGGGCCAAGCCGACGCCCCTGGCAGCGGTCCGGCGCTGGCCGAGCTGGGAGTAGGGTAGCGCGCGGAGTACGCTGACGCTGGAGCGCTGCTGCTGGCCGGTCGTGCTGGAGGGGCGCCGGCGCTCGACCAGCTGCTCCCGGATCCGCAGCACCGGGCACTCGTTGTTCGAACGGCGGCCCACCGAGCCCCGCACCGACTCCTCCTCCTCCGCCAAAGACTTGTCCACCGCCGAGCAGCAGAAGCCCAGCGGCTTCAGCGGCGGCCCCAGCCGCGGCGGCTTCCTATACAACATCTTTCAGTTCCAACTGGCACTTAACCTACTTGTTGTCTCCTCATTTGCAATTATCCCCAAATCATCATTAGAAAATATATTGTTTTATTCCTTTTTTGATAATACTTATGAGCAGACAAATCCAATCTGACTCGGACCTTCGATTCATCCTGTTGACGCACGGCTTTGTACGCGCGCGCGCCCGCCAAAGCAACTGGGAATTTGGGAGACTCTCCTCCGTCACAACACTGTCACATCGCTCTTTCAATTTTCCTCCGCCGCCCGACCTCGAGCTGCTCGAGCTGCTCGACTCGGGTCGTCGTGTCGAGTGTCGGAAAAGTCCAGATTACTTGCGGGCTCGTGTCGGCCGTCGGTGGCCCGCGGAAGGCAGACTTGAACAGCTTGAACTGTCAACACCGGCGCGCCGCCGCGCGCGCTGCAAGTCGCGCATGCGCTGACTACTCCTGCACCGGGCACGGCTGCACCTGCTCTGCCAGCCACGCCTTTTTCGATGATGAGTCGGTGTGGGCGCCGCCGATTGTCGCCGATCGTCGCCGATCGTGGCCGACGCCGTTAGCGGTGTGGCGTGTGCGCGTGTGTGACGTGTGTGGTGTGCTGTGCTGTGCTCTGTACAGGGCGTTGTCGCTGACCTGCACCGTTTCATTTTCCTTTTTCCCTCGGTTCACGCACCAGCCCAGCGGAGAGGCTGCCAACATGGGCAGCGACGTCGGTGCCATGGCTCTCCTCGTCCTGGCGCTGCTCGCCGTGCTTTTCCCCACTTGCCCAGGTGAGAATCGTTTGAATCAACGCTGGACAACGCCTCGACTGGCCCTTCCTTCCTTCCTTCAATTAACCTCCTCCTCCTCCTCTGTCTTCAATTATTCCCTTGCTTTTTCCTTTATTCTACAAAAACCAAACGGTTTTTCAACTAATTCTTATTATTCTCGTCCGTTTGTCTGACAAATCAGTTATCTGCTTTTTATTTTCTCACCCGTTTTTTAATCTATCCGCATTGAGGATCGCCGTTTGACCCACCCTTTAGCAGCATCTTTTAATTATTCTTTATTTCACAGTATTCGCAATTGCTCAACTAAACATTTCAACAATCATTATGTATCTGAAGCGAGCAATTCAAATGCACTAACCCTTATATCAAGACTTAAACAACATTTTTATTCATAGGACAAAGTTATTTTGGACAAACAGTCAACAACACTGCAATATGGTGTACGGTATCCGAAAGCGAGCAGAACAAGTGTGAAGCCTTTTCAAGAGCAATTGAACGAGAAAGAAGCAGTTTCCAGAATTACTTTGTATACATTAAATGTAAACAAGCGTTCAACAAGGAGGAATGCATGACCCTGCTCGACCAAGAGGAAGCGCATTTGACTTCGTTAGATGCTGGAGAAGTATTTATCGGAGGAAGATACCACAGTTTAATTCCCATTATTCAAGAGATATATGAGAGTCAAGTCAATTATCAGTATGCTGTTGCTGTCGTGAAGAAAGATACGCTGAAAGATGTACAGCATATTAGGGATTTAAAGGGAAAGAGAGCTTGCTTTGCCGGCGTTGGTACACTGGCTGGCTGGATCGCACCTATTTACAATGTGAGTTTTAATCAGAGTCAGTTGATAAAGTGTTATGGATAATATGTCAAGCAGTTTGTTCTAATATCATGTTCATGGTTCTATTCCAGTTGATGAAAGACAATAGCATGAAAATAGTTGACTGTAACAATCATGTAAAGTCAACAATAGAATTCTTTGGTCCCAGTTGCGCAGTCAATTCATTAATTAACAAGTACAACCCTCTTGGTGATAACTCTGATCAACTTTGCAAGCTGTGCATCGGTAAGATACCTGGTGGCAAGTGCACAAGCGCAGACCCCTATGCCGGGTATGAAGGAGCATTCAGATGTTTAGTCGAAGCTGGTGAAATTGCATTCTTGGTTCATACAACTGTCAAGGAAATGACTTCAACAAATTTCGATCTCAGTGAGTCTTTTCAAAGTTGATTTGAATCATGTTTTTCAATGAATATATTCAATATATTAAAGTATAACATATATTTCAAAGAATATTTCCATAACTTCTGCAGTTTGATTATTGTCAAATTCTTTATTTGTATCTAATGAATAATTATTTCTAGATTCTGTATCTAAGGATCAGTTTGAGCTATTCTGCCTGGATGGATCTCGCAGACCCATTGACGATTACAAATCTTGTAACTGGGGGGAAATTCCATCAAATGCCATTGTAGTTTCATCTGCAACCTATGGAGAAAAGCGGAAACTCTTCCAAATATTCCTTGAAAAAGCTGTTAAGATTTTCAATCGCAATGAAAATACTTCAGATACTAGCAATTTTTACAACAATCGGTTCGATGACCGCAGGGGTAAAAACTTCAATGAAAATGACCAAGACTCAAAGTACAATCAATACAACAGAAATTATGAAAACCAAAATAATTATAACGAAAATTTCAATGGAACAGGATTCAATGACAGAAATCCATATAGCTCGAATCCATACAGCACCCAGGAACCAAATATCGAAACAATCGAGAAATTCTCCTTATTTGAATCTGCTCCTCGGTACGGTATCCAACGTAACCTTCTGTTCTCTGTAAGTTGAAATTATTTCGAAAACTCATGATTTCTTATGATTTTATAAATTTCTCAACTTCGATTTTGTGTGACATTAGGATGCAGCCAAAGACTTTGTCCGCATAGAAGAAACAGATCAGACATTTTCAGGATACTTGAAAAATGCTCTGGACATGATTTACGCAATTAGGCGATGCCCAGTCGATAAAATGACTCTGTGTGTAACTTCCGATCCTGAGCTAGAGAAATGCATCAAAATGAAGGTACTGAAAAATTCCGTTTAAAGGGATACATATATGTGTAAAAATGTGTAGAGCAAAATAACGTAAACGAAATATTTCAAACTCCTCCAGATCGCCATGAAGGCTCAGTTGCTGAAGCCCGAATTATTGTGCTTCAAAGGGCAGAGCCACATGCACTGCATGCAGGCTATACAGAACGGGTGAGTTTCCACTTGCGACTAACGATTTGTAATCACGTGAGGCCGCAGTTTTGACGAGTGACACTCAATTTTCAGGCAATCAGATGTGACGATATTAGACGCTAGCGACGTTTACACAGCGGGACAGCGTTTCGAGCTCGTGCCATTTGTATCGGAAGTGTACAACCTGAACGAGCCTGCGTACTACGTCGTGGCGGTCGCTCGGGAGGAGGACGACAGCACCGACTTGACGTACCTCAAGAACAAGTACACCTGCCATCCGGGAATAAACATGGCTGCTGGCTGGGTTTACCCGCTCGCGTATTTGCTGTCCAACAGCTGGATCAGAGGTTATGGATGCGATTCGGTTCGCGCTGCTGCCGAGTACTTCACAAAGTCTTGCGTCCCTGGGGCTCTGAGCCCTGAGTACAATATAGGTATAGTTCTCGTTAACACTTTGGACTCTTAGTGTCGCGAAATGTGCGCAGGTATTAAAATAGATAACATTCGATTTTGTCATCCACATTGTTGATCCGCTAATAATGATTGACAACTAAAATAAGTGTATTTCGAGCTTCCTTTGGTGACCATTTTGAAATCATCTGTTTTGCCTCATTTCAACGCAAACACATTGAAATTTCCCCTAACCAATGTGTCTACGTCAGAATGATTGGAAAAATATTGTTGAGAAACGAAAATTGTTCGAGGCCGTGTACTTTTGAAGATACAAATGCCAATCGGATACTGTACCATTCAAATAAATTGCAGGAGTGCCTTACGACAACATGTGCGACCTGTGCCACGGCACGAAGGAGCGTTACTGCAGGCGTGACGCGTCGGAAGACTACTACGGATACACTGGAGCGTTCCGATGCCTCGTAGAGGGTGGAGGCGACGTGGCCTTTGTCAAGCACACCACAGTCGCGGAGAATACCGACGGCAAACACAGGGAATGGTGGGCTAGGAACACCTTCACCAAGGACTTCCAGCTGCTCTGTCCCGACGGCACCCGCAAGTCCACTCATGACTTCAAGACGTGCAACCTCGGGAAGGTTGCCGCTAACGCAGTTGTTACGCGTGGAGGATACTACAGCTATAACGAGACCCAGGTAAATATCGTGCCAGTTGATATCGTAATATTACTATGAGGTTTTAGACTTGAGAGAAAAAAAAATCGTCATTCTTGAGGACGTGTTTGATTGAAAGGAAAAAAAAATTATTTGTGATCCAACAGATAAGTGCATACACGAAGCTGCTGATCTACGCGCAACAGTTCTACGGACGCAAGAACCAGGACGAGTTCACGTTCAGTATGTTCTACAGTCAGCCGCCGTACAGCGACCTGATCTTCCAGGACGCGACGCAGCAGCTGGCCGAGATCCCGCCGGAGAAGCGCGAGTACAGCGCCTACCTCGGGCCCGACTTCATGCGGGCTCGACGAATCGTCGACTGTACAGCCGGATCATCCGCCTCTGAGAATTCGCTCATCGGCACTGCCTTCATGATCCTGCTCACCATTGTACTGCAGCGATAAGTCGACTGTTTCTCGACAAGACAAATTTTGCCGTCCAATTATAAGCTTAGGAGAGATTTATCAGATCCTCGTTTGTCGAGGAGCACATTCATACGCGATTAGCTGAGTAAATGCAGTGCCTTCAAACAAGACCATACTATTTTTGGGTCCGATTGAGAGTTCAAGTTAGGGAATATTGTCGATTTCAGTTTGGGTTCGTATTCGTGCCTGAACCTCAACTATCGCTACTAAATCAACTTTTACATTATTTCTAGACATACATTTTTCTATCGAGGTTATATAATGATTCTCGCACATGAAAAGAATTAGTAATAACACACGCGTTTGTACGATATTTTTATTACGCATACAAGAATTTTTAATCAATTTTCATTATTACCACTACGAAAGACCTTCGTGAGTGAATACATACCATACTTCGATATATTTTAAGCCAGAGATATTATCTTTCCAATTTACAAAACTTACACATGAACTAGAGTTTACTAGCAATACAGACAGTTTTCGGTCGCTAAATTGAGCAAAGAGAGCTTGTATGGTATTTTGTGTTGGAAATCTGTAATTAATTGTTCAAAATTTATCCAATTCATTACCCCAGTACTTCAAACACGTGGAAGAGACCAGCGGTGGCGTTTGTACATATTTCACATGTTTCATGTTTTCCAAAGCAAAATACTTCATAAGCTGGTTTTATTGTAATCTTGGGGTCGAAAACTATGTGTAATCATTTTTATATACTCTAGCTCACATCTGAGTTTGCAAATTGAGATTACAAAATCTCGCTGTTACACTATATCGAAGTGTGATATATATTCACTCCCAAAGTCCTTTGAGCATTTTTAACTGCATGAAAGTCAATGCAATATCTTTGTAGCCATGAAAGTGCAACTCAGTATTTGTACATATTGTACATATTTGAAAAATTAAGTGTTATTTAGTACAAACTCACTTTCAAAGAATAGTCTGATAGTTATGTGGAATAATGAATTGATCAATTTTTTTCTCAAGGAGAACTGATCAGCTGCGCATGATTAACCAATTTTTTATCACTCTGGGAACAATTCTAAATGTAATAAGTGTTTATGCTTACTAAAAAGAATCTCATGTATCAGATCGTGAGCGAAACTAGATCCGTCCATATTTATAATTAGAATTTATCTTATATTATAAGATAAAACTAAACGTATGTTATGTATAATATAATATTATATAATATTGACAGTAAAGTATTCATAATAATGTCGTACTGTCCATTTTATCTTGAATATTTTATTACATCGTCATACGTTTCTATATTTTTATGAATGTATTTTATGCAATAGACTTTTTCATAAATAAATTGATTTTGTCAATAAATAGTTTCAACTATACTTTATTCACTTTTGACTTATACACAATTATTATCTATCTTCAATTGATGATTTTTCTCTCGACTGATAACTTGGACCAAAATTCAATTGATCGAATTTACTGTAGAGTGAAGAGAAATAATTAGAATCTTTAACAACTGTATTGAAAACTCACCATCTACAGCTATCTTCAGTTAGTCAACAGTCAACAACATGGCTCTCCCCCATTTCCGAAATAGATACATCCAAACCTCTTTTTAGATTCACATTCATTAAATTCAGGAAATAGTCCACATGACAATAGTGCACATTTAAATAGTAAAAATAAAGAAAAAAATAGAAAAATAAAAAATGCCAGCCGTTCAGAAAAATAAAAGCAAGGAAAAGACTAGGAAGTTTCTCAAGTGTGTTGACTAGTTCATATATTCTAATGTATCCCGCTTCAGGTGAATTAATTTTTCCCGTTCATTGTTCACTCGGTTTTATTATAGAGGACCTCGGCAACTAAAACTCAAAGGATGGTTGAAAACGCCCGAACAATGGAACAAATTCAACGAATGGGTTAAAGTGAATGGTTTACCCAGAAAAGTACCTGAACTCGAGCCTATAGTGAGTACGATAGTAATTTGTTCCATGACTCAAGCTCGATCCTCGGATTAATACACTATTTTATACAAACCGTCGGTTGAAACTATAATTTGTATTATAGAAAAAAGACCAAAGTTGTCCGTTATTTTAATATGCGATTCTCGGTTAAGACATACAGTGAGGTTCATTACAATTCCTCGACAAGTTCAATAGTTTATTATGTTGTACGAGATGACAAAACGGCAACAAGTAGAAAATAAGACAGAAGAAAAAAGTCCTTCAATTGAATTCAATTATATATTGTGTAAAAGTTGGGCAATGTTGCAAATGGCAATTTTGAGACTGGTCGATTATTTTGAACGGAGTGGCGAGCGATTGGGTGAAAAGGGGTGCAGTGTTGAGCGTTTGGACAGGTGCGCGAGGCCAAGCCGCTGGGCCAGCTGAAGAAGCGGCTGGCGGTGCTGGCGACCCCGGCGGCCCAGCCCCCGACCGACTGCGTCGTGGCCGGCGTGTCCCGGGCGGCCCTGCGCGCCCGCCCCTCCAAGGCCCTCAAGAGGCTGGCCCTGCCGCGGCTGGGTCACCTCGGCGGCGGCGACGACGACTGCAAGCGCGACCCCCTGCTCGTCAGCCGGGCGGCTCTGCGCTACAAGCCCTCGGCGAACCTGTTGATGCTGGCGTTGCCGAGCGCGAGGCCCGAGTCCTGCCAACCCGACCAGCCGGCCGTCTCGAGGGCCGCGCTCGGGCACCAGCCCACCCCCACCGACCTCCGGCTCTCCCGGCCCAAGCCCTGCCCCCAGCACCACCTGTGCCGGCAGCCCTGGCACTTGCGCTGCAACGGCCCCGAGGTAAATTGCACCTCTTGTCCCCTTGGGCACCCTGCAACAAAGCCACTCACAAAGTAGCCATCTTCGAGCCTGAAAAACCATCTGAATCGCGCGAATAATGAATAATTCGTTATTAACATTACCTTTCAATCCATTATTGAATGGTATACGAACAATTCGCCGTGGATGTGTCGGTAATTCAATTTTTCATAGTAGCAATTGTTTCCTAGATGACTCCGTGGATGGAATTCTTAGCTCTTCCATCGTGGAGAGTTTTGAAAGAACAAAATTCCGAGAATGCGAAAAAATGGAAAGAACAAATTCTCAACGAGATAGAATCACGAGCCAAGGAAGCTTACGAAGAGCAACAACGTAAAAGACTAGAGCAGAAGAAACGAGAAGAGAGAGAGAGAAAACAGAAGCAAGAAGGAAAAGAAGAAGAAAAGAAGACTACGGAACCGCAATCCCAGAAGAGTAAGACTACTTTGGCAAGTGGAAAAACCACGAGGATGGTCGTGACGAATGTGGAAGGTACACATTCAGCGGCGAGCGGAATATCTGAACACGAACATGAAGGTCAGGAAGGGGAAGATGAAGAAGAAGAAGACAAAGAAGAAGAATGGGAAGATATTGAAGATTACGGAACTGAAATAGCTGGGGGAGCGCTGGCAACTACCAATGAGGAACAACCAAAAAAGCCGAGAGAAAAATGTAAGAGCCGACCCAAGAAGAAGTTTGGACCTCCGAAAAAATGTGAGGAAGGTGACAAAAAATGCGAGGAAAAAGAGAAGAAGAAGCAAGAGAAAAGGAAGAAACAACAGAGTGCATGGCGTTTCAGTGGCGACGCAACTTGCAAGAAGAATCCTCCAAAAATACCGAAGGCTGCTCTGGAATATCAAGGTAATCTCACGAAATATTTCAACGCACAATTACTGGCAATTCTCAGTGGCAATTATTCATTCTCAATTTTAGTCAAGAATTATTAACTGAATAATTAATCGAGAATTTTTATTTCTCAGCTTCTCCAGATATTCAAAGAATGGCTCAACCTAAAAAAGTGAAGAGTATAACTTGCAGAAAAGATCCGTTCAAGGTGAAAGAATCGGCGAAAAATGCATCCCCCACGCCGGAGATAATGAAACTGGCTGAGCCAAAACACACTTGTGATCCAGTTCAGAGGCCACCGCCACGAGAACACGATGAATTTGGTCGACCCATACTTCCTAAGCCGGTAATTATTATTTTTCAAATAAATTATCCGTTTATCAGCCGCGTTCAAATAATTTTCAAACAACTCAATTACTCGCACTTACTGAATATTGAATATTGAATATCGAAACACCAAAGCTCGTGTAAAAGTGTGAGATTCCCAGC
Organism: Aphelinus atriplicis; assembly: GCA_020882685.1. Taxonomy (NCBI): domain Eukaryota; kingdom Metazoa; phylum Arthropoda; class Insecta; order Hymenoptera; family Aphelinidae; genus Aphelinus; species Aphelinus atriplicis. Next base: position 36,421,944 of record CM037076.1, on the reverse strand, counting down.
TTTGAATTCTAGAGAGCCTATATGCAAAAACGTATTTCCTCACTTTATAATATTATAATCAAGTGACTGGCGGATGCATTGGCATGTATTGTTATTGTTCTCTTCATTCTAAAGCCTTACGGGAAGAAGTTGCCAAAACCAAAGCCGTACCCACAGCGAGAATGCCCGAAAAAAGATGAAGAGCAGAAAGCAAAGGAAGAAGAACCGAAGAAAAATATTCCACCAGATCCTTTAGTTTTCGCCCCAACCATAGATCCGCTATTCGATCCAACTATGGCTGTTAGACAAGCCAGACTGAGAGCCAACTACAAAGACAAGTTGAAAAATACAGAAAATGAATCATCTGAAGCAGAAGAAACGAGTGTCGATAACTCGGACAATGTCAGTAAAAAAACTACTGGGGTCGACGAGAAGAGTGCAGTAACATCTCAAAAGTCTGATGTTGAGTCTCTAAAATCTGCTAAATCTAACTTTGAGGAAGCAGAGGAAGCAGAATAAGTCTCAAGTTACATGAGACTAATATCGATCAACTTTTGAGACAACCAAGAAATTTATTTATTTTTTTTCTGGCTGGAGAACAAAAACATCAATTTTATGAACGGATAATTCAGTACTGTATGCCAAGTAGTTCTAGAAAGCACCACATATATCAAATTACAATAAATTTTCTTGTTCAATGTTAAAAGGTTAAGAAAATGCGAATGTTTGAAAACATATTCACGCTTATTCAAGAGACTGTTGAAGAACTCGGGAAGTATTTATTAAAATTTTCCTTCTAGAAACAACTCGAGCTCGAGGATTCCAATAATCAACATTACGTTCAATTCAATCGTTCGATAATCGTTTCACACCAAACATTTCGAATCAAATCAACAACATCAATGTTACAACATAAAAATAACCGAACTAGACTGGTTTTCTACAATGAACTTGAACACTTATAATTTGCGCTGAACTGCTGAGCAGCATTGAACAAATTACTTGCTATCTCGCAATAGTTCTCAATATCGTTCATAGTTTATTGCTTTTCGTGAAACGTAAGACTTTGTAAGAATCTCAAATATTCCCAGAGCCAAGCAATAGGTCGATTTCACTGGTGGGTGCCGAGTTCTTTGTCGTTTTGTGGTTCAAGTGCTTGGTTAACGTTCAATCATCTCTTTAAATCTTATTCAATTTCAAAATCACAGTCTTGTGGCACGGTTTTCGTAACGTCGAGACCAGGGGTATTTATGTTATTCGAGGCATACCTGCGATTCGATTTTTCTTTCGCGACTAAATATTAATTCAATCATTATCATCCCGCATTTTCAACCTGGAGATAATAAGTTATGAATTGAAAAAGTCACTCACGAACAATTATATTAACAAGTTAGTTCACGACAAATCCTGTTGTAGACTGACCATGGAAACGAAAATCATCGTTTTAACAGTGTTATTTTCAATGAGTGATGGATTGAATACAATCGATTCTAATAAAATTTCTCACCCTACAAACTTGAGTAGAAAGAATATAAATAACTCGGGAAGAACTGTAAAAAGTAAAATAACCGAGTCTAATATTTGTCACTTGGCACAAGATGAAAAATTACCGGTGCAGGTAAGTCGATAATAAGATTTTTATAATTTATTGAAATTAATCTCATGGACTGATAATCTGAATTATTCGACTTTATGTAGAATATCCGCGGGTTCTAAAACGTAACTTTGATAATCAAGACTCGTTACCTCCCGCATTTATAGTTGGATAACGTTGCGTACTGTAATTTTTAACAATGACATGAAATACGGATGATTGTAAGTGAGTAAATTTGTTGACATTAGCGCACTCGCAGTTGTTCATTGAGAGACAGAAAAATGAATGTAGTAACTGATTGGAGTAACTGATTTTAAGAATGATTGATAGATTACGATTTCATTCGAGAAGTTCATTCGTTGTATTTTTAATTCTTTTCCTAACCAATTTATATGCATGCAAGGGAGAAAAGCCTGAAATATGGACCAGTCTAGGGAAAATCACGGGTTCGACGATGGAAACACGTTTGGGCAAAACAATCTATGCGTTCCGAGGTATACCTTACGCGGAGCCTCCTATTGGCTACAGGCGGTTTCAGGTAACTGTAAAATCTTGCAAATCCACAAAAATAAATTGCAATAATGTTGATGACATTTCAGCAAGCAGTGCCTGCACAAGCTTGGAGCGAAACATTAGATGGCTCGGAAGAAGGGCCAGCTTGTCCTCAACCGAAGGGGATTCATCTTTCTGAAAATTGCCTGACTCTGAATGTCTATATAAAGCAGGTGAACTGTTATTTACGAATGAATAACACGATCCGATATTCTCAATCAGATATTAATTTAATACTCAGTTTAGAGAAGGCGAAAGGCTACCAGTGATTGTATTCTTACATCCAGGAGGATTTTACCGATTTTCATCGCAAAGCTTTTTGTTCGGACCGCAATATTTACTCGATTCCGATGTAATCCTGGTTACGGTGAATTATAGATTATCCTCGTTGGGTAAGAGACTGGTTGATTTCTTCGGCAATTTTACGGCGCTCAGGGCGAAATGTTGTTGCATCGAGAGATTACAATGATCTCGACCCGATCCGATCGAGCTTTTATGATCAGTTATTTCAGTTTATTTTTACTACGATTTTTTGCCCATAGGCTTTATGAGCACAGGCAGCTACCATGCCCCTGGCAATTTGGGTTTCAAAGACCAGGTAGCCGCGTTGCGTTTCATTCAAGAGCACATAGCTTCGTTCGGCGGTGACCCCGACTCCGTGACGCTGACTGGTCAGAGCTCGGGCTCGCGCAGCATAGTTCTGCACATGCTGTCCCCAATGTCCAGGGGTCTGTTCCACAAGGCTATCGCGATGAGCGGATCCCTTACTACCCCCATACCAGCGCCCACAGCTCAGATTGATTTGGCAGTGAAACAGGCGCAGTTGTTGAACTGCACTACCAGCACGATCGACCAGATGATTGGCTGCCTCATGGCCAAGCCTGCCCACGAGTTTGGCCAATCTATCGCTTCGTTTTACGTGAGCCACCACTCAATATAATATAACTCATGCTTCGTCGGGTCTTTGATCTCACGAGGCTTTGAGCTGATTATTATTCCACAAGCCTTTTACTATAAGTACATTTCCCTACAATATTTTTCGATTCATCTGCACTGTATTCATCAGACGTGACGGGATAGATGGATTAAAGATAAAAGTGGCAATATCGTATATCTTCATCACGTTTCATTACCTCTTTTATCCTGACTTTAACTCCGTGTCAATGCCTCTGCGGTTGAATTTCTCCTCGCTGTTAACGCCTCTCTTGAGTTGATCGTTGAATTACCGTAGAAATTTGTTATCCAACCTCAAAAAGCTTGAGATTCACTTTGCTGAATTCAGAGACCTATTTTTTGTGAGACAGTTGTACAAAATTTTCGAGAACTTCGACGCTGATTTTTTATTTTGTAAACTTTGTGAAGGAGTGGCACGAAAATCCAACCACGATTTGGTACGGAGTAACAGAACCATTAATCCCTGGCATCGAAAGATTTTTGTCCGATAGACCTGAGACTCTGATGAAGCTGGGACAAATACACAATGTACCGTTGATTATCGGAGTTACTACTGATGAATTCAGTTACAAGGTCTCACGTGGGTATTACACTTTATGTACACTTTGTTTTATGTTTTATTCCAATTAAAATGTTTCATTCGTTATTGAATCCATCATGCAGAACCTATTGAACAAGCGAAAAATGGCGACTCTTCGTTCTTCGACGAGTTGACACAAAGGTGGGAAGAACTTGCCCCTATTTGTTTCCAGTATGAGCCTCACACAGACCGCACGAAATACATCAACGAGGAATTATTGAAGTACTATTTCAATGGTGGCCCTATTACTCTCGGCAAGTCGGAAGCTTTGCGGAAGGTGAGCCGTCTTACTAAGACTTGCAATATCCGCCAGATGTCTTTTTTATCGCTGCAATGATATTAAATTCGCCCAATAGCTTTATGGCAATGCCCTTGTTCATTTTCCCGTGCATCGTGCTGCCACTCTCATGGCACAATACTCACCGGCTCCAGTTTACTTTTACGAGTTTAGTTACCAAGGTCGTTACAGCTATTTCGTTTCGGATGACTCGAAGACACCAAGTGGTAAGATTCGCGTTCTGCCCACACTGTTGCCCATATGTATCATGATTGCGTAGATTCTAAAACTAAGTGGGATTTTTCAGCGGGCGTTGCTCACGGGGATGATCTGCAATACCTGTTTGGCATCACGAATGACATCTACCACGAAATGAAGCAATTCCCGATTTTCAATGAAGATGATCCGGAAATTCGTACAGTGAAAAGGTTAACCACAATATGGACTCATTTCGCGAAGACCGGCGAGCCACTGCCAACCAATCCTGAACTCTTTGGCAATGCCACTTGGGAAAGACTCACTCCACAGCGCAAGAACTATCTAAACATCGGGGAAGATTTGGTTGCAGAGACCGATTTTCTTTCCGAGACAATGGAGTTCTGGAGTAATTTGTTTCCCTAAAACCTGCAGCGAATTGCAGTAACAAAATAAAAAAATAACGATAAGACCATTCACATTGGACCATTCACTATTGAAAATGAAATCACCAAACATGAATGTCAACAAACACACAATGATTCTACTCACTTGAGGACGCAATCGATGGAAGAAAACATTATTCCAAAGCACAAAGGCTAGGCAACACATTCATTTGATGATAATAATCTTTTTATTTACTTAATCAGTTCATCATCGTTGAACCAGCAAGTCTTATCGCGAGTAGCACGAGTCCTCGTTCTTGTTTTGAAATTTTTTAATAATTCTTCCACGCTCGAACTGCTATGGTTTGCTTCGGGAAAATAGTTAAATGTTATTTGGACGTTTCAGAAAATCATTTCTGATATTACGACTGGGGAAAACCATTGGATATACCAGTTGATCAGGAAAAAAATATCTATATGTATAAATATACATCAAACAACCGTCCGATGTATCATGACAAAATAAGTTTGATTGTAGCATTTTTTAAAATTGATATTTCTACGAAAATTAGCATATAACCGCCAGTACGCATCAACTGCTGGTTGGAAGTCTGTATTGTGCTGAGAAAGGCCATCGCGTCATCGCTCGGGTGCGCAAAATTTTGCACAACGTTGTTCAATGTGTGCACATAAATATGGTAGAAAGATTCAAAACAATCTCGCCTATTCTTACAATGACTGAAACTTTTCAAGTTTATATGTTTTTTCATATTTTAGTTCGAGAGTCCAGTTCCTATGTACTATTTTGTTTTCGAATGTCATCGTGTTTTAAAGAACCAATCTTGATTTTTTCCAGAACGAAATCCAACTGTCAACAAATTACTGTTGGAGAGATTTTAAATCGCCGTATCCTGAAAAGTGTTGACTTTGTAAATAAGGTTGAGCTTCTTTCTCTTTTGACCGGCATTTATATCTTTTCAAATTCTTTTTTTATTACAATCATAAAGTCCATTGGCCAAGTATTATGTCATCATATTTTTTGACCTTCATATTTTCTGGTAATATCATTTACCAACAGTACTACTATTTGGCCAATATACGTATAGAATCTCAATCAACTATCGTACACAGATTCATTCGGAGAAAAAAATAATTCAATTAGCCAAATTGAAGCTCTTATACATAATATTGGATGTTTTATAAGCACACACATGCTGCGTACTGAGTAGTTTGATTAAATTATCAAAAATAGTTCCAATAAGCTTCGAATACCAACAAGATACTAGGCGTTTGGAGTAAATTAGCAAAGAGCTTTTGAAAATCTGTAGGACGAGTTCCTGTAAGATTACCTTGGGGAATATTTATTTACCATTTTTTCCAATCATAAACTCTAAAATCAAATTGGATATTAAATCACGGAAGGAAATCGTAGAATGTTAAATAAATCATATAGGTAGTAGATAGCGTTCTTTGAGAATATCAGTTCATCTCAGCTACGAATAGAGGAGTGTTAGAAATCCATATACAATTGTCTAAGAAGATTAAGAAAATTAATCCTGATCAAATGGTTAAAATCAAAAGACCCAAATTATTCCCAGCCATCTATCGATTACAAAATTGGTGCATCACAACAATCTTATACTTGTATAATTTATCCTGCCATATAATTATTCAATGTTCAAAAGAATCATTCATAGATTCTGAATAGTTGAGAGCAAATTTTCCCAAAACTGAACATCTGATTCCGAAAAACTATTGTACATCATACTCGAGAACTCTACATTCTAAATTATCTAAAAATAAATACGGAATAAATTATGAAGAATAATGCAGACTGGATAAATTTATGTGAAAAAGTTTACCCATTATACAGGGCATGAGACTTAAACTTTGATAATACTTTTCATATTAAAATATAAATGTATTTTGGGTTATATGTGCAGCGTGTCTACATAATAAATGATATTTGAGAAAAAACACGTGCGGTTATACATTCTCGTGTTAATTTTTTTCTGTCTCAAAGAATACTAAATGGATGGAAATATTCAGCAAGCCTCAGTTCGTTTCAGTTGGGAACTCTCTGAAACTATATTCATATATTAAATATAAAAAATGATACACGCCATTGGTTAAATATGTGCAATGTTCTCATTTCGATAAAAGTTTTCCTCGTAGCGAAACAGAGCTGACGTCAGATAATTTTATCCTCGACGTAACAGCTGGTCGCGTACGAATCTGTTAGGGAAAGACTGTTTGCAACTATTTTCACTTTTGCAATCACTTGGTTTAATTCAAACTAAGGTAACTGTACCCAATTTGGCACTGTACCCAATTTGGCACAATCGTCAGATTTCGTATTTCCGGTGCTCTCTGAGCATCAGTCGCTCTTGGGTTATGTTGGGGGAATTAAAAGAAAATTTCCGGTACCTTCCCCGCCCATTTAGCCCTTAAAACCACTCTCCTACAACACTTTGAAGTTTCACTTACTGATTTTTTCACCATTTTCTTATTTCACTTTTCACACTCAACCTCAAAAATCAGGTGTCAATAATTTTTATCTCTCAAAGTGTCATTACTCTTTTTTGTGTAAAAACATCTCAGCTTTCGATTGGTCTCATCAGTTTTCCTAAAATTATTTTTTATCCTACTCAAATTGCTGTTTTTCGCATCAAAAAAAAGTGTACCCAATGTGCCCCTCTACGCGTTTTTAAATGGGAGGACTGAGTGAAATCATTGAATATTCGTATAGACATATTACGATGATTTAGACGCGTATTTTTGAGTTGTATGTTAAAAATTTTGTATAAATATCACTGGGAACATAATTGAGAGTTTATTTCAATGCCAATTGGATCGTCCCTGTAGGCCTATATAGGCTGTAGCTAATGATTAAAAAATTGTGCCAAATTGGGTACACGTTTTGTGCATTTAGCCTTTTTGCGTTTTTTTTTAAATTGCGATTTTCGATAGGTTAAAGTAGTCGAATGATGATTATGAAGATGGTTTCTAATAGGTATTGAGCTAAGCTTTGAGATGCCGTTCACAGAATTTTAAAATTCGAAGTCTATCATAGTCAAATTCGCGAAAAACCCTTAGGGGGGGGCACATTGGGTACAGTTACCTTATTAGCAGAAGCAGAAAAGTGAAATTGTTTCTACAAATAAACGCGCATGATAAACCGTCGAATAAAGAAGTGTCATGCTTCTCACAATTTAAAGATAATTCAAAGAACAGCCGAGTATATATTATCGGCTTAATTTAGCGCATATCCCACACTCTCATCGTATAAAGCGTCAAGTCTGTAAGAACATGGCTCAGTAACGGAACGAATACGTAATGCCGTTTGTTCTACAGCCGGCTTCGCTGCTGCTGCTGCTGCTGGTTGGCAGCTTAGCACAGGCCTATGGAGAAGATCCCGTGGTGGTAACCCCACTGGGTGCAGTAAGGGGATCTCTTATGTCAACCAGATTGAACAAGACCATTTACGCTTTCCGAGGAATTAGATACGCCAAATCGCCGGAAGGAGAGAGACGCTTTTCGGTATGATATACATCAGCGTTTGGGAATCATTTTTTTCAAGCGATTCTCGACATTTTGTTCCCCTGCATGCTCTTTCAATGCGATAAACTTACTCTGGTGCGGTGCATCATGCGACGGCCGACGCATCAATAGACCCATTGTTCGAGTGACGCGAACCAAACTCGTGCAACCTAATAACGCCAATCACAGCTGCATTTCGCATTGTGGATCCGGGAGCATTATGTTCTCTTTTCTATTCTTTGCCGAGAATTAATTTCAGCAACTTTTCCAACGAAACCCGCGAGTGGGCATTACATATTATAAGTATATTGCTTTTAGGTATCCGACCCAGTTGACGCATGGAGCGATGTTCTCGACGCGTCGCAAGACGGTCCAGCTTGCTACGGCGTTGACAACCGAGAGAACTTCAGCGAAGATTGTTTGAGGCTCAATGTTTATTCAACAAAGGTAAGGTTCGATCGAGCGCGTTTCATCCACGTCTGCTCGCCATCCAAGTGCAATACTACAAATTGCTAAAATTGATTTGCTCTTTGTCACGTCAAGTTGTCGAGCTCTAAAGCTGAAGCGAAGCGGCCCGTTATCGTGTTCCTACACCCGGGTGCCTTTTATGCTTACTCTGCACTCAGTTCCACGTTCGCTCCTCAGTACTTCCTCGACCAAGACATCGTCCTCGTCACAATTAATTACAGGCTTATTACGCTCGGTAAGTATACATCCGAGTTGAGATTTCTTTTTCTTTTTTTTCCGTTCGAAACCGGGTCTCAATTGTTCTGTTGTCCGTTTTACACGTCACGAAACTGCGAACGCACAGGGTTCGTTGCGACCGGCGATGCTCGTGCCCCCGGTAATCTGGGTCTCAAGGACCAGGTCGTGGCTCTCCGCTGGATCCAGAAGAACATCGCTGCTTTCGGGGGCAACCCCCACAGTGTCACCCTCAGCGGCTACAGCGCCGGAGCCACGAGTGCCGTCCTGCACATGCTGTCGCCCATGTCCAAGGGTCTTTTCCACCGTGTGATTTCGATGAGCGGCGCAGCAATACCGGCCGAGTTGTATCCCACCAACCAGACCAACCTCCTCATCAAGCAGGCCACTTTTGTCGGTTGTCCCACTCAAGACCTCGACGCGGCCTTCGACTGCTTGAAGAAACTTCCTGTCGATCAAATCAAAAATTCCATTCCTAAATTTGCGGTAATTATCACCATCTCGTATAAAAATTTATAGTCATCCCAGCTATGACTATAATCGTTCAACTATACGTTTATTGTTAATACAACAATAATTATTTTTTCTGTACTGTTCGCTACACTAATGTATAATACATTCTCCACGGTGCAGTATTGGAAAGAATGAATATTCCCTGATAATCTTCTTAAAATCTATCGAATTTTCAATCAGTGTAAGGATCATAATTCGAATCAGTACATTATTCACCAGAAATTACGTAAATTCAACATTTCAATATTGCTAAATCAATAGTGAAAAAGAGTTGGAACGCTATAAATGTGTGCAGAAGCTATGTGTACAATTATCTCAAGTTCCTTTAAGTTACTTTTCAATGCGACATAATTGACCCGATGAGATGGATTTTTCTCGGCGTGAACAGACAAATTTAATGGTACTTTTATCTGGTGTGTTGCAAAGGAATGGTATGGTGATCCTGTTGTGGTCTGGTCACCGGTTGTCGAGCCCGAGATACCGGGAGTCGAGAGATTTCTTCCCGCCCAACCAGTAGTTCTAATAAAACAAAAGGCGTTCCAACATGTACCGATAATCATTGGAATCACAAAAGATGAATTCGCTGCTGCTCCTCTGAGTGAGTGAACGTTCATTCGTGAAATTTAACTTGATTCCACTTCAAAGTCAACTCAATGATGTCTGTATTGGTAATCATTCGATGCGATGAACGTTAATTTACAGGGGCTCTGATAGACGCAAAGAATGGCAACGATACCGTCTTCAAAAACATAACTGAAAAATGGAACTTTGCGGCACCAATAAGTTTTGGATACGAGCGGGACACTCAACGATCGTCGCACATTAGTCGTGAACTGTACAAATTTTATTTCAAAGACAAGCCAATCACTGCGAGTAACGGGGAAAATCTCGGATTGGTAAGAATACTCCTACACTAAACTACATCCACACGAGGGTCGCGTCATCATTCAATTTCATTTTGTTCCCCCATTTTTCAGATCTACGCAGATTCTCTGACTGGATTCCCAACGCATCGCACAGCAAAGCTTCTTGCCCAATACTCGCGAGCCCCGGTGTACAGTTACCTGTTCACGTACCAAGGCAGATTCAGCTATGCGCTTTGGCCCGACACGAAAAAACCTTACGGTGAGAATAATTGCTTTATCGAGGGATCAATCAATCTGACATTGCGATACTTATTATATCGACCATGTCGCGGCGTTGCAGGTGTTGTGCATCACGACGACTTGCAATACCTCTTCTACATGCCGTTCATCTTCCCTTACCTGAACAATACCGATCCAGAGACGACGATGATTGACAAGTACACCGCAATACACGCGAATTTCGCAAAGACCGGCCATCCAGTACCGAGGAACAATAAGCTGTTCTGGGGCGTTACATGGCCGGCGATGAATTTCCGAACAAAAAATTACCTGGAAATCGGAGAGAAATTCACTATGAAGAGCAAGTTGTACGCCGACCGATATGCTCTGTGGGATAGGCTTTTCCCTCTGTCGTAGTCGCGCGTTCAATCTGACAACTGATAAGCAGTATTATATACTCTTGGCCAAATTTTGATAACACCATTCGATTCGTGGGCAAACTTGTAATCCAACCAGATCTAAGATTCTAATGTAATAAAAAATATCTGAATCCCGCAGACAGTGAATACGAAAGAATTTTCCTTTTTTTGCTTTTTGTTAGAATGGCACATAGTTGCAGGTTGCGAGCACGGACGGTTTTATAGCTCGCTTCGCTCCGGTAATACGAAGCCCACTCTCGCGCGCGCCGAACAATGCCTGCGCGCGCAAGCCTGGTGCGTATTTTATTTTTCATCCGAAGTGGCGAAAAAGCGCGAGTACGCGCTACAGGCTGACCGAGTGGCAACAGTGCGGCGCTATTTGCACACGTGCGGTGACAAAATCTTTTTCATTCAAAAAAAGAAAAAATAAGGGGAAACATTCTGACGCTTTTCCCAGGACTGTTTCGTTCGAGGATAATAGACGTTTCATTACTTGCCGCAGCGTCGTGGTAGCCGTATGGGTGTCTGAAACAACAAGCATAAATGCCACGTACATTGGAGAGTATTTGTGATTTTCCTTATTATAGTTCGGAGAAGGAGAACCGGTCAAGAGAACACTCATTGGCTAACGTTTCCTCCAATACTAAACTGCTAGCCAAGGTTTGATCGGTTCTTGGGACGATTGGTTGCGCGCGATACCCGTTAGTCATGACGATGTACGCGCGTTCAACGCTCAAGTTTCCTCGTGTATCTCATTTGTTTTGCCGCGCACTTTCCTCGTGTTTCCCTGTTATCGTATTCCGAAAGCCGAATGCCAGCAGAAAGAAAAACACAATGAACGCATAAAACCAACCATAATTGGCCGAGATATCTCAAGCAAATGTAAAGATTGCTCAGTACGGGTGACCTGTGTTGCAAACCGGTATGATTTTTTGTTCATTGTGACGGTGCAAGGAACTTCCCGAATACAATAGGAAGCGCATTCGCGCAAGCGGGATTTGCTCTAGTTTTGCGAGGATGAGTCGTTCAACATTTCGGCGATTCTCCTCGGTGGGGTGAGGAAAACTGATCGAGAGGGACCTGAGATTGGACAGCTTACACGTCCGTATGAGGTCGAATGATTTAGAGCTGAATCTCGCGAGCCTGGAAATGGAGAATCTCGTAACTCGGCGGGATTCAGCCCGACAAAAGCACGTACGTAATTTGGCGGCGGTCGGATCGGCGCAAGGGATGGCCGAGCAGGGAAAATCTGTTGAGTCGAGCGAGCGAGCAACAACACAGGGGTGCGTGGGTGTCGCGCGGGGGGCGGGGGGGGGGCGGGGGCTGTGCACGGAGAGATTGCGGGGGTGCGCGCGCCGCCCGATATCTACCTGGGCTGCGCCGGAGCAGCATCCCGCGCGCGCGCTCCAGTCGCCGCAGAGTCCGCAACTCGAGCTGATCGGGCTGCGAGCCTCCCCCGCGGACGAGTCGAGCGAATCGCCTGTCCGACTGACGGGTTGACGACGGGTTGAGCGAGCGAGAGAGCGAGAGAGGAGGGACCTGCGGTGGTGCAGTCAAGTGGCCCCGAGAGGCGGCGCGACATCGGGCCCGGATGCTCAGCACGCACAGAAGCCGGACACGCTGCCACGTTGGAGCGAAAGATACTCGCGAGCGTCAACAAGTTCCTCACCACATCGCCCCTGGTTAACAAGCTCAAGCTGCTCATGGTGAGTCGTTGCGCCCGATTAAGCCCCGATCGGCAGCCTCGCCCGATCTACTCGACCCGCGCGCCCGCCGCCCACCACCACGGCAAACTGTTGCACTGCTCGCGGCTCGACTGCCAAATCCCTCATCCTCCCCTCGCGCCGCCGGCTCAAATTCACGTCAACTTCAGCTATCAAGTGAATAACAAAAAACGTCATTCGATTAAGCTTCTTGCGCGACGTACGTCGAGTCGCTCCGGGCCGCGGCAAACTCTAAAGAACTTGGCTGCCAACTTTAATTGCTCCCAATTGTTTTTGCCCCACACACCAACTTGCCAAACTCCACTTTGATCGTCTCGTAATCGTCCCATGTAATAAATTAACTCGTGCGCATTTTTTCTCCATCCACTGTCGCGCGAACGCGTCCAACGCGAACGGCCAAAAGATGCCATAGCGATTTCGAACGTGTACCCAATTACGAGTTCACGAGCTGATCAAACATTTTGAACGGCAGTGATTCTTCTTTCTGCGATCAAATTGCCTATACCCGAACAATATAACAACGCGAAAAAGAACAATTTTGAATAATCATTTCATGGACAACTTGGTCAGGAAATCACAGGGTATTCTGATAATCATGCTGCGCATACGTATACCTCGTTACTCTTCAAAGCCTGCTTGAGATGTACCTAATGATCAGTTCATAACTAGGTGGTTCTGTGTAAGATTTCTTAACAAGTCTAGTAAAGTTGAGTTGTTTTGTTGAACGAGCTGCTCCTCGTGATGATCAAATCGATTGAACGGTGCGATCCGACAATCACCACTGATTTGCTTCAAACCAGTGACTGCTTTTTAATTCGTAAAAGTATCTCAGATTCAATTGTCTACCAGTGTTTTTCAGACTTTTATCTCGATTCTCGTGAGAAATGTGATTGGTGAGTTGCTTTGGATGTCACGAGTGAAGCTGAATCGCCAACTACGCTTGGAAATCGATTACTGTTCTGGACAATATTTGATGAATATAATTTTGATATCAGGAAATACCCTGTCTTGATAGAATGATCAACATGCGAATATAAAAATATGAATTGTGATCAAAATTCATCAGAGCTGGAAGAGAGAAAGCTGGATACAGCTGGATTCAAAGGGGAGTAATGTGATGCGCTTCTTTTCTCGGCCGAGAAAAGTTGATCACCTGCAGCATCGTTATTATCTCTCCAACCTCGGGCGCCAGCGTAAGGCAACTGCGAATTTAATTAACAATGCTGCGCGTGTTATAATGTTGCTAGAGTGATTCGTGATGCCATTATACACTAATGGTACCCGTAAAAAGACCATTTCTCCCACCCCTTTGCCATCTTTGTCCATTTTGTTTTTTGCTTCTCTCTCGAGGAAGGAAACTTTGTGATGATGGGAAAAACCGATTTCTCGACAATGTGCCAACATTTCCACACAGAAACATGCCACGATACGTATATCGCATCGGGTGTTTCTCGCGCATGTGTGTTTGTGTGTATTTGGTTGCGTCAAGGTGACTGTTATTCCCCGAGTTGTTTGAAACGCATCAAGAGCTTCTCCTTGTCGATCTTGTTATCACGAACAATAAACGAACCACCCCTTGCGATCTTCAAGAAACTGCGAAAATACGTACACCCAGCATATCCCCAATAATTAAGTTCATTTCAAGGAGCTGTTGAGAGATAGAGTTATTCCATTTGTATGTGACAATTCCGAGCTTACGTGCGTCTTCAACACAAACAAGCTCGCGATCTCCCGCGATATAACGTTTTTCCTTCAAAGATTCGTTGTTGTTTGTTCATTTTCAGTACGAAACACGCAAATCTAAACCCAGTTGAATAGTTAAAGTACAGATTTTGTTGATTTTCATGCTTCAAAATGCACATCCGATGTAAATTGTGTCACTGAATCCGAATTATTCACAAACAGAATAATTTGACCCGTAAATGAACTCCTCCGAATTCGGAAACCCGATTACGCTTAGGTCTTTCGGACGAATGAATGGTTGCCTCGTACATTTTTTGTGATAACGAGATGAATTAGAAGCCGTTACGTTTAAAACAATTTTGGAAATATCGAACGCCAGGTAGATGGTGTAACAGGTTGTTACCCACTTTTTTTTCGTCGTCGAATTTTGTCCTAATGTCCATTTTATTTATTATCGCTCACAGATCATTGTTTTTTCTCGATTTCTTTTAATTCGTGACTTTTCAGATTATTCATAAATTGATTCCTAAATTATTGAAGAGTTTTATGAATGTTGTTATACAAATTAGACTTGAGTTTTGTGAAACTTATTAGGGATTGGCTGCTGCATTGTAAAAGTGCATTATGAAGCTGGGATTATTCCTGGTGCCAGCTCGGCGCACGATAAACACATTACGATGTTGCGCCGAGTGATGCGAGTGGAATGATGGAATGGGTTGGTAACTTTTCGAGTATGAGTAAAAGAAAAAAAGTGTGCGCCTCGTTGGAATAATCTCTGCATGCGCGTCATAAGGATTATTTATTGTGATGGTGGATCGAAACGAAGTAGCGAATGGATTGGAGGAGGAGAAAAAGTGAAGGCAAAAGGGTACGTAGCTTGTTCCGTTCTCATCTTATTCGCGCATGTAGAGCATAAGAAAATCGATGCGCCGCTGTGTGGACATGATGCTGAACACACGAGCTCGTGCATTATACGTACTCGCGGCTGGGCCGATGACGCGCGAGTGAAGCACTTGAAGCTGCACAATTTGATGCGGGGCAAAAGCCGAAACGCGAATATCGAGTGCGGCGAGATTGGGAAGCAGAATTATTACGAAGCAAAGGATGAATGCGCGCGCGGCCACGTGCACGCGCAGGATTTGCCGCTCGCGACAAATTGCGGCTCTGCAGTCTCTGCTGGTGGGACGCTTAGCTCGAGCCACACTCGCTATATTAGGCAAGCCGTTCATATCGGGATAATCAAGTGCGGTCGCGGCCCAGATTATCCTTACAGCTCCGCGCGATTCATCCCCACGAACCGGACACGTCAGATTGGCTCCTGGCTCTTCCAACGCCGCCACATAACGTGTCAAGTTGGTGGCAAACATTTTTTCACTCGAGCGATTTGCGCTGACAGAAAAGCTGACGATATGAGATATGTCGGGAGTGGCTTACCTCTGACGAACGGCTCACACAAAATCAGCTTTTCTTTTATATTAATTGCGCAATGTTTCTCTTTGATTCTACTCTCATTATGATTGATTCGAGGGTATTCGCATGCAATAACGCGCGCAATATCCAGAAGGATTGGCCCCAATTGACAATATTGCAAGCGAGTAACTTAACGTCAAGTTGCCATTGTGAATCTTTGCGAGCAGTCTCGTCACTCGCGCGCGCGCACAATCTGCAGCCAATCTATTGGCCAAAAAGTTACTGGCTCGACTCGGGGTGGCGGCCTGCGCGCGCGCCCGATCTTTTTCAATCGAGAACCAGAGCTCGATTGAAATACAACAGTGCCTGTGTGTGCGCGCGCGCGTGTGCGTGCGTGGCGTCGGCGATGCCGCGCGGCCATGAGATAGCGAGATGCGCTAGCGAGTTATTTATGATGGCGCAGAAAATTCGATTACACGGATATAATTGGAATGGGCCGAGCTGCGAATAAAAACACGACGTACACGCACTTCTGTCTGCTGCCTCGCGGACGGTGAGAAGCGCTTACAGCAGCCCATCACCCGCCGGGCCGCGGCCAGCAAAAAAACTATTTTCCTTCGATTACCGAGACACGGCAAGTGCCACAGGTGTGTGCGTGGATATGTGAGTCGGGTCTTTGCATACAAGCGATTGCGAACTCGATCGCGCCGAGACGGTGTTGGTACGTGGTACAGGACGCCAAGAGTGCGATTTGTATAACGGGATTTTTGCGGGCTAGTCAATTATTCATCCGGCCGACTGGCTTCCACATTAGCCCATGTAGCGCTAGGCTAATTTGACAGCCCGACAGCTGTCCGAGCCACAGTAACTCGCAGTGAGTATTTTGTGTCGTCGGAGGGAACGCTTTGATACAAGCTCGGAAATTCAAAGTCGCCCGGATTTGAAACGGTAAATTTACCCAAATACGCGGGCATCCAGTACGAATTCTCAAATGATGCTTTCCCGCGCGAACGGATCGTCAGGCTTTGATCAAACTTGGTATTTGTGTGCGATCAGTTATATTGAATATTTGGTCAACAATATAAAATGGAACTGAAATAATCCGAGTGGTGGAGCTGCGATAGATGCAGAGATCGCGATGTAGCAGTGGAAAAGCAAAGAACGCGCAATTGCGCGAGTCACGGGGGGCGGCTGTTTGGTCCCTGGGGTACGTATATAGGCATGACGTGCACGCGGCTACTGTGCCGGGGGCGGATGTGAGGCGGCAGCTTCGGAAACCACTCGATCAGGTTAGCGTGATTTCGAATCTCCCGCGAGAGCCGCGCGCGGCCGTCCAACTGGCCGCAAACAGACGGGGCAACGTGCGGCTGCGTATCCATTTCCGCTCCAAGATTAAAAACAAATTCTTCGTTGTTCGCGGGACAAAACGATGTTGCGGTTGCCAAAAATCCTTTCCTCGCTTGTTTCAACCATTGCATTTGTGATCTGCTCGGTATGCTTCAACAGCTCGTAGATTTATTTATATTCATTCATGGCGCGCATAGCCGTTGAATCATTAAATCCCGGGACACGTACATTATTATGAGAAAACGAAAGAAACAGACTGCAGGTATTTGAATTTCTGAATTCGTCCAGTGACCTACCCATCTAAATCTTGGGTAAACTTGCTATAAACATTGTTGTTTTCTACAGAAAAGATACGTACTTAATTACGTTCATCGTATCATTATTTACGTATATTTACCTATATTCTATCGTAAAATGCTGTTGAGTTTTTAAAAGTAATTTTCGGACAGAGGTGTCGAGCAGCACCGAACAAATCAACACTACGAATTGAAACAGCGTTACTCTGAAAACGTACATGCGCGAGTATAGATGTCGTCAAGCGGCAAATCTTGTGGATCACGAGTAGAGGGACAGCCGCAGCATATCGAGTATAGAATAATAACACATACGCAGCACATACACGACGAATTCGAGGGAATTTCGGGGAGTGAACAGTGAGCCCCTTGTTATGTTTGAAAATTCAGTGAGGCTAGTCAGTAATTGGTCAGACATGCCAGCTAATTCGGCGAGGTATGCGCCCGGTGCGATCCCACGGCCAATAATCCATCCATCCATCCATTCGAGTATATACACTGCACCTCGTCGAGGAGCGACAGCAGCTGGGCCACGTTGTTCCCATCAAGTCAAACGCCCGCGCCGCGTTCTCTCAAATTAAACGGATGGATGTGCGGCTACATCGATCGTTCAAACACAATTCCACCCTCACTCTTCTGTGACAAACGCCACAGATTTGCCGCGAGTTTTTGTACTCTCGGCAGTTGCCACTACTCGCACTACTTTTTTATTTTCTCCAAATGGTCTTTTAAAGTATTTTCGAATTAAATAACTTGCGAGGAATCGTGCATTACATGTTGCATTTGGATGCTGTGCTTGTCATATACCCATTCGAAGAGGAATGCGAAGCGCTGTGCCGTTTAATGCGACATTCATCATCTCTCTTGAAAACTCGCTTGATAATCGTTTTTGGTTCACGCGAGCAAATCGATTTGTGATACCCAATCAACATTTATCAACGGATTCAGTCGCGAGATATCTTCATTTATCCTGGCATTTCGCAATACTTTTTCTCGCGCTCACTCGTTTTCCGGTATGGTTATACGAATGCCACATGCGCTCGCCTAGTTTCTCCTCGGGGCTGTGTGAAGCGCAACACACACACACACACACACAGTTTCATCGATCGTCTAAAAAATAATAGAGCTGCGGGTATAAAGAGAGAGAGAGAGAGAGAGAGAGAGAGAGAGAAAAAGAAAGGAGTAGAGAATGGGAGAACGAGGAAGATAATTGTGAAGAAAAAAAAAACTTGTATAGCGGCACCCAAGCATTGTTCATCACTATGCATAGACGATGCACTGAATCCGAGTAAAGCGAATGTATAAAAGGACTGCACCACAGCTCCAACGAATTCACCATGCGTCAATCAACTTGGATCGTCCACCCCCCCGAGTACTAATCACAAGCTAGAGATTTTTCGGGTGGGTCAATTCGTCTCGCCAGTCGGATTATCGGCAACAAATAACATTTTTTGTTTGTCTGAAGCAAATCGTCATGTGGGTAGATCGAAAGAAATCCAGGGTGAAATTGCAGTGCTGGGTAATCAGTTAGATACCGAGTGCCACAGCGTCTTTTGGTGATTTATAAATAAGCCGTATGAGAATTAAAGTAACACTTGCTTGAGCGAGTCGAAGCGTATTATTGTTGAGAATGAATTTTGAGAGCAGCGCTAGGTGCAAGTACAACATAGAGAGGGAGAGAGAGCAACCTGCCGACAGAGAAGAAAATATTTTTCGTGGATGCGGACGTTGTCTTTTACTCTTTTACTTTCGAGCTCTTTTACTCGTTGACTTGAGGACTTACTTTAGCTTGACAAACCCGGGGAGAGTTTGTGCTTTTATCTGCCATTTTTCTCATTTTATATTTCTCTTGCAACTCCTTCCCTCGTGCCGTGTAAGCCGTAGGTTGAGCCGCACGCGGCCCGGCCATGTGCGGCGATTTTTTTTCAAAAGTTAATTCAGGGGGTACCGAAGCAAGCTGAACAAAGTCTTGCGCTCCATGGAGCTTCCTAATTGATTCCTAGTTGTATGCGGGATGTGTGAGCTAAACGGATACGCAACTAACCTGCTCAACGCGCCGCGTCCGTACGTTTGCTTTGATGAATATATGCGTCAAGTTGCCATTAGCTTCGTGCGGTTCTGAGCCTAGAATGATTTCGCAGTCGTGTAAAGTGCGTTGTTAACAACCAGCAACGTTGCGCGAAGGAGCGATTTGAAAAACGCGAGATGCTGATCATGTTAACAGAGCAAAATATATCGCATTCGATCTGACAACAACATAGCCGTGAAACTCGAATCTCGAGAGCCTTCCAAGATCAAAGATACCACATCTCTGCAAGATGTTTATATTCAGTGGAACATACGTATCTTTTAGAGTCGCGCGATTCCGGCCACGCATCCATTGGGAACGTATCGTATTATGCGATTTTCACAAATTTCACACTCGAAAGCAAATTTGAAAATCAAATTGCAACTCGTTACGAGCATTCGCTCCGAGCCGATAAAAAGTCCACTCAATCATTCTACTCTCTATTACATATATAATACCCATCCGAATGTGAGACGTGCCTTTACTACGGTTTGCAACCTCAATTGCATCAACAATTTTTGTAGACATGAATTAATTTTTGTACGGCGATTCCCTCCGCGTACGCGACCGCGACTGCGCTGCTTGTCATCGAATTACCATATCGCATTCTCTCTTGTCATGACCTAATAATTAACGCTTGATCCCCAGTACACTTGAATTCCAATTGCGCGAATTTGTATGCGCTTCTCTCCCAGCAGATGACATTTCGCCCGAGCATACATCCACTGGTCTTGGTCAAAGTTTCCACGTGTGACCCTGATTTTGCTGTGATTTTGCCGTGATAACATTTTACATTTGGATCTTACATTCATAGGGTGTGGCAGCAGTTTTTCCCCTTTTTCCCAAGAGGCCGCATGCACTACACCTTGACATAAATAATACTGCCTAAAGTAGTTGGCAGTGTTTTTCGCGCGCATGTTTCTTTTTTCGGCGAAATATGAAGAGAGACAGTAAACGAGTGGTCGCGAATGAAGCCACATGGGAAAAACGGCCGGTGAGAAACAAATTCATGGTTTCAAAGAGTTTCGCGCCTCCTGTAGTTACGCGCCAGAGGGAGAGTGTGAGAGGCTTTATCTTTGGACCCGTCGAAGTACCCCAGCACAAAGTAACCTACTCTTTGGTATGCAATCAAAAAAGTTTGAAGAGAAAAAACAAACGTGTGCAGAGGAGACAAAAATCTCGTGCTCGGGGACCAGCGCGGAATTTTTCATACTTCGTCCGGGCCAGATTCTCTCGCTCGTCTCGGAATTACAAACGAGAAGCCAGCACATTGGCGTTCGTGCATGTGCCGTCGCAAATTTCTATTAGACGGATTGTGGGGGGATTTTCATTATTTTTTCCTCTCTCTCCCCCCTAGTCCTCGCCATTCTTTGTCTTTCCAGATAAATTTTAACACGTCACAAAGGGGCAAATGAAAAAGAGATTGTCCCTCATATCTAGTTCATCAAAGTTTGATGGAATGTGTGTCATGTCAGTATAATGAAACATTCCCACGGAAACTCTATATCAAAAATTGACATGGAACGGCCACATAGCTCGGACATGGTGGCGATACCACCGAGACATCTCAACCTATTTTTTTGCAAATTTATTACGCTATTAGAGTCAATTAAGCTTCTCGCAATTGAATGAAGAAGCTTCATTGTTATACCGGGAAAAATATTGATAAAAATAATCAATCAGTGGAAAATATAATCATTTTAGAAGTATCCAAGATTAAAGGACATTTCATGCAATCAAAAATTAGTATTTTCGTTTCATCTACTCTCACAATGACTTACTGCATTGAACTTGTCAGTTTATGTTTTCCTTAGGGAAAACGTTTGAAGTCATTGTGAGCTTTTGCCAATATTAATCTTCGAGAGTAACGGAGCCAGGATGTCTTCCCTTTGCCCCACTATATGTCACTTTTCAATAACATTTCAAGTGTTGAACTGTATTAAAATTGAGTTTTGGTTTAAAAAAATTTTCTCTTCTTGAAACTAAAACATTGAAAACTGGAAGTTTTCATTATATTACAGCTTGATATAAAAAATGTTCCGATAGTGATTATTCTTCACTTTCCTCGTGACAAAATAGGTGATACTTGGGAGAAAAATGTTTGTATGTACACTCACAAATATAGTTTATGCGACCAAGAAGGAAATTTTGTGATTGAATTTTGTGATTGTTTGTTCCAAGTAGAGAATATTGTAGGTTGAATTTGCAGGATCGTATAGATAAATTATTCCTCTGAGCAGATTTCACTTGATTCCAGAAAAAAGCCCGATCGGTGTTACGAGAAGCGAGATTTTCTCTGCTTTCTACTAATTTTTTTACACAAAAAAAACATGTTTCTGAATTGGTGACAAGTCGGTTGTTCAGCATTGAAACCCTCTCGGGATCTAATTTAATTTTCGCGACAAAAGCAACGAAGAAGACGCATTTGAAACGCACTACTCAAAGATGAGAAAGAAGCTTAATGAAACTTTGATTAAAATTATGCAGTATGAGCTGCTTTGAGGTGTACAAGCTTGGGGTATGTGTAGTTACGGTAGTTTTGGCAATTACATCAAACTTGAACGTGAAGTTGGACGGAGTCGCTCGCGCGCCACTCATCATAAATGATCTTTCGCGGTAATCCAAGCCGGGGCCGGTTAAACTTGGGCTGGTGCTGCTGCTGGTGCTGCTGGTGCGCGGAGAGAGTCTCGATTCGGGGTAGTTTAAAAGCGGGGCACTTGCCAAGCGCGGGGGGATCAGTCAGACAGTTATCACGTGGGCATCGTCGATCTTTTGTCTCGACCTTTCCAAGCCTGCTCGTTTTTTTACGAGCCCAACTTTCAGCGATACTTCTCGTTATTACAAAAGTGCCAATCCTCGTAATGGCTTATGCTCTACAGTGAATCCACAAAGATTCTCCTCGGGCGCGGCGCGGCGGCGCAGCTTTTCGGGCTTTTCCCAGCAGCTGTCTGTGAAATTGACAGTACTTTATAGATGCTGCTGCATAATTAAAACGCCAAACTTGTTTTGATTTCGTTCGGTAGTTTATCCATTCGCTAGGCTCCGCTGGCACTTTTAATTATGAGAAAGAACTTTGCTCCGATACGATTCATACATTAAAGCGCGAGCAACAAGATAAACTGAGCGAAACTTGTTCACTCCCACAGTAATTGATGCTATTCTCGAAGGCTTGATGAGTTTTAAGTAAAAACAGATGTGCTTGGTCCGGCTGCAGTGGCAGCCAACTATTCGCGAGTACACAATAATTTATTTCCCAGTCACTTTTACGTGGAGGTTGCAAGTTTGTTTCGAGACGTTTTGTTGAATCGCTAATACTCTCAAGGCGCGCTTCGAATTATTTTTCTAAAAGACTCTTTCCGCAGTTGTGTTTCGCTCTTTACTCTATTTTAATATACATAAGTAAGATCGATTCCTATACAAATGTCACGCATCAATTCGATCAATTGCTAGGCTATAACTCTAGCTTTTCTCCGCAAGATCTCATCCTTCCGTTTGCTGCGCGTCGCTGCGTAAAAGTTCAGTGGGGACTTGGCCAGTACGCATCTATATCAATAATCGAATTACTTATCAGCGAGTAGTATGCCGCGTATAGATATCTCGAGCGGGCGGTGGTCCCTCAGCAAAAATAATAAAAAATAGATAACTGACGTGAACCCGAGTGAAATTCCTTCGAGTTTTCTTCGAAAGTTCGGAAGCAAAGATATTCCCAATGCAGTACACATAGGGGAGTTCTTCCTAGCAGCTCGCATGACAACGTCCACTTCGCTGCTAATACTGGAGAAAATTTCAGGCCGACTCAACGTTAATTATGAAGAATTCCTCTAGAACCGATAGTCGTGTTTTAACATTGTAGATGAGAAAGCTATTTCACCCTTCCAGAATGTGCAGCGACTATCGGAAGTTTTAACTTGGCTACTGATTATATTGAAGAATTACTCGCCAACGATCATTCTGTTCACTTTTAGTTCAATATATTGTATTAAATATAAAAGTTAATGTACAAGGATGAAAGAAAGAAAAGCCTATGTGTTTTTAGACAGTATGAATATGTAGACGGTAGTCACACAACTAGTGGATAAAAATTCAAAGACGTGTCACACGAGTGTACTCAAAATTGAACGCGCGCACCAGTCGGAGGCAATATTTTATGCTATGTGTAGTGCTCGTTTAAAGGGCATTTTAAAAACGTATGCAACCCGGACAACCCAACAGCTATTCTAACATTTGAAAGAATGAATTATTTCCACTCGTACTCGCCACAAGAACCTTGATTATTGCAGTTTCATCCGCATTTGAGAATTGATTGTCGGCCGGCGCGGCGGTCCGAGTGAATTGACGCTTTGTCACTCGTAAACATCGCCACGAGGAAAAACTGTGGAATTTCGCTGTGACATACTTATATGCGAACTACTCGCGAGGCTGCCCGACCACCACCCAAATTTGATCTGGCTCGCTTGTCCGTCCCTCGGCCGCGGCCGCGCGCGCGCGACATTTTCCTCCCGTTTGTTCTCTCTGCCCGCGGGCTTTCCACCTCCTTGAATAATCAATCGAGCATCTCGTGTTCCATCCAAATGCGTTACGCCACGTTCCAACTAGTTCACTTCCAATACAATTTTCCAAATGTACGGTAGCAAACGTAAGGCAGTCGTGACATCAAATATCAATATGATCAATTGTTGGAAAGACTCATGAGATAGAGATGTATCGAAGCAAGAGAATCGTCGGGGATATCGAATAAAAACTAGTCGCGCACGTATGGATGTTTTTGCAAACGCTTTGCCAAGCACTCCGGAAGCACAACTCGGTGGACTTGAAAATTGGTAGTGGAAAAGTTTAGATGGGCCGAGCTAGTATGATACTGGCCACGCATTTATCGTTGGCTCGCTTGTACGTAGCAGCGCGGATTTGTTTTCTCGAGAGCTCGAGCGATCAGAGTCGAATTATTCGGGGCAGGCGAAAGGACGGATGGGGCTGGAACCTGGGAGTTGTAAACGAGATATTGGTATGTGAAATTTCGCGAGAGCGTTGCGGGAGCCTTGCGGCCGGCCGCGGCGCAAGGTCAGCTCGTTTTGGGCCTGGGAAAATTCAGCGCGGTGCCGGGCCACCAATCACCCCATCCTCAAGCTTGCCGCGCGTCTCGCGCATACTAACCGAATGGCCGAGGGATGTTCAGCCGCGAGCTCGAGCAAACCCTTTTCCTTCCCGGATTCCCCCACGCTAGATGTGCTTGGCTCGCACGTGCGCCAGCGCGGCTCAGCTCCCACTCTCCGCAGTCGGATTGATCTCTAAATTATTCATAAAATACGATGAAACGCGAATGAGAAAAATTGACCAGTGGCTCGATGCGTTACTTTTTTACAGACTCGCTTCTACCCAAATCATTATGGATTTCGCATCTCATTATACATACAACTAGCTCGACGATCGCAACTGCAACCCATATACAGCTATGGAAAATTGTTGGACATTTGACCCTCTAGTTCGGTCGAAATAGAAAAAAATTTAGTATCGTGAAGATTGTGCATAATGCTGAAATTTGTCTGAGACCAGTTTCAAACGAAATTCCCTCAAAGTTGAAAACTGTTTCGAATTGCTGCGGGTAACCTGAGATATTCCGTGGCCGTTACACCATCAACAGGAGTCATTTTTAATAATAACCACTCATAATCGAACCAAATTTTTTATCCGATATTATTTTCAGTTTGCCCGGAATATGAGCCAAAATTAATTGGTACGACCTCGTACCAATTAATAATCGACATTGAGATATCGTTGGCTTTCATTAGTGAAACATCAACTGGATGAGGCGCGAAATAATTATTTCTCTGCGAGCGCTCTATTCTTTATAACAATAAGAGTATCAAATAACAAGTGAAAAAGCACGATGGAAATCATGTGGAGAGCTTTCAACTATATTATCATTGATATTATATCGCGCGCACGAGCAAGATTGTGCTCAAGAGTTGCAGCGAGACTCGTTGTGAGACTCGAAATAAAACTTGGGCAGGCTGTATGATAGTAACCCACATATGCATGACGTGTTTTATTTGGTAAGCTAGAATGAGAGACTGGTGCGAATATGCGAGAGCGGAGGCCGGGATTCCTGGGATCCCCATATAATTCGAGCAACAGGGACGGTATTGGAGATATCCCTCTTTAAGAATACGTAACTTTGGCGGTTGAAGCCTGGCGCGGTTGATATATAATGGTTCGATGGCTCCAGGCTACGGATGCTAAGCTTCTCTTTGGCAAAATTATGGATATATATATATTATGAATAGAATCTCCTGTGGCAATTCCACGTGGATTCTTTTCTAGGCTGATGGCTCAACATTGCAAAATGCCTAAGGCTCGGTGAATAAAACTCGATCGAGATTATCTCAATTTTTGCATAGCCATATGCCACATCTATATTGTGTGGCCTCGGAATAATTGCTTCGCCAAAGAGCTGCCCTACGCATATTGCAAGAGTAACTCGAGGCCGCGGCTTTTATTTTTTCATTTTCCTCGAAATTTGAGCCCGAGCCCGAGGACGTATTCGCGCGCAGTATATCTGCCCGCATATATCCAAACAGAAGGTGTGAATTTTGAAAATGAATATCACTTTGCTCCAAACGTTTGAATCATTTGGAGGAAAGAGAGGTGGAAGAAAAATGGCGGCCGAGGGAGGAAACGCGTGGGGGAAATTCCGGATCGTGGGATCGCGATCGAATCGTCAGATACTCGCGGTACGTAAGTTTTGATTAGTCGAAAGCAACTGCACTTGGCTGTCTGTGCGGCTTTTTCCGAGGCGCGACCATGAATTTCCCCTTGCCCCTTCCTATTGCCAATGGGCTGCTCGCGTTTAATCTCGTTTGATCTCGGCGTGTATGCGCGCAAAATGACAGAGGGACTGTTGTGCGTTGGCAAACTCACTCGCAGTCTCTCACTCGAGCGTATTACTTTTGTTTGGCGCGTACAAGTTGTCACTTTTGTCTCGCACTCGCGCTTGCGCGCTTGCGACTCTGCAGCTATTTTGCTCGGTCCCCAGGGGGGGACTACTACTTTCACTCGCGGCGTAATTCTCCTGTGCATTTTTCATCGGACTGCTGCTTCTTCCAATTTCCTCTCGTTTTCCTCTGGTCGATGAAAACGGAATGATTGGACCGGGGCAGATACGTACGGGTGTGTATTCGTACGTTTACGGGCAGAAGCCAGCTGCGCTGCAGACAACAACGTGCAGCTTTCAATCAGGCAAATTCTTTGTAAGCTACGTACAAGCCTTTGAACAACGCCTTTGGTCCACGAGCTCCAGCCAATCCGCCAGCTGCCAAAGCAGTTTTCTCCTATGAGATCGATACTAATTCTGACTACGTCTGTGCGCGTATCCAGCGAGACGAATTTTACCTTGTGCAACCGCCCATCAGACTAGAGGTATTATTTATAATGGCGAAATTAACTTTGCTCCGTTGGAATTCGACATTGAGGAAGTAAAAAATTTTGTATCGTAGAGAATCGAGCCCGTACGGTTCATCTTGATTATACTGCCGCGCGAGTGAATACCGCATGATCGAATTACAGAGATTAGTGCGCGCACGCATGCGAGATATCAATTATAGTTTATTGCGCACATTACTATCCAACAAAAGGCAATTCAATCAAGCACAGTCGTCAAAGCAAATTTGAATTTATTTATTGGTGCCAGCGGGGCAAGCAGCGGCAAATGCGACCCAGCTCCATCTCCATACGGCTCTGCAGTAGAAAACACGAAACTCGACGCACAAACTTGGAAAATAATCGCATCTGAATCGAATCATCCGCGCATGCATAGATCAACACGTGCATCTTAGTTGCGCGTTATTGCAAGACAAGGTAGAATAAAGCTAATCCACGCGCGCGCGGTCGATCTCGCGATCGCACGAGTTATATTGGCCATTAGCGAGGTTTACTCGTGGTACGGTAATTCACGCTGCATTCGGCCGGTTTCAGCTGGCGAGCTGGGCTTTTAACAAAGCCGCGCAATGCGCGCAGATTAAGGAAGGACCGAATCGGATTGATACGGGGACATATTCTACCGCCAATCATACTGCAGCTGAGATGAATAAATCTGCACCCGCTAATCAACGCGCCCTTCCTTCCTGCAATCCATGCGAATTATCGCACATGGAATTGTGGTATTAATTATACCACTAGTCACGAGAAAAATCACGTTTCAAAAAACTCTCATGTAAAAATGACGAGAATAAAGTCTGCGCGCGATTTTTCCTACTTTTCCCCGGCCATTTAACAACGAGTACAATTGGAGAAACGGAGAACACGACATTTCCCCGGGGTTTTCTAGATTCATCAGAGCTCGAGTGACAGCTAGGATTGCGTCCAAGTGAATTTTCTATCATTGCAAACTAATCCATTAGCAGCTCAGACACGTGTCACGAGCTCGAGCTATACTGCAGTTGTCGCACGTCAGACGAAGAAAATCGTGTTGCGATTGAATGACCAAATACGCATCTGATGATCACCGCGGGTGAAAAGCGCGAGTAGTTTTCGCAAACATCACCAAATGCCGCTGTGAAAATGATGTATTCGACGTGTGTATAATCGTTCCGGGAGAAAATTAGGAGCGCGCGCGTACGTAATACATGGATGAGGTGCGCCGCGCCGGTGCAGGACTCGAGCTGCTGTTGCTGTGGCTGCAGCAGAAAAGAGGAGAGACTGAGCCAACTTTTCCGTTCGAGCGTGTGAGTTGAGATGTATGTGCGCGCGCGAGAGAGAGAGAGAGAGAGATAAAGCCCCATGGCCGCCGAGGCACGAGTCTGTGTGCACACACGCGTGCGCCTCTTTGTCTAATTGAGAACAATGTCGCTCGCAACAGTTTACATACGCGCAGCAGAGTTGCATAAAAGCAGTGCGCGCGCGCGACACTGTGAATATAAGCGCGAGAGCCGAGCTGAGACGAGCGGAGAAAGAGCAAATCCGCTGGTTGAGCTGGCCGGTGCTCCCGGCGGCGCCAGCAACCACTCCGTTCACTGCGCCAAATCACCCAGCTCCGGCCGCAAACAGCCTCAACATGCACCAAGTCGGATTTCGCTGCGCAATCGATCGTGATCAGCGTGACGCGCCTTCCGGCGGGGGGCCAGCGGCAAACTGCCGCCTTTTTCGCAGTCCGCAGTAGCACGGGATTACGCGTGACCCGGCCAGAGCGGACATTCGAATGTATCTTCACGCGATTATTCTCCGTCGGCTGGCCCAGCTTGACGACTCGCTGCTTTTCCAACGTACGATTTAGACGCCGCGCCGCATTTAACTCGCTTTCGAGATGTAGAGTGGACACAGGTTCATACTGCGCGCCTCGCACCTTTTGCCGTCATTATTGTCCTCGCAAAGAACATTTATCGCGAGCATCGGAAAAATCAGAGATTAACTTCGGACCACTTGTATCGAATTCTGCAATTCGGCTCCGGTAACATAATACTCGCGAGCCACATTGCAACATATTCCGAGGCTCGATCTGCCAAGAGTGTAGCACTGTACGGATTTCACACCGGTTGAAACCAGTCAAAACAAATTGGATTTCGGGAAAAAATAATGTGAATAGCCTGGATAGTGGATCGGGAAGAGGCGAGTCGAATTCCCGGCAGCGGACAATTGTCGGCGTCGATGTATATTTTTTTATTTCCCCCCCGAGGCTCAACTGCCGAGGCTCAACTGCGCGCGTTTCTCGTGTTTTCACGCAAAAACCGCGAGATAAAGTGCGCGAGCGGTCCCGCATGCGGGCTATAACGCGCGAGCGACGTGTGCCGAGCTCGTGCGTGCCACGGGCGGACGGCCAATGTTCTCCCTCAAAATTGTTCTTGCTCCGTCCAGCCGTTGACGCGCGCCTACCCTCGGTCTCTGTGTCAGCTCCCCATCCCCCGGCAGCCCCGCGCCAACTGCAACGTATCAACATATCAACATAAGGGCATATGGCTCAAGCACTTCACGACGCGATATACACCTGTCCCCCTCGAGCAGCATGCTGATTTTTATACCCGTGTCAAACTGTAATATCCTCGACGCAATAACAGAGCCGGAAGCTCTTTACTCAAGTTACAACCTGAAAAGTACCGTTGGATTTGTCCGGCAGGTCATTCGAACTCCAGAGGATCAGCTGTGGGGATTCGTGATGACCACCTAAATACATTTTCGACAATGACACTACAGTTTTTTCTGTTGGCGATTTTCTGGACAGCAACGAATGCAACGATTTTTCA
Source organism: Aphelinus atriplicis (assembly GCA_020882685.1). Taxonomy (NCBI): domain Eukaryota; kingdom Metazoa; phylum Arthropoda; class Insecta; order Hymenoptera; family Aphelinidae; genus Aphelinus; species Aphelinus atriplicis. Next base: position 36,392,414 of record CM037076.1, on the reverse strand, counting down.
GCCTGTTTTTCAATCCGACTTTTTTCGGTATACTCAAAGTACTACTCCGCAAACACGCATGAAAAATTGATGATAACAAGCTTCAAACTTATTGGTGGATTATTTAAGCGAAACCAAAAAGTCGAGCTAAACTTTGGTGACTCGTGAAAATGTGGAAGCAGCTTGTAGACCTGGCCTTTCATTTTATTTGTTCCATTTAATCAAATAATACGGTGGTGACTAGCTACAAGCGTTAATTGACTAAAACTTGAGGGCAAATTGTAGCACACGTGTGGAGAATTCGACGTCAGGGGTAATCTCGATCTTCCATTATTTTTCGCGGAGACGCGGGACTGCGACTGGAGGAGACAATTAAATATATCGGCGCGATTCAACGTTGGAATCTTCGGCAAACTTTGGAAGTGGCTGACTCGCAGCGAGGAAGAAAATCCGATCGAGTAGCAGCATCAGCACTTGACGTATATATATATATATATATATATATATATATATATATATATATATATATATATATATATATATATATATGTAAGCTGAGCGTCGTTAGAATCGGATTTTGAACCACTTTGTACTTGGGAAGAGATAAGGAAGCTGCCTCGTCCGCAGTTGTAGCAGTACATACGAGATAACCGGATACTCGAAAAACGGAACAGAGTAATAACTGCGATTCGGAGAAATATGAAAGAAATGCCGCACGCGCGGAAGGCTTTAACCCATGAAATTCGATGCGCCATCTGTTATAAGAGTCGCGTGTTGTCTCACTCGAATAAAGGTTTGCAGGTAAAACGCTGCGTATACCCTAATTATCGATTATAATTTTCTCGGTGCACTTTGTACAGAGTAGTGTGAGTAACATATATCGATCCTATACTCGAAAGCGAATAAATTTCTGTTAATCGCCGTTTTCTTTTCGAGAGCCGATACTAACGCGAGATTTTTCAAATGTATATAATATCCAATGAAAAGTTAATATAACCCATAAACGAATTCCAACATTGCAACGCATGATCTGCAGTAGCAGGTAGTAGCTACTGATTCGGAAATGCGGCATTGCGGAAAAGTGGAATAGCTTTGTCGTCTTCAACGTTGAAAAGACTTTTTTATTTTTTGAGGGAATTCCACGTGATGAATGTCGACTCAGCCTGACCTGATTTTTCAGCCAGTGCACCATAAATAGCTCGCGCATGGAATTTTGGGCAGTTGCACGTAACAGCCACCAGCAAGACACAGCCAGATCAAGACTATAGTAGACAGGTGCAGCGACCAATTCGAGAGCAATTAATGGATTTGTATGGGGTGGCGCGAGTTGTAGATCAAACAACAATTTCGACGACGCACCGCGATTCGTTAGCTTGGTGAATTGCGGTGGCGCGATTGGCCGGGCTAAGCCAAGACAAACCGGTAAATGGTAAGCTCGCGCGCGCAAGACGGGGCTAATCCGCGGGGCCGTACGGCCAAGCTGCAGCTCAGCTGGGAGCCCTCGAGTATATTCAAATTCGAGTCGTCGCGGCTGTGTACGTGTGCTCGGTGCGCCTGCCCAAAGCCAGCTTCGTCTTGAGCACGACTTTGTACATTCACGCGAGCTCGCTTAACATATTTTTTGAGCCGATGCTGAGCCGACTATCCGCGCGCGACCCAATGCAATTTGCATTTGATACAAGCTCCTCCCATCTATCACTTTGGCTTTATTCCAAACTTGCTTTTTCCCGCGAACTGCGCGCGCACGCGTTACACTAGACTGATTATCCACAGAATTGCTGCAATCCATCCAGTCTCGCACTGAGCCGCGCAATTAATCATCAATGAAACGCTTCGTGCAGCTCAACTCGAGCGAGAGCAAAAATTCGAGTCAGGTTGTTGTAGATTGTTGTAGACACAAACGACACCTCGAGTGGAAATACCGCACGAAGAATCAATATTGACACTGACTCGAGATATGATCCCCGTATGCACATACATATATGCGAGTATTCCACGGGCCATTGGGATTACGTTATTTACCGATTATCGAGCTGCACCATGTTCTGGAGACAGTTTGAGAAGATGGAATTCGTACAGTTTATCCGACGTAAATACGTGACACGTAGCTCCATTCGAGGGTGAGATACATCTATTGAAATCTGAGTTCAAGATTTGCTGGCAGCTTAACCTACCGATATATTGCTAAAGGAAATATATTCGGAGGACAATATTTTTTTTCAAAAATTGTTATACAATCGATACGCGTCAAATTGACTTGTTATTCGAACTTTGTATATTTTTTCAAAATTCGAATTGGATCCGTCATAGCTGTAAGAGGTGAACACCTGAATTGGCTCGGAGGAGAAAAATAATCGTCGCAGACAGGTGAACGCGCGGTGAGCTCAAGCAAATGCACGTGCGGCATTTATTACACGTAGAATGGCCAGAACGTCCACATCGTATTCGTGCAAATGCGGAAATGGATCGCGCGCGCTACGTTAAATTCGCTCTGGCTTCAATCACGTTCTAGTTAACATCTGTAGATCGACGTGTTCCAACTGTCTGGCTTCGGGTCTCCCAGTTGAAGCAGCTTTCCGATTAATTCGCTGCCTCTCTCCTCTTTCCTCCTCTTTCCACCCACGACAAATTAACAAATGCAAATAAGTAAGCCTGTGTCGAGCTTCGTTGGCCCTGACAACGAAGCGACGTACTCCAAAGTCAAACGGTAATTGCCGCGAGTCGCGCGAGACTCTTCTACAGGATCGCGCCAGTTCGCGCATGTGCAAAATAAAAACTTCTCCTCGGGACTGCACGGCCGACACACTTTCATGTGGGAGACTAAAGAGGAGAAATTAATTGTCATTACCTGAGGATATCCTCGACGTTTATCCCCGAGAACAGCCAGTTTTATACGCGTGTAACTCGTTTTTACGTCGAGGGACGCACGTCCACAACTGCAACATTTGTGTGTGTGTGCGTGTGTGTGTGTGTGTGTATGTGTAACCGTAAATTATTTCCTCCTCTTTCTCGCTCCACCCATGAAAACGCCCGTGAAAACGTAGTCTCAAAGGGCCATTTCTTATAATCAAGCGTATTTTACTAAAACTTTTCTAATCATTTCTCGTGACGTACTGAGAAGGCTACGATACAATTCATACTATATATATATATATATATATATGTATGTACGACGCTTGGCAGTTCGCGTCTCTCTGTAGCCGCACAAAAACCAATGTATACGTTTGAAAAAGTGTACGGATGTATGGGGGCAACTTTGGTGTGTCAGATTCGAGTTCGTCAGTTCATCAGCTGGAACAGTTTAAAAATCGGGGGAAAAGTTAGGGGGCGATCAGGCCGCCAGTAACTGACACAAGCCAGCTGATAAAGTTGAGGGTGAGCCGAGCGCTTCTCGCTGCGCCCGTCCATCGCCAGTCTATCGCCCTGCAACCACCCACGGATTTACATTAAAACATACTCGCGCGCGGCAATTTAGTTGGCGGTCAAACGTAAAACCGCAAACAAAATCGTCGTCTCGCCGCACAAGATTTGCATTGGCTTAGCGAAGCTCAGGAGCTGCAGCTGAATGTTGCCGTACGTCCAAACAGTCCCACACCGTTCTCGAGCCAATTCAAGATACTTACGTGGCTCGAGCCACAAATAACATCGACAAATGAAGCGGCTACTCGACAGCTATTATCGATAAAACAACAAAAGTATCGTACGCGTATCAATATTATACTTAAGTTTTATGATTGTTTGATTGGCGTTTGTACGAATCGCGCGAGCAGTTTGCCGGTTACGATCTGCGCGTTACTCGTGTTTATCCGCGACGATACGATGGATATTTTCCTTCGAACGAGATTGTGACAATTGCGAGAATTTCGATCGGATAATTAATCAAGGGGCAAAAGATTTGAGAAAATGAAGGGTTGGATTGGAAGCTCGAGCGTCGAATCGGTCGGATAATTCAATTGTGTGAACGGCTCGCCTATACAAATCATTCGCGATCCGATACAAGTTGCGAACAAGACGATAACAAAAAAACGACCCTTTGCACTGCAGTTGGGCAACGAGTCCAGCGCTGGATACGTATATGTACGTGCAGCTGCAGCGTAAAAAGGTAAAAGGGCAGATTTGTCTGGTTGGGTCGTGGGATCCGAATGAAAAGCACCGGGCGAAAATTGCAGTAGTGGACTGGGCTGTCGAACAAGCGAGCCACTCCGCGGCTTCGTAAATTCGATTGTCAACGGCCGCACGAAGAGAAGGAAGTAGCAGCTAATTATTAAAAGCTGCACCCGTGTATCGTAGCGAGTGCAGCTTTCTGCAGTCCATTGAATCATTCGCCCGCACAGCTGCAGCTCAAGTCGCGAGTTGTTTTTTCTCTGTGCTTTGTTGCTACGCTTTTTGCCTGCGTTCAATCTGCAACGGCAATGCGATGCGTCCACGGAACGTTTCACCGGCAAATGAGAGATATACGTACGTGGATGCTCTATTGGCTTTTGGCAAGTCGCTATTGCAGCTACAGTCGTGTTCCATCGAGGCGCGCATAAAAACGTTGAGTTTTATCGGCCCAGTTACGACCAGCCAATCCTCCTGAATACTGCCTACATACCGTACCTCTCAATATCTGCGCGAGTCGACTACCCCCCGCGCTATACTCGCGCGCCTATCGACAGAATGAAAAATGTACCGGCCGCCACGGCTGTGAAAAGTCGAAGCGCATACTCGAACAATTATTGCTCAACATTCGAGTTTGCAGGACAAATCAAAGATTTTTATTGATTGTATATGCGAGCTCTGCAGGTTATGCAGCCCAACGAGACTGATCCATTAGAGCCAAGCCTAATCTAGAGCAGATACACCGGATAATCGAAAATGAAATCGCCCTAGATTTACCATTTGCCAATTGTAATTCCGTCACACGGAATGATTTAAACAAACTGCGTCCCGTCCGGCCCATTCATCCTATTTCCCAATTTAAAATCCACTTTGACGGGGTATTTTAGCTGCAAATGCGCGCGCACTAAAATATCGCGGCAGCTGTTTGTAGTTGGAGGTTATTTGGGTGGAAGAAGGAGCGAAGGTTGTTGAAAGCGACAAAATCGAGCCCATGATTTTTTGAGGAGATGATGGAGGAGGAGATGAGGAGATGACCAACCACACGCATCATCTCCGAGGAGATGATGCGTGTGGTTGGTCGGAGGATTTCACCATCAGACTGCAGCAGCGGTGACTTGGCAGATGCGGCAAGTTGATCGCAAGCTCTGGGACGCGCGACTGGAACGCGCCGCGAGCAAGATCGCAAGACAGCGGGGGACAACCAGCCGTGGCCCAACCAGCTGGTAGATTTATTCACCAACTCGACAAGCTCGCTCAATTCAAACACGTGTTACGCACCGCCTCTTCCGTGCAGTATGCAACTTGCATTTTTATTAGCAATTACCGAGCTTCATCGCGCGACGTGTATCCACCGCTTTCCTTCACATTCCTCTCCTTCCTATGTTTAAATTTTTATGCGTATGTCAAATTTCATTCATCATACAAATCAACCCATATCCTTCAATTTCATTCTAATAGCATATGTTTTTATTCTCGAGATCTTACCATTGGCACACAACTAAATCGACTGCGTCAACGCGTTTTACATTATAAGTCGATAGCCTATTGCCATTCAATAGATTTTTCTTTATTAGGTACCATAGATGAATTGTATAATAATTAAATTCAAAAGCATAAAGAAGATATTTGCTAGAAACTTTACTGGACAGAAGAAAATAAATGGCAGGGCCCTAGAAAACCTCGCCGCACAGACACGCATCCAGGTCTCCGCGACCCAGATCGCGCGCCCCGTAATCTCAACCCTGAGACAGTCACTATCATAGGCACAATAACTCGCATAAGCCACAAAAGTACGTGAGAGAGAGAGAGAGAGAGAGAGAAATTAAAAACACCCAAATCTCAATTTTAAATTAAATTCTAGCTGAGCATATTTAAAATATGGCCATGGCAACCATATCAGATATCTTGGAACGCATTTATAGGAAAACAATGTCCGAATGATATTTTATCACGAAAAAATTAATTTGATTCCCAACGTCATATAACTTTGCCACATTGAGCATATCGAGAGAAAACGTTTGAATTTTACGGGTCATAAAAATGAATAAAATTATTGTTAAAGGTATGATTTGTTTGAGAGAGACATGGGTAGCCGTGCGTAGTGGCACCAGTGACGCAGCTCCTCTAAATGGACTTGGCCGCACGCAAGAGTTCTCACAATTCTTACGTGTAGATTTTGCTAGCCCAGTTATTTGGCAATTACTTGTCAGGAGAACAGGAGGCATGGGTCTGCATTTTCACGTGCACGGTGTACAGAACCACCAGCCACGGCCTGGTTAAGCATAGTCTCGTTCAGGAACACGTGGGAAAAATAGATTATGATGAGGTCGGGAAATTTGCAACGGACTTTGAGACCGAATGGAATTTCAATCTTCCCTCTGCAGCTTGGTGAGAAAGATTCTGTTTTCTTTTTTGAAGAAATGCAAGAAATAGATGATACCATAACTTGATCTTGATTAAATACTTGAATTGTACGTTTAATTACTGCACGCCAGGAGACATTGTGAGACCAGTCGAGAAAATACATCCATTAGAACTTGGTAACATTAAATCATATTACTTGTTCTGGTCCCCGTTAGAGAAATGCGGGATTCGAGAAATACGAGAAACAAAGAGGTATACGACGTTGGAAAACGAACAGGTTTGCGAGTGAGGAGCCGCGGGCGCATTCACTCGAAAATTATGAGAATTGAGAGGTCAAACGTCGACGACGATTATCTGCGCGAGATATTTTAGATTATATATTCATTTGTATATATTATACATGAATATGGATCTATTATGGTTTAAATTGGCAGTGTTCTGTTAGGGTAGTAAAAAAATGAATGCATATAATTCAGCATTTTCAAACTGATCAGAAGAACCCAGAGGATTTATCGACTATTGAGTGTAGACTGTTGGAGCTTGGAGCAGCTCAGCACGACTAACCGATATCTTGCGCCTTTGCACAAAATGCTCCCACTACGAGGTAATAAGCTCTGTCGCACCTTCTTATCGGATGCTTTATACAGAGTTGCTCCCACCGCGCGAGCCGAGGCTTTTATTTGCCGGTCATTACTGTAATAGTGCTGCAGTGAACTCGCGAGAGATTGCAGGTACACATCGGAAAATGGATTTTTTTTCAATATTCACGCGTTCTTAATCCAATGCACAACAAATATTGCCCTAGAGTGGATATACTTTAGGAGCATCTGCAATGTGATGGACATTCGATTCGTCGCAATCTACATTCATTATTATACTTGTATGCTTTATAATATATAGCAATCGAATAAAATTATACGACAAATAACAATAATTATTCGTATTCTAAAAAATTATGAATAAAATTATAGAGTCATTGGATTTGTGGGCCAAAGCTGGTGCAGCGTATACTTCGAGGGGCTTCTCACTCCGGTACTCCCTAAAAACTCCCAAGGACTCTTCAGTACTCCATGGAACTCTTCAGTACTCCGTGGAACTCCTTAGTACTCCTTAGTTTTTGTAGTACTCCATGGTACTCCGTACTATTTTTTCGTACTCCACTGCACTATTTGGCGTTACACACAAGGAAAACTTACTGAATACATCAATATAGTAGTAATTAATTCGACGGAATAACAATTATCAACGTTATTAAAGTTTTACAGAATCCTTCGCAGATCGATAATACTTTAATATCACTGTTTTTACAAGAATCACATATTGAATTGTACAATATACCTTCTTCTTATATATGTGTATGTAAAAGAATATATCTATATGTATGTATATGTATATATATATATATATATACACATACATATACGCATACATATGTATGTACGTATATATAGATATAGATATATTGTATATACATATATTATCATTCGTTGTATTCGAGTAGTTGAGTAACGAACATATAAAAAAATCGCCGCTCAAAACTCAAGCTTGAGCGGGTGAAACAGCGTGGCCCGGTCCGATGCAGCGCATTTGCTCATGTTCGTCACTCAATTTCTCAAATACCTACATAATTAAGGGCTATATTAATTTAATACATAGATTTATGAGATATAAGCTGTTTTTTTTTAAATTGTGAAAATTTCGGAAAACTAAATGTTTCATCGTTAAGCTGGGAAAAAATTACATCGACATCATAACCGACATTATTGAACTGTCGGTCTGATAGAGTCGAAAATAAACGTCGCAAACGCGAGGTTTTGGTTGACGTGATACGCCCTATACATGTATATATTGATATCGAGTAATAGGTCTAGAATTGGCCCGGAACTCCTCAGTACTCCACGGAACTCTTTAGTACTCCGTGGTACTCCTTAGTACTCCACGAAACTCCTCAGTACTCCACGGAACTCCTTAGTACTCCACGGAACTCCTTGGGTATTTTTGGTACTCCACCAGAGTGAGAAGCCCCTCGGTATACTTGCGAATCACGGCGCAATGTCAAATTGAGATTGAGACAAAAGTCGAGTTAAAATATGATGCGGAAATTTTCTGAGATGAAAAGAGAAGCTCGTTTAGCGTGCAATGTGATTCGATACAACAGCAGCACGAGAATGGGCCAGTCGAAAATGAATATTATTGATTATGACGAGGCGCGGCGCTTTGGTTGGGTTGCGCTCAATGCGCGAATTGAACGCCGTACGTGTGGCTTAATTCACGCTGTAGAGTACGTAACTGATATCTCACCGGCGAATACCGTGTAATAATTAACTCACTCGAGCGTAATTGTTCAACAGGCATAATCTGGCAGGGTATGGTAGGGGCGGGGGGGGGGGGAGGGTCGTGAAATCCATCGTGCGCGCGGGACGCGCGAGCTAATGAGTGACGCGATGTAGGTTTAATACACGAGTTAGGATGAACGCATTCGGAATATTAGATTACTGTTTAACGTATCATTAGCATAATCTGCTCAGGCTTTACCCAATGCTCCAACGCCAACGAGATAATAATGCGATGAGAAAAGAATGTTATAATATATATATATATATATATATATATATATATATATATATATATATATATATATAAATACATCAGTTGAAGGTGCAATAGTATACGATCGAAAAGTAAAATTTTGCGGCTTCACATAGTTTGACACGCGAAACAATGGGTATAAGACATCAACTGAATTCAATCGAATACTCGTGACGTACGTTAGAGATAGTATGATCAATACTTTTCACGCGTCTCAAGGGTTCAACCTGCTCAGTCAGATCTGGAGTGAAACGCGTCTCAGCTTTGAAAGTAAACGTGTCGCGGTGTTGTAGGGTCGCGTTAATCGGTGCATATTTCGTACAAGTAAGAACGGATTTATTTGATACTCGAGCGAAAGATCCGTCTTTGTCCTGGCACAGCTCTGCCCCTCTCCGTCTGATGGGATCAGCCACCTGTGGATGGTCTAGCTCTCGGAGCACCAGCTGGCGCTGTTTAGCCGCGTTTCGCCCGTTTCGTTTTTCACAATCCTCCATGAATTATCATATCGGATAACTCACCTCCAATTTTTACTTACCGCTCGACTGTCCCTCGGTGAACTAATTACACTGGGAAAAAAGTATTGTTAATGTGCGACAACTATATACGTTTTGGTGGTGTGAAAGATTAGTGAAAGGCACACGGCTTACTAGAAAAAGTTTCTATAGCCAGGCTTGCTAAAGTTATCAGATTTGTAGATTTATAATAGGACCTACCGACAATTACAAAATATACAGTTGTTCTCCGTATACTAATAAAATCTACTCGTAAAAAACCTACTGAAAATCTAAAAAGAATAACTTGTAATAAATTTCTAGATTAAAATCTATAGTATAATATTCAGTATATTTTTCTTTCTACAGAGTACCTACAGTAGGATTCTCTAACTGCACTTTCTCTTTAATATATGCGAGCTGTGCCATATCGAGTACACCGATGACAGTTACATAACATGCTTGCTCCGTTTGTTTTTCAAGTTTGCCATTTTTGCCACGAAAAACGTGCGGCTGTTACTGTCGAACCGACGACGAACGGCCGAACAGACGAACGAACGAACGAACGAACGAACGAACGATAATTGCGACGAGAAAAATTAGTTGATAAGAGCATGCAAAAAGTATGAAATGAATTGAGTGTTATTCCTGGACGTTTGTGCGAGCGTAAAAACGTCGCTATCGATCGTTTGCAGTGGGTATTATGAAATCTGAGCATATCGACGTGTCTTACGAAGAAAGACACATCTCAAACTGTCCGCGAAGAAAGACACATCTCAATTTGTCCGCGAAGAAAGACACAACTCGCAATCTAACCGCGAAAAAAGACACAACTCGCAATCTAGCCGCGAAGAAAGACACAACTCGCGTCTGTCTGCGGAAAAGACAATTGGTGCAGATCCCACAATTTTCCGACGTAAAAAATTATATGGAATGAAAGCTTAGAATGAGTAGGTTATCATTGACAAAAAAAACAAGCCTTTTCTACAGTTTAAACTCTTTTTCCGTTAATATTTGCGGGAAAATAATTCCGACATTTGTCTTTCTTCGCGGACAGATTGCGAGTTGTGTCTTTCTTCATGGCTAGATTGCGAGTTGTGTCTTTCTTCGCGGACAGATTCGGATATGTGTCTTTCTTCGCGGACAGATTCAGTTATGTGTCTTTCTTCGTAAGACACGTCGATATTATGCCCGCGACTTTAGGTGCGACGGATCCACGACTGTACGTATCAGCCGCCCTTTTTCTGGGCAGATCAGAATCGTATAAATTACGAATAACATGTCTTTCCAAAGTCAATCCGAGCAGTGTTGATGTACTCTACTAATTGCGTTTCTTTGGTTCGGATAATGAAGGCCGGCTCCGCAGCTCAATTATATATGCACGTGCGCAAAATATAGGATCCCACGCTGTACAGCAGAAACAGACAAAAGCGAGTGTCTCAGTGCATAATAATAGTTGGAAGTGGCGGAGCTAAGCAGGTGATGGCAGTTGGCCTGCGGAATAACGGAAGAGGGCCGTAGAGATTTTCACTGGTGGGTTGTTTTAATTAGTGGCTGGAGGAATCCACAGGTCGTACGCGGGGCAGAAAACCGCGAGGCATCTCGGGCACGCGACTGCACAGTATCTAAAGTAATCTCGATAATGGGCTTTTTACAAAATTAGAAAGCCCATCGCGGCTAATGCCACTTTAACCATCTCGCCCGAGGAGCATACCGGCCGTTAAAGAATTGCGCGCAGCTGGGCCGCTACGTTTTGTTAGCTGAGATTCTGCGCGAGCCGCTTAGCCGATCATTCGGGCGTACCAGCTTCGGGAGTTGCTCCTCGAGCCACGGCGCCGCGCTCCTTTTGTTTTACCCGCGTCGATGCTATATTCATCATTTGCGAATGAATAAAGATGAGCTTTCGCGCTCGAATCACAATAAACGAAACTCTCGAACGGAAATATATCTGGATTTTGCTTTTGTCATGTCATTCTGACGCGAGATTGTCTTGCGAATGATGACTTGGTGGAAACAAACGTTGATCGATCGTCCATTTCGGCAAAATCACAAAATGCTCCTCTTTTTTCTAAAAATTTAACTTTGGACGCGCATTCATGTGTGCGCGCGAAAACGACTTTGGAAAGTTCCGGCTAAATAACAGACAATTCACTCGTCAGTCAAAAAACTAAAAGTACGAGACGAAGAAATGCAGTGTATCACAACTCGAAAATGAGAAAATGTAATAGTCTGCCGGGCATAGGCCGATCGTCGGTCAGCTGGCACTTTGCTATTTCCAATTTGCGTTTTGGAAACAATCTAAATTCCTCTTGAGCCCATAAAGGGAGAAGAGTGAAATGCAGACATCTCCTCAATATTTGATTGTAGTCAAAGTTTCACTTGCATCGCGCTGTGTTGGCCGAGAATCCGCCCGCTCTCGGGCCGCTACAAAGGTGTACGTATTGACAACTGTGCATCTCTTGCCCCTTTTGCCCCCTTTGCTCCCCTGTCAAAGGTCTCGCTTACGGTTGCGCGTTGCGCGCCAAACGGGAATCGATCCCCATTCCACACTATACGCGTATTTTTCAATCAAATTCTTCAAACCTGACCTAATCAACTGTAGGCAATCGGTCTCGCTGATTCAATCCGACACGATGACCAATTTTCTAATTAATACATTCACCGTTCCAACAGCAGCCTGTTTTCATCTTATCCTTTGTATGGCCGGCATGACGTTTTCAAGCTCAAAGAAGAATTAATAATCAATATCGAAAAGGTTTTTACCTGCACAAACTCTGGCGTTTTTTTTTCTTCTGTTGAAGAATCATCGAAAGGACGTCAACGACAAAAATCTTTGCCTTGGGTAAACAAGCAAATAACATACTACTGGTCCTTGAATCATTTATGATATGCGGGAGAATCACAAAAATGAAGCGTACGTAGGGGAGAGAGGGGCAGATAGGCAGAGTTTTCACAAAATAATTTTTTTTTCACAAGAAAATCAAAATATAGCCAATATTAAAGTTTATTATATAAAAGTACTCGCTCTCACGAGTACACAACAATTTTTATTTCTTTAAAATATTAATTAGTTTTTGCCAAATTAACGTTTATATTCGGCCGAAAAATTATCGACAATGTGCCCCCCAGCGGAGGTAAGTTGACAATCAGACGGGGCGAGTTGGCAGCAGGGAAATTTAACAATATTTATTATCTTTTCACATATCTTTCAATACATTTCAATCCATTAAACACAATATAAACGCTAGAACAAAAATAATCAAGTGCAACACAACAAAATTAGTGCATAAATACGGAATCATTGACAATTATGACATATCCAAAATACCGACATCCCTTCATATTTAACTTTTCTAATAGCAATTAGAATGACTTCTTTATGTGTAGTGGCTCGAGCCGTTGTTCTTTTGCGATTTCTGACCATTTCTGAAAAAAAGTATATGTTACACAGTATGCCAACATGCCCCCACAAATCTCTGCCAACTTACCTCCCATTGAATAACATGACAACAAATAATATAAAACAAAAACTACTTGACTATTCAAAAAAATTTTTTTACAAAAATATAGAGGTGGTCAAACTCTATATGACACATTATTAAAAATTATTGTATACCAATATGGGTTTGAAGAAAAACGAAATTTTCTGAACAATCTTTTTTTTTTCCGATCAGCTAAATATTTTAAACTCACCTCATTCCTCTGCAAACAGCGCTGGACATCTGGTACTCAGGACAAATATGTATCGTGGACCGTGGTAATGTACACAAATTGCCCTGAACGCCATCTCCGTACATCGCACGAATTAGGAGATATTTAGAGTTTGCCAACTTACCCACACTGACAACCTGCCCCTCTCTCCCCTATAGCAGATTGTCTTATCGTCCCTCCGAAACTTGTAATATTTAATGCAACTCGGTGGTGTTGGGCGCACAAAATCCTCCAACAGCTCGTCGGTATCCTCGTTTAAATATTGATAAATTGATAATGATGTTTGTAAACCTAATCGCGATTCGTCGAAGCAGTGCGGGAGTAAGTAGCGTGATCGTGGCGTGATCGGCTCGAGTGTGGCGATAGGTATAAGAAAGTCGAGCTGCTGCAGCTAATGCAAACTCGTTGGCCAGATGCTTGTCGGGGCAAGTCCTGCAGCACCTACCGCGAGTCGGTCTATTCTTCCGCGGCACCGGTTCTTCTCTGTTTGTCCGTCTGGTGCTGTTTGCAACTCAACACGAGCTCGCGTTAGCTCAATTAATGACCAAAGTTGGGGCAAGTTTTGAAATTTTCATTGGCACACCGGCCCGCCCTGCAAACAAACCGGCCGGATACGTATAGCTTCGTTGTTATTAGCCGGAGAGGCGTCGCGTCGGTCTTGGGACGTCGACGCTGCGATTCGTTGGGGCGCGGGGAGGGGGCGTCAGGCAAAAATTCGCGCAAACTTCTTTTCACCAGCCCCGAGCGATATTCTAATTGGACTTGGCCGTTTGTTTCGCTCCATCCGTTTATTGGCGGTGCAAGTTTTGGCCCCGGCGGCCTGTATTCACTTACACACACACTCACAAGCTTGGGCAATGTTTGTGCCTCGAGGGATCGGTTTAATTATCGCGCGAAAGCTCCGTACTGCACTGTCAGTCGAGCCCGGCCATTCGTTCCAACTAATTCCGGAGTTGGCCCCCTCGAATTGAGCGCCGAAAATCTCGGGCCGCGGCACGCGATTGAACAGGGCGAAATTAAACTGGCGCGCGAGGCAATTTTCCCCAGGTGCGCTCCGCACAAACATCCTCCAAATTCGATAGGACGATATCGTGGCGCGCAAGTGGCCCGGCGAACGCGAATACCTATAACACAACGAGCCGCGGAGGTATGTAAGTATTTCAGCTTGGGGCAAGTTTTAGCACAAACTCGATCTAACACTCGATCGAAAGAGTGGGAAGGTTAAAGGGCGAGACGCCCTCACTGTCCGCCCGCGCGCGACCGTTTACCTCCGCGGCTGTTCAACTATGCATGCAAACTATAGGCCGCGGCTTTTATCCCCGCGGCGCGACGGCATAGCGGCCCGAAGTAATTAATTAAACCCCGGCAATGCGGCCAGCCAGTGGCTTTGTTTCGGTGTGCAGTCGAGCGAGCAGCTACCGACCAACGACCAACCATATGATTCAGGATTCAGCACCCCCATCACATCAGTCGTTTGCAATCCTTTTATGGTTGCGCGAGCTGGACAGTTGTCGGGGGTGTCGCTCCTTCCAGATCATTGGGAGAAAATCAAAGAAAGCAGCAAACGCATAACATGCAATTCTCAAAGATTTCCAGCTCATATAAATGGTAAATTACACGACTATTAATTACAGGCGTGCAGCGTGCATGAATATTAATCATACGAGTGTCGTTATCACGACTCGAGTGTGTAGTGTCAATCTAACCGGACATTCATACCGCGAATTCAATTAACTAATTAGTCGAGCGAGCCTGCACTCGTGTCCCATCTCATCGCCCGTGTCCAAGCGGATCTTGAATGAATTTATAACTACGAAACAATCGTCGAGGGTTATAATGAATCTTGTTATTCTTACATGGGCGCACGAGAGGAGAACATTTTGAAATTAATTCTTCATTCTGCCGTGGGATGATGTTATGACCACACGAACAAAGCCTTCAGCAAACTTTGTCGACTGGTGAAACTTGTAGGAAACATGGGCAAAGTTCACACAGCGTATAATGAACAGTTTAACTGGGCGAAAGAATGTGAAATGTAGCGAGCCGAGCCTTCAGATACAAGTACGACGGCATTTTCCCTTCTGACATGGCGAAAATATTCTTCTCTTTTCGTCCTTCACATTATTTGAATTCATAACTTGTCACACAAAAGTAGTCGAGGTAAATCTTGTTTGACTCGACAAATATTCAAACGTTCCCAACACCAATGAAGTACCTGTACTAATTATTGGCTATCGACACGATGTAGTTTAGTCGGGTATATCAAATCAATACGACCGCGCTACATGTGTAAGCATTTGACGTTATATGTTCATTGTACACACGCGCGTACATACTGGTTGAGCAACTGCCCTTCAATCGCGATTACTTATTCCATAATCACTAATAAGATTGGCCAACCAACCCAGTCAACCCCCGTTCACTGTCTCGACCAAATTTCGAATTGTAGCCAGCGTATCGACGAAAACGTTCCAATTGAAGAAGCGAACCATTGTTCACGATAACAACTATTCTTCCCATCTAACTACAGGAGAGTTGTGTCATCCAACCTTTCATAAACTAATAAAGTCGAAACTTTGTGGGATCGTTCTTGGCTACCTTAATAGTTTCAATTATTCGAGTCATTCGGTATATAACGTTTTGTTTTCGCGTCACGCGTCACGTACACTAGGTTATTGGTTACCAAAAAATGTTATTCGTACATTCAAAGCGATCGTCTCGCGCGACTGACCAAACTCGTACATCATCTACTGAAAGTGTATGCCCTGGGCCTATACTTTTTCCATATATCTTATTGTAAATCAATCCTCATTGCAGTCGATGGGTCGCAATACGACGATGCCGCGCGAGCTCGTGGTTGGACGATTTTTTGATAGGATTTGCGTGTTGTGTTGTCAGACTCGTCAGAGCAGCGCGACATCGAACGAAGACGACGGCGATGGGGACGAGGCGGCGGCGGCGGCGGTGGCGGCGGCTGGAGCAGCTGGAGCCCGGAGCCGCTCCTCGTCCACGGCCCTCTCCATCGGCACGCCTGCCTCCGGCGGCAGGGACGAGCCTCTGCAGCCACCCGAGCTGCCACCCAAGCCTTTGGTAATTCCGCGCATCCTCGTTTGCCTATTATCTCCGTGGCGCACTTGATCGATATCTCCGCTCTGTGATTACATCATTTCGCGTGCGCGGATCAACCAAGACGACCCGTCAAACTCGAACGACCAGCTTCTACTCGACTTGCTCCCGCTAATCGTGCGGCCGACTCGCAGTTATCTCGCTAGACTTTCGTTTTGCAAACTATACGAGAGAGAGAGAGAGAGAGAAAGCGACTATCATCGCGACCGAAGGATGGACGACTCGCGTTGAATCATTTGCAATTCACAAATTTTTCATTCATTTGAAATCTTTACAATGATCCATTCGATTCAAAGTAGTCTCGCGCACCTGAAAATCCTCGACGCGGAGACACGAGCATTTGACTCGAGATTATCGGGAGAAGCTGAAATGTTGATCGGTCACACACACACACGTACCGGGTGAAAGTGCCACGGAGAAGTTGGCCAGCCAGGGTATCAACGGGGGTACTAACGGCCGGATACGGGCAAGTCTTGTCCTGTGCAGCGGGTGGAGCGGTGCCCGGTGTTGGCCGCGGAGAAGCAGCAGTCGGCGGGAGCGAGCGGCGCCAGCGGCGACGCCGTGCCGGAGCAGCTCGTGACGAGTGCCGCGGCGCCGGAGCCGGTCCAGAAGAAGCCTCTCACGAAATCGCAGGTGAAGGGTACGTTCAACGCAGCTGCTCAGCTTGATACCTCATATACCTCGTATTGCCTCACACCCGTGTACTGCATACACACCCGCGCTGCGCGCACCTCCCCCAGCATACATATTCGCGCGAATGTGTATGCGGGCTTGGATCCAGACAAACTTAATGCGATTCACTTTGGTTCGAGCCTTCGTTCTATCCCGCAGCGGTCGCCGCCGTGAGCCCGACACCGACGGCAATTCGGGGCTCACACGCCCCCCAACGCGCGCCCAACCCTCGGCTAATTTCATGCTTCATCCGTTTGCTCACGTAATCGCGTGTTTTCCGGATCTACCGAAACACCTATATAACGCGCGGCTGTTTGGATTCGTTCGTTGTGTTGGTCTTTCGTGCTCGGCCTGCATCCCCGAGCGAGTCTGTTGATGTTCGCAATCCGATTACACGTGCGCCGCGCGAATCCACAAACGCCACGGACAAATAAAATTATGGCTTGTTTGGTTCTTACTGGAGTGAGTGCTTATCGGCCAACATCGATTCTCATCGAGCCAAGCTCGATTTTTGGTCCCAAAAGGAAAATCGCCGCGAAAACAGTTGACGAGAGGAGGAGGAGGAGGAAAGTCAATTTGGGGAGGATATATAGTGGCCATACTGCACCGGGCAGTGATGATCGGCAAATGAACTCGAGACGCAGGGATGGCCGCGCTTGATTATCTGCCCTCGGAGACACGACGAGGTGCAGCGGCCCCACAATCTCTGTTCCGGTCCCCGGGCTGCACAACCACCCTCGAACCGCGCTTCATTAATTCTCGTCAGCGGAATGAGACGCGGCGCGTGATTCATTCTCGCTCGGATTAATACAGGCTGCGCGGCCGCGAGTTTGAGCTGAGATTCGTCTCGCGCGCGCGGCGCAAGAAGTGTGCGTGTGTCAGCTTAATTAGCCAGATAAAACCGGCTTAATTCTTCCAATTAGCCTATCTGAGTGCGAGGGCAAACGCGGCCGGAGCAAGATATATGCATGCACATTAAAAACAACGACTCGTATTAATTACTCTCCAAGTGTTTGGCGAGCCAGAGAGGCTCGGGGAAGATGGGAATATATTGACGTCGGGTTATTCTGACCTGCAGGGGGGTTGTTTTGACAACATGCAGATGAAGCAATTTATGCATGGATCTGTTTTATCATTCATGTATTCGTTCTTACATACACACACGCCTCTCGAAGTGCAACCGCTTGGGCAACGAGCTTTGGTGTACGGCCGACATGGAGGAAGAGTCTCGTCAGCCCGTGGAAGATGAAAAATGTTAGTTTGACGAATGTGAAACTCGATCAGAAGATTAATCTCCGTTGCGGAGGAGAAATTGTTTGGTGCATCGGAATACGCCCGATACGGACTACACGCTGAATTCCTTCCGAACTACTTACAGCCACAGTTATATACACGGTTGGATACATTTGTAAGGTTGTTTCGGATCGCGCCGAGAACGTACGATGTGGAGGAGCGCGATTCAATACGACGAGTCGGATCTGCGCTGAGCTGCGTGAATTTTTGCCCGACAATTTAACGGGCGCAAACTCAATTTCCCGTGAAACTCGAGGCCGTTTTGCCCGGGCATTTATATTTCCGAATAACAGAGGCGGAGACACGGCCGAGGCTTGGGTTATTTGGGTTCGTGCGGCGCTGCAGTGCGAATCGAGATGTAGACGCTCGAGCGTGCGCGCGGATCGATGGCTGCCGGCTCGTGGCCGTAAACGTTTTTCAACGCTGCCGCGCGCGTTCGGGCCGGGCATGAATATACCGCCGCGCGGTGCAATCATCCAAGGCAACTCGAATTCGTGACAGTTACGATCTTTGAGGGCCACTCCGTGGTATGGAGTTCGAATGAAAACTCCATATATATTTATATTCAGCGACGTTTTGCCAGCTTGGTTCGCTGGCCTCATCAGGCAGTTTAAAAATTAATTAATCCATTCTTAAAAATTATCCAGTGGAAGGAACTGACTTCCACTGCCACCGTCAAATTTATATCTGCCATCAAATTTATGCAAGTCAGTTCCTTCCACTCGCTAAGTGTCAGTTCCTTCCACTTCGCTTTTTAAGAATGAATTAATTAATTTTTAAACTGCCTGATGAGGCCAGCGAACCAAGCTGGCAAAACGTCGCTGAATATAAATATATATGGAGTTTTCATTTGAACTCCATACTACGGAGTGGCCCTCAAAGATCGTAACTGTCACGAATTTGAAGAATGGAGGGTGAAAACACAATCATCCAAGAGAGCATTACACCACGTCCAACCGGCCGACGCCCAAATCTCTGATGTACCTACTTGTACTTGCTTTGTACTTGATACCCAATGTTGCTTCGGTTCTAAATCGTTTCGGCCGTGTCATAGTCTTGGCGTCGCAAGTAGTCGTGCAACCACTGCGATCGCTCGATGTTTCGACGCGCTGGATGGATTTTCTCATTTTGTCATTGCGTAACGAAAGCTTGCCGTCGGCAAACGAGACGCGCGTACCCGTGCGCTCATTAGTACACACGTCTCAATTAAGCCGTCGAGCCCGGGCGTTTGCTTTGATCTGACGATTCGCGCGTGAAGCAACCGAGTGGGGCGGCAAAGACATTCGGATATCTGCAACATTTTTACATAGTCTTCCCACGATCGACCGACTTTCAACACACACAAGAAAATCCACAAGAAAAACGTATGTCACGTGTGCTGGTGAGCAGCTGAACCAGTGCGTCACCAGCAGCGAAACAGTTAAAATTCTGATTCGAGTATACGTGCAGCTCGGGTTACTCGCCGCTTGATAATCCCTCGCGCGCCGGATCACGTGAGATTTATCGGAATAATATAATACCGGCGCCGCACGCGTCCTTTCGTTTGTAGCACACCCACACGCGTCTTGCACTTTCCTCCTGCTATGCTGGCCAGTTTGCCATTGCCACATACAGCTGCACTTACACACTATGAAAACTTAAATTTTTAAGAATCAATTTTTTTTAAAAATTAACTTTTAATTGCAAATTAAATATTATTTAAATTTAACTATATTCCAAAATTCTAAATACATTTTTCAATACATTTACTTTGTTACGACTTATCCTCATATGAAAAGTGATGGCCTTTAGAGTGAAGGCATTAACTCGTGATTTGATTGGTGTAGATCTAACCACGTGATTTGTAGTGGGGTGATTATAGATATAGAGTGAGATGTATATATATAGATAGAGAGTAGCTGATGACATGATATTATAGGTTAGGATAGTCAGTTTCGTTGATGAAGCTGTCATAAGTTTCGACAATTTATTTTCAAAACTATAATTGTAGATATGTGAATTTGATTGATGGTACGTGGATATTTTAGGCTACCTTTTAGTTTTGAATAGTTGCCGGATAGGATAACTCTGTTAGGTTAAGATGTCTGATTTGCAAGTTTTATATGTTATGTGGTTCAATGAATAGTTTAGTAGGCACATGCCCCGGAGGTTATAGCCTTGGAAGAAAAGGAAATGAATAGTTTAGTGTTAAAAATCTGAAATCGTCTTGCGAGCTCAAGTGTCGATAGCTCAGGATTATTTAAATAGAAGAAGATGTCAGTGATCGGTAGTTCTTTGTAATACTCTTATACAGTTTTAAATGGATCATAAGGATTTAGGGTTTGGTTATTCATTTAGTTTTTAGAAATTTGCATCATGGAATGAATCGAGATGTACGTCAGACGATTATGGTCAAGAATCGTAGAAAAAAAAATTGAAATATGGTTTTGAAACGCATACATGTAGATCGCGCGCAGCGCGTTTGATGTAGCTAGTTTGATTTAATAAGTATTATGAAAAAGTAATGACACAATTCAAGGATAAAATATATTGAGTGTGATATCGAGAAAATTAAAGTCGCTGCTCTACCATGAATCAATCAATTCTCTCCAATATCTCAACTGTTCTTCAATATAGCGCGCGGGAAGCGGGGGGGGGGAGGGGCAAAAGTATGTTGAACGTTTATAGAATGATAAAATCATAAAAACAATACTATAGAATTGAGCAGGCGTGAATCTCATAAAAATTAGGTGAACCTTCAAAGTGTAAATGTTACTATAGTTACGAGCACGAAACGTAGTGAAATTAATCTTAAGAAAGCGTTCTTACTGCAGGTTCGCGCGCGCGTACACACACTTGTAGCTATATTGGAGTGTTATTGTTGGGGATACAGGTGGACCCCAGTGCGGCTGTAGAGGTGAGCCGAGTTTGCGAAAGTCCGGGGTGTAGCTACATTGGCCGATTGATTTGCAGAATTCCGGGAGGCGTTCCGGCTCTTCGACAAAGACGGAGACGGTAGAATAACAAAGGAGGAGCTCGGCAGGGTGATGCGCTCCCTTGGCCAGTTCGCCAGGGCCGAGGAACTTCGCACGATGCTCGAGGAGATTGATATCGATGGTGAGTCTCGCTTCGTTCTATTTTTTAATTCTACTTTCGTTACGTCTCGTACAGCCATGCTGCTCGTCCTCCTGCGTCTAGATGAACTAATATTAAATTGAAGAGGCACGCTTTCATTCTTTCTCGCCTCGTTTTCTTTGTTTCACTTCCTCCCGGAGTACTTTTGTTCCAAACCCAGCCGCGAATCATTAATTTGGTTCTTAGTTGCCAGATAAACCAATAACTTTGAAAAGTCGATAGATTGAATCTCAAATAGATGGAAATGTGTAGGAAAAGAAAAGAAGAATAAGAAACAATGGTATTGGGATGTTGCCCGATTATGCCCACAAGCACATTTTGTTTCATCAAAATCCCTCAAGGTCGATGAAAAAGAAACTTGCAAAGCTGATGTTAGAGACAATTGGATATAAACAGCGAATTGTCCAAGCTTTGGAGCGAGGAAGAATCACTGGGACGTCGAGGAGTGGATTGACGAGTGTTGGGGAGTGGACGATCAGGTTGTCGCGTGGGCGGGCGCGCGAGCAGAGGCTTTTAAAAATTCAGCGGGAACGAGGTTATCTGGTGCGACGCGAGTCTCATACTCGCTGCTCCCCCGGGAAACCGGGCCGCCACGTTTCCTGCATTATTCAGCACGAGCACGTGGAGAAATAGCGCCCGCTCGCGGATACGCGTAATCGAAGCGTCCGTTGTGTAATTCACCCGCTCGCGCGCGCGCGACTCAATCGCCGGGCTGCACTGCTCTCCGTTTCGAATGGCTGAGTTATTGCGTCTAATGAGTATACGCGGCCAATTAGCCGGCTCGCGCGGGCTCGGGCCAAAGCTCCCCTTGAATTCACCCACGAAACGTATAGCCGCGAATCGGTTGAACGCGCGCACGGCGCTCTTGTCTCTCTCAGAGAGAGAGAGGGAGAGAAAAGAAGCACGAAACAATTGGGGGGATAATGAGGCACCGAGACATTGGGGCTGTCGGCTCTCGTCTCGCGCGACTCGCCCACGGAGCTTCAGCCAGTGGCAGTGTCGGACTTGAGCTCGACTTGCATCGGTACTATAGAGACGCGAGCTGCTTGTTTCTTTTGCTACTCTCGTTGCTTGGACCGTGACCGCGCATTTGCCCAGCCGAGCGAAACGCTAAATTATTTTCATCAGCCCGAGTAATAGAGCGCGCGATTGCAGCTGCCGCGCTGCCGCTTTCGCGAAAATTCCCCCGACTGGCAACACAAAGCCGAAGCCAAATTGCTTCATTATTGGGATGACGGCCGCGCCCAGCTCACAGCGCTGCGAAATGATTACATCGATATGAAGTACGTAGCCCTATACAATAGGTATGTATTGTATATAACGCGCGCCTCCTGCTGCTGGCTGCTCTTCTTTCTTGGCTGCGTTTCGATTCGCGAGTGTTCGCGATTCACCAATCGCCAGTTGCGCAAGGGAAAATCCATCGACAACCCATGCATCGACTCTTTTGCACGCGCGTCAATGTTCACTCGCGCAAATCCGCAGTCGGTCGATAACTGGCCCATTTTGATGTTTCACCTCGGGAGCGCGAGGGGAAATTACGCGCGTATTCAATCAACGCCGGTGTAAAAGGGCCGAGCGAAAAGTAAAATCGTTGCAAACGCGGCGGCCGTCTCGAGCTGAAATGATTAATTCTTGCTCGCTCGAGCCCCACAGCGAAATCTCCGCGGGTATGTTTGTTCGTCTCGAACAAACACACTCGCATCAGCCCCATTCCACATTATACGAAGCTTTTCAACAACTCTCCTTGCACAAATATTGAAATCCTTTAATAACGGCCGCTCAACGTTGAACGTGTCAACCGAGCTTCCTGTACGTATTCCAACGGGCCCTCGCGTAATTGATATCCAAGCCCAGCGCAACATCAATTCACCCGCGGAACAATATGAAAGATCCGTTCGCCGCGCCGCAAGATCGATATTTTTCATTCGATTCACAGCATTGGATCATTCAGCAGAGTGGAGCAAATCACGCATAACTGATATTCCAAGCAAAGTATGCGTGTGGAAATGGACTGAGCGATTGTGTGCAGGACATAAGTTTTGAGTAGCCCATATGGCGAGTTGAAATCGCGACGCCAGTGTATACGGCAAAACCGTGTCAGCTCATTCAATCTCGTGCTGGGCGAATGAAGGGCGCAAAGAAGAAGATAAAGTTGAGCGGAGTGAATAAATGAAGTATGCGCGAGGCGAATAAGGAGAGAAAGGGCCGAACAAAGGAGGATAAACGAAAATTGCATTACCCGGGGGTGGCTGCAACTTGGCGCCGCGTGAAAAAAGAAAGAATAGCCTTCGGTGTAGAGAGAGAGAGACAGAGAGCGAGAGCGTACACAATGCACTGCAGGTAGATTTTATGTCTGCGCGCGCTCGCGCTCGCCCAACTCAATTTCATCAGGCAGCTGGCTGGCCTGGCGAGCTCGCCCCCCAGCCCCCGCACACACGAGCGTTCGCGTCGCGTCGGGGATAATTGTTCCGGGCCTTCGTGGCCATCCGCGAGGCTTGATCAGTTTTGCAAGAAACGCGCGAGTCGCTGTTGGGTGTGCGCAGCAAGAGGATAAGCGACGATTGTTCGCTCCGTTGCCGCCGGGCAGCTGTATTATTTTTGCTTGCGCCTTATATAGTGCAGGGATTGGCTCGAGCAAGCGACTAATTTGATCGGTCGTTCGCTCGGCCGGGGCTAAGCTCCGATTTCATAGGCTCGAGTGATCCGAAACACGAGTTACGTAATCCCAACAGAATCGCCGCGGCTAATTTCGGATAAACAACCGGCCACTCTGTATTTACTGGCTCGAAAGGGAGCCTCGACCGGCAGCTCGATTATATCATGCGTGTATGTGTGAAAGCATGCTTGCGCGCGCGCGCGCGCGAGTCGGCCGCCGCGGGGCCAATCGAATTTTATCATCCAATGTATGAGCAGCCGCTTGGTTGCTGCGCACGATTGCTTGTGTACTTACGAATTGCTTGCACAACCCAAGTGCCCGCGCGTATTTTCCGACGAGACTGCACTTTCAGCACAGCGCATTGCACATTTTCGTCATCAACCAACGGAACAGTTTATTTTATTCCAAGTTGTAACAACATGAGAGCTCCATATATTCATTTGCCCATAGTAGCAGTGTAGTAGTGACTATAATTCAAATAACTTTCGTAAAAATTAGTGGAGATTTTAAAAATTCTCAACATTTCATGTTGTTAAGGGTCGGGTGATGATATTCCTCAACAACATTTAATTCGCAAAGTGTCTCTTTGAGGAAGCACACTGCTCTCTCAGTGAGTTGTCAGTGGTTTTGTTCCAACTCGTGGCCACCAAAGGATTTTTGGACAAAAAATTTAGTTCGAGTGTGCTTGCTCGAGTGAACGCGCGATGGGTAAGCGCTGAATCCACACAAACACATCGGGCAATTATACCCTTGGCAGTCGCTCAACTCCCCCCGCCGCAAAGCTCCGGTATTATACGTAAACTACAGTCGTACGGTACGTGTGTGTGTGTGTGTAGCGCGCATCAAGCTCGCGCGGATGTCGCGCCTTATTATATTGCGAGTGATGAACGTGACGTGCAAGCAAATCAAATGAATAATTCGAGTGGATAGGGGGACGTATATTGTGTAAAATCCTTTTGCTCGGGTTGTAAGTGAACGAGGCTTATTTTCCATCATTTTGTTGACTAGGTTGACCGTTAGCTTCAGGGGGGACATTGGTTTGCACGTATGCGAACCTGATCTTTGTCTTCGAACACACCCTGCTCACCTGTACATGTGCGAATTTATCTGTACAGGCAAACATAAGGATTCGTCTATTACTTCGATCCTGCGGACTTGTTGTCGAGCGACGAACGTTCGTATATGATGGTATCGTATGCTGCTCGCTCGTATACAGTGCGGAAGAGATCGACAAAAGCGTCATGTTGTTTTTTGTGCTCGCTCGAGCTTGCCCGACTATATCTGCTGGTGCGCGCGACATTCTTCGCTGGATCGGGACGTACGCGAGACGCGAATCAAAGTTAACGAGTTCGTCACGTGTCCCGCTGCAGCTCGCGGCCAACGAGTCGCCCAAGTTTTTTCGCATTCCATCCAGCCCCCGCCCCCCTTTATCTGGCAATAGCTGTCGCTGCTTCCAAGCCGGGAATTTTTTCGTCGCTCTCTGCCGCTTAGCAATTTTCACGCTTTGAAACGGCCGTCAGAGAGCCAGTTAAAATTGGCTGCCGCTGCGATTATTCCAACAACGGCAACAACGCCAAGTCTTCCAAATACTATTACTCGCAATGCTATTCTGCCATTGTATCCTTGCTTGTTATATTCTTCCGCTTTTCCCTGCTGCAACCATTATATCACTCGTGCTCAAACCCCAGGTTGCAGTCTTCGTTCGATTCCTCGGCGGGACTTTTAAATTTCACGCGACGCACCAATTACCCCCTTTCGAGCCTCGTACTCCTCTTCGCCTCGGTGGACCGACACTGCACGCGTCACGCAAGCTTTTTATGAAACTCTGCAGAGTAAGTAGGCTCCTCTCGAGGTAGAAAGTTTTGTAAACGGATCCCGCGCGGACTCTTCCAATCGTTATTGATTTCCAACATGAACAGAATACCAGTATACGTGTGTTTGGGCTATCAAATTGACGGAAGAAGTCTCGATCCTATATCAAGAAATTCCGCAGTCAAATCATTCAAATAGCAGAATTGCCGATAAATATCTCGAGTCGAGCGTGAATTAATGGTATAGCGATTGGATATCAGTTCATGGCATGTCAAGATCGAAAATTCGGATGTGAAACTACGCCATCCGTTTTAATCGAAGGGATATAGAACCGCGTGTAGCTGCGCCATTTCAAATTCCGCCCGGCTCACATTATACATTTACTCTTACACTACACCTGAAAATTATGTTACGATTATTACGCGGTGCTTACATTATGTGATGCAATTTGCTGAAAAATATTGAACCGGGTCTTTCCCACCAAACCACACTGTTCGTCGATATGACGCTGTTTGACGGCCGTTGATTTGTGGGGATTACACTTTAGAGTACCGAACCCGACCAGCTGCACCGATAAAGATTAAAACTGTTGTGTCTATTGATGTGCTCTCATCAATGACTTACGAGAAATAACACAGTTTAGAAAAGAATTTGGCTTGCGAAATACCCTTGGTTCCCAATATATCAGCTCACTCTTTCCCATTCCCAATTCATATCTTACATCATGACGAGTACAGAAGAGTTTAAAGAACAACAAGTTCAGTTGAATGTTTGCATTAGCAGTTCAGATCAGCAGCAATTTATTCAAGACTGAAATTGAATAAATTTAGATAAGATTTAGGTTAGATTTAGCTGTTAATTTAGCAGTTGGATTGGCTCGAGATGCGGATAAATGCGTATGCAATTTGAAGAAAAACGGCGGCGAGATAGAACAGAATTGTCTAGACTGTCTAGACTGTCAGGAAAACAGTCAAACATCTGCTTTCCCCATTTTTTTCCACCAATTCCTTGTGTTGACCAGCGCACTAGTTACTAAAAATGGAAGATTGATTTGCATGAGTTCGTTGACATATCCGTGGTCACAGTGGACATGCCGTAGCGGCTCGAGCGAATAATAAAAACCGCTGTCAAGTGCACTCCAACAGTATGAGGAGACTTTTGTGAAAAAAAGAAAATTGAGGCCAATGAGGAGAGATGTCTTTGGCTATCGACAGCTGCAGCTCAAACTGATTCACCATCGATGTCCCGTATAAACAACGGTTGCTATGGTTAAAGTGTTTTGTCCCCGGAAGTACTGCAAATGAATTTGAACTAAATTTTGGTCAATACTGAGGAGCTTATATCATCCGTCATTTTCAACTTTGTGCGACTTGTGACTTTGAAACTTGTGATTTTCGTTTGATATTTCTCTGTCTCTCCTGTATAATTCGAGATTCTCGCTGGAGAAACAGCTACTAGAGTTGAATTTGGATCAGAACCCCGATGGGCCGCCGGCGATCCTGTTTTGATAAAATCCGATGTCGGCTTGGGAATAATGTACGCGCCGGCGATGCGATCGGTGCTCAGTCGTTTGTGCTCGCAGCTGCAGCTGCGCAGTCTTTTTGACTCGTTCCTTAAAGATGCAGCGAGAGGCTGCTCTCGAGTCCACGGCTCGGCGAGTGCGCCATTCGAAATTTGCGCCTGCGAATATCGTATGCCCAAAAAAATGGCTGGGAAGGCTCAAAGCCGGCGATACCTCGCCCCCGCGACAGCTCAACAATTCGTGTACGCATATACTTACGCAATCACGTGTCACTCGAGCCGGCTCGAGCAGGCCCTGCGCGAGTCAACTCGATTGGCTGTCGAGTGATTCGAGGGGACAGTGTTTCGCTGCAGCTGGATAAATATAGCTGAAGCTGAAAGTCGTCCGTGCGCTCGCCAACTGCCAGCCTATATCTATATGCCAGCTGTCACTGAATCAATTGATCTACGAAGGAATCTACCGGCGAATCGATTCGGGTGACATTGCAGAGCTAGCTCGCGCACATAAACATATACCTTCTCAAATTCACATCTCATCAATGTTTGTGCGGTCTGACAAAGGCTTGTCTCCCTAAGGCTTGGTCAACATCTTCACCACCATATTTTTCCACGGTTCTTTCAAACCTTGGTTTTTTTATCATAACAGCTGATTATACAGTCTTACATGGAGACCACTTTGTAATTATTGGCTCTTGGATCTCGCTCTGAAACTTTTGGGGGTGAAAAATTGTTCATGTGATCAAAGTGTACTTGCACTCTAGTTCCATCAATTTTGATCGAACAAAGATATTGTCATGATTTCATACAAAGAATACGTATATGAGTGGATTCATTCCTTAGGGTACAAACAACCCGAAAATTTAATTGAAATCGGAGACGCAAATGTGAGCCGTGGTCTCCTAGTTGAGGTCGTTTTCGCCCGTGTCGTGCGCGCATAAGCGTTATTACGTGCCGCGGGGTCCCGAGCCGATGTTCCTCCGAAAGCCTCTTACGGCCTCTCGGTTTGGCTCGGATAGGTATTAATTAAGAGATGTACATTTTTGTCTGGAAGCGTTGCACTATGAACAATCCGTTTGCAACAATCTGTTTCTTGGAGTTTTACATATTTGCAGAGAAATTAAGAACAGCGGGGATGTTTTTTAATAGAGTGGATGTACCTTACCAGTACGTATACGCATATGCTGTGCAGGCAAGTTTATCCCCGGCATGTATTGTTGTGTATTTTTTTCTCTCTCACAAGGAGAGAATGTTACCTCCGGGTGTTCAATCATGATGAAACTTTGTGAGATGGTTCATGAGCAGCCTAATAGCTGATATCTAGTGCAGCCACGCAGTCCAACGTTTCGTTTTCCTGAAGATATTCGCGAATCATTATTGGTTTTAGGTATGTACAGTATATCTATAGCTAGGGTTTTAGAATATATAGATATAATGTACATGCATAAAGTCGAGGATAATTCATTGAATATCTTTGGGAAAACGAAACGTTGGACTGCGTGGCTGCAGATATAAGCTATTAGCTGCTACCCATGAACCATCTCACAAAGTTTCGTCGTGATTGGACACCCCGAGTGTCCTTTCCTTGTCAGTAAAAACAAGAAAAGACGTTTGTGATTTTTCGTGCCGCGGTTTGAGATGTGGTCTATTCCGGGTTTCGAGGTTCGAATGGGCTTTTGTTTGTGGGAGGCATCTCGATATGGTTGGTCAGTTCTGAGACGCGATGAATTACACGTCGGGCATTCATGATTTTCAAATGCGGCGGTCGCGTATCTAATACGGTGAAAATCTTGGTCGGCGCTGCAGCTCGAACCTCGTTTTAACGAAATCAATCGCTCGCTTGGTCAATTGTCTCGAACGTCTTTGGGCCGTAAAAAGCGAGCTCCGGATTTCTTGCTCCATTTTCTATAACACACACACACACACACACACTATCTTTCTCTCTCCTGTAACTGCAGCAATCCATCCGCTCGGGTATTGTCTTTATACGCTCAACAGTAAAATCAGGGCAAGAGGGACTCGGATGGTATTTAAAATTCTTATCCATTGAGGGTTTGGCGCAGCCTAGTTCGAGAAAGAGAGACGCAGCGACGGACCGTAAAATCTCGATGGCCGATGAAGGAAAAGAAAACCAAACGTGATAACGAAGGGGCGCGACAACATAGTGCAGATAGTGGGGGGCGGGGGCTGAAATTAATCAGGGGAACACCTGAGAGGATGCAATAAACAAGCGCGAGTGCAATTGGTATATAGAGTCGCGCGGGCGCGTTAATTAATCCAAGCAAAGTCGCGCGCCGGCAGAACAAAGAATTGCCGGATGAGGTGGGATTACGCAGCTCGGGGAGAGCGAGACAAATGAAGTACGAGGTGCATATAGATGTATGCGTATACGCGCGGGAGGCAAGAGTGGGCTCGTAAATTATTTGGAGACGTGGCTCGTGGGCGAACCGGCCGTAAAACAGTTGGTTGTAGCGCGCCGGTGCGACGAAAGCGAGTGGTATACGATTGCTCGGCGCGCGGCCAATGGGCTGCACGCAGTAAGAAGACGCTGCGCGTACTGCTCAGCCGGCTCGAGCTTTACGCTGATTGCGGCCACGGCGCGGCATAAAATCCAGTGTTGCACGAGTAGCTCACTGTACTGCGCGCACCGGGAGAATATCAATGTTGCCGCTTTTTTCTACTTTTTACTCGCTTCCGTCGCACTGTCGGTTCGCCCGTCGTTCAACGCCTAATCCTCTCAAGCGCTACTTGACTTTTGCTTCGACGTACGCGCATCAATTCGCGGCTTGGATGAGCACATCGCGGCGGGCCGGCCTGGATCGGGCCAAGCTGCGTCGCCAGCCGCGGCTAAACTGCGCGCCTCTCCCAATTTCATCCTCTATTCTGTCCGCGTGCGTGTATTTTTATCCTCTATTACAAGTATATCGATTGAGTTGCACGGGGCGCGAGGACGTTTCTCTGCAGCCGCACGCGCTCCATGCCCGACCCAGCCAACGCACCAGCCTATGCTCTCGAGACCCGAGCTCCAGCAACAGCTCCAGCTGTTTTTACCCAAGCTTCGTTCACATTTTCTGTAATTCAACCAACCAACTGTTATGCTTTCGTGAATCACCAAACGTGTTCACTGATTCGTGCGAATAATAATAATAATTATTATTATTATCTTGTTAATTACGACTTTGAAACCGGTCAATCTGTGGAATATGGAGTATACAATAAATGAAAACTCTACGTCATATATTCGAGTTTTGCGACGTTTTGCTGTCGTGGTTCGTTTGCTTCATAATTCCTAGTGGGTTTACCGTATTTTAAGTATCCAATGCCAAATTTGTATCTGACTATGTTGGAATTCAGGTATAACAAATTTAACGGCGGCAGTACAACTCGTTCCCTTCTGCACTTTCGAATAATATCATATAATGTAATAATTTTGTGAATTCACTGCCTGGCGGGACCATAGAACGCCAGAAGCTGACGAAACGTTGTAGAGTACTAGATTATTCTTAATACAGGTTACTCAAACAAACCAAATGAATATTGCGTTCCGTTAAAACTTCTCACAAAAGATCATACTACCTGTTTTATTAAATTTCACCAGAAACTTCTTCCAGTGCATACAGCCTGCAGCTACGCAAGAAATAATAAATATGCGAAAATGAAGAAAATACATCGTTCCATTTCGATTCGAAACTATATTGTTGCCAAAATTTCTCCGCGAGCTACATATTCCGACGTAGATTGAATAAATGTTGATGACATATATTGAAAATTTAATTTGAAACATGACCAGCACCAGATGGTGAAAAACAATACGTTTTCCGGTGTATTAATCAATTCAATAACTATGAAATAGCCTCGAAGGATAACATTTTTGAATTATTTCAACCAAGTCTGAGAGAGTACGACGTGTATGTACGGGCCGCGACTGTTCTGAATAAATATTTTTTCATCCGAGTAAAAATAGACGCGTATAAAAGGTATCGTGGATAAATGAATCAAAATACACATGTGTACATTTGATTGATTCTAGGATAAATACAGTTTTCACATAATGATCGAGTGAAACGATTAGGAACGATAATTAAGCAATGAATCGAATCGGGAATTGAACGATCCACGTGCAAATCAAACATCGTGTCACGTGCGACGTATCACTATCTCGACTTCACAAATAGAGAGTCGCGCGTATACATGTTGGCTATAAATTTACGATTGCTAGTCTGTTATCTCACTGCGCGCATAACAATCCTGCGATAGAAATATGCGGTTATCGGATTCAATGTATGTACCAATTGCTGCACGGAAGCACATTCCATCGTCAGTTGATACATCAGTTGATAGCAAAGTATCTAATGAAGGAAATTTTTTAATTACCTCCGAGTCTTTTTCTACCAGCTCGAGTCACTAGATTCGAAGTGAAAAAAAATTGTACAATTTGCAATTATCTACAATTTATAGTGCGATCAAGTTCGACTGCTTCAAAAGGTAATCAATACAAAGTACATTGAATTGAATATTGTTTTTCCAACACAGCTGTTTGTTCACTAGTGAATTGTGTAATCTTTCAAAATTCTTTCAATTCAGCGCTGACAAGTGCTCACAGCAGTCAGCTGATCCTGAATTTGCCGGTACACTACTTTGACATCGAAACTACCTGGATTGCGAGCTTGGGGAACTACGCGGCTGAATCCGACCAAAGAGCCAAAAAGTTGAAAGCACATTCAACATGGATAGTTAGTTGGCGCACGAAAAAGAAACGCCCCAACGAAAGGGGAGGGGGTATTATCACATAAACTACCTCGGCACGATAATTTTTTTTTTGTTTTGATAATATAGGAAAAGCGCAAAATGTGTGCAGTGGTGAGTTTCGATTGACGTGCCTCAAGAGCACGGGCCAGTGAGCATTGGGGAGAATGATATATTGGTTGAATAAAATTTGTGAATGGGATATAAGAAAGCGAACGAATTTGCAATGAATCAATCGTGCCGCGCGATGAATATGATTCCGCGCGAGGCGGCCGCGTGGATTGCTCGAGTCGGTGTCGGAGGGGCTGGCAGGGCGGGGGGGGCTAGGGGGACCAACTCGACGAAGAGGAAACGCGCGCGAGCGAAGTGGCGCATGTGTGGCAGCTGCTCGCGCGAGCCACGTGCCCGCGACAATAAGTAGTTGACGCGCGGCCGATAACGCGCGTCACTCGCTGGGGCATTATCGACCCATCCGCGCGACTTTATTCCCCGAGCCTCGTCGGGCAATTTCGAGTGGCCGGCCACAGCCCGGAACAATGGCCGAGGGCCCGCCGCGCGAATTTGCCTTGTATCGGATGGCACGTCCGATAACCCGATACACCTGACACTTTCCGGGTATCTCCTGATTAATTATACGCGACGCGCCAGCCGCGCGAGGCCGCGAGTATTACGTGCAGCAAAGGAGCTCAAGTTCCGAAGCAGCGTAAGCACTGTTCTCGCATCAGCAGCTCTCCAAACGCCGCCGCGCGTTTCGTCTCATTGCATACTCATTGTTCGGATTTTTTGGAGCCCAGTTGTTTTCTTCCAACAAACTGACTGCGACAATGTCATCCGTTTTCTCCGACATTTCGATGCGAGCGAAACCCATAAACTCTGCAATTTTATCCTGCGAGTATATGAAATTTTGACTAAATATTTTAGTAATTTGAGAAAATTTAAAAAATTTGAAAAATTTGAAAATTTGATTACTCCACTATTTTTCAGTAAAATTTTCCTATTTCCCAGTCAATATCTACTATTTTTTGAAAGTTGTGCAATTTTTACTGTCAAATAGTAAGTACTTTTCCTTACTATACTCAATTAACGGACTGTAGTTCCAAAATCGAACCCGTGCATACGAAGGTATTTTGGGTTATTTGGGTTACACCGGGATTATTACGTCGTAAGTTTCCATGTCATCTCATCATCTCATCAGAAAGTGTTCAGACAACTGATGACTCCTCTATCATGACTCATCAATGTCACACACACACCACCAAGTATGTCAGTTGTTGATCCGAGGACGTTTATAGGTAGAACTAAACGGAATAGCTAAGTCTACTCGAATTCATTTATCATGAAAAACCAAAAGTGGGTAATTTTTATTCATCCGCGACACGACTAAAAGTACGTTATCGCGCGTGAAAGTCGCGAAAAGTTGAGCTCAGCAGTCTGATATTCAAAAGAACCGACCAACAGCGAAGCTCGTTTGCGCAGTGATAAGTTTATACTGCAGTGATGGATGACACACTATCGAAGGAAACTTTGCGTGTAGAACACACAGTTAGATCGTGGCAGTCGTTGGTTTGTCATGATGACGAATTGGACTGTGAAGTGTACGCAATCAAAATTTTTTAAATGTTCTCCCGAGAGTAAATTCACTAGTCTGCTGAGCGTTTGAATCACTATCCGAGTGAAGCACATGTCGTCGCGCTCAAAATGCCCCCATGTCATGTACAGCGATCGAAAGAAGAAAGTTGGAAGGAAGACGATTGCAATCTGCAGTGAGTAAAAGAGCGAGAGTATCGTGCGGAATGATCGAGTTGGGAGAAAACGTTTTCAATATCGATTCTCGGCACACTGCACGCGCGCGCGCCCACGCCCACATGCTCTACGTATGTACATACATCTCGACACCTGCTCGTTAATCCAATCATTGCGACTCGGGTAACTGCCGTCGATTATTTCGATGTTCCGAACAAAATCGAGTACGCTCGCAAAAACCGAATCTCGCTGCAATAGGAAAAATCAGCTTGATGTAGTAAAAAAAAGATTTTATCAAGATTTCATCGTGTTTCTTTCTTTCCTACAGAAATTTGCTTATACATTATTCTTCTTGTATTGACACTCCAACTATGTTAGTTTTGCAACACTTAATAATAATAATCAGATACAATTTAGGCCATGAAGGTTGACATTCGTTGAATCAAATGAATGATTAATGGCACAAATATGTTTATCATTTGTTTTTCAAAATATTTTTCATTATTTCTGGGTCTTTTAAAATGCTTTTACGAGATTTTACA
Source organism: Aphelinus atriplicis (assembly GCA_020882685.1). Taxonomy (NCBI): domain Eukaryota; kingdom Metazoa; phylum Arthropoda; class Insecta; order Hymenoptera; family Aphelinidae; genus Aphelinus; species Aphelinus atriplicis. The sequence continues at coordinate 36,357,957 of CM037076.1, read as the reverse complement.
AGATTGTACAAATGAACAAGCTTTTATCGAGCGAGTAAATCGAGGAAGAAGAAACTAAATGATAAATAAAATATTGCACCCGAGTCGCGTAACGTACTTTCGAAGAGAAACTCTCGGAGAACTTGGCGCGCGTCACGGAGAAGTATACGGAAGGGTGAGTTTCGTATTCATCATTTAGAATCAAGTAAGTTACGCTTTTACAAATTCGATCGCAAAGTTACAGCCGCCGTATCGCGGAAAGACACGAGCAGACGTGTACAGACGACGCGGAGAGCAAGTTAAATAAAAGCGTTTAAAAAGGTTTGCCAAGAGACAATGAAGCAGACGAGTCTCCGATTCAGCCGATCTCTTGTAAGTTACGTATACTGACATTGGAAAACTACGTGGTGGCCACGATAGCTTCGTTTTCGATAGCGTTCAAACTCCGCTACCGCGATATAGTACATCACTATATGAAAAGAAAATCTTTACCAAATCACAAATAAACTCGTCAAAATTTCGAAGAAACATTTTGGCTGGTTTGGGGAAAATGAGAGAAAAATGAGGGAATCGAGCCTACTGAGCATAAAAGAAGTGATTCGTTAGATTGTCGATACACTGATCGGACCGGTTGCAAATGAAGATAAAGTCGAGGACGCGCACGCACCGCGGAGGGGAACGAGAGGTTAAAGTGCCAGCGGGCCAGCTCGAGGATGGATAATTGTTAATTCACACGAGCGATAAATCGTAGCGGCTGCACGTGCGCGCGCAAGTACAAAGTAAAGCTCGCTCGCTTGCAAGCCGCGCTTAGCAAATTACTCGTTGGTCGGGGCGCGACGCAGCTTGTTCCCACTGCTAACTTATCGCGCCCGGGACTTGCAGCACCGGATAAGATTAGATAGTCGCGTTAGGGAATAATCGGGGCCGCTATGCCGCGCGTTAATTTATTCAGCATCTCTTTGGTGCCGCCCCCGCCCCGCCTGGGAGAAAGTCAGTTGGCGTTCGTAAGTTGCGCTGCAGTTGTACGTGTCATTGTAACACCGGATCGGACGATTAAAACTTTGTTAATTATTCGCTGCGGATCGCCGAGTGAATCCACGAGGCTAAACATGAATTTATCGTGGCGGATGGGTGGCTGCATCAGCTGGGCAAGCCATGAGGAGAAAGGACGAAAGGAGAAAAAGCAGCGACGCTTGCGTGTAGGGTGATGCGCGGACGTGGATTGAGGGCCGCATGATCAAAGAGGCCGCGATGAGCCAACGGGAGAAGAAGCGTAATTGCGGAGCGATCCAATTTTTCATTAATTCAGGAGCTGACGCGGCAACAGGTGCAGGGGCGGGCAACAGGACCGATACGAATCAGTGCTGGCTCGAAGGGCGAGCGAAAGGAGAGCGCCGCACTCACTAATCAACGCACTAATTGTGCGCGAACGCGGCTGCAGCAACGGGAACAATAAGCCGCTTAGCGCACCTCGAGTCTTGGCCAAGCCATCCACCCGCGTCCGACTCAAAACCCTGATGGACACACCGTCCTTACTCCAGCCCGTACTGCAGCTTGGAGCTACGGGCGCCGAAAGCGATTCTTTCATCAAAGCCCAACAGTTCAACTTGACTCGACTGAATTTCCGATCCGATCTAAGTGACACAACACGTGTACGAGGGGCTGGTTCACATCGGAATTGCCTCCAAATGGCCGATATATTTTCTAGATGATAGAGTTCTTCGCAACCGATGAACCAAGTGAAATAGTACATTTTGATACTAGACCAGAAGACGTATTCTAGGCACGTGGGAGGTTTGTCGCCCGACCAAAGCGAGCTGCTGGTAATCGCGCGTGCCTAGAAATCGTCTTTTGATCTAGTATCGAACAGTATTTTTCATCACGAGTGTAGAAAACTAAGGTTTAGTGATCAACTTTTCGATACAAGTGATGAAAAATAGATTTCACTCTGATTTAGATTACAAAGTCGCGACAGTTAATAAATTGCGTGCGCGTCTTTTTTGCACAAGTAAACAGTACATAACTTGGTCGCATTTTCCATTCTATTGACAGCTTGCAATTTCAACTGTGGCTACTCAGATGCGTAAACTATTTCGGTTTTTATAGAAATATTACGATTATTGCATATAACTCACACTTCAACTTTTTTTCCAATAAAAGAATTGGTTCTAAATTTCTGATATGAGAAAAACTCGTGAGCGCGGGGCAACTAAAAATGAAACTTTGTAGTGCAGAGTTGGGAACGTGGATTTTTGTATTGTGCGGGTCGTAAAACGTGGACTGTCAAAAATGTCCGTAGGGTAGGGCGTTACTTGGGTTATTTGGGTTATTTGAAAGATTTGAGTTTGAATCGTGAATTGAATAGTTTATTTTGGGCGCGTGTGGGTGTATATGTGCGTGCGGTGTAATGGATCATCGGTCAGGTGCGGGCAAATCGAATGGGATTGAATTATATCGAGTGCGTGCGTGCGTGTGCGGATCGAGTGGAAGGTGTCGGATAAAACGCTATTCGGGGGAAATGTGCGAAATGAGCGCAGCGATCGCCAAGGGAATCCATGACCGCGCGGGTGGCGGGCAGCTCCTGGTCGCGGGACGTTTGGTCGCTCAAGGCAACTGCAATCGCCGCGTCCTCGCGACTTTTCGCCGGGCCGCGTCGGGAGTCGGTAGGTAAGAGTGGGAGCTACGGAGGGCGGCGAGGGACGCATCCAGAATTTATCGTATTTACCGAGCTTCTCAGACTGCAGATCCGTCGGCCGGAGGCGATAAATCCCGCGGCACTAAAGCCCGCCTCGCGTCTTGGCCGTTCCGCCGCGCCGGCTCGGTGCAGTATATATTGTACAAAGCAAAGCCGAGCTGCTTCATCACCACACACTGCGCCCTAGCTCGGGTCTCTTTCCCTCTCGCGCCTCACGCAACCCCAGGCCCATTTTCAACCCCATTTTGCTCGACGCGTCGCGACAATTATTGGCCCTCGGCAAATTCAAGTATTCAAGTATAGCCAGGCAGATTAGATCCCCGACTACCCCCTTGAAGCTGTCCCGTTGCTGATTAATACAAAAGCAAGTCGCGCGGCGTTTGGGCACTGCTCCCGATGTGTCTCCAGACTCACTTGCATGTCACTCGCACAATCGACGCGACAAATTTACTCTTTCCTCCTCTTTCAAGATTCGCCCATCGCTCTCGGGAGAAGCGAAGCACCCAAGATTTGGCGATTTTTCACGGTAAATGCAGCTACGCGGGGCTACGGCCTCGAGGCTCCAGCTGTATCTGTAGGAAGATGGAAAGTGCAAAATGATGATGATCAGTCGCTGCTGCCAAGAGGATAATATAGGGGTAGGCGTCGAGAAGAATAATATCACAGTACGTGTAGGTGTCGGATATCTCTAGCCGAAAACTGTAAACTTCATCATCAATAGCAGCAGCAGCAGCAGCAGCAGCAGCAGCAGCAGCAGCAGCAGCAGCAGCGATTGGGCATCGACAAAAGGGCGCGTTATGTTGGAGACGCCTAACCGCGGTACTGTATAATCGGATGAGTTATTAAATAGCGAGACAATGCCTTCGGCCCGATTGATTTTGCCACTGTTGCCACACTAGAGGCTATCAAGCTATACGTGTGCAACGTGTAGGGGGATCGTTTGCCTCGAGCCGAGCAATCAATGCTCGTGATGCGCAGAAAAGAAAACAACACGACCGAAGGATTTTCCAGTCTGCAAAACACGCGCAAATAACCCAAATCGGCCTCAGCTTCGAGCTGCAGCTACAATCTGTATGTATTTTCTTTTACTGTAATCTTCAACAATCGTTCGTTCGCGAGTATTTTTTCACGCCCATTGCACCTGCAGCATCAGTCGCTCGCGCTCGGCTTTGCGTCCAAACATGCATATATGTACGAAATTTGACAGGCGCGCGCGCGTACGCGCCAGATTAATGTAACGCTCCAAGGATTTCATGCGGCAAAAACAACGGAGGTTTACGACAAGATTTCCGTTGGCTTTCCGTTAGCTAAACAACGCATCTACATCGCGTTTCGAGAGTCGAGCGTCGGGGTTTGCGATTGGCTCGAATACGCTCGTTAATATGCGTTACCATCGTCACTTTTGGCTCGGAGCTCGCACCTGTTTTATGGTAGGACAAACTTGCTATAGTTTGTCGAACACTCACAAAAGTTTCTTGTTGGTCCCAGAGGGATTGGGCCTCAGTCAGAATTTCTGCTACTTTACATCATAATACATTGTTGATTGGAGAAGAAAAGTCTTCTCTCGAGAAGATTCTGTTTGGAATTGTAGCAGAAATTCTGACTGAGGCCCAATTCCTCTGGGAACAACAAGAAACTTTTATGAGTGAAGGAGCCGCAGTTACGGCCCGATTCAAATCCTTAAGTTGAGCCATCAGCTTCAAAGTTGGTTTATATCTGCAGAAGCTAAGGAGCAGGTGGCCATTTTAATTTCAGTTTTAAGACTGGGCTGATGGTGATCGCGCGCTTGATTCTGACAATTCTTCACTGCTACGGGCCGCACCGCTATTTAATCATTCAACGACAAATCGACCACATGTAGAATAATGTGATTCCAGCCAAACACAAATGATGGTCTTCGATTTTTCCTGCAATTTTTTTCTTTTACATATCAAAGTATCTTGACAAGTCTTTTTGAAATTTTTGAATTTACATGAGCGTTTTACATTTCATCCTTCAATTACACGTGCAAAATCATTCATCTGGATAGATATTACGTGAATATTTTATATATGCATTTTTTGAAGTCATTTATGATTAAAATGTAATATCAATGCTCCGTACAAAGAAAAATTCATGTACCGATTACACTCGAATTTGCTAATCTTTGCCAGAATCTAAATGGTGCTCTTACGAAAATTCACAGAACGAATAGTATATATGTCCAGGCTTCAACTAAGTTTAACTTGAACCTGAACACGACTGGGAAAAAGTCTTGGAAAAAAAAATAATATTCCAACACACACACACACACACACACACACACACACACAGTCACATATTAGACATATTGGATGTGCAGTGGTGCAAAGTGCTGATTCAACACGAAGCAGGGCGAATAAATTTAAACACGGCTAATCCAAACAATAAAATTGCGGCCGGTTGAGATGTCCTCGTTGGCCGGAGTCTCTCGAGTCAAAATTTGGTGTATGCGTCTTTGGAGGATAGGGTAGAGGCAGTTTTCATGGATGGATATTCAAAGCTGAAAACTTGATTATATATGCAACAGCGCTCGAGGATATTGACTCGGGAAACTGTATATTTCCGTTGCCGCGGCGCGACGCGATACGATAGATACGGTGCGCGGCTTGTTTGAAATGCGACGAGCGTCTTCAATTAACGAGCGATCCATTTATTTCGTAATCAGCGCGCGGCTCCGTAACGGGGGACCATTGAAATGCTAATCGCAACTAGAGAGACAAAGAGAGAGAGAGAGAGAGTCTGCCCCATCAATAATACTACAAATTCAAATTCGTGCAGTCATAGACTGCGCAAAGTACCTTCCCAATGTAATAAAGAAACTACGCGCATGTATGTGCGTATCTTTAGGTGAGTCCAAGACGCGTCTCAAAATCCAGACGATATTTGGCTACCCGATGAGTCGTTTCGACATAACTGCACTTGGAGATTGATGACTCTAAACAACTGATGCTCTCTCCCTATAAGAAATGAGATTCAACATGAGAAAATGCATTGATGATTTCAGGTGATGGGACTGTGAGCTTCGAAGAGTTTGTCGAAATCGTGAGTAACCAGATGGGAGGCAGTGCCAGTTCATCTTCGCCTACGGATCAATTTCAAGAGGAGCAAGAGCTTCGCGACGCTTTCAGGGTGAGCTTATCATCTAGTCGCATACATTCAGTTGCTGCGTATTTCCAAAATATAACGGCACAAGCAAAGTCCGGCAGTTTCTCCTCACGTTGTTCAGCTGATGTTCCATTTGAATATTTTTCCCAACATAAGGTGACTCGTTCTTACTTCCAATCAGATATCCATGGATATTGATATTGATATATATGTATAAGTAAGCAGAAGCTATAGCGGTCGGGAAGGGGGTGGGAGGGAATCAAGGTAATTACGCCGAGACGTTTTTATTATGAAAAAGAGGAAAAGTGGGAGTAATGCAAAGTGGGCGAGCTGCTAAACGCATTAAGGAAAAATACTGAAGCGAAGAGTGTAGAGTAGAGTAAAATCAAATTCAAAGTATAATTTGCCGTGCGGGAGAGGCGCGGCCATGGCTTTTCCTCTTTTCTTCATTATACACGCGGGAACCCGGGGCAACGCCGAGGCAGAAGAAAAAGTCAACGACTGCACTATGCAAACACCCAAGTGAATTTCGGATCATTTATATATACGCGCGGATACGTTTATTTCTCCCTCGCTTTTTTGTACATAAGCGTGAAATGAGAAAAACTTCCAAGCATGAATCTGCAGTTGCGCTCGCGCATAACTGCGCGCGAATTCGCGGAACCTCGCTCAAATTACTGACTATCTACGGCCGCCCAAACAGCAGCACACCAAGATTCGACTCGGCAAAGCTGCACGTACGTAACACGTAACATCAAAACAGCTGCCAATTACCGAAATCGTGAGGGTAGTAATTCCAGCAACGTGATTTGCATCATACACGCGCCGCCGATCATTTGATCGAGAGCTGGTTATTCGCGCATCTCAGAATAATCATATTCCTGCGAGTTTTTTCTTCATTCTGATCTGTATGCAATTTTATGATTTTCTGATTTATTCGCATTATTTATATCAATGTTTGGGGACTAACGAACGGAAAGAAATATGGCGAATCAATAATTTCGCGTGAATAATTCAATATCGGAGTATCCGATATATATCAACTAGTCGTGAAGGCCATCAATCGATTCATCAATTCTGAGATCCAAATTGACAATAAAAATAATTCAAACAATTTGTGAAATCGCATCGTTGACTCTGTTTATTATGAAGGTTACCCGGGTGAGCAACGTTTCCGGCCACTTAGAGACCACTTGGCTCTGTGCTTACGATTCACACATACTGTTAAAAATAATCGTAAATTGGTTATGTTCTTTCAATTTGATATTTTCAAGCTCTACTCCACAGCTGTTGATTCAAATTTGTATACCTCCGGAAAAAGAGTCAAGACCTCAAGACTCGAGACAATTAATACTGAACATTTGATATACCTTGCAACGCGCAAAATTTGATAGATGCCGGATGGGCGTTAATTAATGAACGTACCTTTGTGAAATACATATGCAGGGCATTGGATTGGATTGAATGATGCGTTTATAACACAATAAGGAAACTGGCCAAATCATAATTTAGGATTGCGCGTGCAATGTAGTGCGACTCGCTTAGCAGAATCATAGCCAACTCGGGATGCGCGACGATCAGGTGCGAGAGCTGGGAGAATTCAGCCGCAGAAGCGTGTACGTATAATGTTTGACAAGGATTAGCTTGTCGGCATAATTATGATTGAGCTAGCCGTGTCTGCTTGAATGGAGGACGTTGATTTGCGCACGCGGCGCACATCCTTAGCTGAGATTACGAGGGGGCTTGGGCCCCAGCATACATCGGCCTCCTCCGCAATTGAGCTGCAGTTGTGCAGAGCAGTACAATGAATTGTACATTGTTGCCGGGCACGAGCGGGCCAAAAAGCGGAAAGGATGTATGTAGGGGGGGGGGCAGTGATCAGGGCGCATTGTGACGGGACTCAAGGCGGGCCGCCGGCCGCCGCCTCCTACCTCCTCCTCCTCCTCAATGCTGATTTCACGGCCGCATATATCGCTGCAGTTGTGAGCCTCCTCCGACAGCTGCCGCGACATTTTTACCTTCCGACATTGCTCCTTTTCCAACCTTCTTCTCTCCAACATCCTCCAACACGTCCGTAAATTGCCCGTCGGGATAATTCGATCATGTGTTTGTGTTGAAGGGTTTATCTCCTTGATAAATAAACGATCGATAAAATTGCTAGTTGTTTATTGAAATCAATTCATAAATTGAAGGAAGTTCCGATGGCGGTGGCCATCTTGAGGAACTTTTTCGGATTGGTCGATTCCTAACGGGCTCAATTTGGATTGGTCGGGAGCCGGAGTGAATGGAAACACGAGTGAGTGAAGTGAGATGGGAGTTTAAATTTTTTTTCTTTTTTTCTTCATCCACAGGGGTTATCCTTAATGTTTACTATGCTGTCAGTATTTCGATGTGCTAAGGTTACAAAAGCATTTTAAATCAACAATATTCCAAGTGTTTTCTTGGAATATTGTTGATGAACAATAAGTATTTATCATCCACGTGTTCAGCCAACCAATAGACTCAATGCGCGCGCTCGCGCGCGCAGTGAATTGCTAGTATAGTTAAATAGTGAATACTAAAGAAAAATACACAAAGATGGCTTGAGGGCAGAGTAACGCAGTACTCTATGCTCGGGCACCTCAGAGCTCAAACTGACCGTGTGGCGCAGCGCAAGGAGACGCTGGGCCCAAGGGCTATAAACAAGGGTCGCTACCCCTATGTTACTTAACTAGGAAAGGGGAGGAAAAGCAGCATGGAAAAATTTTTCAATTTGAATTATACATAGGCATTTAATATATAAGGTAGGTGTACCCAATATGCGCCAGGACCCAATATGCGCCACCCTTCGTATTTCATATATACGCGCGTCTAGAGCATCGCCGCGACACAGAATCTTGTCGGCAATGCTAAATAATGAGGAAAGAAAACATTTTCACCGATCGGGAACCCTTATACCAACTTGTTACAGCTCGTTTTATCCATTTTTTCGCCAATTTTCATTCTCGATCTAATTTCGCTCAGGTAAGTGCAAATTTTTTAATACCCTTAAACTGGGCCAAAAAAATCGAGCGACATATCGTTCGATTCCTTGACATCCCATCTACATCATCCAATTTTTTTTTCATCTTACGCCCTTTTTATCAACCGTTTCAATAGCTCTTCGTTATTTTTATCAAATGTACCCAATATGCGCCACCCCTATTTTCTTGTTCCAGCTGCTACAATCAACCCATTTATGGTAAATATCCGCCAAACAGGGTCGAAAGAAAATTTAGTTCAAACTTTGGAGCAGTTCAAGAAAGGTGAGATATCGCAGAGGATGGCTTCGACTATATATAAGATACCTCGTCGAAAATTTCAACGATATGTCAAACAAAACATAAGCGAAAAGAGGAAAATGAGTCGACCATATGCGTTAACGACAGTATAGAACGAAGAATTATGTAGTCGGATTAAACGCTTAGCAGATATTAGCTATCCTATAACGAGAAAAATCTTGAGGTTATGCGTTTATAAGTACTGTCTAGGAAAAAACATCAAACAGAATTTTTCTACCATCATGACAATAGCTAGTCTCAAATAGGTTCGGACATTTTTTAAATTGAACTCTTCCATTTCAGTGAGAACATCTCAATTATATTTAAAATTACGCTAAAAAGAATGTTCATCAATTTGAGAGATTAATATTGGAATTAGAATGAATAGAATTAATTAAATGTTGCATAAGTTAATTTTGTTGATTCAAAAACAACGGTTTTTCATGAATTTTAACTGAAAACTTGATTTGATTTAGGTTGTTAGAAGTTCATATAATCTATGTACTATGGTTCAATCAAAGACAAAATGTATTTTTCAATAAAATTATATCAGAAATATACTTTTTTGTTTGTATTTTATTCATTTCAGACATGCTTCATGCTTCAAATTGGATGAAAAGAAGTATTTTCAGGGTGGCGCCATATTGGGTACACTAAAAATTTTTTTCCGAAAATTTTTTTTTTTTTAAAACCGCGGTATCTTAGCATAGAACTGTTCAAATTAAAAAAGACTTAGCTCATTTTGTAGGTATTGAGTAGACCTTTCATTTGACACCAATTATGTTAGAAAATATTCATTTGACGCTGTGTAATGACCTTTCTCGCTTAGGTGGCGCATATTGGGTACAGGTACCTTATTTCAACAGTTTGAATATCTGTTCACTCGAGCGATTGCAGATGCATCTGATTTTTTTCCCAACCCGTTTTTCTATTTCAAAAGCAACAATTCGCAGCTGCTGTATGTGCGGTAAGCATATGCGCGTTCCGATGCACCGATACTTTTTCTGCGTTTATTAGTCAACAGAAAAATGGCCATCGAGTATATTCTGAATTGCAAACTGCGCAGGCCATGTCCGCGGATCGGCCAAGAGCACACATAGCGCGCGCGAAGGGCCGGCCGCCCGCATGCATACCGCGCGCGCATCGATACGCCGAGAACATCCGACGCGTGCAGTTGTGGCCCAAGCAATACACACACGGCCCGCCATAGCAGCAGCTACTGCTAATGCTCCTTGGAATCCAAGTATGCAACATTGCAGGCTTGTTCTTTTCACGCAACGAGCTCGAGTTATCCAGCTGAGCGTGTGGAGGGAATCTACTCGCGAGTATCAACGCACCAATGATTAAATATGCGAGCGCATATTTAACCAAATAGTTGGACATTGACGGGGCTATTATCAGCTGTCAAAACGAAGCAAGCCCGGCTACCCACCGTTCGGGCTAGCCGGGCCTTTCGACTCTCGGGCTGCTCGCTTCTCTTCCGAACGGCCGTTATCCACTCACACTTGGCTACTGCAACTTGCAGACAACTCCAGTTCATGTCAATTATACGTTCCGTCTGCGGATCCCCACTGCGACAGCTACTGCACGTCGGATTTAGCGCATAGCTCTTAGATTAGCTCAACTATGGCTCGAACTAATGATATTTATTCTCGCGAGCACAACTCCTACGTATGTCAATCGCGTCAGTCTTGTGAATGATTCCGTGTCGAGTTCCGCGAGTGAATATACTTCACGTATATCAAATTTTCGACTGATGAATTCTTATTAATTGGAACGCGTCTCGATCGCGGCGCCTGCCGCGCCGGCCGCTACGTCTAGTTACCAATTTTACCGCGAGATCATAACAGCAGCCGTCCTCCAATGAAATCGAATTGCCTGCGAATCCCAAGTGGATCGACTATAGGCAGCGTCGCGCGATTTCAAGGGCCACGAACCCTCCGACACTTTAACTGGCCATGGATAACCCATTGAAACGCGCATTTGCTCGAGAATGGCTCCTTCGTGAACCTCCGCCAGTCAATTATATCAAACAACCAACGTGTCCTGCGTGAAAAAGTGTACAACAGCTGCAACGTCGAATCAACGCTTGGTAAAATTAATACAAGTCGTATCGTAGTAAGGTACCTGTACCCAATATGCGCCACCTAAGCGAGAAAGGTCACTACACAGCGTCAAATGAATATTTTCTAACATAATTGGTGTCAAATGAAAGGTCTACTCAATACCTACAAAATGAGCTAAGTCTTATTCAATTTGAACAGTTCTACGCTAAGATACCGCGGTTTTAAAAGAAAAAAATTTTTTGGGAAAAAATTTTTAGTGTACCCAATATGGCGCCACCCTGAAAATACTTCTTTTCATCCAATTTGAAGCATGAAACATGTCTAAAATGAATAAAATACAAACAAAAAAGTATATTTCTGATATAATTTTATAGAAAGATACATTTTGTCTTTGATTAAACCATAGATTATATGAACTTCTAACAACCTAAATCAAATCAAGTTTTCAGTTAAAATTCATGAAAAACCGTTGTTTTTGAATCAACAAAATTAACTTATGCAACATCTAATTCCAATATTAATCTCTCAAATTGATGAACATTCTTTTTAGTGTAATTTTAAATATAATTGAGATGTTCTCACTGAAATGGAAGAGTTCAATTTAAAAAATGTCCGAGCCTATTTGAGACTAGCTATTGTCATGATGGTAGAAAAATTCTGTTTGATGTTTTTTCCTAGACAGTACTTATAAACGCATAACCTCAAGATTTTTCTCGTTATAGGATAGCTAATATCTGCTAAGCGTTTAATTCGACTACATAATTCTTCGTTCTGTTAACGCATATGGTCGACTCATTTTCCTTTTTTGCATATGTTTTGTTTGACATATTGTTGAAATGTTCGAAGAGGTATCTTATATATAGTCGAAGCCATCCTCTGCGATATATCACCTTTCTTGACCTGCTCCAAAGCTTGAACTAAATTTTCTTTCGACCTTGTTTGGCGGATATTTACCATGTAATTGTAGCAGCTGGAACAAGAAAATAGGGGTGGCGCATATTGGGTACATTTGATAAAAATAACGAAGAGCTATTGAAACGGTTGATAAAAAGGGCGTAAGATGAAAAAAAAAATTGGATGATGTAGATGGGATGTCAAGGAATCGAACGATATATCGCTCGATTTTTTTGGCCCAGTTTAAGGGTATTAAAAAAATTCGCACTTACCTGAGCGAAATTAGATCGAGAATGAAAATTGGCGAAAAAATGGGTAAAACGAGCTGTAACAAGTTGGTATAAGGGTTCCCGATCGGTGAAAATGTTTTCTTTCCTCATTATTTAGCATTGCCGACAAGATTCTGTGTCGCGGCGATGCTCTAGACGCGCGTATATATGAAATACGAAGGGTGGCGCATATTGGGTCCTGGCGCATATTGGGTACACCTACCTTAATACGAATAGTATATACTGCACCGAGCAACAGACAGCCAAGGTAAGAACCAAGTGAAAAAGCACAAGAAAAAGAAAAATAGCGCAGTTAAGAGGATGCGAGTCTGCTCTGGGGCGACACACACACACACACACACACATACACATGTCTTGTGGGGCTGTGAAAGGGGGGGGGCGGGCATTCGACGATTGCGCTACTGAAAAGCATAAACGATTCCAAGTATTTTACGGAGCGAACAGCCAGCTGCGAACAGTTTAAGCGGCTGCGCGCGCGCGAGCACACGAGAAAAGAAACTCGGAGGAGGACGTGGGCCATTAGCAACGGCTTTAGACGCATTACCCACAAATTTATTCTTTTTTTTCTCTCTCACTCTCTCTCTCTCTCTCTCTCTCTCTCTCTCTCTCTCTCTCTCTCTCTCTCTGTCGACCCGTGTACTCTGCGCAAAATTTCTCCGCGCGAGCTCGAGTCAGTTGAAACGCCGGGCCTTTGTGCGCGAAATAAAGTTGGAAAGACGCAACGAGAAACTCGACACTGCACATACACCGAGCTAATGTAGTTGAAGTTTGCGCTCACGTGTCTGAATATGAAACTGTGCTCTGCCAACTCCAATGATCTAGTGATCTTACGCGCAATTATCATTACTTTTCTGATGCCCCAAACCGCTTGTCGCTCGACTAGCAGCTGTAGAGGAGGTAAAAAACACGTGTTGCTGTAGTCGAGCTGGCAATTGTCGTTGTTGGGCAGATGAAGTATTGATCCGGACCGATGCAGATCGAATCGAAGCAGAGACGTACAACGTACACGGGGCCGAAACAAATGCGCGGCGAGGAAAGAAGCTGAGCACATGGCCTGCGCGTAGCGCGGGCTTTTTAGCCCGTCGAGTACGAGCTTCGCGCGCGGCGCGGCGGGCACAAGACAAAAGGCCGCTCGCGCGCGCGCGCGCGGTAATATTTCACGGGGTCGGAAAAATTGAAACAGCCGCGGCCGGGAGGAAGAGAAAGCGAGCCCGCGCGCCGGGCAAGAAAAGCACCGGGCCAAGAATTAAGGCTAAAGAGCTTAGCGGCTATGAACAAAGCTATGGGCGCGAGCATCGATCTACTTGCTCGCGCGAACCCCCACACCGACCTACCTCGACACTTGGCAAACTGCGGAATCCCAGCTGAAAAAGGACGGGGGGCAGGGCGTATGCATGATACGCGATATGCGCCGATCGCGTCAAGTGAGCCGACCTCCCAGCCGTCGAACAATACTACTCATTTCAATTTTATTTGAACAAAATTTATTATCGCGCTCGTCGTATACCCTACAGTACAAATTGCCACACCGAAGGATATAATTTCATCGGATGAATTTCCATTGAGTATTTTTGAAACAATTGCCTTTTTTATAATTTCCCTTGGTATAATAAACGCAGATGCGTAGCAGACACAATTTATACTCTTTTGAAGCTCGTTTCTAATAAAAGATACGAGTATCATTGCTTCTGGTGGGAAATGTTTGCATAACACGACTTGTTCCTGGCCAATGAGTGTATATATTATATTGATAACACGTCACTTCACATCACTTCCCAAGTTTGGTTAGATGGTACAAGTGAAAATGTGCATGCCACATCGCGGACAAATAAAGAGAGCCAGACGGCGCGACGGATATCTGTAAAACACAAGAGACTGACTTGGCAACTGATTAAAATCCGCTGATCACACAATATTGGAAAATTGTTGTTTAAAAATGTGCTTTTACACGAGAGACTGAAAAAAAGTGATTTTGGACATTTTTACGTCAAAGCAACAATTTTCAACTCGTGTTACCATAAACGAGTCACTCAAGATTTCTTGAACCAAGAGACGTTCAAGGAATTTTTCAACATAAAATAGTACTTTACGCTGCAAACGCGAAAATCATATACGCGTGCAAATTACGATACAATATTTTTTGGCTGGAGATGCACGAAAATGTCTGATGATTGCGTAAAAGTTTGCACTTTATATTCGCAACATAATGTATTCCTGTATTTTCTGGAGTATACCGTGGAACACTATGTATAAAAAAAAAGTGTAAGAATGAAGCGTTGATTACAGTTGCATAATCAACTGTGCCTTCTCTGCGAGAGGAATTTTAATTGGCCGAAAATCAAAATGAAATATTTTTTCTTTCGATTTGAAAAATTCTCGTGTTGATACGAAGTAACATATGAAATGAAATGGAATTTGGAATCAACCTTTGCTTGAAATTCATCAATTCGAATTATTAAAACAAACCTATTCAAAAAGTGAGTTTTAACTTTTTAATTTCTCATCGGAATCATCATCGTTTCCAATAAATTTATTGATATTTGTATTTAGATTAATTCACATCCATCCGTAATCTCACGTAGCATTTATAATGGAGTTGATTATAACTCGCGAAATGTGAAAGTTTTTTGAATGCCCAGAAAAAGATGAAATAGTTTGAATCTGATAGGTGGCTTGCGTACTTGCTACTGAATAGCTGGCACATGCGCGGCGTGAAGGTATAAAAGCAATCTGTTCCATGTTCAGCACGAGGCTTGCGCATACCGAAAGTTATTAAAATGTTTGGCTGATGCGATGATTTTTTTCTTGCTCCCCATAAGTTGGATAATGTTCACGAGGAGTGGAAATAACGAAAGCGATAAAACCAAAGTGTATAAACAGGTGAATGCAGGCTAGGAATTACGTACAAACGTTGCCGCGCGCGTTTTTTGCTTCAACTTTTTGCCTTATGAATCGAGCGGCTGCTTCTACATCCATCCGAAGTACATCAATATGTGAAACGGACTGAGAAGCAACGAAAATATGGGGGGGGGGGGCAGTGGAACAATGAGGGAGCGAGAGTAGTTTGGCGCATAACTGCGCGACGCGAATAAAACAAAAGTGAATTTGTAGAAAGAGTAAAATGGAGCGAGGCGATGCCAATTCCCGGGCTCCAGGCTCGGACTCGAGCCAACACGCGTAGCGTCCAAGACTCAATTGAATTATATTCTATTGATAAAACTATACGGGGACGTAGCCTATGGGACGCAATCGTCCCGAGCCTATTCCGCAGTAATGGCCGTTGGAACAGCTACCCTTCGTTGGCAGCAGATAAATTGTTATAAACAAGTACGCGCAGATAATTGCCCATCTGTTTGTGACTGCACACAATCACAACAAAGCATACAAATGCGGACACGGCCAGAGGTACAAATTGATGACGAGCTGCGAGTAGCAAACGACCGATCATTATGATAAACAGTAGATAGATGAACATGCTTGAAGTCGGCTGTGTTGTCGTCCGATTGCTCGCATATCGGATTGCTCCGACTGTACCCAAGCCAATTGGGACACCCGCGTGTGTCAGTCGGGCAATCGCGAGATTGGCTATGTGACTTTGGATGCTACTGCTGTCCAGATCGAATTTCCACTGATGACGATGAGGCATTTCGGTCGGTCATTGCTGCTCCGCTCGCCTGCCGCGGCAGCTCGTCTCCCACCGTCGCGACTGCGATGATCATGACCGTCAAATTAATATACCTTTCGTGAATATTCCGTGGAATAATTACGAAGTTTTGACAAATTCACTACAACGAAAAGGTCGAGACTTTGAAAATTACTATGGGAAATCATCCCTATCCAAAGTCATTCAAGTTTTCCGAGGGAAAATATTACAAGGGAAAAATGGAGAATAGAAAGAATACATGAGATTGGCGGCGGGGATAAATTGAGCACAGTTTATTACTTGCACATCAAGCTCAGCAAAAGTCCCGTCGTCAAATGTGCCTTTCTTCGCGTACGAGCCATCGGTATGATTTGCGATTGTAGTCGCGGAATAGTTGAGGAAGCACTATATTCAATTAGCTCGATCTCGCGCATCAATATGATGCGTATACCTCGCTGACATACATTTCATCATTCGCGATTCATTTCAGCCAATCGGCCATACTTACGATTAATTCGTTCATATTCATGTCGCGCTTTGAGTACGTAACAAAATATGAATTGATCAATAATTTTTCGCATTTTGAGTAGGATGTAGTCTACTGGTGAAACGGCCCGAATGAGCAGAGACAGCACATGCATGCGTTTTCCGTAGAATTGGTTTGGTTGGCTGCACGCATTATCAAAATACTTAGAGCGCCGCGCGCCCCAAGACTGCTTCGATTGCTTGCGCTGCAGCCAACCGACTTGGAGAATGCCACGCACGCTCTCTCGCGCACCTCTGCACTTCGAGCTCTGTCCACCTCATTCCTTTTCATCATCTAGCAAAACAATTCATGCGTGTTTCTTTGCACCAAAGCTTACTTACAAAAATACGTACATTTTGTTGTACACATTCCATCAGTGACGTATCAAACCATATCATTTCTTGTATTTAGCAGATTCCCATTTCCCATTTCAACATTGAACTTCTGATAAACTGGTACTATACTAGTACTATAGTAACACAACACTACCACTTGAAGCAATACTATTCTAACGTAGTATACTAGCACCATGATAACTACAAATACTAATATGAACCTCAAATATGTCATTCTCAAACAATAAATCTACAAATTGCCGATCAAATTACGTATAGTACGTACTATTTTTTTTCGCTAATTTAGTCGGTAATCTACTACTTTACCGATCATATATATGTGAATATATGATCGTATATATATATGATCATGTATTTAAGATTCTTGTATAACCTGCTTAAAGAACTCAGCCATATTGTTATGGACATTCGGTTTCAGTGCGGAAATCATTTGAAAAATGCCTATATATTAAATCGTGACGGCCTGTTCAAAAGTTACAATGGGCTGCACGAAGTTCGAAAATGCAGTGGTTCTCCTGGTGCAAAACTTGCTCGCTAAAAGCGTGGCATACGGTATAACTCCAGTTTTTCTAAATATTAGTTCAAATCCATTCGTAGAAACGTAGAATACATTACGAGTGGAAAATTTAAAGCTGAAAATAGAAGCTAAAATAAATACTGCTGCGTGCTGACGAGCTGTCTATGGAAATACCTTTCATAATGTACCTAGGAATGATCGTTGTATGTTTTCAATCTCACGACCGTCGGAATGATTCTTTAAAAAGAAATATGAGAGTCAATAACTTTGTCTGTTTACTTCTCAAACATGCACAGTTATAATTAATACTTTTCAAGGCGTGTAGAAATGTAACGCCTTTCAAAATAGAAACAAGGACACAAGGAGAGTAGACGGATGTTTTGTATGCGGGCACGAAAACAGCCGTTCAATCTAACGCTTGTTTTTCCCGCGATATTCACGTACCATTATTGATTTCTACAGATATACAGTACTATACCGCTTGAATCAATAAAATTCTCGAATTTTCAGAAAAACGTTGTTGTGCATAAAGTAGCTGTACACACGATCTGTTGAGATACTCAAGAATAATTTGAGAAACGTCGCCAGTAAGATTCAAGAGCCTCGTAACTTAATTCAGAATTTTTATGAGTCCTCTAAGAAAAAGCCGTAAAAAGTTCAATGGAATTAGCTTTCGGGAAAATCGGGAAGCCGAGAAAATCACTAATAATACAATTTTCAACTTCCCTTCCCAACGCGTCTTTTCACGTTTCGCATTGTTTAACCCCTTAAGATGGGTCATATCTACTTTGACGTCAGATGACGTTGGATGTATTTTGCATTATACAAAAAATGTATTTACATATCGAAGATGATTCGAGTATTCGCGGCTGCCTATGATAAATATCTATCGACTGGAACTTCATTTTTGTAAGAAATTTGAGTATTCACAAAATGCTACGAGAAATAAGTGCAGCTATGGCTCGTTCTGCTGACCGTCCTCCCGCGACACTACCCGACACATTTTGCTCGATTATGGCGAAACAGAGCTACGCACTCCAAAAGTAGGACTATTCGCGGCTCGCTATGGAACTGAAGATTCCAGGGATACCTTGATCATTCACGATAATCGCGGAAATAAAACGTATTACTGGAATAACATTTTTCTGACCGTCAAAGTAGTATGACTCCCCCTTAACTATCCAGCCTCGATAGCCTACACTGATCAAGCCACTTCACTGGGAATGAAAATCAAAAATATTTACCTGTTTAGTTGTTACGTATATTTACTACTATTAATCGAACCGTTCTGGTATTGAATGTTGTGGAATTGACGATTTTCAAGTGGTATTTCTTGGCAAGATGAATGTTGATGCGCTCGTTTGCGCTTTTGCGCCTGTACGCGAGAGTTGCTTAAATAGAACGAAACTGCTTAAGCTTAAGAATTAAACAATGGAATATGAATAGGAATTTCACCAATATTTCGAGTTGGAGCGATCGCGGTGAATAATTATTATCGTACTTGCGTAGAATAGATTTTCGTAGAAGATTCATAGGGGGAAGTGAGGAAGCAACGCTAATGGATATTTATTGTAGCTGCAATCAATCGTATTTATTCGAATGTACAATTGTACACGTATTGTACGTAATACTAGCTCGTCACGCTATCCAGGATTTGCGTGTCAGTCTATGTATCGGGTAGCTGGAACAGGCACTGCACCACCTTCATTTGTTACACACCAGCATATATCTCTTTTGCATCTACCGCGGTAGAATCCTTCCAACATCATGCAGAAGGAATTGCAATACCTTTGCTCGCAATGACCTGAATGTATTACGTGCGATTATCAACAATTATATATCTGTCGATGGTGAAACGACGACGTGAATATGCGAATGCTCATGATGTACTTACCATGGGGAACACTTTTTGGTGAAGCTTCGACATAGAAAAGGATAAAGAACGCGAAGAAAATTGAGCAGAAAATTGAAACGTTCATTTTGCTTGAGCAGCACTGACTGCGCTGAGTCGTTGCTTCATTAGTCTCAGCAATTAACTTATATTAACGGCAAAGCAAGATAAGCTCGTATGATGGAGCAATGGCAAGCTTGTACCATGAAAAATTTCGTCGGCAAAGTATACAAGTGAGTGGGAGAATGATTTGATATTCTGTCGGGCTCATTTGCATCTGATCAAATGTAAATTATGCGCGACGTGGTGAAGCTCGAGCGATTCCTCAATTAGAATATCTCGCGCGGATGAATTCGAGTTTAACGCCTCACTGTTGCGATCCACGTCCCTCCAATCCACATCATGCACAGCTTTCCGCCGCAGCGGCCGCCTCGCATGATTTGCGCATGAAATGCTCGCGTCTATGCGTCGGTGTCGAGCGAGCTACTGCACACACACCTCAAGTTCCTCCAGCGCTTACGGGAACAAACAGATAAAAAAGGAGGTGTATTGGGACGTTGCCGTTCGCATGCGCGCGGCAGAGCATCAAGATCGCGCGCGCGCGTTTATCGACTAAGAGCTGCGTACGTGGCTGCGTACGTGGGGGCCCGTGAAACGTCCTTGAAATGACGCCTGCTGCAGCCTGTGAGCTTAATTGATCCGTTCTGCTGCAGTTGGGCCGTATAGCGAGGAGGATGCGACGACGCGCTGCAGCAGCTGGACGTATGCCTAGGTCGCGATTAATCGCCGCGCAGCTTCAGCCGAGCTCGGCTACGTCTCGCCGATTAATCCAGCTGCTCCTCTGCCCGTCCCTCGCTCCGTCAACTAGTCTACCGAGCTTTTGTCTGCCCACCAATCAATCTTCGAGCCGTTTGCTTCGTATTCATTTACATGCGTGAATCGTACGTCTCGCGCACCCATTAGTTGACCAACGCACATTCACACTTACTCACACTCGACAATCTCGAGATACGCCCGTAGCTAATTAGATGCGTTAAGTATACGGCCGATGCGAGTTTGCACGAGCGTTCTCACACATACACACACACACACACACACACATTGGATGAGCGACGCGCTTCAATTAATTGATGAACGTTTGCTCCGGTCTGTACACTGTGCGAACGGGCCACTCTGCGTCAATATGGAAATTAAATAAAATGATTGCCAATCCGTTTGCAGCTCCATCGTTCAAACAACCAATCTTTCTCAAAAAGACTTTTGCTCCATTCGCGTTTTCATATTTATTTGTTGATTCGAATTTTTCGGAATTTTTCTCGATTTTTTTGGGAAAATAAAATTTTTGAAATTTCAGAAAATCAAAAATATTCTCGGAAAATTCTGAAAAAATTTGAGCACGTTCCTTGAGTGATTCTAAGACCTTTTTATTTTTGGAAAATTTTTCCTAAGAGGCACCGATTTTGAGAAAAAAAATCAGTCAAGTTTGAAAGATAAATGTTAAATCTCAGCCGCCATTTTGTTTTACCAAAAAATTTTGCAGACAAAATAATCGTACGTACTTCTAGTTTGACCATCATTGACCGGGTATATATGAGTTTTAAGCATTTAAAACCATGTGAACGGACCGAAAAATTAGTTTTAAGAGATAATTTCACTGTTAAATTATGGGTTTTTTAATTCATTATTGATTTTTTGATAAGTTAACATTGTTAAATGTTTTTTTAATTATCGCCATTGAAAAGAGCGACCCTAAAAATAGTAGGAAGGTATGTTTCAAATGTTTTAGACTATGATTTCATCGAAAATAATAAGCTCAAAGACAGCGCGAAATTTCGGTCACTTTGAGCGTTAATGGGTTAACATGTTACACATTACACGTGCGTACCACTCGCATTCACCTACTTTGTTGACGTGAATGATTTTAGGTAGCAAAGCAACAGCAAAAGTTCGTGTAGGGCAAAGTTGGATGAGGACGGGGGAATGGCGATAGCTTCTTATGCAGGTCGGATAGCTCGCGATCCCTTCGCGTAACCCTCCCCTCCCACACACACACACACACACACACACACACACACACACACACACACACAGAGTCTAGCCTAATCATGATTCAATTGGATAAATGAGTTGGAAGTTATGTTTCTACCGACTCGCTCCTCGCCGCAACTCAGCTGCTACTTACACAGACTTGCGCGCCAGCGCCGAAGTAACTCCCGAGGAAATAATCATTTGTCCGTGCTGCATTACTCGCTTATAATAAGTTGGAATAAGTTACACGTCCGAGAAGAGTTTGCACAACCAATCATGCCAATCAGCCTCAAGTTCGGATGCTCTTGAAATATTCTCCAAACTTATACACGATTTCTCTTCATACAACAGCTGTGCTGTACATGCGTCAAATCAATAAAAAAAGTTCAATCGAAGCTGTACGGCCTCTGAATAAAGTAGTCGAGCTGTATGTGTTGGGTTATTTGTGCAAATACGTCACATTGAAAAGTTGAATATCGCAATTGATAAGTCTCTCGTAAATAATAATTGCTGGTGATGGGGCACAAGATGTGTATGTCGTTTGCATTGTGGCCACTTGAGCATCATAATGCAGTTGATACGTTTTTCATCCAACAATCCAACAATCCAAAACCGACCAATTGTTGTATGCATTTATATGTTGCAGGTATTCGATAAACGTAATCGAGGTTATATCACAGCATCCGACCTGCGAGCAGTACTGCAATGCTTAGGCGAGGACCTCTCCGAAGAAGAAAGTGAGTTACTTTGAAAATCATTCAATATCATTTGAGTTTCGCGAAGCTCGAAGGCCCTAGCTTTTTCACATCAATTTCAAACCCCGAGTTTTGGTCAGAATTCGAGTCGGGGGGATAACCGCCGCCCACTATACGATTTGCACATTTTGAACTCGAAAGTACGTTTACGCACGACGACTTTACACACATTTTCTGTGACCAATAACCCAAGTAACCCAAAGAACGCTCCTATTACGCCAATGAAAATTGTACAATGTTCTGTTATGCTAGCGATCGAGATGAGCCACGCGCGGGCGCGGTCGGATTCAGCTATATTCGTAGGGATCCGCCGCGTAGATTGTACGATTGTACGATTCTCGACAACTGTCCGCCCTGAGTTTATTAAAGTGGTGAATTGTGCAGGTAGCGTTTTGTTTGTCCGGAGCGACAATAGCTCTGGAGAAATGTCGCAGTTGGAGTTGGAGAGGAAACGCGTCGCAGCAGACGTACCCCAAGGGTCATTTGGAACGCGGCCGTTGTATCGCCAAACATGTTATCGCCCAACGCACTCGTGTCACGTGTGATGCAGACGCGGGAACAGGCGGCCAGGCCGCAAGGGAAATTTTACCGCGCGGTATAAAATACATCGCGCACTTGTACGTTTCACCCGCGCGTATGCAAACTCCGTTCGGCAACAATTCGGCAACTCAACTCAAACTTGGTGCAAACTGGCCAAATCAATTTTCACTCCACTCTTGAGTCTCTCCTCCCACCAAATGATTAATTCCCTGCGCATTCCGTATTCGACGTACGTATGATTTTTCCGCGTTGACGCAGGATTAGTTAGAAGGGAGACTTTTGGTGATCGTGGATGAAATTTTCAAATTGCTCGCATGTTGACTGGCAGGAGAAAATCTCATTAACTGCGCGCGGCTGAAAAAATTGGCCGGCGAGGCTCGGAAAATCGTCGAAGGAGAAATGAGTTTCAACACACAGTGAAGATCGTAGATTGGTCGAATCTCGCAGACTCGTAAACGAAAAGGTTGGCGTGCGAAAAAAACAATTCTCACACGTCTGCGCTCGCCTCCTAGCTCTCCCATTATTGAGCTCATACCTTTTCGTCCGCGCGAGACGAAACTCCTTTACGCACTACATAGTACATATTTCATTTTAAAACAAGTATTCCGATTTTCATAACAATCGCGCGTGTTGAATAACTTCTCTAGGAGAGAAACAACCAGATAACCCAAATTCGCAATATTCTACAGGGTGATTTTGAGCTGGAGATCTACAACCAATTGCTACTTGTAACTGTAGGAGCGGGTCCGTTGCCCAAATAAATCATCTATTCTATACTGGGGATGGAAGTGAAGAAATATTCGAATGAAAAAAGCGTCGGAGAGTCGAGTAAAGGAGGCAACGTAAAGCTGGCAACAAAAAAATATTGCACGCATTGGGTTATTTGGGTTGTGCTTCATAACAATGTCAACACTGGTGGCGGGAGCAGCGATTGAGCTGAAACGAGAGTAAAAAGTCCATCGCCGATATGGCTCTAGGGAAGTTTTGGTATAGTACACTTTGGTACTCTAGTGCGGCCAATAGCTCCGAAGCTCGAGAATAAATTCGCCGTGTCGCCTGGTTGACTTTTTCGAGTCGCTCTTCCCTCTTATAGATGGCTTCATTCGTTGTTATCGACTCGCGCGGGCGATTCAGCTTCAATTGCCGTGAAAATTGCCGGGTGGCTCACGAGTAATTTCTCTTTTTCGAGTCGAATGTCCGGGCGATACGTCTCAATAGTCGCATTCAATTCAATAATCAGCTTCTTACAATTGGTCTTCTGCCGTATGTACACTATATTTTCCATTGACATGAAAGTATATAACGGCCGGGATCAATTATCTTGCTTAGTTACCATTGTATTGTCGAGTGAAATATTCTGGTTCACAGAAAATCACATCATTGGGAAATGGAAAACCAAATTTGGGAGCTGCGCTGAAATTTTTTGTCTTCTTGAGTAATTTTCTTGAACTCGCGAAAGAGCCGACCATGTAAATCATAAAAGGATACTCGCCGTTGAGATGGTTACTAAGGAAACGCCAGACTTATTGTTATTAAACGAGAGAGTAAAGGACGGTTGAAACTTGTCTATATTCATATGAAAGTCCGTTTTTTTATTATGATTAAATTATGAAAACTAGAACTAGGGAATGATGGTTAGCTCAACGGAGACTATCCTTCAATAGCCAGAAGTTAATGAAGGCCATTGCGTCATCCCTGTTCAAACTTGTCGAATTTTCCCTTTTCTCCGCAATTTTGAAGATTTAAGATTAATTATAACTAATGTATACATTCGAAATAGAAAACAAAAGTCTTGGATCATTTGAAAAAAGAAATGACTTCTTGCCCGTTACAAAATAAACTAAAATAAACAAATTAGAATGACAAAATTAGATGATTTGTTATTTAAATATAATATTAATCATGCTTATTTTATAATTGAAAAGAGGCTTCTTTTATATTGGTGAAACCCTCAAGGTTTTTATTTTCCATTCGAATTATCATGAATTTTGGATGGCTAAAACTAAATTGAGAATAACTATGCCGTGCGAGAACAATTGGAATAACGTGGGATGCAGATAGGAAAAATTACCTTAATCCTCTGAGATAGTCAGTTCTAAAGATCTTTGAATCCTAAATTTACATAAATGACTTTTTTCCGAATCACAATAAGCTTTTAGAATTCGATAAAAAGAAAGAGAAATTCCATGCCGCACGTTAAGTTTTCGTAACCCAGATCTTCTTGTCTCTTTCTTCCTGTTTTTCTGAAAAAAAAATCAGCTTCATCTGTCGATTTGTCCCTCGAGTACACTGATGCCTGGCGGCTCACCTTGTGATATGGTGACGCTAATTAGTGGGAACGTGGATGACGGCGAAATACGGAAGAGCCAGTAATATTGCGGATAAATGCTGCGGTTACACAGCTACTGAAATTTAATAAAGTGAATCGATGTTGGAAATTAAAATTATCTTCATAGCAACTGGATCGTATCTCGATTTTACCACAACGTCGAAAAATGACGATGGAAAATGGTTATAGAGGTCGACGGCACGGCGCGGCGACTGCACGAGGGCACGAGAAAACTCGCTGTGAAAAACCCGTGTCTCTCTCTCCCTCTGCCTCAGCTCCGAGCTTGTCAACTCGGTCTGCAATTATCACTATGTGAGTGGCGACGTTCGTGGCTGCTGTAGCTTAACCCGATTATCGTGGCAATTCGTGTGTGCAGAGCTGAAAAAGCAGCAGCGCGGCCCAGGGGCCAATTGATCAATCCACGCGTCCAAAGAGACTCGATATAACCGCGCGCGGAGCGATTTGCAAAGCTCGAGTCGGTCTGCAGATAAGAGGAAGCAGCGAGCAAGCAAAATTGGCCCTTTGCTCTACGGCTCCGTCAACTTGGCATATTTTAACCTCGTTATGCTGGTCGCAGCCGCGCCCGCCAACAGATAGCTGCGCGGCCCACATAAGAATTACGTGTTCTCGCGCAATCACATTAGCTCGAGCCGCTCGGCAAGGCTCGCGCTCACTTATCGGAGGCAGCAAAATCCCTCGAGAATCCGGCCCACTTTTACCATCCAGTCCTCGATGATTTCCATGGGGGGGGGGGGGGGGGGGAGCCGCATACTACAGGGCTAACGTGATATCTGCAGAACAAGGGCCGTTTCCCACTCAATGTGTTGTCGCGCGACTTCCAGTCCTTCTATCGACTTATCCTGCGGCTTTACCCTACTCGAATAATACTCTTCACTCTCGCGCGATCCAATACGAGCCGAGCTACTCAAGCTCTACATTATCTTAAGTATTATCGAAGAACAATAAGTTTATGCTGACGTGATCGATAGAAGCGTCGAATGCCGCATTAACCATGAGTGCCGGATGAAGTAGTGAAAAACAATGGGGGAGTACCTTAGAAACCTTTTGAGGGAACGTACTGGATTGTGAAATGCCATTTCACGCACTGCTAACACAATAGTATATAAATATAAATTATGCAACTAGTGCCTGAAATGCGATTTCACGCATCGATTTGAGTGCGTGAAATCGAAGCGTGAAATGAGCGTTTATGATCACGTATAACATGAAAAAATGAACAGTATTGCCAAAACGAGATGAGCAAAAAGAAATGATCAATACGCGCAAAAAGAAGATAATTCGTGGGCGCGATTCATATATTAATCATCAACTGAATCGTCTTTCGACATTGATTCATGCAAATTGAGATCAGGCAGATCGTGACTTTGTACTTGAGAAGTTGCCAAGATTCCAGTAGTTCGTAGTAGTATTCAGCCTGCTGTTTCAAATTAGGTTGATTCGAAGCGTCGCAACTCGCAACCGCGCAAAAGTCAATTCGGCTGAAAATTGGCCGGTTAGCAGTCGCCGCGAATGTTTTTAATTCTGTAGATCTAATCGTACTCGTTACTGTTTTTTTAATTTAGAAATATTGTTCAGTTTTTATAAATTAGTTCAGCCCTCTAGCATGGGCCTCCCTCAACGGTTGGAAATTTCCTCTCACGGAATAAACTCGTTACACGTGTCGAACTTTATAAATTTTTGGCTCGAGCTCCATAGCAGTCGGATCGGCTAAGCTGTGGCCCGCGATCAACATGAATCGACGCGTATAAGCTATAGCGGTGAAGAGCAGCAACGGGCTATACTTATATATAAGATGTACAATATTGGCGGGAGTATTCAAAGCGAGACTCGAGCGGTAAGATAAATACGACATATCGCAGCTACCGCGGGAGCATAAGTATGATGAGACAGCTCGCAAACGGCGTGCAATATACACGAGGTGAAAGAAGCCGGGACGCACGTACTTCCCTTCGCCCCTCCCAATTATTTTTCGCGTTTCGCCTTGGCGGCCGCGTCTGGCCCGAGAGCCAGCACCAGCGGACCACAACTTCACTTGTCGATATATAGATAGATAGATAGAATCATTTATTTCAGACCTTGGGGTAGAACCCCGTTTGATCTTGGTAGTAGTACAGAGTATAACAATAAGTATAAGCAAAAAGTAATAACAATAGGTAGAGGTAACGGTAATAGTAAATAGATGTAAGTACAATTTATATATAGTGCTGAACGCAAACATATTGATGTCGGTTGAAGAAACATTAGCGATTTATTTAGATATGCAGCGTGTTATGAAGGAGGGGAGGAATGAGGATTGCCGAATTTGTGTGAGCTTTGTGGATCCAGTCGTCCTTGTCTTGCTTCAAGAGATATTGGTAAAGTTGTTTCTTAAACGAGCTTACTGAGGTTGTGTTTAGATCTATGGATGGGATGGAATTTATTATTTTGGATGAGGTTATGACGAAGGAGTGGTCCAAAGTATGAGTGCGCGGGGGCCGGTAGTGTAGTAAATGTGGGGCGTTTCTCTTCGATCTGCGGAGCGATAGGTTCGAAATGAGTGTGAATTGGGAATAAAGAAAGTGGGGTTGCTGCGTTTTCAGAATTTTGAAGGCTAGGGAGGCGTTGATAAACTGTCGACGACGCTCGACGGACAACCAGCCGAGGTTGAGCCGGTATGGGGAGAACGCCAGGGAATGTTGCCATACACGTATCGGACGCAGGCGTTGAGCAGTGTTTTAAGCTTATCGTTCTGGCATTGCGGTAAATTCGTAAATTCGCGGTATATAGGTACATATGCACGCATATATACAACTGCTCGAGCCACGAGACGATGCGGTTTTGTTAACTTTGTATGATGCGACTGTGGGGCAAACGATTTGTCCCAATAATATTATCCGTTCGAGCTGTTACATGTCTCGAGCCAGGTATCGTCGTGGCGCCTACCGCCTCACGCGGATCGCCAGCATTTGTCTCTGGCCGGATCTCATTCAACTTTTGGCCCAGCTGCAGCCCTGTGCTTGTCCGACCCGACTTTCATGAATTATGTACTTATATACAGTGTTGAATAAAATCTAACTGAAGGTCTTTCCTTTGTCCGGTTGTGTCCCGAGCTCTCGCGATTCCTCCGCAACACGCAGCGACAATACCCGACGGTATACTAGCTGCATCCGATGTGACACATGATTTTCTCCGGCCGGTGCACTGCAGGCAGCTGCTATAATATACGTATACAGTACGACGCAAAATTTCCCGCGGCAAAATTCGATGCCTCGAAATAAATGTTTATCCGTCTCTGCGCCGATCAATTCGATACTCCGCATCCATTCAATAATCGTGCTGATTTCATACAAAATCCACGTTATGCTGCTGCTGCTGCTGCTGCTGCAGGAAATGGCGATGGCGGTTCACAATTGAGATGGGCTAAACGTCCAGTTGCAGGTGTGTGAGCAGCTAATTGCCTACCTCCAAACCATCTGCCAAAGTATTTCCAAACAACACTTGTTGCGTGCAACTAGCCCACGTAAGCTGAGCAAGTGTTACGCGGCGTTGGCATGATAAGCCTTTGCATGAGCCTTTGCATCATATTGAAGATAGACAGCTGGGCCATATGGTTTCTGGTAGGGATCGATCTATACTGCAATCGCGATTTGATTGAAGCGGCTCGATTCAGTAGTGCAATCCGATTGGAAACGTAATTGCTCATTTCGGGATTGCCGCGAACACCAACACCAACACCAACTGAATTAAAACTCGGAATATGATACGACAATGTGGAGCAATCGAACTTTTGTTTCGGCTCCGCCATCCACCATCTCGCGGACATATCAAGCGCGATAGCTTCAACGTAAAATACTGCAGTATGCCACATAATTTTTTCCGCAAAAAGCCTCGGTGAATTTTACAATTTACAAACGAAAAAATCAACTGGTCGACGAGAGGCGAGGGAGCTTTTGTGGAAAAATGGGGCTGTGTCGGTATGCGGCAGAGAAGCTCGTTTCACTCAACTGTGGCTGTTCTGTTTTGTTTCAGTCGAGGACATGATCGCAGAGGTGGACGTCGACGGGGACGGCCGAATCGATTTCTATGGTAAGACAAAATCACGCTACTTCCTGCGGTCGGCTGCTCTCACGACTTTGATCCTCAACCAGTTGAATTCAGACGACGAATTGAGAGGATAACACGCGTGACCCGACTCGACAGACACACACGGCCGCGTTTCTGCCGAGAGATGACAGATGCGGATATTTTTTTTTTCGCTACGAGCATATACCTCACCTTATTTGACACCCGCGAACCTCGATTCGACCGATCAGCGCGCGCAGCTCCAGCGGACGACGATAATATTTCGGATTGTTTATTCGATCTAGCGATTATAAAATTGCTGGTCATGCCCGAGTTTGTCCGTAATATGGGTGCGCGCACCTTTCATAATTGCTACAGGGTAAATGATATGACTATTTGTCCAAGAATATAACAAAATGGAATAATTTCAAATTAGAAAAATTTTAAAAATTTCAACATCGACTTTTGTTCAATTGTCAATTCTCAGTAGGAGTAATGAGCTTTTTTGCGATTTTTTCATCTGCAGCGGGGCGAAAAGGGGCTGGCAACTGCAAAAAGTATATAAATTTTATCGAATCGAGGAAATCAGTCTCGAGCTGCGCGTGAGCCATCAACAGATTGATCGAAAAATAGGCGAGTTGGAGGATCGAGCCGCGCGACGGATTTTCGACTCGGGCCGTTCTCGCTTGTATACACACATATTAGCCTGCACTTTTCTTTGACATCGCGCGCGAGCGACTCTCCCCGCTGATGCCGTCACGGAATGTGCGCGCCCCAGGCATCCGCATTATTTCGCCAATTCCTCCCTCTCTCTCTCTCTTTCTCATTTTTCCTCCCCGCAGCGAGTCTAACGCTCGCGCGCGCGCGCTATATTTAGATAATGCTTGTGCATATACATATATATAGCTCGCGAGAATCCCAGCGATTTGGAGCAATGTGTGCACTCGTTGCACTGCGAAAAATCTCGTCGAGTGGGAGAATAATCATAGGATGAAAAAATTCACCCAAATGATAGTCCTCCCCGGCCCAGACAATAGCACTATTCATTAGTTTTTTTCCCCAACTTAACCAACTGCTACACTCTACTGGGGCCCGCGCGCCGCTCGGCATCAAGACTATTTCGATTCGTGTCGTTCAACTTGAATTGAAGTGAAAAGCGATGAATGACGCCAAGTGTACACCGAGAATTAATTGTGACGCGCTTGGTCCAAGTGCAGTTGTAGTAGATTTGTAGGAGAGCCACGGATTGTACACGTAGATTACTTGGATTGATTGTTGATATGCGAACTGGCTTTCGCAGGAGATACCTGCGCACTTATTGCTCGACTAACGGGGCACAATCCAAATAGCGTATCAATTATAAAATAACCAATAAAAATGTGATTTTAGTTGGATGATGTGGCGCGCCAGAGGAATTTGCCGGAACGCACAAAATCCAATAGGAATTTGCGATCGCTCGAAGCATCAAAGTCTCTCAGGGTACGTGACAAGCTGATGCGTGTTTTTTTACTGTCTAGAATTCGTGCGAGCTCTGGGCGAGCCAGGGATCGAGGACGACGACGACGACGACGACGAGGACGAGGACGAGGACGAGGAAGAGCTGGGGGCTGTTGGGTACGCACAAGCCGGACCTTCTTCGAGGCCAGACTAATGCGCGGGCCCGCACCTATTTGTCTCTGCCGCGGCGCGCGAGTCCACTTGGCTAGCGCTGCACGCTCATAAATAATATGGATTATATCGAGTGTGCAATCAAACGCATTCACACACACGCACACGCACACACACACACACACACACACACACACACACACACACACACACACACACAAAGTATACTTGACGAGCCGAGTATACCTGGGTATTAGGTGCACCGCGACTAGGAACAATACACACTCTTGAATTGAAAATAGTTGAAAGTTACTATTTAACAGTGGATATCCACGATTGTTCGGTGAAAATTTCACAATCGATTGCCGGTAAATATTCAATTATTTGAAACACTTTGTGCTTTTTTTTCGTAATACCAATAGCGAATAACTTGTATTTTGGTTAACGATCCAGTCGAATTTTGTTTGTTTGTTAGTAGGAAAAAAGTGTACTGTCCTAAATACTGATCATCCCACTAATTTTCGAGTGAATATCACCCATTATTCACGAGTCGTGCAATTTTTACTAACGAAAAGTAGTTTTCACCTATATTCTTGAATTTGAATAGGACATTTATTTACACAGGGCACACTTTCATACACAATTGCTGCGCATTTACAATTTCACATTCGTGTTCGACATTCACATCTCTCCTCTCTTATAATATACATTATATGCTTGTACTTGAGTGCAGGAAGTAAGTATATGCGCCGCGTCTCGAGTCAGCTCGCAGTCTGTTTCGACAGTCGGCGGCTCATCGACTAATCGACAAATCGTAATTGTGTATGCGGATACACACACATATATATAATGTTATTTATCGTATGTTGTCTCGCGCGTCGCGTCATTATATACGTACGATACTTATACAACATTTTTATCGAACAAAGTCTTCTTATACTATCGTTGAATTGAATAGATTCAATCGAGCCGCGCGCAACTCGTTTGTGTAAAAGATACGAATGAGTTCGGTGTGCATGTGTATATCAATACACACATATATATATATATCTCCGGATTATGTTGACCGAGCAAAAGACTTTTGGACCCAAATAACCCGAACCCCCGTCCCCCACCTGTACCCAGATACGGCTCTCTCTGTGAGAAAGCCCTTACCTATGTACCGTTACAAGCACTTTGACAATTTGTTATATATACATAAGTCGTTTATCGAATACATCGCGTATGATTGTGCGCGCGCGCGCACGTATTGCATCGAGACACGTGCAGCATTGTTTAATAATTAATCGGGCTTCATTTACTACAGAATCAAACTGAACGTCAACTTTGTAAGATAATCGCATTGAATCGATGAGTGCAAAGTGATTTTAGATTTTTATTCACGGAACTTTTAAACTGTCGCCAGCTTACACTCGCTCCAATTATTGTGAAACCAAGTCTTTGAATAATAATAATCGTTGTATTTAGCTTCAAAGTAACTATTGTGAAATGGAAGGGAACAGAAGGAGCATTTGGTCAAATCTCGATGAATAATATGAGTCTTACTAGGCTGGCCGGTGGCGCGCGCTACTTCCCCTCCCGGCTAATAATTATACTCCTTCGACACTAATCAGACTTGTCAAGGTACTTTTTAAGCGCACGTACACGCGCACATGCAGGAAACAGCTCTTCTCCAATCTATCAGTTTATATTCAACATCAAATCGACGTGTCTTACGAAGAAAGACACATAACTGAATCTGTCCGCGAAGAAAGACACATATCCGAATCTGTCCGCGAAGAAAGACACAACTCGCAATCTAGCCACGAAGAAAGACACAACTCGCAATCTGTCCACGAAGAAAGACAAATGTCGGAATTATTCTCCCGCGAATATTAACGAAAAAAGAGTTTAAACTGTAGAAAAGGCTTGTTTTTTTTTGTCAATGATAACCTACTCATTCTAAGCTTTCATTCCATATATTTTTTACGTCGGAAAATTGTGGGATGTGCGCCATGTATCCTTTTTGCGGCCAGACGCGAGTTGTGTCTTTCTTCGTGGCTAGATTGCGAGTTGTGTCTTTCTTCGCGGCTGGATTGCGAGTTGTGTCTTTCTTCGCGGACAAATTGAGATGTGTCTTTCTTCGCGGACAGTTTGAGATGTGTCTTTCTTCGTAAGACACGTCGAAATATTCACCACCACATAAGTACATTTAATACAATCTCTCTCTCTCTCTCTCTCTCTCTCTCTCTCTCTCTCTCTCTCTCTCTCTCTCTCTCTCTTCTCTCTCTCTCTCTCTCTCTCTCTCTCTCTCTCTCTCTCTCTCTCTCTCTCTCTCTCTCTCTCTCTCTCTCTCTCTCTCTCTCTCTCTCTCTCTCTCTCTCTCTCTCTCTCTCTCTCTCTCTCTCTCTCTCTCTCTCTCTCTCTCTCTCTCTCTCTCTCTCTCTCTCTCTCTCTCTCTCTCTCTCTCTCTCTCTCTCTCGACATATCGAAGCTACTGCAGTAATTGACAGATTTTTATTTATAATCAATCGGAAGACATGGAAACTTGGTTATCGGCATTTATTAATTGAATTTCTAATACTCTCAAGGATCATTTGTATGAAATGACACGTGTGAAACATGAGAGAATCGAATAGAATTGCTTGTAGCTCGTGCGAACTGAGTTCAATATGCAATTAATTAATTTAATTGAACAGCTGCTCCATTCCGCGCTCGCTCGATTTCCGCGAATATTGCCAGGGTGAAATGTTGCGCGGTGAATTAAATGCAATACAACTTGTTCAACCGAAAATTTGATACCACCAATCAGCTGGGATTTTGGAATTCGCCTATACCACGTAGCAGAGGACACTGGTTGTGAGAGTTTCTGCGACTCGTCATCGAATTGATTGAAAGTTTCAACTTCACTGCGCAACCCATAATCACACCTCATGTAACACATTTGTTACTCTCGACTGACGATTGTATAGTTGTATTTTCTTCTCCGTGTAGTTCTAGATTCAAATAAACGAATGAAAAGGAAAAAGCAAATTACTTTTTACCTTTTCCATGTGAATATGTGCATTGATATACGGTTAAAGTATACAACTACTTGTGAATTAATCAGCAGATTTTGAATGGCTCTTTTCGTTGACACTTGTATCGCTTTATTTTTATTTCTAATGCCATAATATTTTTTCGTTCTATTGAGTAGTGACAGAAATTGAAGAAACTTTATGCTGGAACATTTTGAGCTGAATACCATGTTTTGAATGTGTTGGTTGAAAATGTTTTGGTTGAATTTATGAAAGTTCGAATTCAGTTGCTGGCCTGGAAGGATTGGAAGAATTTTGAACAGGTCATCATGCGCACACTCAACGAAGACACCAAGCTTATTGAGTTTGTTTTTATTAGCGATAAATAAACTTACATTTCTATACAATAACAACATATTCAACTCTCAGAAAATATATATGTATATATATCTGTAGTGATTTATAAGTGATTTTCTTATACATTATTTGACATAAACAGACTTTCCGCAGACCGACGACCAAACGAAGACAGTTCGAAAGCGTTTTAGCAATCACAATCAAATTAAAATAATAAAATAACTCACTTATGAACTAATCAACTACTCGTTAACTTTATAATGTACAATTTGTAATTATTTATCGTCTTAATTATTCAAAGGCTTAGTCTTTTTCGTGAGTTTCGACATCTCCGTTTGATCGTGAAGCGTAGCAGAGTCACGCAAAAATACCTCGCGATTTTTATTCCTATGTTCGATTAAATTTTTTTTTCCAACATTTTTCATATACATATTTTTTGCTTTCTCAAAGAGAAAGCTTTGTATTTTATATAAAAAGTCGCATGGCCCATTTGGAAAGCAGGTAAGTGGAACATGGTTGACAATTATAAATTACTACTGAACTCTATCCTTTACATCAGAACAATCGGCTTCAACGATAAAGTACATGGAAGAAAATTCGTTGTTTACATGCCTGATTAGCTTACTGGCTAAAAAAATGAGATGATTACCTAATTAAATTCATGCTTGGTCTTGTTTGATTCAGTTCTTTTAATAATATAATGCTACTTCTCTATCAAAAGATGAAGTATGCTTTAACCGAAATTTTCTCCCCCGACATTTGGACAGACAATTTTAATCGCTCTTGTCCGACAAGTCTTGTGTATGTACATAGCGCATAACGAGGACAAGTAGAGAAAACCCGATAAGAAAGTATGGCGCGCCAGTCGTTGCAGGAGTAGCTCGCTCACGTATAAATAATGAAGAGGGGAAAAACAACATGATGAATTAGTGGTGTATTGAATGATTACACAGGTAAGGTAACAACTAATCTACTCGTCTCTCAATATACATGCGTGAAACGTTAATTTACATTTTACATAAGTTTACAATGGCTCGTCGTCACTTTGTTGCCCAGTCCACTGGCCCGCATTGTAAGTACTCTCGCGCGGCCGCTCAACACCGCAAAAACAGTTGTTTAGCAATTTGAATTTGCTCGACAAGCCGCCACGTGATTAGAAAATGAGAGAAAAAATGTGTGAGCCTGAGCGAGCCTCCAATCGAGCCTCTATTCACGTTTATTGTTTGATCAACCCTTCAGAAAGTGGCCCGCGTTTAAAAGAGCGATGCGCCAAACTGATTGGAAAAAAGTACCTCACGACATTTGACGACGCGCGAGACGACTAAAGCTAAATCGTGTTTATGTGCAAATTTGCCCTTGCTCTCTAACAGGCATCACTCGCCTCTTTTTATATTTACATTACATCCCTACGTCGATTAGTATCCAAAGTGGACAACAAGCCTTTTTATCATAACCTCTCTTTCGTATTATTATTATTAATTTTTCAATTTTTCATTTCATGCACAACATCAGTGTTGCGAATACTCGATTTCTTCCTACTTTATCCATTAAACGCTTACGATAACTACTTGACATCATTGTATCTTACAACACTTTTGTACAAGTCAATGGCTGTTTTGTCTCACAGAGAAAACAGAGAAAATTTTGCCTCCTCGGGCTGTCATTGTTCTGCTAAAATTACTGCGCGTACACAGCTGATGCAGGCATGTGTGTATGTGAGTATGTGTTGTTGGGAGATATTGAACATATTGCTGAATCGCCAAGGAGGCTGTGGTTTCATATCGACCGCTATAAAACAAACAACAGCATCCCGACAATAATTTACGACAAGTTTAGGCAATTTGAATTTCGCGTGCAACACTGAATCAAGCGGATCCCAGTGTGCAATTGTTATGCTTGTTCCGGCATCGACTGGAATCAACTGTCTCCTCTCGCACTTGATTCGAAATCACGAAATCCCAGTTACAATGTTGACAAAGCCTAATGTTTTCTCGTGTGATTGCGGCTGTACAACGATAAACGTACAACGGAAGAAATATCTATCCGAGCTGCGGTAGCCCCTCGAATACTCATTCCAAGTTGATTTGGAAAGATCAGAGCTATAGCCACCTCTCGTTTCAAATAGTACTCGATCCGTCCTGAGTTGAGCAATAATTCTAACAAACTCGCCTGACAAACTTTCATCAAAATATAACATTTTTCGTTTGCCAACAAATGCTGACTTGATTATCGAGCGCGCGCGCACGTACGCACGTCTCACGTTTTAACTAGCGCGCCTCAAAATTATAAAACTTCACAGGATGTAATTGAATTGAAAGATACAAGGGTTTCGCGAATGGAAATTCACACATGGAAATTCACATGAAAAAGGCCTCGTTGTTAGCTCGCATCTCGCAATTCGTATGACACACAACATAATTAATTGTAAAATCACATTTGAATTGATAAAATTTTAGTAGAAAACGATGCGCGAAATAAGAGAGGAAGCGAATGTATTCGCGGTATAAAAAATGTGCATCGTTAACTTGGCGTACATTCGGAACACTCGCGATTAGTCGCGGGCGGGCGATCGCGCTTTGATCGCGTCCCATATAAAAAGGTAAAAAATTAACATGACGCGGATGAGAAAATGTACAATGAAAAAATGTCACGCGTGCGCACCGCGTCGTGTAGATTCGCGGGCCTGGCGGGCGCTCGGTCTGCCGCCGCACTGCGCACCGACCGAAACGAAAGATCCTCCTATGCGGGAGCAGCAGCAGCAGCAGCTGGAATGAGTTAGAAGAGCCGAGTGGAGGTTGCGAGTCACGCGACGGGCTCCTCATCCGTCTGCTCGCTGCTGTCGTCGAGCCGCTGCTGCGGCGTGCACGAGCTCGTCGACGAGACCGACGAGGACGACGAGTAAGAGGAGGAGGACGAGATGGACGAGGCGCCGAACGAGTTGGCGCGAGGCCGTCTCGGCTGCTGGCGCTTCGGTCCGGGCTGCTCGGCCGATATGAGGGGCCGCAGGGCCGAGCGCAGCGACCAGTACAGCCGAGGGTACGCCTCCTGTCGACTAGCCAGCTCCTCTCGCTTTTTCTGAAACAACAATTGCCCAATCAGTTTGGCGGTGCAAAGTCAATCGCGAGGCATCTTTCAAATTTCCCAACCATGCGCCGTTGTTTATGCACACGATGCAGCGCTGATATGTATGTATTGGCCAACAGTGCGGAATGTTGAAATTCATAGTATGACGGAGGTGTCGTGGGTTAGATACTCACTTGTGGAGCGGGCGAAAAGGCGGGGGGCCGGGCGAAGAGGGGCAGCCCCTTGAGGTGGGCAAAGTGCTGGAGCGCCTTGGCCCGGACGTAGACGAGCGGCCTGACGACCCGGAGCCCCTGCTCCCGGATGGCGTAGTGGGCCTTCATGGCGGAGAGCCGGCCGGCCCCGAGCAGCGAGCTGAAGAAGCCCTCGCCGAGGTCGTCGAGGTTCTGGCCGAGGGCGAGGACGTTGTAGCGGTGGCGCCGCGCCAGGGCGTACAGCGCGGCCCGGGCGGCCCGGTCGCAGAAGCTCGTGGGGGGCTCGCTGGGCCCTAAAGGCGGCGGCGGCGGCGGCGGCGGCGGCGGCCCCTCGTGCCGCTCGACGAACCGGCTCAGGCCCAGCGAGTCGAGGTACGCGCAGAGGGGCCCCGCCTCGCAGCCGGGCCCCACCAGGCTCGCGACCCCCAGCTCGAACGCAACGCCCCGCGCCCCCGCGTACGCCCGGTACTGGTGCAGCGTGTGCAGCAGCCCGAGCGAGCTGAGCCCGTGGGGCGCGAGGCAGACGAGCACGCGGTCGCCGGGCCTGACCATGCCGAACTCCTGCAGCGCCTCGAGGCTCGGCTCCCACACGCTGCTGGGCGGGCACTGCCACCCGAGCTGCTCCTCGGCGCTCGTGTCCGCCGAGCTGTACGTCTCCTCGTCCTCCGACAGCAGCAGGCTCGGCTTCCTGCCGCCGCCGCGGGGCTGCAACTGGCCCCGGCTGCCGCGGGCGCAGCTGGCCAGCACCGCGGGGGGCCCGTCGCTCTCCCCGAACGACAGGTTGATGCCACTGTCCTGCGAGCTCACCGAGTTCACCGCCGAGTAGATCTTGGGCAGGGCCTTCTCCACCTCGTCCTCCTCCCCGTCCTCGTCCTCCTCCTCCTCCTCCTCGTCCTCCTCCTCGTCGCTGTTGTGGCTCGGCTTGCGCTGACCCACCGACGGCCGTTTCTTCCCCGCCGCCACCAGGATCACCGTCTCGTCCGACGAACACTCGGACGACACTTTGCTGTCGTGCTGCTGCTGCTGCTGCTGCTCGACTGGGTTTGCCGCGGGCAACGGGCTTCGAGGCAGCTGTTGCTGCTGCTGCAGACGGCGACGACGCTCCAGGGGCGAGGCGCAGCCCGACGATGACTTGTTCTCTTCAGGCGAGTACCTGCCCCCAAAACACAACGCAGCCTCGTTACATGTGCAACCAGACAGCCGCTCATCAATCAAGCTGTGTGATTCGGCGGTATGAGAGAGAGAGAGAGAGAGAGAGAGAGAAAGAGCAACAGCCAAACAAAGACAAACACTACAACGACAACAACTTGTTAATTTTTTCATTCCGTCGTATGTGTTATTAGTACTGCGTGTATTGTATGTTAGAACACCACACGATAAAGTTTCCTATCTGTCAAAGGGATTCGCTTCGAGTTTGCTATGTCGAATTGGTACAATTTCGTTTGGCCGCGCATGATCGACAAAAAAAAATTAGGGGAGCAAGTCCCTTTGACAAATCGAATATCATAGTCGAATAAGTAATCACCAATTTAAACGTTCGTCGGCGAGTCAAACTTCATCGTGGGTACTTGCCACTTGCCATCATGCACTGAAAACCAAGACCAATTACTGTATGAACAAGTTTGCTCGTGGCAGCGGGCGGTTGAAATTAAATAGAATCGCGCGCATCGCTGTTGGCCAACTCATTCGTGCTCGCTCGCGAGTATGATTTTGAAGAGTCAACGGGGCAGACGAATGAGCGAGCGAACAAACCAGGCCATTGTCCAGTTGCATGTGAGTGTGTGTCGTGTCCCCGCGATCTACAATGAGATGATCGAGCTGGCGACTGCAGGGCCGGGCTCGCGAGCGAGCGACTCACCTGTGCAGCCCGTCGACCGAGCTGACCATGCACCTGATCTCCGACTTGACCTCGCTCGCCATCTCTTTCGAGAACTCCATGAGGTACTCGGCGATGTCGCTGGCCGAGAACGAGTCGTGTTGTTGTTGCTGCTGCTGCTGCTGCTGCTGCTGCAGCTGTTGCTGCACTTTGTGCTGTTGTTGCTTGTTGTCGAGGGCCTGGCGATGGTGGTCGGACAGCGAGGTCTCGGACAGGGCGTCGTCCACCTTGGATATCACCTCGCGGATCTCCGACTTGATTTCGGTCGCGAGTTCCTTGGTGACCTCCTTCAGGTAGGCGCGCAGGTCGTCCTCGGAGCTGTGGCTCATCGAGAGCAGCGGCGACGAGCGGCCCAGCCGGCTGGCGTTCATCACCGAGTCGAACGAGGACGAGCAAGAGCCTGTTTTGTGAGTTATGCGGGTTATTGGGTTAATTCGACCGAACTGGGGAGCAGGTGCAGGGCCGTAGTTGGGGCAATTGGGACGTACCGGCGGGCGAAGTCGCGGAGACGTGTCCGAGGGAGCTGGCCGACCTGGCGACGGGGCTGCTCGACGAGTCGAGCGACGAGAGCAGCTCGGTCTGGCTGCTGCAGCTGCAGTGGCGGTGTCTGGCCTGGCCGGTGTTGGCCCCGGCTATGCCGAGGCTCGCGAGGGTCTGCGGGCTCAGGGGTATGGGCACCGGCGAGCTGGCCGAGCCGGCGCTGCAGCCGCTGTCGAGTCGGGCGCGGCAGGTGGACGAGCTGCCGAGCGAGTTGCACCGCGTCCTCGACGCCAACGGTCCGGCCGCCGAGTCGGGCTTGAGCTGCTGGTGCTGCTCCCTCGCCGTTGTGCTGGGCCCGCTCGGGCTTGTGCCTGCAACACACCACATGTCGTATACACTCGTGTCAATCCACAGATTGTCCAGATGCTTCGATGGTATAGTGGGGTTGGGAGGGAAAGTTACCAAGGACTACTGGGCCGGTGGTGACGGGCTCGCCGAGGGCGAAGCTGATGCGGGGCCGGGGCGAGCCGGTGCGCTCGTCGTCCTCGTCGGGCTCGCTGGTCCTCGTGCTGTTGGCCCGGCGGCGCAGCTCGAGCGGGCAGCTGAGGGCCGGCAGGCTCCGGTGGCGCGGCGACACTCCGAGGCCTGGCGAGCGCTGCACCACGTCGCTGTTGAGCCGTCGGATGCCGCCGGCTGGCGACCTGCGCGCGTAGCAACGTTGCTCTCGTTAGTACAGCTGTGAGCTGTGAGCGGGCCAGGGTGGCCGGATCGGAGGAATACTCACGAGGGGGAGGCGTCGGCGGCGGGCTGGGCGAGCTGGGGCCGGCTGCAGTGGGGCGCCGGGTCGAAGGGCACGTGGTGCTTGACGGCGTGCGAGTGGCCGAGCAGCAGGTCCTGCGCCTCGTGGGCGAGCATGAACCACCTGAGCGCCTCGCTCGCCGGCCCGTCGAACCTCACGCTCGTGTCTATCTGCTTGGGGAAGCGCTGGGCCATCTTGCGGGCCCGGTTGAAGATGTTGCGGGCCGTGTGCAGGCAGTCCGAGTGGCTCTGGGGGAAGATGCCGGGCCCGCTGACCCGGCGCTCCGAGGCCGACATCCGGCCGTCGGTGTAGCGGATCGCGCCGAGCCAGCGGCGCTCCTTGAACACGCTGTTGGTGTGGTGGCGCCACTCGCCCGTCTCCCCGTCGAGCACGTACTGCGGCAGCAGCTTCCAGCCCTCGGTCGCGACCATCTTCAGGGCCTCCAGCACGAACCCGACCTCGGCCTCGCCCATGAAGTACGGGAAGCTCAGCCGGACGAAGCCCGGCCTGAGGGTCTCGGCGAACGACGACTCGTTCTCCTGCTCGGGCCCCGCCAGCAGCAGGGCCTCGTACCGCCTGGCCAGCTCGCGGTCGATGCCCATGAGGCCGTGGGCGTAGCTGCCGGCGCAGGCGCAGCCGGCCCGGGCCTGCACGCCGAACACGTCGTTCAGCACGGCGCAGACAAAGTTGTGGTGGAGGAAGGTGCCGCGCGGGTGGCGCACCATGAACGAGAACGTCGGCAGCCGCTTCACGCTGTGCGAGCTGCAGCCCAGCAGGATCAGCTCGGGTATCGTGCGCACGTGGGCCAGCACTTGCCTACGCGACAGACACCCCACTCATTAGATATACAACATCATTTACCCAGCAGCATCGAGCTGGTGCAGCACCGATTTCAACGTTTCTCTACTCTAGTCAAGTTTGTATTCAAGTGCAACTCACTTTGATATTTTGTCGTGTCTGGCGGCTATGGCCTGGGGCGTGATGTTCTCCCTGAGCTGGACGGCGAGGCCGCACCTGATGGCCTCGACGACCCCGGCGGTGGCGCTCTCCTCGCGGAGCTCCGGGTCGCGCAGGTGGCGGTGCGAGTCGCGCATGTCCTCCGGGCCGAGGTCCTCCCCGAGGAGCGAGCGCTTCGCGACGAGGACCCCGGGCGACTGGGCCCCGCCGATCAGCTTGTGGCCCGCGAAGATGATCGCGTCCTTCGGCACCGTCGTCTCAGCGACGCCCGCTAGTTTCGGGTTCATCTCCATCTTCACGTACGCCGCTGCAACGATCCGCACCCTTTACTCCCATTACTCCCCACAATCGATCCCCCACGTACTGCAGTCAATTGACCGCGACTACCGCCACTCGAATCTCCCTCTCATTGCGTCAAACGCCAAAATGCCAACATATTTTTACTTGATTAAAGTATTTGGCGTGTGTTATACGCTTGTGCGCCGGCAGCTCTGTTCATTGCACTGAGAAAAATTCCCTTATCGGAACCTACTATATGATATAGTAAACGAAATTATAGAAGAATCTACTATAAACATCGTTAAATTAACTCTATTTGTGTAAATAACCCTCATGTTTTATATTTTTTTCAACAATGCTCAATTACTATTTGATTATTGTTCATCCATCAGTAATTATTGTTTAATGAACCACAATTATAGTCAACTGTGTCCACTCAATCATATCTACTATAAATAAAAGTACTATATATAGAGTAAAATCTACTTTAAATATAGTATAAATAATACTATTTACATGGTATACATCAGTGAAATTTGTATAGTGGAATTCACAATATCTCATAGCTGGGTCAAAATAGAACTATATTTATAGTAGATTTATAGTTCACCCAACTATAAACTGCTCTCAGTGTGATATGCGCGAAATAGAAGAAATGAGTTGTATCGCGCAGTATATAGATACGCAGCTGCTTGAGATTACATACTTGATTGATTTGATTTTTACAATAGGAAACTTGATTGATGCGCGAGCCGGAAAACAAGTGGCGTGTTATTAGAAATGGCTGGAAAAAATGTGTGTGTGTTTGTTGTTCGAGTTAGTTGGAATCGCGGAGTAATCGCGGCTAATACAGAATCGTAATGATTACCGCGATGTTACAGCATCATCGAGCGAGCCTCGTTATTTCCATTAGCAATATGTGACGATTGCAGATAACAATGTTGCATGACACAACGAATCGGGTCGATACAATTTATATAATTCGAGCTGGCGCGACATTGATTGTATCTCGCGAAATCAACATGGGGGCAGCGGCGAGTCGAAAACAAAAACAACAAGATAGTTGAAAGTTGCAAGTAGGACAGAGTACGTTGTGTACGTTGAAAGTTGAAGAGTCAAGGAGGCAGGTGCAGAGTTGACTCACCGGCGGAGGTGTAGTCCCAGACGGAGAGGGCGCCGTACTGCCTGAGCAGGAGGGTCGTGGCGACGTCGTCGGCGATGACGCCGGTTATGCAGCTGGCCGCGCTGAAGTAGCCGACGGGCCTGGCGTGCGGCTGCTCCGACCTCAGGCTGATCAGCTTGCGCTCGAGGTCGTTCAGGTCGAGGAAGCCCTCGCGCGTCTCGTCTATCCTCACCAGCTGCGAGCAACACAATCACGCCCCCCGTCAGTCCCAAACGCATCGCAATCACAACTCGAGCAACAACTCGACCCGACTTGACTATAAGTTGAGCAGCAAAGGGGCATGCTTTTCGTTGCACGTTGGTAAGGAGAACGCTAATTGTTACGGTGAGTAGACTCACCTTGACGCCGTACTCGCGCCACGGCCTGAGGTTGGCGTGGTGCTCGAACGGGCCGACGAACACGACCGTCTGCTGGCCGGGGGCGCCGAGCTCGAGGTGGCGCAGCAGCGTCCTCAGGGCCCCGGCGGTGCTCTGCCCCGTGAACAGCACCGCGTCCTCATCGGCCGCGCCCACCGCGTGCCGGACCATCTCCCTCGCCTCGTGCCTGAAACACGAAGCAGCCCGCGTTCAGCCCCCCTGCTACATTTCATCCAATCCAACGCCAAGTCAATGCGTAACTTTGTTCTTTTGATTTGACATTTGTCATGATATCTGGTCGGCAAAAGGTTATATATATATAACGCGCGCGCGTTTACAGTCTAACGTATTTGAGATATGAGAAACGAACAAGTTTTGTCGCATCAAAGGGGAGCGGTCGGCTGCGACTTTCTTCCAACTGTGCTGCGCGTGTTGTCCACGACGATTCCTCGGTTTTAAAAGCTGTGTGGGGCGATCGAGTTTTGAAAGATGAAAAGAAATTCATGGTGAAATTGAGGTGAGTCGAGGGCTGTCCGTAGCCCGCGGCCGCGAGATGCTCACGATCGTGCACTGAGAAAAAAATCTAGTTGATTCAACAATATATTTTTATGAATACATCCAACAAGATATTTAGTTGAATCAATCAAGCTAAGTGTATTGAACCAACAAGACACCGTATTGTAGATTTGACAATTCGTTCCGGTTGATCCAACCATATTAAGTTTGAGGTTAAGGATGAAAAAATTTTCTTCATCTGTTTCACAGTTGCTATTTTGATTCGAAACCGCTGATTCTATGAATTTATTGATGAGGCTGTAAGAGACTCGTATTACAGCCACACATGTATTTAATGAACATTTAAGTCAGTTACAAATTTCACATTGATATGATTGTAGTTCATTCGTTATATTTGCTATATATATAATTTCAACTTTAGGATTGAAAGTAAGTCATAATGCTTGTTACCTGATGTATATGATCGCTGCACCCATATATGTATGTCGCCCGCGCGTGCCTTGTATTTCCCATGCTATCTTTGGGTATATATACAAACGATGTCGATTCTGACCACTTGCGAGTTTGAGATTTTTTTTACTCAAGTTAATAAAAAAATATGGTACTCATCGGTAATAGCAACAACACGTTTCCACTAAGTTTAAAAAATATTAGCAAGAGGAATCCATGAAATTTTTCCGTTATCAATTCAGTTTCTCCAACTTTAATGAGATAAATCATCGATCATTCTATACGTACTTTGGTTTGACGCCACCTATCGGTTATTGCTGGACTACTGGTTGGAAAAAAATGAATTGATTGTTCCAACATAACGAATTGTC
Organism: Aphelinus atriplicis; assembly: GCA_020882685.1. NCBI lineage: Eukaryota > Metazoa > Arthropoda > Insecta > Hymenoptera > Aphelinidae > Aphelinus > Aphelinus atriplicis. The sequence continues at coordinate 36,313,458 of CM037076.1, read as the reverse complement.
AATTTGGAGTTGAATTTCATTTACAATACAGAGTATGTTGAATCAACAAAATCCTTCTGTTGGATCGACAAGTGTCGGTGCGCCCTCTACTGGATAACCACCGAGTTTGCTGATTTAACAATATTTTTGATCAAAACGACAAGAAATCGTGTATTGGATGTATTCATACGAATATATTGTTGGATCAACTAGATTTTTTTCTCAGTGTGCTGTCAAACAGCGGCGCGGCGATGGGTGATGCAGCCCCGTACCTCGAGAGCGAGGGACAAAGGGCGCTGCAGGTGAACAAAGCCTCGCGCGGTGTCGCGCGAGTCACTGTCCACTGCATGCAGGCGTCGTTGCTCACAATGCGCGCGCGCGCGAGCCGTCAACGGCAAACGGGTCAACGGTCGTGCAGTATGATACACTGCAGCTGGTGCGCGTCGAGCTTCGATTGACAGGATTGCCGTTCGGATATACATGTGACCTGGAGTGCATTCCGCGCCGCACATAATTGCATTCACTTTGGCGCGAGCAATGCACGCGGCCTAGATGCCGCACAGCGACGCGCGCGAGGCTTTTTGCGCTTTGCGCGATTGGCCCACATATCCGCGCGCTCCAGAGTCGCTCGAGAGAGGAGGACAATAGCCCGGCCCCGCGGCCCCGGCGCGCCACAGCCACGCACTCGAAACCCCGAAGCGGCGAGATTTTTTCGAGTCCGCCGCGCGGATAGACGTTTTCAGACTGCAGCTAACGGCTAATCAGCTCGCACCTGCAACTGCAGCCCCGCGAGGGGACGGCCTTACCTGAACAGCGACGACTGCAAACTGCATATCGAGGTGGAGGCCCGCGTGTCGCCCAAGTACGGCAGGACTTCTTTGACGATGTAGTCTTCGAGGAACTGCAGCGACCTGCCCGTCGCCGTGTAGTCGCAGTACACAACTGAAACGAATATAGACAAAGACACGTTAGCTCCGACTCTGCCCATTCTTCTCGCCTCCATAACTCCTCCTCCAAAACCACCGCAGGCGCCATTTCCACTTTGCGTAAATAATGATTCGATTTATTGGGGCCACTCGACTCGACAAAATTAATCGCCAACCTCTCAGTGGACCGCGACGGATCAGCGCGAAAATTCGCGAGACAAAAAATAACTAGTTCGTCGGCTCGTTCTGGGCTTTGCTACGCAAGCACGTGCTATACGAACTCCGCGGCTTATTCCCGCGCGCGCAATGCACTGACAATTATACCATTTTTTCTAAATTTTGCAATACTTGAAATGCATTGGACTCACGAGAGAGACAGAGGATAAACAATCCAAATTTCTCCCTGTATTTATTAACAATTAATTTGAGTATCCCTTTACACTAATCACTAAATCTGACTCGCATTGCTTTAAATCCGTGCAGTATTGAAATGTCATTGCAACCCATCACTATTTGATTTGTCGATTTATTGAGGAAACGCTGTAAATTCATTAATTTTACTGTTTGTCGCGAGCTGGGTGTTCAACATTCGCCGCTCTTCCTCAAAGTGCACATCTACTCCAGTAGCTGCTATTATTTTAAAGCTTATGAACAATAAATATAGAAGGATATATCGAATATCGGAGAAATGAATTGATCCGTGGTAGCTGGTGCAGTTTTTTTTTTCCAATGTCACACCCAGTATTGTGTTATTAATTACTACGTTATAATCAACGTTATTCGACACAAATAAAATGTAATCACACTCAGCAACGAGTGATATGATATATCGAAATATTGATGTGTTGATTTAGTGAAAGGCCGTATGCGACATGATCGAAATAAAGTAAAATGCGACATGGAAGATGAGTAGCCAATGCGGAAATGACAATTGTCAATTCAACTTGAGTTGTATGTGCATATAAATTGAACAGCTGATGCGCGAACTAAATAGGGCGCGCGCGCGCTATGACAAAATGCCGGAGTAAAATGATGATGGAGTACTCGCGCAAATGGTACATGGAATATCAGTAAAAATATCATGCTCGCGGAATAAAAGCGAGTCGTTTTGACGGTGTGTAGCTGGATGCGGATTCGTGCTCGGTACTTGATTACCGCCGGCCGCGGACGAATATGTTGTGTAACTCTGAGCAGCCACGCAGTGCAGCAGCACAGATTGAACAGTCGTAACGCACTTACGTACATGACGCAACGCGCGCGAAATATCTTTTCGAAAGAGCTCGAGCGCGAAACTATGCTGCAGCTGCAGAGCCGGGTACGCTACAATATAGCCACGTGCAGTGGCGCGTTCGCCTCTCTCGTCTCTCGATATTATATATAATAAATATAATCCCAGTCGTTGAACCACGTCCATTCACCAGCGCACGATACCCTCCAAATACTCCCCAGATACATCCGTGGGGGGATAGTTTGAAAATCACAATTATTGTGAATCGACATATTGCTGCGGATCGCGGAGGAACATAGATTATTAGCGGGGAGCGACTAGCTGCCCCGACTCGCAAGCAATAGCCGATTTTTACGCACGCTTCTACCCGTTATACCCGAGGCTTTGTCGAATGCTCAGCTGCCGCGCACGACAAACCCAACATCTACTGGCCCGCTCGAGTCCAGCTAATTTACGATTAGCCTCGTCGCGACTACTTGTCTCGAAATAAATCTCGTATTTCGAGAGATTTTCCCAATTTTCCGGAGCGCCCGGCGATCGTGCATGTGTAGTACGTGCAACGACTATAATAAAGCGGGCCGCACACACTCACTGCACTCACTCACTCACTCGCGCCAACGAACGCGCGAACCGTTTGAAATGGTGCCAAGGCAGCTTCGCAGTTCTCCTCATTTTTCCCCTGCGCGCTGCTCCGGCAATTTTTCATGTTTACACAAGTGCAAGCACAAATTACGCGGCTCTCCCCCCCCATGTAAACGATTATCAGCCCCGCAGCGTTATCATACCCAGCAGTCGTGTTCAATAAGTGATACACTTCTGTTTTCATTATTAATACGGCATTTTGTGGCTCGGCTCGAGTCGACATGGAAATTAAAACTCGAGTGAGCAGCAGTGCTCAAGATCGTGTGTTTGGTTGGCTCGAATGGCGGCGGCCGCGCGTATTGCGCCAGCCTCCGATCATCCAATTGGATGCAAGTAGGTACAAAGTGATTTTCAATTGAGCCGTAGAAGTGAAAACCAGTTTTGATTTATCCCCCAGTGCAGTTTTCTTTTTCCCGAGCAAAGATTTTATCCCGAGCAAATGCGCGACATGCGAGCCTTTCAAAATTTCAACATTAAAAGCTCATCTGCAACAATAAAATCAATCGAGTTTTAAAGCGAGCAGTTACACATGCGCAGAGCTGTTGAACGTTTCCCGCGCGCTGATTATATTGCAGTCGTATACAATGTGACTCCACGCGGCCGGGGAATTCACTCTAGCGTTGCGCATACGCAAAATATCTAGTAATGGACGTGTGCTTGAAGAAAAGTATTGTACGGTGCTGATTATTAGTGCTGTTAAGTTAAGAACCAATCGCTGAATGAATTTTCCTATCCGCAATATCCATTGTAAAAATATCACTGAATATTCGTGAAGGAAAAAGAGAAATAATGTAACGTGACATTGCCGATGAGTAAGATTATTTGACCAGAACAACAGCCCGCGCATACATGTATGAAAAAAATTTAACAAAGCTTCCACGTTACAAACTGTTTAAAATGTGATGGATATGAAATGCGATATGGATTCAAACTGGAACGGCTCAACGATTCGATCAGATTATTTTAGCGCGTTAACTGCAACAAAGTACGTGCAGCCTGCGTACCCAAATGCATAATTGCCTCAAAGAGTATGTGGGTGCCAAACGCTCGAGTCAACTTGGCTGGCCGGGAGCACACACATACTCTTGTCTAAAAACATTGCTTTGCATTGGGCCAATTGGTGAATAGTCGAAGCGAGTGAATGAGTCGCCGCGGCCGCGGGCTCTCGCGAAAGCTCGAAACGAACTCGCGACCCAACTTGCGCAACAGCAGAGCTTTATTGGAGCATCGAGTGTCGGGGGTCGGGGGTCGGCAAGAGGCAAGGGCTGCTGCTCGCGCTTCAGTCATTCGAGCATGGAGCGTTTCACTCGATTCAAGATGCAACAAAGTCATCGCACGACGGAAACACATGAAATAAGATTCGTCGATTAAATCGAGTTACTTGAAATCGTACTGAATTATTGCAGGAAGACTGAATTGTCCGCAGCTCAAATTAACAATTGTCGCATTTCCTTATTGGCCGCGGCTATTTTTCATGTTATGTTGTTTGGAGAATTATCATACGGGTGATAAAACCCTCTTACGAAATGAATAAAAAGCGTGTCAGAGTTGTGTAGATGAGTATGATTACATTGAATGCGATCAAGTAATGGTGTAGATCGTGGTAAAGTAATAGCTGCACGATATTCGAGGTATAGCCGTGACATTGAAAAAAGAGCAGCACTCCTGTAGCACTCGCGAGCAGTCAATCTACTATAGTTGTTTATTTTTGTGCGCACTGTTGCGCGCACTGGATCGCTCAGCCAAATCAGATAAATTGATCAGTTTAATTAATGTGACGCCGAATTATCTCGAGTGGGATACGTAGTGAAGAAACAGAAGAACTTTGACTCTTGTCACGCATCTGACAACGGGGGTACAATGGGGATTCGAATTGTGATGTCGCGCGCAACGTATTTTTAATACAAAGCTGCGCAGCGGCAGTTGGGAATGGATGGATATACTGCTGCGGACACCTCCGCGTCGACGTCGTGCGAGCTTTTCTTCCCTTTGCTCCCGCGCGCAATAGGAGAAAAAACGTTTTTAGGTGCAAACGATTGTTCTCGCGTAAACTGCAGTCGCACCAACAACTGCGGTAGAAGCGTAGCTCGAATTTTGCAACCCGGAAACGCATTGCGTTGAGTGGACATGAACGACTGCAGCATATAGCCGTTTAGTTGCGAGCTATAGGGGCCAACGACACGTGCGACGTCAGCCGATGCTCCGATGATCGCGGTTGACCCACCGACCGAGACTACCGATTGAGTCGAGCGAGTTTTTATCCTGATCTACGTCCTGCGCCACTCGCCGCACGCGCACACACACACACGCGCACACGCACGCCGCTGCGAGATGGGTTTGCGAAATTATGCAACCAGCGAGATTTGGAGATATAACAGTGCTCGAGATTCGCTTGATAATTTCTTGAGTCCGAATCTGCCACGGCTGCAGGTGCAGTTTGTTGAGCGCGCCTTACGCGTTTATCAGGGTCGACCGGTCGGTGCACCTATAGGTTACTAGCGCCTTTCAAAACCAATTAATCGTACTATTCGCAGATATATCGCATTCTTCTAACCGTGTCTGTCACTTTTCCCGCCTCGCGCGAGTTGCACGTGCGAATCAAAACGCATTTTTGGTTATTTGGGTCTTGAAAATGCAGTGAACCAGATACACCTGCATATGTTTTGATAAATTTTTGAAAACGAATAGATGCAGGTATGCGAAGCTCACGTGGCAGATATGATAACCCCTCGACAGCTGTTAGCGCAGGTAATTGCAGCGAGAGAAATTTTCGATATAACCGCGATCGGGAAAAACTATGTGTGTGTGTGTGTGTGGCGACGACGTAACTCGTGTTTCCGGCTGCCGCTTCCCTCGGCTGCACATTTCGCCGACGGGACATTATATTAATCAAGCCTGCTGCTGGCTCGAGCGAGGCTTACGCGCGCCGGAATCGCGCGAGAGCACCGCGCACAGCTGCAGCGTGTCGAGTTCGGAATTGCTCGGAATTGCTCGCAATAGTTTTTCTAAGCTAGTGGCTCCATTTCCGTTGGCTTTACCGCGCATATAAACGCCTGCATACTCATAAACGATTTTCTTTCAAAATATTGCACTACTCGAAATAATTTCTATTGTACGCGTCAAATAATGAATTAAAACCAGCCAAATTTCTTTAGTGTCAGTGAGTTTGCTACTCACAACTTTAGTACAAATAACTGAAAGTGATAATTTAAATTGATTGCATCTACTCAATTCTCGTATTGTTTCTATAGTTGTAATTCTGTAGATATGCACGCTATTCTGCACATATATATAGTAAGACAAGGTGCGTTCAAATCTTTAATTGTATTTTTACTTAATTATTATATCTAGATTATTGAGATCGAATTGAAGCTAATCTGCACATATCGTCCACGAGGACTGGCTAATCGAAAATTGCAAAACGCTTATAGCCGGCCGTATATATATAATTGTAAAAATAAAACAGAATGTAATGAAGAGCGGGGGCGCAGCTGGAGAAAATGTACCCTGATTCACATATTAGTACTGCTTTGAATTTGATCAAGTGAATCGAATTTCGCTATGTGAATTGAGAATGGTACGTGAACTCGACTCAGTGGCGGCTGCAATCGGCCCGCGAGAGATGCTGAATGATGCGGCCAACACCGGTCTCGAGTAACGTGATTTGGTTGCAGAGGATGCCTGTGGGAGAGGTGGGATTCGAGCAGCTGGAGAATATAAATTAAAAATTGGCTTATGCGCGGTTGCAACAGCTTAAGTGCAGCAGCGCGGTGATCCTTTGGTTTTCTCGCGCATGCGGCCTGTGCGAATACACTCGCGCGCTGTAATTATTGCCTTGCGCGCGCGCGCGCGCAACCGAAGGTCGCTCACGAGCTGGCTCGAGCTGGCGCGCGGCGCAATTCCGCGACATGTCGCAGCCGATCGATTCGAGTCGGATCCGATTTTAATCGCTAGCGCGCGACGGGATGCTGGTGCAGTTGTGTTTCGGTGCGCGGGACATGAACCGCAAGCATCTATATGGCAGGACGGCCATCAACATACAGCTGCCAATCGCTCGAGCTGCTCCGATGTTTGGGTTATAACGCGTGCGCAAGTGTAAGTAAGTATATCCGCGCGCGCGCGCGCGGCACTGAGGCCAGTAAAAGTGTTGCGCAGTGGGTGCAGTTTTACTCGCTCGAGTTTACTCGAGTCGCCGTTTAATATAGGTCCGCGGGAAGGGGAAAAAAGTGGGTGCTACCGTAGGTGCAACAAAGTGGAGATACGTGCGACAGCTGCCAGACTGTAGAAGCCCGGAATCGGTCACGAGGGCGAAAAATCAAGGCGGGCTCGAGGAGGCTCGAGGCGAGGAAAAGGAAAAAAGTCGGCGCTAACCAGTGCGCACCGGACACACAAGCTGCACCGTTGCAGTTGCAGTTGCAGAGTCGCGCTCGAGGAGGAAAAGCGGATCGCTGATTAGTATGACGTTGGTGCGCGGAGACACGTGCGCCCACAGCTCGCGGAGAGCAGCTCGCTCGCGATCGCGCGAGCTCGGCTATACATATGTATATATAGAAGCTTGCGCGGGCAATGTCAAGGCCGCCCCCTCTCTCTCTGCCTCTCTCTCGCGCCCGCGCGCGCACGCCTATTAGTTACTAATTCATATACTGCGCGCAGATGTATATGTGTCCGGCTCGCTCGAGCTATGCGCGCAATACAAACGTACTGTTTGCGCATATATATGTCGCGAGGCATTCGCGTATTATATACAGTGTAGATAAGCCGAACTGAGCCGGGGGGCGAGCGCGCGGCGGGACAACAGCTGAAGCGGCGGATACGCGTCGCGAGCGCGAGCACCCGATCGACCGGGCCGCCGCTCACTGTACATACGCCGCAGGAAAAATTTAATGGTCCTTGGTGTGCGTTTTACTTTTGGCTTGTATTGGGGTCTAAAGTGATGCGCAGGCTAATGTGGTGTTCAGTGTCTCGTTGTAGCTGCAGGTGGATCGGCTGCCGTCGCGAGCCATCAAAACATGTGAATTTCATTGGCAATTGTACTATCTTATCTGTCGGCCGGAGCGCGCGACCTTGCGCTGCACTTTCCGAAGATGCAAATCACGGGGAGCGGGCCCGATTAGATAAGAGCTCGGCCGAGTGTGGGGCCACGCAGTCTGGCTACCTCTCTCTTTCTCCCTCTCTCTCACTCTGGACATGTACATGTACATAAGAGCGGCGTGTTTTTCATTTTCGCGCATAACGATTCAGCGCCGGAGAGCAGCGCGTGTCCCAAGCGATGTGCGCTGCAGATGAAGCGCGCGCAGCTCGGCGGGGAGAAGAGCGGCTCCAAATTATATACGGTGGGGGGGGGGCGAGATGTCGCAGATTGTCTCTTGCCACACGCTTATCGTCTCGTATCAGCTGCTCTTCGCCGACTCTTCGACACAACTCTCACACACGATTGTCGTTACTGCAATTACATCCTCAAATTTACCCAGTTAATACTCTTTCCTCAAACGCGCGTCATGTATTTTCTCGACCAAATTTCGCGCAATATGCTCGCTCCAGTCTGGTCCATCGACGCAGATTTATTAAGGGGTAACACCACTCTAGAATTTTCAAAAATTCGATTTTTTTTTACTTAAAAAGTTAGTAGATTTCCCGTAGAATACGCTCCTGAAACCCTTTTTTCGAAACTCGAACTCCAAGTGTTTTTTTCCAAGGGATTGCTGATTGAACTGTAAGTACGATTTAACGGTAATTTAAAACTTTCAACGCGTTTTTCTCGAAACTGCTTTTTTCAAATCGGGCGAACTCGTAGCTCCGAGGCTATCAGATGGATCGACTTCAAATTTTGACAGTAGCTTCAAATATATATTCTCCTTCGAAGTACCTAGCCGTTTTCCGAAATTTTGAAAATCACCTGTTTTACCGACAATTGACTACTCTTTTTTTAGTCGAAAATTTTTACGTTTTTTTCAAACATGCACAGTTTCTACAAAAACCGAACAAAAAAAATCCTACGTATTTCGATAGATAATCTTATGTAGTTTCAAAAAAATTTTGAATTTTTGTTCTAGCTCTTATGGTTGCCGAGATATGGGTTCGCCCGTGGAGCGCCTCAAAAAAAACCTTGTATCGGAGATCCGCTGTGGTGCCGCCATTTTGTACGAAATCAATAATAAAAAAAATTTTTTTCATACTTCGATAGATGTTCAATAAACCCTGTGAATTTCATCACAATCCCTCTTCCCATGATCCCATAAAAAATTCGCAAAATTACACCTATTTTATGGGCTCTAGAGTGGTGTTACCCCTTAATTCAACTTGATTGAAATCCGCCGCTCCGGATTTTCCTCATTATTCAAGTTTCCAGTATAATCAGTCATTTTATCGGATCTTCCCTGACCGTAGATGCCAGTTACGTTCAACACACTCAACTCAACTAAAGTATTTTTTAATCTGCACAGTTCACAGTTTTTCTCGCATGTTCGAGCTGCTCGATCGTTATCTAGATCGACCGACATCTTTCACGCGCCGCGCCGCAAGGATACAGCAGCTACGCTGCGTTGGCCAACTGAATCAATTCCATTTGGCGATTGGAATAATCCTCGTCCATCAATATAGTTCTCCACACCAGAATTGCCATGTTTTGTACAAGTTCGTTTTACTTGAGCTTTCGATAACAAACAGCACCGGTTCGATCGAATCGCGGCTCCAGTACTAAATGAAGAGAATCGATTTTTACATTTCAGCTCACATAAGCTACTATTGTTCACGTGAATTTTTCACTGCTTACTTTCGAAGAAGACGAGAGAAAAACTGGCAGGTGCTTTGAAAAGTACCAAAGTCAAATTACTGCACTTGGTACGTAACTGATTGCTACGGGGTTGCTAAAAAAAATCCGAAAAACTCCCGAGTATTTTAGAAGGTGAAATTGATTGGATTTTGATTGAAGAACCGAAAAAGGGGGGGGGGGCGAGTTTGAGGCTATAGCAACAAGATCAACAATCAACAATTGTGTAGTGTTAATTTTTGAGAAAATCGAGTTTGTGTGTGTAGGTACGCGAGTGCACAGAGACGCGAATAGGGAGGAATAAAAACCGCAGTGAATGTTGACCGATCGAGTTGACGCAGTGTATCGCGCGGCCATATCTAAATACGTTTCCGCTCGTCGCTCGCACTGATTTGCGGAAAGATTTGCTGATGCGCGCGACGCACGTAGCGTTGCGCGTTTTTGCTTATAAGTATGCGCTGCTCGCGACGCACACGGGGGGCAATTACGAGATATCGGCTCAAGTAGGTGTACTAACTTGTCTCTCGCGCTCGCTTGCCACCTTCGGCTTCTGCTCGCCCACCTATTAATAGAACGAATGCTCACTTCTAAATCAGAGCTGCAATGCTTCTGCAAGTCTACTTTTGCGCGCCTCCACTGCTGCACACCGCGTCGCAGCTGCGCTGTGCGCTTTGTGTCGTACACAGCTCACTCGAGAAATCGCCCCCCCCCCCCATATATATGTATTTTCTTCTCAACACTCATCCACTCCGGCCCTCTTTATAATCTTTTGAGTTTGCGCTGCTATCGGGCAGAATTTTCTCGAAAGCGATAGGTGGCTCGCGAGATTCTCCTCGCAATCAAGAATCCAACATTGTGTTTGAATTAGTAGCGCAATTGTCCAACTTTGGATTAGGCTTTTTCACACCAAGTTTCCCAACTGGTTACCGATCAAAACGAAAAAGCGCGACTCGCGTATTGCCTTGCGATCAAGTGTCGAATGCATAACAATGTCCGCATGACGTGTTCTCGTCTGCAGACGCGTCTGTGCGCTCGCTCGCTCGCTCGTTCTCTCGAAAGTCTCGAACGACTCTCGAAAAGAGTTTGATTGATTTGTTTTGGCGCGTCGGATGTGTACCAATTCGATCGAGTATAGAGAGAAAAAAGCCTCGTTGGATTGTGCGTGCGCGTGTGTTTTGACTGCTTCCTGATCGCGTCTAGTAGCCTTCGTGAAATCATAACGATGCCGCGAGCGTAACGCACATGAAATGTCGAGCTGTCGAGCCTTGAAGCAGTCGTAAAGAGCCGAGAAAAACAAGACATGTCGCGCTATAGCTCGAGCTGGAATACGCGTATGTTCATATGTGTGAATGAGGCACACGCAGTGTACACATGCGCGGATAAACACACTTACACATACGCATGTAACATATGTATCGAATCGCGACGGCCCCCGAGGGCAACGACAGAGACGTGACTCACGTGCGCGCGACTCTGCAGTGCTCGAGCGAGTGTTCGCATGCGCGGCATCGAGGAAACGACAGGCGTTGCTATACTCTTTTATTGTAAGCATTGAGGGCGGATCATAGGGGCCGCGGGGATCCAGCGACACTTTTTCCCCTGGATAGCTGCCCTGGATATTGAGCGAGATACTCGCGATTGCGTTAATTGATAGGATCGGAACAATTAACGCTGCCGACGTCGTGCGCGACACACATCGTAGCTGCAGTCACGCGCGCTATCGAAAGCTCAATATTTGACGCGGGCAAACGCATCACAGCCGCGTCTTATCGCAGGAGGGACAGAGAGACAGATCCGTTTAATCGAGAGTAAACGCGAATTGAGAAACGCGATCGAGGAGCTGTTTGGCCTTTGCTCGAGCGTCGATGCTCCGACGCTTCTAATAAAATAACCAAAGCTGCCGTACCAGCAAAGAAGGGTCGCAGCTGCTGCTGCACGACACGTTTGAAAATGTTTATGTAGTTACATTGGAGAATTTTGCGCATCCAAGTGTGGTCGTAGAGATAATTGTTGGTTCCGTGCCTCTCTCGCCGCGGCGAGGAAAGATAGATACGACCTGAATTTGAGTCGCGGTTACCGCAGTGTTTTCTCACGCGCACGACTTTCTTCCACTGCATCCCGGCCCCGCTACAATTTATACATTTGAAATAGCTAAAGTACGGCCAAGTTTCTTTGAAAATAACAAAGTAAAAGCGAACAAATCGTATTTGGTCGATTCGCATCGTCGAAGTGAAATAATTGCGTATGCATCGGGACGCATACATTGTTGGGCGAATCTGCAGTGTGGGGCAAAAAGTCACGGGCAAAAAGTACTTTTGCCCGTGGAATTGTCAACGCAGAGTCGATGTAGTCGGCCCATAAGCAAGCTTCATTCAAACTGCAGCGCGAGGATAGACGCGTGCAGGCGGCTGCACTTGGCTGGCGCGCGCGCGCGCTCAGTGGAAAATTCCCAATCGGCCGCTGGCTTGCAGGGACCAAGCGTGGAAATGTACTGCGCGCGCTCGCGACAGGCCCGCGCGCGGGCGGCCGGCTCTCCTTTCTCCTTCTCTCGCGCTGTGCCATGGGATGCTGCCCGATTGGCCCGATCGGCCGGATTTTTCATTTTTCCGAGCTGAGCCGGGCCGGCCGCGCGAGCGACGGGTGAAAATAAACAGCCATGCGGGCCGTTTTGGTGGCGTCGCGCTCGAGCGACGGCTGGTGCGTTGCGTAACTCCTCGATTCGATCATCGCTCGCTTTTCGTCGGGCTGACTCGCGTAGCTGCGACTGTGTACACGCGCATCTACAATACATCACACGCGCTGTATACACACACGCACACACAGAGCCTTGCGCGGCGCGTGCGTTTGATTGGGAACAATCGACGCGATTGACCGCGGCTCAGCCGCGCGCCAGTTGTATTTGCGGAACGTATAATAATAACAACGGGCCAGTCCACCAAAATAACCGCGCGCACGCGGCTGATTGACGCTCCGCCGTGTGTACGTATACGCGTCTACGCGATTTATCGTCGTCCCGACTCCGCGCCCCTATCCCATCCTTCTTCATCTGCAAAATATATATATACACAGACGCGTGTTTTTTTTCTCGACTCAATTCTTTCCTTCTTTCTTTCTTTCTCTTTCCACTCGATTGGAAAACCAATCAACATTTTCTCGAGCGGTACAAAGATATGTGTGTGATATGTGTGTGTGTGTGTGTGTGTGTGTGTGTGTGTGTGTGTGTGTGTGTGTGTGTGTGTGTGTGTGTGTGTGTGTGTGTGTATCTGACATCGAATCGCTATTTGCTCAGCGTAAATATATGTGTTATGCTTGGTCGACTGTGCTATACCGCGGCGCGGCTTCCAATCGGTCCTCGTCGGGGGGGAGAAAAAAAATATCTTATCCGTGCGAAGCTCGTCAGCCGATTACAAGCGCACGTCGCTAATCGGTTCATCGGCTTTTTGTAAGCCGCGAATCGGCCCGAAATAGCTCCTGGGGCTCGAGTCGGCCAGGATATATGAACGGCCGTTTCGATGTGCGTTCGACAGAGACAACGACGATCAAAACGATTCCACGACTACGTAGTGTCGTCGTCGTCGTCGTCGTCGTCGTCGTCGTCGTCGCAAAGACGCTCTACTTGGCACGCGACTTGGCACACTAGTTTATTATCAGCTGCACTGCTTTTTTTTCATCTTGGCACTTCTCTCGGAAACCGACCGTCTAATATGCTAAACTCCGCTGCCCGATTGGTGGCGTGTAGTCGAGGGAAAAATACAACGAGAAAAAAAATTAATTTTTCCGTGCCAACTATGTCGCACGTAGTGGATTGTAATTCGCAGTTCAATCGACTGTGTGTTTAGATTAGTGCCAAGGGAATCGTACTGTCGAGAGAATTAAAAAAATACATATATATAAAACTACAAATTCAGTTCATATCTATTTTCACAATCAATCTGGCAATATATTCAAAAGTTGAATTTATGTCAATTGTATGAGACTGATTAAAAGTGTGCTTAGGCTGGTTCAAAATGATCGATAAGTTTTGCAAGGTTCGAGTTGGAAAATATTCCATTCTCTAAAATTAGTCGTAAAGAATGTGTTGTGAGGTAGGGCTGAATTTGAGCCCAATGCGAGACAATTTTTACGATGTCTCGCTCAGGTTGAAGTAAGTATTTCACTGAATGTATGCTTTGAACATTTATTTGGTCCAAGTTTACATAGTGAGGCCGATGTGTCGTATTCGACCACTCAATCGTATCTGGTTATTCGCCGCTGCGACTTACAAAAATTTGAGCTCCTGAAGGGGCGTATACTGAGTTATTATACTAATGCGGAGAACTTATGCTATTGGCTAGTTTCGATTGCTGTCGAACTATTGGCTGATTTTGAAACGCCCTTTGCTAGGCCAGATGTGCAATAATGTAATTAAGGTACATATTTGAAATCTACTGGGTAGGCACAATAAATTTTCAGCTAATTGCCGGGGAAACACAGCTCGAACTATGCCTCATAAAATTAGACTGATCCTGGGGAAGCACAGATTAAGATGCAGGTAGCAAATGCCAATTTGAATCTACGGGAACTGAATACTTTTAGGATGAGCATAAGTAATTACAAACAGAATGTGTTATAGTGAATTGTGAATACGCGAATAGGGTAGTCACGAGGATAACAAAAAATGATTGTATACAGTTTGAACGATTACACCACTAATTGGGATAACTATACATTTTTCTCGGAGCATTAAATGTTGAGTAAAGAAGTCGTTTGAAATTGTCCAGCCAAAGAAAAGTTGATCGAAGAAAATTGATAGAGGCTGAAGCGTTGTGCGGCTGGAAGTATGGCTTTTCCGCAGCAATATACTTATATAAATTTGGAAGAATATGAAAATGGCATGCTCGAGCAAACGCAAGAGCAATCGCAAAAAGTACAAGGGCGATGATGACGAGGAATGTTTTCAATTGTGCAAAGTAGAGAACAAGAGGCCCCCGAACACTCATTGCGAGGCGCGCGCGAGCGCTGTTATATGTTAATGCGCGCGCGCCGACGATTGTTGTTTACGCAACTATAACGCGAGGCTCGCGCGCCCGGCGTCGCCGGGTCTGGCTCGGCTCAGTCAATGACACGTTGCAGCCGCTCTCTTTCCTCCTCTCGCGCGACTTCTCGTCGCTCTCGCGCACATGCATATATACGCGCGGCAGCTGACGTGGACGCGCGCACGTGTGGGCCGAGAGCGGCTCGCGCGCGGCCGGATTTCCAGCACCGCGCGCGCGCGGATCGATCCCCATTCGCGATTGTCGGCACGGCTTTTCCCGAGGCTCGCCGCGAGGGGGAGCTGCAGAAGAAAAACATTGATCCTCTCGTTTGCTCTCGTGAGTATCGGTCGACGCGCGGCTCGCCAACAGCATTTCCAATTCACCTCGCACCACCAAACAAAGGTGGATTGGCACGAGACAGCGAGGAATTTATTCCCGGTTCGCTCGAAATTCGTCGTTTGAAAGGCGATTACAAGCCGGTTAGCTATATCCGCGCGGGAGACAGGAGCACATGCGGGCGTATGTAGAGCGTTGTTATCCGCAGATCGCGACAGATGCTGCAGGGCCCCGTTGCTTTATTACTTAGCCAAGCTACGCAGCGTCCCAATGCAAAAGCAGGCGGGAGGGCAGCTCACGAGGGCCTCGAGTACTGCACATGACTCGCGCACGTGACAAACAGTTCGTCAATTGGATGATTTCGCGTCTCGCGCGCGCGCGCGCATCTCACCGATTGGCCGCGCGAGTGTGTGGGTATACTGCAGCCGTCGCCGCAAGAGAGGGAAAGTGCGGAAGCTCGAGTGATTTTGCAGCTTCCGCTCGTGTAACAGCGCGCGCGGCGGCGGCGGCGGTGTGCGGAAGAGAAAGTCTTCACACCCCCTGGCTGTGCAATTGCGCGCGCGCGCGCGCAACCTGACCCAAAATCAATTGGATCGTTTTGCTTTTGGACTGTGCAGACAAGGCGCTTTGGTGCGGCTATCTAGTTTGCCCGTCCCAAACCAACAGCACCAACGTATTCTTGTGTTAACAATTCGTTATTTCTTTAGCGAATCAATCGGACACGCTGCGGAGCTGTTTGGACGCGCATTGAGTCGAGCCGCGGGCCAAGAGCTGCGGTGGACCGCTGGTATGGCCGCGCGACGAGATGTATATGCAACGATGGCCGGCCGCGGCCGGATTAAATTCTGCCGCGGCTCGATATATCCCAGGGCCGCCCAGGGCGTCTTGGTGGTGGCCGTTACACACTGCGGAAAGGGGCAAGAAACAACGGACGCACTGCGCGGCGTTAGATTCGCTTAGAAATGTAAAAGGACACGTATGCGCGGCGCAAATTCGCGAACGAGACACTCGAGCTGCGGCTCGAGCTGGCGAGTTGCTGATCCTGCACTGACGGACTCGATTCTGCTAAATCGCGCGCACCAAGCGCTTGTTTCACCATTACATCCTCTCGATCGAGTGTCGCGCGCGCGTCTCGCGTTGCGGCCATCAATTACTACTTTCGAGGCACACGCGTTGATCGTCGCGCGTCGACTACTCCTGCTGCTCCTGTAGCTCTGCTCGTGATTCTGCTCGCCGCCGCCGCCGCCGCCGCCGAATCGACGAGTCATTAAAAGTATGCCCACTCGTCGATGAGTCTTGAAAGAGAGAGAGAGAAAGAGGAGAACTGAAAACCATGCACGTGCGCATCTCGAGGGGGGCGGAGGATGTTGCTAGCTGCAATCAGCTGATCCGCTGGTCGATCGTGAGGGACGCCCGAGGCTCAATTGCACTTATCGCCTTCTCGCGGCCCGATTTCACGCGCTGGATATACCGAGGCATAATACATCTAACGCCACGCGTGCGCACGTATATATATCGTATCGCGGCGATAAATCACTTTCACGGAGCGGAGAGCCGTGAGCCGGCCGTTTCCTAGTTTCACTTTCCTCTTCCGTCTGTCCGCCCGTGTGTGTGTGTGTGTGTGCAGACGTACATGTACGAGCCAGCGGCGAAAGCGCCTTGGAAAACACCGTTTGTCACATCCCCGCGTCGCCCAAATACTCATATCCTCCGACGAAAATTCCACCCGTACTCGTATATACAAACTTCGCGTACTTGGGATAGCAATTGTGTGGAGCGGATTGATTCGCGCGCGCGCGAATAGCAAAATTAAAGTTCGAAAATTGCAGCATGGAAAAGCGAAGAGCTGCGACTACTCCGTGTAAGATATATCGGATGGGCATCTGCAGCCGCGAGCGAGCTTGTGCGATTGAATTGCGCTTGTGTACATTGGAACGTCACACACTGTATACTCCGCGCAGTGTATTGTTGTTCTATCAATTGGTCCTACATATGCCCCGTTGAAACTCGAGTGCTGCTCTCGCTGTGCTGTTTGCCCAATGCTCGCATACAGCTGCGCGTATCGCTGCACCGGCTTTAAGTTTTGACACGAGGCGTATATTATGCGTGTGGGGCTCCGCGAATCGTTATGGGTAGGACCGTCGGGGAGTGAGGGACGGCCGCGGGCCGCACAAAGCCCCTCCACCGCGGCACATGCTTGTAGCGAGGCCATCACTTTCACTCGTGCGTCCGCGCGCGCGCGCACGACAAATCGATCCCTGCGAGCTGCCTCTGCTGTAGCGAGTACGAAGCTGTACGAATATCAGCTGACTTTCACTGGCGGCGCGGCGTCTGTGGGATATACATAATACGCAGTGCGCACAAGTGCACATGGGCGCTGCAGCTTGCAATCGTCGGGCTCCTAGTGGAGCTGCACTAGGGCAGCTGCACCAGGGGAGGCCTTGACTCGAGACACTACTCGGTTAAGCACAGCTCGCGCAGAGCCGCCAATGTTGCGGTCGAGGCCGCGCGAGCGAGCCTCCGCTGGACCACGTGCCGCCGCCACCGCCCCAGCCGCTGCTGCGCCAAGGCCGTCGCGCATCGATCCGCTCGACTCCGCACGTGCGACGCACTGCTGCGCACTGCTCGCGCCCAACTATCAAGCTGGCGATGACGCAGTTGCCCCCACCCCCACCCACCCACTCTCTCTTCCCTCCAGCCGCGGTCTGTTGCCGGTTTTATTTGCGCAGCTCCGGGCCTGCACTTTCGGCTGCAGCCGCCGACAATCAAAGTGGACCGAGCCAGCGGCCTTGAAAACCCACACGCCCTGTGCAGGGGGCAGTACTGGTCGCCCGCGGCCCGCGGCCCGCGTCCCAACCGCTCACGAGCCAAATGTTTATTCTGTTTACTCCATTCGCGGCGCCACGCACTCCTTCTCTACCTTTTTTCTCTCAAACAAATATTATCTTAGATTTTACTACCAATTCACAGGTAGCAGCTGTTCATTGCTGCACTTTATATCAGAGACGAGCGTCTGCTTCCCCTATAGTTAGCTTCGACGATTTGCAGTACATTGTTGTTTTTCGTAACTATCCCATCGTAACGACATCGTGGTACGTATTATATGGACGTGTCTTACGAAGAAAGACACATAACTGAATTTGTCCGCGAAGAAAGACAGATGTCAGAATTATTCTCCCGTGAATATTAACGAAGAAAGAGTTTAAACCCCAATCGAGCTGTAGAAAAGGCTTGTTTCTTTCTGTCAATTATAACATACTCATTCTAAGATTTCATTCCATATATTTTTTTATCTCGAAAAATTGTGCGATGTGCGCCATGTATCCTTTTTGCGGCCAGACGCGAGTTGTATCTTTCTTCGCGGACAGATTGCATTTGTCTTTCTTCGTAAGACACGTCGATATATATACTGAGCAGCTGACCGCGCATACGTACTTTCCGGCTCTAACCCGCAGCTCATGCTTGCGTCTAAAAATATTTAGCTGCATGAAAAACGCGCGATGCGCAATAAGGGAGCAACTAATACCAAATCAAAGCCAATTTCTTCTTAATCACTGGATGTCGAGAAATAATATGCAGAGACGCATTTTTCTTCATATTAAGTATTTCCCGAATTTAGGCTGTTTAAGGATGTTCTGCAAATACAAAGTCATTCCCAAAAGTTGGGTAAATGATGAGTAAAACGTGTTTGGAGAGCTGAGCTGCAACTGATTTTTTCGTATGGCCTATGTGATATATATAATGTATATCGTACGTATCCATAGTTGTATGGACGTTTTAAGCAGCGTAACCTCATTTTAGCTATCGTTTTTATAACAGCATGTCTTAAACTTTTCAATCTGATTATCCTTCAAGTTATCAAGTTGGGTTATCCCTCACTGGGAGGATGAAAAACCATTGATAACTTGTTCCACAACCAACCTAGACATATATTATCTTTCCATGCGTATATCCAATTGATGCGCGACTATTATTCGCTCTGGTTTTTGAAAATTCCTTGAGATTCTCACTATTTTTTCCATACTTTTCACATAAATTAGAACATGAAATGATACTCGAATTTGACAAAACTCCACAAGGAAGTGTGCGCACGTATATAAAAGTGCTTGCATATCTTTGTAACTGCAGCCAATCAGGCTTTCTCAAATTTTGGGCGCAACTTTTATATCACACTATTTTTCATTATTTTCATTTGTAGCCAGAACATCCTTAACTTGACTTGTGTGTAACAGAGCTATTTAAACGTTTGAACCAATGTTATTTCAGCGTATTATTTTTCTCAGTGTACGTGTCATGCTGAGATTCTCGTAGATTTTTCAGCAGAGAGAGCGAGAGAGAGAGAGAGAGAGAGAGAGAGAGAGGGAGAGAGAGAGAGAGCGCATAACAGAGCGAGTTCACTCACCGGTACGGGCCGTTCATTTATTATGCGCTGATGATATAAGCTCATGTTCCGGTGGCGTACTAACCTGCAACACAAATAAGCGTACTCGTTAGAAATCATTATCTGTCTTGATGATCGAGAGGGAGAGAGAGAGAGAGAGAGTGAGGATAATAGCTGCGCGCAGGTGTTACGTGGCCGCGCGCGCGGTCCCGACGGAGCGACTTCCTTTTCGCGAGCGCGCGCAATTTGCATATAGGAGCGGGATATATGCGATTTGCAGAGGAAAATGCACGGATCCATGTTGGTTACATCATAGCTGCACATAATTCGAGGTAATTACAGATACGCCGCGAGCAGTACGTCCGAGATTCCGTGCGCGCACGAGTGTGCAGTACAGTGGCGTACGACGTACGGCGAGTCGTTTTACTCGATCGACGCGCGGCTTTGAGTAATTCGAAGCGTGAAATTGTTTGCCGCGCACGTACCGGGCTCTCGACCATTCCCACACGCGACGATTGGAAAAACGAGTTGCGGCCAAAGAAAAATGATGATTTGTGACGCCAACACAGTGCTTGAAAAATTCCTCAGTCGCATTGAAACCGAATTCGAGTGGACCAAACAAGCGATTGATGTAGTGCGCTCATGGCAGCTGATCAGCTGGAATTCAATGTGTCGCGCGCGCGCGCCACGTATTATTTGTATTGTCCAGGCTTCGAGTCAGTCCCCGGTGGATTTGCACATGGATGGTCCGACGGTGGAACATCAGTATATACATGTGCACACTGCCAGTTTCTTTTTTTTTTCATTGTGAGCTGCAAACAACAGGCGTTAATTAGCGCGAGTCAGTCTAATCGGCGGCGGCGGCGGCGGCGGCGGCGGCGATATCGGCAGGAGATAAAACACCCGCGAGCGAGCGAGCTCTACAAATATATATACTTCTTAGCGTACATCGGGACTGCGCGGCGACTGGCGAGCCTCTCATAATTTGATTAAAAACAATTTGCCCCTGCTAACAGCTAATATATTTATCCGGACTGCAGCTGCGCTCGAGTTGATCGTTGATTCGCGGCGAATTGGCGAATGCGACATGAATCGATCGCGATTATTCGTGTGTTTTGACGCGCGAGCCGCATTGTCTATATGTATACGTCTGCAGTACACTAGGGTGAAAATAGCAGTATTGACGTTGGAATGGACATTTATGGAGAATACTCCAGATTTTGGAGCAACTCAATTCATTAGCGGTAGAAGAGTTTTTTTGCAAAGCAACACTTATATTATTATTTTGTATGTTGCTGGATTCATTCAAAGATTTGAAAATTACATTTTTATTTATTTTGCGGTTATAGCCCGTGTCCACTCCAGATTGAGATATGATAAAAGAATAATTTAAATTCAGAATGACAATTATTGATTCAAGTATTTCGTCGTACGGAAATTGAGTACAAGAAGAACTTAATCTAAGTACAAAATACGAATCTTGAATCGAGTACTTTTCTCATACTGAAATTCGTTCCGTCCCATTTTAAGAAAGATTTTTCACTTAAATCAAGAAATCGTTGTTGCTGTGTATCTCCGAAATTGTATCCGGGAAATATTTGGGAATTAATCGGATAGGTGTGCGCGCGCGGCACACAGCGACACATTCGCGACGCTTGTTTAGCGATCGAGCCCGATCCCGAGCAAATGTGTGGATAGGGCGTGAATTGCAGGGCGCATTGTCGATCGCACAAGCCTCGAGCGAGACGGTGCCAACTATTGCGTACGCGTATAACGTCGCGATCGCGACGTGCGAGAGACGGGCTGCACGAGGTAATTACCACGCGTGAACCTCGAGTTCAGGGCTAATTGGAATTTGAGGGGTTATTTACAATTTGAATGGCCAACAACAGTCTGAAGTGCACGCTCGAGTCTTATTGTCGGAGCTGCAATGTGCGAACAAAAATGTTTCTTTCAAATGCAAAAATACAATTTTCACTGGCCCGTCAGACGTGCAACCATAACATGTTATACTTGCGAGTTGTAGCAAGTTTGCGCGTGTGCCCACGTGTGTCGCCTGCAGCCACAGCTGGTACGTTGTGTGCACGTCCGAAACTCGAATTCGGGACTGTGACGATGGGCACGAGTCACGATTTGCACCAAATCAGCTCCGTGGGTTAAGTATCACGCGTACACGTCCAACGTTCGCTTGCGGCCGGTCATCAGTTTGTTTTGGGTTAAAGGGACGAGTATATCGAACGGTCGCGGGCGCGCGCGCGCGCATCTCAGCAGCCGCGCAGTGGCCGCCCATTCAATTCCGGGATATCGCGTGTGTTCCGCTCTGGCTGTTATTATATGTGCAGCCGCGCGCGGCCGTTGCGCAACGGCCTTGCGCCTGCTCCACACACTCTCTCGTTATAAGCAACGTTGGGTTGCAGCCGCTCTGCACGCTGCAGGACAAATAAGCTCGAGCGAGCGGCAGCTTCGTTAATCTAATCGTGGCTCGCTTGCGTGTTTTGTTCGGCACCGCGCGGTATCACCGCATTAAGCTGCGAATTCACCTGCACGTACCAAGCGTCCAGCTCGTCGTCCCTCGAGTTCACAGCTGCACTACACATATTCGCTGCTGTGCTGTTGCAGGAATTGAAAACGCCGCGCTTACACTGTGTTGAGCTTGAAATAGACCGCGCGCGCGCGCGCCGCCCGATGTAAGCGCCCGTCAACTTCTTAGTATACGTATTAGTATGGCTTGACTTTCTCAAAATTGTTTCGAAAAGACCCGGGATAATCGCGATTAACCAAGCGAATATCAAACGTCTGTGTTGTATTTTGCAGACTAAGCGTTGAGCGATGGGTTTAAATTCAAGATAAGCCAAATAACGCGTAGTCGCAGCACGCGATCAACAGTATAGACACAATTGCAGCACCGCGTGTCTCGCGAGTCTCGGATTCGACTACTCGTCAAATTACGTGGTGCGCGCGCGCGGGTACAATCTTCCACTCACAATCGAGTACGTGCGCCAATCCGTTGTACTTGCGGAGATACTTGCAACTTTTTATTTCGTCACTCGCTCGAGAGCGGAGCCCTTGATTCAATTCGCGCGGTCCCGCCGCACCTCGCTCCTCCGAACCCCCGAATTGCGAGCACGTTTCGAAGATGACCGAGTGCTGCAGTGCGCGCAGAAGCAGCAGCGTGGGATCAGCCTCGTACTCACTGCAAGGCCTTTTGGCTCTTGTTTCTTTCTCAAATCATGCCGAAATGCAGAGTGGGTGGGAGCCACTCGGGCCAGCCAATTGCCACGGCGGCAACGCAATGTCGCGCGCGCGGCCTGGCTCGTTTGTTCGATTGCAAGTATACTCATATGGGGACTCGAGGCGCGCACTTTGACTGAGCGCTAAATTATATCAATCTGCAGCTGTGATCGCAATTCACAATTATTCGCGACGGCTGCAGCCCACTATACCACTGCAACACACCGCGGCGCAGCATATGAAATACACGCAGGAAAATAAACGCCAAAGAGTCGGCGCGAGAATTTGACGCTGCAGCCACTTGCGGCCCGGCGTACGTTATACATTTGTCGGCGTGCCAGCTGCAGGGGCAACGGTGGACGAGTGAGTATATCCGTGGTGAAGGAGTAAAACAAACGTGGAAATTATACTTTTCATTTGTGTATTTTATACGGAATTGTCAGTCGCGAGTCGAGACGACACGTACGTAAGAGCAAACTTCAGCTTTGTGCTGCTTGAATTGCAGTTCGATAAAGCCGGCCGGCGTAATAAAAGTGAGTAAAGCGTTCTTTCAAATTTGTAATCTGTCATGATCGCGCCACGACAGTAGCTGACAATGAATGGAATGAATCGGAGCTGGGAGCGTAGCGTGATACGAACCGCGCGAGCTCCGCACGTGTATACAGTTCCGCGCGAAACTGCAGCTCGATGCGACCCGCCTCCTGTCAAACACGTTCTAATTTCAGTCTTCAAATTATCAGCTCCGCGGTTCCCATCGTTAAAATAAAACTCGGCCCGTGTTGATTTTCGAAAAGATTGCGCGCGCGTGCGCGAAAACGTTTCAATAGTCGCTCACAGCTACCATCGCGTAAGTCGAATCAAATTACACTGGCGCGCGTCGAGCACGTACTACGCCGGAACAATACGAGCTGTAGCTTCGAGCTGAAACTTTATACGTGCATGTATTCCATGAAGAATTTTGACTTCTCAAAATTTCCCGAACAAATTCGACTGTATATACATTCACCGGTGCTGCTTCGAGTTGTCTGCTATTGAATTAAAACGTTAAGTATTAGCGAACGCTTTGTCCATCGACGTATACGCGTGTCTAATCTTCTTTTAGCGCGGCTACCAAACAACATTTTTGAAAGAGACTTGGAGACTTGCGCGCGCGCGCGATTGCCGATTGCGCAATTCGAAATTTCACGTACTCGCGCGAGAAACTGTGATGGAATAAAATTGTTGGAAGGGGCCCCGTTACAATTCCTTCGAGCAAAGCTTTGCTTTAGTTAGTTCAAGCTCGTCGTCGCGCATATATACGTGTAACCTGAGTTTCCGCCGAGTCATGGCGACATCACACACACACACTGCACTGCGCCGTTCTCGCGCGAGCAATTCGCAAAGTTCGCAACAATTCGCATAGCCGCGCAGAGTATTCGATTTCATGCATTTGAACGATCGAGACAAGCAGCTGATGCGTGGGGCGGCCGAATATGAACGAACGGTAGACGCGCGAGCAAGTCTTCTTTTGCTGCGAGCTACTCGACAACACAGAGGTAAGCCCGTCCACTTTTTCTTTCCTTCAAGCCTGTACACCTCAGGCTCTTCAAGAGTACACGTACGAGCACATGTACTATCGAGGGCGATCCGAATCGACACCGACATAAGGTAACTGTACCCAATTTGGCACTGTACCCAATTTGGCACAATCGTCAGATTTCGTATTTCCGGTGCTCTCTGAGCATCAGTCGCTCTTGGGTTATGTTGGGGGAATTAAAAGAAAATTTTCGGTATCTTCCCCGCCCATTTAGCCCTTAAAACCACTCTCCTACAACACTTTGAAGTTTCACTTACTCATTTTTTCACCATTTTCTTATTTCACTTTTCACACTCAACCTCAAAAATCAGGTGTCAATAATTTTTATCTCTCAAAGTGTCATTACTCTTTTTTGTGTAAAAACATCTCAGCTTTCGATTGGTCTCATCAGTTTTCCTAAAATTATTTTTTATCCTACTCAAATTGCTGTTTTTCGCATCAAAAAAAAGTGTACCCAATGTGCCCCTCTACGCGTTTTTAAATGGGAAGATTGAGTGAAATCATTGAATATTTGTATAGACATATTACGATGATTTAGACGCGTATTTTTGAGTTGTATGTTAAAAATTTTGTATAAATATCACTGGGAACATAATTGAGAGTTTATTTCAATGCCAATTGGATCGTCCCTGTAGGCCTATATAGGCTGTAGCTAATGATTAAAAAATTGTGCCAAATTGGGTACACGTTTTGTGCATTTAGCCTTTTTGCGTTTTTTTTTAAATTGCGATTTTCGATAGGTTAAAGTAGTCGAATGATGATTATGAAGATGGTTTCTAATAGGTATTGAGCTAAGCTTTGAGATGCCATTCACAGAATTTTAAAATTCGAAGTCTATCATAGTCAAATTCGCGAAAAACCCTTAGGGGGGGGCACATTGGGTACAGTTACCTTACATATATTTACTAAGCCATGACGATTTGTTGCGATCGAGCCCATCGGATAATCACAGAATTGTACGTTACGTAAGCAAAGTTTGTTGTTTCTTGCTGATCACGCCAAGGGAATCCAAGCGTAATCTCCACATCAGATATTTATTTTTTAATCCAGCCGTCGTAGCAATTCCAATGGCTCGTGTATATACGTAATGTTGTGTTGCGCGCGGCGATCCATAATCGGATGTGTATATGCAGCATACAAAGTATAGAAGCGGGAAGCCTTGGCGATACGGAGCTGAATAGTGAATGGGCCGTGCGCGCGCGCACGCGCATCCCAGATCAATAATCCGAAGCAGCAGCAGCAGCAGCAGCAGAAATTCTCGCGGGATGGTCGCGCGCGCGCGCGACGACACGACCGCCGATATACGAGTATGTAGCCGCGCGAGGTTAATATTGTTTTGCAGTGAGTCGTAGGATATTGCGCGGTCGATAAATGCGCAACTCGGGCTCGCGCTTGTCGGTGTCATCCGCATTCGTGCGAGATTCGACGCGTGACGTACGAGCCGAGAAAATCGGGGCGAATATACGATCATCAGTATGATATAAAAGTATATTAGAGTCAATTTGAGCCAGAGCGCGGCGAGCGGCCCATCAGTCTTGATTTGTTCGAGCTAGCTGGCCTCTATGTTGCACTTGTTGCACCGCGCGCGGGCCAGAAAACATCTCCAGCCATTATTCCCACCTCGAAAACTGCTCAGCTGACTTTTTTCAGCTCACTCGATTACTCGCGCGCGCCCAGCTTTCATACCACGCGTATACTGCGCCGCAGAGGCGCGGCCGTCGCGCGCGCGAGACCCGCAGTTTGCAGCTGGAAAAACTTGGCGGCATGTTGCAGCTCGAATATTATCCGGCCGCTCGATCGAATATCGTCAAACTAACTCGCGAGTTGTTGGTCAAGTTATAAAGTGGGCCTGATCTTCCAGCTCCTACTCGCGCGCGCTCCTATGAATCAACTAATAGTTGCGCTCGAGCGAGACTCCGTGGGTCGAAACGACGGGTCGGAGGCTAGCTGAAAATCACATTACGGCCAATTGAATAGCCGCGATTATCTTATACGCGCACGCGTATTTTAGTCAGCCAGCTGCAGCAGTGTCAAGCTGGCCTCCAACATCCGAGATGCGATAAGTAGAAGGAAAAGCGACACCCGAGCCGACTCTGCAACCGCCGCGCCGCTCTAGCAAAAGTGTACTCGCGCTGCACAAACCGCGGCTATGTCAGTCAGTTGCGAGCGATATATAGATAGTCCGTGCCAACTTGTGCGCGCAGCAGCTTCCTCCACCCCCCCCCCCCCGTATATCGCGCGGCTCCCGGTACAAGCGGCCAAATCAACATTGGACGAGACTTTTAGTCATGTACATAAGGTAACTGCAGTCAACTACAGGCACGTTGGTCAGATTTCGTATTTCCGGTGCTCTCTGAGCATCAGTCGCCCTCGGCTCGTGTTGGGGGGGTATTAAAAGAAAATTTTCGCTACCTTCCCCGCCCCCATTAGCCCTTAAAACCACTCTCCTACAACACTATGAAGTCTCACTTAATCATTTTTTCACCATTTTCTCATTCCATTATTAACACTCAACCTAGACAATCAGTTGTAAATAATTTTTATCTCTCAAAGTGTCGCATTACTCTTTTTTATATGAAAACGTCTCATCTTTCGATTGGTCTCATCCCTTTTCCCAAAACTATTTTTTATCCCGCTCAACTTGCTCTTTTTCGCAGCAAAAATAAGTCAAGCTAATGTGGCCCCTTATGCGTTTATAAATGGAAAGACTAAGTAAAATCGTTGAATATTTTCAGAGACATATTACGATGATTTAGATTATGTATATGTCTAGTTGAACGTCAAAAGTTTTGTATAAATTTCATTGGAAACAATGCCAATTTGATAGTCCGTGTAGGTTTATATAGGGGCTGTAACAAATGATTACAGCAAATTGACTGCACGTAGTGTAGTTGGCTCTTTTGCGTTTTTTTTTTTTTTGTTAAATTGCGATCTGTAATGAGTTAAAGTGGTTAAATAGGAACTGTAGAGATGGTTTCTGATAGGTATTGAGCTAAGCTTTAAGATTTTCAAAATGCCAAGTGTATTATGGTGAAATTGGCGAAAAACCCCCGAGAGGGTGGCGCATTGGCAGCAGTTAGCTTAGTTGTATTTTACACAGCTTAACTATGCGTAATGTCGGGGAGGCTCGGGGGGGCCTGGGAAACCCAAGCTCATTTATGTCAAACGTGAGTCAAAAGGAGGAACTTTGCTCTGGATAACACTCGAGCGCGACAGCTCGAGTGCTCTACTCGTTTGAATCTGTCATGATACGTTGACACACTACTCAAAATTGTTGAGGTACGTACGACGTCGTACGAAAGATTAATTGGAGCCAGTGTGCAGCTGCAGTGTGTAAATAATCAAGTCCTTGTATATACCATTGACTGTGCTGGGAATACGGAATGAGCGATGTTGTGGTGTATTTTGAATATCGACGCGGAATGTTGGACGAGCTCGAGCTCCTCCAACATAGCTCCTCCAACACTGTGCCTCCGCCTCGAGTCAATTGATATTGCCCTACTGTCATTTCACTCGCGCGTAATGACGCATTTTCCTACTCACCCTCTTATCAAAACGACACTTTATTTTTCAACGCGCTATTATGTGCATGTGTGTGTGTGTGCGTGCGCGCGAGGCTTGATCCGTTTGTACGAGCGGCTGTGATAAGTATCATTTGAAACTCGATCAGCTCCTGCAAAGCTTACTCCACACGTGCAACTAAGTATTTTGGAAATCCAACGCCAATCGCGCAAGTGTATGGAATGGTATGGCACGTAGACGGGAGCGACTAATTCAATAATTAAGCAGCTTACGCTACGTTCTCCTTGACTTTTTCCGATTCCTACAAAGCTGCGCCTTACTGATCGATATTGCCTATATATTAGCTGTACAATCAACTTGTGCGTGACAATGTAATATGTAATGTGTAAAATGTAATTAGTAGTAGTAACTAGGATAGAATGAATTTGTCGCGCATTCTCGAGCTCCGCGCTAGGGCGATCACCTTCAAACTGAGCTCCAGCTTGTACTTACATCTAGTACTTGCCCGTGAAAATCGTTAGCAACTCATTTATACCGCGTTTATCGATTCAACTCTAGCGCACATGGGCATGTTGCTTGCTGCGGATTCGCAAAAATCATATGAAAGCTCGTTGCGCGCGGCTTAGCAATGCATATATATATATATATATATATATATATATATATATATATATATATATATATATATATATATATATATATATATATATATATATATATATCCAACAATATATTCGTATGAATACATCCAATACACGATTTCTTGTCGATTTGATCAAAAATATTGTTAAATCAGCAAACTCGGTGGTTATCCAGTAGAGGACGCACCGACACTTGTCGATCCAACAGAAGGATTTTGTTGATTCAACATACTCTGTATTGTAAATGAAATTTAACTCCGAATTGACAATTCGTTATGTTGGAACAATCAGTTCATTTTTTTCCAACCAGTAGTCCAGCAATAACCGATAGGTGGCGTCAAACCGAAGTACGTATAGAATGATCGATGAATTATCTCATTGAAAGTTGGAGAAACTGAATTAATAACGGAAAAATTTCATGGATTCCTCTTGCTAATATTATTCAAACTTAGTGGAAACGTGTTGTTGCTATTACCGATGAGTATTGTATTTTTTTATTAACTTGAGTAAGAAAAATCTCATACACTGAGAAAAATTTCCTTATCGAAACCTGCTATATGATATAGTAAACGAAATTATAGAAGAATCTACTATAAATATCGTTAAATTAACTTTATTTGTTTAAATAACCCTCATATTTTATAGTTTTTTCAACAATGTTCAATTACTTTTTGATTATTGTTCATCCATCAGTAATTATTGTTTAATGAACCACAATTATAGTCAACTGTGTCCACTCAATCATATCTACTATAAATAAAAGTACTATATATAGAGTAAAATCTACTTTAAATATAATATAAATAATACTATTTCCATGGTATACATCAGTGAAATTTGTATAGTGGAATTCACGATATCTCATAGCTGGGTCAAAATAGAACTGAAGATAGCATGGGAAACACAAGGCACGCGCGGGCGACATATATATGGGGGCAGCGATCATATACATCAGGTAACAAGCGTTATGACTTACTTTAAATCCTAAAGTTGAAATTATATATAGTAAATATAACGAATTAACTACAATCCTATCAATGTGAAATTTGTAACTGACTGCGAAATTAAATGTTCATTAATATATAAGAGTCTCTTACAGCCTCATGAATAAATTCATAGAATCAGCGGTTTCGAATCAAAATAGCAACTGTGAAATAGATGAAAATTTTTTCATCCTTAACCTTAAACTTAATATGGTTGGATGAACCGGATCGAACTGTCAAATCTACAATACAGTGTCTTGTTGGTTCAATGCACTTAGCTTGATTGATTCAACTAAATATCTTGTTGGATGTATTCATAAAAGTATATTGTTGAATCAACTAGATTTTTTTCTCAGTGTAAGCACGTGAGACGTACTGCAGCTCATATGTGCTGCAATCGCGTGTCGGTGTACAACTTTGCCGTCGTTCATGATCATTGAAACGGGGAGAAAGCATGTGTATATGATATGATGTAAAATCCAGCCAGGCCGGGCCACTAACTTGATATGAATTAGTTCAAAACTTCATGAGATATTGCCAATATCTATTCATTCATTTTTCATCAACTATAATGAAGTTCGCGAGTTCGCGATATTCAATTTTAATATTTTTTCCCCCATAGTCGGAGATACGAGCGGAATAAATGTTTCGAGTGTAAGATTTCATTCATGGTTTTACGGACAAAAGAATCATCGGTACGAGTTGCTAGACGCGCGCGCGCGCACAATGCGCGACTTTTTGAAGAATGCCAGGAGAATTGAAGCGTCATGAGAAAACGGGAAAAACTCGCGCGCGGGAGCGTATTGAATTATGTAAGCGCTGCCCCGGCGTGGCACGTGCGATAAGATCATGCATTTTGCTAGCAGCGGCTAATGCATATGTTTGCGCGCCGCGCGTTGCAGCTCAAATTGTATATACTCGAAAATTCCCGAGCGAAAGATTCTTCTCAGTCCGATTTCCTTTTTTTACTGATAATCAAATCTTTCAATCATTCAATTGCATCGGTGGGCAAATGTCAATATACCGATATAAAAATAAAGCCCAATGATAATATGATACGATAACATCTGTTTTCTTTGTATATTTTTCTTCATAAAAATATGTCCATTGACACAATCGAGGCTCTTTACGAAAAGTACTATTCAGTTTTTTCGATTTTATTTTTCTCCAACGAAACACTATTTCGAATTGAGTTTTCACAGGGGTATGCAATAGTGAAAACTTTTACGTACCATTTTTTACAAGAGTCTATGAGAAAGATGCAACGAGTACTATGATCCTCGCACGGAACGTTGAAATGACGTGAGAAATCAAAAATACCATTTTGAATAAACGCCCGCACGTGTTTGTATTGTTCGAGTATACGCTAAATGATATAATGAGTAAATTATACATCGAGTTTTATTCTTTCGAAAATCCTTGATTGTTTCGCTTCTGTGTTACGCGTGACACAAGTACAGAAAAATGTGATTCATTCATTTTGCGCGAATGACGCACGCTATTTTTGTCGTGCATTTACTCCTGCTTCCAAACATAACTTTTTAACATGACTAAATTCATGAGGATCATAATCCTGTCGAAACAATGCCAATTGACCAATGTATGTGTATGTATACATGGAGGGTTGATTTCAATTTTTTTTTTCTTTTCCTTGGACGCGTGTGAAAACTCTAATTTTATTCCGAGTAGTTGGGGAACATTCAATGTTAGTAAACAAAGGAATCTCTCTCTCTCTCTCTCTCTCTCTCTTGAGTATAAATAAAAATATTTATCGAACGACCACGAATTAGAACCACGACGAGAAGACGTGTGAATTATGCGAGAAATTTTGCCGTCGAGATTAATTGAATATATCAGATAATTAGTAAGGTGATCTTGATAAAGGGAAATAACCAAAATCATATCAGCGGTAAGGATGTAAGTAAATGCTACTTGGAATTGGCCAGTTTATTTCGGGATGAGTTTGAAAATGTTTACCGAGCAAAGCTTCAATATATACGGCGAAACTCGAGCGGCCTCGTTTCCAGTAGCTCCAGCTGTTTTGTTCCGCAGCAAAGTTTATTCAAGCGACTCGAGAGGGAAGGCGGCCCCGTATTATAAGAAAGATAAAGAAAGGAATATGCGCGGTGAAAAGGAGAGACGCGACTTCCCGGGACTTGGCAGAGAGTAAGTACAGCGTAAACAATCGAATGAATTGTTGAATGAATTTGTTTAATTTGGATCACGGCGAGAATTGAATGGGGAAAAAATTCTTTATTGTGGAGCATTGTTTGGGGGCTGCATTGATCTAGTGCACATATACGCATACACGAGCGACTAAAGCAACACGAGCGCGAGCATGACTCGACGGTCTCAAGATAATTTCGATGGTGATGTCGTGTGTTCCACTTTTAATATCGCCTCGCTCGTTTGTTTCTTCCTTGTCTTGCACTGCTTCTTGTACGACTTCAAAAGAGTCCCAGCAAGAGCCAGAGTGTAGAACGAGTGTGCGTGAGCAAGAGAGAGACAGAGAGATAGAGAGAAAAAAATATGATGCGTTTGAGAAAATTGATTGACGCGAGTGTTTTTGTTCGGGCGCGTCTTTCTTTCTCTCTCTCTCTCTCTCTCTCTCTCTCTCTCTCTCTCTCTCTCTCTCTCTCTCTCTCTCTCTCTCTCTCTCTCTGTCTCTTTCTCTCTCGACGCTTTTATCTCTCGAACGATACTGTAAAATTTATAATAAACGATGAGTCAAGAGCTCACGCACGGCTACCAACACTCATTATCATAAATGATAAATTATCTCTTAGTGGACACACGAGCTGATTCTCCGATTTATCTTTCTTTCGCTAAATTACTACCAATTCGTGTGTGTGTGTGTGTGTGTGTGTGTGTGTGTGTGTGTGTGTGTGTGTGTGTGTGTGTGTGTGTGTGTGTGTGTGTGTGTGTGTGTGTGTGTGTGTGTGCGTGTGTGAACATTTATTGCATCGCAACAGTAAGTTCGATTGATGATGGACAAATTGTCAAGAGTTCGGTACCACACAAGTTTTCATCGCAAAGCAGATGGCTAGGCTAGGAAGAGTTGCGATTGGAAAAAAAAAACTCGGGTATCGTGGGCTTTTGACACGACAATTGCGCATTTGCAATATTTTCGCGTCTCCTCGTTTTTCGATGCTGATCCCGATGCCGAGATGCCCATCCTTTTGAATAAATATTTTGGCAAAACTGATCGCCGCGAATCTATTTATTCGTTTGCATTGCAAGCTACATTAATAAGTTTAGGCTGCAGAGACCAGGTCTCTCTGACACGCGCGCGGCATGAGTGAGTCTGTTTGAAATATTCAAAAGACAAGACTGTCCCCGGTGAATTTTACCTTCCTCGGCTTATCTCATTAGGGGTTATTCTCACTAACGTCCAGCACAGCAATTCAAGCTCGCTCGAAGAGCCGAGGGAATGAATCGAATTGTCCAAACGTAATGCTGTGAGCTTTCAACCCTTCTCTTTCTATCTCACGTACGCCATATCCGCTTGGTTATCATTAAGAAAGCAAAGAGCCGAAAGGAAAGGAACACGCAAGAACGATTGAGTAGGTGTGCACGCTCGATTATGGCAGTATTCCTTGTGCGCGGCAAGTCGTCCTATACACAATAAGCATATCATAGCGCGCGCCCGTCCGGGCACGAAAGCTCGTACGTATATGTATATAAGTACGTGTAGGCCGGCAAGTTAGAAAAGCTAATTTGCATGACATCACGTGCCGAGGGATTTGCAGAAGCCGGAGGGGGTCAACAAACTCGCGGCGAGCGTGCGGCGTGCGGCCCGCGCGGTCCGCCCAATAAATACGCTTTCTATCCAAGCTTTTCATCTTCGAATCCCATTTGCTTTTGCGTTCAACCCCGGCCTCCGACATTCTGCACCCAATTCAAGTGTCAATTTCAAAACGAATTGTGTATTGCCAAGCACTCCAAATTATCACGGCATCTAACTCGCAGATATGTCAAGCTCGAAATACCGCACAGGGATGATTTTTATTCAGTTCAAGGGGAAATTGTGAGGAGCGAGTATCAAGCGCCAATCCGTCGAGACACAGCACACTACAAGTGTTTGCAGGTGTTTGCGAGTTGCACAACGGCCGCGACATGCGCGCGAAATTCCACTTGAACGAATTGCATTGCCCGATTAACCGCGCGCGCGGGCCAGCGCAGATGCAAACAGAATGTGTGATTATTTTGTCGGAGCGTGAAACGCGTCGAGGAAGGAATGGCACAACGACTGATGAAAATTCACTGCCCTATAGGTACATGCACTTGCTCGCCTATGAAAATCAATGCAGGTGCACTGGCAAAAATAATCGGCTGGAATGTTTATATGTATAGTCTTGAAATTCAGACGAGAAGGGATGCTTGAGGGGCCAGTCGAGTCGAATGTGGGGCGAATGTGGAGAGAAGAATTACAATCTCCACCACATTGTCAAACTCCTGTATGCTTGTACTGTTGAAAATTATGCATTCTACACATTTCACTGAATTTGCCTTCAAACGTCTTTTCGTCTAATTTCTGAACAATGGAGGCTGGTGTTCTTAACAATGTGGCTAATATAGAATATGTCATTGCAACATCCCACTGACTAAGAAAAACACTGACTAGGCTTTACTTTTGAGGCAGAATAATTAAATTGTATTTCATGCCTTATTGCACATCAAGTTTTTCTTGCGCGCACCCAAGTATTTTTCGACGCAAGCGTGAGTTGTGTGTTGTGACCGTAGCAGAAATGTTGTCCCAGGACAATCACAGCAGGTAATCATGAATAAATCGATAGAATATAGGTCGAAGGGTAAACGCGAGTTTAGCTTTGGGCGAGGGTACGTAACGAATGTTGGGTGCCAGGGCAGGCCAGGGAGGGGCAAGTGGATTGTGTAAATTGTGTACAAAGGACGAGGACGTAAACACTGCAATGCGGATCGATGGAGGTGGGGACGTGGTGGGGCGGCGCTCAACTAACCTTTCCTGCGTCCGAAGGGCCCGAGGAAGGTGGCGTTCTTGCCGACGAGGTTGTCGTCGACGTACCTGATGAGCTTGAGCGCGTCCTCGCCGCGCTTGGTCGCCGCGGCCTGGCTGCTCCTGCTGGCGCCGGACACCGAGCGCGCCGGGCTCGCCGGCTTCTGCTGCTGCTGCTGGGCGGCGCCGAGGCTAGGGCAGCTGGAGCTGGGCGAGAGGCCGGCCGCCCCGGCGGCTACCTGCACCATCGGCACCCAGGGGGTCCCGGCCGCAGCCGCAGCCGCCGCCGCGCCGCCGCTCATTTTCACGCCGCAACTCATGGACACGAGCGATGTTGATCAGCCGCGCTGCTGCCGCCGCTGCTGGCCGATCATTGATCCGGCGGGCCACGAGTGCGCCTGCGCACAGCTGCACTGCCTCTCGCTCGAACTGCTCGAGCTGCTCTCGAGAGCGGGCAACCGCAGGCAGGCCAGAGAGTGTGTGTGTGCGTGCGTCTATACGTGAGCTTGGGTGCGTGCAGTGCGCGGGATGGAAGCGCGCGCGCCACTCGTGTGCATCAGTGCTCGCTGCTGCTGCGGCGGTCGCGGGCGGATAGTACGTCCGTGCTTGGGCAGCGCCGGGCCGAGACTGAGCCCTGAACAGTGAGCGCCGAGCGGCCGCGAGCCAGCCGACTGTGGCTGGTGGACGGTGGTGGGGCTGCTGCGGGGCTACAGCGCGTAGTTCGCGCTATGCTCGACTGCTCGCCAGCGCTACCACTGACGTCACCTGTTCGTGCGCGCTGCCAGCCGCTTGCTTTTGATTGTAGCGATATCAGAAAATCAGAAAAACCGAAAACCGGGCTCGCGTTTGAGCAACTCCACGCCAGTGGTACTGGACAACAAGCCAAATCATGAATGTACCGCGTGATATCCCGTATACATATATATGTATGTATACGATGTATATCGCTAATATATCCATACATACGTATATTCGTAGTATATTAATTTTTACTGTTATAATGATTATCTACATCTACATAATAATAAAATGGATCCGTACATTTTTCTGGTTCACCTTTCTTGCTCTCGGAAACAATGATATGACAGTTTCGAGGTACATTTAGTATGACGGATCGAAAGGTGGGATCGAGGGCTACATTTACATAAAAAAAAAATTTTGAAAAATTCAAGTTGCGGTGGGCGTATGGACAATTTAAAAAATTTTTTACCGATGTCCGGGTGGGACCCCCCTTTAAAAACGTACAAAGGGTTGATTTTTCGAAAATTCGTTCGAGCAGATCGATAGAGGAGCCTGAGCGCTTCCATAATTTATGTTGAAAAATTTGAAAATATTGATGCGTGGGCGTATTCTATGTGAACGAAAATGGTGTGGTGAAAATAGTACATTACGTGACTAGTGCGCAAAGTAGGTGAATCCAGCACGAGTGGAGATTGGCGCCCGAGCGCAGCGAGGGTGACAACACGAGTTCTGGATTCACTTACGTGCGCACGAGTTGCGTATACTATTTTTCGTATCGAAGTGCGAAAAGTTTGACTATGTCATGGATGATTGATACGCGTACATAGCGCCATGCTCTTGTTGCTCGAGTTCAATGAAGGTACGATAAGCGGAGGAGTACGAGTAGGCGAAGGGAAAGAGCGGGTCCAGGGGCGCAGCCCCGGTGGGGGTGCAGGGGGCGAAGCCCCCGCCAGGGGGTTGGGGGGCGGAGCCCCCCCACTTGAAACAACAAAAATATCAACATCAAAAAGAAAATAAATATGATACTACAAAAAAAATGAACACAATTGGGTAAAACATTTTACATCAGGGCAAAATGATAGTATTACTGAAACATTGCAATTTGTTAATTTTCCTTTCTCGCAAGTGAAATAGAACACCCTTGTGTATATATACCGGCCACGTGAACCTCACGTTTTCAAGCATCACTCTGAAGAGTTTAGCTCTACTGTGTTGTAACTGCTTAATTTTGTCCTTTCGACTCCCAGAGGTTTGAATTTTGAACTTGACCGAGTCGAATTGGACAGAAATTTTTGTGGGGATTTTGTTTTAGAAATTAAATGAGAGGAATATCATAATGCATACATATATATGTATATAGAAATGCATTGGTCTCTCTGCTACGCAGAATCCCCAAGAATCTAAAGTTATACGTGGCTGCGTAATACGATGACCGTAAATTTTATATCTTTCTCGCAGTGCATTCGTATATTTTCAATTTCTCGCACTACTTTCTCGCACTGGTGCGGGAAAAAGCTTTCTCGCATCACTTTCTCGCACTGGTGCTGGAAAGTTTTTTCTCGCACTGCTTTCTAGCACGGTGAAAAAAAAAGGTACTTTGCGCACCCTAGTCCGTGAAAAAAAGACAAACTTTGCGCACTAAGATACGAAAAAAAAATTTTCGTCAATTTTTCTTGATGATGCAAAACCAAAATTATACAGTTTCGAGGTATGTTCAGTATGACGGATCGAAAGGTGGGATCGAGGACTACATTTACATAGAAAAAAAAATTTTTAAAAATTCAAGTTGCGGTGGGCGTATGGACAATTTAAAAAATTTCTTACCAATGTCCGGGTGGGACCCCCCTTCAAAAACGTACAAAGGGTTGATTTTTCGAAAATTCGTTCGAGCAGATCGATAGAGGAGCTTGAGCGCTTCCATAATTCATATTGAAAAATTTGAAAATATTGATGCGTGGGCGTATTCTATGTGATCGAAAATGGTGTGGTGAAAAAACAAATTTTCGTCAATTTTTCTTGATGATGCAAAACCAAATTTATACAGTTTCGATGTACATTCACTATGACGGATCGAAAGGTGGGATCGAGGGCTACATTTACATAAAAAAAAAATTTTGAAAAATTCAAGTTGCGGTGGGCGTACGGACAATTTAAAAAAATTTTTACCGCTGTCCGGGTGGGACCCCCCTTTAAAATCGTACAAAGGGTTGATTTTTCGAAAATTCGTTCGAGCAGATCGATAGAGGAGCTTGAGCGCTTCCATAATTCATATTGAAAAATTTGAAAATATTGATGCGTGGGCGTATTCTATTTGAACGAAAATGGTGTGGTGAAAAAAAATATTTTCGTCAATTTTCTTGATGATGCAAAACCAAAATTATACAGTTTCGAGGTATCTTTGGTATTGCGGATTGGAAGGTGGGATCGAAGACTACATTTACATAGAAAAAAAATTTTGAAAAATTCAAGTTGCGGTGGGCGTACGGACAATTTAAAAAATTTTTTACCGATGTCCGGGTGGGACCCCCCTTTAAAAACGTACCAAGGGTTGATTTTTCGAAAATTCGTTCGAGCAGATCGATAGAGGAGCTTGAGCGCTTCCATAATTCGTATTGAAAAATTTGAAAATATTGATGCGTGGGCGTATTCTATGTGAACGAAAATGGTGTGGTGAAGAAAAATTTTTTGGCCAATTTTCTTGATGTTGCAAAACTAAAATTATACAGTTTTGAAGTATCTTTTGTATTGCGGATCGGAAGGTGGGAACAAGGACTTCATTTCCATAGAAAAAAAAATTTGAAAAATTCAAGTTGTGGTGTGTGTGGAAAATTTGTTCGAGCAGATCGATAGGGGAGCTTCAGCGCTTGCATAATTCATGTTGAAAAATTTTAAAATATTGGTGCGTGGGCGTATTCTATATGAATTTGTGGTTAAATAAATTGGTTATTTACTTTATTGGTTTATTCTATATAAATTGGTGGTTTACTTTGCGATTTTTATGCTTTCAGATAAATACGTGAGATTATGATTTGGTGAAATGTCGGGTATGTTTGATCGAAAGAACATCGGATGGGCTTGAATATCCATGGAGAGAATTTTGGAAAAAATGATGCGTGGGCGAGAAATATGGAAAAAACTGACTTTTGTCAACTTGTGCCGCATAACCATTAAAAAAATATATGAAACAGCGTCGTGATGAAAATTCTGATTAGAGGTATTCGTAGAGCTCATTGAGCGCTTCAATTATTCATCGTGAAAAATTCAAAAATATTGATGCGTGGGCGTGAAGTATGTGATTGAAAATTGGTGGTTGACTTTGCGATTTTTATGCTTTCAGATAAATACGTGAGATTATGATTTGGTGAAATGTCGGGTATGTTCGATCGAAAGAACATCGGATGGGCTTGAATATCCATGGGGCGAGAATTTCGGAGAAATCGATGCGTGGGCGTGAAATATGGAAAAAACTGACTTTTGTCAAGTTGTGCTGCATAAACCGTTAGAAAAATGTATGAAACAGCGTCGTGATGAAAATTCTGATCAGAGGTATCGATAGAGCTCATTGAGCGCTTCAATTTTTCTTTGTTAAAAATCTAAAAATGTCGATGCGTGTGCGTGGAGTATGTCATTGAAAATTGGTGGTTTACTATGTAATTTTTATGCATTCAGAAAAATACGTGAGATTAAAGTCTGGTTCGATTTTGAGTATGTTTGATCGAAAGAACATGGAATGGGCTTTCATATCCATGGCGAGAATTTTAGAGAAATTCTTGCGTGTGCATGAAATATGGAAAAAACTGACTTTTTTCAAGTTGTACCGCATAATCCGTTAAAAAAATTTATGAAACAGCGTCTTGATGAAAATATCGATTAGAGGGATCGTTAGAGTTCATTGAGCGCTTCAATTTTTCATCGTGAAAAAATTGAAAATATTGATGCATGGGCGTGAAGTATGTACTCAAAATTCGGTGTTTCAATTTGTAAAAATTTAGAATTCGTTTGAAAAAAATACTTGATATTTGAAAGAAATGAAGAATTTTGGAAAAATCGATGCGTGTGCGAGAAATATGTGAAAACTGACTTTTAGCAAGTTGAGCAACATAAATCGTTAAAAAATCTACGAATCAGCGTCGTGACGGAAATTCTGATCTGACGAATAGATATAGCTGATTGAGCGCTCCCCGTTTCCATCGTGAAAAATGGAAAAATGTCGATGCGTGGGCGTTAATTTTATGAGAAATTTGCATGTTTTCATGGCGAAAGTTATTAAGTTGCAATATAGTAATAAGATGCAATATAGTAGAAATTATATTTATTTCCATTGATATTTCTCGAGGTTTGACGAAAATTCATGATCATAACAAAATCTATTTCTGATTATGTCATTTTACTTCCTCAAAGACAAAGCTTTGGAATGAGGTAAAAATTGACATCTCAAATCAGACATTGGGACCTTATTTTTGATAGCCTAGAGGTGAGATACATGTTGATGTAAAAGCGTCCGTAGATACTTTGAATTATTCACCAATAATTCGAATAAAAATTTCATTATTTTTCTTTATTCTTGATAGAGCAAATGAAAGACACGAGCGAGCGATAGCGAGTGAGTGATTCTGGCTAGTTAATAATATTATTTGTTGCACATTTCAATACTCTCATCATTTTATATTGATGTATTTGTACATCTCCGAGATTTGCTCTAATCGAATCAACTCATTCACGAATCACTTATGTTCTTGTTAAC
Source organism: Aphelinus atriplicis (assembly GCA_020882685.1). Taxonomy (NCBI): domain Eukaryota; kingdom Metazoa; phylum Arthropoda; class Insecta; order Hymenoptera; family Aphelinidae; genus Aphelinus; species Aphelinus atriplicis. Next base: position 36,273,769 of record CM037076.1, on the reverse strand, counting down.
TTTTACTTTTAGGATTCATTTTGGTTACCAATAACATTTGTTGCGCTTTTCAATGATCTCGTCATTTTCATATTGATTTGATTGTACATCATGGAAATTTGCTTTTACTGAATGTGATTTTTTCCAAACAATCAGTATCCATATCCTCATAGTCGAAAAAGACAGTACAGCAATGGAACTGCAAACCGTACAGGCAGTTTCCTCTAGTGCCAGGGAATATATCTGTAGAGATTTACTGAAATTCTTCACCGGGAAGCCTAATACTTTCACTGTGAGTTTCAACGTAAATCGTATGTTGCAACTAACAAGTAGTGAATTGTAAGATTGATATTAAAATGAAAGATGAAAAGAGATATTGAAATAGCTCCGAAATATGTATGTGACCATAGTCATTGTATTGACCAGGTAAGTATACCTTGAAAGGTCAAAATAAGTGGGCGAAAGAGTCAAAATGGATCAAACATATTTATCGATGGAGTAGCCAATCAGGATGGATGATTTTCATCATTTTTATAATAACTTTTGTTCCAATTGAAGAGCTGTTACACGATGCTATAGTCTCCATATAGGTTGAGAACCGATTGAACTAGACCCCGAACCACTCGAAATCACCAAGTTTAGCTGATCCGAGAAATCAACGAAAAACAGTTTATCTGGGATAGAGCAGTTGATCTGAGTTGAATCGTTCCTATATTCATAATAGAGTGTGGGTCGGTAGAGCTCCGGTAGCTATGAGTTCTGAGGCTCATGTTTTCGGTGACTTGCTCCAAAGATTATAAAATAATAATCTTATGTTACTCGGTGTGTGGAATGACATTTCACGCACTAGTGCATATTTTACCACCCTCGAACGAGCATTCAAAATATAAACTATCGTATTATACTCGTACGTTCATTGTAATCACTCGTGTCAACGTGCAAAACTCGTTGCCAGCTTGGCCAGCCACTCGTGGACGTGTCCACGCGCGTTTTCAAAATTTCACAAACTAGTTGCATCCTTTACTATTAAGATTTTTATAATTCATCAAAATTCTGAAAATTTTCACTTGTACTAACCTGGACTTCATATATTTGTAAGAGATGATTGAAGGTTTCATAAATATTTTATGTTATACGTGATCATAAACGCTCATTTCACGCATCGATTTCCGTGCGTGAAATGCGATTTCACACACCGATGCGTGGAACATTTCACGCACTCAAATCTCGATGCGTGAAATTCGCGTTTGATCATTTATAATATAAAATATCGTATGCAACTCGTGAAATCTCATTTCACGCACTAGTTGCATAATATACTATAATGATTTTTAGTCATTTCTTGTATTTGCATGATTGAAATCAAAATTATATTGTCGGTGCATGTTCTGTCAAATATGACAATTTTTTTATTTTAAGAGAAAGAAATTCTACATTTTTCTATACATACAATTCTGCAAGCAACAAAAATTTGTAAAACAGTATATTCTAGCTATGATCACCTTTATCTCTGATTTGCAAGAACATTTACCGAGAGATCGATATTTCTTAGATATATTTTGATATACAGCATCATGAAAACACCATAAGTTTTATGGAACTTGCGTCAATAGTGATTTGAGCGGAAAAACTTATCCAAATTTTTTATATATTCTAAGTTCACAAATACAAAATAGCATCTTCAAGATAGAGGGTCATCTTTTGTTGGTATGTAAAGTTAGAATAAAATACAAATACACTGCCCATCGAGAAACTGTGAAACAACGGGCCCGTGGCAAGTATGTATTTGCTAATTCCATTGACTGAAAAAAATGGGAAAAAAGTGAAACAAAATAAATAAATTTCAATTGAAGAATAATAATAATATAATGATGTAGAATTGTAACATTCAAACGTTAAGAATTGTAATGTAAACGATCTATTCATGTAGTTTTCATTGGGATTTGAGATTCTAGTAAAATAACGTTAGTTGTACTATGAGAAAAATAATTTCGATTATAGAGTATTTTATTCGATTTCAAATTATTAGGAACTAGCCAGAATCACTTACTCGCTATCGCTCGCTCTTGTCTTTCATTTGCTCTATCATAAATATGGATTAACATTGGAATTTTTAATTCAATTATTGGTAAATTATTTGAATAAAAACGAAAATTTTTCTATCACAACACCATTTTTGTTCACAGAGAATACGCCCACGCATTAATATTTTCAAATTTGTCGACTCGAATTTGGAAAGCGTCCCGGCTTCTCTATCGATCTACTCAAACAAATTTTTGAAAATTCAACCCTTTGTACATTTTTGAAGGAGATAATACGAGAACATTGGTTAAAAATTTTTTTAAATTCTCTATACGCCTACCACAACTTACAATTTTTTTTTCTCAGAAAATTTAGTCCACGACCCCACCTTTCGATCCGTCATACTAAATCTACCTCGAAATTGTCATATCATTGTTTCCGAGAGCAAGAAAGGTGGATTAGGAAAATGTACGGATCCATCTTATTATTATGTAGATCATGCGAATCAGCTTCTGAACACCATATGGATATGAGTAAAAAATGTTTTAAATTCTCCATACGCCCACCACAATTCGAATTTTTCAATTTTTTTTTCTATGGAAATGTAGTCCTCGATCCCACCTTTCGATCCGTCATACTAAATATACCTCGCAACTGTCATATCATTGTTTCCGAGAGTAAGAAAGGTCGACCAGAAAAATATACGGATCCATCTTATTATAATGTAGATTGAATACTGAACCCTTACAAAGTGATACTAATTTTTCAACTACTTGACTCGAATAGAATCCTATATGTATCAATGCATGTCTAAAACCAATAACGATTCGTGAACATCTCCAGGAATTATCGAAACTTTGGGCCTTACGGCTGTATAAATCACCTGTTGGGAGCTGCCCAAAAATCATGTCACGAAGTTCCAGCAATATACAAGACAAACAGAGCCAACTGATACCTACGCTCCTTGTGAGTTGCTAATTTGGAAGTGTGAAAAACAATTCTTCATTTTTCATAGCAATTTTCAATGGAAGTGAATTTGGCGATTGTCATTTTCGAATAATTTCCCGTAAAGAAACGTTGAGGAAACCTTGTATAACCGTTGTGTATATTGAGCGCACAGTAAATAGTTTATCGTGAATATTTCCTTGAGTTCCTAGAAAAGTGCCCAGAGTTGATTAATTATTAATTTAGAACAGTTTCGTACAGATATTTTTGATGGTGAAGTGGTAAAATCGTTCGTACATGATTTCGGGCTGAATCTCTGGGTTTAATACACTTGTATTTGCGTAACAAATTCGGTATAGTACAGACGAACGTTCCCCAACATTTTCCATGAAACACCAAGTGATCACAGATTGAGCTCCTTTTTGCTGTAGGACCATTATTCAGCGAGATAATCGAGTTCAAAGTTTTCACCTTCTCTCAATGGGGTAAAATCGATTGTACATGGGTTTCTGATCGATTCTCTGGCTTTAATACACTACTCGGGAAATCGTCGACTCTAATGTCGCCAATCGATAGAGCGGGAAAAAATACGTAGAAATGATGGGTCATATGCCGTATTGGAGCTCCAAAAAAATGGGTAAAAAATCGAAAAAGTACGACCAAGTTACGTCAAAAACATCTCCGCCGCATCGAAAAAAATCTAGAAGATTCCGGGAAAAACACTTGGAAAATCGGGAAAATTCCGGGAAAAAACACTTGGAAAAGCGAGAAATTCTGGAAATAACTTTGAAAATCACTGTTTCTTGGGAAAAAATATTCGAATAATCATAAAAAGTAAACTGGTCGATAGAAATCTCCGGAAAATGGCGCATTCAAAAGATCATGAGCTTGCGCAACTTTTTTGTAGGGGTCAAAATATGTCTTATACGTCGAAGACATACTTCCAAATACCCCCCCAAATAACCCAAATAACCCCAAATAACCTCAAATAACCCAAATAACAAAATAACCAAAATAACCCAAATACATTTCAGATTATTTGGGAACCGGAATTTTTTCCGATTGTCTAAGTGTAACAATTTCCCTGGAAATTTCTCGATTTTCCGAGTGTTCTCGGAATTTACCCGATTTCCCAAGTGCTATCCAAGAATTTTCCCAATTTCAAAAGTGTATTTTCTGTAATTTTCCGGGCTAGGCCCCCTCGGGGGATCCCTCGCCGGGAGGTCTGGGTCGGAGACCTCATTAGGGTGCAGGGGGCGAAGCCCATGCCGGGTAATCCGGGGCGGAGCCCTCGTTGGGGTGTAAGTGACCAAGCCCTCGCCGGGGGGTTCGGGGGGCGGAGCCCCCCGTACGCGCCTAAGAGAGGCCAGTTTTGGGTTATTTGGGTTATTTGTGGTTATTTGGGTTATATATAGATCGTTATCAATAATTTTAACGGTACTGTAACCTATATATTTAATCATCTTTCGACTTGCTATATTAAATTAAAAAAAGAATCATCAAATTATCTTATATAGAAGTCGAGATATTGTCGAGAAAAAATCAAACGTTCATTTTCATCCCGAGCGTTCGACTTTTCGTCGCTTCTTCTCCACCACCCCCTCCACTGACTCTGCAAAATGAGCAATATTTTGAAATTGGCTTTTTTATTGCAAAATTTAACAATATTTTGAAATTGGCTTAGGATTGTGCGAAAACTATCTTTTCATACTATCTCAAAATTAAAAGAGAAAAATGCAAATTTTCGTAAAAAAAAAATATGAAGCCATACATTTCAGATTTACGCACATTTCTCATTCGATTTAGAATGATTTTCTGGAGGGGATCCAATAGTTTTTAGAGAGGGTGTATGAAAAGTCACAGCAAATACAGATGAGTACTGGGCTAATTATACGTGTAATGCACAGCTTATAATTCACTGAAATTAATTCAATCTATCAATTACTCTACTTTACAAAGTAAATATTCTTCTTGCGACACAATGACATATACCTTTATAACATACAATGTGATCAAATTTTAGAAAATAACCTGAAGCGCGTCAAAATTTTATAATCAATTTTCACTACATGAGGATAATTCAATAATGAAATCAGTTGTTAAATTGATTGATTGATAATTGAGAAAAAAAATTCTAGAGAATGGTTTGATTGGGAAGAAACATATGCAATATATAATAGTATTTATTGTGATAGGAAATTGGTAGGAATAAGTTTTAGACGGAAAATTTATAAAAATAAAGCTTGTGTGTATCTATATATCAAATCTTTATTCAATATTTCAATCTTTATCTGCAGGAATCAAAGCTTTTCCTCTCATATCTCTTATAAGATTTGTTATAAGTGTAGTCGAGTTGACCATTCTAGCCTTTTTCCTGTCATGGCTAAATGGTGTAGGTGTGTCATGTAAATAATCTTCATAGAGACCTGCAATTTTATGAAATATTTCAGATGTAATCATATATTGCTTTTTATTTCGAATTAATAAGCTTGAGTAGAGTACTAACTTAAAAACAACTCTAATTTTCGAGGAGTTAGTAATTTTACTGGGCTCCTCCCGGGAATTTGATTTTTTATTTTATCCTTCATGAGGCAGCGATTTTCTAATTGACGGTCTGTCCAAAGTATTTTAGGGATTGCTCGCAAGAACTTTGTTTCTTCTTTTCTATTGATGATATCCCAAGTTAGTCGACCGACGCTCTTCTGCAATCCAAGGTACACCTAAAATATTAATTTTATTCAATAATTTTTTTTCTTATCATTGTAAGAAAAAATTATAGATATTTGTAGAATGATACTCATTTCACTAAGAGAATATATTCTATTGTGTATAAAATTCTGTCAATTGTGGCAAGTTATCGTATATATCGACAAGTTATCGTTATCAAATTGCACATTCAGTGATCATACTTTCAAAAGGATTGATTCATATTAGCTAATTCCATGAGTAAATAACTTGAAGTTGTAGTTTGAGCCCACCCAGCAATAGCTGCTTGGACTTTAGCTATGCAGTTTATACAATATGAGTGGATTTCATGAGTCCAATATTCATGAATATTACCCATGTTTAGAGAGCTTCAACATTTTCTTGTTTATATTAAAAAATCTTATGATATCTATGCTCTGCCTAGTATGTTATAAGGTGTACGTGTAATGCACAGCTTATAATTCACTGAAATTAATTCAATATATTAAGGTGGAAATTCCGTCACCCTCTCCAACTCAAACTGTTGCTCACGTTGAAATATATAATAGTTCTCAATTCGCTCTTTTGAATGAAACGAAAAAAAACAGCGGTATCCGTGCTCCTAACAAAGTTATTTGCATTCGAAGTCGCGAACTTTAACATGTAGCTATTGTAACCTACATGGAGCACAGACAATCTCTGATAAAATTGAATGATCTAATAAATCAATGCCTTGGAAGAAAATATATGAAAAGAAACTTTTAAATTTGTAGAATCCGTTACCGGTGAAATATATGTAGCAACCCGAACTCATTGTAACGCTACATCTGTAACAATATATTTTTTACCCTGCGAACGAGAGTGTCCACCATGTTCGTTGTGAACTTGGGAAAATCTGGCAACACTGTGTACCGCGCTCTACTGACCAACATGTAAATATATCGGTAATGTAGGAGTACAGTCGATAAAATGAGTAGAGGTTAACTGCAACAGATTTTTACAGTGTTGTTGTGTTTATGTCCGCCAGCCCACTGCCAGAAAAAACTAGTCAAAATAGTGACCGGTGAATCTTTCGATTCTTCAATATTTACTTTCAAACAAGGTTCGACCATGACAAAAAATCGTGATAATAATTTAGAAACGATTTTAAGTATGAATAATGATGATTTGGAATGAAAAAAATTTAGATGCTAATTTGAGTCAGGTAGTCACGGAATTTCCACCTTAATTACTCTACTTTACAAAGTAAATATCCTTCTTGCGACACAATGACATATACCTTTATAACATACAATGTGATCAAATTTTAGAAAATAACCTGAAGTGCGTCAAAGTTTTATAATCAATTTTCACTACATGAGGATTAATTGATAATTCAATAATGAAATCAGTTGTTAAATTAATTATTAGAGTAGTAAGGGCTCATTGAAAACTTTTATTTAATAAAGCTGTATATATGTTTATGAGTTTTGAATCTTAATTCCAGCTGCAAGCGATAGAATTCATTCAATTTAATTAAAATAAAATGTTATGAAAATGTAAACTACTCAGCGTTGCTGTACTAATTACAGGGCTAACTAGATCAAATGAAGAGTTGATTTCTTCATTTTCATTTAATATCAGTCATCCAGAGGCTGACATTTCTCCTAGTAAGTTATTCTGACTGAATAAAAAATGTCGTCAAAGATTAATTTATTATTCTACAGTAGTATCAGGACAGATACGCATCAGCAGTATGAACATATAGAAAAGTTGGAAGAACCGTTAACTAATAGTTGAATAATAATCACACTAGTATTCACTCGATCATGGTCAGCTAACAATAAAAATATGAGATTGATTCACGATACAGACTTTATATTTACTAGGGAGGGGTACCCCCCCTGCTCGCTTCGCTCGCCAACCCCCCAGTTCTTGTTTAAAGTTTAAAATATGCCATAAAAAAAAGTTTTATGCAGCTGACATTTTTTTGAGTTTCTTTTAATATGCGTAAGCTAGAAAATTACGAAAACCTACGCTCTTAGCTTCGGACTAACAATCGGACTAACAATTCGGATTCTAACAATCGGATGACTCATTTCTATTTCTCCCAATGAACAAGAATTATTTCATTTAAAATTAATTTTGCTTCGAGTTAGAGGTGCAACTTCTTTTGATGATTTAAAGACATACAATAATACTGCATACGTTAATTTCACCGAAATAGCTGTAGCTATGGGACTTGTAGAATATGATAATAGTATATTATGCACCCGAGCGAGGTTAGGCGATTTTGGCACGAAAAACGTTTGCGATCCGAGCGCAGCGAGGATTGCAAGTTTGCTCGTGCCGAAATAGCCTAGATGAGCGAGGTGCATATATGTTTGATGAAGCGTGTCATATTATGTTACCTAAACAATTACGAAAATTTTTTGCATATTTTTTAATCTTAGTAAGCCTATCTTTTCTCTTAAAACCTGGGAAAAATTCAAATGTCACTTCCATGAAGATTTTTCGGAAGAACCTAAGAATAATTTTCTAAACGCTATAAATAAAATTTTGAAATCAGAAAATTATGAATGTTCAGATTATGGCTTACCAGATCCTGTCATATCTCATAAATTGATTGAAAATATAAATATTGGGACTTATAAAAATTTGTTTTACTTATCATAAAAAATCATTAACCTGGTGATAATAAATTAATTTTTATTGATGGATCTGCCGGTACAGGCAAAACTTTCCTTTTTACTTGTATTATTTATTATTTTTTAAGCATAGGAAAACAAATATTATATATGGCATGGACTGGTATTGCATCCATTTTATTACCCAAAGGTATGACAAGTCATAAGACTCTTAAATTACCACTTGATTCAAATTCCTGTCAAACATTATTCTTCAGAAATATATCAGATAAAATTAAAATCAGAGAATGTGATGTCATAATATGGGACGAAGCATCTATGATTTCCAAAAAAGCTTTGGAAATTGTAGATCTTACATTACGAGATATTTATAATAATAATAAACCTTTTGGTGATAAAATATTACTTTCGGGAGGAGATTTTCAACAAATTCTCCCAGTTAGAACAAAAATCTCAGTAATAAACGAAACCATAAAATTCTCTGCTTTATGGAAAAATTTTTAAATTTTTAATCTACATCATAATGTAAGATCAAAAGATGAAGAGTTTTCATCTTTCCTTATAACCAGTCGTAATGATGATGTCCGAATAATTAATGAAAAAATCTTAAACAAAATTGACAATGAAAAAAAAATTTTTTATAGCATGCTGAATTATCATATTTTACCTATTCTGTTTTTTAATTCAATGAGGGATGAAAATGAGGGATAAAAATGAGAGATAAAATGAGGGATGAAAATGAGGGATAAAAATGAGGGATGAGAATGAGGGATGAAATTTCCACGGCGGCGGCGGCGGCGGTCTAGCTTTTAATATAGAGAGATATATTGCTGTATACAATACATGATGGTTATAGGCACATACCCAGGTGGTAATATAGCCTTTGGAAGAAAAAAAAACATAATGGTTCATTTGAATTATCATGATTATTTATGATAATAAGATGTGAATATTAAAAAAAACATGACAAAGATATTCAGACAGATATTATTGTTAACTCACCTCCTTGTCCCAGAATGTTTACAGTAAATTTCTCAAATTTTGCCGAGGCCAGTTTTGTCTTCATAAGTTTTGCTGACGCAACGTCAATATTTGGCCAGAAAATTTCAACATTGAATCTCCAGGTGGTGACATCTTCAACTTCTTCCGTGGTTCTAATAGTTTCAAGCCAACAACTAAAACCCGTCTGTATAGAATCATTTGATAGAAACCTAACTAAAATGCACTTCTCATTACTAATATCGAATAATCTATCATGAACTTCCATGATGCTAAAATGCACTTGGATAAGAGCATGTAATCACGAGTTCACGAATTCATGGAAAAACGTATTTGAACGTGCTTTGTTAGCTATGCGCGCCTATATGTTTCTCTTACTCCGTGCCCCGTGGTTTATGATTCGTACAATCATGCGTCTGACGTTACACAGCGCATGGTAGATGGTATATCTAGTGGTATATCCAGGTGCCCGCCAGCGCACCCTATGGCGATACGTGGGTATTTAGGGCTACGGCTATGAGTGTGTGAGTCAGGATTGATTTGACTTGCCGTTACGGACTTAGTATATAGGGACGGTACGTTGCCTACCTCCACTGTGAAGAGAGAGTGGCTGCCCACACTTCTGAAAGTGGAGGGCGTTTGCGCCAAAAACGCAGACATTTACACTTTCTCTCTCGTCGGTGTAGCTACCCCCCGGAAGTGGGGTTTTTGAAAGTGATGAATTTGCAAAAAAAGAATAGTACTGCATAGCCCTGAATTAGCTCTTTTTTACCACGTTCTCAGAAAAAATTGCTCCATTCCAGATTTTTAGAAAAAAAATCATGAAATTTTGCAATCAGGAAAGGGTTGTAACTTTGCAGAAAAGGGATATTATTGAGCGACTATGGTCTAGAAAAACTGCTCCTAAACTAAAAAAAATTGCTCCATAGTCAAAACCGATCGATATTGTTTAATTTGGCATAAATAAATAGATTTCTCTGTATTCGATACTACACCGGTACAGGAGCATGATTCATAGGGGAAACTCATGGGGGAAACTGGAACAAGCGAACGTGGAACAAATTTTTATAGCAAAAGAAGACCAGCAATCATATCGTATCCGGGAACAATCAATAATTGCGCATGCGCGAACATTTTAAGAGCTTGATTCAAAATTATTTCCATTCAATGTAGTACAACATGCAATCTTCGACCACTCACCCGAAGAGTACAATTCTGGAATGTTCCGTTAACCAATAAAACTGCTCTTGGGCTCCTGGAAATTGCTCCATCATCAAAATCCAGAAAATCATTGAAAAACGTGAGGAAAATTGGGAAAACGTTGATCAGTATTGAACGGGATGGATCAATCGATGCGCATGCGTCACTGATTCGCGCCCTTCATTCAAATTCTTGTGTGGTATTCAATTTCACACTACTACTCGTATGTGGAGCCTATTTTTGATACAACTCGCTGATCAGAAAACTGCTCTTGGGCTCCTAAAAATTGCTACATCATCAAAAAATACGTAAAAAGATTAAAAACCAAAAGAAATCTAGGAAAACCGTTGTCAATACGAAACGGAATGGATAAATCGATGTGCATGAATCTATGAGTCAAGCGCTTCATTCAAATTTTATTGTATTTAAACACAAGAATGATTTTGTACCACACTTAGCTTCACCTTTTCTCACGCCTGGGGGATTCTACGGTTTCCCTGGGACACCTTTTTTAAGGTGTTTTCTAATAGCAAATTTCATCAGGAGTATGGGAAAAATAGTGAAAAAATTCCAATCGATGCGCAAGATTGAGGTAAATTAAGTTTTCCGGCTCAATGATTATGTATGGGATGCCGTGATCTGAGTATGGATTCTCATACAACCGATCTCAGAGAGTCCGGGAAAAATAATGAAAAAATTCCAACACGCCCACGCTTCGAGATTTCGAAGGTCGAAAATAGAAAAATGCAATCCACCATGGGTTATTTGGGTTATTGTTTTAACATAAGATGAAATCATACAGATAAATGCGATCCACTTGAAATTCTTTCAGTAATTGAGGTTTTGGGTTATTTGGGTTATTTGGTTTATTGTTTTAACCGAAAATGAATTTACTCAGCTTACCGAGATAATATCATAAAGAAATTCATTTTCGGTTAAAACAATATCCCAAATAACCCAAATAACCCAAATAACCAAAAACCAAAACCTCAATTACTGAAAGAATTTTTAGTGGATCGCATTCATTATATTCATCAATAATATGAATTTACTCAGCTTTACCGAGATTATATCATAAAGAAATTCATTTTCGACCTTCGATATCTCAAAGCGTGGGAGTGTTGGAATATTTCCATTATTTTTCCCGAACTCTTTGAGTTTTTCACTATTTTTCCCATAATCCTGATGAAATTTACTATTAGAAAACACCTTAAAAAAGGTGTCCCAGAGAAACCGTAGACTAGCCCACGCCTGCTTTCCGTCGAGATGATGATGGGAGCTGGATGATCTCAAGTCCGCTTTAGTGGACTACGGGTGCCAAGTTCTAAGTGAAAACTAGCACACGTTACAATTTTTTCCACAGGATAAAGGGTGCGAATCAGTGACGCATGCGCATCGATTGATCCATCCAGTTCAATACTGATCAACGTTTTCCCAATTTTCGTCACGTTTTTCAATGATTTTCTGTATTTTGATGGAGCAATTTCCAGGAGCCCAAGAGCAGTTTTATTGGTTAACGGAACATTCCAGAATTGTACTCTTCGGGTGAGTGGTCGAAGATTGCATGTTGTACTACATTGGATGGAAGTAATTTTGAATCAAGCTCTTAAAATGTTCGCGCATGCGCAATTATTGATTGTTCCCGGATACGATATGATTGCTGGTCTTCTTTTGCTATAAAAATTTGTTCCACGTTCGCTTGTTCCAGTTTCCCCCATGAGTTTCCCCTATGAATCATGCTCCTGTACCGGTGTAGTATCGAATACAGAGAAATCTATTTATTTATGCCAAATTAAACAATATCGATCGGTTTTGACTATGGAGCAATTTTTTTTAGTTTAGGAGCAGTTTTCTAGACCATAGTCGCTCAATAATATCCCTTTTCTGCAAAGTTACAACCCTTTCCTGATTGCAAAATTTCATGATTTTTTTTCTAAAAATCTGGAATGGAGCAATTTTTTCTGAGAACGTGGTAAAAAAGAGCTAATTCAGGGCTATTCAGTACTATTTTTTTTTTGCAAATTCATCACTTTCAAAAACCCCACTTCCAGGGGGTGGTGTAGCTGTACACCATTAAACAGATGCCGTGTCTGTGTAGCCACGAAAGCCTCGAACTGAAGTAGATAGAAGCCTTCACAAATTTTCGAATGAGCGCGGGCCTGCGGGTCTATGTATCGAGAGTATTTTTATTGTCATGTTCGAGAGAATCCTGAAGTTTCTCTTCAATTATTTTTTCTATTTATGTACATACATTAGATTAACATCAATTTGACCTCTAGCAAGCAACGAACTATTTGCGTAACTCTGTGAAAAACGAATAGTATTCATTACATTTGAATTTTTTTTCGAATTATATGATTATATGAAATTATTTATCGATGAACTAATTTTGTTTTCAAAATAAGACATGATATCAAACGATTCAAAAACCTAATGTGGATTGAATTATTCTGCCCAAGAAAACTAATGATAAATTTCAGAGACTCAAATGCGAGACTCAATAGCATATAATGCAGAAATACTTCTCCCCATTCAAATAAATCTCAGGCTTGTCCGAGTGACCCATATCGATCAGGTACGACTTGCATTCATTCCAAATATATATACATATTTACATGTATAGATGATGGGTCATATATATAATGAAGATTGCCCTAATGATCCATCATCCCATGCAGGTATTACCTGCAACTGTCTCTGAATCAAAACAATGGATCTACATTTTGTACTCCAATAATAAGGATTACAGACATAGTCACGAGTGCGGGAAAACCAGCGTCAGTATATACGTGTGAAGTTTATACAGTTCGTCTTTAGATTTACAAATGTTTATGTTCTTGAAAGTGCGCACGATGCCTCTCAGGCAGAGGGGACGAGAAAATTAGCTGATGGACTGGAGATGGGGAGAAAATGTAACTGCCACGCAATTTTCCGCTGTTGACTAATAAATTTAAAAATAATAAAATTGTTTGAAAATAAAATTAAGAAAAGTATCTCACTGTAGAAATAGACATATTCGACAAAGATAAATATATTCGAAATAAAAAGCATACATTAGTAAATTAGTATAGAATTTTGATCCAGAGTATCTGATATTTATGATTAACATTTCGATATGAGGCAGACATAAGAATTGTACAGAATAAACAAGTACTGCCTTTTTTAAATCCTCGAAAAGAAACTGATTCTACGTGTGATGAACAAAAAAGAAAAACTGTTAAGGTAGCTCCTCCACTTCAGTATCGCTGTGTTAGTGGCTCTTGCTGCGAAGGCACACGGACACGCGCAGCGGTGTAAATGTCAGCGTTTTTGGCGCAAACACGAGGAAATGTAGTGGGGGCTCCCTCCCGTCTTAGCGGTTACCCCGCGAGCGTTACGCTCCATCCCTATATACTACATTCGTGCTTGCCCGCTTGCCGTCTACGCTCGTAGTCTGTGACTGTTGACAGTTAGAGACACCATGCGGGAATCGCTAGAAGCATGATTGCCGAACGAAAAAGGTTCGACTGGAGAGTGACGATTAAACAGATTTGAAATAACTTCTCATAATATCTCTCTATATTAAAAGCCAGACCGCCGCCGCTGCCGCCGCCGCCGTCAAATATCTCCACCCCTTTTTTGCACCCCTTTCTTGCACCCCTTTCTTGCACCCCTTTTTTGCACCCCTTTTTTGCACCCCTTTTCTGCACCCCTTTCTTGCACCCCTTTCTTGCACCCCTTTCTTACTCCCCTTTCTTGCACCCCTTTTTTGCACCCCTTTCTTGCACCCCTTTTCTGCACCCCTTTCTTGCACCCCTTTTTTGCACCCCTTTTTTGCACCCCTTTCTTGCACCCCTTTTTTGCACCCCTTTCTTGCACCCCTTTTCTGCACCCCTTTCTTGCACCCCTTTCTTGCACCCCTTTTTTCCACCCTCTTTTGACACCCCCAACTCTCGAAGGATTGGTCCGATTTTCTTGAAATTTTGCACACAGGTTAGTCGCGGCAAAATCTAGGCCGAGTTCAATTTTTAGCGAAATTTCTTGGTTATTTCCCTAGCAACCGTTACTAACGTGTTTTCTCACGAATCCCCATTTAAGTGCTCATTGGGACCATTAAAGTCAATGAGAATCGATAAGACATTTCCCATAGCAACCACTGTTGATATCGTTGGCAACCGTTTGTCTACATCCCTAGCAACCGTTGCTTCGGAAGCCGGGAAATCAGTTTTAAGTCACACTCGATGGCCAAGGACACTGAATTGTTGTATTTGCTCCATAGCAACCGTTGTTTACCTCCTTAGCAACCGTTGGTAGGGGGAAGAAAAATTTTCATAGTTTCGTTTCCAGTATTTTCAACTGCACAGAATAGAAAATCTCCGTTCTACCCATAGCAACCATGGTTTACTTCCCTAGCAACCGTTGCTTCGGAAGCCGGAAAATCAGTTTTAAGTCAGACTCGATGGCCAAGGACACTGAATTGTTGTATTCGCTCCATAGCAACCGTTGTTTACCTCCTTACCAACCGTTACGAAGGTTGGAAATGATCCGTTTATGACCCGTTTCCATTATTTTCGATGGCAAAGGTAGCTCCTCAGCAACCTTTACTTACCCCTAGCAACCGTTGCTAAAGGGAAGATAAATTCACGTAGTTTCGTTCCCAGTATTTTTAACTGTACAGGATAGAAAATCTCCGTTTTACTCATAGCAACCATTGTTTACGTGTCTAGCAACCGTTGCTGCAGAAAAAGAAAAGGGCTAAATATTATTTTGTCTCTCTATATTAAAAGCTGAACCGCCGCCGCCCCCGCCGCCGCCGTCGTCGTCATTTTGCTCCCCCTGGTTGCTCCCTCTGGTTGCTCCCTCCGGTTGCTCCCTCCGGTTGCTCCCTCTGGTTGCTCCCTCCGGTTGCTCCCTCCGGTTGCTCCCTCCGGTTGCTCCCTCTGGTTGCTCCCTCCGGTTGCTCCCCCTGGTTGCTCCCTCCGGTTGCTCCCTCTGGTTGCTCCTTCTGGTTGCTCAGTTTCACCCTCTTTTTCCACCCATTTTTTCACCCTTTTTTCACCCCCCTTTTTTCACCCTTTTTTTATCTCTCTTTCCACACCTTTTTTCCACCCTTTTTTCCACCCCTTTTTTCACCTCTTTTTTCACCCCTTTCTCCACCTCTTTTTTCCATCTTCTTTTTCCACCCGTATCTTCGAATAAATTATTTATTTCCAATAAATATGCAATGGTCCGATCTCCTGGAAATTTTGCACACAGGTTAGTCGCGGCAAAATCTAGGCCGAGTTCAATTTTCAATAAAATCCGTTGTTTATTTGCCTAGCAACCGATGACCAAGAAAACTGAATTGTTATATTTGCTCCATAGCAACCGTTGTTTACCTCCCTAGCAACCATTGCGAAGGTTGGAAATGATGAATCTATGACCCATGTCCATAATTTTCGATTGCAAAGGACACAAAATCTTCCCACTTAGCTCCTCAGTAACCGTTGTTAAACGCTCTAGCAACCGGTGCCAAGGGAAAGAAAAAGTAAGTTTCGTTTCCAGTATTTTCAACTGCACAGGATACAAAATCTCCGTTTTACCCATAGCAACCATTGTTTACGTGTTTAGAAACCGTTGCTGTAGTAGAAGGAAAGGACTAAATATTATTTTGGACAATTTTTTTTCAATATAAATCCACTTATTCGTCGAAACTACCGTTTATTTACATCCCTAGCAACCGTTGTTTTGGAAGCTGGGAAAACAGTTTTAAGTCACACTCGATGGCCAGAGGCACTGAATTGTTATATTTGTTCCATAGCAATCGTTTTTTACCTCCCTAGCAACCATTACGAAGGTTGGAAATTATCAATTTATGACCCATTTCCATAGTTCTCTACGGCAAAGGACACAAAATCTTCCCAATTAGCTTTTCAGTAACCGTTGTTTACCGCCCTAGCAACCGTTGCTAAGGGAAAGAAAAATTCACGTATGTTTCGTTTCCAGTATTTTCAACTGCACAGGACACAAAATCTCTGTTTTACCCATAGCAACTATTGTTTACGTGTCTAGCAACCATTGCAATCTTACTCAAAATCTGCTGCTGAAAATCTGAAATGGAACACGCGGAATACCCCAAACAAAAAAATATGATTTAGCACATGTCACTATTAACCTAAAGTTAAACCCACTATTAATCTAAAAAAACAAACGTTTAACATGAATATAGCTGACATTAATCTTTTATTTTGATTCGAATCGTTCGTTCAGTATTCTGTCAATCGAACAAAATCGAAAGTTCAAGTTTAAAGTTTTATTGTTTTGAATGTAATTTTCTTTTAATTATTACTACACTTATTATTGAAATTATTGATTTCTAAAGAACACATGGGGGGTTGGCGAGCGAAGCGAGCAGGGGGGGTACCCCCCTAGTTTGTTTAATTTTAAAGGAAGGATGCATGAATAAATCAATTTTATTATAAAAAGATTTTGACGAACTGGTGCGCTCAGTACACTTTTGATTATTCAAATTAACTAGACAAAATGAACATAATTATGAATGATAACAACTATATGTATATGTGCATGTACATTTGTAAATATTATATTCAGAACTGTTAGTTTCAATAAATCTATGTTCTTATCTATGTATGCACATTTGTAAATATTATATTGAGAAGATAGTTTCAACAATTATATGTATATACATATGTATATGTAGTTTCATATTTCTATTGGTCTAAAAGCACCAGTTCACTGATATCCATGTATAATTACATGTATTTTTCTTTTAAAATCAAAGAAATAGTATGAGAGGTTGTTTCAAATCTGTTTAATCTCCAGTCGAACCTTTTTCGTTCGGCAATCATGCTTCTAGCGATTCCCGCATGGTGTCTCTAAGGGAGAGTCCACATAACGACACGTGCGCGTACCGTGCATGCACGCGCACTGCACGCCCCAAAAGTCGCAGGAGAGTACACGCTCAATGAATCTCATGATTCTGTGGATTTACATCTTTTCCGAGGTGAAAAGCACATCCACGGAGTACACGGAGTAAGAGAGAAGGAGACCAAACTACGGGTACTAAAAGTGGTCCGATTTTTCGGAAGGAAATTCCGGGGATGGCTCTATAGGGATGTGCCGGGCAGGATGTGCTGCTGGATTACGGGCCCTATTCCCGTGTGCGTGTGAGTGGATGTAGCGAAGAATGAATAAAGCCTGGAGCAATTAAATTATTATTAATTTATTGCCTCAAATACATTCGCTTACTATGCAAGCTCAACTTGCTGGCTCGAGAGCTCAAGCGCGACTCGTGTCCGCGCGCCTTAACGCGCCGCTTCTCCTCTTCTCTTCCTCCACTCCGCTGAGTTGAGAGAAAGAGAGAGAGATACTCGCAGGGGTATCAAGCCCCACAGACTCCCCCCTCCCCAGTGATAACGACACAAAAATATATATCCTAACTGCACGCCAAACACTTTTACAAATGCGCTAAATTTTTACAGCTAGATACTACGTGCCGCACGGTTGGCTGGTGGATTTGTAATTGGTTGCTTGGGCGTTCTTATTTCTGTAAGTTCTTGGCGCAGGTTGACAAACGGGCTGATCTACTTTCTGATCTAAGTTGCTCGGTACATAGTATGCGGGTTTTAACAAATTCACAGAAACGCTTTTGATATTACCTCTTATATCTAGGTTGAACAATATGTCGTTAACGCGTTCTACAACTTTAAATGGACCTTCGTAGGGTCGATCTAATCCAGTTTTTACTGGTTTTTCCATCCATACGTGTGTACATGAGTGTAGATCTTTAAAGATAAATGGATGGATTTTGTGATGATGAGTATCGGACACTGGACGAAATTTCCGCATGTATTCTCGAAACTTGTTGATAAAAATTTCCGGTTCTGGCTCAAAATCGTCTGGGAAAAAGAATTCTCCAGGGAGGCGAATCGTCGATCCGTATAAAAATTCCGCAGGACTTGCTTCGGTATCCGGACGTACATGGCAGCGTAGTCCGAGGAGAACTGTTGACAAAGTTTTTGTCCAATCTTTATCTGCGTGACATTTAATCGCGGATTTAAATACCCTATGCCAACGCTCAATTAAGCCATTAGCCTCGGGGTAATACGCTGCTGTTCTTACTCGCTGACAGCCAATCAACTTAAGCAACGATTCAAACAATCTCGACTCGAATTGAGAACCCTGGTCGGAAGTCAGTATTTTGGGTGCTCCATAGCGAGCGACCCAATTGTCAAAAAAAGCTCTACAAACAGTATCCGCGGAGATCTCGCGCAGCGGAACAGCTTCCGGCCAACGCGAAAACCTGTCCATCATCGTGAGGCAGTACGAAAAACCATTGAACATCGGTAGTGGGCCTACAATATCTATATGAACGTGTTCGAAACGACCGTCCGGCGCAACAAATTTTTCGGGAAGACGCTTGACGCGCCGCGAAATTTTCGATTTCTGGCATTCCAGACATTGTTTGCACCACAACGCAACATCTTTGTGCATCTCGGGCCACGAATAGCCCTGTCGTATCGTACGATCAGTGATCTTAGCACTGGGATGCGCAGGTTTATGAAACATTTTAAACGCGCCTTTTCGCAGACTCGACGGGATGTACGGTCTAATCGCTTCGCCAGACATTTCGCAGTACAACGTTGTGTGAGTTGGACCCCACTGGATACGCTTGTAGACATGAGAAAATTTTGGATCTTCGCGCAATTTTATTAGCTGAGCGTCAGTTTCCTGCAGTTCGGCGAGCTCGACGAGATTGATCTCGAGTGGTAACCGGATCGAATTGATGCGAGATAACGCATCCGCCACTACATTGTCTTCGCCTTTTATATGCTCTATGCGCGTGGTAAATTGTGCGATGAACGAAAGTTGGTTGATCTGACGCGGCGATGCTTTATCGGATTATTGCATGAACGCGTAGATTAGCGGTTTTTGGTCGGTAACAATTTTAAATTCTCGCCCTTCGATCAGGCTACGAAAGTACTTGACCACCGTATAAATAGCCGTTAGCTCGCGATCGTACGCACTGTATTTGCATTGCGCAGGTGAAAACTTTTTTGAAAAAAACTCGAGCGGTTCCCAACCGTTGGATTTTTCTGCGGAGGATTGTTCTAGTACAGCCCCCATAGCGTAATCTGAGGCATCTGAAACAATGCGCACTGTGGCGCTTGGATTAGGGTGTGCTAACAACGTCGCATTTACAATTTCGCTCTTAATTTTATTGAATGATTCCTCCGCTTCGGATGTCCAAACGACAGGACGCTTGTCGTGTTTTTTCGCACCTACCAGATAAACATTCAGCGGCGTTTGAATGGCCGCTGCGTGAGGTATGTTGCTACGGTAGAAGTTCACGATACCTAAGAATTTTCTGACTTCTTCGATTGTTTTTGGTTTAGGAAAGTTTTCTATCACTTCGACTTTTTCTCTCGTCGGTCGAATACCTTAAGAATCTATCCAATAACCCGAAAATTCTAACTCGGATACGCAGAAAGTACAATTTTTTAAATTTAGACGCAAGTGAAACTGCTTTAGTCGTTTAAAAATGATTCTTAGGTGCTTCGAGCGTTGATGATGCTATTAACAAGTCATCGATGTAAATATCTAAATCACCTAACGCGCGGTGTAAATATCGCTGAAACGTCTGACTGGCGTTACGCAGCCCGAAGGTCATAAAAAGGATATCAAAAAGCCCGAAAGGGGTAAATACCGCGGTCTTTTCGATGTCATTGGACTCGACGGGTATCTGGTGATACGCTTTAAAGAGGTCCAGCTTTGTAAAATATTTTTTTCCGTAAAGATGATTCGTGCAATCTTGAATGTTCGGCGTGGGATATTTATCGGGCTTAGTTATCGCGTTTAAACGTCGGTAATCACCGCAGCATCTCCACGTACCGTCTTTTTTCATCGTCATATGGAGCGGGCTCGCCCACGGACTGCTCGACGGTCGGCAAATACCTGCTTTGATATAGGCTTTGAATTCGCTCCTCGCTGCTTTAAGCTTGTCCGGTGTTAGACGCCGCGCTCTTTCTGCAACTGGTTGGCCAGTTATGATTATGTGGTGACGAACCTTGATGTTTTCGGGGGGAGTGACCGAATTTGTGCTCGTAATTTCCGGGTATGCCAAAAGTAGGTCGCGTATGGTTGGATCCAGCTTTGGACTGGGGTCAACCGACTTTATCGACGTATGCAGTGAGCTACGACACACCCCCAACCCGTAGGAGTTCGTTTCCTTGTCGATTAATCGTTTTCCGTCTAAATCTACAATCAATTTGTGGAATTTGAGGAAATCTCCTTCAATGATCGGATATTCAATATCGGCTACGCGAAAAACCCATCGGAATTCGCGTGTTATGCTCGGGAATTTAATTGTGCGAAATACTTCACCATAAGCGTTCACTGTGCTGCCATTTACGGCATACAAGTGAGAAGTTGCTTTGGATTGAAGTTTCGGGTCCCTTGGTAAAAGAGATATATCTGCGCCGGTATCCACGAGAAATTGTTCGACTAAATGAAGATCCCGCATAAAGAGACGATTTTCCCTCGCACCTTGACCGCACATCTCCGCTACGGAAAGTGTAACTAGTTTTTTGGCGCTTTCGCCATAAAATCCGGGTAACTGAAACACCACGGTTTACAGTATCTGGCATTTTCCAGATGTTTTTTATGCCATTTACAAATTTTCGACGGATCGCGAGTATTTGAGGATTGCCCTGTGTTGCTCTCGCGATTCGGGTCTTTTGTCTGTTTACCCTGTCGAAAATAACGAGCCTGGATTCCAGGTGGATTAGGACTAGATTCCAGGTGGATTTGAGCTGGATTCCAGGTGGATTCAACCTGGATTCCAGGTACATTCAGCCTGGATTCCAGGTAGATTCAGCCTGGATTTCAGGTGGATTTGGGCTGGGTTCCAGGTGGATTTTGAGATTCAACCAGAGAGTTCCTGGGGATAATATCCAGGTGGATTTTGAGAGAATCCAGGTGGATTTCGGCAGAATCCAGGTAGATTTTCGGAAGGAACGAGTTAGTTCCTGGAAATAATCCTGATGGATTTTGGGATGATCCAGGTGGATTTTCGGGATCAACGAGCCAGATCCTGGGATTAATCCGGCTGGATTTTGGGATAATCCAGGTGGATTTTGAGGAAATCCATGTGGATTCCGGAAGAATCCAGGTGGATTTTCGGGATCAACGAGCCAGGTCCTGGGAATAATCCACCTGGATCATCCCAAAATCCATCAGGATTATTTCCAGGAACTAACTCGTTCCTTCCGAAAATCCACCTGGATTCTCTCAAAATCCACCTAGATTATCTCAAAAGCCATCAGGATTATTTCCAGAACCTTGCTCGTTGATCCCGAAATTCCACCCACCTGGATTCTGCCGGAATCCACCCGGATTCTGCCGGAATCCACCTGGATTCTGCCGGAATCCACCTGGATTGTCCCAAAATCCAGCCGGATTATTCCCAGGACTTGGCTCGTTGATCCCGAAAATCCACCTAGATTCTTCCGGAATCCACCTGGATTTCCTCAAAATCCACCTGGATCATCCCAAAATCCATCAGGATTATTTCCAGGACCTGACTCGTCTATTCCGAAAATTCACCTGGATTCTGCCGGAATCCACCTGGATTCTTTCAAAATCCACCTGGATATTATCCCCAGGACCTCTCTGTTTGAATCTCAAAATCCACCTGGAACCCAGCCCAAATCCACCTGGAATCCAGGCTCGTTATTTTCGACAGGGTAGGGACGTTTTGATTTCGCACTTTACTCATCTGATTGCACAGCATGTCGATGATATTATTTTCGAGTTTTTGTATCGCCTCGTCATTGTATTTAGCATTACTCTGTTTGCTAGAGACCGCATTGATTTCGACATGAGGAACGATTGCAATTTTTGCTAATTTATCGGCTGCTGTCGCAAGACCGTTAAGATCCGATGTATTAGTCGCGACAAGAATTGCTCGGTGATTCGCTGGAAGTTGATCCAAAAATATCGTTTTTAATATCTCGTCCGAGCAGCTCGATTTGTTTAAATTCCGGAGTTGACTCAATATAAACGATGGTTTGCCATCCGTATTAACTTGACCGCGCAGTAGTTGTCGTAGGCTTTGCTCATCCGAGGCCCCAAACGTTGACAACAACCTGGCTTTAACCTGGGTAAACGGATCAATTGGTTGCGGGTCTAGCATTAGAGTGTCTCTCACTGTTGACAGCGCAGCATCGGACAGGTGAGGTGAAATATAATCGACTTTTGTGGCTTCCACCGTAATATTGCCAACGCGCCGTGAAACCTCGACCCTGTGAAACCAAAGTGCGGGGTCTTTTTCCATGAATGGAGCTATTTTGGGTGCACGGTACGCGTCGACGTTGAACATTTGCACATTATTTGGTTGTGCACCATTTGCGGTCTGGGAGTTTGCCCTCAGCTGTCGCGTTTCATTTTGTGCAGCCTCAAGTTGGGCTTGCAAAGCGGCTAGTTTGGCTTCCGCCTCGTCTGCTCATTTAGCGTCACCCATTTCACACAGCACTCGATCCGTACACTAACAAATGCTATTTCCTGCACGCAGGTAGGTTACAATAGTGTTACCCTGATTTCACACACATACAGCATACAGTTATCTACAACAGTACTCTACCTTATCGACGGACGGTTCTTCTGACAGAAATCTATATTATCGACAGACAACGTTACCGACTGGAGCCAGCGTGAATGAATTTTTGAATTTGGATTTTAGTTTGATCGAGCCCCAACGGCTATTATTGCCTGTTGGGTTTGTGAAATGCAAACAAAGATACACACTGTAAGTGTGTGACAGTAATGATTTTTGATTATGCGACGAGTTTATTCGGTGGTCCGCACTGATCGCGAATTCCAAAACAGTGTAAAATCAGAACTATTATCTTTATAATTTGAGAACTCGGAACGTAATGTGTGCCTACGAGTTCGCACTAACAATTCTGTCAGCAGAAAATTCTCGTGACTCTCTTACTCGTTAACTTTTATTTCGATTTAGTCTGCTTTATTTCAATTCGCCGAAAAACCGTCTCGAGCTGCTCCGTTCCGCGAGTTGATTCGAACGGCGCGAGTTGCTCCGTTCCGAGAGTTGCTCCGAAAGGCGGCGACCGCGATTCTCCGAATTGCGCTAAATACCTTTACGCAAAATACTTCGGTTGTGGCTGCACGCTGAGTTGCTGCTGGCAAGTTGAGGTCCAGCGCGCTGACTACGCGCAGAGCTGGTTCCGGAGATCGGCGACCTGGTACTTGCGCGATGCTCGCGGAAAGAGCTGCTCGTTGGCTGCTTGGCGATCGGCGACTGCGCGCTGACCGCACGCAGAAGATGCTCGGCAACCTGGTGTTGGCGTAATAATTACGCGCAGAAACCCTGGTGGCCTGTGACTGCACGCGGCGAGAAGCTCGCTACCTGGAAACTGCTCGTTGACTTGTTGGCCGTTGCCGGCTCCGCGTCGACAAACCTTTTGCCGGTGACTGCGAGCTGAGCTCGCCAAAGTTGTATGCGTCGGAGACGCTGCTGGCCAGGATTGGATGTGGATGTGCACGCCGACTCCTGGTTCCAAAATTGAGTCGCGCATCTGGAGGCCCTCGAAGTTGCTATCACCAAAAGCGATGTCGGGGTCGCCAATATGGGGATGTGCCGGGCAGGATGTGCTGCTGAATTACGGGCCTTATTCCCGTGTGCGTGTGAGTGGATGTAGCGAAGAATGAATAAAGCCTGGAGCAATTAAATTATAATTAATTTATTGTCTCAAATACATTCGCTTGCTGTGTAAGCTCAACTTGCTGGCTCGAGAGCTCAAGCGCGACTCGTGTCCGCGCGCCTTAACGCGCCGCTTCTCCTCTTCTCTTCCCCCACTCCGCTGAGTTGAGAGAGAGAGAAAGAGAGAGAGAGAGAGAGAGAGAGAGAGAGAGAGAGAGAGAGAGAGAGAGAGAGAGAGAGAGAGAGAGAGAGAGAGAGAGAGAGAGAGATACTAGCAGGGGTACCAAGCCCCACAGCTCTGCAACGGATAGAGCCATCGGACGGCAAACGCCTGAAGCACTCGCTAGAGTGAGACAGACATATGCAGTTTGAAGTATTGGTTAGACAAGGATGAAAAAAACCGCTGCCAAGTGCCTCAGCAGTATGCTTTCTCAAAGTATTGCAATTGAACCTCAATTTGCATTAATCACCACTCTTTGAGAAAGCAAAATGAACCTTTAACTTATTTCCTCCACTCCATAGTAACGGTTGCTATGGTAAATATCCGAGCTTCGGTGTTCTTACTTCTTAGTCGTCAACAGTTCCGAAAATGGACCTCTAACTGACTTTTCCCACTCCATAGTAACGGTTGCTAAGGACGTAAACAACGGTTGCTATGGTAAATGTCGGAGCTTCGACGTTATTACTTCTTAGTCATCAACAGTTCCGAAAATGGACCTCCAACTGACTTTTCCCACTCCATAGTAACGGTTGCTAAGGACGTAAACAACGGTTGCTATGGTAAATGTCGGAGCTTCGATGTTCTTACTTCTTAGTCACCAACAGTTTCAAAAATGGACTTCAAACTGACTTTTCCCACTCCATAGTAACGGTTGCTAAGGACGTAAACAACGGTTGCTATGGTAAATGTCGGAGCTTCGACGTTATTACTTCTTAGTCATCAACAGTTCCGAAAATGGACCTCCAACTGATTTTTCACACTCCATAGTAACGGTTGCTAAGGACGTAAACAACGGTTGCTATGGTAAATGTCGGAGCTTCGATGTTCTTACTTCTTAGTCATCAACAGTTCCAAAAATGAACCTCCAACTGACTTTTCCCATTCCCTAGTTACGGTTGCAAGCGATATAAACACCGGTTGCTAGAGACATCAACAATGGTTTATACGGGAAAGGTCTCTTTGATTGTTTTAGAATCCCATAAATATACAAACCCAAATGATCATTTATCATGAATTATATGGGAACTTATCGAAAACACGCTAGCAACGGTTGCCATGGAATCAAACAACGGATGTTGCTGAACACCGAACTCGGTTCACATCTGCCGGAGACCGACCTGTGTGCAAAATTTCAGGACGATCGGACCATTCCTTCGAAAATTAACGTACGACAAAAAAAGTCAGTCTGAAGCTGAATTTTGTATCTCCATAGCAACGGTTGCTAGGAGAATAAACAATGGTTGTTCCAAAATGAATGTCTTATCGATTCTCATCGATCGTCGTCGAAAGAATTGGAGACCCATCGTGCATTGATGATGATTTTCGGAGCTTTTATCAAAAAACACGTTAGCAACGGTTGCTAGAGAAATAAACAACGGAATTGGCTGAAAATTGAACTCGACCGAGATTTTGCGGCGACTAACCTGTGTGCAAAATTTCAGGACGATCGGACAATTCCTTCGAGAGTTATCGTACGACAAAAAAGTGCACGTACGTACATACATACAGACATTTTTGAATTTCCATGTTTTTCGACCCGTAGATTACGAAAATCGAGGTCCCGAAGTCCGATTCGGTGGGTCGATTTTTACCCCGTTACAAAGCTTTCTCTTTGAGAAAGCAAAAAATGAGCGTATAGTGATGGCAAAACAGTCGGAAACAACCTGTATCTGAATAATGGATTCATTTAGCGCATGATTATTGTCTTTTTATCAAATTTAAAACTTATCAACTTATTGAGAACTACTTATAATAAATTTTACAGAAATGTAAGACATACAATTTTTAATAAATAAATAGAAACAGTCACAACATAAATTTTCTAGAATTTGCATTTCGGAATTCGGAATTTTTTACGCATTTTTGGACAATATCCGTTGTTCAAATCATTATTCTCTGTTTATAATTTTTGTAAAAGGTACTGTGTACATCCAGGGCATATATATAATAGAACCCTAAAACTATGTTAGAACTATGTTGTAATATCAGTTGAATTCATTTTTCTATCACGTTCTCAATCGTTAAAAAAGAACTTATGTATGTTCTCTCATGAGAAAACCGTCGATTAATCGTAATAAGAACTTACGAAATTTTTTCAGGAGGGAGGAGCCGACTGGGCTCCGCCTAGACAAGCTCTTTCTCTCATTGCAATTCTTTCGTTGAACACGCTATCCACTGAACCTGTCACTAACACCCCGATATTACCACTTGATTAATATGCTTTAGCATTTCATCTGATAAACGGACGACGACGAAGCAGCTCGAACTAGAACGAGCACGGTACGAATTGAATTGGATCTCTAAGTTTTTAACGTTTGAACGTCGCGCCACAATCGAGGAAGATAACTGTGTGTGAACTGGGCTTTGGAAAGAGCCAGTCCATAACACCCTATAGTCTCCCTGCACAGGTATCCGATTCTGCATGCTATTATCTTTTCACTGCCTATCATCTATTGTCATATATATTTCGGAAGAGTGATAGATTACTTTGAACATTATATAACTGACATTTCGGTCTGGATAATCATGTCAATTGTCGGGAAGAAAAATGTTGAATTGGCTGTTAAATGGTAATTATATAATCCTATTGTATTATAGTAAGTCCACCGTAACTTGCATATACCATTTCTAAGGCAGAGCTTCCTCACGACTATGACACTTCAACGTCTCATGACTAATGAGTGAAACTCAGTCTTATTGCTATTGATTAGTATTTTCCTAAACTATTTTCTAGATTGTTTTGATCAGATCCATCAAAAACAATCTTTAATTTTGAATTTGCTTTTGTAGAATACACTTCATAAAATTCATGTAATTGAAAATTATTTTGGGTTTGGTTTCATATATAGAATGACATGTACAAATTCATTTTTGTATGATACCAAAAGGAGCGAAACCAAAAAAATTTTTAATTCATCCCTGAATCACTCGAACATAAATTTCTTATCTTGCATCACAGTCTTGCAAATGATTCAATTAATATGATAATTGATCTCCATGAACTCGTAGATGATAGTAGATATAAAGAACAAGGATTAATTCTGATAGATTGAAGAGCTTCATTTTCATTTCATCAGTATGGAGTCCTAAGAACATACAAGGAATTTTTTTTTTTAAAAATTCATTCTGGTTATTTGTACAAAAGAAAATAATTTTTACTGAATAAAAATTACTGTAATCATCACAGTATTGCCTGAAAAGGTTAGCTATGTCATTACTAAATCGTCAGACGGTATG
Source organism: Aphelinus atriplicis (assembly GCA_020882685.1). NCBI lineage: Eukaryota > Metazoa > Arthropoda > Insecta > Hymenoptera > Aphelinidae > Aphelinus > Aphelinus atriplicis. The sequence goes on along the minus strand of CM037076.1, from coordinate 36,246,156 downwards.
ATCTAGAGTAGAACTGGGAGGATTCTAAATTCAGGTTGTATAATTATATTTTTTGCCGCTAACAGTGTTGGTTGCAATAATATATCATTATAATAATAGGTTATTAGAACTTCAGAACACATCAATGCCTCTAACTAAGAAAGATACATGCAATTCTGACCGCAATGAAAGTCACATCTCGCAGCTGCCCGCGAATAAGACACATGGCGCACATCCTTAAAATTCCCAACAAAAAATACATGGAATGAAAGATTAGAATGAGTAGGTAGTTGACAAAAATAAACAAGCCTTTTTATACAGATTGATTGTGGTTTAAACTCTTTCTTTGTTTCTCTTTGCGGGAGAATAATTATCACATGTGTCTTTCTTTGCGGCCAGATTCCAAGATTTGTCTTTCTTTGCTGATAGATTGCGAGATGTGTCTTTCTTTGTAAGACGCATCTATATGATCCTTAGATTCTTCTACTACTGACCAAACAAACTGGAACTGACTATTGTATAACTGATGAAAATTTATCTGATTTGTCCTAACCTATCTGTTCTACAACTGGTAGCCTTGCTCAATATCTAGATCTAAATCTCACTCATATCACGTGGTTCAGTTCGAATCAATCAAATCACGAGTTGAATGGATTCACTTCACATGCCATCACTTTTCATATAAGGAAATCCAGAGTACAATCTTTCTGTTCGATTCAAATTTCTGAATATTTAATATTTTGAATATATCCAATCACGTGTTGAAACTTAGTACATTGAGTAAAAAACAAATTTTGAAATAGAAAAAAAATATTAGGTCTCAAAATATTAAGAAACTTTCTAATATGAAGTTATGTGAAAATATTAAAAAGAATTTGTTGAATGACAGAGCAAATTTCGCAGAAGATTTGAGGTTCTAAATTGATTTTGGAAATTTCATTTTTAGCTACTCCAAACTTAGCAAGTATAAGAATCCTCAAAATTCTTGAACTCGTTGACTACCTATCATGTAATGAATATAATTTCATCTTGATCAGTTATTTACACATGAAATTGGCTAACATTAACCAGGAATGTGATTTGAGACATCCCGTCAATAGCTTTTCGAACCTTAGCCTTGCAGTTCACACAATATAAGTCAATTACAAGAGTTAATATTTATTCATAGGACAAAAGAAAGTGAAATACATCATTTTATTGATGAAATTATGAAAATTATATGAATTTTAGACAAATCAAGGCAGATCTGTATATCTATATATAGCTGCCTCAGCCTAAAGTCATAAAAAGCTCTATAACAAGGCAGTGCTGGAACTCCAAACTCTACCGGTAGCTTGATCCAGTGTCAGGGAACATATCTGTAGAGTTTGGCTGAGATTGATGACTCGAAAGCATGATATCCTCACTGTGAGCTTCATCGTGGACCTGATATGTTGAAACTAACAAGGAAGGGATTCTGATATTGCAGATTTAAACAATTAATTGCAGGAGATATTGGAATTTCTTCAAAAAATGTATGAGACCATTTTCAAGCTATCGAACAGAGGTTTATACGTGTAACTTGAAAGGTCAAAAATAAGTGGGCAAACATAGCCAAACTGGTTGAAACATGTTTAATTGATAGAGTAGCCTATCCGAATGGAGGATTCTGGTGTCAAACAATTTTTTTTATTATCTTAGTAGTAAGATTTGGGCTCTGAAAATTGGGAAAAAGGTCAAATTTTGAATAATTCAGGTTTTGAGTGCATGTACTAACTTCCACATACATGCACATAAAAATCTGAAAAAATTTTTGAGTATTCTGGTGATGGATACCAATCAATTTGTCAATGCAGAATTGCGAACAAAATTTCGACCATGCTCATTTGACGTGGAACGTCCCATATGCATCCGTTTAAGAAGTTTGAACCTTACAACAAATGACATAACAAGTAACTTTTATAAGGCTGAAATTGTATATTACGCAATTATTGAGAGTAGTCGGCGGAGCTTTGATGTACAATCTCAATAAAACATGTTTATTATATCTACATGAATTCAAATGAACAAGTTTTAGCATAATTTGTGTTTGAAAAATTATTCCAGATGACCCAAATAAAATTGGAATCCAATCCATGTGAGAAAAGTTTTAGCCAACTATCGTAGAATGAATCTTGAATTAAAGAATTTTACTACCAAAGTTTCGTTTTTTATACCGAATAACCCAAATAAACGAAACGACTACCTGATGTGTAGAAAGTTCGTGAAATCTATAGCAACGTTCAAAGAAACAATTTTAAATTCAAAGAATTTTGGACTCGGATTTCCCTGCTATTTACCAAAAAAACCCAAGTCATCCAGAAATACATAATTTGTAAAATATTTTTGAAAACCATTGAGCTTTTCGTAAAATGAAGCAAGAATTCGTCGAATTTCAGTACTGGATTTCGTTTAACTAAACCAACGAATCGGAGAAAACAAAAAATTCACTACATATTGCAGCGACTTTATTTACAAAATAGCTACGTCAAACGCGCTGCGCGCGATCTACAAGTATGTATTTCAAAATCATATTTTGAACGTCCACAAGTTTATAAACGATGAATGATAAATTCTATCGGGCTTGGTGGACTATCCCAAAGTGATATTGCAAGAAAAAAATTCCGAATGTATGGGTGATATTGCGAGAAATGAATTCACGCTCTAGGGATGTGACGAGCTGCTGTCTTCCCGGTGTGACAGATGGTAGCACAACTGACTGGAGATCAGGAGGACGCTGGTTAGAATCAAGCTCAAGGAGCATTGAATTTTTTTCTCGCAATATCACTTTGGGATAGTTAGTCCACCAAGCCCGATAGAATTTATCATTCAAAAGAAATTTAACTTTATGTGTGATTTATTGATCAATAGAAAATATAGACAGTGAGCCTTTCTCGCGACCCTCCAGCTTAGCTCTTAACTGTTATGCCCAACAACTGATGTTGACTAGGTTTGGCGTACGGATGATTGTGATGCTCTGAATCATGCAACCGTCAGAAAGAGTACGTGCCAATTTGCAGGTCGTTTGAGGGAAGTAAAATATTGAATAAAGAAATAAAGCAGAGACTGCTCGCGATATCGCGCACGTTCGATTAGAATACCACACGTTTCCCACGAGACTTTCCGAAGATCGCGTACTTGTTCTCGCGTACTTTGCGCAGCCTAATTCGAAGGTGCTATCAAATGCACGTTTCCTTGGCGAGGAGTTTCCAGCGTTCGCGTACTTTTGACTCGCGTAATTCGTAAATATTTGGCGTGTTTATAGCAGTCCTTTACTTTGCTTCACGGTTAAAAAATGGCGGCGCTCCGCGGTTCGCGCGTGCTTATGCTAATTTAAAAAGATAACACGTTTTCCGGCACTCCCGATTGCGTACGCATTCGCGCCTATCCTTTCCTCGGGCAACTAGTAATCGAACTTTACCTTATAATGGTAGGTTTTCGTAGGCTGACACTCGGGGGCATTACTGTGTGGCAAATACAATTGCAAGAATGTCGAGCGAATTTGGCATCAACACAAGTGCTTGGGTTCGTTTTGCCTATTGGCTAATACACAACCCCTTGCCTTAAATTTATTTACTTGTAGCGACTGTAGAGAAGTCGCCATCACGTGCTGCGCGTTTAGTCGGTCAGACGGCGTGAGCGAATTCTACACGGAGAGAATGAAACAGTAGAATCTGCTGTAGACTACAGGAGTCTCTGCTGTACCGGCTACAGTAAGCGCTACTAAAGCAAATTTCACTAAAATGACCACAGTAAATTCTCCTGTGGTGGACCAAAGCAAATCTCACTGTGCCCATGCATATAAAAACTGCTGTTTTGTACAGCATTTTCTGCCAAGGGTGCGTTCCTGATATTTTTGGTTGGAGAAGCTGACCCGGCACCAGAACGATATCCAGGTAGTTGCGGTCTCCGATGACGGTGTTCCGAGGGTGCGCTCCTGGTATTTTTGGTTAGTGAAGTTCACCCTGGACCCAAACGATGTCCAGGTAGTTAGGGTACTCGATGACGGTGTTCCAAGGGTGCGCTCCTGGTATTTTTGTTTGGAGGACCTGACCCTGGACCCAAACGATGTCCAGGTAGTTAGGGTACTCGATGACGGTGTTCCAAGGGTGCGCTCCTGGTAGTTTTGGTTGGTGAAGCTCACTCTGGACTCAAACGATGTCCAGGTAGTCAGGGTACTCGATGACGATGTTCCAAGGGTGCGCTCCTGGTATTTTCGCTGGAGGAAGCTGACCTTAACTACCTGGACATCATTTGGGTCCAGAGCTAGCTTCTCCAACCAAAAATACCAGGAGCGCACCCTTGGAACACCGTCATCGGGTACCCTGATTACCTGGACATCGCTTGGGTCCATAGTGTACTTCACTAATCAAAAATACCAGGAGCACACCCTCGGGTTCTATGCGGGCCCACGATTTAGTGCATACGCATAGTATATACGCAGGATGTTACTTTGCAGCGCCACAGCAATTCTGGTAGCGCTAGTGTACAGCAGAATCTCCTTTAGACTACAGGAAATTTCAATGTGGTGGATTCGATCTCGAATTCCTATACAGTCTACAGCAGATTCTACTGAACTATTCTCTCCGTGTAGAGAGAACTAGTCGGTGTGATGGGCAAGATGAGAATGCTCGCTTCCGCCAGCGCGGCGCACTTGATGCGGCCCGGGCCGAGCTCGCGGCATGTGAACTCCTGCGTAGTGCGCTAGTGCGCAGCCTCGCAGCTCAGCACAGCACCGGCAACACAGGTGTCCCGCGTCCCGCACGCTCCCACATAGATGTTAGCATGTATGTGTGTGTGTTTATGCGAGTGAGCAGCGGTGCTCGTAGTACGGTCTGGATCTGTACTTGATGTGACGAGCAGCTGCACGCCAAAAGTAACTTTTGGAATGGCTCCGGGAGAGCATTCTAATCAGCTTGTCCCGGTTGTAAACTTACAGTTAAATTTGCTAGAGATAAAAATGTCGAAAAATGAAAAATTTTTTGTCTTTTATTTTGATATAGCTCGGAAGCTATTGATTTGAGAAAAATGAAAGAGAAAAAAAGTTTCGTTACAAAATTTACTACAAAAATGGATGAGTTTGAATTTGAAATCTTAATTATTGTTGCTAATATATTGATATGAATACGAAAATTACAGGTTAAAATTTTGCTTTTTTTCGGAATTTTTTACGAGTACTCAAATTGTACATACGAATGTGGAATTTCAGGTCGAAATACCTTGTATTCTGATGGAATAACTCCAAAAAATTTCATCTCGATAGTATAATAGCTTTTGTACAATCAATTTGTTAATTAAGAAAATATATTCAGAGTTATAATATTTGAAAGTTTGTACAGACTTTTACAATCAGTACCTGAACCTGATTATTTTTTTACGTACTCTCCAATACGTAAACTATCGATTCCCAGTATAAAAATTACCTCTTAGTACATTCAAACAACAATTAGAATTTTTTGAAAAATCGTACGTGAAAGGACCTTATGAACAATTACTACTGCCAAGCGGTTTTTTTCATATATTTGGAATCTGAAAATTGCATTAAATGAAGGATGAACAAGCGCTCATTTTAAGCCCTCATTCATCAAAATCGGATCACTGGGTTTCGAAATATAGAGGCTCAAAGTTGAAGTACGTTCATGGCAAAACTATTTGGAATTTAACGATAGTAAAAAGTTTGTCGTATAGCTTGAAGCCAAATTCGTGGCGCACTGCGAGCTCTGCCAGCAGATAAAGGTGGTACAGAGACGGCCCGCAGGACTGATCGGCGTACGGAAAGTCATAAAACCGTGGCACAAAGTCGCCGCAGACTTTATGGGATCGTTCCCGCACAGCAAACGCGGCCATGAACACATCCTAATCTTTATAGACGCGTTCTCTTGCTGGATTAAAGCCATCCCGCTGCGCAAAGCAAGCGCAGATCTGGTCAAGCGCGAGCTGAATAAGGTCATCCTGCGTCATGGTTCACCCATGTACTTCCTGAGCGACTGGGAAACTCCATTCAAGAATCGCTTGATGGACGACTTCCTGACCACCCAAGGAATGGAGCACAAGCTCACACCGCCTTATCACCCGCAGGCAAACCCGGTTGAGCGCGTCAACAAAACATTCATGACGTCGCTGGAATGCCAAATAGAGAGCGACCACCGTACGTGGAATGAGAGCATCGACGAAACGATGTGCTCGTACAACATGGCACAAAATGGAGCGACTGGCTATTAGCCGACATTTTCGCTGTACGACCGGAACCCAACGCCACCCTAACACTGCGACGGAAAGAAGATAAGCAAGCCGCTGAACAGGAGGGGGATGAAGATCTCCAGCAGTGGATCGAGCGCCTGCATTATTTGGGCGAGGTGAGAGAAATCGTCGCCCACAAATCTGCGCTTGCGCATGAAAGGAATGCGCAATACCTAAACTGCACCGAAAGTGCTGCGATGCAATGATTTCCATCAACCTTCTGCCTGACTTTTAAGTATTGAGAACATCACTCACGTAGATAATACATGATACCTGAGTACAATTAAACAATGTTTAAGGGGTTACATACACCTTAAAATTAATAATTCTTGGACAACAGAAAAAAATAACTATTTCAAATTTTTTTTTTTCAAACAAATTTTTTTTCAATCTGTACACTAATTTGAAACTTTGCCACAAAAAATATATCCCAAAAGTGCATTGGAATATTTTATATAGCTATATATTTGTATTAACTCTAATATCACACTTGTCGTAAGATCCAGAAAGCTGAGGTCCACGTATACCACTTTTGCAAAATAGATCATGTTTCTGACATCAATACTCATATGCGGAACCTCAGTCACCAAGATCTGATCAATTCTGACCACCCAAGTCTGTAGGCTTATCGAATACAATGATGAAAAATCAAGAAAACAGCTATTTCACTGGTTTGGTCACCCGCTTATGGGGTCAAACTTGATTGGATCTTGGCGACTGAGGTTCCGAATATGAGTATTGATGTCACAAACACAATCCACTTTACTAAAGTTGTATACGTCAACCTCAGCTCTTTGGATCTTACGGCAAGTACATCACATATATCAAAATCACACTATTGAGAAAAACACATTTTAAAGTTTGATCTTATGAACAATTCACAGTCACTTATGATATCACATAACTTTACTACTGGAATTGCTCCTTAGTATGCCCCTGCTTGATAGGAATGATCAGACACTCCATGCCTGAGTCTTCTTCTCAGCGTGCGAGCTTGGAGAGTTGATGCCTCCACTCGACTATCCATTACACGAATCCTAGTTTCATTCTTCTTGGCAGAATAGAGACTAGCACTCGTACCAGGAACAATACCTAATGCACTCATCACATCTAGAATAACATTAGCACCATCATTGAAACTTGCCACTGGGGAACTTTTATTTTTTCTCTTTTGTGTTGACATAGCTTTTGAAACAAAAAAATGAAATCATGAATAAATTTTTGTCTTCAATATTTATTTAAATAATTATGAATCCAAACAGATACTTACCACTTATGACTCAGCAACATGTACTATTCTCTTCTATGTTAATATTTTGAAAAAATGGGAGGTTAACCCCAAAATAGCCGGTAGTTGATAATCAAAATAAACTTGAGAGTAAGGGCTATTCCACACTCATGGTTCAGTTTCACATATGAATTTTGAAGGTCTGTTCACATAAAGTATTGTCATTCTTACACTAAAAATGGCGGCACATATCGCTTTGACCGAAAATAGTCAAGACCTTGCCGCGGGAAACACAAAACATTGGCACTCGAGTCATTTATTGCGAATTATATTAAATAAATGTTCTATAGGCTCATGCTTTGCGATAATTTGAATCATGATTGGCAATAGGTAGAAAATTTTTTTTTATAGTTGAATATCGATTTTTTTTGATAATTAAGCATTATAAAATTGATATAAAATATTTTTCTGCAGAGAAAAAAATTAAATCAGCGTTGTTATTGAAAATCATCATTTTTGGCGGTTTTTGCCTCAAAACATGACTTGAGTTAATCTCGCATAACTTTTTAAGGACGCCGAATTTTTGAAAACGGGTTCCGGCATTCGAAAGAGGAGATCCAAATACATAAAAAACATAAAAAAATCGATTTTTTTTTAATTTTAAGGTGTATGTAACCCCTTAAGTATTGAAACAATGTTCAAGCTATCAGAAACCGTTTCGATTATTATTCTACTGGGTCTAATTTTGCCGGTAAGCTACCTCAACTTTGAACCTCTATATCTCGGGATTCATGAAACAGATTTTAGTTAATGGAAACTCAAAATGAGCGTTTGTTTATCTTCTATCATATGCCGTTTTTAAATTTCAAATACATAGAAAAACCGCGTTGCAATTGCATTTGTGTATAAGGTACTTTTTACGAAGAATTTTTAAAAAATTCTAAAAGTTGATAAAATTGATTAAATTGATATTTCTCTGCGAGGGGTCGATAGTTATTATCTTTAAGAGTACGTGAAAAAATTGGCGGGTTTCGGAGAGGTTCATAAAAAACTGAATTACAATTTTAAAATTTAGCTTTATTCTGAAATTGGCTAACTTAACAAATAGATTGTGCGAAAATTATCAGAGATATTGAGATAAAATTCTCTTTGTATTCTCATTACTGAATAAGGTACTCTGAATTACAATCTCATTATCGTAGGTATGATTTGAAAACTTAAAAAAAATCACAAGAAATGGCTTGCTGTTTGTGTCATTTTTCCCTTTCCACCTATTTTGCAACAACAATATCCGAGATTAATGTTCCGGAATACTTCATCCTCATGCGAAATTTAATAACAAAACTTTTTTTCCTCTTCCATTTTATTCTGGGATTGATAGTTTCCATACCATCTTAAAAGTAAAAGAAAAAAAATGCTCAATTTGTAAACATTATCATAAATGAAAACATGAAGCCATACTTTTCATTTTTCCACGTATGTCTCATATCGTTCTGAATCACTTTTTGGAGACAACCAAAAAGGTTTTCGAGGGGTGTATGAAAAGTCCGAGATTGCAAGTTTCTAAACAGATGAGTCTTGGACTAATTGACTACCGTGACGTCAACCGGGTAACCATGCGATCCCGTAAAAGAAGAAGAGTAAGAAAGCAAAGGGACCGCGACAACTGAGCGGGCGGGCGAAGTGTGTGGGGCATCCTGTATACGGGCGAGTTGTTGCTGTGTATAGCCTGTTTACATGACGGTTGCGTGATTGAGCAGTGGAAACTGCCGAACGGACACTTTTCGATGCCAAAGTTCAGAGACTCACTATACAATGCATTTGATCGAAAAAAAATCTGAAACCACTGTTCCGAAGGTTTCAAAAGTGTTCTTTTGAATGGCGGTGATTAGAAAATCCAAAAATGAGTTTTCCTATAGAAAAATAGCAATTTAAAAAAAAAAGCCGAAATTTTTTTATAAAGACAAAATGGCGACCGGCAGAAAAAATCGTAGTGTCAAACTTCAGTAATTTTTTTCTCGAAAACTATGGACTTGGAGGAAAAATTTTTAGGTACAAAAAAGTCTTAGAATCAGTCGAAGAATACCTTCAAATTTTTTTGCGACCCGAAAAAGAAAATTTTTGATTTTCCATCTAATTTGAAAACTGAAATTTTTGAAAAATCGTTTGAAAAATATGAAAAAATTTGAAAGTCTTCTTTGACTAATACTAAGACCTTTTTGTCCTTGGAAAAATTGTTGTCATGCTTATAGTTATCCTTATATAAAAAAGTGATGGGGGTCAAAGTGAAGCCAGTTAACTCATGATTTGATCGGTGTAGACCTAACCACGAGACGAGTCGCGTAAAATATAGATATAGATAGTGAATGCAGGCAAGCAAGAAACATAAGAACGATGAGTTTTGAGGTTGTAACGACCAACTCCTTCTTGCCAGATGCTCCCAAAATCTAAATGTAGGTTTTAAAATTGCGGATAATTAAAATAAAAGAAAAGTTGAATGTAGGGTTTAACAATGCGAATATTGTGAATGAATTGATAAGTAAATGAGAAAGATTATCGTATGTGAATGATTGGAACATAATTTTGAAATGCATGAATGTAGATCGCGCGCAGCGCGTCTGAATGTAGCTAGTCGAGTAAAAGATTGAGGAAAAGATCTTTCGAGAAAAAAATTTCTGAAGTTTGAAACTACAATTTTTTCTGCCGGTGGCTGTTTTGTCTTTATAAAAAGATTTTTTCGATTATGCATGGATGATAACTTTCAGTTATGGAGCCATGGACGCGATATTTACTAGTTTTGAGTATGTAAAAAAATCCAGAAGCGGAAAAAAATTCATCAGGAATAAAATTTTATCACAAAATTTCGGCTATTCTTTAAATTGCTATTTTTCTTTAGAAAAACTTATTTTTAGATTTTCTTATCCCCGCTATTCAAAAGAGCACCTTTTAAACCATCGGAAACAGTGGTTTCAAATTTTTCTCCGATCAAATGCATCGCACAGTGAGTCTCTGAACTTTGGCATCGAAAAGTGTTCGTTCAGGCGCTAATAGGTTGAGGGAGTGAGGAGACATGACAACATTAGAGTTAATTTAGCCTGTATGAGTATAGGGGATAGAGCGAAGGTATAGGATATAGAGATAGACCAATAACCCAATCAACTAAAAATTCCACTAATTGTTTTTTGAAACCATACCATTATTCATAGAATTGGCCTGTATTTTGAAGACCTCCAGTAACAATTTCTGCTCTAATGTACCAAATTAACCAAATAATCCGTAAATCTATCGTGTGTGGAAAGTTCGTACTGATTATATCCGAAAACTCTTCTCTTTCGAAGCTATGAATTTTCAAAAGCTTGAAAATCGGCATTTTTAGTAGTTTTTGGTGCTTTCTATTGCAATAAATAATGGATCATTCCCCTCACGCTCCCGCAGGGAACAAAGTCCTTCAGTCAAATCAGTGATTCTCTAGTAGTTTTTCCTGTGGAATCCAAATATGCTAGTCCAAATTCGCCAGACGTAAACAATTCTTAGATTGTACATTTTTACTGGAAAAAAAGTGATTTTCTTACTTTCAAAAATGAGTAAAAATAGTACATTACATGACTAGTGCGCAGAGTAGGTGAATCCAGCACGAGTGGAGATTGGCGCCTAAGCGCAGCGAGCGTGACAACACGAGTTCTGGATTCACCTACGTGCACACGAGTTGCGTATACTATTTTTCGTATCTTAGTGCGCAAAGTTTGTCTTTTTTTCACGGACTAGGGTGCGCAAAGTACCTTTTTTTTCACCGTGCAAGAAAGCAGTGCGAGAAAAAACTTCCCAGCACCAGTGCGAGAAAAAGATGCGAGAAAGCTTTTTCCCGCACCAGTGCGAGAAAGTAGTGCGAGAAATTGAAAATATACGAATGCACTGCGAGAAAGATATAAAATTTACCGTCATCGTATTACGCAGCCGCGTATAACTTTAGATTCTTGGGGATTCTGCGTAGCAGAGAGACCAATGCATTTCTATATACATATATATGTATGCATTATGATATTCCTCTCATTTAATTTCTAAAACAAAATCCCCACAAAAATTTCTGTCCAATTCGACTCGGTCAAGTTCAAAATTCAAACCTCTGGGAGTCGAAAGGACAAGATTAAGCAGTTACAACACAGTAGAGCTAAACTCTTCAGAGTGATGCTTGAAAACGTGAGATTCACATGGCCGGTATATATACACAAGGGTGTTCTATTTCACTTGCGAGAAAGGAAAATTAACAAATTGCAATGTTTCAGTAATACTATCATTTTGCCCTGATGTAAAATGTTTTGCCCAATTGTGTTCATTTTTTTTGTAGTATCATATTTATTTTCTTTTTGATGTTGATATTTTTGTTGTTTCAAGTGGGGGGCTCCGCCCCCCAACCCCCCCGGCGGGGCTTCGCCCCCTGCACCCCCACCGGGGCTGCGCCCCTGGACCCGCTCTTTCCCTTCGCCTACTCGTACTCCGCTTATCGTACCTTCCTTGAACTCGAGCAACAAGAGCATGGCGCTATGTACGCGTGTCAATCATCCATTACATAGTCAAACTTTTTGCACTTCGATACGAAAAATAGTATACGCAACTCGTGCGCACGTAAGTGAATCCAGAACTCGTGTTGTCACGCTCGCTGCGCTTAGGCGCCAATCTCCACTCGTGCTGGATTCACCTACTCTGCGCACTAGTCACGTAATGTACTATTCCGTACCGAAGTGCGAAAAGTTTGACTATGATAATGGATGATTGACACGCGTACATAGTAGGAGTGTGAGAAGGAGAAGGGAAAGGGCTACGCCCCCGGACCCGCTCTTTCCCGCCTGGGGGGTAGGGGGCTGAGCCTCCCCCTTGAACCAACAAAAATATCAACATCAAGGAGAAAATAAACATGATACTACAAAAAGAACGAACACATTCGAGCAATATAGTTTACATCAGAGCAATACGATAGTACTACTGAAACATTGCAATTTGTTAATTTTTCTTCCTCGCAAGTGAAATAGGACACCCTTGTGTATATATACCGGCCATCTGAACCTCACAGTGCCAAGCATTACTCTGTAGAACTTACCTCTACTGCTTTGACCAAATGCTTAATTTTGTCATTTCGACTCCCAGAGGTCTGAATTTCAAACTTGACCGAGTCGAATTGGACAGAAATTTTTGTGGGGATTAGTTTGAGAACTAAAATGAGAGAAATATCATAATGCATACATACATGTGTATATAGAAATGCATCTGCCTCTGCTAGGCAGAATCCCCAAGAATCTAAAATTATCTGGGCTTTGTAATAACCTGACCGTAAATTTTATACTTTCTCGCAGTGCATTCATATTTTTTTACTTCCTCGCAATACTTTCTCGTACTGGTCCTGGAATAGTACACTGTGCAACGAGCGCGGAAAGTTGCCAATTGCACACGCGAGCGCGTTGATGCACGAGCGCAGCGAGTGCGATCTGTCGCCCAAGTATGCTATTGGCAACTATACCGTGCGAGTTACTCATACTATTTTTCATCACGGGCATGAAAAATGATGTAGCGCGTGGTAGTTTTGTAGGTGCGAGATGGGTGATGGGTGATTGTGATATTTTCTCAAGGAATTATTTTTAACGGCTGAAATATGCCTTAATTTGAAGCTCCGGCTTCTCTCTTTGACCAGTAGGTGTCGTACCGCTGTGCGAGCCGTTCACGCGGTTTCTTAGGCTATTACAATAAACAAGGTTCATGGTCAGACATTTCAATATGTCGGAATTTATTTACGCTCAGATTGTTTTACACACGGACAGTTGTATGTTGGACTTTCTAGGACGGGCAAATTGGAAAATCAATTCCGATTTCAATTCCGAAACCAAAAATGTCGTTTATTCTGAAGTACTTTAGGGATTTGAAACCTTAAACGCATGAATGTTACGTTTATATCCCTATGCACAGTTGATAATTATCATTTGAATTCTATTAACTCGGAGAGCCGGCGAAGCCGCGAAGGGGAATGCTAGTTCATTAGAAAATTGTAATTTTTTAACTATACATCATATATGTATGTACATGTATATATGTATATTTGATTAGTGAAAACCAAAGATACCCCCTTTCATTGGTAGGTGGCTACGAAGATTTACCATACTCATAGATAAAGCCGCATAGTAAAAGAAGTACACCCACTATTTTCAGAGACCTCTTCGGAAATTGGGAGCTCATATAGCGTCACGTAGTTTCAATATGGTGGCTCAGCTTGCCAAGGATAAGCATTGGGTATATGGGAGTCTGACAGTTATTCTCCAAAATTGTCACGGATAGAAGGTATTAGGCAGCAAGACTGGACAAAATATGAAGCAGATGAAATATTTTAAAGGTGGGAGAGTTTTTATGACAGGACACATCGTAGTATGTGGGATAGTCGGCATTCCAAACACCTCTCCAGAGCTTATTCGAGTGTAAACAATAGCTCTCTGCACCGAAACAGCTGATCTCACTTACCAAGTCCAGCTCCGGACGTGACGCTATGTGAGTTCCCAATTGCCACAAAAGACTCGTGAAGTACGAGATACATGCAACTGTTACATATGTTTGACTGGTAGATTCGAAGGCCACATTCGTATTAAAATCACGCTAGCAACAGTTGCTAGAGAAATAAACAACGGATGTTGCTGAAGTCGAACTCAGTTCTCATCTTCCCAAGACTGTCTCGTGAGCTGAATTTCAGGACGATCGGACTATTCCTTCGACAGTTATCACATGTACGTACATACGTACATACATATAGACATTTTTGGATTTTCATGTTTTTTGACCCGTAGATCACCGAAATCCGATTCTATGGGTCGATTTTTACCCCATTACAAAGCCTTTTCTTTGAGAAAGCAAAAATCGAAGAAAAATTGAAAAATATAATCCGAATAGAATCAGCTACGATTATGAATTTCATGGATTTTGAATTTACTTTAGGTGTAGAATCAACCTATGCAACCCAATTTTGTTCACATTTTCATCAAACTTTTCCCACCTTCAAGTTCACCGTGAGACTCGATCTAATTTTAAAGCCATGTTATGGATTGGGATATTCCTTATTTTTTTACCAGCTCCAGCTCCTATCCAAATTCCCTATAGTGAAGTTTAAAAATCAGTTTAAGTAGTGAACAATGTTAGTGATCTCCCTCCAACTTAGGCATCGATTGAACGACATATCGACCCTCCCTATTCATAAGGACGTATCTCGGAGAGTCCCGAAATAAGGACGTATCTTGGGCTGCAGAATAATAAAGACGTATCTCGCACGAGCGCAAAGTAAGCACGTATCTCGGACGAGCGCGAAATAATGTCGCATCTCGCGGAGAATTGCGACTCAATATTGAATCTCACTTTGATTGAAAATTATAACCGATCATAATCGCAAATAAATCTCAAGCATAGAATTAAAACTCGGCAAACATGAAAGCGATCATGGGGGCGAGTCAAAATATCAAGCATCTGTATTTTTTTATTCATGAGTCAAAAGCACAGAAATGATGATCAAGAGCCTATCTGGCATTTATATACGTGGAAACACGGTTGCTCTGCTCGACTGCGCTGGACTGCGCTAAGACTACAGACCAAGCTGCTCTGACTGCAGTCGCAAGTCGCGAGCGCTTAGCAACTAGTAACAAGACGCAGTTTTTCGTCTCTTGTTATTGGCTTGTAGTTTACATTCAATGAACTGGCTTAGCCATAATCATATGTAATGCTCACGGCGGAACGTGTTTTTATTTTTGCTTTCGTTGTTCGATATTTCCAACATGCAATCGGAAAAAAACGTTCTCTCAAGATTGCTATAATAATTCAACTGTAGTAAATCCTATCAATTAAATAATAAAGTAATGCGTACATTGTTTTAATCTACAATAGAGAAATAAGGTAAAATCTAAAATACAGTCCTGTAAATACTCATTAATCGGGGAAAATTCTCCGAAAGCTCATGTTTCCGCGAACCTTTGGTCTTAGAATAGCTTGTTTATATCGATAATAGGGATTTACTTCATGTGTGAACTGCATTACTTAATTTTAATGCATTAGTTAATTTTAAACCGCTGAGATATTTTCTTACTTTGCAATTCTCCGAGCTAATATTATTTTGCGCGTCCCTCCGAGATACGTCCTTACTTTGCGCTCGCGCGAGATACGTCCTTACTTTGCGCTTACGCGAGATATGTCCTTATTTTCCGGCGCTCCGGCGTCCCGCAAAATACGTCCTTATTATTCTGACTCCCGAGATACGTCCTCATGAATATCGATTGAAACATAAAAAACACCTAAATTTTTGAAAAAAAAAATTTTTAGGATTTTTTTTCGAAGTGTTACGGTGAAGATATCACCTTGCAACCGTGATCAAAGGTGATCATGGGAGTTGAAGTTTAACAGGGAATTTTTTTGTTGACCTTGAACCATCGCTTCTTTACAAAATGGCGGAAAAACGAATTTTTTTTTTCAATCTTCATGAACTTTTTTCTCAAAATCTATGGACTTAAGAAAAAAATTCATAAAAACAAAAATGCCTTAGAATCGCTCGAGGAACATTCTTAAATTTTTTCAGAATTTTTTGAGACAATTTTTGATTGTCCGGGAAACTTGGGGAATGAAATTTTCAAAAATGTCTCCAAAAATTCTGAAAAAATTTTAGGATGTTTTTCGAGTGATTCTAAGACATTTTTGTTCTTATGAATTTTTTTCTAAAGTCCATAGATTTCGAGAAAAAAATTGATAAAGTTGAAAAAATAAAAACTCGTTTCAATTTTTATCAATTTTTTTCTCGAAATCTATGGACTTTAGAGAAAAATTGATAAGAACAAAAATGTTTCAGAATCACTCGAGGAATATTGTCAAATTTTTTCAGAATTTTTTGAGACATTTTTGAAAATCCCATTTCCCAAGTTTCCCGGAAAATCAAAAATTGTCTCAAAAAATTCTGAAAAAATTTAAGAATGTTCCTCGAGCGATTCTAAGGCATTTTTGTTTTTATGAATTTTTTTCTTAAGTCCATAGATTTTGAGAAAAAAGTTCATGAAGATTGAAAAAAAAAATTCGTTTTTCCGCCATTTTGTAAAGAAGCGATGGTTCAAGGTCAACAAAAAAATTCCCTGTTAAACTTCAACTCCCATGAT
This sequence comes from Aphelinus atriplicis, assembly GCA_020882685.1. NCBI lineage: Eukaryota > Metazoa > Arthropoda > Insecta > Hymenoptera > Aphelinidae > Aphelinus > Aphelinus atriplicis. The sequence goes on along the minus strand of CM037076.1, from coordinate 36,229,533 downwards.
CACCTTTGATCACGGTTGCAAGGGGATATCTTCACCGTAACACTTCGAAAAAAAATCCTAAAAATTTTTTTTTTCAAAAATTTAGGTGTTTTTTATGTTTCAATCGAGCATATCTCTTTTCCTGTAAAATTTATCATGATTCCGGAAACGGATTCTGAAAGAACATGGAATTTTACATCAGAATATGTGGTTCAAAAATTTTTTCAACGCCAATTACATAGGAAATAATCACTCTGAAAACGTGCAAGAAATTTTGACATTTTGGACGTTAATGGGTTAATTTGATTCAATTTGAATGATTTTCACCTCAATTTAGTTATTCCTTTTCCTTAATATTTTCCTGCTTCACAATGATTTAATTATCGCGTGGACACCTGAACACTTGCAAGGAGACACATGAAATTTTTACTCGATTTCGTAGGAAAATCCGTTCGGTGTTCCTCCTTCCTCACTTACTTTTTGTAGCTTGGTGAGATATGGCTCCTGATCGAGTGGGAAGGCTTTCTCTCTGAGATTTCAAATAATAAACCGCTATCAAACACTAACAAATTCTAAACAGAACCTAAATAAGAAAATACTATTGATCGGAAAGGAAAAATGCTGTATATATATATATGTTCAAAAACGACTGCTCAACGTGGCTGGTCGGTAACATAAAAACTTGGCAAATTTGAAAGGATCAAAGCAAAAAACGACTGGACATCTAGCTAGTCGGCAAGGCACTGCCCGCCCGGTGGACAAAGGTTTGTCACGGTGGTTATGCTTGGTCTTTGCGGGTGATGAAGAGAGGGCCTTACTTCCCCTTCAATTAGCGGGGAAGAAAGCTGTCTCTCCTCATGCACCTCGGTGGGAGAGTTCCCTACCTTTTACTTCACTCGTGACGCAGCGCGCAATACAATGCATACTCTGTATTGCTGTGGCGACTGCTTAATCAGCGTCTGGAGCAGTCATAGGATACTTTTCTGGCCTTGAGAGTTCTGTCTCTCTCTCGCCAGAAAAGTATACCATGCGCTGCGGCTGTGTGTGCGTTGGCACGCCGGTGCAGCAGTGATCACTCTCATGGGAGAAAAATTTTATAAGTGTAACGTAACACCTTCCTCCACTGTGCGGCCTTCGTCCTCGGAGGCAAGAAAAAGGGAGGAGTGTGGGTGTTTCATTGGATGCTTTGGGGTAATTCTAAGTTCATGCCCTAGGCAAGTGTTAAGATGCCCTTACGTATAGTAAATCATTCCACTCAGCTTAAAGCAATTGTCGCGAGTGTCATTATGGGGTTCAAGGGGTCCAGAGTGGGTGCTTTACATCGTTCGCCTTATATTGTGGTCACCGATCAACCTTCTTGTTGCTGTTCGGTTTGCTTATACCTAAATGTCCTGTCTTACTACAATGGTGCTAGGGTCCTGATGGGTGCTAGTGGGTTCATCATTGGGTGCTATACATGTATTTATTTTACAGTATTGGCAGGCACAACGCTTTCCAGGCCTTCTGCGGTCCCGATCTTCTAGTATTGATGAGCTGGCCCTGTCGATCTCTCGTTGGCAGTTGCCACTCATTCAGTACAAATGGTTCTCTTGTGGATCATTGGGTATTTACGGGACACGTCGCCGCTTTCCGGGTGGTGCTATATTCACATTGTTACAATTAAATGGTATTCTGATGACATTAAGTGAAACAAGTAAAGGATTTCTTCTGAAAAGAAAACGTTTATTCGGTGCCAAGGTACATTATTATGTTCTTATGGTCTCACTTCACCATTCCTCTCCTTCCTTGCAGACAAACCGGTGGTTCTGGTACTCGTACATCTTTATTTCTTGATCACAAGATGAATGTCTGATGTAAGTTTTTTGCATCTTGCATGTCACTGCATGCTGACGCCATCCGTTCAAGGAAATTCTCCAACCGCATGGCTCGTGTATGGAGTAACTTTGCTTTAAACGTCGACACGTGGGTCTGATGCTGTACTTGGTCGTCAAATGCTCTCTAGCCAGATCGGCTGATTCTTTCTCCACGTACATTACAATCAGCAAGTGGAACTCTCTGGTACCCACTGTATGATCCAAGGTCTTTGTGTGGTCTAAAGGGCCGTAGGTGGCAAACTCTTTTACTGCCACCACGGGCTCCATTCCGTAGGGGATTTTTGCACAGAGGGATCTGAGCTTTTCATCCCCCTCATCGGATATGTGGATGAATGTCTCGCCAGAGATCATTGATGACTTACTTCTACTTGATTGGCTCTCAGTACCAGTCCCTTCTTGTCTCTCGGCCTCATCTTGCACACTGAGATCCTCTTCTGGATACCTAGCGCTGGCCGTCATCGCCTGGATCCATTGAGAAGCTCCGTGGAGGACCAGCTGAGTTGTCGTGAAATAGTTCATATATTCACGTGGAAACAAATAATCGTGACCAGCAACCACTATTTGTATTGGATGAAGAAGAATCTAAGGAATAGGGTTAAATCTGTATGACTTATTCAACGGCTGGAACAGACTTCGAACATACAATAGGTGTATATCATTAATACAAATTCACAATGTATTAATATTGTAATGTTACTCTCAAATTCAAATATGTGTAAATGGTCGATCTTTGAGGGACAATCCAGAGTGAAGTGAAGAATCACAGATCAAACCAGTGTACTATATAAGTTCAACTGCAATGACTGTTCGGCATGTTATATAGGAGAGACGAAGAGAAAATTAAAAGATAGAATCAGAGAACATCAGAAAATTACTGATAAACCACTACCGGTCCCTTTGCATATTATAGAAAACAGTAGGCACACATTTGATTAGAATAACGTTGAAATTTTAGACCGCGAAGCGAATTATAAGAAACGACTTCTTTCGGAAATGCTCCTCATCAATATGTACCAACACACTCTTAATAGGAAGGAAGACACTCAACACCTCAGTTACACATACAGGAAGCTCAACAAGATTTTTCAAAACATACACACCAATGCATCTGATGGTATATAAGACCACTGACGTTAGCTCTATACACAATAGTTTGACAATTGCAGTGGAACCAGCGGCTCCCACTGCCGAACGTTATATTATAATTTTATTCAAAAATTTCTCACGCAAGCTGATCACTTTGTAATAATCATATCATCTAATGCGTGAGAATCGAGTGATTGAGACTCATACGATTTTAGTGACTGGCCCTAGCGTGACATTTTAATGACAGACACTTTTCCACATTGGGCCTCGCCACGAACTACCCTCATGTTTCCCTCTTATGTCTAGCGCTCCCGAAAGTCCTGTGGTCCTGTAGTACGAATGATCATGAAGGAAATATCACTAATATGATCACCTGACAGTAATGGTTTAAATTCAAACGAACATTGCTTTGCAATATACGGAAAATCTATTATCATTAAATGGCGCTTGAATCCATAGAATAATTTCGAATGAAGATATTAAACTATCATTATTATTGTATTTTTCACATCATTCACTTTTCATTCCAGGTTACCATCAGCTATTACTTATGGAACTGGAGCAGGATTAGGGCTCCTATATTTTACTGATTGGAAATTAATACTCCAGTATGTACCCTATTATCGAGGGAAATTCGAAGCTTAAACAGCAGATTAACATCTTCTGATAATATGTAATATATTTAGAAAATAAATTAATCGCTGGTAGAGAATATGGTGTTCATGTTTTAGTAGATCCAACACTGTTCTCATACGCTTTTATTAAACTTCAGTTTGACTGTCGGAAGCAGGTCAGAAGACTGAAACACTTTGCAAAGAACCAAAAAAATCTCCAACTTAACGCTCATGCTTGCTGCCGATGACGATTCTATGTAGTAATAAAACATCCCACATTTGAAAAATTTTCCATTAAAAAGAACAATTCCAAACGAACCGTAAGGTTTCCCTGTTCGTACACATGAATATATTTACAGCGCCAACGATGGCTGAACCACGGAGAAGTAGAGCGTCGGTGAGCAAACAAAATAAAAGAGAGCGCGCACCTGTGATCGCCATCAAAATAATGAACACTGCACAAAAAGAAAACGAAGAAAATCGAATCGAATATTTAAAAAATAATGCATTCATTGTACAAACTGACGTGTAGAGTAAAACACTGAACGATTGCTGGCGTGAATGTCACGTTAAGAGGGGGACGCATAAAGTCAGCGCAAATTATATGGAGCCGACTATTTCATACATACGCTGCTTCAATGCAAAACAAATACCTCATATACTCGGTTTTGAAGTTTGATAACTCCAGGTCCAAGGTCTCTACCGCCAAACTACCGCCCCTTCACGGCTTGTCCTTGCACATCGATGCTGTGGGTGGTCATGTCGTCGCTTGGGAGGAAGAACGTTCCATTTCAGAAACTTGCTATAAAAAGTTCCATTTCAGAAACTTTCTATAAACAGTGCCGTTTCAGATTGACAAGTATAAAAAGTGCCATTTCAGAAAAAATCTATAAAAAGTGCCATTTCGGAAAATTTCTATAAAAAGTGCCGTTTCAGGAGAAATTTTTTCCCTCGGAGTTTTTCTGACTTCGGGGATGATGTCGTATGCATGTGTCTGTATGTACATGTGTGTATGTGTGTGTACACGTCTGAAAATGACAACTTGATCCCACGTCGAGACGTGATACTCTGAAAGTAAACTATTTACATTACATATTTTCTTCATCGATGGATTTGGATGAAAATTGGTATCTATACGTTTTTGAGGTCGCTGATTACGAATCCGACCTCAGATTTTGAAAATTCGAATTAGAGCCTCTAAGATCACCTAAAAAAAATTTGAAAAGGTACTGGAATTTGATGAAAATTGGTATACGTGGGTATTTGAGTTTGCTGATCACGAATCTCAACTCAAAATTTGGAAATTCGAATTAGAGCCTCTAAGATCACCTGACAAAAACTTGGAAAAAAATGGAATTTTGTTGAAAATTACTATACATGGGATTTCGAGGTCGCTGATTACGAATCCGGCATCAAATTTTAAAAATCAGAATTAGAGCCTCTAAGATCACCTGACAAAACTTTGAAAAGATACTGGATTTTGATGAAAATTAGTATACGCAAGTTTTTGAGGTCACTGATTATGAATCCGACCTTAGATATTAATAATTCGAATTTAGCCTCTAAGATCACCTGACAAAAATTTGGAAAAAAATGGAATTTTGTTGAAAGTTAGTATACATGGGATTTCGAGGTCGCTGATGACGAATCTGACATCAAATTTTAAAAATTAAAATTAGAGCCTCTAAGATCACCAGACAAAAATTTGGAAAAAACCGCTGCAAAGTGCCTTAGCAGTATGCTTTCTCAAAGAGGCTTCAATATCACCCAGAAACGCTTCCCAAACCTGTATTTTCACCTTTCCACTACCGTAGATACTATCATTTATTTTTCAAAAATTACAAAGAAATTATTTAATCAATTCAATCCGTATCTTTGTGACTGTGTAAAGTGTCGTTCTTTTTCAATTGACCAAACTATGTTGCGAGTGTTGATGTCTGCCCGGCCTCTCTTATTATTTGATCAAATGCAACAAAGCAAACGGTTCTAGGTTCTACACGATGCGAGACATTTGGACCTGCATAATTTCTCGATCAATTCATCTTGTGACTGTCATACGGTTTAATAGCGGTCAAAATCGATCCTCCCTGCCCTTAAGTCCGTATTTAGCACACTTGAAGACTCATTTTGATCATTTTCGACGGCTGAGGTTGGAAATGATCAATTCAAAATCTATTTTGATCATTTTCGACGGCAAAAGACACCAAATTTTCTCAATTTTCTCTAAAGTACGTTGAAAATACTGGAAACGAAACTTACATCAATTTTTTTCCCCATTAGCAACGGTTGCTAGGACGGTGAACAACGGTTGCTAAGGAGCTAATTAGGAAGATTTTGTGTCCTTTGCCGTCGAAAATGATGGAAATAGATCTTAAATTAATAATTTCCAACCTTCATAACGGTTGCTAGGGAAGTAAACAACCGTTGCTATGAAGAAAATAGAACAATTCAGTGTCCTTGGCCATCGAGTGTGACTTAAAACTGATTTTCCGGCTTGCCCCAATGAGCACTCATAAGGATTTGTGAGAAAACACGTTAGAAACGGTTGCTAAGGAAATAACCAACGGATTTTGCTGAAAATTGAACTCGTGATAGATCTTGCCACAACTAACCGGTGTGCAAAATTTCAGCAAGATCGGACGATTCCTTCGGAAGTTATCATGGATAGAAGAAACGAAAAAATACACACCTTAGCAACGGTTGCTAAGGAAATAACCAACGGATTTTGCTGAAAAATGAACTCGGCCGAGATTTTGCCGCGACCAACCTGTGTGCAAAATTTCAAAAAGATCGGACCATTTCTTCGAGAGTTATCGTGGACGAAAAAAAACGTTACACACATACATACACACACACACACACACACACACACACACACACACACACACACACACACACACACACACACACACACACACACACACACACACACACACACACACACACACACACACACACACACACACACACACACACACACACACACACACACACACACACACACACACATACATACATACAGACACTTTTGGATTTCCATGTTTTTCGACCCGTAGATTACGAAAATCGAGGTCCCGAGGTCTGATTCGGTGGGTCGATTTTTGCCCCATTACAAAGCTTTCTCTTTGAGAAAGCAAAAATGGAATTTTGTTGAAAATTACTATACATGGGATTTCGAGGTCGCTGATTACGAATCCGGCATCAAATTTTAAAAATCAAAATTAGAGCCTCTAAGATCACCTGACAAAACTTTGAAAAGATACTGGATTTTGATGAAAATTAGTATACGCAAGTTTTTGAGGTCACTGATTATGAATCCGACCTTAGATATTAATAATTCGAATTTAGCCTCTAAGATCACCTGACAAAAATTTGGAAAAAAATGGAATTTTGTTGAAAGTTAGTATACCTGGGATTCCGAGGTCGCTGATTACGAATCCGGCATCAAATATTAAAAATTAAAATCAGAGTCTCTAAGATCACCTGACAAATTTGGAAAGATACTGGATTTTGATGAAAATTAGTATACGTGGGTTTCTGAGGTCACTGATTACGAATCCGACCTCAGATTTTAAAAATTGAAATTAGATCGAGCCTATAAGATCACCTGACAAAAATTTGGAAAAAAATGGAACTTTGTTGAAAATTAGTATATATGGGATTTCGAGGCCCCTGATTACGAATCCGGCCTCAGATTCTAGAAATTCGGATTTAGCCTCTAATATTGCCTACCGAAAATTTGGTAAGATACTGGATTTTAATAAAAAATGGAATCCATGGGTTTTCGAGGTCGCTGATTACGAATCCGGCCTCAGATTTCCAAGATCCAATATAGACCATTCGAGAAAATACACTGGACCCTGATGAAAATTATTATATGAGGGTTTTTTGGGAGTCAATCAATGGTTAAAACAGTATAATACAGTAGAATTCGTATGTTTTTCTGGCTTTGTCATATGGTATTCAGATGCTGATTCGCATCTTACGGAAACGATATTATCCAATTTTTGAAGATTTATAATAAATTCTCGTCATTTCAAACTGCAACAAGTGGTTGTTAAACTTAAAGTAGTAAAACGTTGTGAAAATTATTATTCACTAGTCAGAATCACTCACTCACTATCGCTCGCTCGTGTCTTTCATTTGCTCTATTATAAATATGGATGAACATTGAAATTTTTAATTGCATTATCGATAGATAATTTAATTAAAAACCAAAATTTTCTATCTCCCCACCATTTTCGTTCACAGAGAATACGCCCACGCATGAATATTATCAAATTTGTCGATTCGAATGTAGGATGCGCCGCGGCTTCTCTATCGATCTGCTCGAATATATTTTCAAAAAATCAACCCTTCGTACGTTTTTAAAAGGGGGTCCCACCCGGACATCGGTAAACAATTTTTTAAATTCTCCATACGCCCACCATAACTTGAATTTTTCAAAATTTTTTTCTTATGGAAATGTAGTCCTCGATCCCACCTTCCGATCTGCAATACCAAAGATACCTCGAAACTGTATAATTTTGATTTAGCATGAATAAGAAGATTGACGAAAATGTTTGATTGTCACCACACCATTTTCTTCCACAAAGAATACGCCCACGCATCGATGTTTTCAAAGTTTCCAACATTAGATATACTAGGGGGGTACCCCCCTGCTCGCTTCGCTCGCCAACCCCCCGTGTGTCATGTTAAACGTTTGTTTTTGCTTTCTCAAAGAGAAAGCTTTGTAATGGGGCAAAAATCGACCCACCGAATCAAACCTCGGGACCTCGATTTTCGTAATCTACGGGTCGAAAAACAAGGAAATCCAAAAGTGTCTGTATGTATGTATGTATGTATATATGTATGTATGTGTGTAACGTTTTTTTTCGTCCACGATAACTCTCGAAGAGATGGTCCGATCTTCTTGAAATTTTGCACACAGGTTAGTCGCGGCAAAATCTCGGCCGAGTTCAATTTTCAGCAAAATCCGTTGTTTATTTCTCTAGCAACCGTTGCTAAGGTGTAAAATTTTTCGTTTCTTTTGTCTAGGATAACTTTCGAAGGAATCGTCCGATCTTGCTGAAACCGTTTCTAACGTGTTTTCTCACAAATCCTTATGAGTGCTCATTGGAGCAAGCCGGAAAATCAGTTTTAAGTCACACTCGATGGCCAAGGACACTGAATTGTTCTATTTTCTTCATAGCAACGGTTGTTTACTTCCCTAGCAACCGTTATGAAGGTTGGAAATTAATAATTTAAGACCTATTTCCATCATTTTCGACGGCAAAGAACAAAATCTTCTCAATTAGCTCCTTAGCAACCGTTGTTCACCGCCCTAGCAATCGTTGCTAATGATGAAAAAAATTGATGTAAGTTTCGTTTCCAGTATTTTCAACGTACTATAGAGAAGATTGGGAAAATTTGATGTCTTTTGCCGTCGAAAATGATCAAAATGAGTCTTCAAGTGTGCTAAATACGGACTTAAGGGCAGTGCGGATCGATTTTGACCGCCATTTAACCGTATGACAGTCACAAGATGAACTGATCGAAAAATTATGCAGGTCCAAATGTCTCGCATCGTGTAGAACCTAGAACAGTTTGCTTTGTTGCATTTGATCAAATAATAAGAGAGCCCGGTCAGATATCAACACTCGCAACATAGTTTGGTCAATTGAAAAAGAACGACACTTTACACAGTCACAAAGATACGAATTGAATTGATTAAATAATTTTTTTGTAATTTTTGAAAAATAGATGATAGTATCTACGGTAGTGGAAAGGTGAAAATACAGGTTTGGGATGCGTTTGTGGGTGATGTTAAAGCCTCTTTGAGAAAGCATACTGCTAAGGCACTTGGCAGCGGTTTTTTCACCTGTTTCCACCCCCTTTTTCACCTCTTTTTTCACCCCATTTTTCACCTCTTTTGATGATTTGATGAATTGATAATTTCCAACCTTCGTAATGGTTGCTAGGGAGGTAAAAAACGATTGCTATGGAACAAATATAACAATTTAGTGCCTCTGGCCATCGAGTGTGACTTAAAACTGTTTTTCCAGCTTCCAAAACAACGGTTGCTAGGGATGTAAATAAACGGTAATTTCGACGAATAAGTGGATTTATATTGAAAAAAACTTGTCCAAAATAATGTTTAGTCCTTTCCTTCTACTGCAGCAACGGTTTCTAGACACGTAAACAATGGTTGCTATGGGTAAAACGGAGATTTTGTATCCTGTGCAGTTGAAAATACTGGAAACGAAACTTACTTTTTCTTTCCCTTGGCAACGGTTGCTAGGGCGTTTAACAACGGTTACTGAGGAGCTAAGTGGGAAAATTTTGTGTCCTTTGCAATCGAAAATTATGGACATGGGTCATAGATTGATCATTTCCAACCTTCGCAATGGTTGCTAGGGAGGTAAACAACGGTTGCTATGGAGCAAATATAACAATTCAGTTTTCTTGGTCATCGAGTGTAACTTAAAATTGAGTTTCCAACTTTCGAAGCAACGGTTGCTAAGGATATCAACAGTGGTTGCTATGGGAAATATCTCATCGATTCTCTTCGATTCTCATTGAAGGGTGAAAAAAGAGGTGAAAAAAGGGGTGAAAAAAGAGGTGGAAAAAAAGGTGGATAAAAAGGTGGAGAAAAGGGGGAAAAAGAGGTGAAAAAAGGGGTGAAAAAAAAGATGGAAAAAAAGGTGGAAAAAAGGGTTGGAAAGAGGGATAAAAAAGGGTGAAAAAAGGGGGTGAAAAAAAGGGTGAAAGAAGGGTGAAAAAAGGGGGGTTAAAAGAAGGGAGGGGAAAAAGAGGTGAAAAAATGGGTGAAAAAAAGGTGGAAAAATGGGTGGAAAAAGAGGGTGAAAAATGGGGTGAAAAAAGGTGACAAAAAGGGTGAAAAAAAGGTGGAAAAATGGGTGGAAAAAGAGGGTGAAAAAAAGGTGAAAAAATGAGTGAAAAAAAGGTGGAAAAATGGGTGGAAAAAGAGGGTGAAAAATGGGGTGAAAAAAAGGTGAAAAAATGGGTGGAAAAAGAGGGTGAAAAATGGGGTGAAAAAGGGGTGAAAAATGGGGGGCAACTTGGGGGGGGGCAACTTGAGGGGGCAACTTGGGGGTCAAAATTTCCGGTGGCGGCGGCGGCGGCGGCGGTCTGGCTTTTAATATAGAGAGAAAAGCGTTCAAGCTCCTCTAACGATCTGCTCGAAAAAAATTTTGAAGAATCAACCCTTTGTACGTTTTTAAAGAGGATAATACAGGAATTAGATATAAAAGCGTTCAAGCTCCTCTAACGATCTGCTCGAGAAAAATTTTGAAGAATCAACCCTTTGTACGTTTTTAAAGAGGATAATACAGGAACATCGGTAAAAAATTTTCGATTGTCACCACACCATTTTCGTTAACAGAGATTACGCCCACGCATCAATGCTTTCAAATTTTTCAACATGAATTATGAAAGCGCTCAAGCTCATCTAACGATCGGTTTGAACAAAATTTTGAAAAATCAACCCCTTGTACGGTTTTGAAGGGGATAGTACGGGAACATCGGTTAGAACTTTTTTTAAATTCTCGATACGCCCACCACAAATCGAATTTTTCAAACTTTTCTTTCTATGAAAATGTAGTCCTCGATCCCACCTTTCGATCCGTCATACTAAATCTACCTCTAAATTGTATAATTTTGGTTTTGCATCATTGAGGAAATTGACGAAATTTTTTTTTTATCACCACACAATTTTTGTAGACAGAGGATACGCCCACGCATCAATGTTTCCACATTTTTCAACAAGAATTAGGAGAGCGCTCAAGCTCCTCTAACGATATGCTCGAACAAAATTTAGAAAAATCAACCCTTTGTACGTTTTTAAAGGAGATAATACGGGAACATTGGTTAAACATTTTTTTAAATTCTCTATACGCCTACCACAACTCAGATTTTTCAAAATTTTTTTTTCTCAGAAAGTCTAGTCCTCGACCCCACCTTTCGATCCATCATACTAAATCTACCTCTAAATTCTCATATGATTGTTTCCGAGAGCAAGGAAGGTGGACTAGAAAAATGTACGGATCCATCTTATTATTATGTAGATCATGCGAATCAGCTTCTGAACTCTATATGACAATACGAATTTTTAAAATCTGAGGCCGGATTCGTAATCAGTGACCTCAAAAAAAAAACCATGGATACCGATTTTTATTCAAATCCAGTATCTTTTCAAACTTTCGGTAGGCAATCTTAGAGGTGAAATTAGAATTTTTAAAATCTAAGGCCGGATTCATAATCAGTGACCTCAAAAACTTGCGTATACTAATTTTCTTCAAAATCCAGTATCTTTTCAAAGTTTTGTCAGGTGATCTTAGAGGCTCTAATTTTGATTTTTAAAATTTGATGCCGGATTCGTAATCAGCGACCTCGAAATCCCATGTATAGTAATTTTCAACAAAATTCCATTTTTTTTCCAAATTTTTGTCTGGTGATCTTAGAGGCTCTAATTCTGATTTTTAAAATTTGATGCCGGATTCGTAATCAGCGACCTCGAAATCCCATGTATAGTAATTTTCAACAAAATTCCATTTTTTTCCAAGTTTTTGTCAGGTGATCTTAGAGGCTCTAGATTGAATTTCCAAATTTTGAGTTGAGATTCGTGATCAGCAAACTCAAAAACCCACGCATACCAATTTTCATCAAAATCCAGTATCTTTTCAAAGTTTTGTCAGGTGATCTTAGAGGCTCTAATTCGAATTTTTAAAATCTGAGGTCGGATTCGTAATCAGCGACGTCAAAAACGTATAGATACCAATTTTCATCCAAATCCATCGATGAAGAAAATATGTAATGTAAATAGTTTACTTTCAGAGTATCACGTCTCGACGTGGGATCAAGTTGTCATTTTCAGACGTGTACACACACATACACACATGTACATACAGACACATGCGTACGACATCATCCCCGAAGTCAGAAAAACTCCGAGGGAAAAAATTTCTCCTGAAACGGCACTTTTTATAGAAATTTTCCGAAATGGCACTTTTTATAGATTTTTTCTGAAATGGCACTTTTTACTTGTCAATCTGAAACGGCACTGTTTATAGAAAGTTTCTGAAATGGAACTTTTTATAGCAAGTTTCTGAAATGGAACGTTCTTCCTCCCAAGCGACGATGTATGTTATTCCCGCTGCTGGGCTTCAAGATATGGTCTAACAGCTTTTAGAGGGTTTCCGTCTGTGTTTCGGAGATTTTCGATATTTCATCGCACTGAGTGGCCGATGCTCGTCGGCGCTCGCCTCTCATCCATTCTGCGCTCCGCTCGGTGTGCTTCTCTCGGTGTCGTTGGCTGGGCGGCTGATCCGCCCCAGGCGGTGTTGCTGCCCGTCGCCATCGCAACGCACCTTCACTGTCGCGGCGATCGCATTGCACTTCGGCTCGTGTGACCTCGGCGCACGTGGTTCTCCCGCCTTCCTTCGGCGCCAATTTGCGCTGCTGCCGCTCTTTCACTGCGTGCGCTCTCTCTCTCTCTCTCTCTCTCTTTAATAATAAAGGCTCAATCAATCAATCAATCTCTCTCTCTCTCTCTCTTGCTGTGCCTGTACCGTCTTGTTTACTCACTCAGTCTACTTTACTTACTCTTGCTCAGCGTAAACTCTGCCGTCCCCGCGCGGTCGTCTTATACCCGGTCCTACTCTTTATATAGGGGGCGTTTTATGTCAACTATCCAGAGCCGGCGCGCGGACGCTAAAACCTCACGTTTCCGACGCTTTTTTCGACTCTATATGACCAATATCTAAATAATGTTGGATATGCTATCAATGTATTTTTTTTCTCAGCTTTCCGATGGTGAATTTAGTTTTCCAAAGTTTTTACGTTTTCCATAAAAAAAAACATAAAACATGCCATATCTCAAAAACCTATTTTTTTTCATTTTTTCAAATAGTCTAGATCGAAAGCTAAGGTTTTTTTATATTGATATAGCCCTTGAAAAATGAACCTTTTTTTTGTATTCGAGTAATTGAGTAGCAAACATGAGAAAATGCGCCGCGCCGGGCTACTCCGCACTACCTCCACGCGCTTAGGCTTGAGCTTGTGATACTCGAAACGACAAGATTCGTCACACCCTGGGCCCATTTTTTTTTCCAAAATTGCTCCGTTTTGTCCAACACCTTCTGTTCCAGAACATCTTGTTTTTTGGCCATTTCGTCTACTGATTCACTTTCATTCCTTCTTCTCTTCCTAGTTAAAACCTTGGACCTGTTTTTCCTTTTACTTGTTCGTCGAACATACGTATTATTATTAGTTGCAGAATCAAAAAGACTTGTCTGACTTCAATTTTCAAAAGAGCTGAAGTTCATCGACCGATTAAGGGTGTTATCTTCATTGTTATTTACAATGAGGTGGGATGATTTGTCGTTGTCTGTTGTAAGAATATAGATGAATTAGTTATGTATAGTTCGAAATTAGCCTCTAAAATGACATTATAAATTATCAATATTTAATATTTCATTGCGAAACCGGATTTTCAATATCAATTCATAAAACTCAGTGAGCGTGATGAAATGCAATGCAATTTCTCGCCCTGGTTTTTATAGCCTAAAATAACAAATCCAAACGAAGTTTTGACCCTATAATTTAGAAAATATATTAATACCAGGTTGTGGCAATGTTTCGTGATGAACATTGATGTTTTCATACGATTCAAGCAAGTTACCAGATGTTTGAATAGATTGCAGTGTAATACTGCCCGAATAGAGAGTTCTTTCATCACCTGATGTTGTTAACTCGTCAAAAGAAGTTAAAATATGTTCATAAAAACATTGAAGAACATTTTTTTTATTCATAAATAGAGAATCAAATTCGATATTCAACTTAGTATTTTTCTACCTTGGTGAAGAAAACTATTCGATTGAAGGTATACATTTCTCATCTGATACAATTCCCCAGAATTATTAGTTGATAGTGATACGGACGATTCTGAATATGAATTATCTGCAGGTATATTTCTAGATACCTCTAATTCTAAAAATTTAAAACATAATCATTCAAAGAAGTGCAAAAAACCAGATTATTCGTTGGGATTTTTTTATACCTTGGTATATTAAATTATTTGAATAGTTATTTGAATTGCTCTGATTTAATTCCCAAGAATTTTCTGATTGTGAAGCAGATCGCGTGAACGGATGACGTTGAGAATAAAAATGATCATTGGATTCTGCTCCCTCAAGTCCCGGTGCAGGCCTCCAGTTTGAATCTGCTTGAAGAAATATTATGAAGAAACTGCTGCTAAGTGCATTAGCATTATGCTTTCTCAAAGAGGCTTCATTGAAAAAAAAAATTGTGAATTTTACAAACTCTCAATTATATATAAAACAATGTTGGGTAGTTCTCATATAATTTTTGTTTTCATTTTTAATGCCAGAATATTCTGAAAAAAACAGTATATTTACATACAAAAAACTTGTATAAGATATTATTTGGCCGTCCGCCGTTTCCTTATTCTGTAGCAACGATACCAGTACATACATATATACACACATACGTACGTACGAACGCAGATACAAACAATCCTAGGATTCGAAATTTCTCGACCCGTGGATTACGAATATGAGGGTCAATTCAATGTAGTCTCAATTCTGTGAGTTTGAAATACATGATTGAAAAAGTATAGTCTGAATCCTGGATCACTTTTGACAAACCACTTTTGATCTAACCTTCGCCGAGTTTCCACTAGTACAAAACTATGAATTAAGTACAAAACAGTTAAAAATATCAGTTATTTACAAGGGTTCTGATCCAACGATTCATTAGTCTCTGCACGTGGTTGGTTGTGACTTTCAGCCAGCCAATTGAAATCTTTATTTCCAAGAATAAATTTTTGGCGACAATAGTAGATTTTCCATGGATCATTTCACTTTATAAATCTTATTTTAGTACACTACTGTCTAGAATATTTATCTCTTTATCTCTTCTGCCTCGTTCTTTCTACTGAATACGGGCTCTGTAAACTTCTTAGTGAGACGTTTACCTTTCCAGAAAAATCGTCCATTTTTCCAACTTTCTCAATGGTTTTTCCCACAGCTGATGTTGATTCGTGCACTCTCGGCATGGTCACATGTGTATGTCAGTGTCGCCGGTCTCTCGTGGCTCACTCGCGAGAGTGTATGTGACCAGACAAAGGCCCATCATAGTAACGACGAAAGGCTTGGGTGTTGGACACGGTCGTATACACAGGTCTGGAAACTCCCATGGAGGGGGAAGGTCTCTTATTGTGCCGTGGTATACTTCAGAAAATATCCGCTTAACGGCGCGTCGATCTGTGAGTTAAGTTCTTCTGCTACGAGGCTGCCGCCATGTTTCTTATCACTGCAACATAACTGCAGTAATGTTATTATACTACTCGGAAACGAAATGTATTCTTCAAAATGTTAGTGAATGAAAATTTTATAAATAAATGATAATTTATAGAATTTTTGTTTGATTATTTGAAATTTATATAAATTAGACTATGTTGCACAAAGTAAATTTAAGGATACAGAATCTATGTGAACTGAATATACTTTTACTCAGAATATGTGAATGTATATTCGTAAGAATATAAAAAACTGAAAGAAACGTTTACTTAATTTATTATAGTCATTCCGGGTTATTTTTTTATTTGTCATTTATTATAATGATCTAAATAAAACCAAAAAGCTAGATTTTCAAAAATACATTTTATTCGAAAACTAAACTTACAATAGAATCGTTACATTATGTTTGTGCTTCGCATGCTTAGACTTTTTTCTTAAAGATACAGATTGTTTCAAATATTTTCGATTTTCTTGGAAAGTAAACTGCCGCATCCTTAAACGTACATGATAAAAAATAATATTAGACAATATATCTGACCCATGTTTTTGACATGGAAACGAAAATTCATAACTATCTAAAACATTATCTATTACTAAATTGAAAACATTCTTATTACTAGAATATTCACAAAATTTTTATTTAACATAGTAAATTAAATTAAAGAAATGCTTATTCATATTTATCTACAATAGAAGATAATATTTCTTAAAACATTAAAATTCAAGTTTATTCAAATTGACATTGTTATATAGTTTGAGAGTTTGGGTATCACTCATACCCAAGTTCAAAGTGTATAGTCAGTGTCCCTTAAGCACTCCAGAAGTAATTCAGCTAAGAGCTCAGTAATATTTGTACGGGTGAGTTGATTTATTCACTGGTATATACATCTATGTATACGTTGGGAAATTAGCTGCATAAATCACAGATCAGTAGGATTTGAGATACATTGTCGTTCCAACATTTGTTGAGTCATGGCAAGGACAAATCGATCAACTCTGTGACATATAATAAATAGTATATGGTTATATGTGCTGGATAATATATATATATATATATATATATTACTACATAGTATACTTGTGTACTATAGTAGATACATACAAATCTTGTAACGTACTAGACTTTAATTTTTAGGAGCAACTGTTGTTCAGAGTACAGAAGCTGATTGAATGTCATGCAACCTGCACAACATCTGTCTTCTCACTTTTGTATAGTCTCCTTATTGGTATTATGATTTTCTGCAAAAGTGATAACTGGACTGTGAATTCTAACAAAATTTCCTCTGGAATAAACAGATATTATGTCAAGTGACAGAAATTTTGTCAATCATAGACTCAACAAAAATAGAAGACACATAGAAGTGCACGTATATAGAAAGAGATATCCAGTGTCGAGCAGAGAAAAAGTATTAGAAAAATTGATCACATGGATTGATATAAAAACACTGCGTATTCTATTCCATGCGTCAACTATTTAGGATGAATGCACATTTGAACTTTCAGATTGATTGTCGTTTCAAAATCTATTCAGGTCTAACAAGGACAAAGTCACTGACTCCATGAAATATTGTATAGTAATGAATATTATATAGATAGAATACATAGCTATATGATATGGTGTTTGTTGTATATCAATAAATTATATATTCTTTATTTCTAAATCATATACTGATATAAAATAGTACGATGAATAAATATCTTGAAACATACCAGTTAGATTTTCAGGAGCACTGTTGCTCAAGATATGATAACATCAGCAATTTTGCAAATCCTTCTTCCTACAGTAATCAATATTCGTTTCTTCAATTCTTGGAAAGTTCGTTGGTCCGTTACTGTTCAAAAAGTTCAAGATTCGTCGACAGCGATAATCAACACGGTTACATGTTACAGCAATACAGCGCCAAACTGGAGCAGACCACTTTCAACTCAACGACTGTAGCGCTACTAAGGCTGGCGAGCATTTTGTGAAACTTTACGTCGTCACTATTAGACCTTTCCCCTCCATGGGAGTTTCCAGACCTGTGTATACGACCGTGGTGTTGGATCGCGCTATGATCCTGCCTTGGGTTTTAATCTACGCGTCAAGCCTCTGCGCCTCTTTACACGCAGCCGCCTCCAGCAAGCCCGACAAATATAAGAAATAATCCGGGTATCTATTGCGAATACCTAGGAGGGACAATTGGCTAATCCGCTCACCAGGGAAGAACGGTCAGTCTGGATTTATCCAAGTTCGATAAACCATTCCAATGGAGAGCAGATAGACTCAGAACCACGTACAAGAAGTGTTTCAATACTTTACATTATAATTGCGATACCCTCATACCCATGGCGACACTAACACATACCCTACGAACAATAAAATTGCTGCACGATGATTTATTGAATTACGTGAAGGAATACAATAAACCCAAATTATCCCTCCCCCCTCTCCCCACATACCTACATATTGGTAAAAAGAAGGCACCTTTATTAGAAAGCGAACAGACCCACTTAATGAAATCCAATATGGAATATCTGTACGATACCATCAGCAAAGATTGGACCGACTTCCAATTCCAATATGAGAAATTTTTGAATGCCAACTCTCAAATGAGCGCGATGCTCAACTCCACTATTTTTGCTTCCGCAATATCAAAATGGGTCCTGGACTTATTTACTTATAGCACTACTAAAGGTCGACTTTCTCCCTTTATTTTTGACCATGCTAAACTAGGTTCGATCATGAATTCCTTGAACCATTTCAAGTCCGGACACACTTTGCCTTGGGAAAAGGGAATAATAACTCCCGAATACCTATTCTCTGTAGCAAAAACGAACGTGATTTCCTTGAAACGAAAAATAGTAGTATCAGTGCAGATACCCTTGACTGACGAGCAATCGTTTTTGCAATACTTACTGCACAGCTTACCCATTTGCGTAAACACTTTCAATAATGCAACTAAACTCTCTCAAATTAAGTCAGAGCAACCTTACATTTTTGTAAGCAAAAATTTTTAATCGTACTTCTTAGTCCCCCGAAAATTTCGTAACGAACTATATTTCACATACTACTATGTTCACCCTCGACACCCATTCAAGACAACTCTCAAAAGTTACCCTGCAAATTTGAATTACTCCCCTCGATACCCTGGAGAAATGCAATCAAGAATGGGTAGACGGAAGAGATGTTTTCTGGAAAAAGTTAAAATCCACAGACGAATGATTGTTCTCTTCCGTAAATCCAACAAAATTCAGGCTGTTTTGCGAAGATGCCCCTCTAAAAGAGATCTTTCTGAATATTTCCGGTATATTGACTATCGACGGAAAATGCACCGTTAACCATAATGAGATCACATTATACGGAGTTAACGATTTGAAATTAACAATCGATGAACATTCTATCACGAACCAGGCCTTGAATACAACACTTCCTTGTTATTGACTCCGGTCCTAAGCAAAATAAGCATTAACCACGTAAGCCCCGACATCGACGAGTTAAACGTCTTGGTGGACAAGCAAGATGCAGTTTCCTTCAAAGAACTGGAGAGTAGATTCTTGGAAATCTCGAAACAGAAGCAAATATCAGAGAGCAACACATCTTTATGGAGATATGGGCTGTGTACCAACCTATTAACTCCAGTAATTATATCCGTAGTGTACTCTTGCTGCATGCTCTCCAGAGCCTGTTGCGCTGCCGATATTTCGAAAAAGCTACAACGCCAAGAACCAATGACCGCATCCGTACTGATCTACCACATTTGTTAAGGCGTACCCGAATTTGTCTGACATTAAGAAAATTATTACAATCAAGCGATGCTAATCCTCGCCCACCATCACCTATTAGCCACGATACTAAGGAAGTTACACAGCCTTCGAGCCCGACAGGGCTACACGAAGCCCCAAAAATGTCATATAGCCGCGATTCACTCACTTTACAAACACCAACTATGAACCCCTTGCTCCCACAGAAGATTACTTTCGCTTAGATTCGATACAAACAATATGCTCGATATCTGAGTTACTCACATGAAATAATTAGCATTTCCGAAGAAAAAAGAGGGGAAAAATGTTCATATCGCGTGATTAACGTGTTAATCCGAAGGTTAACATTCCCCAAAAGAAATGTTGATATCGTGTGATTAGCGTGTTAATCTGGAGGTTAACATTCCCCGAACGAAATGTTAATATCGCGTGATTAACGGGTTTATCCGTCAGTGAACATTCCCCAAAACAAATGTTATTATCGCGTAATTAGCGTGTTCATTCGGTGGTTAACATTCCCCAAAAGAAATTTTAATATCGCTTGATTAACGTGTAATCCAGCGGTTAACATTCCCCAAAACAAATGTTAATATCGCGTGATTAGCGTGTTAATTCGGTGGTTAATATTCCCCAAAAGAAATGTTAATATCGCTTGATTGACGTGTTAATCCGGCGGTTAACATCCCCCAAAACAAATGTTAATATCGTGTGATTAGCGTGTTAATTCGGCGGTTATTATTTCCCAAAAGGAACATCAATAAAGCGCTATTAACGTGTTAATCCGGCGGTTGGAATTGCCCCAAAAGAAATGTTAACCCATTAAAAACCAGGCAAAACCTGGCAGAGATATCGAGAAACGAACTATGCCATCCTTTGCATAACCAAAAAAAAAATACCCGTGTTTTTTCTTTTGTCGATTACAATTGTTTATAACAAATTATTTAAACAAATAACCCAAAATGTCGTAATTTTGTAAAACTGAATGCGGATGTCGATTCTACGGGCAAAAACACGACAAAAACCTATGTATTGTTTTTTTGTCAGAGTTCAATTTGTTAGTCTAAAACAGGAACAGTTCAGTTTCAGTTTTGCAAAATTACGACATTTTTGGTTATTCGTTTAAATAATTTGTTATAAACAATTGTAATCGACAAAAGAAAAACCGCTGCCAAGTGCCTCAGCAGTATGCTTTTCATCGAGTGAGCTTGCCTAAGCTTCTATACGCA
Organism: Aphelinus atriplicis; assembly: GCA_020882685.1. Lineage (NCBI taxonomy): Eukaryota > Metazoa > Arthropoda > Insecta > Hymenoptera > Aphelinidae > Aphelinus > Aphelinus atriplicis. Next base: position 36,208,693 of record CM037076.1, on the reverse strand, counting down.
TTGTTCACACTAGAATCATGAATTCTACATACTCCCCTATCATCAATAGCATTTTCAGTCTTTGTCATCATCTAACTTGTCACTATTGCATATGTTATCTGAAATTCAATAGTAAATAGATTAAAAAAATAGATTGATATTTAACATAAATAGATTATTCAGCTACAGCTATCCAAAAGTAATCTAAAATTTATATAAATTTCTAGAATCAATATATATTTCTCCATTATGTACACATTTTGTTATATCCTAAGTAATATAAGGAAATAGATTTATTTTGATGTTGAATAATCTGAAAACAGTAATAAATGATTGTTCGTCAACTGATTTAAGGGCTTTGAAGTTCATTCAGTAATGGGTGTGATCAAATACTATTATATGTAATGTTGAGAAGTGTGCGCTGATGAAACATATCAATTGAGAGTAATGTACAATGAGTGAGACATGTTGATGATGAGTTTTGGATAGCTGTAGCTGAATAATCTATTTATCGTATACTATTGAATTTCAGATAACATGTGAACTAGTGACGAATTGGATGATGATAAAGAGTGAAAATGCTATAGATAGTAAGGGTATATGTAGAATTCATGATTCTAGTGTGAACGATGCGAATAGAAGCTTCGGCAAACTCACTCGATGAGTTAGCAAGCAATATGTCATGATAAAACCTAGAAATATCTATATTTTCTGAAACTTGATGTATCCATAACTTCATCAGGAGGACCCATTAGTCAACATCCTTGAAATGGGTCTATACGTATGTGGTGTAACGTCGCGTGCGTACTCGTATATTCTTTGAAAAAAGTTGTCATAACACATTCCAGTAGAATGCATCCATAACTATACGGCGGATGCGCCGCTGATTAACTTGCACAAAAAAGCAAACATAGGAAGCGAGCCGAGACGCTTCTCCCGTGTCGTACATTGCATCTGATGAAGAAGCCGTGTCAACAATTAGCTTCCGTAAGAGCATGCAGCTGTGCGATAGATAGAGAGGCCCGCTCGAGCGCCTGAAATTCTAGTTCGGATAAAAACACGTCCGCCTGGGTGCAATAACCTTCCACCCCAGAAACTTTTACGTCATACAGAAGTATGGGAAATGCATTTCTCCCATCCTTCAGAAAAAAGTGCACCAATCACGTATAACTGATATGCGTTTCTCCTTTTTCGAGTACCCGAAAAACCTCCGTATAGGTCCAAATTTTCCGCGAGATCGCCCCTCTACTGTATATCTGGTGGGGATACATGGAAATCATTAGCTTCTAGAAAAAATCAAAATTTCTCATCAGCACTCTTGAAAATTAAATATTATTGCAAAATTCGACAATTATTATTTAATTTCAAATCATTTCAAAGCGGCTACTTCTCTAAAATTCTGAGACCTTTTGAACCATATAAATTTCAACTCTAGAACTCTAAAATTGCACTAGTTTTTGCGACCAATTTCCAGCCATGTTTATAAATTAAGATAAATAATAAGCACCTCCTTAGATTGAACATATATATCATAAGTTTCATTCGATTCAAACAATTGAAAACAGTTCAAACAGTGAAACGCTCAATTTACAAAATTTTGACCGTATTTCATTACTTTGAACGGTTTAAACAATGAATACAGATTTACAGCTCAATAGTTTATTGTTAGAAATATATTAACGATTTATCCTGTGTTTACAGAAATCAAAAATATTCAATAGTTCTTTTACAATTCATGATAATTCTTGAAAGGCTCTAATCTAGGCTTTGGTTATTTAACTCAAATCCGATTGGTCCGAGGAGGAATTTGTGGGCTTTTCCTCAAAACTCCGCCCTCGAACGTGAACACATAAATGTATGGTCCTCCGAGGAAACGAACAGTTCTGCCGCAGTCGCAGCTCACCGCTCAAGATTCTTGGAGTGTTTTATATTTTTCGTCCCAGCGGCAGTAAAGTGCCTACTTTGCGTCCTGGCGTTTTCAAAGAATGGCACTTTTCTGCCGCGGGGTACGAAAAATAGTATATGGTCCTCGCTCATCTGGACAATTTCGGCACGCGCAAACTTGCAATCCTCGCTGCGCTCGGATCGCAAACGTTTTTCGTGCCGAAATCGCCTAACCTCGCTCGGGTGCATAATATACTATTTCGGGCTTGGTACCCGTTGGGCTTGGTCCGTTGGTTTTCAATCACACACGTTGGACTAAAAGTTTCCTCGAGGACCGGGGGACTATTTTGGGAAACAATAAATTGGAATAATTCAAAAGTGAGTTCTTTTCATTGACTTCTATCTTTTCTCTCTCTTATAACCACACCCTCAAGTGTACGCACCTGGCGGTATTGGTTCGGAGAAGTCACCACCACGACTTCTCTGCCCCTGAGATCATTTCTTTAACCCCAAATGTGTTTGACATCTCTCGTGCTTCGAGATAGTGTTGAACAAATCCATTCCAAGGCGTAGTTAGGTAGGCCTTTTTTTAAAATCACGCGGTAGAAGCACTTTTCTATATTATATTTCGTCGCTTGGGAGGAAGAACGTTCCATTTCAGAAACTTGCTATAAAAAGTTCCATTTCAGAAACTTTCTATAAACAGTGCCGTTTCAGATTGACAAGTATAAAAAGTGCCATTTCAGAAAAAATCTATAAAAAGTGCCATTTCGGAAAATTTCTATAAAAAGTGCCGTTTCAGGAGAAATTTTTTCCCTCGGAGTTTTTCTGACTTCGGGGATGATGTCGTATGCATGTGTCTGTTTGTACATGTGTGTATGTGATTGTACATGTCTGAAAATGACAACTTGATCCCACGTCGAGACGTGATACTCTGAAAGTAAACTATTTACATTACATATTTTCTTCATCGATGGATTTGGATGAGAATTGGTATCTATACGTTTTTGAGGTCGCTGATTACGAATCCGACCTCAGATTTTAAAAATTCGAATTAGAGCCTCTAAGATCACCTAAAGAAAATTTGAAAAGGTACTGGATTTTGATGAAAATTGGTATGCGTGGGTTTTTGAGTTTGCTGATCACGAATCTGAACTCAAAATTTGGGAATTCAAATTAGAGCCTCTAAGATCACCTGACAAAAACTTGGAAAAAAATGGAATTTTGTTGAAAATCAGTATACATGGGATTTCGAGGTCGCTGATTACGAATCTGACATCAAATTTTAGAAATTAAAATTAGAGCCTCTAAGATCACCAGACTAAAATTTGGAAAATATGGAATTTTGTTGAAAATTAGTATACGTGGGTTTCTGAGGTCACTGATTACGAATCCGACCTCAGATTTTAAAAATTGAAATTAGATCGAGCCTATAAGATCACCTGACAAAAATTTGGAAAAAAATGGAACTTTGTTGAAAATTAGTATATATGGGATTTCGAGGCCGCTGATTACGAATCCGGCCTCAGATTCTAGAAATTCGGATTTAGCCTCTAATATTGCCTACCGAAAATTTGGTAAGATACTGGATTTTAATAAAAAATGGAATCCATGGGTTTTTGAGGTCGCTGATTACGAATCCGGCCTCAGATTTCCAAGATCCAATATAGACCATTCGAGAAAATACACTGGGTCTTGATGAAAATTATTATATAAGGGTTTTTTTGGGAGTCAATCAATGGTTAAAACAGTATAATACAGTAGAACTCGTATGTTTTTCTGGCTTTGTCATATGGTATTCAGATGCTGATTAGCATCTTACGGAAACGATATTATTCAATTTTTGAAGATTTATAATAAATTCTCGTCATTTCAAACTGCAACAGATGGTTGTTAAACTTAAAGTAGTAAAACGTTGTGAAAATTATTATTCACTAGTCAGAATCACTCACTCGCTATCGCTCGCTCGTGTCTTTCATTTGCTTTATTATAAATATGGATGAACATTGAAATTTTTAATTGTATCATCGATAAATAATTTAATTAAAAACCAAAATTTTCTATCTCCCCACCATTTTCGTTCACAGAGAATACGCCCACGCATGAATATTATCAAATTTGTCGATTCGAATGTAGGATGCGCCCCGGCTTCTCTATCGATCTGCTCGAACATATTTTCAAAAAATCAACCCTTCGTACGTTTTTAAAAGGGGGTCCCACCCGGACATCGGTAAACAATTTTTTAAATTCTCCATACGCCCACCATAACTTGAATTTTTCAAAATTTTTTTCTTATGGAAATGTAGTCCTCGATCCCACCTTCCGACTGCAATACCAAAGATACCTCGAAACTGTATAATTTTGGTTTAGCATGAATAAGAAAATTGACGAAAATACTTGATTGTCACCACACCATTTTCTTCCACAAAGAATACGCCCACGCATCGATGTTATCAAAGTTTCCAACATTAACTATAAAAGCGTTCAAGCTCCTCTAACGATCTGCTCGAAAAAAATTTTGAAGAATCAACCCTTTGTACGTTTTTAAAGAGGATAATACAGGAACATCGGTAAAAAATTTTCGATTGTCACCACACCATTTTCGTTAACAGAGATTACGCCCATGCATCAATGCTTTCAAATTTTTCAACATGAATTATGAAAGCGCTCAAGCTCATCTAACGATCGGTTTGAACAAAATTTCGAAAAAAAACCCTTGTACGGTTTTGAAGGGGATAGTACGGGAACATCGGTTGAAACTTTTTTTAAATTCTCTATACGCCCACCACAAATCGAATTTTTCAAAATTTTCTTTCTATGAAAATGTAGTCCTCGACCCCACCTTTCGATCCGTCATACTAAATCTACCTCTAAATTGTATAATTTTGGTTTTGCATCAGTGACCTCAAAAAAAAACCATGGATACCGATTTTTATTCAAATCCAGTATCTTTTCAAACTTTCGGTAGGCAATCTTAGAGATGAAATTCGAATTTTTAAAATCTAAGTCCGGATTCATAATCAGTGACCTCAAAAACTTGCGTATACTAATTTTCATCAAAATCCAGTATCTTTTCAAAGTTTTGTCAGGTGATCTTAGAGGCTCTAATTTTGATTTTTAAAATTTGATGCCGGATTCGTAATCAATGACCTCGAAATCCCATGTATAGTAATTTCCAACAGAATTCCATTTTTTTCCAAATTTTTGTCAGGTGATCTTAGAGGCTCTAATTTTAATTTTTAAAATTTGATGTCAGATTCGTAATCAGCGACCTCGAAATCCCATGTATACTAATTTTCAACAAAATTCCATTTTTTTCCAAGTTTTTATCAGGTGATCTTAGAGGCTCTAATTTGAATTTCCAAAATTTGAGTTGAGATTCGTGATCAGGAAACTGAAAAACCCACGCATACCAATTTTCATCAAAATCCAGTACCTTTTCAAATTTTCTTTAGGTGATCTTAGAGGCTCTAATTCGAATTTTTAAAATCTGAGGTCGGATTCGTAATCAGCGACCTCAAAAACGTATAGATACCAATTCTCATCCAAATCCATCGATGAAGAAAATATGTAATGTAAATAGTTTACTTTCAGAGTATCACGTCTCGACGTGGGATCAAGTTGTCATTTTCAGACATGTACACACACATACACACATGTACATACAGACACATGCATACAACATCATCCCCGAAGTCAGAAAAACTCCGAGGGAAAAAATTTCTCCTGAAACGGCACTTTTTATAGAAATTTTCCGAAATGGCACTTTTTATAGATTTTTTCTGAAATGACACTTTTTATACTTGTCAATCTGAAACGGCACTGTTTATAGAAAGTTTCTGAAATGGAACTTTTTATAGCAAGTTTCTGAAATGGAACGTTCTTCCTCCCAAGCGACGATTTGTTCTTTTCGTTTGTTTTCTGTTCATTTCAATTCAATTTTATCCCGCAAACGTGTCATCCGTACGGAAGTGTAATTTCTTTGTTTTTTTTCGGTTAACCTAAATTATAAGACGAAAGTCTTGGTTCAAAATTCGCGATTTAAGCACGCGCGTCGCGTCTTAAACAATCCCGACGTAACAGTGGTATAGAGCACATTAAAACAGTTTTGGTCAAAATACAGAACCCAGAGAATGTGGTGTCCCCTTGTTAGACGAATTTCTGTCGCCAATCTTTTGATTATAAGGTAATTAGAAATAGCCCTGAGTATAAGTAATATCGCCCTTCGCGACTGAGCGTATTGTATGATACTATAGGACATTTTATAGAATATTGTATATCTCTGTACCTTTTATAACAAACCTAATAATATCTACATCTACTATTTTACAAATTTCCCCTCTCTCCGTTCAATAGTTTTTGTATTTTTTAAGTAAATTCATAACTGTAATATCCTACTTGATCTCGCTTCTCGAGCTAATTTTGAGATAGTAATATTCATATTAATACGTTAATCGGTTAATCAGTGAGAGATTAACGCGTTAATCTTCGATCAGTCAGGATTAAAGTATTAACTCTCCACCCCGGATTAACGTATGAATCTTTGAGATGAACTTAATCGTTTATTTCCACGGGATCGACAGTCAAGTGTTAATTCTGTTAATCAGACCGTTCGCTGTTAATCATCCTGTAACAGATTTCCAGAGGTAAGCAAGCACAAGAAAGGCCAGGACCTAGAGCGTTTTCCTTTCCCTTCTTTAATACCCAGTCCACCCTTCAGGCCGGACACGACAAATGTCTTAACTGGTTCGGCGGTATTGATACAAGTGTCTATTTTGAGGTCGCCCTTATCGAAGAGACGCGGATGCGAGTCTATGCGTCAGGCCTTTTCACTTGTGTCGCGGATAGAAAATGAAGAAAAAGTTACAGGTAAAAAGGTGCGTTGTTTAGGCATACATGAAGGGTAACAATGGAGTTTATATCCTGAATTAGAAATGTTGCACAGCTGGAAATTCTTGGATCCATGAATCACGAGCAAATCATTCAGAAATCGAACTGTATACAAGCAATTAATTCTAATTCCTACAATACTTCATAAAACCCAAGCAAAAAGAATTGGAAAGCATTTTGTATCCAAAGAAATATTTCAAATATCGATAAAACACCATAAGAGAATCATTAGAGCTTTATTAGAGCCAGCAAAAAATTCTATGGTCAAAGAATCGTGAACAATTCATTTGGGAATCTGACTGTTCACGAGTGGATATTTCAAATCCCTATCAAACCCCATGAAACCCCAAGCGAATTCCGGGGTTGACGAAACGTGAGCAATTTCAACGTGAGTCCTTTGTACTCGAGAAAAATGGTGCCATTTCAGGTATGTCCGGTTGATAGAATATGGAATGCGCTTTCATATCCATGGTGAGAATTTCGGAAAAGTTGATGCGTGGGCGCAAAATATAGGGAGACTTCCAATGGGCTTTTATATCTAGAGTGAGAACTTTGGAAGAATGACGCTTTGATCATCGAAAAAATTGATTTCTAGCATTTTGTGCTACATAAATCGTTTGAAAATCTATGAATTGGCGTCATGATGAAAATCCTGATGCGAGGGAGCGAAATATAAAAAGAACTGACTTCAAGCCAGCTGTTCCACATGAATCGTTGAAAAAATCTATGATTTGTCGTCGTGATGGAAATTCTAAACCGTTAAATCGATAGCAATTCCAGTTTTTTATGAAAACCTGAAAAATGTCGATGCGCATGAAAAACGATGTGGTGTTCCAATTCGTTACTTCAATGTTTTGAGATAAATGTCCGAACGAAGGAAGATCGAATGGGCCTCCATATCCATAGGGAGATCTTTGGGAAAAAACTGACTTCAAGCAAGTTGTGCCACATAGAACGTTAGAGAAAACTATGATTCAGCGTCCTGCTGACAATGGAGATCCGACGGATCAATAGAACTGATTGAGCGCTCTCAGCTTTCATTCTGAGAAATCGAGAAATGCCTAAGCGTGGGCGTGGAAAACGTACTTGAAATTGATGTTTTAATCTGTAAATTTGATGCATTGAGGGATTTTTGTAAAATTATGATATGGTACGATTTTGAGAGTGTGCGATCGAAAGAACTTCCAATGGGTATCTATATCCATGGTTGAGACCTGTGGAAGAAAGGATGCGATAGAGCTAATTAACCGTTTTCTGTTTCCATCGTAAAAACCTGGAAAATGTCGATGCGTGGGTATGAAGTATGTACTTGAAAATTGGTATTCCGATTTGTTATTTGAATGCGTTGAGATAAATACGTTAATATATATAGTACGATTTCGAATATGTCCAATCGAATTAAAATCGAATGGGCTTTCATATCCATAGTGAGAAATTTGGCGAGTTAACACAATTTACAACACAGCTCTGAAAAAATTGTAGATAGTTTTGTATTCGCAACCCACCAAACTGCGTATGCTTTCTGGCATACGACGGAACAGGTGAGACAGACTAGCTATAGCTGCGTATGCAACCGGGCAGACAAGATTGAAGCTTTTAAGTTATTTAGAAAAATTAGGGGAAAGAGTCTTGTATTATGATACAGATTCAGTGATTTTTAGATCACGAACCAACGATTTATACGAGCCATGGGTAGGTTCATTTTTAGGTAATATGATCGATGAACTGGAAATGTACGGCCGCGGTTCGTTTATTAACCAATTTGCTTCCGGAGGTCCTAAATTCCGTACTTACCGCGTATTATTTCCTCTAGGTGAAACGCACACTGAGAAAAAAAAGTCAGTTGAAACAACAGCCATTCGCCAATAAATATGCACAATGACTCTTTTCCTTCAATTCAATGGACGTGGCAGTTAACTTGACGATCATAAAGTGTTGGTACAACCATTGAACGTATTCAAGATTGAGAGGAAAAATTTTGAATATATATATACATACCAGAAGAATCACCAGGAATTCAAAGAAGCGCCTATTTCCATACATTGGAAATCCCTATATCTAACCTTATTATTATTATTATTATTATTATTATTATTATTATTATTATATATCTTGATATTATTACGCTCGCACTTACAACGCAGTCGCAATACTGACATGAGACACATCGCAGATATATGTACATATATATACATCTATAATGTTCGCATACGCGTGTTGAGGGGCTGCCATATACTTAATCAGCCTTATATACAAACCGTCCTTGTTTCCCGTCACTTGCGAGAAAGACGCGAACCCTAATAGCTAATAGGAGAACTGACTCGCGGAGACGTTGTTCAACTTCGGGTGACCGATCGAAAGAAAATTACGTCCTTTTTCTTGTTTTTTTAATTATCAAGTCAAATGTTAATTCAGACATATATTTTGTCGAATCAATTATGATTACGTCAGATATTACATTAACACAAATACTTATTGTTCCAACGAATGCGTTGATCGCTCCAACGAATACGTTGTCATTTTAACAAAAAAAATGAATTGTTACAATTGATCCTCACCTATTCAATCAATGTAACTCGCTTCAGTCAATTCAACATACATAAATACTTTGGGTTAACTAAATACTCATTAGTCCAACTGGTACTTCTTTGTTTCAATATCATTTTCTGTTAAATCAATGGCACCGCGGCAGTTGTGCGTATTCATTGGCAGTGGTAGTTGTTTTGACTGACTGTTTTTCTCAGTGCATGATACATGCAAGTTAAAGGTATCAGGTTAAATTATAAAAACTTGTTGAAAATGAATTTCGATTCAATTGTTGGTTTAATGAAAGATCGAAACGACACTGAGAAATGAAATCATGATCGATAATGAAAATATAGACCGCAATAAACTTCATCAAGTTATAACACGTCAAGGAGTTAAAATGTGTAGGCCGGTTTTAGTTAAAAGGCGATTATTTATGATCAAATTTCTCACCCATACGGTTATAAAAATTGTAATAATTAGTTTCAGATAGCTGTAACCCGATAGAGTGTATCGCTCCTCACCGATCCAGTCTTCAACTCCAGACATTTTATTATTTTTGTAACAAAATTGTAGAAAGACCAATCGAAAGTCGACCCTCTCGCAATAAAGAATCTTATTTCGTGGGTAGAGGCTTACGCAAACGGACGCATCAGCGATAATTATGTAAAAATTGGAGTAAGACTGTTTATACTTATAAGAGTGCATGTTACTTTTGCTACACAATATTGTAGATGTTGTAGATCTATATGACCTTGTGTTTGTGAATACTCGGAGTAGTTAGACGAGGTGACGTTCACCAATATAACTTTGCCTGCATTGTTAGATTTTATATGCGCAGAGAAGATTCTTGCGATTCATTTTGATAGCAGTATTCGAAGAAACTATACGGTTCGTGACAGAATTGAAACTTGCTGCGCGGAGCATTTTGTACGCCCGACCTTCGCTTTCTTTAGATCCTGGATGTGCCCGTAATATTAAGATATGTGATCGTAGAGAGTAAGAGACAATATTTAGCATGTGTCACGGGCTGTTAATTACAAGTATTATATATGGGCCTGTGAGATCTCTCCTCACCATATATTATAATGTGCCATATGCTCATGCCATTTAAGTTATATTTCAGCGCTCAGCGAGAGAGCCAGCGCTGTCGAGCAAGATAAGAGATAGATAGATAGATAGATAGATATTTTTTATTGTATAAATTATACAAAATTCATATTTACGAAAATATCAGTATTCTTTTTAAAAATAACAGTCACTTAACTAAAACATGTTTTACATATCATCCTTGTCAATCATAGTAAAATTCGTAGAACTAATTATCACAGATAACGAGTCAGTATTGGTATAATAATTATACAGCTAGTCATCACAGATTCAGACAAATTGGTCATCGTAAGAAACTTTATAAAAGATGTCAAGGTCATTTATTTAATTCTAAAAAGTATTTTCTTACGGAACTTTGAAACTTGATAAAGACGGCAGGTCTCTATCCGAGGACCGAAGGGAGTTCCAGAGGTGCGCTGCTTGCACCTCGAAGGAATTCAGTCCGAAAGTATTCCTCATTTTTGGGACCGAGAGTTCCGGTACATCACCCCTGGAGGGCCTGAGAGAGAGAGAGAGAGAGAGAGAGAGAGAGAGAGACCGCGCCGCAAACGAAATCGAAATACCGCGCCGCGTGACGCCAGCCGATGACGACCGAAGTAAGCTCGGCTGGCCCAGCGCGCGGCGGAAGTTTATCATTTTTTTGCCAGCCCTCGCGGGCGATAACACGCCGGAGCAGGTCGAGACCCCGTCACCGAGTGAGTAGCGTCTCCGATCGTCATCTCTCTCTCTCTCTCTCCCGGCCAATCCGCGTTACGTGCTCTATCTCACTCTGGCCGGCAAGACGCGACTCCAGGCTCGTTGCCTATTGTGTAGAAAGTTCCTTCAATTTTCAGTCAATAAATAGAGTGTTCATTAGACCCTGTGATGATTTATTCGCCACACCGTTCCCAGACAAAGTTCCCATTCCCGAGCTTCACTACCTCGTGTATGTTTCATATATATATTGTTATCATGCTCTAAGCCCAATTCGTAATGAATTAATTATTTAATGAATACGGCGGTGACATATGTAAGGATTATATGTTTCATTGGATTGTAAGAAACAAAATACTCATAACTTGTAAAAAATTTTTAAAATTTCGAAAACAAATGTTGGACGTTATATTTAACAGAATTATATTCTGTCACGCTGACTGGTAGGATGGCTGCAAAAGCTCAGAGTTTGTCGACGATGGGGAGGAGATAGAGTTTCGAGAGGGTTTACCAAAGCCTGAAGACTACTCCCACGATCCACACTCAAAAAAACTCATCATCATGTAATAGTGTGATTTGCGATCTTTTTACCAAGGATAGTCAATATGAAAATATAAGTGTCGTGTTCATCAGTTTGAACTCGTTCTTTACTGAACTTTTCAAAAATCCTAGAGATAGGACATTCGAAATTTCTACGAGACGCATATCAAGATGCGACTTCAAAAGGTCATGGGTATTTCATGATTGTTTCCAAGCAATCTACATCAGATTAATTTAGATTCAGGAGTTGCATCTTCCCAGATGAAGAGTTTCTATTTGTCTACATACCTAAATATACGCACTCTGAACACATAGTGGCCGTTCGAACATAACACTTCGAACAGTTTTTTAGTTAGTTCATTGTCTACGATGACCGTGAACACATCCCAAACATCTCAACAAAATCGTCTTCCTTTCGAAAAGAGATACATTAACCTCTTGAAAGCTCTGCGCGATTGTAATAAAGAGCAACGTCTCGCATTATTGAAAACTGTCGATAAAAAATTAGTGAATCACATCTGTGAATGCGCTTCAAATGTACTCAGAGGTGTTGCACCTCTGAAAAATAACAACGTCAAGAAATTTAAAAAACATAAACAAACTTTGAGAAAGCTAATAAAAAACAGCGGGCAGAAAAATTCTTGGAAAGCTGAAAAACGTGTTATCGTACAAAGAGGTGGTAGCTTTTTACAATTTCTGCTAGAGCCGGTATTATCAGCATTAATCTCTACATTACTCCAGAATTGAGAATATGGAAAGAGCTGATACTTATATCAAAAGAACAGCTAGACAGAATTCAGAGAGGAAATAATGAAGAACTAACGATGCAGTTACCTGTACCGATTAATACGTTTCCAAACCCCCCTAATACGTTACCTGTCCTACAATCGACCCAAACTATAGATGATCATTTGAGTCGTCTGGATAATGATTTAAAACAGATTCTCAAATTCAATAATTATAAAGATGAGCTTACAAGATTGAAAGAGTATTTACGAGTTTTACAGAGATACTTATTCTTCATAGATGAGAAGAGTACACCGACGTATTCAAAAACCGATGTTATAACTTCGAATAGTTTGAGTGATGATTTGGTTATCGAGAGTTTACCGAAATTCTATCAGAAAAAAGGGCATCCGCTAATAAAGCATTTGAAGGCCAATTCTAATCGTATTCGCTGGAATGAAAAAGGAACAGTGTTCATTGACAACGAAAAAATCGATGGTTCCAACATAATTGATTTTATTAATGGTACGAGCAAGAACAAAAAGAACATCAAAGCTGTAGGCGGAAAAGAATTCACCTCAGTCTTGCGCAAAATAGACACGCCGAGAGAGTTTATCGGTTACCATGATTTACTAAATATTACAAGTTCCTACAACAATCGGAAAAAATACGAGTCTGATGACGATACCGAGAAGTTTTTATCTCTCGACGCCAAAGAGATCAAGAGGTAAAACGCCTGAAAAATCGTCTACACCTAAAAATAAAGAGACATCATTTTGGATAGGCCTGATGGATAAAAATTTCATCAAAGATTATTGAATAATGTCGATACAATTGATCATGTCTGGGAGAACTCGATCTTGTTCAGTTAACAGCTTTCAAAAATTACAATGATAGATAGTATATATATATTGGTAGTGATCGACGTCCTCAGCAAATATGTATGGGTTGAATCACTCCGAGACAAAAGTTCTCAATCAGTTGCAACAGCACTTGAGAAATTATTGAATCAAGGACGCTGTCCTTTTATGGCTCAGACAGATTTTCGATTAGAATCCTTAGGAAAAGCTACACAGAAAGTTTTTAGAGAAAAAAGAATAATCCTTCGTGTTGTTCGTAATCCCGATGTAGAAGCTGCAGTTTTTGAACGTTTCTATAGAACGTTAGAAGAGTGCGTGTACAGATATTTCACGTATTGTAATACGTTAGATCGACGTATCTGTTTAGAACAAAACACCACACTCAAGGATAAAAATGCTACTAGCTGCGGTAACTATACATAACGCACACATCGATAGAAAAAATTTAGTGCTGCATGCGCAGCAGATACAAAAACATCAAAAAGTAGCTAGATTCAAAGTTGACGATCACGTTCGAATTAGTAGGGAGAATAACGTGTTCGAAAAAGGTGAGACAAAAAATTGGAGTGATGAAATTTTCAAAATCATAATAGTTTTCATGAGAAAAAATTATTTATCTATAAATTGGCTGATTTGCAAGATGAAGACATCTTGGGTTTCTTTTACCCTGGAGAACTCAGCCCTGTTCACAAAGAGCGTGTAGATCGTGAAGAGTATAAACGAAATTTCAAAGAGTAAAGGAAGAGTCAAGAAAAAACAATATTTTGTTAGCTGGGTAGGTTACAGTGACAAATTCAACTCGTGGATTTCAGCTGATGAATTGAAACAAATCTAAAATGAACCATAAACAGACTGAGTTCACTATCGTGTTACCAAGCAACAGCTAGTAGCTTGAAATATTTTCCACAAAATACTACAATGAGTTACTTTACTCATTTACCGCAAGAAATTGGATTGAATGGGTTAAGGCGTGTAGGTATCTCTGAAATCCATATACCGTGTATGGCTCTGCATATTCCATTTGTTGTTAACATGAATGGGAGCTCTCAATCTGGCTCGCATTGGGTTGCGATTTTCGCTGACTCGGCAAATGAGTTTTCTTGGATAGTTTTGGGCTCCCACCAGCCGTTTCACATCATATTGACAGGCTTAGAAGAAATTGTAACGTCTACGACTGGAACATCCAGCGCATGCAGAGTATCGATTCGGATGTCTGCGGTCACTATTGCATCGCTTTTCTGTATTACATGTCTACTGGTTATTCTCTCAACGATTTTTGCACAATATTTTCAAACAATACCAGGGCTAATGATAATTTGAGTATATCTCTTCATAAAAATATAATAAGGCATAGAAAGCATTGTAGGGAAAGTAAGTCTGTCTATAGTAGTTCCATGCAATATTGTAAACCCAGAAAAACATACGTCTAATAATTTTTGCCTCACGGGTATTTGTAGTATTGAGAAGTATATGTAGTATGTAAGCACCATATGTGAAACATGTATCTTATATTACTGTTTGAAATAAAGGAAAGAGAGTTTCTAGTCAAAATATCTACTTTTTCTATCGAATCACCTCTCATCACCCGAATATATCTTTCACTCTAGAACATTTTCGGTTTGATTCAAATTTATTGAATAATTTCAATTTCTATACGTCAGTGAACTTCAAGACTGGCTGACGTCACGGGTCACATGGAGAGGGAGTCTGGAAAAAGCACCCGCCAGCGAGATAGATAACGACAGCGGAAAGAGGCTTAACAAACAGTCCTAAAATTTAGCCTCCCTTCTACTTTCACTGTTAGAACTTTTGGAAAAGTTATGCGTGGGCGCGAAATATGGAAAATACGGACTATTAGCAAGTTGCCACAAGGTGCCACATAAATAGTTGGAAAAATCTATGATTCAGCATCGTGTTGATAATTCAGATTCAACGGATCAATAGAGCTGATTGAGCGCTCTCAGTTTTCATCGTGAAAACCTAGAATGTCTCGATGCGTCGGCGTAAAGTAGGCACTTGGATATTGGTGTTTCAGTTTGTTACTTTAATGCGTCGAGGAAATGACGTGAATCTATGATGCGGTATGATTTTGGGTATGTCCGATGGAAAGAAGATCGAATGGGCTTTCATATCCATGGTGAGATTTTTGGAAAAAATGATGCGTGCGCACGAAAGATGGAAAAAATTAACTTTTAGCGAGTTGTGCTACAGAAATTGTTGGAAAAATATATGAATTGGTGTCGTGATAAAAATTCTCATCTGACGGATCGATAGAGCTGATTGAGCGCTTTTAGTTTTTATCTTGAGGAATTGAAAATTCTCGATGGGTAGGCGTGAAGTGCTCATACAAAAATTTGTCTTTTAGTTTGTACTTTCAATGCGTTGAGGTAAATACGTAAAATTACGGTATGGTACGATTTCGAGTGTGGACAATCGAAAAATCATGGAATGGGCTCTCATATTCCATGGTTAGAATGATGGAAATATGGAGAAAACTGATTCGCAGCGTGGGAAAAGAAATACAGCTTGACTGGACTTGATACTACGATATTCAATCAGCTTCCAACTTACTGTATCTGTTTAAAAAAAATCATCAAATTATTTCTTGTTGAAGCTGAGATATAGTCGATCTAATTTTTTTTCTTCTTAGGGAAAAAACCTGTTATCGTCCAGTCGATGTCTAATGTCTAATGTACCGCGCTTTTTTTTCAAGTCGCGCGTTCAACTTCTCATCGCTACTTCTCATCTACCCCCTCCGCTGCCACCACACCGAAAGTACCACGTTTCGATGATTTCCGTCGATCTCTCTGTTTTTTCTCAAGTATGAAGCGCATTACTTACGTGAATGTTACATTATACTTGGATGGACCATTCCTCAAACAATACAAAACAATTTCCATCATCATTAAATTCCAAATAGGTTTGCTTTGAACGTACTTCAGCTTTGACCCTCTATATTTTGGAACTCAGTTATCCGATTTTGATGTGTAAGAGCTCAAAATGAGCGCTTGTTCGCCCTTTATTCAATGATCTTATTAGATTTCAGATATATAGAAAAACCGCTTGTTAGTAGCAATTGCTTATAAGGTACTTTTATGTACCAATTTTCAAAAAATTCTAATGGTTGTTTAAATGTGGAAAATTGAAATCTCTGTCCTGATGGGAATCGATAGTTTAGGTATTGAAGAGTACTTAAAAAAATTATCAGGTTTGGGAAGGCTCTGTACCAGTCCGTAGAAACTTTG